>CM061238.1:9125212-11525212 GCA_030848705.1 Heracleum sosnowskyi
TTGAGGGCACTCTTAGCATCCTGGGAAGAGCCTCAGGCTTGTTCCAGCTAGCCTTTATTTGACATATTTTGGAGACCACCTCAGACTTGGCTGTTTTGGTGAAGCCAAAGTCTTTCTTCAAGCATCTAAACACTGTGAGTAGTGTTTGGTAGTCTTCTCCTAGAATTCTGTAGAGAGGCCAAATTTGTTCTCTACCACCCTTGTATGTGAAAACCAATCTTTCAGGTAGCTTCTGAGAAGCTGCAATGCCCCTTACTTCCACCAGGTTGTCTAAATCAAGATGCAAACTGGATTCTTCCCTGATGTCAGCAATGTACATGCAGTCCTCTGGATTTGAAGGGGGTTTTTGAGGTTGTGGCTTTCTCACAAATACTGGCTTTGCCTTGACAGCCCTTTGCTTCAATTTCTTCTTTGGATCCATCTCAAAAAGGAATTTAGGAAAGTTAGCCTCATCAAACTCAATTGGCTCTTCCTTTGGCTCAATTGGCTGATCATGATAATTAACAATATGTTTGGGATCACAGGCTAACTTTAAAGATGGATCAGGAATTGTTGGAGGTACAGAAGAGTCTGATGCAATACTCTGAGAGTCATCATTTTCAAAGGTTATGTTTCTTCTAGCCCTTGCCTTTGGTTGCCTTGTACTCTTCTTTTCACTCCTTTCCTTTTGGGCTTTTTCTTCTTGCTGTCTTTCTTCTTCATCAAGAGATTGAGCAACTGCAAGTGCTTGCATTGCTGCTCTTTCTGATTCTTCAGCTTTAGCTTCAGCAAAGTTTGGGTGACCAGCCCAAACACAAATTTCTTGTCCATTCCTGTAGACAATTGCCCTTTGTTTCCTTATCTCATAATCATTGCTTTCCTTGCTTTTTGTGATGAGAAGTCCAAGTAGCTTGAGCTCATCTGGATAAGGTGCAGGATAGAAAGTTCTTGCTATGTTTTTGCCTTTTGGTTTAGCAGGAGACTTGGGAGATAAGCTTCTTTGTTTTGTAGCTTCTTCCACATCCCTAATGCATGAAGTTTGTCCTTTCTCCTCTCTTGGTCCTTGAATGACTCCATGTAGAAGGGGCTCTATAGCATAAGAGCTCTTGAACTGTGGCTCCACTTGTACAGTCACCATTGCATTTGTTGATGGCTGATCTGTCTTTGAAGATTCAGTAATTTTCTTGAACCTTGCTTCTATGTTGGACCAGTGATCTTTGATCTGTTCTGCAAGTTGTATCCTCATAGAAGCTTCCTGGATCAAGTCAATGCTATCCTTATTCTTCTTTCTAAACTCCCCCATTGCTAGTGGCTCCTGTGGCAATGTGATGGCTGGGACCAGCACCTTTGTGATTTGAATGGTTAGCTCCTGAGATTTCTCCCCCTTTTTGTTATCATCAAGAGAGACAACTGGGAGTCCTTGAGCTGCCACTAGCTGGGCCAAAAGTTGAGTCTGCTTCTCCTGTTCCTTTTGCATTTGAGATAAAGTAGCTTCCACCTTGTCCACTCTAGAAGAGAGAGTCTTCAAGGAGGTAGCCACTTCAGGTTCCTTAGAGAAAAACCTGTTCATTCTGGACATAGTGAGAAGAGGGAGCTTTTCATCCATCATCCTGTAGTTAGCATCCCTGAAATTGCTAATAGAGTCCTTGATTTCTGTAGCCTCAATCCTTGTCTGCATCATTTGTAGCCTTTGAATTTCCAGAGAATCCATGATGGCCTTGTAGAATTTCTTGTCCCTGGCATTTGCAGACTCATGAGCTAAGTAGGCTTCATTGTACTGCCTGGAGATAGCAGCATCTAGAGTGGCTCTACCATGCATACCTTGAGAAAGCCAGCCTGGTGTAGGAGGCACCACAGAAGTCCCAGTCTGTGAAGTGGTGGCCACCTGTAGATTATCACCATAGCTGTCCTCATCATCAGAAAACTCAAATTCTCCACTTGCTGCAGCTCCTGAAGGTAGATTGGTCAGTGCATCCTTTGCTCTTTGCATTGATGCAGTTGTATGAATTAGATTTAGTGACCTTTCTGCCTCCACATTGCCCTGCTGAGCCATAATTTGATAGGCTGGCACAGGATGAGTAAAGGTCTCAGGATCCAGGGAAATACTATCCAGAGTTTGTTGATAATGCTCTTGGAAAGTAAGTTCCCTTTCTCCCTCACTGACCTCCATTAACTCACTTGCAATGGCTGCTTCCCCCCTTATAGCTCCTGTAGTCCCTTCTCTCTCTCCACTCTTTTCTTGCATCATGGGCTCCCCATGGCTCACACCTCTCACACCCTCACCTTCACCTACTAAGGTGGTACTCTCAATCTCTCCTTTTGCCTGGCTGGAAGAAATAGCCAGCCTCTCACTCTCAAGCTCTCCTTTTGCCTGGCTGCAAGCCAGCCTCTCAATTTCACTCCCTCTCAGTCCTAGAAGTGTCTCAACTACCACTAGATCATCTGCACTAGTTGTGGGAACAACTTGATTTTCAATTAAAGGTGCAGAGTGAACTATCAACGGAATGGTAGTTTGAACTGTCAACGGTATGGATACCGTTGATGGAGAAACACTTGTCAACGAAATAGACTGTTTCGTTGATGAAGTCAAGAAAGCACTTTGAGAATGAGAAATTACAGTAGAGTCTGTGGTGATTGATTTTAAAGAATGGTCCACAGATCCCCTTGCAACTTCAGGAAAAATTGGTTGATGGCCCAACAAATCACTTAACAAGTGATGGCCACCAGCTTCAGAGTGGGGCTTCTCCAAGATTAGAGTTGGAGAATCAGGAATAGATGTATGGATCATGTCCACATCTAAAGATTGAGTTGGTGAATTTGATGGAGATAATTCAAGATTGATGTTTAGAGAATGGGACTGTAACCCCAGAGTAATGATAGGGGTTACATCAAACTGAATTTGAGAAACTGGAAGTGTTGCTTCCAGTGTGTGTGCACCCTGTGTACCCTTGGACTTTTGCTTCACTCTCCTTTGGTATTGGGAAAATGTAGACTTTGGGCTAGAAGTGTCCCTTACCCTTTTGGACTGTGCTCTAGGAGGAGAGCTTGTTTCAATAATCACATCCTTTTGAGAGGATGCAATTAGACTTGTGCTTAAATCCATGTTACTCATTGTGCCTTGTTGGGAAGACACAATGGGGCTTGGCTGGTACACACTAACCTGTCCTTCCTTATCCTTGGGGTTTCTTTGATGTTCACCCCTTCCCTCACCTCTCACAACTCCAGACTCACTCCCCTTAGGTTGTGTGGTAGTTTTTACAACAGGTGCCTTTTGAGAAGCACCTGAGGTTGGCTTGGAGGATTTCTTTGATTTTGGTTTTGTTGCTAGGGTAGGAGCCTGTTGGGTCACAGCTACAGACTCCATAGCAACATTGGAAGGTAAAACAGTAGAGGTGTTAGCTACACTAACAGGGATAGTAGTAGTTACCTCAATGATTGGCAGATACACCACTGGAACATCACCATTGTGGTTCAGCCTGAGTATGTCTGTCAATACTCTCTTTTCTTGCACAAAGCACTCGAACCTGGCATTAGGGTTAGAGATAACTAATGGTGCTGGACTAACATGGTTAGCCAACATCATCAGAAACCTAGCATAATAGATATTTTTCTTCCTATTTGCTTTGTCACCCAACTTAGCACCAATTTCATACATAAGTTGGGTGCTAAAGTTGTGATATCTATCATTTAGAAGCATGGTTAGGAGAATTAACATAGAGTTAGTTAATGCATCAAAATTACTAATCTTTCCAGAAAAGACCTTAATGAATGCATCAGCTAAATAACTGTATTCTCTAACCAAACCTCTCCTAATTATTCTACCCAGATTATCAGTAGGCAAAGAGTAGTTTATAGAATTTAACATGGTAGTTATTTCAGTGTTAGTAGGCAAAGCATCACAGTTATTATCAGGAATATGTAAACATGCTTGCAAAACATCAGAATTAACTATGTACTCATTACCTTGAAGAGTGAATTTTAGTGTGCAGTGTGTTCCACTATACTCACATGAGGTCCAAATTTCCTCGATTATCTCATTGTAGAGTGGTGTAGAGTGAAACATTGCATAGCTCAACTTGCAATTCTTCATGAAATCCATCATTTTGAAGAACAGACTGTTCGGGTTTTCCTTGACAACAAAAGGGATGGAGTTGTTCTTCTCATAGATGAACCCTCCATCAGACATAAGCTTAACTATAGGTGCCATTGTTGATTAAAGGAAAGCTTCGAACTGAATTGATTGAAAGAGAGAAGAAGAGAGAAAAAGCCTTTGGAATTTTTGAGAACAGGTAAAAAAAAATAAGAAAAATAAAATTTCTTAAATACTCCCCCAAAAATTCTCAGAAAATGAATCCAATAATAAATGTAAATTACTGGATTGGCTTAAAAATATAACCGTTACTCTTAAAGTATTACCATGATTTATACTTACAGGGGTGTATGCATAGATCGTGGTAAAAGACGTGTCACATTTCAACGGTTCAGATAAAAAGCGCTAAATCAACGAATCAGGATTGGGCGGTTAAAGTCCCGTCTTATTTCGTTGATAAAGCTGCGTTTCGTTGATATAAAAGAGCTATCAACGAAACACCCAGAAAACTGCTAAGACTGTCAACGAAATGGTGCATTCCGTTGGCATAGTAATTTTGACTTAGACAAAATTTTACCTTTTCCTGAGAAAATTTATTCACAGAAAAACATAGCAAATTTCTGGCTGCTTTATGACTTGCAAATATCTCAAAAATAATTAAGAGAAATTTAGCATACCTAGCTCACTTACTAATCTTGAGAATGTTGATTCATCAAGTGGCTTGGTAAAGATGTCTGCAAGTTGTTGTTCACTTGGAACAAAATGTAACTCCACAGTACCATTCATAACATGTTCTCTAATGAAATGATACTTGATGTCAATGTGCTTGGTTCTTGAATGCTGCACTGGATTCTCAGTAATGGCAATGGCACTAGTGTTGTCACAGAAAATAGGAATTTTCTCAACTCTTAATCCATAATCAAGTAGTTGATTTTTCATCCATAAAATCTGTGCACAACAACTTCCAGCTGCAATATACTCAGCCTCAGCTGTGGAGGTGGAAACTGAGTTTTGTTTCTTGCTGAACCATGACACAAGCTTGTTTCCTAAGAATTGACAGGTGCCTGTTGTGCTTTTCCTGTCAATTTTACATCCTGCATAATCTGCATCTGAATAACCAATTAGTTCAAAACCAGATTCTCTAGGGTACCAAATGCCAAGGTTTGGTGTTCCCTTGAGATATCTGAAAATCCTTTTAATAGCAACTAAATGGGATTCCCTAGGATCAGCCTGAAATCTAGCACATAGACATGTAGCAAACATAATATCAGGTCTACTAGCTGTTAAATATAAAAGTGAGCCTACCATGCCTCTGTAACTTGAAATGTCCACAGATTTTTCCTTAGTATTCAATTCAAGTTTGGTGGCAGTGGGCATGGGAGTTTTGGCAGGAGAGCATTCCATTAAGTTAAATTTCTTTAATAAATCATGAATGTATTTTGTTTGACTAATAAAAATGCCTTCATTAACTTGCTTCACTTGAAGACCAAGAAAGTAAGTTAATTCTCCCATCATGCTCATTTCATATTTACTTTGCATAAGCTTGGCAAACTTTTGACAAAGCTTCACATCTGTAGACCCAAAGATTATGTCATCTACATAAATTTGAACAAGTATAGTAGAGCCATTCACAATCCTATGAAAAAGAGTTTTATCTACAGTACCTCTAGTGAAGTGATTCTCAAGAAGAAACTGTGAGAGTGTGTCATACCAGGCTCTAGGTGCTTGTTTCAAACCATAGAGTGCTTTGAGGAGGAAGTATACATATTCAGGAAAATCATCATCTTCAAAACCAGGAGGTTGACTCACATAGACCTCCTCTTCCAATTCCCCATTCAGAAAAGCACTTTTCACATCCATTTGATAGACTTTGAAATTGGCATGGGTTGCATAGGCTAGGAAAATCCTTATTGCTTCTAGTCTTGCAACAGGAGCAAATGTTTCATCAAAATCAATTCCTTCTTCCTGTGAGTAGCCTTTTGCAACCAGTCTTGCTTTATTCCTTGTGACTATGCCATTTTCATCCATCTTGTTTCTGAACACCCATTTTGTGCCTATGACACTCCTGTCTTTAGGCTTGGGCACCAGCTTCCAAACATTGTTCCTTTCAAATTGGTTTAGCTCTTCTTGCATAGCCAAAACCCAATCTGGATCTAGAAGTGCATCCTCAACTTTCTTTGGCTCATCTTGAGACAGAAAGCTGCTATATAGACATTCTTCTTGAGTTGCTCTTCTAGTTTGGACTTTTGAAGAAACATCACCTATAATGAGTTCAAAGGGATGATCTTTAGTCCATTTTCTTGAGGGAGGTAGATTTGCTCTAGACGAGGTAGCTTCATGATCATGATTGCCTTGATTGGACATTTGTCCTTGAGAAACTCCCCCTGAGTTTGTTGTCCCTAAATGATCACTTCTAGAACCATTTCTATGACTGTCAACGGTATGACCATTTTGGTTGTCAACGAAACGCTCATTTTGACTGTCAACGAAACCACCATCATGACTGTCAACGAAATGATCATTTGGTCTACTAGCAGCTATTCTTTTCAATCTTAATGCAGCAACTTCATCTTCACTGCTGCTTTCATCTGTGCTAGATACAACCACTTTAGGCTGTTTCTCAGTAGCCTTATCATGATTCACTTGTTCTCCTTCCTCATTCTCAAAAGAGAGACTTTCATGGAAACCTTCATCACAGAGACCTTGTAATTTGAGATCATCAAAAACAACATGTACAGATTCCATAACAATGTTGATTCTGAGATTAAAGACTCTGTAAGCTTTCCCTGCTGCATATCCCACAA
Source organism: Heracleum sosnowskyi (assembly GCA_030848705.1). Taxonomy (NCBI): domain Eukaryota; kingdom Viridiplantae; phylum Streptophyta; class Magnoliopsida; order Apiales; family Apiaceae; genus Heracleum; species Heracleum sosnowskyi. The sequence goes on from CM061238.1 coordinate 9,132,086, forward strand.
ATATTGCTTCATCTGCCTTTGCTTCAAATTTCCCCAAATGCTCAGCTTGATTTCTCAGAACAAAGCACTTGCATCCAAAGACATGAAGAAAATCCAATAGTGGCTTCTTTCTTTTGAGTAACTGATAAGGGGTCATTCCTTTGGCCTGATTAATCAAAGAAATATTCTGAGTGAAGCAAGCTGTGTTAACTGCCTCAGCCCAAAAATAAGTTGGTAACTTTGATTCATCTAGCATTGTCCTTGCAGCTTCAATAAGTGTTCTGTTTTTCCTTTCAACTACACCATTTTGCTGTGGTGTCCTTGCTGCTGAAAACTCATGTAAAATACCATTTTCTTCACAGAACGCCTTTATGCTTGAATTCTTGAATTCTGTCCCATTGTCACTCCTGATCCTTCTTACTTTCAAGTCAGGATGATTGTTTACCATCTTGATGTGATTGATAATGATTTCACTTGCCTCATCTTTAGAGTGCAAAAAGAAAGTCCATGTAAATCTAGAAAAATCATCAACAATCACAAGACAGTATTTCTTCTTTGAGATGGACATAACATTTACAGGGCCAAATAGGTCCATATGAAGCAATTCAAGCTGCTGGACAATTGATGACACTGTCTTGCTTTTGAATGATGCCTTCTTCTGTTTTCCCTTTTGACAGGCATCACACAAACCATCCTTGGAGAACTCCACCTGTGGAATTCCTCTAGCAAGATCTTTCCTCACCAAATCATTCATGACTTTGAAATTCAGATGGGATAACTTCTTGTGCCATAACCAACTTTCATCCTTGCTTGCCTTGCTGAAAAGACAAGTGATGGTGTCTGAACTTGTGCTACTAAAGTCAGCAATGTACACATTCCCTCTTCTGAATCCAGTCATTACCACATTGTTGTTTCCTCCTTTAGAAACAACACAGGCTTCTTTTGAAAAAGTAACTAAAAATCCTTTGTCACAAAGTTGGCTGATACTAAGCAAGTTGTGCTTAAGACCATCCACCAATGCAACCTCATCTATGATGACATTCTCTTTTGAAATCAAGCCATATCCCTTTGTGTAGCCTTTGCTGTCATCTCCAAAAGCAATACAAGGGCCAGCTCTTTCCTGAAACTCTGTGAGCAGGGTAGAATCACCAGTCATGTGTCTTGAACAACCACTATCCAAGTACCAAAGATTCCTTTTGTCTCCCTGCACACAACAAAACCAAATCAAGTTGATTTTGGTACCCAAGTTTCCTTGGGTCCTGTCTTGTTAGCCTTTGCATTCCCTTTTGTACCATTTTTCACTTTGGGCTCAGATTGATTCAAATCAATCTTTACCCTTGGTGTTGATTTCTGAGGGTTGCTCATATCTTCATTTACAGCATGCATATTTGGAGGTACAAACATGTTATTCATATTCCATGGCATTTGTGGCACATTAAACATATTCATGTATGGATTTTGCACAAATGACATGTTAGCATATGGATTCTGAAATTGTGCATATGGAGCAAACATGTTAGGCATAACAGGCATTGTAGGCATAGGACTATTCCTTGCAGGCTTGGGAATTTTCACATTAGCAGTTTTCTTAACAGATTTGCAGTTAGTAGACAAGTGACTAACACTTCCACAATTAACACATGTCTTTCTAGGAGCATATTTATCAGGTGTGTAATTGTTGTGTTTGTTAATTCCTACTTTGCCATTCCTGTTATTCTTTTTATTTCCCTTAGCCTCATTTTGAACTTTTTCTACCTTATCTTTCAATTGCTTGTTAGACAAGTGACCTACATTAGCTCTCTCAACAGGCTTCTCAACTTTCTTTGAATTACTAGACTCACCTTGAACAAAGTTCTTGGTAACAGGACCATACTTGTCATTAAGTCTAGTGAGTTTCTCTTTTCTTTTGTCTGTCAACGAAACAGCCTGATCGGTTGATGGTTCATGTGTCAACGAAACATTGCATTCCGTTGACATATCAACCTCCAACAAATGATCATTGTTGTTTGTTGACTCTGTTTCTGATTCTAAGGTTTCACCAACACACCCTAGCTTCTCTTTGTTCTTTTTCCATGATTGCTCACAGAAAGATTCCATACCTTGAACATTAATGATGTTGGTAGCAACATTCCTGGCATCTTTCCATTTTGCAATCACACCTTGTTCTATTTCAAGTTGTGTTTTAAGAATTTCTTCCCTTTGTAACACGTTCTCAAGTTCCTTCTTAGCATCCCTACTAACACATCTCATTTTCTCAAATTCAATGAGCTGTGCTTCTAACATTGCATTCCTATCACTTAAGAGCAGATTGGTCTCTTTTATTCTTGAATTCTCTTTAGTAAGTGATTTAAGAGTAACACGCAAATTATATAATACAGTAGACATTTCATTTACTGCACTATCGCATTCCTCTTTAGAAAGCTCAGAAAGATTAGTAATTGTTACCTGGTTGCTTGAGGAACTTGCTTCCTGCTCATGATTGTCAGCCATAAGAGCCAAGTTGACATACTCAACATCATCATCAGAGTCTTCACCATTACCAGCCCAGTCATACTCCTGAGACATGAAAGCCTTTTCTTTTTCCTTGAGAAGTTCAAAGTATTTCTTTTTATAATCAACAGGCTCAAATTTCCTGTTGCCCTTCTCAACCTTGGGCTTTCTGCAGTCTCCAGCAAAGTGACCAAGCATTCCACAATTGAAACATTTTGACTTAGACTTTTCAATCCAGTTTGTTTTGCTAGGTTGAAAGTCTCTTCTTGGTGGCCTTGCCTCTGAGTTTCTTTTGAACTTGAACTTAGAGAATTTCCTAGACAGAAAAGCAATGTGCTCATCAATCTCATCTAAGTCATTCAAGTTGGCTGGTTCTGATTCTTCTTCTTCTTCTGTCATCTTGTCTTTACCCTTGCTAACATCACTCCTACAACTAGGTCGACTAGTTGTGGCCTTTGCAGTTTCTTTACTGTCATCTTCCAGTTGGTTCACAGATGCAATCAATGCAATAGATCCACCCTTCTTCTGTACCTTTTCAATTTCCTCATCTTGCTCCATTTCCAGCTCATAAGTCTTCAAGGTTCCATAAAGCCTTTCAAGAGTGTAGTCTTTGTACTCTTGAGTGTTTCTAAGAGAAACAGTCATAGGCTTCCATTCTTTTGGAAGAGCTCTGAGAAATTTAAGGTTTGAATCCTTAGTTTGATAGATCCTCCCATACAGCTTTAATCCATTCAAAAGCTTCTGAAACCTACTAAACGTGTCATTTAGGGTTTCACCAGCCTTAAAATGAAAATGCTCATATTGTTGTATAAGGAGTTGCATTTTATTTTCCCTGACTTGCTCAGTTCCTTCACAGAGAGTTCTAACAGTATCCCATACTTCCTTAGAGGTTGTACAGTTGATAACATTGTCAAACATCTCTTGCTCCAAACCATTAAACAGAATGTTCATGGTTCTTTTGTCTTTATGGACTTCTGCAACATCTTCAACAGTCCATTCTGAGACAAGTTTTGGAATCTCTACATCAGGAGCATCATCTGGCAGTCCAACTCTCGAATCAAGCTTCATGGGAACGTGTGGACCTTTCTCAATGCAGTCTACATACCTCTCATCCATAGACATGAGGTGCAAATGCATCTTTACTTTCCAGTGAAAGTAATTGTCCTTATCAAGAACTGGTATCTTCACACCTGCATCCTTCTTCACCATGGTTTCTGTTTTTGGTCTTGATCTTTAAACTTCTTGTATGTTAGAAGCTCGCTCTGATACCAATTGTTAATCCCAAATGACCTAACAGAATTGTAGAAGGGGGGGTTGAATACAATTCTTGATATTTCTTTAAACTAAAAACACTTTATAAAATTAAACTGAACTGAATAAATAAAAACACAAGATATAAATAATTCAGTTGGATTGTTTGATGATCCAACTGAAGTGTTTTTATTGCGGAAATAATCTGTGATACAAATGTACACAGCTGCTCAGTTACAAGGTTGTAGAGAAGAATTGCTCTCAAAAAGCTAATACAATCTATTTGTGTTTCTTCTCCTACTTCTAAAGTAACTGCTACACTTGGTTATATAATCCCAAGTTTACAATTCTACGTTTGGTTAAACTAAAGAATAATAGTAGTAACCATCAGTAGCTTGCTTTTCATTCCTTTTGTCCAATGGTCCTTGGAGATCTTTGCTTTTGTCTTCATGCTCATTATAATCATTCCCAAGAGCCTTATTGGAAATTGGAATGTTTCCTTATTTCCAGTAACCACTTTGATGGCTTCCAATGCACAGTACACTTCCATATCTCCTTTTAGATCTGTTCAGTAAACTGTCACTATCACTTTGTCAACTGTTCAAAAAGCAACATTGATTCGTTGATAGCAAGGAGATGTGTTTCGTTGATAGCTTTATTCTTCATTTCGTTGATGGAGTTTCCCTTGTTTCGTTGATGGGTAAACTCCATACCGTTGACAGAGTAATCTTCATACCGTTGACATGTCTTCACTTAGGCAAAATTACAAGGCATAATATATGTACAATTAACCAACCTATTTTGCCTATCTAGTACTTAGTCAACATGACTTAGAAAACCTATCTGATGCATACAACAAAATGCCTATCATACTGTGAAGTATTGTACAATGCAATTGCTACAACACTCATTTCGTTGATGAGCTTCCTGTCAACGAAACACTGCAAAGCATGCTATTTCGTTGACAGTTACAAAATAACTTAATACAAAATCTACTAAGTGTTTTTATAATTATCATCAAGAACAACATAGTCCTAACAGTTACCACCCCAATAAAATCTGAGTCATGGATCAACCTCAACTCCACATGATCATGCTTATGAGAATGATGCTACATCTTCAAGACCTACACCTGTAACAAGAAGAAAATGGACAAGGGATCACCCATTTGAACTGATCATTGGTGATGCATCCTCAAATGTCCAAACTAGAAGAACTACTCAAGATGAATGTTTATACAACAGCTTTCTTTCTCAAAAAGAACCAAAGAAAGTTGAGGATGCTCTTTTAGATCCAGATTGGGTATTAGCTATGCAAGAAGAGCTAAACCAATTTGAAAGAAACAAAGTATGGAAGTTGGTACCCAAACCTAAAGACAGAAGTGTTATAGGTACAAAGTGGGTATTCAGAAATAAGATGGATGAAAATGGCATTGTCACAATGAACAAAGCTAGATTGGTTGTTAAGGGCTATTCTCAAGAAGAAGGAATAAGGATATTCCTAGCCTATGCAGCCCATGCCAATTTCAAGGTCTATCAAATGGATGTCAAGAGTGCCTTCTTGAATGGGGAACTGGAAGAGGAGGTGTAAGTCAGTCAACCTCCTGGTTTTGAAGATCCAAATTATCCAGAATTTGTCTACTTCCTACTCAAGGCACTCTATGGACTGAAGCAAGCACCTAGAACCTAGTATGACACTCTATCACAATTTCTTTTAGAGAATCACTTCACTAGAGGTACTGTTGACAAAAATCTTTTCTTTAGAAATGTTAATGGCTCTAGGATACTTGTTCAAATTTATGTAGATGACATAATCTTTGGGTCTACAGATGAGAAGCTTTGCAAAAGGTTTGCCAAACTTATGCAAAGTAAATATGAAATGAGCATGATGGGTGAACTTACCTATTTCCTTGGCTTACAAGTTAAGCAAGTGAAAGAAGGAATCTTTATTAGTCAAACTAAATATATCTTTGATCTATTAAAGAAATTTGATCTAATGGATTGCTCTCCTGCTAAAACACCCATGCCAACTGCCACTAAGCTTGAATTGAATACTAAGAAAAATGTGTGGACATTTCAAGCTATAGAGGCATGATGGGCTCACTTTTATATTTAACAGCTAGTAGACCTGATAGTATGTTTGCTACATGTCTATGTGCTAGATTTCAGGCTGATCCTAGAGAGTCTCACTTAATTGCTATCAAGTGGATTGTCAGATATCTCAAGGGAACACCAAACCTTGGCATTTGGTACCCTAGAGAATCTGGCTTTGATCTAATTGGTTATTCAGATGCAGACTATGCAGGTTGTAAGATTGACAGAAAAAGCACAACATGCACATGTCAATTTCTAGGAAACAAGCTTGTTTCATGGTTCAGTAAGAAGCAAAATTTTGTCTCCACTTCTACAGCAGCTGAGGCAAAATATATTGCTGCTGGAAGTTGTTGTGCACAGATACTTTGGATGAAAAACTAACTAATAGACTATGGTCTAACAGTTAATAAAATTCCAATATTCTGTGACAACACTAGTGCAATTGCCATAACTGAGAATCCAGTGTAACACTCAAGGACCAAACACATTGACATAAAGTATCACTTCATCAGGGAACATGTGATGAATGGTACTGTGGAACTTCATTTTGTTCCAAGTGAGAAGCAAATTGCAGACATTTTTACCAAGCCACTTGATGAATCAACATTCTCAAGGTTGGTAAGTGAGCTAGGTATGCTTAACTTCTCTTAATTCATTTAAATGTCTGATAATTTGTAATGCAGCCAGTGTCAACTTGATTTTCATGAGAATTAAAAACTCTCTGAAAAAGAAGAATTTTGTCTAAGTCAAAAATTTCTCCCTATACGGATATCCTTATCAATTGATGGTCATTTCTGACACTGGATTTTCTTTGTCTACGGATACCATTTTACACCTCTACGGATATCGAATCCCAAAAGGTAAGATCCTATCTGTAGATAGTTTAGCTTAATCGTAACCGTTAAAGTCACAATCTTATCCGTAGTTACATGCGTACAGTACGTGTATGTAATTACAGTAAATTCATGGCTTTACTTTTTAAATCCATTACTTTTAAACGGTTAATTTCTTGCCCAATCAGATAATTTCTTTCAATTATTCCGGTTTTATTAGTGAATTATTTTGGGGGAGTATAAATTGAATTTTACTCTCAGTTAATCATTTTCTGTCTTTTTCCGAAATTCACTAAGGCAAGAACTCTTCTTCTCTCTCAAAGCAAAAATCTCTCTCTGTAAATTCAAAGCTTACATTAATGGCACCAACCAACAAGACTATGTCTCTCACTAGGTTCACATATGAGAAGAACAACTTTACTGCTCTGGTGGATTTCAAAGAGAAAAATGCATCATATCACACTATGATGAGGTTTCTCCAGAACTACAAGCTCTCAAAGGCTATGTTCGAAGCCCCCAAACTATACTTTCAGGTAATTGAAGCAATTTGGGAATCTGCTGTGTTCGATTCTGTCAATGCTACAATCACCTTTGTTCTTCAAGGTAAGGAATATGTGATAAATAGTGATATTATTACTGCTTGCTTAAATTTGTCTGAAAACAATAGGTTAGAAAAGCATAGTGATACAGATGTTGTAAACATGCTGAATTCAATTAACTATGCTTTCCCTACAGGTAATTTAAGTAAGATCCAGAGAAGAGGCATGGTCAAAGAATGGAGCTTTTTCTTTGATGCCATTCTTAAGGTTTTCTCTGGTAAAATTAGCAACAATGATGCTGTTACTTTTTCTATGCTCGACATTGCTTACATGCTTTTGAATGATAGCTTTTATAACCTAGGATCCTTAATTCTGTTTGAACTAGGAGCCAAACTAGGGAATAAAGCATCTAGAAGTAAGAATGTCTATTATGCTAGATTTATCATGTTGTTAGCTAACCATGTAGAAAGTAACCTGGTGATCCAATTCCCTGCAAACTCCAAGGAATGTTGGGTTCAAAATAAGAGAGTCCTTGAGGACTTATAATAAGAGAGTCCGTTGACAAGTGTTTGTTTGTCTACGGATATGCCTAAAATCAGCTATCCGTTGACATATACTTCTACTACCTCTACGGATACTCCTTCCACACTTGCACTTCAAACTTCAAATATTACAACTTCAAGTGTGGATGAGTTAGTAGTATTTCAAACACTTTTAGGATTGAGGGAAGGGAGTTAAGACACTGAGAGTGAGAGGCTGGTTTGAAACCAGGCAAAAGGAGATGGAGAGAAAGAGAGACAAACTATTTCTTCAAGTCTGGTAAAATTGAGTTCTGAAAGTTCCACCTTAGTAGGTGAAGGTGAGGGTGTGAGAGGTGTGAGCCAGGGGGAGCCCCTGATGCAAGAACAGAGAGAAATTGAGAGAAAAGCAGGTACAGAAGAAATAAGGATGGAAGACTTAGCCATTGCAAGTGAGTCAATGAATGTCAGTGATGCAGACAGGGAGAGACTGTTCCAACTTGAGTATCAAAATGAGTTGGATCAAGTCAACCTGAATGCTGAGACATTTACTCATCCTGGTCCAGCCTATCAAGTCTTGGCTGGACAGGGCAATGTGGAGGCAGAAAGGATGTTGAATTTGGTGCACACTACAGAATCAATGTCTAGGGCTAAAGAAGCAATTCAAAATCTACCTCCAGGAGCTGGTGAAGACTTTGCTTATGATGAAGACAGTGATGATTCTGAGAGTGATGAAGGAGGAGATGAAGCCCCTTCCACTCTCCAAGAGATGCCTACTTGGTTATTTTCAAATTCTATGTCCACAATGACACCAAGGTAGTCATTCTCAAGAATTATCAAAGGGTACATGGTGAAGCTCAAACATCCAATCCCTTGCATGCCACCATAATTCAGAACTTTGTGGCATCACTTCAGCTTCATCAGGCCCACATCCTTCAACAGAGAGCCAACACTTATGACATCAAAGGCCATCTTGATGGGGTGAAGGATGCATTGGAAAAAAGGGTTGACGCTGCTGCTCATTCCACATCTCAAAGATGCAAGCAAGATAAGTTGGTGAAGGATGTGGCTGCCCTTACTGTGAGGATGGATAAGATGGAGAAGCAAATGGACACCTTCCTGGCTAACCAGAATCTACAGACTAAGCTTCTGCAACAGTTACTGCAAGCTACTGGTGTTACTCAAACGCTTGATGATAACAAAAAGGGGGAGAGTGCACTAGTAGTCTCTGAAACAGTAACCAAAGGTGTGCCATCAAGCCAGGGGGAGCCACCTCAAATTATAGCAAATCCAAGTGAGTTTCAATTCACAAAGGTGGTCTCTCCTCAAGCTAAGGATGTTCAAGTCTTTCTCAACTCAGAAAGGTTAATCAAGGAATCCATCTTCAAGGTTGTAACTTCATCTTCAACAAGTTCAGTGCCTGTCCACACAACCATCCTGAAAGTTCTCACTCCTGATACCATTATTCTACAAAAAGAATATGATGTTGAACACTCAAATGTCAAGGAGTTTGAACCAATCTTCAGTGGCAGGACTGGATCACCACCAAGACATCATGGCAATAACAAATTAGAAGTGGACTATCAATTCCCCAAGCCTGATGAGTCTAAGGTGTTAGCAGCCCTTATCACAAATCTCAAGAATACCAATGACATAATGCTGAGACAAGGGTTGGCTGTTATCTACAGAAATGGTATGGAAATTCACATCACAAGCAACCATCCTAGGTTCAATGAAGCCAAAGCAGAAGAGATTTCCAGAATAAGGAGAGAATCCAATCCCCAGGGTTTTGAATCTATACCTGAGAAATAGGATAGATTGGCCTAAGAACTTATGAGGGAAATGGAGGAAGAAAGTAGTGAGGCTGTAGAGGAAGAGGCCCCTACTAAAAGGAAATTGAAGAAAAGGAAGACAGTGCCTAAGACCAAGACATCCAGATGGAAGCAAAGATCACATAGGCATGTCTCTCCTGAGAAAGTAGAAGAGAAGAGAGATACAGGGAGGAGGATTATTTTTGAAGACCCTATTCCAGCTTCAACTCAATCTCAAACCACCTTCCATGAGACTCTTGTAGAGCCTAAAGAAGAGCCTGTTGAGTTTGAAAACTTGGTTTTCCCTAAGTTCCTAATTGAAGCTGAAAAGAAGTCAAAGAAAAGGACCAATCAAGCTGAATGTTGCACCAAAAGTTGCCAAGCCAGTTGAGAACAAGGCAGACTTTTTGTATATTGCAGAAATACAGGAGTACTCAACCATGGATCTTTTCCTTGATGAAGTTAGTGAAATAAGAGGCACAGACAAATTCAGAGATATGCCTGAAAGACTAACCTTTGTCTACAAAGGAGGGAATGTGAGAGCATGGCCCCTGCAACAAGTGTTGAATGAAGGATATCTACCTTGGTGAAAGTCTTTTCAGGCTTAAAAAACACAAGGGGATTCTCTGAGGTTGCAAGGAGTGCTGTTTTGAAGAAGATTGAGGAAATCAGGAGCAGCTGGAATTCTCCTGATGGTTTGCCAAGAAAGCTGAAGATCCCTTTTGATGGAATTCAAGGATGAAAAGGGTTGTAGAAGATTCTTCAGGATTGAAGATCAATTGTCTAAGGCTAGCACCAGGTACCTTAGATGGTTGCAAGGCAAGCTAGACCCAAAAATTTCTGAAGAAGATGCATTCTACAGAAAGTTTCAAGATCAAATCAAGGCAAACTATGCTAAGGAAAGGAGACAAAAGATTCAGCCTCCAAGAGAGAAGAAAAGGAATTAAATCTGCTCAGTCTAGAGGAGCACTCTCTATGTAACTATCTCTACTCTTCAGTTTTTCATTTATGTAGCTTAATGCAATTTTTACTATTACTATTTATTTGCTAGAAGTGGTTTTGTTATCATCAAGACTCTTAATTTATGGCTGATTCTCAACTAGGCATAAATTGGGGGAGATTGTTAGGAACTATGTTGTTTCTTGATGATAACTAAATTAACTTAGTAAAAAATTGTATAAGTAAAATGTAGCCATCCACGGATAGCATGCTTATGTAGTATCCGTATATAGGAAGCTTATCTACGGATAAGACTCAATGTAACATGCTTGTGTAATCCTGATGTACAATCCTGGGATGCAATCCTGAGGAACAATCCTGATGAACATTCCTGATATGCAATCCTGATATACAATCCTGATGTGCAGTCCTGATGTGTATTCCTGATTTGTAATCCTGATGTTGAAGTTGAAGTATTAATTTTTAAGGCTGAATAAGTCATGTTGACTATTAATAGATATGTAGAATAGAGAGGCTAATTGTAAATAGTTTATGCCTTGTAATTTTACATAAGTGAAATTGATTGTCAACGGATAGCAACATTAGCCTTCTACGGATGTGAACAAATGTACTGTCTACGGATAACAGTACTAGCTGTCTACGGATGTGATCAAGATACTCTCAACGGATACAACTCAAATGGCTTCTACGGATACACACCTTGTGAAAGGGACAAGTCAGACAGTGCACGTGGGTTGACAGACTACATAAAGCATGGAAACCATTAATTCTGGAAACTCATGGGAAGAAAGTAGCATTCTGTTTGTAGGGTCAAAAAGTAGCATTTCTATAAAAGGCAATCAACCAAGAAGGGCAAGCTACCAACACATGGGCCACTACTCAGAATGGAGAAACAAGGATCTTGAACAGATTTACTTTTTATATTATTGACTGTTCAAAATATCTTGTAAACTTGAGATATATAACCAAGTGGAGCATAATTCTAGGGTAAGAAATAAGTAAGGCAATTTAGAGAGCAAAAAGAAATATCCTTTGTAAATTGTTGAAGCTAGAATTGTGTGTTTGAAGCTGTGTGTTTATTCATAAACATCACAGAGATTTCTTCAAATAAAAAATAAAAATCTCCCAGGTGGACAAAACAATCCACCTAAATTTTTAATTCTTGTGATTTTATCTTGTTTGTTTTTCTGTTCTTGATTTTACTTTCTTATCTTTACTGTCAAGAACACAAGAAATTTTAAAGATTGTTTTCAACCCCCTTCTACAATCTTGATTCATTGTCGGGGAATAACAACAACATATATATAAAATGTTAATATTATTATATATTTAAAACCATGTACCTCTTTCACCTAAAACACATTACATATTATATATTTTTTAACTAAACAACTCATCTTCTAAAAATAACACGGGCAACATATATAAAAATGGTAATATTATTTTATATAATTATTAATAAATAACCGGTTACCCTTTTCGGTTAAAACATATGACATGTTTTATATTTTATATTTATATTTTCTAACTAAAACAACTTATCTTCTAAAAATAACATCGGAAATATATATATAAAATGATAATATTATTATATATATTTAAAACCAATTACCTTTTTCACCTAAAACACATTACCTGTTTTATATTTCTAACTAAAACAACTCATCTTCTAAAAATAATACGAGAAACATATATTAAAAATGGTAATATTATTTTATATGATTATTAATAAATAACCTGTTACACTTTTCGGTTAAAACATATTGCATGTTTTATATTTTATTTATATTTTCTAACTAAAACAACTCATCTTCTTGAAATACCATGGGCAACATATATATATATATATATAGGCAAGTGATCAAATGAGACCCCATATTAGAATGAGAATTGGGACTGAATCTTGACCACTCAATTTTTTAAACAACTTTTGATCTGGACCACATATTAGTTATTTTTATTTTTCTCTCATCCTAATTAGTCAACACCCATTTCTTCCCCGATCTAATCTTTTTGTCACCCATTTTAAAAAATCCACTCTCTCTCTCTCCCCACATACATGATACATCTCCCGTTTCTCTCTCTTCATCTCAACGTTCTATTCAATCTCTTCTTCTCAGCTAATTTAATTTTTCTTTATTGGTCTTCTCTTTTATTTCATGTGAACACTATTATGGAGACACTGCCTAAGATTCAAAGTGACATAATGGTTCGGATATTGAATCTGATCCACAGGAAGTCAAACAACTTTCGAGTTTGGTTTAGAGGTGACAAATAGATGTGTAGACGAGATGTGGAGGCATTAGAAGATGGTGTGGTGATCGAAACTTGTGGAGAATTGTTATTTATAATTTTAAAGTGTATATATATGAACAATTTTAGTGATTTGTCTTTAAAATTTCTGGTAATTCATGTTGAATTTTTAGTGATTTTTCTGAAATATTTGGTGATTTGCCAAAAGTTTCAGTGATTTGTATTGAACTTTTGGTGATTCTGTTAATTTTTGTAGCAGTGGTAGTATAGTGTGGAAGTACTTATTTAAATTTTGGTAATTTTTGGTTTAAATATGGTAACTTTATAGATTGTAGTGGTGGTTTCGGTGCGGTGGCAGTGGTTATTGTATTGGTGGTGGTGGCCGTGTTGTTGATGGTAGTGACGGTGGTGGTGGTTGTATCAGGTTGAATTTTTAGTGATTCGCAAAGAATATTTGGTGATTTGCCAAACGTTTCAGTGATTTGTATTGAATTTTTGGTGATTCTGTTGGTTTTGGTAGCGGTGGTAGTATAGTATGGCACTAGAGATTTAAATTTTGATAACTTTTGGTTTAAATATGGTTGCAGTCTTCAATCAGTTAGAAATCTTATAGATCTTTGCACGAATATGCTCTATACTGTGTATATATTGTATGTATATGTTGAGTATAGCAATGGAAAAAGGGTGAAAGTGGTTATGGGAACCGTGAAAAATTAATAGCGGGACTTTATGTATGATACCCTTTTTTGTCTGCTGCTTGTAATACATGTACAGTATATAGTTTTAGTTTTAGTTATTGGGCCTAATTTTGTGGCCCAATATGCAGTTCTCATAATAACAGGGTCTCACTAGAATAGCTATATATATGTATATATATATATATATATATATATATATATATATATATATATATAATGGTAATATTATTATATATTTAAAACTAATTACCTTTTTTTTTACCTAAAACACATTACATGTTTTATATTTTCTTACTAAAATAACTCATCTTCTGAAAATAACACGGGTAACATATATAGAAAATGGTAATATTATTTTATATAATTATTAATTAATAACAAGTTTTCCTTTTCGGTTAAAACATATTACATATTTTTTATTTTTTAACTTAAACAACTAATTTTCTAAAAATAACATGTGCAACATATATACAAAAAGGTTTTATATAATTATAAATAAATAATTGATTGCCTTTTTAAGCAAATTACATTTTTTATATTTTATAACTAAAAACTCATCTTCTAACTAAAAATACCATGAGTAATATATACATGTTGGTAATATTATTATATTGAACTTATAAAATCCATGTTTATTATATTTTTTTATAACTTTCAAAATGAATACGAACCGTTAGATCTATTATTTCAAAACATTTTCTATTTTAATATCTAAAATACTAGTAGATGTCACGTCAATAATATATTAAATTTAAATATTTATATTGTTAGATATATAAATCCAATTTATTATATATATATATATATTAAAAATTTATCAAATTATATATAATTACAAAAATTTAAATAAAAAATAACAAAAACCAACTAAAAACCAACTAATTACTATCTACTATCTACTGTATAGAAATGTTACAGAGAGAAATGGAAGAGATGAATGAGAGAGGAGAGAATAAACTGAGAGAGAGAGTTGAAAGATTCATCTCATCATCAAGTCTGCAACCGTTTTATTCCGTAGTGTTTTATAGACTATAGGATCACTTGCTGAGTTGTCAATATGAGCTGGCATTCTGTTGTAACTAACTCAGAGAAGTGATTGACTGTGATCACCCTTACTGTAGTCTTACTGTGTACACAAGCTCAGTACTTGTTCATTCTTATTATCTATTTCATCAGCCTCCCTCAAACTGGAATGGCACATTGTCATTCCTAGTTTGGAAAGTAATTCATTGAACTGAAGCTAACACCTTAGTAAACACATCTGCAATCTGTGACTCTGTAGGAAGATAAGTGATTTGAAGTAGCCCTTCTAGTACCTTGTCTCTAGTAAAATGGACATCAATTTCAATATGTTTTGTTCGCTTATGATGAACTGAATTTCATGCTATATGTATGGCACTTTGGTTGTCACAAAACAAAGTTATTGGCTTGAGTTGCTTGACTCCTTATTCTTCCAATAACCTTACCATCCAAGTAACTTCACTTGCTGCTGCAGACATAGCTCTGTATTCTGCTTCTGAAGAGCTTCTAGACACTGTATGCTGCTTCTTTGATTTCCAACTTATAGGTGAATTTCCCAAGAGCAACACATATCCAGATATTGATCTCCTTGTAATTAAACAAGCTCCCCGGTTTGAGTCTGAGTATGCTTGAAGTACTAACTGATCACTTCCTTTGAGTAAAATTCCATGTCCCATAGTTGAAGCTACATATCTTAACACTTGCATTAATCCTTTATAATGAGTGTCTCTTGGCTGCTGTAAGAATTGGCTTAGATGTTGTACAGTAAATGCTAAATCAGGCCTGGTGTTTGTTAAGAAATTTAATTTACCTACTAGGCATCTGTACAAGCTGTGATCTTTAAACAACTTGCCTTCTTTTGCACTTAACTTGAGATTAACAGGCAGTGGTGTTACAGCTTTTCTGAACTCATCAATCCCAGCTTCCAGCAATAATTCTCTTGTAAACTTATTCTGAGATAAAGTAATGCCTTGATCTGTGTATCCTACTTTAATTCCCAGAAAAAAACTCAGTAGACCAAGATCTTTAATGCTGAAAATATCATCCAAATGCCTCTTTATTTCATGAATAGTATAATTATCATCTCCGGTCATGATAATGTCAAAGTTTTGGTTTTCTGTTTTCGGTCATTTATTATATTTAATAAATAATAAAATAATATAAAAATAATAACTAAATAATTGTCTTTTACAATTAAAACACTTTTTTCTAACAAAATTTATTACTTCCAAAAATATTACGGGCAATAATCTTTAAATCAAAATATATTACCTTTTATATTTGTTCTCACTAAAATCTCTATTTTCCAAAAATATCATATGCAACCGTTAGTTATTTAACTTATTTTAATGCTTTTAATTATTTAAAAAAGCTTACATATTTTAACATGCCAACGTATTTTTTTTAATAAATACAATTAATATAATTAAAACACTTCTAAAAATCACGGGCGATTACTTTTTTAAATTAAAACATGTTAACTTTTATATTTGTCCTTATTATTTGCCTTTTATAAATAAAACACTTTTTTCTAATAAAATATACTCATTTTCCAAAAATATAATGGGCAATTACCTTTAAATTAAAAAATATTACATTTTATATTTGCTATCACTAAAATCTCTGTTTTCCAAAAATATCAGGGCAACCCTTACTTATTTACTTTAAAATATATTTCAATGCTTTTAATTATTTAAAAAATCTTACCTATTTTAACACGCCAATGTATTTTTTAACAAATTAACTCCTTATATATAATAAGCGTAAGGAGATCTTATCCAAAACTTTGGTCGGTCACTGTACTACCAAAATATACGATCCGTTGGATTATAAAACTATAAATATTCAAATCGATGAGGATCGTCAGATATAATATTAAAAATTGTATTTGATTAATAATAGGATAGTATTTAAATACTAAAAGATGTATTTTGATAATTTAAACCTATTATAAATGGGTTTTCTATATTGAATAGAAATCTTTATGTAAAAAATCGTAATTATCTTTTCTCTTTATTTTATGGATAGTTCCAGTTACATAATAATTATTAAACCGTCATTAAATTAAAGATAATTTTGTAAGCTTCGGCTGTAAAATCGTTAAAATCTGTTGTTTAAAACTCAAGATAGAGCCCAATAGCCCAAACAGTAAAGTTATTATCTAAATTTTAATAAATATTTTTTTATTATTGTAGCACCAATTTAATTTTTTTAAATAAAATTCTATGTTTATTTCAATAAAATATTAAAATCAATTTAAGAAAAAATTAAAATCGATCTGGTCCGTGTACGATCAGTATACGACCAAATTAATAATTATAGTTAGATCTTAAATAGATCGATGAGAATTGTTAGATCTAATATTAAAAAGTGTATCTGATTAATAATAGAATTATATTTAAATACTAAAAAGTGTATTTTGATAATTTAAAAAAATTCTAAAAATTCATAAATATCTTTTCTCTTGAATTTATGTATAGTTCCAGTTAGATAATAATTGTTAAACCAAATATCAAGATAACAATTCATATCGATTACAATGATACCCTACGTTATAAGAGATTAGGAGAACTCCTATACATGAATAAATTTAAACACTTTTTTTTTGAAGGAACATAACAATTCGATTAATCCAAATTATAATTATATTATTTTACATATAACCAACATAAAAGGATAATATCAAAATATTATTAAAATGTTGAGGGTTTCATATTCATAAACGATAATGTTGAATATAATACTTATATTAAAATGTGTATTTGATTAATGGTAGGATTATATTTAAATACTAAGAAGTGTGCTTTGATAATTTAAACCAATTATAAATTGGTTTTCTATATTGAATTGAATTCGGTCAACTGGTCAAGTTAAATAATAATTATTAAACCATCATTAAATTAAAGATAATTTTGTTAGTTTCGCATGAGTTGTAAAATTGTCAAAATTAAATTTCTAAAACTCAAGATAGAACCCAAATATTAAAGTGAGTATCTAAATTTTAATAAATATTTTTTTTTATTGTTGCACCAATTTATTTATTTTTCCACTAATTATTTTAAATATAGAAATTTTATGTTTCTTTCAATAAAGTATCAAAATTAATTAAGAACAAATTCAAATCGATAAAGAATATAATAATATGAGAATAAAATTTTATATAATCATAACATAATTTGTATTCTATTTAATAATTTTTAAATAATAATGTATTTTAAAATTTTATTTACTCCGTAAATAAAACCAAAACATTAAAAGTAAAAGCAGTTAGTAAGATATTTATATCAGTATATACTTGATATCTTTATTATATTAAATCCTTATATATAATAATCATAATAGGGATCTTATCCCAAATTTTGGTCGTAGACAACCAAATTAATAAGGACCATTAGATTTTAACTAGATAAATGAAAATCGTTAGATCAAATATTAAAAAAGTTTATTTTATTAATAATAGGATTATATTTAATTTCTAAAAGGTGTATTTTGATAATTTAAACCAAATATACCAAATATAAATAAGTTTTCTATATTGAATAGAATTATCCATGTACAAAATTCGTGACTTTTTTTTCTCTTCCATGAACAATTCCACCTAGATAAAAATTGTTAAACCATCTTTTAATTAAAGATAATTTAGTTATCTTCATGTGGGGTGTAAAATCGTCAAAATCTGATTTTTAAAACACAAGATAAAGCCCAAATTAATAAAGTGAATATTTAAATTCTAATAATAATTATTATGTCATCATTATTTTAACACAAATTTAATTACTTTTTTCTAACTATTTTAAATTTAGAAATCTATGTTCAAAAATTAAAATCAATCTAAGAAAAATTCAAATCAACAAAGAATATAATAATACGAGGATAAAATTTTATAAAATTGTGCATATTTTTAATCCTATTTTATTAAGTTTTATATCATAACTAATCAAATATTATTTATTATTAAATAATAAATTATACGTAAATGGTGATTTTGTTTTATAAGAACTCATAGAGGCCTAATTTCATTGTTAGCGGAACTATATTCATATTAAAAAAAAACCTTATTTTGAAATTTTAGACTCAGCTACAGCTAGAGAAGAGGCCAAACTTTTTAAACCTATATACATTGTAAATTATTAAATTCGAAACTTTAAAAGTTTGTTAATCAATTAGTATAGTACTTTTCTGAAAAATCGTACTTTACAAAAAATATTTTCAAATAACATATGTCTGCAATAAAAAATGAAAAAAATCTTATTTTTCAAAAAAACCCATAAATTTTAATATGTTGTTGGTAGATTCAAAACTTAGATCATTCTACATGATAATTTTACTGTTATATCTAACGTTTTTCAACAATTTAATTTGAAAGATTCAACTATTATGGATTGAGTGATCAAACAAAGCGAACAAACTTATAAGGAAGCTTTCATTAATTAATCTTTAATATAATAACATAAATATTTACAGGATATACTATAAAAAAATGAAATTTATACAGAATTTTGATCACGGTGTACTACTTTAAAAGAAGAACTATTACAAAAAAAATTATATTTTAATTGATAATTTATTTTCTCAAAAGTTCAAAGTTCCCGCATCTTTAACATATTACAAAAAAGAGTATATTATATTTTAGCAATAAATATTTAAGAAAATTATAAATTAAAAAAATTATAAATATTAAGAAAAATTAATGATGTTATCATGGTAGTTTGGTCCTAAATACCGTCAAAACATTCTCAACAGTTAGATCCAATACTTTTAAAAATACATGATCAAGATTATATCATATAAAAAGAAGTTATTATCTAAAAATGATATAAGTTAAAAGATATTATATTAGGATTGGATTTTCTAAAAAGTCAAAACATAAAAATAGTTGTAATTAAATAAGGAAACTCATTTAATACCAAAATAATAAAAATCGTTTAATGTTAAATAGATAGGTGAAAACCGTTAGATTTAACATTAAAAACTGTATTTGGTTAATAAATGGTATTCTAATAATCTAAACTACATAGAAGTAGATTTCCTAAATCGAATATAATTCTCAACATTAAATTTCGTCACTTTATTCTCTTTTTAATTTTAGAATAGTTTTTAATTCAAAAAGAACTATTAAACCACAACTAAATTAAAATTATTTTGTGAATTTCATGTGGACTATAAAATTGGCAAAATCTAATTTTTTATAACTCAATATAAACAAATATTAAATTGAGCGTGTAAAATATAATAAATATCAAATTTTTAAGGATATTTATCAAAAATACCACTTTTTTAAAGTTTTTTTGCGATTTTACCATATTCTCAAAATATTTACAAAAATACCTTCTTTTTTAAAAATAATTTGCGAAAATACTATCTTTTAAAAAGATTTTTGCAAAAATACGTTCTGCAACTAAATACAACCTACGTAGGTTGCATTCGGTTGCATGTGTTATTGCAATGCAACTTTCCAAATACAACCTACATAGTTTGCATTCAGTTGGTTGAAATTAGATGCAACTAGATGCAACTTTTTAAAAAATAATTGAAAAAACAGCTAAGAATTCAAAAAAAAATTATTAATAAAAGGGGTAAACTTGTGTTCTTGGTTTACCTGGGGTTCAATAGTTAACTTTTGGGGTTCAATGTTTCTATTTTGGATTTTAGAAATATTAAGAATGACGAATAATTAGTATACGGAGTTAGGGTTTAGGGTTTACGGTTGTAAACAACCCGACTCTAAACCCTAAGGGTCACCATTATTAACAAGTTGATTTCTGGAATGGGATATTTATGAAAAAAGCCCAATTTTTAACTATAATTTTTTTGGCTAAATCTTTTTTAACAATAATTTAATCATGTAAACTAATAACTTTTAAATATTAAAATATTCATAAATAAATATAATTATAAATATTAAAAAAACAATCGTGTGTTGCATGAGTAATAAAATTATAATTATAAACAAAATAATTATAAATAAAATTTAAATAACCGTGCATCGCGGGCTATAAGCTAGTATAATTAATATAATTAAAACACTTCTATAAATATCACAGGCAGTTACTTTTTTTAATTAAAACATGTTAGCTTTTCTATTTGTCCTTATTATTAATATTATTTTATTATTCATTAATATTTGTATTTTTTTTTCTATGTTCCAATTTATATTTAAGTTTCTCATTTTATAATTTATCATATTGATTTTTATTCTTTATTTAATATTTTCTGTTCCTATTAATTTTTTTTAATGAAAGACACGGGTTATTGGCTAGTATTATTGTATACCCGCGTTGCTACATTTGTCATTGCAACCATAACCAGGTTAATTAGTTTCATTTGAAGACATGTGGGGAAGTGAAAAGTAAAAAGAACTAAGAACATGTTAACTGATATACCTGGGCTTGCATCCCCGGTAAGGCAGCCGCTATGCAAGCTCCCTTTGCCAAGATAAATCATAAAAGACTCATGTCATGTAACAAACGAAGTTAGTATTTAAAAGTGACCGGTCTATGTGTTTTTCTTTTTAATGAAAATGCAGATATAATACCAATGATTAAATCCAATATTCGTTCAAGCCTGTATCTCCATGTATTTATGTATAGTTAAGTTGTTTAGGTAAATAAAAATACCTGAGAGAAGCCTAGAACCCCATCAAATGGGCCAAGCTTTGCCATGGTCTCCTCAATGTATGCGATAGACTGATTAAACGTGCTATCTAATTTGGTTGCATCCTGGTACATGTATACATTTGTAAAAAACCGAGAGTTGAGTATAACTGAAAAATGAAATGTTATCATAAATTAAAAGATTTATACCCCATTCTATGTAATGAATGGATACTTTACCTGAGTATCATACCACCTAAATGTTGGAACTTTTATATTGTCGATTAAAAAAGGACCATCAAGGAATACCAAGTCCATCTCTTCCAATACATTCGATGGCCAAATTTGAAGTTGTTCCTTAAAATGAGCAGCGCTGGAGGTGCCACCGTGAAGGCAAAGAACTTTGGATTTCTTCATCTTAGATGTTAGTTTTCGGATCTGGCTTTTTTTACAGTATGTTGTTATGTCTTGATCAATGTCTTTATGAAAGAGCTACTCTCTCCACAATGAAGGATGTGGGGAACATAGTAGCTGGTGGTTTCAGTTGTCCATTCATTAGATACATACGTCTCCATGCTCCTTCCCACAATAATTGTTTTTTTATATGCACATTAAGTGAATAAAAAAATGTAATTTTGTTAGAATATAATATATGATCCTGGAAAGTGTCTGGTTACTCAACATGATATCAAAGCTCAAAGATGGGCGCTCGTGATCCAAAATATTTTGGCCAAACTAACTGGAATATATATACTTTTGGATATTTATCAAAAATACCATTTTTTTAAAGTTTTTTTGCGATTTTACCATTTTCTCAAAATATTTACAAAAATACTTTCTTTTTAAAAATAATTTGCGAAAATACCATCTTTTAAAAAGATTTTTGCAAAAATACATTCTGCAACTAAATACAACCTACGTAGGTTGCATCCGGTTGCATGTGTAATTACAACTAGATGCAACTGGATGCAACTTTCCAAATACAACCTACGTAGTTTGTATCCAGTTGCATATGTGGTTGAAACTAGATGCAACTAGATGCAACTTTTTAAAAAATAATTGAAAAAACAGCTAAGAATTCAAAAAACAATTATTAATAAAAGGGGTAAACTTGTGGTCTTGGTTTACCCTGGGGGTTCAATAGTTAACTTTTAGGGTTCAATGTTTCTATTTTGGATTTTAGAAATATTAAGAATGACGAATAATTCGTATACGGACTTAGGGTTAGGGTTTAGGGTTTAGGGTTGTTTACAACCCTAACCATTATTAACAAGTTGCATCTGTGGTTGATGTTGGTTGCAGTTTGCAGAAGGTATTTTTGCAAATAAGATGGTATTTTCGCAAATTTTTTTTTTTTGAAAAGGTATTTTTGTAAAAATATTTCTGGAATGGGATATTTATGAAAAAAGATCTATACTTTTTATGTCTACTGCTCTCCTTTGTTAAAATTTTTTCCTAATAAATTTCGAGTATGTATGAACACTAAAATGGCAAATCCTAGTGCACATAATGAAAGGTGTACACTAGGGCCATGTTTGTTTCATGGTATTAAGTATAGGATATGATTATAATCCTTTAAATTTTCCAATCCCATGTTTGTTGTTCAAAAACTTATTTAGGATTAATTCAAGGATTATAATCCTTTAAATTTTTATATCCCATGTTTGTTTTGTTGGAGTAGGGGATATGATTTTAATTCTCTCTAATACTTGGTTGGAGGAGGTATTATTTAATCCCCTCTAACAAGTCATTTTTTTTAAAGATTATAATCCCCTCACTATAATCCTATGCAAAACAAACATAGGATTAGAAAATTTAAAGAATAGTAGTTCAATCCCATGATTATCCCTCAAAACAAACATGGGATAAAATTTTAAAGGATTATATTCCAATCTTAAACTTAATACTTCAGACCAAACATTGGATAACATTATTTAAAGGATTATAATCACTAGCACTTTAATTGATGGGATTATTTATCCCCGGATAATAATCCCGTAATTATAATCCCTCCAAACAAACATGGCCTAGAGGTAATTTGGTATGCTTGCCTTCACGAATGCATGCATTAGTTGTGTTGGAAAATATGGGTGAGTTAATTGATTTGGTAAAATCGATTCCGGTTTTGATTTTGAGTTATCTGATAAAGTCATTGATTTTGAGTTATCTGATAAAATCATTGATTTTGAGTTGTCTGATAAAATCAATTCTGTTTTTAAATTCTGATTTTTTGTCATTGACGCGATTAATTAGTTTGACTAATTAATTAAGGAAATTGCCACCAACATAATTGTCACCGATTCAATTAATTAGCTTGACTAATTAATTAAGAAAATTGCCAACTGATATAATTGATTAACGCGGTTAATTAATTATGGCAATTGTGTAGCGCACAAGTTTTTCCAGCCTATATAAACTCGTGTCTGGCCTTAGGATTATTCACTCGAAAAATACATCCTCTCTTACACACATCTCTCTTCTCTTCCTCCGGTGATAGTTTTCTTGTTCGTCTCAAGCTCGCTGAGAGTGACGTTATTCGACAGCCTCACTGCAAATCGTTTTATCCTGGAAAGCAATTCGCTCGCACATACGGTGAGGGCTAATACGCTTTAAGGAGACAGTCACGTACTGGACTCGGTTTTGTTCCTTGTCTCCTTATTTTTATTTGTTTAGTGTTTACATACACCTTATCTGTTATTCACACACGCCCACGTCGTTTTATGTACTAATATCACAGATTGTCTAACAATCTTAAAGCGTATTATTATTATTATTATTATTATCTGTGACTGATACATCTGCCTCTGTTTGATTTTGAGTAACAGATCTATGGAGAATATTGAAACTGTAAACAATGGAAGCTTGGTTGATCCCAATGCACAGGTTACACCTGATGGGGGTCACCAGTTGTTGCATAACCCTAACGCACAGGTTACACCTGATGGGGGTCAGACATCGATTGGACATGTGCCTACGACACATGTGCCTTTAGGACACAGTCATTGAATAGTTTAGTGTTCCGTTTGGACAGACTATGGGAGGTTTCGGTTTACTGGTGTGCAAACGTCGGTAGTACAGACGCCTGTTATGCCTATAATGGCTACTGCACCTGTTGTGCCGACGGTTCCTGCTGTGCCTGCTGCACATGCTGAGAAACCTGAGAAGTTCAATGGTACGAACTTCAAACGCTGGCAGCAAAAGATGCTGTTCTATCTGACCACGTTGCACTTTGATCGTTATCTGAAAGAGGATGCACCGTTGCTCACTGCTGAGAGTAACGCACAGACTGTGTATGATGTTGATGCCTGGAAGCATGCTAACTATATCTGTCGGAACTATGTGCTTAATGGTTTGGCTGACTCGTTGTATAACGTGTATAGCTCGAAGCCAACAGCTAAGGCCTTATGGGAATCTCTTGACCGTAAGTATAAAACCGAGGATGCTGGGGCGAAAAAGTGGATTGTTGGCCGCTTTCTTGATTATAAGATGGTGGATTCAAAGACTGTGGTTAGTCAGGTGCAAGAATTGCAATTAATCATCCATGAAATTCATTCTGAAGGAATGGTCATAAGTGAGTCTTTCCAAGTTGCTGCTGTGATTGAAAAGCTGCCACCTGGTTGGAAAGATTTCAAGAACTACCTTAAGCACAAGCGAAAGGAGATGTCTATGGAGGATCTGATCGTTAGAATTCGCATTGAAGAAGACAACAGGGGATCCGAGAAGAAGACTAATGTTGCCACTGAAAAGGCAAACATGGTGGAATTTAAGCCCAATAAGAACAATTCAGGAAAAGGGGCAAAATTGGCACCCAATGGAGGAATTTCGAAGTCGAAGTTTCAAGGGAAGTGCTATAACTGTGATAAAGTGGGTCATAGGTCTTCCGAATGCAGGAAGCCCAAGAAGCTCAACAATAAAAAGGAAGCAAACATGATGGATGATATCTCCAAGGAGATGGGTGACATAGACCTATGTGCTACGGTTTCTGAAGTGAACCTGGTTGGCTCCAATCCAAAGGAATGGTGGATTGATACTGGTGCTACAAGGCATGTTTGTTCAGACAAGGTGATTTTCTCTAGCCTCGTAGCTTCCAATGCTGGTGAGAAGCTCTACATGGGGAATTCTGCGACTTCTACCATTGAAGGGGAAGGCACGGTGATTCTGAAGATGACCTCTGGGAAGGATCTGACTTTGAAGAATGTACTTTATGTGCCTGATATTCGCAAGAACCTTGTGTCTGGTTCCTTGTTGAATAAGCATGGCTTTCGCATTGTAATAGAGTCAGATAAAGTTATTTTGTCTAAGAATGGTATGTTTATAGGCAAGGGCTATTTAGCTGATGGGTTGTTTAAGCTCAATGTAATGTCCGTTAAGGATAATAATGGAATGAAGAATTCTTCTGCTTACTTGCTTGAGTCTCCTAATTTATGGCATGCTAGATTGGGACATGTAAATTATGACACTTTACGAAGGTTAAGTGTAAAAGAATACAAACCGAAATTGAATATCGATTCAAAACATAAGTGTGAAACTTGTGTTGAGGCAAAATTAACGAGATCATCGTATAAACAAGTTGAAAGAAACACCAAAGTGCTAGACCTAATACATAGCGACATATGTGATTTAAAATATGCTCCAACTAGAGGAGGAAATAAGTATTTTATTACATTTGTTGATGATTGTACAAAATACTGCTATGTATACTTGCTTAAAAGCAAAGATGAGACTATAGATAAATTTAAAATCTATAAGGAAGAAGTTGAGACACAACACACAGAGAAAATCAAAACGATACGAAGTGATCGTGGAGGTGAATATGTTGAACCCTTTGGGGAATTCTGTTCACAACATGGTATAATCCATGAGGTCACTCCACCATACTCCCCTCAGTCGAATGGAGTGGCTGAGAGGAAGAATCGTACTCTCAAAGAGATGATGAATGCGATGTTGCTAAGCTCTGGACTTCCGTAGTCGATGTGGGGGGAAGCCATCTTAAGTGTGAACCATATTTTAAATATGATGATTCGTAAGAATAAGGATATGAGTCCTTATGAGATGTTTAAGAAAAAGAAACCAAGTTACCAAACTCTGAAAGTGTGGGGGTGCCTTGCGAAGTTACTAATCCCAGCACCTAAGAAGGTGAAGATTGGTCCAAAGACTGTGGATTGTATTTTCATCGGATATCCACCACATAGTACTGCATATCGGTTTCTTGTGCATGAATCGAAGATCCCTGATATTCAAAAGAATACGATAATTGAGTCAAGGAATGCCTCATTCTTCGAGAATGTATTTCCTTGTAATCCTGAACGCCCTACAACGTCTAAACGCACTCATGAGTCTATCGAAGACGATAATGAGAATGCCGAAAGTGAAGACGAAGATGTGGGGGTAGTGAGAAGGAGCAAAAGACAAAGAAAGGAGAAATCCTTTGGGTCAGAATTTATGACTTATTTGCTCGAAGAAGGTGATCCGACAACATACAAGGAAGCGGTAACATCACCTGATGGACCTATATGGAAAGAAGCCATCAAAAGTGAAGTTGATTCTATTTTACAGAATCATACTTGGGAATTAGTGGACTTGCCAAATGGTAGTAAACCGTTAGGTAGCAAGTGGGTTTTCAAGAACAAGTTGAAAACTGAAGGAACGATCAATAAGTACAAAGTTAGACTTGTAATCAAAGGATACAAGCAACAGTATGGCCTTGATTACTTTGATACATATTCTCCAGTATCGAGAATAACGTCCATAAGGATGATGTTTGCTATCGTTGTTATGCGAAATCTAACATTACATCAAATGGATGTGAAAACAGCTTTTCTAAATGGAGATATAGACGAGGAAATCTATATGGAACAACCTGAAGGGTTTGTGGTCCCTGGACAAGAAAGAAAAGTCTGTAGATTGGTGAAATCTTTATATGGCTTGAAGCAAGCACCAATGAAATGGCATAAAAAATTTGATGAAGTCGTGTTGGCTAACGGCTTCAAGATCAATGAATGTGATAGTTGTGCCTATTACAGGAATAACGAGAATGGATATATCATGATGAAATTGTATGTAGATGATCTACTTATTTCTGGAAGCAATGATAAAGTGATCAAATCTACCAAGGACATGTTAAAAGCAAGATTTGACATGAAAGACATGGGACTAGCAAATGTGATTCTAGGGATTCAAATTTCTAGAACATCTGAGGGTCTCGCACTAAGTCAACCTCATTATGTTGACAAAATTCTTGATAAGTTTCTCAATGATGATTTTGAGAAAGCTAGAACACCTGTGGATTTAACTTTGCATCTATCCAAGAAAAAGGTGTAGGAGTCTCCCAATTAGAATACTCGAGGATAATTGGAAGTCTGATGTACTTAATGAGTTGTACAAGACCGGACATCGCATACTCAATTAGTAAGTTGAGTAGATTTACGAGTAATCTGGGAGCTGATCACTGGAAAGCGATCATACGAGTACTAAGGTACTTGAGGGGAACTCGAGACTATGGATTGCATTATGGCAGTTATCCAGCAGTATTAGAAGGCTATACTGATGCAAACTGGATATCTAGCAAGAAAGCGCTAAAGTCTACGAGTGGCTATGTGTTTACACTAGCTAGAGCGGCAATATCATGGAAATCCTCAAAACAAACGGTGATAACTCATTCCACGATGGAAGCTGAGTTTGTGGCGTTAGATAAATGCGCTGAAGAGGCTGAATACTTACGCCAATTTCTGGAGGATATTCTGAGATGGCCAAAGCCTGTGACTGCAATAGGACTACACTGTGATAGTCAGTCTGCTATTGGAAGAGCACAGAGCACGATGTATAATGGAAAGTCCCGTCACATATGACGACGGCATAGTTCCATTAGACAGTTAATGTCAACCGTAATTATCACTATTGACTTTATACCGTCAAAGGATAATATCGCGGATCCGCTAACTAAAGGGTTATCAAGAGAACTGGTTGACAAATCATCTAGAGGGATGGGCCTTAAGCCTATTGCTTAACGGCGTCATGGTGGACACCCAACCATTGCTGACTGGAGGTCCCAAGAACATGGTTCAATGGGCCAACTAAATCATGATGACCAAATCACTGTGGGGGTAACCCTTGGCATGTTCCTATGATGCACAAACAGTGAGACCCGTATGGTACAAGGGTAAGATTTCGAGATTTTAATGATCTTTCGTGGAATACATGGAGTTCAAGGTTTTGAACGCATGGAATTCAGTTGAGTAAACGCGGGTTACTTTATAAGACAAAGATCACCTATGTGGGACAGAAGTGGGGCCGCTTCAAAGGAGAATTGCGAGGCACAATTCTTTAGAAACTCCTGCAGAACCAGGACGATGTTCCATGGACATAATCATGAGAGCTGAACGAATCAGAAAGGATATAGTGATAAGTATATCATCGTTTACACAAACGGTCGAACAGTTCAAAGACACTCGCGTCTACTGTCTACCAGTAAAATCGGTATGCTTACTCAAGCGAAGGTTCAAGGAGCATTCTTTACCTATCGTATGCTATATCTGATCGAAGAAACTATGACCAAGCCAAACTCTGTGTCAGTCTGACTTGTGCATGCTACCGAAACATCAATTTCACCCCTGTGGGGGATTGTTGGAAAATATGGGTGAATTATGGTATGGGTGAGTTAATTGATTTGGTAAAATCGATTCCGGTTTTGATTTTGAGTTATCTGATAAAGTCATTGATTTTGAGTTATCTAATAAAATCATTGATTTTGAGTTATCTGATAAAATCAATTCTGTTTTTAAATTCGGATTTTTTGTCATTGACGCGATTAATTAGTTTGTGTTAGGCCGAATACACAATATAATCAAGTATGTATGAGAATAACGATAATTAAGAACACTGTTTATGAATCAATAAACTGTATTTATATTAACAGCTTCTCTCTTTATGATGTTAATGAATCACAAAGAGCTTCTAGGTTACAAGAATAATATATCAATATTCGCGTCCCTTCTAGGGATAACCTATTGGTGTTTATATAGTACACAGTTACACAATCCTTATCTAATTGATATTCCTACAAATTAGCTATACAATTGATATCAATTAAGGATTGCTTCTTATCTTCTATTCCTTTTCCTTAGCTGTATCAATATATTCTGCTTCTTTCCATCTTCAGAATATATTGCTTCTAGAATCTTCAATTCAGCACCGACAGCTAATTCAACTATCACCTTGTCAGACTTTAAATAAACTCTGACCGGCTTCAATTAAACTCTTCACCCTGTCAGAGTTTAACTAAACTCTGACTGGCTTCTGATAAACTCTTGTCAGTACCTGTTGCTTAAACACTGATAAACAAACATTAGCAATTATATCTAACAATCTCCCCCAACTTGTTCATAATAAAATGTACAAGTTAAACATATAATTGATGATGTCAAAACCATTTAACAAATGCAGTGTTTAACATATAACAGAGTTTAATTTAAAACAGAGTTTAAATTTGACTTAGAATAGAAAATATTAAAAACTTACAGTCAGACTTTACTTGACTTCTTCAATATCAGGTACAGTCCTGAGATAATCAATCAGCAGTCTTCTCTCAGCATTCTCAAGTTCAGCTATCATAATCTCTTTCAGCTCCTTATACTCTGGATCTCCTTCACCAGTTTGATATATGGCAGCCCTCAGAGAATAGATACTGTTCTTCTTCATGTCATTCCCTAACCGAATGTACTGAGCTTTATCTGACTCTAAGTTGAATTCTAAGACTTTTATTCCAAGTGCAGTTTTAAATCTAGCACTGTTTCTCTTCATCTCCACCAACTTTCCAGCATGATCTCTATACTTTGGAATATAAGCATTTGAGACTTCTCCTCCTCCAAGCATCACTTTTGATCTCAGCATCTTTTCTCTTAAGATTTGAGCAACATTATGGGTGTGTCTGTTCTTAACTTTCAACAGATAAAGTACATATTCAAGTTCTTCCCATGATTTGAGATTTACATCAGATTCTCCAACTCTATAAACACTTCCATCACTCATGAAGTATAACAAAAACTGCTTCTTCAAGACTCTGTGAAAAATCAACTGAACAGATTCTAACTTATCAAGATTTTCTTGTGTAACCCTAATACCAGATCCTGCCAGTGAAATATTGTCTTGAGATCTGTTATTTATTCTCTTCTCCCTATGTGAACCTAAACCAGACTTATCATAAGATTCTTTTCCAAGTACAGTCCTGGTTTGAGAAAAATCCACAGGTTGAAGTGTCAGAGTTTCAGAGAGTACAGGTCTTAAGAAACCTTTGAGTTGAGGAGCTAGCTGAGTTTGCACAGCTTGAGCCTTGTCAGAGACTGGCTTAACTTCAATAGTATCATCAACTTGAGCAGCGTCAGAGGTTGATTTTGCTAATCTTGTTTCAACTTGAGCAATGTCAGAGGTTGAATTATCTTTCTTCTTCAGGTTAGGCTCTTCAATAATTTTGCCTTTACCCTTATCAGAGTTTCTAATCACAGGTCTCCTTGTATATTGTATACTCTGTTGTGTATTCTCTTTGATAGAAATACCAACTTCTTTCTTCCTAGGAGCCTTGATTTCCTGTTTCTTGTAGATTCCAGCTTCAAGATTTTTCTTGTGTTCTTCAGCAAGCATCTGTTCTTCAGCCTGGATATCTTCAATAGTAACTTCCTTTCCATGCTCTTTAATAAAGATCCTAGCAGCAATCTCTTCATCAGTAGATGGGTTAGCTGAAACAACTAAACTTTTGTTGAGTTTTGAAGTAGATTGACCACCAGAGTTTATTACACGTCTTTGCCTTTGAGCAGAAATCCTTCTTTCATTTCCTCTGCTTCCCCCATCAGTAGAATCATCCTTCCGTCTCAGAGTTTGAGTATCTTTGCATTTGTCTTTAGGTATACTCTCCCCCTTTTTGACATCATCAGAAAGTAGTACTGATGTCAGCAATTCAAGCGCAGTAGAAATGGAAGTCAGTTGAGCAGACATAGCATTCTGGTTGTCCTCAACTGTCCCAAGCCTCTTCTTGATTTCTTCAGAATCCCTGGCTTGCTTCTTGAACATGGCATAGTAAGAAGTTCTGTCAGCCTTTAAAGTAAGATCCCTCAGACTTACTTCATTCCTCAGTTTTGTAAGCATTTGTTGATTCTCATCAAATCTATTATTGAGAGATTTGACTTGAACAACAGTTGCCTGTAAGCTCGTAAGGACATCAGGATTTGTAATCTTCTTGACAGAATCAGATAGAAAATCTGCAGCCCGTTGTGCTGGAAAGACACAATCTGCATTAGCCCATGCATTGTAGTACATATTCTGAAAATGCTCAGAAGCAGCCCTTTGAACTTCCCTCTCTTCAGTAGAATTTGCTTGAAGATCAGAAACTTCCACTTGAATATCAGAGTTTGAATGAGCAGGACTAGCTTCAGCATTGTCATCCTCTCTGTGAATATCTTCAAGCACATTTTCAGCAGTGATTTCATCAATTAACTGTGCAGTTGCATCAGGTACTTGATCTGCTACAGTTTGAGGAACATCAGAGTTTGCTGGAGCAGTAACCTCTGCTTCTCTCTGAACAATCTCAACAACTGATTGTTGCAAAGTTTCAAGGAAAACAATATCCTCATGATCATTATCTGTTGCATCAGCATTTACAGCAACAGCTTCTGGAACTGGATCAACTCTAATCTGATCAACTTCCTCACCTTTCTCAAAATCAAGAGAAATGATTTCTGTGTGAGAAGCAATAGGTTCTACTAATTCAGTAGTAGCTTGATCAGCTTCCAGTACAGTATCTTCATGATCAACAATCCTGCTGTCAGAGCATGCAGCAGCTTCCTTAACTACATTATCAGCTTTTGATGTAGGAGCTTCTGTTTCAAAATCCATCAGAATAGTTTCAGGATTTGCAGCATCCTCCTCAACAACAATTGCAAGAGTACTTGGAGAAACAGTTGTAGTCACAATCTCCTCATTCTCTGATGTAGGAGCTTCAGTGTCCTCAGGTTCTTTGTCCATATTTGCAATGATATCACCAAAAAGTTGATCAGCAACTAGTCTTCTCTTTCTCTGATGAAGAGTTTCTTCATCAGCTTCAGTTTCTGAGTCTGCAATAGAATCAGCAGCAACAGACTTTGCCCTTTGGGCTCGCCTTTTCTTCATTCTTTTTCTCTGAGGCACAGCATCAACATTTGATACCTCAGCTTCAGTGTGTTGCAAACCAGACTTAACTGCTCGAACTTTAGAGCTCTTTGACCTCTGTGGTTGAGACACAGAAGGTCCAGCTTCAGCAGTTGAGACTTGTTGTTGTTGTAAGTTGTCAAGAAATTGTTGCACTGATGCAGGCAACATTAAAGGACCAACTTCTCCTTTCTTGTTGTCCTTGTTGATAAGGTCAGAGAAAATTCGTTTGTGCAATTTAAATGAGAAAATAACATCCTCATCTAAAATCTCAACATCAGGGCAGCATAGACTAAATATTAACTGACAAAACCTAGAGAAATAAACAACATTCCTATTCTCTAGCATTTTCTCACCAATATTATGCAAAACTAATCTAGCAATATCAAAATTACTGCCATAAAGAAGAGAATACCCGATCTGTAGACTATCAGTGGGAATTGCATCCCAGTTTGTGCACTTTTTCCCGAACGCTCTTGTTATGCAGTCGAAAAAGAAACTCCATTCCTTTCTCAAGAGCGGTCGCTTCAATTGACCAATCTTTGTCAGTGATCCAGAGTAGCCTATTTCTTGCATCATTCTAACTAACTCATAATCTCCAACAGCAACTGTGAACGAATTGAAATCTTCAAGATCCAAAGCATCACGAACAGTTCTGGGAGTTACAGTATAGTCATTGTCTTGAAATTGAAAAATGATAGAAGGAGACCCATTTTCTCCTCCATTATCATAAGCACCTGTCTGCCAGAAAGCTTTAATTTGTGTTGCAGACAGCTTCAATGGTGCGGTTAGAGCAGTACCGATATCAGAGTTTAACAAGAACCTCTGAATCAAATGAAACGCCTCCGGTGCGTTCTCATTTGCTACAGGAGCAGAATAATTGTTGGGAACAAATTCTAATTCAGAAGCAATAAACGCTGTAGTTGCCATTAGTAAGATTTGAAAACAAGAAGAACTGGGCTTTGAAAGTGTTTGAGTGTTTGTGTGTGAATGAAGCTTATGAAAAGATGAGGTGCGTAAAAGATTGAATCGTGTGTATGTAGTGTATTAAATAATAACTGTAAAGATTAAAAGTATGGTAGTGGAACAGATGTCAAACGTGGATACGCTGACAGCTGTATCTAACAACTTCCAATACACACGTGCAGACGTGAAGACACCTGTCATCACATATAACACTCAAAATATCCGCTTAAAAGAAAAAAAATCAATAATAATAAAATTATCAATTTTAATAATAAAGTACAAAGGAGCTCAACAGTCAGAATAATAATGACTGTCTTGAAACTCCGCACCTTATTATCCCAAGCGCTTCGAGTCAAGTAAAAACCTTTCAGTTACCCTGTTGAATGCTTTAAAAACCGAAGCATTTTAACAACAGGCTTCATATCTTAAAATTACCATACACCAAATGGCAGGAACCTTTGAATTCATGGATGTAGAATCATTCTTGAACATGAACTGGCATCAACAAGCAAACTATATCATCGATGAGTTTCTTGTTCTGTCTTTTCTGAATGATGAAGGTCTTATAGCAGATGATGAAATAGCGGAAGGACCGATCTCTAATCCTTATGTGCACATCATCCGTCCCGGTCCATATGATGTGCCCATCCTGGCAGACGATCATACTATGGAGATTTGTATGATGCTCTTCCAGCAGAGCTTCCTGATGGGTACTGAGGAGACAATCTTCTTGGAATCCTGCAAGCTGCAAAGCAGAAAGAGAATCCAAAAAGATGATGATGATGATTCATCTTCAGGATGTTGTCAAGCAATCCCAGATGGTATAATGATCAGTTGAACAACTGGGTAGCGATCATCAGAAGTAATAGAGCACAATAGCTTCTGGCTCTAGCTCTTCTGCTTCAGATGTAGCATTCAAATACTTGTCCTGGTTAAATAGATCTTCTCTTTTGTAACCATAGTGATTAGTATGTACCAGAAAGATTAGCTAAACATGAGTATGAAATTGTCTGAATGTAAATTTGAATCAATTAATGAAAAAAAAATTTGTTTCTTTACATATCAGTATTATCAATATTGCATAGTAATTGTAAAGTGAAAGAAATGATATCACTTTAAACAATAAACTAACATACTCAGCAGCATTACGAATCACTATCAGGACTTATCAAACACACTCTTTCTTTTCTCCGTTCAATCATACTTTTTCCGAAAAACAAATGGCTAATCTCAAAATTATAAAATGTCTGAAACAAAGAAATTATTTCAACCATCAGAGATTAAAACAAAGTAACCTCGGCGTATTTCACACAATACATCAGTGTTTACCATTTGTCCTTCTCTGTCAATAAACTCTTTTCTCAATCTGTACAGTTGTGAAAATATGTGTGTGTAGTAGAAGAGTTTACCGAAATCGGTATTTAGATCATCTCAAAGTGCATAAAATCCACAAACTAAAGTAGTAAAAACTGGTTGCCTAAACTCTCATGTATAACATAGACACTGATTTTTCTATCTAAACTCTGTATTACTGATATCCTTTCATTTGGATATGTCTTTTATTTTTCACCCCCTTTATCATATATATATTTTTTTTTTTTAATTATTTTTTTTTTTTTTTTCCCAGTAATCAGTGGTTGGCACTAGTCACCAAAAATCAAAGATTTTAGCCCTTATTTCATACAATAAGTTCCTGGATCTTCCTAGGCACAACATGATCTCAAAGGAATTTGTGCTCTGTTTGGCATCTTTTGATTTGAGGGTGAATTATTTGCAATAAATAATCAGAGTTTAGACTTTTCATCAGTAATTATAATTAACTTATGAGAGAAAATGCAAACAGCTAATACAGACTCAGTGTATAGGATCAATAAACTAAGAGATGCTATAAATATAGAGACAGTATCATGCTGTGTTAGCTTACTGCACATATTTGAGATCAGAATCTATCAACTCTTAAGGATTCACAATTACTTACTGAGAATTATGCTTCATACAAATTTCTTCATTGGTCCATATGTTCCAGACAAAATTACAATCAGAGTATAGCATTTAAACTGTAACATTCAGAGTATGACCAACTTTTTATGACTCACAGAGTTTAGCATCAGAGTTTAACCGACAGAGTTTATGACACTGGTACTCATAACAGTTAATATATGCAAGGAATCATGAGCATTAAACAATCAAACATGGATAGATTTTGAGTCTAACCCGTATCTCTAGTCAGAACCAGAGATCATTCCAAGTTCATTTACCAATCTTGTAAACGTAGCTTCACTCAAAGGTTTGGTAAAGATATCTGCAAGTTGTTGGTCTGTAGACACAAAATGAAGCTCAATGTTCCCTTCTTCCACATGTTCTCTGATAAAATGATATCTTATGCTGATGTGCTTGGTCATGGAGTGTTGTACTGGATTACCTGTCATAGCAATAGCACTTTGGTTATCACAGAAAATAGGTATTTTAGAGTACCTTAACCCATAATCCAGCAGTTGATTCTTCATCCATAAAATCTGTGCACAACAGCTACCAGCTGCTATATACTCTGCTTCTGCAGTGGATGTAGAAATTGATTTCTGTTTCTTACTGTACCAAGAAACCAATCTGTCACCTAAAAATTGACAGCTTCCACTTGTACTTTTTCTGTCTATCTTACAGCCTGCAAAATCTGCATCAGAGTAACCAATTAACTTAAACTCTGATTCTCTAGGATACCACAAACCCAGGGTTATGGTTCCTTTGAGATATTTGAAGATCCTTTTTACAGCTGTTAGATGAGGCTCTCTGGGATCTGCTTGAAATCTTGCACAAAGACATGTTGCATACATGATATCAGGTCTACTTGCAGTAAGATACAGTAGAGACCCTATCATTCCTCTGTAGTTAGTCATATCTACTGAGGCTCCTGTGTCTTTGTCAAGCTTCGTTGCTGTAGCCATGGGAGTTGTAGCAGATGAACTATCAAGCATACCAAATTTCTTTAAAAGATTTCTGGTATACTTTGCTTGATTGATAAAAATCCCATCATCTGTTTGCTTGACCTGTAAGCCTAGAAAATAACTAAGCTCTCCCATCATGCTCATTTGGTACCTGGATTGCATAAGCTTTGCAAACTTCTTACAGAGTTTGTCATTAGTAGATCCAAAAATAATATCATCTACATAAATTTGAACTAAAAGCAAATCATCACCAGAATTGAAATAAAACAAGGTTTTATCAATTGTACCTCTTGTGAACCCACTTTCTAAAAGAAATTGAGCAAGAGTTTCATACCATGCTCTTGGTGCTTGCTTTAGTCCATATAATGCCTTGTCAAGCCTGTAGACATAATCTGGATGCTTGGGATCTACAAATCCTGGTGGTTGTTCAACAAACACTTCTTCTTCAAGCTTCCCATTTAGAAAAGCACTCTTTACATCCATCTGAAAGACTTTAAACTTCTTGTGTGCAGCATAGGCCAGAAAAATTCTTATGGCCTCCAATCTTGCAACTGGAGCAAAGGTTTCATCATAGTCAATTCCTTCATGTTGTGAATAACCTTTAGCCACAAGTCTAGCCTTGTTTCTTGTAATCACACCTTCACTGTCAGTCTTGTTTCTGAAAACCCACTTTGTACCTACAATTGATCTATTCTTTGGTCTAGGTACAAGTGTCCAGACTTCATTTCTTTCAAATTCATTTAACTCTTCTTGCATTGCTGTAATCCAATTTGCATCTTGAAGAGCTTCTTCCACTTTCTTTGGTTCTGTTTGAGACAAGAAAGCATGATACAGACACTCATTATTTGTTGCACTTCTAGTTCTCACACTAGCATCAGGATCTCCAATTATGAGATCAGGTGTGTGTGCCTGTGTCCACTTTCTTGCTGTTGGTAAGTGGTTTCTTGCATCATTATTGAATCCTCCCCCTTGATCCATGCTCTCCTGATTCATATGTTGATTTTCTGTAGCATCTGAGGCTCCCCCTGAATTGGATGGTTCAGAGTTTGAACTGTCAGAGTTTGAATCAGTTTCCTCAACTGACTCACTTGCTGTGTCTTGTTGAGCTTCTTCACGCTCCCCCTCAACTGGTTTTCTATTTTGTTCAATTTGAGAATTTTCAGTTTCTTCAGTATTTACCAGTAGAGGTTCAGAGTATGCTCCGTCAGAGTTTGTCAACCCTGCTTCATCAGAGTTTATATCATCAGAGAATAGATCTTCATTTTCAAAACGCAGTTGATCATATCCATCCTTGTCTTCAAGTCCAATTATTTTCTTGTCATCAAATGACACATGTATGGATTCCATGATCACCTTCGTTCTCAGATTGTAAACTCTGAATGCTTTTGTTGACAATGGATAGCCAACAAAGATTCCTTCATCAGCTTTTAACTCGAACTTTGTCAACTGTTCAGGATGAGTCTTCAACACAAAGCATTTGCATCCAAATATATGAAAATATTTCAAATTTGGCTTCTTATTTTTCACCATCTCATATGGTGTTTTCCCATGCTTGTTGATCAATGTTGCATTTTGAGTAAAACAAGCAGTTTGAACAGCTTCTGCCCAGAAGTATGTTGGTAATTTTGCTTCATCAAGCATAGTTCTGGCTGCTTCAATTAAGGTTCTGTTCTTCCTTTCAACTACACCATTTTGCTGTGGGGTTCCAGGTGCAGAAAATTCTTGTTTCACTCCTCTTTCCTTGCAGAAAGCTTCCAAGATTGAGTTTCTGAATTCAGTTCCATTATCACTTCTTATAATTTTGACTTTGTGCTGTGATCCTTTGTCCAGTAGATTTACATGATCCATCAGAATTTGAGCAGTTTCATCCTTCTTTGATAAGAAATACACCCATGTATATCTAGTATATTCATCAACAATTACTAGAGCATATTTCTTTCTGCCCATTGACATCACATTCACTGGTCCAAAGAGATCAACATGTAGAAGATGATAAGGTTCCACTACTGAAGATTCAGATTTGCTCTTGAAAGATGACTTCCTTTGCTTGGCCTTTTGACAAGAATCACATAGACCATCTAGATTGAGTTTTGATTTTGGAAGTCCTCTTACAAGATCCTTTCTAATAAGCTCATTGATGTTGTTCAAATTGAGATGAGAGAGCTTCTTGTGCCAATTCCAACTCTCTTCATTTGACATTTTTGCAGTCAGACACACTGTTTTTCCATCAGAGTTTGTTACCAAACTTGCTTCATAAATATTGTTGCGCCTGTGTCCAACTAGAACAACTTTTCCAGTAGATTTACTGATAACTTCACAGTATTCACTATGAAAATCTACATGGTTTCCTCTGTCACAGATTTGACTCACAGATAACAGATTATGCTTGAGTCCTGAGACTAGAGCTACATTAGTAATGATGACACTTCCAAGATTGATATTGCCATATCCCAGAGTGTGTCCTATGTTGCCATCTCCATAGGAAACTTTTGGGCTAGCCTTCTCCTCAAAGTCTGATAGCAGGGCTTTATTTCCAGTCATATGTCCTGAGCATCCACTGTCCAAGATAAGTGTGCTCTCTATTATACCCTGCAATCACAAACAAACACTAAGTGTTAGTTTTAAGGATCCAGACTTGCTTGGATCCTTTGTCTTTCTTAACAGTGTTAGCTTTTGCAGCGGAATCAGCATTATCAGAGTTTAAACTAACATTGTCAGATTTTACACTAGCAGAGTTTGCTCTAACCCATTTCAAGTTGGGTTTTAGCTCATAATAGTTATGATAAATTGCATGATAACTCTTACATGTGTAAATAGAATGCCAAGTGCTCCCACAATGTTTACATAAAGTCTGTGGTCTTACTCTAACATAATCATTCTTTACTTCTGAAGTAGAAGGTAAAGAATTAATATGTTTGTTCTTAGTGCAAAATCTAGCAAGATGATTAGAACTACCACAATTGTAACATGTTTTCCTTGAAGCACCAGCATTAGGCAAATGATTATTTCTGTTATTTATGCCTACTTTTCCATTCCTATTTTTCTTGGACCCTTTAGGTTTCATGGAAGACTTTACCTCTTTCAACTTATGATTAAACTGTTTTCCTGTCATCAAGCCAACATTAACCTGTTTTTCACAAGTTTTTACTGGTT
This sequence comes from Heracleum sosnowskyi, assembly GCA_030848705.1. NCBI lineage: Eukaryota > Viridiplantae > Streptophyta > Magnoliopsida > Apiales > Apiaceae > Heracleum > Heracleum sosnowskyi. The sequence goes on from CM061238.1 coordinate 9,171,360, forward strand.
TTCTAACAGCTTCTACTTCCATAAGTTTTTCTGTTATAATATTTTCCTGTTTTTCACAAGATTCATCTGATTCCATATCAGCTTCCCTTATTACAACAGATTTTAACTTATTGGCTTCTGGAACAAATTTCACAGGTTTAAGTTGTGGTTTTACCTTAACCTTGTCTTTAAACCTAAGTTCATCATTTTCACAATAACCTAAACCTACAGAATCAGTCTGAAACACTTGATGAGTGTCTCTTCCAGAATCTGTCCAAGTCTTGATTATTTTTCTTTCCTTCTCTAAATCAGATTCTAGTTGCCTATATCTTTTCAGCAACTCATGTTCTACATAAACAGCATCATCTCTTTCTTTTTGAATCTGCTTCATGCTTTCAAGTTCTCCTTCAAGAAACTTGTTTCTAGCTTTAAGACTAAGATTCTCAGATTTAATTCTTTCATTTTCTAAAGTCTGATCCCTATAGCTAACATGAACACTTTTCAGATATACTCTTAACTCAGATATATTATCAGTATCATAAGCATAAGTAGTTAGGGGTACCTTATTTTCCGATGATTCAGTCTCATCTCTGACAGTTGCCATAAGAGCATAGTTTTCTCCATCATCAGAGTCTGAAGTATCTGCCCAGTCTTTGCCTTTAGAGATAAGTGCTTTCTCAGTTTTGCCTTTCTTGCACTCTGGGGCATAATGACCCATCTCCTTACACTTGTAGCACTGGATTTCAGATTTATCCTTCTTGCCAGACTTGGTCTCCCTTCCATCAGATTTTCTGAAACTTCTCCTTTCAGAATTTGAATCTTTCCTTGAGAATCTCTTTCCCTTCTTGAAGTTCTTGAATCCCATCTTATTAAAGGTCTTTACCATCAATGCAGCCATTTGCATCATCTGTTCTTCATCATCCTCAGAATCAGAAGCTTCATCAGAGTTTGAATCATCATCAGAGTTTGATGACTCACTCTCAGATTTAATCACTAAAGCCTTTCCCTTGGCTTTCTTCCTTGATGATTCCTTCTTAATGGGCTTCTCCTCGACTTTGAGAGCAACAGATTTTGTCTTTTTACTCAATCTTCTATTCCTTTGATCTATCTCCAGTTCATGAGTTTTCAATAACCCATAGATTTCATCAAGTTCTGTATCAGCAAGTTCATAATTATCTCTTATTGTGGTTGTCTTTAAATCCCACTTTTCAGGTAGAGATAACAGAAACTTGAGATTAGACTCTTCAAGCTCATATTCTTTATCAACCAGAGACAGATCATTTAATAATTTGCAAAATCTGTCATGGGTCTCAGTCAAGGTTTCATTAGGTCTTGAATCAAAGTGCTCATACTCCTGAGTTAGTATGGTCCTCCTATTCTTCTTGATAGCACCTGTTCCTTGGCATCTGACTTCTAGAGCATCCCATATCTCTTTGGCAGTCTTGCAGCCAATTACTCTGTTAGACATAACATTATCTAAAGCACTGTGGAGAAGATGTCTAACTTTTGCATCCTTTGCAATCGATGAGATGTCCTCAGGAGTCATATCTTTCTTTTCCTTTGGAACAGTCTTTTGTTCTTGTCCATCAACAACAGGGGCTAGTTTGGTTGGATTATGAGGACCATCATAAATTCTGTCGAGATATTCTGGATCTGTAGCCTCCAGAAACATGGTCATCTTCACCTTCCAAATTGGATACTCTACAGGCCTGAGAATTGGAACCCTGATTGTTTCATATCGACTCACAGAATTAGGCTTAACCTGTTCAGCCTTGGGAGCAGTTTGATTTTCTTCAGACATGATTATTACTGTGTTTGAATCGTAAAACTGTATATATTAAACAGCCTTGGCTCTGATACCAATTGTTAGGCCGAATACACAATATAATCAAGTATGTATGAGAATAACGATAATTAAGAACACTGTTTATGAATCAATAAACTGTATTTATATTAACAGCTTCTCTCTTTATGATGTTAATGAATCACAAAGAGCTTCTAGGTTACAAGAATAATATATCAATATTCGCGTCCCTTCTAGGGATAACCTATCTGTGTTTATATAGTACACAGTTACACAATCCTTATCTAATTGATATTCCTACAAATTAGCTATACAATTGATATCAATTAAGGATTGCTTCTTATCTTCTATTCCTTTTCCTTAGCTGTATCAATATATTCTGCTTCTTTCCATCTTCAGAATATATTGCTTCTAGAATCTTCAATTCAGCACCGACAGCTAATTCAACTATCACCTTGTCAGACTTTAAATAAACTCTGACCGGCTTCAATTAAACTCTTCACCCTGTCAGAGTTTAACTAAACTCTGACTGGCTTCTGATAAACTCTTGTCAGTACCTGTTGCTTAAACACTGATAAACAAACATTAGCAATTATATCTAACAGTTTGACTAATTAATTAAGGAAATTGTCACCAACATAATTGTCACCGATTCAATTAATTAGCTTGACTAATTAATTAAGGAAATTGTCAACTGATATAATTGATTAACGCGGTTAATTAATTATGGCAATTGTGTAGCGCACAAGTTTTCCCAACCTATATAAACTCGTGTCTGGTCTTAGGATTATTCACTCGAAAAATACATCCTCTCTTACACACATCTCTCTTCTCTTCCTCCGGTGATAGTTTTCTTGTTCGTCTCAAGCTCGCTGAGAGTGACGTTATTCGACAGTCTCACTGCAAATCGTTTTATCCTGGGAAGCAATTCGCTCGCACATACGGTGAGGGCTAATACGCTTTAAGGAGACAGTCACGCACTGGACTCGATTTTGTTCCTTGTCTCCTTATTTTTATTTGTTTATTTGTTTACTGTTTACATACATCTTATCTGTTATTCACACACGCCCGCGTCGTTTTATGTACTAATATCACAGATTGTCTAACAAGTTGTCCATGGGACAATTATGTGCGGAAAAGTTCTTTGTAATCTCGACAGAGCAGTACTACTTATAAATTGACATATGAAAAGTAATCAAGTCCTAAATGGCTAAATCCTAAACCAAGCACAGGTCTGCTTAAAGGATGTTAATATATGTAGTTATTAATGATCATACAAATCATATCATGAATGATTACATCTTCTAGAAACTCTTTGATTTACATGAACATATATAGTTTTTTGCACTCGATGAAGTCTGAAATCTGGTTTCAGACAATCACTTGCATAGCAGCAAAACTGGTTTCAGCAATTGGAATTTGATTTGATTATATGCGATTATTAGAATATGCAAGTTGAGGTTTAATGTATTGAATTTACACAAAAATATGTTGCTTATTGTGTATCTGGTTGAGCAGTTGTGATCCATAACTAGCTTCTTCTTCCCTTAGTTTATTTATGCTTATTTGAAGATTCTAGATCGAGCTAGCACCCAAATTTTTAAAAAGATTTTTGGTATACATGTTTGCGACGGTGAACCATAGATAGCATGCCGAGAATAATACATTATCATATTGCTATGGTTATTAGGTGTCTGACTTGTGATATACGGACTTCTTAAATCTTGAGACAGAATTTTAGAGCCGTATGTTAGTCTTTGTATAAAATAAACATTTATCGAGAGCTTGGTTGATCGTTCCGTATCATGAGTCATGGGTTAGGGAGGATTTTAAAATAATCAGACTATAAAGAGGATAAGATCTAGATTGTTTACCAACGATTAGGACCTTGGATTGAAGTGTCGAATTTGGCAGAGATCGTCATGACTTGAGTACATTCATGATAACTAACAAAATTAGGCTGACCTGCGAAGAAGAGCTGTCTATGTTAGAGAAAGTCATGATCCTATAATTCATGTATATAATTATTAATACGAGACCCGGGGATTATGTTGGTTCTTGTTTGAGTTGGAGGTTTAGGTGCTTTTCTGAAAGTGTTAAACGTGTGCTAACCATTACGATAAGCATGTAAAAACATAAAATCAAAACGTTTGCTAGAGTTTGCTTTGGCTTGCTGAATCATGTCTGAGAATATTAATAGGGTTTTACACACTAGAATGCTCAATGCTTTGTAGCCGCGGGATTTATAGATGCGAAAGGCACAGGACATGACAGTATGATTGACACACCGCCACTTTAAGAAGAGATGTGATTTCGGGTTCACTTTGTTCCCAGCTGATTCGCGTCAGGATGGGGACCTAAAAAACCACATTTTAAATGCAATGCATCTCAAGATTCATTAATGAATCAGCTAGATAAGAAACTCAAATGCCTGGAATGTATAGTACCAAAAAATTGGCAATTGAATGTACATATTATCTGAATCCAGATCCATAACATGCAGAGAAAGGCCCATGTTTATATAAAAATGGTCCCGATCTTACAAATGCATCATGTACCAGTTGCACATCCGCAGTATGGGGCTTCGGTGATTTGCAAGCCCACAAGTTTGGCTTTTTTACTTGTCCTGAATCTTGACGATATTTGAAGCAGCAATTGTTTCTTTCACTCTTCAATAATGTTAATCTACTTGTGCCCATAATTGTAGTATTAGTGTCTGCTTAACGTCTTGCTCTTTGTGAATCTCTTTCAAGCCGAGTGATGTGACAATTAGGATTAACAACATCGCACAATTCTTAGGTGGTCCAGATGCATAGTTGTAATGAGCCAAGATAACTTCATAACATCGAGTTCAAGTTTGAGTTGGGCTTTCCAAAATAAATGGAGTACATTTGAGTTCAAGTTCTGTTGTGAAGTTAGTTTAAATAATTAATTAAGCGAACTAAACAGTCAAACAGACCACGTTATCAAAATATTGTATCAATTATGTATCTTATTTAACGTCCTAGGTCGAGTGGTAATTAAAGTGAAGTGTACAAACATTTTTATACTGATTTTAAATTTTTAATCCATCACCTGCTCAATATCTTTTTTTATATTAAAAGTTTTGATTTGATCATACGGTGAATCAGTGATAATAATTGTTCCGGTTTTTTTTTTAATATAACACGATATTTAGGTTAAGTTTTAGTACATTTTAACCGTTGATTATACTAGGAGAAAACGACGAATTGTAGAGGAGGAATGTAAATATACTTAATTATGAGCAACTAACAGAAGAAAACAAGAGACAATCAACAGCCAAGTGGCCTCAACAGATTTTGACTTTGAGCTATATAAACTTGTTTCCTCGTATTACTCATTGCAGTTACACATGGGTTCGTGTATTTTCGAGTCATGTTTTTGTGTAATTTTAAATATAAATATAAATAAATAAAAATATTTAAATATTTAAATATTTAGTTTTTAGTTAAATTTTTACAAATATGCTTCAAAATGTGTATTTACATCATATTTACAAAAAACATATAAAATTATGTATAAATATATAATACATATTAATTTATCTAACGTAAATATTAAAAAATCTAATATAAATATAAATATTAAAATAGATATTTATTTATGTCGTGTACTTTTGTATCGGTGTACTTTCGTGTCATGTACCCAAAACACAAATATAAATACTTAATTTTCGTGTCATATTATCGTGTGGTTTGAAAAATTTCTGGTGTAATTGCTTTCTATGTATAGATTGTAGGAGTAGAAATTATCCGAGTCTGGCTGGTGCTTGCCGTGTCGGCAACATAGCCAAGTGTGCCCAATATGTAGCTCTTATTTTCACTTAAGTACGTACATTTCTAAATAACATATACTAGTGGTCTAGTGCACGTTGTTAATAGGGCTCACGGGTCTCAGGTGGGTGCGACTGATTTTAGGTAACTACACAAATTTAAAATAGGTTAGAATACAATATTTGAAGTTGTTCTTGTTGAATTTTGTTTTTCAAAAATATCATTCATATTTCGTACCCCAATCAGAACCATTTTTCTCATTTTTAAAATACTACTCCCATCGTTTCATTTTTGTTTACACGACTTCTCTTTTTGGGATATACACATTTATATATTATACTTATTTGTTACTTACTATCTCATTTTTTATGATTGAAATTAAAGTCAACGTTGTTTAGCTCATACATTACGAGACGGAGAGAGTACGTAGAAATATTATTAATATATGTGTCATGTGTAGGCAGGCTATATATTACTTGCAAATGGTGATCAAATGTTTCAACATAATTATTCATGCCTTATTAAGAAAACGCATACATGGTGCATTCCAAATTCCAACCCATCAATCATCCTTGTGTTCTAGTGGATCCAACTTGTGTATAATGTATGATTAGGAAAGGAATCTTACACACATAATAAGAAAGACCACAAACTTTGTTTCTGCTTAACTAGTCTAAAGTCGTATGAAGACCCATGCAATTTATTTATTACCAGCACCACCCATTGACTCTGTATCTAGAAGCTAGCTAGGAGCGTTATTACTCGTTTCTTGGCATGCAGAAATTGAGAAATCGTAGTTATGAGCATATTGCCCTATTCAATGTAGTTTTTCAGAAGGAACTTGTCCCCTTTAACATACTAATCCTAGGGTTTAATTTAATTGTTATTTAAAATAAACTCTTGAGTGTTTATTAATCTATAAAACAATCTTCTAACAATTTTTTATTGATAACTTTCAAAGCAATTAGTGAAATCAAAAAAAGAAAATTCAGGATAGAAACTACATATGGGCCATGGGCTTAAGCGGGTCCCATTTTGGCACATATTCTAAGTAATTTCTAAGTCTCCTCCTTTTAAAGTCAATAAAAGCAGCCGGTTTTGTTCTTTGAGTGGTCCCAAATTGGAAACCCTAGTGGCTAAACAACCTTCTAATACTAGTACTGCTTTTGTTGCTTGTTTTCCTCTATTATCTATGGGAATTGTTCCACAGTCATGGGTGGCTGTAAATTGACCATCCAATATAAAATTATTTTTGTACAGACCCAATATAAAATTATATCTAAGCCCAATACAATTATATGCAAATTCAATACTATTTACATTAAATTCATAAAACTTGGCCCAGCAAGAAAAGAAGGGCGTTTTGGTAACTGAGAACAACCGCAATGTATCATTGCGGGGGTGCTGGGTGAGATCCCCCGCAATGTTTAGTTGCGGGTGATGGTTACCACCCGCAATGTTTTGTTGTGGATGGTGGTTGATAAATTCTCCAACCACCTGTAATTGTGGAAGCCGGAAGGGAACACATTATTTATATACAAACGCTGTGGCTAATATTGACAAGTTCTCTTTTCCAACGCGTCTTAAATTTTGTCTGCACATACATTATGTGAATATTTTATTAATCAAGTGCTAGAATGTTTTGTTAAAGTCTATTTCTCAGATGAGCTAACGACGCATTATTCGATTATATCAGTTATCGTTGTCTTTCTAACTCGAATAAATCAAAATTAATAAAATTCATTTTACAAGCCACGTAAATAAATGAAATCAGAACTACGTGCTTACACAAATATCAAATTCCGGTACCCATTTAATACCCAAATTTCCATTTCGTATATTTTACTCTCTTGATTCAAACCGCTGAACACTACACCAAAAACGGTCTTTTCCTACCACGAAAATGGTAGGTTTTGGGGGTACATCGGTAGGAATTGGTGTCAATTCCTACCATTCGACATGGTAGGAATTGCTCAGGTCGGAATTGGTGCATGGTAGGAATTGATGGTCTGTTTCTTAAACGGCCCCACATGCCAAATGGCTGCCCATGTGGCGAGCCACATCAACAGCCACATCGACGGCCACATGGCGGTGGACCCCGACACGTCACTTGACACGTCAAGTGCCACGTCAAATAAATGTGGTCCCATAAGGATGACATGGTGTGCCACATGTCACATGAGGGCCCACTGCCACGTCAATTTGTGGGGTCACCTTTGACCCCGGTCAAGGACTATTTCCTACCATATATTTCCTACCATCATTGCTATTTCCTACCAGTTATAACCTACCATAATCATCAATTTTCTGGGTTTCGAATTGTAAGTATGGTAGGAAATGTGTTAGTCGGTAGGTTTTATTGGGCATATTCAAATTTATATAATTTTTGAATTTGTTATTTCCCAATTCAATTCACAGTACCAAGCTCATTCTCAACCTGTCTTACTATCAATTCCTTAACTAGTAACTAGAACTAAATGCAAATAAATAAAAATTCCAATCACATTCAGAAAGGAATTGTTCCAAATATCCAATCACATTTGCAGAAATGTTCCAAACACAAACACCATAAACAGAGTTCTAATACTTCCCATACATCCACAACCAAAAACAAAGTTACGGCATACAACCAATGTGATACTTAAACAACCAAAAACAACACCCAACAAAAGTTCAGGATACTTTAAGGTTTAATCTTCAGGATACTACGATTTTTAAGGTTTAATCTTCTTCCTCACCGGCCGAGCCTTCACCTTTTTCAGCTTCAGATTCACCATCTGATTCTCCATCTTCACCTTCAGTATCACTGTCTTCACCTTCCACATCTCCTTCTGCATCGTCTGTTTCTGCACCTGCACCCTCTGTTGCACCAGCCACATCGCCTTCATCATCGGATTCGGATATGTCTGTCACATCACCCTCCTCATCAGAAATATCATCCAAGACCTACAATTGAAACAACACAGAATCACATAAGAGACATATACATCAAGGTGAAATTATACTAAAGACGTAAAATCACTGAAGGAATGAATTTACCTCTTTTGCCTTGGCTTGATACCTTTTGAACATATCGTCCACAAGGTCTGTCACAAGATAAAGCACTTGATTTGAAATGAACTTAGAGAAATCACCGCGGTTTGTCGGGTTACTAAGATCCATAGCAGCTAAAGCAAGATTTTTAACTTCATCTTCATTAAGTTCTCGCTGATAAGTGGATGGATCGTTTTTAAGGATCTCAATGACCCCGCCAACCACATCCGCAAATATCTTCTTCGGAATTTCACTGTTATTACGAGCGGCACCTGCTGCTGAAGTTTCAACCCTGTTCTCCACTTCTTCATCAAACTGAACAGACAAGTCCTTAACTAGTTTGCGGGCTGGAATCCTCGGATAGCCAATAAACCGATTTTTCTTCGGCTTATCACAGTTAGGTTCCGTCGCCATCAACCACCACTGAAATGGCTCAGCGGCCTTATCAGCTTGAGCAGGATCAAAGCCATTCTCCTCAAGTATCTTCGCATACTTCAACTATAATAATTTATATACATCAATTAATATCAACTAAAACATCCCACGAATATGTGTTAAATTGAGATTAAAAAGTAAATTTTAATACCGCAATTCTCTTTGCAGTCGCAGATGTGTAAACTCGTTGGCCATTTTCATCAACTTATTTGCCTACCTTAGTGTGTGATCTATCCCACACTTCGAGGCGGGTTGGCGGAACACCATGCTTCTCATCAGTTAAAATCTAACAAATAAGAATAATTAGTACGCAATTAATCTTTATAAGTTAGAACAGTAAAACTATGTATTAATTTACAAGAATAAGTAGTCACTATTATTACCTTCTCCACTTCCTGAAAAGATCTCGCACCCGCGCTGTGCAAAGTGACCACCTTCTTCCGATTTTGTGCACCTACTTCAGCTAGGTGCATATGGTCTTCTGAGTTCCAGCGCGCAATCATCCCTTCCCACACTAGATCATTGAAATAGCTAGGTTTTAATTCCAACACTGACTTTTTTAGCTTCTTGGACTTTGCAAAAGCCCGATCTTTCTCTTCATGCACCGTTCTCTTAATCAATGCCTTGACATGCCCAGCTATAGTCCTCATAGATCCCCTACGGCTTTGACCCCTTTGATGGCGATAAAATTTCTACAATTCATATAATATACAATGTCAAAATAAAAATAAAAATTAATTAAATAATCATCAAGCGAAACTACAACAAACCAATTACATGGAAAACACATACATAGAATTCTTCAATCACTTTTTTCTCAACCCAATCAGGATACTTATCATTAATGTCAGTCCATGTGTAAGCTCCCACTGGCCAGAATGCACGAACAATGCCTAGAAGTGTCTTTTTTGCTTTATTATGCATGATGCTACAAAACAGAATTATAATTACTAATTGATTTTACACAAATTCCATGTAAATAAAAAAATGCAACTATATGTATAACTTTAAACTTACACTCCATTTGAAATATCAATACGTATCGGACTTGGTGAGGGTGTCGAACCAAAAAGTCCAGCAGAGTTTGCACGCTTTATTGGCCCCCTCCATTCAACCATCTCTGCTCGTGTCATACCTCGGGGATAAGATTGTGATACCACTAGAGCTTTGTCTTTAGCATGAGATGCAACTGATTTCCCTTTGCCTTTGCGAGGCTGAACTCTCTTTGATTTTCTAATCTTTGATTTACTCTTGTATTTACTAATCTTTGATTTGCTGATCTCATTCACAGAAATTGTCTTGCTTTTCCTGCCTTTCTTTGCAGGTTCAGTTTCAACAGCTTTACCCTTGCTCTTTTCAACAGCATTACCCTTACCCTTGTTATGTGCACTTACTTTCGCCATTAGGTAACCTTATAAGAAAATCAATCAATAGACAATTATAATCTCCATTACTTAATAATTAATTGTATGTGAATACAAAAATTAAACTTGATAACTATAAAAAAGTTACCAAAAAACAGAGCGCACGTAAACTTATTCCGACTTATCCATAAAACATCACACACATTTAAACACCAATATTTTACGACCGTTCTAACTCTAAAATAGTTTAATTAAGTACATCAATAACAATGTTTCCAAATAGATTAATAAAAGCTAAACAAAAATATCAATTAAACAAATATAATGCGTATACATTATAAGTTACACATTTGCGGTCTTATAAACAAAAATATCAATTAAAAATCATCTCAAGAACTTATGCATTACAATACAATACAATGCAGAGGTTACGTGCATCACAAACATATATATGCGTATATACAATACAATACAACGCAGAGGTTACGTGCACCGCAAACCAATAATATAACCATACTATACAACTATCATCGGTTCAAAACAGGATTTTCAATCAAGTTAATCATTGAAACTGAATAAAGCATAAATCCCCTTTATACCATGAAACAAAATGAAAAACATGAAAATCCACATATATATACACCAGAAACATATATATGCATACATACCCACATACGTAATTCCTTTTCTATCAAACCCTGATAAAAAACATGTCAAAACCCCCTGTATTAACCAATAACAGCACTTTTTGAACTTAAAATTATGGAAACCCGTAATTCATGAAAACCCATAGTTTATAGCATGCATATCAAGCAAAACCCCATGTCTAACATGTATACCAAGCAAAAACCCCTATTTAACATGAATATAAACCCTATTTAACACCCGATATGTGAATAAACATAACATATTGCTTAAAATTGATCAATAAGCATTAAATTGATGCTACATATACAAACTATATGCATACAAACTATCATATAAACACATATTCATATAAAAACGAATCAAAAAGGGGTTTCAAAACAGAATACGAGGAGATAAAAGAGAATAAAAGAAGAAAATCGAAGAAGATAAAATCGAAGGCTTACTAGAAGAAGATGAAATCGAAGAGATGGTAGGAGATGGGTAGGAGAGTGAAGAGGAGAGAGGGAGGCAAATGAGTAAATGATGAGATGTGGGGGAAATTAGGGTAAATGATATGAGATGTGGGGAAAATTTTATTAAAATGAGCTGAGAGGTAAATATTTTGATAAAATTTTAGGCAAAAAAATTGGGTTGAGAGGATTCGAACCCTTGCAGTCTCAGAGAAAGACAAAGTAATAAACCACTGCACCAACCAACACTGGTAGGTTTTGATGTGGGCGGGATATTCAACTTTTCCGTGAAATTTTTGGCGGAAATTGCCAAAAATTTGGTAATCATCCGTAAGGTTAGATCGTTGAAAAAAAAAAATTAAAAAAATCAAAATGTGTAACCCTAGACAACCCCTAAAATTTGAGTATAAACTCTAATATAGATTCATTATAAAAATGTAGGAGATTAAATTAAAAAAATCTAAAATTTCACATACAACTAAGAAATCAACATATTTAATCATCCGTAAGGTTAGATCGTTGAAAAAAAAAATTAAAAAAATCAAAATGTGTAACCCTAGACAACCCCTAAAATATGAGTATAAACTCTAACTCAATATTCGAATAACGACATTTCTTCGACGATTTAACTTTTTGTAATTCCTTTTTGTCTAAATTTTTTTCCTTACCTTTATCAAGCTACAAAACGACGTTTCATATAAAAAATTCAATTTATCCATACGTCTTTGTATTTTTAATTTTTTTTTCGATATATTTGGGTTTTAGCGAATAACATAAGTACATAAAGATGTAAGTTTAATTCAACTAATTTTTATCCTCCATTACTAAAAGGAGTAGATCTTTGTGTCCGTAGAGTTTGATTAACAAAAAAAAATGATAACCGATCAACAAAAAATATAATATAAACACGTTCTCCCCTAATTTTATTTTATATTATTTTATTAATCGTTTAAAACCTACCAACAATGGTAGGTTTTGATGTGAGCGGGAAATTAAACTTTTCAGTGAAATTTTTGGCGGAAATTGCCAAAATTTTGGTTCGGTATGGATTCGAACCCCCGCCCTCTCACAGAATAAACAGCAGCCCAACCACTGCGCCAACCACACTGTTTATACTAAACGAAGAGTTAATATATATTAATATATCATATTCCAAATCAATTTTTGTAAACTGAAATGAGATGAAAAAAATTGGGCGGAAATAAATTTTGGTTCGGTATGGATTCGAACCCCCGCCCTCTCATAGAATAAACAACAGCCCAACCACTGCGCCAACCACACTGTTTGTACTAAACGAAGAGTTAATATATATTAATGTATCATATTCCAAATCAATTTTTGTAAACTGAAATGAGATGAAAAAAATTGGGCGGAAATAAATTTTGGTTCGGTATGGATTCGAACCCCCGCCCTCTCACAGAATAAACAACAGCCCAACCACTGCGCCAACCACACTGTTTGTACTAAACGAAGAGTTTATATATATTAATATATCATATTCCAAATCAATTTTTGTAAACTGAAATGAGATGAAAAAAATTGGGCGGAAATAAATTTTGGTTCGGTATGGATTCGAACCCCCGCCCTCTCACAGAATAAACAACAGCCCAACCACTGCGCCAACCACACTGTTTGTACTAAACGAAGAGTTAATATATATTAATATATCATATTCCAAATCAATTTTTGTAAACTGAAATGAGATGAAAAAATTGGGCGGAAATAAATTTTGGTTTGGTATGGATTCGAACCCCCGCCCTCTCACAGAATAAACAACAGCCCAACCACTGAGCTAACCGCTCTATTTGTGCTAAAGTCAATAGTTAACTTATATATCGTTAAAAAATGTACAACTTTCCCACCGATAATGGTAGGAAATTTGTACATAAATGGTAGGTTTAATTCCAGTAGCCATGTTATTTGTACAATAAAGTTATTTCCTACCATCTATTTCCTACCAGTTATTTCCTACCAGTTATTTCCTACCATCTATATATTAAAATTAAAATTATTAGCACAAAAGAAATTCAAAGTACGAGTACAATTTAAATTTCATTAACAATATTCAAATTACTAGAACAAATAAAATTCAAAGTATGAGTACAATAAAGTTTGAATTACATATCAATCAATATCTTCAAAACCATCGGTTTCTTCCCCATTCTCGTCTTCACTTTCTTGTTCTCTCTCATTTTCTTCGTCTTCTTCCACTTCTTGATCTTCTTCGTCAAATTCTTGCCATTCTTCTTCAACATCTTGAGTTCGAGCAATTGGAATGGTATCATATTGTGCGAAATCAATGAAAAAAGAAGATGAAGATGCATTTGATACATTTTCTTGAAAGGCATCTTCATTTGGTGCATTTGTAGTCTCATCAATGGGACGATTTTTACAACTTACAACTGTATACAAATTACTCCGAGGATTTAAGACACTAGGAGTATAATATACTTGAATTGCTTGACTAGCCAAAATAAATACTTCATCCGACTTTAACCTTGATTTTACATCAATAGTCACAACACGATTCTTATCAATCCGAACACCATCTCCAACACTATCAAACCAACGACATCTAAACAAATAAACAAAATTCCCCCCTCCATAGATAAGTTTAATAATTTCTTCTAATTGACCATAATAATTAACAAGAACATCATTGTAAAAAGTGCCTTTAACAAAAACTCCATCATTGAGATGAAACCTATATCCATTAACCATACAACCTTGGAATGAGAAAATATTGCATACCGGCCCATCAATCAAGTGTTTGAAGAGCTCATAGTTGACATCATGCTCAACCTATGCACCACAAAAATGTTAAATGTGTTGGAAAAAAATACATACAAATTAATATATCCTATAAATGTACGTTTAATCAAAGTACCTTTTGCTTAAACCAAGACTTAAATTCGGACTTTTGGAGAAACTCCAATCTTTCATTCGATATTTGTGGATCATTTGCACGTATGTGGGCATCAAATTCCCTGAAATCAAAGAAAATTAGTAAATTAACATTAAATTACATAGGACACACAATACATAAATTACGTCAATCGTAAATTACCGAATGTAAGGTTGAACTTCCGGCATGTTTAGTAGCACATAATATTCGGCAATCTTCAAATCACTACCATTTAAATAACGAGTAGCATGTTTTCCAATAGTTTCAAGAGGATATCTAAAAACTTCTAAAACATTTTCATTTTGTGCTCCAACCACAACTTCATTACGGCGTGTGGTATTATGAACCGTCTTGATGGAAGAGTGAAAGTAAAATGAAGAAAAATTGATCATTTCCTCTTCGACATATCTCTCCGCAATTGAACCTTCCACTCTTGCTCTATTTCCGACCTTATCTTTCATATGCTTCAACAACCGTTCAAAAGGATACATCTAACGATAATAAACCGGTCCTCCGAGTCTACATTCTTCAATCAAGTGTACAAGTAAGTGTTCCATAATGTCAAACAAAGCCGGGGGAAAGACGGTTTCAAGCACACACATTGTCCTCACTACACGTTTCTCCAAAACATCCAAATCTTTGCGTAGTAAAATGGATGAGCAAATATCAAGGAAAATGTTGGAGAGGGCCGTGAGAGCATCCACAATATAAGATGGCAAAAGTTCACAAAAAGCAATTGGCATTAACTTTTGCATGAAAATATGACAATCATGCGATTTAAAACCCGTAATTCTTAAAGTATCCCACTTGATACAACGGGATATATTCGAGACACATCCATCGGGAAGTTTAAGATTCGAAATCCAATCACACAAAAGTCGGAGTTGAGCTCTAGTAATTGTATACGGCGCTTTAGGCATGACTCCATTTTCATCGATCCACAAATCACTTCGCACCCCTAAAAGTTTGCAATCCTCCCTTGATTTCTTCCTATCTTTACTCTTAACCCGATCATTCACAATTGTATAAAAGACATTTTCAAACACATTTTTCTCGGTATGCATGACATCAATACAATGTCGTAGATCAAGAAATTTCCAATATGGTAGTTCCCAAAACATTGAAACATGGGTCCAATGATGATTTTCCCCATAGCCCCTAGGCTTGAATTTTTTACTAGTGTTTCCGGGTGGAGCAAATTCTATTTGTAATAAGGAAGTTAGTAAATCCTCACCCTTGGTACGACCATTAAACACTTTAACTTCCGTTGTTGCATACTTTTGACTTTTCTTTCGCAATGGATCATTTTCTTCCAAAAATGTTCTATAAGTCCCATAGAAACAACATTTTCCAGATTTCTTAAGTTGGAAACCTTCTACATTTCCAACACAAACCGGACATCCCATCTTCCCTTTTGTTGACCATCCACTAAGCATACCTAAAGCCGGAAAATCACTAATTGTCCACAAAAGTGCCCCCTTCATGATGAAATTTTTCTTCGAAGATTGATCATAAGTTTCCACTCCGCTTTGCCACAAAATAAATAATTCATTCATAAGGGGCCTTAAAAATACATTGAGATTCTTTTTCGGATTATCCGGACCGGAAACTAGTAGTGTCATAAACATGAACGGTCTTTTCATACACATCCAAGGAGGAAGATTATAGACGACCACTACAACCGGCCATAATGTGTATACATTGTTTCCCGAGTTTCCAAATGGATTGAAACCATCACTTGACAATCCAAGTCGAACATTACGGACCTCCTTAGCAAAAGACGGGTATCTCTTATCAAAATTTTTCCATTCATCTCCGTCCGCGGGGTGACTTAGTTCTTCCTCTTTTATTTCTCTATCATTGTGCCAAGTCATATGTTTAGCCGTATACTCCGACATGTATAATCGTTGTAAACGTGGAATAAGTGGAAAATGTCTTAAGATCTTCTTAGGTATTTTTCTTCCATTTTTTCCCAAGACATGCTTGTAACGACTCTCATTGCAAATGTCACATACAACTTTTTTTTCATCGTTACCATAAAACAACATACAATTATTCTCACACACATCAATCTTATCATATCCCAAATTTAAATTTTTTACCATTTTCTTCACCTTATAGCAAGTACTCGGTAGCTTATGATCTTTTGGTAACACATCACCAATAATATCAAGCAATAAATTAAATGATTTCTCACTACAACGAGAGACGTCTTTGAAATGTAACAATCTCGTACAAAAAGAGAGTTTTGTGTAGTTTTTGTTACCGGGGTAAATGGGACTTCCCGCTTCATTGGCCTCGGTGTAAAATTGAGAAGCATCATAATTTGGAGGTTCTTGATCATCATCATTTGTACTACCATCCGCCGTATCATTGAAGCTATAATAATCTTGACCGGCACCATCTCGCAACAACCTATACATATCAACGGGTTGTTCCACAATTGGTGGTGCACGACGTTTACGATGACGTGGTGCTCGAGATTCCATTGTTGGTTGTTTCTCACCGTGCAAAGTCCACGCGGTATAGGATTCGAAAAAACCAAAAGCACACAAGTGATATTTTATAGTATCTAAATTTTCCCAATGACTATTTTTACAACGAGAACAAGGACACAATGTTTTATCCCCGATCAACCCATTTTTTTTTGCCATATCTAAAAATTCTTCAACGCCCTTTTTATACTCATCCGTTAATGAAATGCGATCACTTTGCACACGGTGAGACATCCAATCACGATTAACATTTGACATCTACAATATTAACAAATTACATTTTAATAACACATTTACATCTTTTTGCTATTTATGAACAAATAAAGAATTAACATGAATATCATTTTTTAACATAAAAAAACACTAATACATGGCATCTCATACATACACAAATTTACAAATGCTATTTTTATGAAAAAGCTTACCATACATACATACACACATATATATATAGGTCAGGGCTCTAGAGAGAACCCTCTTAAAAAGAGAACCAAGGAACTTTTTTTAAAATTTAGTTTTAAATAAAAATAAAAATATAAATAGTTGTATATCATCCTAATAATCCCAAAAAGTTAATTACTTACAAACAAAGATTCATTTTTAAATTTAAAAAAATATATGAAAAAAGTATGAATCTCTTTTTGAATCTCTTATATATATATAAGAGATTCATAAGCAGATTCATAATTTTTTCATATATTTTTTTAAATTTAAAAATGAATCTTTGTTTGTAAGTAATTAACTTTTTGGGACTATTAGGATGATATATAACTAATTCTATTTTTCTTTCTATGCTAAAATGATTTTTTTAAAAAGTTCCTTGGTTCCCTTTTTAAGAGGGTTCTCTTTTGAACCTTACTCTATATATATATATACATACATATACATACATATACATACATACATATACAAAATAAGTTTATCTTATTTCCACACTAATAAATATGAACAAATACAATGGAATTATTGAAAAACTTACAATGAGATGTGATGATAAAATCTTGTTCTTCTTCTTTGTTCTTCTTCTTTGTTCTTCTTTGTTCTTCTTTTTCTTTTTCTTAAAATTTTCTCTTATCTTTAAAATTTTAACACCACACACTACAAAAGTAAAAAGGTGGTGGGGGTCCAAAATTCGTCAGTGACTATTTCCTACCATATATGGTAGGAAATGGCCTTGGCAGAATTAAAAAAATTCTTATTTTAAAAAAATGTTTATTACTTAAATTATGATATGGCTGATGATGTGGATGGTGGGGTACCATCAAGGATAAAACCTACCAGATTTGGTAGGTTTTATTTTCCTACCACAAATGGTAGGAAATGACCACAACATATTGAAAATATTTCTTATTTTTAAAAAACTGTTTATTAATTTGAAATATGACATGACTGATGATTAGGATGGTGGAGTCTTATCTTTGTGAAAATTCAGGCAAAACCTACCAATATTGGTAGGTTTTAATTTCCTACCAACAATCGGTAGGAATTGGTCCTGGTTTGCACAAAAATCGGGCCCCACAGGGACCATTTCCTACCATATTTGTCGTCGGTAGGAAATGGGGGGTCAATTCCTACCAAGTTTTTTTGGTAAGATTTAGATGGTAGGAAAAGGCCGTTTTTGGTGTAGTGGAAGCTCATACATATCATTTGTAAATTAATATCATATCTCGAAGCTCTTTAAAATGATGTATGATTTCTGTTTTACTTTTAGTGGAGTCTTCTATTTTCACATCTATACTATATAAGTAGAAAGAGTAATAATGATTGTGAAAATTTCTTCAATTTGCTTATTTGAATTTACAAAATATTAAAATATTATATGGTTTTTTCAGGTAAATTTAGATGGAAAAATAATCAAATTAAAAAACCAAAATTAAAAGAAGACATATTAGACTTTCTCATGGGCTATCTCATCCTTCCTCTTAAGTACGATAACTACGATAATATTGGCATCATATTAATAGGAAAAATGTTAGAAATTTTAAAAATTATTTCTAAATTCTTATGCAATTGATAATTTTTTGAAAATAATTTAAGACTCCACATGCATACCTATATATCCACAAATCAAAATCAACCACTTATATACCATTGAAAAAAAAAATTGGAAACTATAACTAGCATTACTCTATCAAGATCAGTTGAGTGACACCCTAATCTCTACCTGAAGTCAAACACTATATACATACATTTTCGAAGTGGGTTGATATTTCTGACTCAAGCGCATGGTCAATAACTTGACCTGTAAACCAAATCTTATGATCTTTTGTAATGCAGGGCTATCTGTATAGCTTTGAGTTGACCCTATAATTAGTTTGGACATCGCGTCGTTATTATTCTGTACATATTATAAACAAACCAAGATTTTGCGGTGAAGAAAAAGTTCACTTCCATGTGAAGAATTAAATTGAACTAAACCAAATTTATTCAATATATTTCGCTTATGGCAGGATCCAAAAAGGTTAATATTAACGCAGCTTTATCTCATTCCTAATTAACTAGTTTTATAACCTCTGCCTCGCAAGAGTTTATTCTGAAATATTTTATAATTTATCATTAATTTCAGTATATTTGTTTATGATATATTCCTGTTGATAATTTAATAACTGCGATATTTGAAAATTTAAGTTGATAATAATTATTGTAAAATTAACATTCTTCTTTTTTATTATATTTTATTCGTTTAATCGGAAGTCCGTGTAATACACGTCTATGATTTGGATGTGAATACCTTTCTTTTGATTTTCGAGTAAGTAAGTAATTGATGTTTATTTATCGCATAATTTGTTCTTTAAAAAACTCGATATGATTTTTCATACATATTGTTAATTAGTGTTGATGGTTTGATAACTGAGATATTTGAAAATTGAAGTTAACAATAGTTGTTGTAAAGTTAGTATTCTTATTTTTCATTGTTCATTGTATTGTGTTCGTTCAACTGTAAGTTCGTGTGATACATATCTATGATTTGGATGTAAAGAGTTGGATGTGAACAGAGTGCTATTGATTTTCGAGTAAGTATTTGATATTTCTTTACTGCATAATTTGTTTTCAAAAATTCGATATGATTTTACATATGTATTCTTAATTAGTTAATAATGAATAACTCTCACGCAAATCACTTTGACCACAATTAAGATAACATGAAATCATGTCATATTACCAACCATTTGATATTATAAAATCATGTTATGTATATATATTTATTTTAAAATCTTTAATTTTTTTAAATTATATTATATTACTTTTTAAATAATATGTATCATTTAAAATAACATGTATATAAACAATCAATACTATTATATAATAGACGAAACATTAAAATTTTGGTCGGTCGGTATGGTACGTTGTGATTTTACTTAATTGCCCTTTATTAAATTCGTGTTTTTACTTAATTAACTTTACTTCTTTATAAAAATATATTATTAAATAATAATATTACCTATTTATAACAAATTACCTTTTTCACATAAAATACATTATTTTTTTTATTTTTTCTAACAAATTCCCCTACTTTTTCAAATATATCACGTGCAATTACCTTTTTTAACTAAAACATGTTAGTTTTTCTATTTTTCCTTACTAAAACCCCTCATTTTCCAAAAATATCACGGACAAACCTTTAGTTATTTATTTTTAAACCTAATATTATAATTATTTTTTTAAAAGTTTACTTATTTTAACATGCCTACTTATTTTTCTTAACAAATGCAATTACTAAATAAAATATAAATAATCAAATATCTATTTATAACCCATTACCTTTTCAGCTAAAACACATTATAGATTTTTTCTAACAAAGTCCCTCATTTTCTAAATATATCACGGGAAATTGTCTTTTTCAATTTACTTTTTCTATTTTTCTCACTAAAATCCATTCTTTTTGTAAAAATATCACGGACAAACCCTTTACTTATTTATTTTAAAACGTATTTAAATAATTTAAATTATTAAATTTTAAAACCTCATTTTCTAAAAATATAACGGACATTTACCTTTTTAAACTAAATATATGTTACATTTTTTATTTTTCCATACTAAAACCCCTCTTTTTCCAAAATTATAACGAGAAAACCCTTACTTATTTATTTTAAAATCTGTTTTAATGTTTTTAATTAATTAAAAGTGTTTAGTTATTTTTACATGCCTACTTATTTTTTTAACAAATACAATTAAAATATTAATAATAAAATAACAATTAACAATTCGTGCATTGCACGGGTTTTAAGCTAGTAAGTATTAATTACAAAACAATTAATATACTTTAATGAAGATGAGTAATTAATGTGCAAGTGTTTTAATATATAACAATAGTGGACAATTAAGATGAAATAATTAAGGAAGGGGTAATAACGTCATTTTCTGATTTAGAGACAATAATTGTCATTTCACTATGATTTTTTTGTCCCACACAACCCCCAATTTGCTCTATTATATATATATAATAGATGAAGAGACTATTTGCAAAAATACCCTCACTTGTGTGGAGACCTGTCAATTCGGATAATCGGTTTGGTTTCGGATCGGATCAACTTTCGGTTATGATATATTTGGGTACAGTTCAGATTTGATTTTGATTCGGTTCGGGTCTACTTTGGATTAAAATTGGATAAAATTTGGATTAAAATCGGATGAATTTGGTTTGAATCAAATTTGGTTCGAATATTTTTGAATCGTTACTCATTCATTTTTTTTTATTTTGTAAGACTTTAAAAAATATCGTATTATCAAATATATTATTTTAGTATAAAATAATGTACTTTTCCAAAATTATTGATTAAATATCTATGTTATTTTTGACATGAAATTGTTCTAAATATGAATTTTGCTTATAAATAGATTAATTTATTGAATTAAAAGTGGCTTAATGTATGTATATTATGATATATGTAAAAATTATAACTCAACTAAAACTAAATTCACCATTTTTTTAGTTCGGACATAAATTGGATCATGAATTTCGATTTATATTCGGTTCGGATAATTTATTATTCGATTATGATCGGTTCTAGATCATAATCGAATCGGATAATTTTTGGTTAAATTTTCAGTTCGAATAATTTTCGGATCGGTTCAAATCAGTTTTCGGATCATTATCGAATTTATTAATTCGGATATAAAATCGAATTCGATTTAATAGATTTCAGTTCAATTCTTGGGATCTGAATACATTTTGCCAAGTCTACTTGTATGTATGTGTCTCACACATCTATCTTTCTCTATATATTAAAAGCCAACAAAGGGCAAAGTTTGCCATTTTAATGGCTGTGAAGTTACGATTTTACCCTTATATTTTCTAAAATTACAAAAATACCATTCTTTAATAAAAATGTAAAAATTGTGAAATTATGTTAATAATGGGAATCGAACCCTTAACATATCCATGTCAAACTCATGTCATAACCAACTGTGCTACACTTTGTTTTGAGTTTATATTCAAACTCTTATTAGATAAACCACCTCTTCTTCCAATTTTTTTATTTTTTGAGTTAATAAACATTGATTTATATTATTTTTAGAATATTGCACAATACATAGTTATAATAAATATTTTTAGCAATTGAACATAATCTACAATTCTCTTTTATCAATTTAAATTATTGATATATGTCATTTTAATACCTTGAATTTATGATTTTGCCCCTACATGCTAAAAAATTACAAAAACGTCAACTGTTTTATATTTATGCAAATAGTAGATAAGATTATGTTAGTGTAGTAAATTGAACCATTAATCTTCTCTAATCAAGCTCATGCATAAGTAGCATAGTGCATTTTGTTTTAAGTTTTCTTTAAAATCTTATTAATGTTAATTTCTCTTCTTCTCTCATCTTCTTTTTTATAATTTTTTATTTTTAAATAAATAAAATGTTGGTTTATATTATTTATAAAATATTGCATTGTATATAATTACCAAAAATATTTTAATGGATTGAGCATACTCTACGATTCTCTTTCTTTTATTTTAAATGATTGATATAAAAAATAAAATTTTAAAAGAGTATAAGATTATAGATAACGTATAATTTCTACATAATAATAAGATTATAGATAACATATAAGATTAGAGTATAAAATTTTTATAAAATTTTAAAAGTAAAAAAATTGAGTGAGACGCCGCATGGATGACTTTTAAATAATATTAATAGATTTTGTAATAAGTCTCAGCCCTACGTTTGTATCTGACAATGTTAAGACTGCATCGCCTATGTTATATACCGACAATTTTGTAATTTACTTCGCAAGATAGGGAATCTATCTACACAAATGATTTACATAAATATTTTTCATATTTTTTTTGTAAATCTAACGGTACTAAAAGAAAAGATCGTACAAAAATAACAAATTACACAAAATATTATAAATTTCACCCGTAGAAAATAAGATTATTTTAATATTATAAATTTTATTTATTTGCATTAAATATATAACGGTTTGAACTTTATATCGTATTAGATTACAAATTGCGTCGTCTATCATATAAATTTTTTCATAAATTAATATACTCGATAATTATTACGTCATCTTTTCATCTATATGATTGAACTTACAATTTTTTTAAGAAAAATAATTTGAATTTAAGAACGTTTCGGTCGAAATAATACATATATAGCCGAATGTTTTAATTTCTTTTAAATGTTTTTAAAAATAGTAGACGAATGTTTTCATCTATAACATATTTTGTTTTTTGCAAATGTAACCATGCAACTATACATAGATAGTGGTTCATATTTTTTATATATAAATTACAATTTGCATCATCTATGCACTAATTTGTAATTTGTAAGTAACTTAATTAATACATTTAACAATTTTTACGTAACTACTGTTTCGTTTGTATGATTGCATCTACGATTTAAAAAAAACACAATGTGAATTTAAAGGAGTTTGGATCGAAAAATATTTAATCAAATTAATATATATGAGATTTAAATTTTGGACTCTATTTCAATTATCTCTTAAATAATAACATATAAAAAAACATAAATAAATAAGCACGAAAACAACTTGTTCTAAAATTGACCCAAAAATAATAGAATTACTTTTATATTGTAAATAATATTTATTTGTATCAAGTAGACAAAGACTCAAATTTTATATCCTATAAATTATAAATTGCATCATTAACCATGCCAATTTGTACATAAGTTAATATACTCAAAAACAATTATGTAATCTTTTTTCAAATATATGGTTGGATCTACGATTTCAATATATATATATATATATATATATATATATATATATATATATATATGAATTTAAGGGCGTTCCGGTCGCCAATATATATGTATATATATTAAATTAATCGAAATGAGATTTGAATTTTGAATTCGATATTATTAACGCTTAATTAATTACATAAAATACATATATATAGTCAAGTTAAAATACATTATTATTAGTACACGATGATCATTTATAAAAAAAATTGGATTAAAATTTGTAACTGTAAAATGACATTCCAAACATATTATTAAAGTACTAAGTGTGTTCATATAATTTAATACAGTGATGGACACAAGAGAGAAGTGCGAAATCAGTTCCCAAGTTAAAAAAATAAACACGTGATATGAATACTCCATATTGCAATAGGTGCTCATCTCCCAAAGTATTTGTCTTGTGAGAGTGTGCAAAGATGCACCAACCTTCAGCTTCTTTTTAAAATCCTCTATCTCATTCACATGTGTTCGATTATATTACAACAACATTGTGTGCATTTAACGATTTATATTCTAGACTGCAAAAAAATAAAAAAAACCAAATCAATTGATCGCTGAAAAACAAACAACAACTACTAAGGCAAAATACCTATTTACAAATTATACTTTCTCCAACATAGAAAACTCCGGTAAACCTGATTATAATTGCAACAAGAACAATAGTTCGACCGTGTTTCAAATTTTACATTGTTTCTATTTGTTCTTAATATCAATAATGCTCACTATGAACAAGTCCCAAAGCCTTGGGTTTGGCACAGTTACGTTATCATATTAATTTACATACACTAATGTTATATACGGACTTTAGACTAAAAGATTTTAAGATGTGATCACGGTGTGTAGTCTTACGTACCTGACCAACTTTATATTTTATTTACAAGTATATTGTCATTTCGTTAAAAACACATTAGTTTAGATACATCCATATCATATATGAACAACTATACTAAAATAATCATTTAGATTATATTTAATTGTTGAATTTGATAAAATGCATTTCACGACATTTAAAACTAAATTAATATTTTGTCAAATGAAAATAATAATTTGATCTTTATTTTATAGATTTTTTTTCCAAATTTTGTGAAATCTTATTAAATATTAAAAAAAATTAAAAAAAATTTATACAAATATAAGATAAATTCAAAATTAATTTTAATTACAAAATTGTTTCGATATATATACATTTTCGTGCGAAAAATTATTTCAGTAAATAAGCAGGCCCGTGCTTCGCACGGGTTTTTAGGCTAGTTACTATATATAATAGGCCAACACAAGGGTAAAGTTTGCCATTTTAATGCTTGTGAAGTTACGATTTTACCCCTATTTTTTGAAAAATAACAAAAATACCATTGTTATATTATTATGCAAAAATATGTTAATATGTGTTATTGTAGAGAATGGAACCCCCAACCTCCTTCTAAGAAGTCCAAAGCCTAACCACTATGCTAAGTTGCTTTTTGAGTTTACTTTAAAGATTTTACTAGATAAGTCACATTATTTTCTCTAATTCTATATTCTTTTTTTTTTTTTTGAACCTTTGAGTAAATAAAATATTGGTCCATATTATTTATATAAATTTGTATTTTTTATTTACGTTATTATATATATATATATATATATATATAGGTAAATCTATCTATCTACTTATATATATTAAATGGCGTCTAAGGGCAAATTGAGCCCAAAAAATGGCTGTGAAATTACAATTTTACCCTTATTTGTTGAAAAATCACAAAAATGCCACTTTCTATAAGTTATGCTAAAAATTAATTAATTTGTGTTCTCATTAAGAATCGAAGCCTTAATTTCATTTTAGCAATTTCATGTCTTAACCACTATGCTAAGTTAACTTTTGATTTGTAATTTAGAATTCCTATTAGGTAAATCACATTATCTCCTTTTATTCTTTTCATAATTTAAATTTTAAGTATATAGAACGTTGACTTATATTATTTATATACCATTATGTTTGTTTTTGTAGCTTTGTATATAACTACATATCCGATCATGTTTGTAAATTTTTTATTATACATGTTTCTTTTCAATTAAAAAATACCAATTATATTGTTAATTGATATAATTTATATTTATTTGAACTGGTCAAATATTTATACATAAAATATAATAATAATATTTGATCTAATATAAATTACATATTAGATACAAGGATCTCATTATTCGTTAGTTAATATTTTTTAAATTAAGAAAGTTAGCGTTGATATTTTTCATTAAATTATGAAATAATTATTATACAATTTGTTCGTCTCATTCATTTGTTAACAGTTTTATTTTCGAAATGTACACTCCTTTATTTTTATCTTTCCAAAAGACATATTATTCTTTACAACTTTAATAAATCTCACATGTCACTAATTTTTCCATTTTTTTATCATTCATTCACCGTTCACATCTTTCACAAAAATTTGATTTATGACACGAAAATTTAGTGTTTGATTTAATTTTTGATGCATGAAATTACACGAACACGAAAATAAATGATAAAAACGTAAAATGTCTTATTGACATGTATTGTAGACTTTGTGATTATACAATAACCGCTCATATATATTATCTATACTTCCGCCAAAAAAATCTTAACTCACAATTTTTATTTAAGGGGTTGTCATTAACCAAAAAGTTGGTGATAAGATCCCTCTTTACTGTTTTCTTTTGATTTTGTTTTCGATTTGTATAGGTCTCTCTCATTATTGAGAGTTTTAGTACCCCGTTTAGTGGATTTTCTCTACCCATTCTTCGGGTTTGTTCTCTTTCCTTGTGAGAGTTTGATTTGTTTTAGTATCCGAGATCGTAGATCTGTAGGATTTATAATAGTCGTTCATTGATTTGGATTGTATGGAGTCGCAATTACGATTAATTGTTCGAATACGTATGGATGAATTAGATAGATATATATATATATATATATTGCACGACTACAACAGATTATTAGATTGTCTCTCTAAAAAGGCTGCAAACTTCAGCGATATGAACGAGTGATGTGCTACAATGAATGATTTGCTCAACAATCATAGTTCGGGGTGAAGAAAATTCTGATTTGATCTATTTTATTACGTGTTTGTTCTATTTTGATTATTTTTATAGATGTCGTATGGTCGTTTATTAATGAATTACTTGATTATCAAAAAAAATATTATGTATAAGATATAAAAAATTAAGAAAATTTGTAATATATCTGAATATATAATCTCACATACATGATTATCTTTTTTACAAATATACTTTTATTACATTAAAATCACATGAGTTTACAAACATCTATGTTATACACGAACAATTATGCTACAATAATTATTTATGTTACACTTAATTGATCATTTTAATAAATTTCTTTTCACGACATTGAAAATTTAATTATTATTTAATAAATTAATAATAATAATAATCATGTCATTTTAATAAATTTCTTTTCACGACATTGGAAATTTAATTATTATTTAAGAAATTAATAATAATAATAGTCATGTAATTATTATCGTATAGATATATTGATCCAACTTTTTAAACCCGATCAAATTATAAAATATTTGGTTCATGAAAACGGCATACAATATTATAAAATTAATTTACAAATATAAAATAAAGTTGAAATACTATAATTTACCATATATTTAATTATAAAATTATTTCAAAGATGCTGATTTGTGCGAAAATTATTTTCTTATATGAACAGGCCCGTGCATCGCACGGGCTTCTACGCTAGTAAAAGTAAAAAGTAATCATACAACAAATACACAAGATGGTGTAATAAAATTTGAGAGTTAAAAGACACGTACCTTTTACCAGTAAGATGAAAATTTAGTGCATACACACATGGAACTGAGAAATGAATTGACATGTTGCAGGTTCATCTATGCTATATTGCTATACTTGACGTTTGACGTTTAATCTCCATAAAATTGAAAATCATACTTGTGAACCCAAAATCCAGAACACGAGGGAACCGGCGATGATGATAATTGTGAAATAATAATATGATAACTGTCATACTCAATCCTCTCTCTAATCCAATTCCTAGGTCCCCGCAGAAATTGTGGAAAATGATACCAAAAGTGACTGTTAAAGTCACTCAAGAGATTAATTTCGTGTTTTTGATAAGCGATATTTGACAAATACTAATTTACTTGCTAAAAATTATTATAAATCAAAAATTTAGATAGAAAAGTTAGCGTACAGATAATGACATGACCGTTATCAATTTTTACTGATAAATTATTTTAGTAAAAATTATAGCAAGCGGTTGTCACGGATTTGAATCCAGAATCATTCACATAACGGAATCCATAATCATAGTTCAAATGTCTGGAAGGAGATCCAGTTGTGTGTGAATAGAGTTGCAGACTTGTACCCAAACAAACAAAGTAAGCAGCAAAAAGAATCCGTGTCATACCAAGTTGTCCTGGGACGGTTTCTTATTGAAATTCTATCGTCTTTTTCTGTTGCATTCTCTTCTTTTCATTATATGTTGGACATACATTAGAGCCGTAACCTTACTTATATATTAATAGCTTATAGTCCGTGCGATGCACGGTTACTTAAATTTTATTTATAATTATTCTGTTTATAATTATATTTTTATTACGATGCAACACACGATTGTTTTTTTAACATTTATAATTATATTTATTTATGAATATTTTAATATTTAAAAGTTATTAGTTTACATGATTAAATTATTGTTAAAAAAGATTTAGCCAAAAAAATTATAGTTAAAAATTTGATATTTATTATATTTTACACGCTCAATTTAATATTTGTTTATATTGAGTTATAAAAGTTAGATTTGGCCAATTTTACGGTTCACATGAAATTCACAAAATAATCTTTAATTTAGTTGTTCTCTAATAGTTCTTTTTCAATTAAAAACTATTCTAAAACTAAAAAGAGAATAAAGTGACGAGATTTAATGTTGAGAATTCTATTCGATTTAGGAAATCTACTTAACTTATATGTAGTTTAGATTATTAGAATAACCTTTATTAACCAAATACATGTTTTAATGTTAAATCTAACAGTTTTCACCTATCTATTTAAGATTAAACGATTTTTATTATTTTGGTTATAAATGGGTTTCCTTATTTAATTATAACTATTTTTATGTTTTAACTTTTTGGAAAATCCAATCATAATATAATATCTTTTAACTTATATCATTTTTAGATAATAATTTCTTTTTATATGATATAACGGTTGAGAATGTTTTGGCGGTATTTAGAACCAAATTACCAGGATAACATCATTAATTTTTCTTAATTTTTTTAATTTTTTATTTTTAATTTTTTTTAAATATTTATTGCTAAAATATAATATACTCTTTTTTGTAATATGTTAATGATGCGGGAACTTTGAAATTTTGAGAAAATAAATTATCAATTAAAATATATTTTTTGTAATAGTTCTTCTTTTAAAGTAGTACACCGTGACGATCAAAATTCTGTATAAAATTCATTTTTTTATAGTATATCCCGTAAATATCTATGTTATTATATTAAAAACTAAATAATGAAAGTTTTCTTATAAGTGTGGTCGCTTTGTTTGATCACTCAATCCATAATCGTTGGATCTTTCAAATTAAATTGTTGAGAAACGTTACATATAACAGTAAAATTATCATGTAGAATGATCTAAGATTTGAATCTACCAACAACATATTAAAATTTACAGGTTTTTTTTTTCATTTTTTTCTTTCAGACATAGGTTATTTGATAATATTTTTTGTAAAGTACGATTTTTCAGAAAAGTACTATACTAATTGATTAACAAACTTTTAAAGTTTCGAATTTAATAATTTACAATGTATATAGGTTAAAAAAATTAGGTCTGTTCTGTAGCTGAGTCTACAATTTCAAAATACTTTTTTTTTAATATGAATATAGTCATGCTAACAATGAAATTAGGTCTCTATGAGTGCTTATAAAACAAAATCACCATTTGCGTATAATTTATTATTTAATAAAAAATTATATTTGATTAGTTATGATCTATAACTTAATAAAATAGGATAAAAAATATGCACAATTTTATAAAATTTTATCCTCGTATTATTATATTCTTTGTTGATTTAAATTTTTCTTAGATTGATTTTAATTTTTGAACATAGATTTCTAAATTTAAAATAGTTAGAAAAAAGTAATTAAATTGGCGTTAAAATAATGATGACGTAATAATCATTATTAGAATTTAAATACTCACTTTACTGATTTGGGCTTTATCTTGTGTTTTAAAAATCAGATTTTGACGATTTTACACCCCACGTGAAGATAATTAAATTATTTAAAAGATGGTTTAACAATTTTTATCTAACTGGAATTGTCCATGGAAGAGAAAAGAAAGTCATGAATATTTTACATGGAGAATTCTATTCAATATAGAAAACTTATTTATATTTGGTTTAAATTATCAAAATACACTTTTTATAATTTAAATATAATCCTATTATAAATAAAATACACTTTTTTAATATTTGATCAAACGATTTTCATTTATCTAGTTAAGATCTAATAGTCCTTATTAATTTGGTTTTCACGATCAAAATTTTGGATAAATCCCTATTATGCTTATTATATAAAAGAGTTTAATATAATAAAGATATCAAGTACATACTAATATAAGTATCTTACTAACTGCTTTTACTTTTAATGTTTCGGTTTTATTTATAGTGTATATAAAATTTTAAAATACATTATTACTTTAAAATTATTAAACAGTATAAAAATTATGTTATGATTATATAAAATTTTATTCTCATATTATTATAGTCTTTATCGATTTGAACTTGTTCTTAATTTATTTTAATACTTTATTGAAAGAAAGATAAAATTTCTATATTTAAAAGAATTAGTGGGAAAATAAATAAATTGGTGCTACAATTATAAAAAAATATTTATTAAAATTTAGATACTTCCTTTACTATTTGGGTTCTATCCTGAGTTTTAGAAATTGAATTTTGACGATTTTACAACCCATGTGAAACTAACGAAATTATCTTTAATTTAATGATGATTTAATAATTATTATCTAACTTGACCAGTGACCTACCCATAAACCGAAAAGAAAAGATGGTTAAGTATTATATTCAAAATTATTGCTTATGAATATGAAACCCTCAATATTTTAATAATATTTTGATATTATACTTTTATGTTTGTTATATGTAAAATAATATAATTATAATTTTGATTAATCAAATTGTTATGTTCCTTCAGAAAAAAATGTTTAAATTTATTCATGTTCAGGAGTTCTCCTAAGTCTTTTATAACGCAGGGTCCACATGTATCATTGTTATATGATATACATGAGCATTATGTTGATAATTTTTAATACTGTAATCGATATGAATTGCTATATGATATTTGGTTTAACAATTATTATCTAATTTGAACTATACATAAATTAAAGAGAAAATATATTTAAGAATTTTTATATAAAAAAATTTTAAATTATCAAAATACACTTTTTAGTATTTAAATATAATTCTATTATTAATCAGATACACTTTTGAATATTAGATCTAACAATTCTCATCGATCTATTTAAGATCTAACTGTAATAATTAATTTGGTCGTATAGTGGTCGTACACAGACCAGATCGATTTTAATTTTTTCTTAAACTGATTTTAATATTTTATTGAAATAAACATAGAATTTACAAATTTAAAAGAATTAGGAAAAAAATTAAATTGGTGCTACAATAATAAAACAAAATTATTAAAATTTAGATAATCATTTTACTGTTTGGCCTCTATCTTGAGTTTTAGACAATAGATTTTAACAATTTTACAGCCCACGCGAAGCTAACAAAATTATCTTTAATTTAATGATGGTTTAATAATTATTATCTAACTAGAACTATCCATAATCTAAAGAGAAAAGATAATTACAATTTTTTATATAAAGATTTCTATTCAATATAGAAAACATATTTATAATTGATTTAAATTAAAAAAATATATTAAAATTTAGATAATCACTTTACTGTTTGGGCTATATCTTAAGTTTTGGACAACATATTTTCACAATTTTACAGCCCACGCGAAGCTAACAAAATTATCTTTAATTTAATGATGGTTTAATAATTATTATCTAACCAGAACTATCCATAAACTAAATAGAAAAGATAATTACGATTTTTTACATAAAAATTTCTATTCAATATAGAAAACCTATTTATAATTGGTTTAAATTATCAAAATACACCTTTTAGTATTTAAATACTATCCTATTATTAATCAAATACAATTTTTAATATTATATCTAACGGTCCTCATCTATTTGAATATTTATAGTTTTATAATCCAACGGATTATATACTTTTGGTAGTACAGTGACCGACCAAAGTTTTGGATAAGATTTCCATTACGCTTATTATATATAAGGAGTTAATAAGTCGATAAGAGAATAACTTATAAGTTGATAAGTTAAATGTTAGAAATCACCAATATTTTACTTAACTTGTCAACTTATTCTTTGATTTCTTTATTTTTTAATACTTTATATTTTTACCTTTTTGTTTTTAAATATTTTTTAATTTAAAATGCAAGTGTTGAAATCATTGTATTTAATAATTATTTTTTCAAATTTAATTTAGCAAACTCTTAACTAACTTATAAGTAATTTATCCAAATACTCGTATAAATTACAAGAATCCATCAACTTATCACTTATAAGTTATAAAGCACTTACTCATTTTAAGTTATAAATCAACTTTTTTGTGATATCCGTGCTACGTTTATGTTTCTTTTCGCAATGTACGCCGTTGAAGATCACTAGTAGCATTTGCACCAAAGTCAGAGTGCAGGTTAGGCTAAAATCAAAAGACAAAACTATAGCGTCACAACAAAAAAAGAAAAGACAAAACTATAACACTTATAAAAGTATAAAACTACTTTTTCAAATGTATCATAATGGGCGGGTTTGTGTACCGGTTTATAAGTCGACCTATGACTTATAAATTTATAAGAGCTGATTTTTGTATAACTTATAACTTATAAGTTGATAAGTTAAATGTTAGAAATCACCAATATTTTACTTAACTTATCAACTTATTCTTTGATTTCTTTATTTTTTTAATAATTTATATTTTTACCTTTGTGTTTTTAAATATTTTTTTAATTTAAAATGCAAGTGTTGAAATCATTGTATTTAATAATTATTTTTTCAAATTTAATTTAGCAAATTCTAAGTAAATTTATCCAAACACCCGTATAATTTATAAGAATCCATCAACTTATCACTTATAAAGCATTTACTGATTTTAAGGTATAAGTCAACTTTTTTGTGATATCTCAAACACGCACAATATATAGACAAAAATTACTCTCGCTAATTTATGATTTATGAGATTACATATTTATATGTATCATAACTTTTTACGGTTCTACATTATCTCTTTGGTTTGCTTTTTACCCGTTACTCGTTAGATAAGTTAACTTAAGAATCTATGCTCCTTATTAATAAGCAAAATAATGCGTAAATAACGCGTAAAAGTACCAAGTAAATGACATGCAAAAGTATCAAAATATCAAATTTGGTTATCACAAAATTCAAGTTTGATTCACTACAACTATATGATTAAACAAGATTTATCTATTTGATTTAATTTCTTTAATTTTACTCCGGATTCGATTTTTTATAACTACATAATTCAAAATTTTATTGATTTGATTTTTTTTAATTTTATCCCGATTTCGATTAATATTTTAATTTTAACTCATATTTGACACGGGTTATTAGCTAGTATGTATATTATTCGAACATATATATATCCAATCTGTTATCTCTAGTTACTTAATTAGTTATGCTGTAATATGATATCAATTCATAGTTAAACCATCATCATATATAGATAAACTTCTCAAAGAGTGATACCATAATATTTATGTCATTATTTTGTAATCACGCAGTGAAAAGAAGATTTAATTTTGTCGGTGACGGTGAGAATGCCATGGCATCTAATCTGAAGTCATTTACATTGTCATCTCCAACTAAAAAGCTACACTTCAAGGCTGGAAAGTTGGACTATGGGATCACGTGGTGCATTCACATTGTGTAGAACATACACTAACTAAATCAACGTACTTCGATGATTACAAATTTACAACGTTGAAGAAGCTAATGACGTTTTTATATTGAAATATCTTCATTTTTATACAGATTTTATTTTTGGATGTCTTTCTCATTTTTGTACAATTTAGAAATATTAAATTTTAATAATATAAAAAATTATTACATTCACTATTTTTCTCCACTATCTCTGTTCTATGATAATATAAAACACTATTACATCCACTAATATCCTTCATTATCTCAAATTTATTATTGAATATTGATATGTCTCATTACTTTTACACATTTTTCATCTAACTTTACTTATTTTTTATACATTTTCTTGGAACGGAGGGAGTATAAGACAACCGTTTTTGTCGAGCTATTGTTGACTCATCTTTGTTTCAAAAAATTATGTCAAGTGACCAATCACTCTTAAATCTTATAAATTATCGTTATTCATGTTAATCCGCAGCTTCAACAAATAAAATAAAGAATTAAAAAATGTTAATTTACAAAAGTTCGAAAATCTTATAAATTAAGAAAGAAAACCAATGTTGACGATTAGGAAGCACCAAGAATGACACAAGCTATGTCTAATAATTAATTGCAGCTACTATAGCGTTTGTTATATAAACACTATGTAAGCATTTTTCTGAATTTTTAATTTATTTTAAAATAGCTTGCACAATGTTTTCTCAAAAAAAACGCTATGTAAGCATCTATCTTGCCTAGCACATAAGAAAAACGCTATGTAAGTTGTGTTTTTCAAGTTCAATTTTGTAGTAATGATATAAATCTGATTAGTGTGTTCGGACTAGTGATATGTATGTCAAGCTGGAAGATAACATAAAATCATAAATTATATGTTTAGCTTTTTGTTCCAGATAGATGAGTTGATCTTGTGATAATATAAAGGATATATGCTTGATATAAAGGTATTTTCTACATTGAATTCAGATTATCTGTTTCATCATCTCTAATTAACAAATATTTGACGGGTTAATCAGTGGATCAATACATACTTTTTTTGAAAGGATTAGATACTTAAGAAGTAGACCCTACCACTAAAGAGTAAAGACAATGATCCATAAAAATAAATATCTAAACTGGAACCTTTAATTATTGACAAGATCAACCGCAATATCTATAAACCTAGCAAATGATCAAGCCGAATGTCACATTTTGAAATTGAACTCCGTGTGATGAGTGAATTACGTCAAATGCATCTAATAAAATACTATTTTTTATGGATCAATTTTTTGCATGCATGATTACATATACCCTAATTATGAAATTTTTAGTTCTCTACGCTTGTGTAATTATCTTAAGGTACATTTATTTTTATTTTTTTTTAAATCAAAATTTTCTAATAAAAAATTGTATAAACTTATAGGCGATTCACTTAAACATTTACTATAAAGCGACACTGACATTTACTATAAAAGTATTTAACGGTAGAAAAGTAAGTATATTAATTTTATAGTAGGATATTCGATATTTTGCGTGACTCATGAGTCATGAGTCATGAGCGAATGCATGTTATTCATGTGTAAGTAAATTTTAGCTAGGGCAGCGAGTGTCGCGCGAGGTTTGAATTTTATATGATGATTATTGTAATTTTTTCGTTCCAGTTTTATTGTCCATAATTTTTCTTTTTCGTTCGTCTCAAAACTATTGTCCACGTTTAGTTTATATGGTAAATTATGTTTTAATTATGTTAATTTTTATGAAAAACAATACAAATTTTTGGTAACTATCAGTTTATTTTATATGATTGAATAAAAGATTGATTTTTGATGATGAAAAATAAAAATGAGACGGAGAGAGTATTGTATTATCTTAAAACCTAAATAAAAGGAACTTGTACGAAATTTTGCATATAAAAATTATGGCAAATTGTAATTTTGGTTAGATTTTACCATCGCTTTCGTCGGTGGTGGGTGGCCAAATGACATGTTTCTTTAGATTTCTTATCCAAATCATGTTATATATGGAATTAGGTTTTTTAGGGCATCATCTTAGCTTTATTTAATTTGTAAATTAGTACTAACATTCATTGTTTCTTGGAATATAAATTTGGGAAATTATTAATAATATCCCTCTCGTATTGGCTTTTATGAATGATAGCACTTCGTACTTTTGACTTACAAACGTGTTATGGAATAAAATACGTACTTGTAAATTTACTGTTAGGGTTTAAGAGCTTTCGAGCTTTAATGGCTGCTCTTGTTGTCGGGGACTAACTCGGTCCTAACAAGATGTCTACGTATCTCTAGTATTTAGAGAATCAAGCCAATAAAACGTAGTTCTTGGTGTTGCCCTCGGGGCTATGGCGGCAGGGGCACACCAAGGACGTAGTGACTTGTATGTCCTTATTCGAGGATGAAGTCTAAAACGTTGTAGATGACGTATGGAGTTGTGTCCAAAACGTAGTAGATGACGTATGGAGCTGTGTCCAAAACGTAGTTCTGAGATGAGGGGTCAGACCCTTTATATAGGCGTTTAGAAGCCTAGTGGATAAGTATTGATTTCCTTGAAGGATAAATCTTATCCTTGACAGTGGATAAATATTATCACTTCCTTGAAGGATAAGTCTTATCTTTGACGGTAGATAAGGATTAATTTTAGATCTTTCCTTGTAGGAGTTATTTCCATATCATAACGAACTTGTATTGAAAGAAGCCCGCTTGTATTATAACAAGCCTGTATTGGACGTCTCCTAATACAGGTTGTACTTCTAGCCCAAATATTAATTACGAAATTAATATTTAATTAGAGTTTCGGGCCATATTAATGGGCCTTATTTATGGACCAGCTAGGTTTAATTAATGCAATATTAATTATGTCTTTAGGGTTATTTTTAACCCATATCATTTGCCCCCCAACTTCTATGATAATGCACTAGGATTTCATAGAAGTTATACCGGTCTTTTTCGAGACTTGAGGTCTTTTAATCCCTTACCTGGGACTTACTACCTTTTTTTTGGGATTTTAATATAAACTAGTGTTTCACGAGTATCGTCTTGGTGTAAAGTGTGGAGCGACCTACACATTTACAACGATTTTGCCTTATTCGAGGCTAACTTGACATTTGCATAAGCCTTTTATATCTTATACCGTCTTGTTTTGGCTTCAAGCCTTTCATTGAGC
The DNA here is from genome assembly GCA_030848705.1 of Heracleum sosnowskyi. Lineage (NCBI taxonomy): Eukaryota > Viridiplantae > Streptophyta > Magnoliopsida > Apiales > Apiaceae > Heracleum > Heracleum sosnowskyi. Next base: position 9,208,707 of record CM061238.1, read on the forward strand.
ATATTGAATGATGGGGTTTGGACTGAATGTCTTAGGTTTTTGGGGTTTCAACCCTTCACCCTTACGAGTTCTTATTAATGGTTCCACTCGTAGTGATTCTTTCTCAAGTCTATCATATCAAAATTCTTTTGAGCTTGAAATTTTCGCTAATTAACAATAAGCATCTTAGGCTTTCTTTTGAATGTTTATTAGCAACATTCACCCTTCGGGGTTGGTTGTATTCAGCTCTATTTGTGTAGTTGACAGGCATATTTTGTATGTTTCCTTTGCATTCATTTGTAGTTTGTCTTGGAAATGCTTTGAGGATGTTTCTACCAATCAAAACGGGTTCAACCCTTCATCTGCTTTCCAGGAACCTCATGATTTCATCGAACCTTATTTCTACTTGTCCTACTAGCGGATCCTTTTAGGATGCACTAAACATAATAAACTTTTAAGTTTGAGGCATGCCAAGTCCTTGGCACCTCATGCCCTTCGAGGGTTTCTAGCTTATACGAGCCTCGTCCAAACATATTCTTGACTTTGTAGGGCCCTTCCTCATTAGGGGCTAATTTTCCTTTATGTCCAACCCCGGATGCTTCAATCTTTCTGAGAACCAAGTCTCCTTGACGGAAGAATCTCTCTTTAACCCTTAGGTTATAGTAGAAAGATGCCATTTTTTGATATTCAACTATTTTAGCATTTGCCTCATCTCGAACTTCGTCAATTAGATATAAGGCCAGCCTCATGCCTTCTTCATTTTCTTCTGGCTCATAAACCTCAACTCTTGGAGATGTGTGAGTAATCTCCACTGGAACCACTGCTTCTGCCCCGTATGCCAACAGAAACGGGGTTGCTTCAGTGGTGACTTTACAAGTAGTACGATATGCCCATAGTATGTGGAGTAATTCGTCCACCCAAGTGTTTCTAGAGCGTTCAATTCTTTTCTTCAGTCCATCTAGGATAATTCGATTGGCAACCTCAGCTTGCCCATTTGCTTAAGGATGGGCAACATAAGTGAAGCGTAACTTGAGATCATTCTCGTCACAATACTTCTTGAAATCATCGTTGTTAAACTGAGTTCCATTATCCGTGACCAAGATTCGTGGAATTCCGTATCTGCATATTACATTTTTCCAGAAGAAATGCATCACTTGCTTGGTGGTTATCTTGGCTAAAGGTTTAGCCTCAATCCACTTGGTGAAGTAGTCGATTGCCACTATCAAGAACTTTATTTGCGCACTTGCCATTGGAAATGGTCCAAGTATATTCATTCCCCACATGGCAAACGGGATAGGTGAGTTTATGGATGTCATCATCTCTGGTGGTTGTCTAACCACATGTGCATGCTTTTGGCACCGTTCACATTTCTTCACGTAGCTTTTAGCATCTGCAAGTATGCTTGGCCAATAGAAACCCAGACGAGTGATTTTATGAGCAAGGGCTCTGCCCCCCAAGTGTTGCCCACAAATTCCTTCATGTACTTCCCTTAGGGCCAATTCTGCCTCTTGGGGTCTCAAGCATTTCAAATAAGGAACAATGAAAGACTTTTTGTCTAGGATTCCCTCAATCAGGGTATACCTTAGTTGTCTCACGTATAACTTTCGTGCTTCAGAAGCATCGTTAGGTAACCAACCGGTTTCCAGATGAGATTTGATGGGATCCATCCAACAGATGGCAACATCAATGGGTGCTACCAACTTTCCATTGATGTTTGGGGTCTTCAAGACTTGGAAGTATACACTCCCTGCATAGTTTTCAATTTCAGAAGAGGCAAACTTAGACAAGGCATCGGCCTTCATGTTCTCTTCCCTTGGAATGTGTTCCACATAGCATTCATCAAACTGAGTCATGATGGCCTTAACAAGTTTTAGGTACTTGGCCATGACTTCATCTCTGGCTTCAAACTCCCCATTTACTTGGGAAACCACTAGCCTTGAGTCTCCACACACTTTCAGAGTTTTAACTCTCAAGGCTCCGGCTAGCCCTAATCCAGCTATCAGGGCTTCGTACTCAGCTTCATTGTTTGTCGTTGGGAAGTCCAGTTTTAGTGCGTACTCTATGAGAAATCCATCAGGACTTTGTAGCACCAAACCTGCTCCACTTGATTTTGTTTTTGATGCTCCATCAAATAGAGCACCCGACACTCTTTGGACACCATGTCTTCATCTTTATTATCTTCATCTATTACTTACTGCCCCCCGACTTCCTGGTTGTCAATAGTGCATTCAACCATGAAGTCAGCGAGTGTTTGAGCTTTTATGGCCGTTTTAGGCTTGTAATTGATGTCAAATTCTCCCAATTCAATATCCCATTTGATCAACCTTCCACTAACTTGAGGGCTATGCAGGATGTTTCTTAGAGGCTGATTGGTCAAGACCTCTATCTTGTGTGCCTGGAAGTATGGGCGTAGCTTTCTTGAGGCCATTATCAAGGTTAAGGCAAACTTCTCTATCGTAGAGTAGTTTATTTCTGCCCCATGTAGAATCTTACTTACGTAGTAGATGGGTTTCTGAACCTTCAATTCTTATTTTACCAAAACGGCTCCAAGGGCTGTGTTAGAAACCGCCAAGTACACATAGAGAATTTCTCCTGGCTTTGGCTTTGCCAACAGTGGTGCATCAGCCATGTATTTCTTCAGGGCCTCAAAGGCCTCTTGGCTTTCAGTTGTCCACTCAAAAAATTTCACGTTCTTGAGTGCTTTGATGAAAGGTAAGCACTTCTCTCCTGACTTGGAGATGAATCTTCCCAATGCTGCCACTCTTCCCGTTAGTTTCTGGACATCCTTGACAGTCCGTGGTGGTTCCATGTCTAGAATTGCTTTGATTTTGTCGGGATTAGCCTCGATTCCTCTCTTGGAAACCATCAAGCCTAAAAACTTTCCCGAGCCTACACCAAAGGCACACTTAGCTGGATTCAACATCATCTTGTGGTGCCTCAGCACTTCAAATGCTTCCCGTAGATGGTTTATATGATCGGCCTTATCGAGGCTTTTAACCAACATGTCATCGACATAGACTTCCATGGTTTTTCCAGTCAGGTGTTCGAAAATTTTGTTCACCAATCTTTGGCATGTTGCCCCTGCATTCTTAAGTCCAAATGCCATGACTAGATAGTAGAAAACACCAAAGTCAATGATGAATGATACCTTGGAGATGTCATCTTTGTGCATTTTGATTTGGTTGTATCCACAGAAGCCATCCATGAAACTCAGCATCTCGTGCCCAGCTGTGGCATCTATTAGGGCATCAATCATTGGTAAGGGAAAACAATCCTTAGGACATGCATCGTTCAAATCAGTGAAATCCACACACATCCTCCATTTTCCATTGGCCTTTTTGATCATCACTGGGTTAGCTAACCATTCTGGGAATTGTATCTCTTCAATGAACCTGGCCTCCAGAAACTTTTCTACTTCTTGTTTAATGGTCTCTTGCCTTTCTGGAGCAAAATTTCTCTTCTTCTGTTTCACCGTCTTCCTTTCAGGATCCACATTCAGTTTATGGGTTATCAGTTGGGGATCAATCCCTGGCATGTCAGCCGATGTCCAAGCAAAAACGTCATTGTTCTCTTGAAGAAAAGATATGAGCTTGCTTTTCAATGGTTCAAGCAATAGTGCTCCAACATAAGTCACCTTCTCCGGTTCACCGGGGACTAAGGGAATTGGGATTAAATCCTCTGCTGGTTTCCCTCTTCGGTCCTCGTTATCACTAGTATCCATGTCTTCAATGAGGAGAACCTGCCCCCGATTCCATCAGGCCTTAACGCGGCTACGTAACAGCTTCTAGCCATCTTTTGGTCTCCTCGTTCTTCACCAATTCCATTCCTCGTTGGGAACTTGATTTTTAGATGATAAGATGAGGCAACGGCCTTGAACGCATGAAGACCCGTCCTTCCCAGGATTGCATTGTAGGTTGAAGTTGCCTTTATAACTATGAAGTTCAACATCTGAGTAGACGTATTCGACCCTTGTCACATTGTCATTGGGAGCTGGATAGTGCCTTCCACCTTCGACTCCACTCCGTTGAACCCATATATGGGCATATTCGAGGGTGTCAACTGAGAGTTAGTATAGCCCATCTTGATGAAAGCATCATGGAACAAGATGTCCACTGAAGCTCCATTGTCGACCAAAACTCTCTTTGTTTCAGAATTCCCTATCACATGTACGATGACTAAGGGATCATCGTGGGGAAACTTCACTCCTTCCAAGTCAGAATCATCAAAACCTATTGATACTTCTGTTCGGGTACGTTTCGGTGTTTCTCCGACCACAAGTCATTACTTCTCGGGCATAGGCCTTTCTTGAGTTTCGGGAGGACCCAGCAGCAGTTGGTCATCCGAATATCATGTTGATAACTGGCCCTCGGGGCTTGGGATTTCGATCTTGATCGTTGTCCCTTCTGTCATAATCCTTCCTTTCGTAGTTTCCTCTTTGACTCCCTTGATTTCCATCCTTGGTGAACTTATTGAGCTTTCCTCTCCGTATCAGAAACTCAATCTCATCTTTCAATTGTCTAAAATCGTCGGTGTCGTGACCGACTTCCTTGTGGAACCTAAAGAATTGGTTTTGATTCCGTTTAGACATATCTGTCCTTAGTGGCTTCGGCCATCGGAGATCCTCCACCTTTGCTATTTCCATCAGAATTTGGCTCCTGGGAGTGTTCAATCTTGCATATTCAGTAAACTTGGGCCCTAAATTGTTCCTCTTGGGTGGAGAATCAGAATCCTTTCACGTTCTGGGAAACTTTTCCTTGACGTCGTACTCCTGAGTTTCCTTCATTTTCTTTGAATTTCCACTACCACCAGCGGCGGGTTCATACTTTCTCATGCTTTCTTCAGCCTTGATGTACTTTCCGGCTCTATCTTGAAGCTTTAGCATGCTCTCGGGTGGATGTTTTGCCAATGATCTTTTAAAGTGATCATCAGTGGTTCCTTGCTACTTTGTCCTCTAAGTCCGGGACTTTCAGAGCCTCCCGGGTGAATAGGTTGATATAATCCCTTAAAGCCTCATTCTTTCCTTGTTGGATTGCCATGAGTGATGCAGAGCTTTTCTCATGCACCCTTCCACTAACAAACTGATTGATGAACGCTTTGCTTAGTTCCTTGAAAGACCCAATAGAGTTGGGAGGAAGACGACTATACCAGCGTTGGGTCATGCCTGCCAAGGTTTGTGGAAACGCCCTACACTTGACCGCATCGTTGGTTAGCAGCAACAGCAGTGCATTGGAGAAGGTTCTTACATGATTTGCGGGATCTCCCGTTCCATCATAAGTTTTGATCGTTGGCATCTTGAATTTCCTGGATATGTTACCTTTCATGATGTCTTGAGTAAAGGGTGGTGTTGGATCATCAGGATCTCCTAGGGGCAACAAAACATTAGGATCACCCCTTGGGGCTTCAGCCCTCTTGCTTTTTCTTGGTGTTGGATCCAAGTTGATTACCGAGACTCTTCTCGTTCCTTGGTTTTGTGTCCTTGCGGCCTCCTCTTCTGCCAGTAGCTTCTTGAGCCTTGCAGTCTCGGCTTCATGGGCCGCAATTCTTTCTTTAGTAGTTTGGAGTTGTTCCTGGTTTGTTTGGGAAGAGCGTCTCCTCCTTGGGGCAACATCCCTCTCATCTCCTGTTGAATAATTCTCCTCCTCAATATAGGGACCTGAGTAGTCTTGAATCAAGGGGGTTCGTCTAGTTTGCTGATTTTGAGGTCCCAGACCTTGAATGTAAGGGGGGCACATATGCCTCATGGTAGATTGGATTAGTTCCACTATTGCCCGCCGGGGGTCGGGGTGGCATACCATAAGTTGGCATACCGAGAGTTTGAGTCGTGTATTGAGGGAGATCCGTGGTGTGAAGTTAAAGGCCACGTGGTGCGTTTGCAAGTAGTGGAGTGGTTGCGATTGGTTGCTGGAGATTGGTCTCTTGTGGATTCGGTCCATGAACGACCATTTACAGGGGATTCGTCCCTTCAACAGTAATTGGGATTTCTGATCCTTGAGTGGTGGTGAGGGGGATATTCGCCCCTTCAGTGCCAGTAATCGGCGGCGGTTGGCTTCCATGAGTCTCCGTTGCAGAGGTAAGAGGAAGTCCATCAGAGGTCTGCGTTTCTCGAGTCGTTCTTCGTGTGTTTGCCATGGTTGATGTTGTCTTCCCACAGACGGTGCCAAATGTTATGGAATAAAATACGTACTTGTAAATTTACTGCTAGGGTTTAAGAGCTTTCGAGCTTTAATGGTTGCTCTTGTTGTCGAGGACTAACTCGGTCCTAACAAGATGCCTACGTATCTCTAATATTTAGATAATCAAGCCAATAAAACGTAGTTCTTGGTGTTGCCCTCGGGGCTATGGCAGCAGGGGCACACCAATGACGTAGTGACTTGTATGTCCTTATTCGAGGATGAAGTCTAAAACATAGTAGATGGTGTATGGAGCTGTATCCAAAACGTAGTAGATGACGTATGGAGCTGTGTCCAAAACGTAGTTCTGAGATGAGGGGTCATACCCTTTATATAGGCGTTTAGAAGCCTAGTGGATAAGTATTGATTTTCTTGAAGGATAAATCTTATCATTGACAGTGGATAAGTATTATCACTTCCTTGAAGGATAAGTCTTATCTTTGACGGTGGATAAGGATTAATTCTAGATCCTTCCTTGTAGGAGTTATTTCCATATCATAACGGACTTGTATTGAAAGAAGCCCGCTTGTATTATAACAAGCCTGTATTGGACGTATCCTAATACAGGTTGTACTTCTAGCCCAAATATTAATTACGAAATTAATATTTAATTAGAGTTTCGGGCCATATTAATGGGCCTTATTTATGGACCAACTAAGTTTAATTAATGCAATATTAATTATGTCTTTAGGGTTATTTTTAACCCATATCAAAACGGTACCACTGTGTATTTATCTATCCATTAAAAATAGCATTCTGTCAACCCAAACGTTAAGTAAACGTTAAATCATTAAAAAAAGACATGCATACTAAATAAAACTTCAAATTTTTCGGGTTTATAACTGCTGCCACACTATGACAATACCAAAAATAGAGTCATTACATGTCTGCACAAAATAACTTATCCGAGAACATTTAGCATAGTCTGAAACATGATCTAAACCACAAAATGAGATGAAAATGTCATTAAGACTGAATTAAAAATAGCACAGGTCTATTTTTGCTAGTGAGACTGAGAATCTGGGAAATGTGAGCTGTTGGCCTGGGATGACTGAGTAGATGGTGCTTGTTGCCTTTGTTGCTTTGTTGCTTCTGCCTTTGTTGTCTTTGCTGCATCTGCCTTTGCTGCCTTGGCTACATAAGATTGGTCCCTCACTCTAACATTTCTAATGACAATAGTCTTCTCACTATCCTTCATCTCTTTCTTTTGTTTCTCGGCTAACCCACCCTTACAGGTCCTCGAATTATGTCCATATGCACCACATTTTGTGCACTTAACTGTCTTGCACCTTTTTCCCTTTTGTTCATATCCCTCTTCTCTCCTCCTATTCCTACAAGGTCTTCCAACCCCTCTTTTCATGGTTGGTGGACTTAAAGCATGTAAGTTTTCATAAACTGGCCATTGGTCTTTGTCAGGAACAGGGGAAATGCTAAACCCATAGGTCTGTTTGTATGTTCTAACCATGTACCATGAACTAACTACCTTAAGAGGATCTATTTTGGCATGAATCATAGCCCTAATAGCATGCCTACAAGGAACCCCTGAAATCTGCCAAGCTCCACAAGAACATATCTTGTTATTCAATGACAAAGGGAATTGAGATTTAACTTCATGTATCTCATATTCACCTGGTTTAGACATGAATGCCTTGCTACTTATTATATCCTTGCTTACTGTTTTCACCAGCTTAACAATTTTGGGGCACACATCATCATCCTTCCAATTGAGTGTTGCTGCATACCTAGTTGCCATCCTCACCATACACACTCTTCTTATTCCTATCAGTAAGAAGGAATTAGAGTCAGTAAGATGTAGGGTCAGGAATGTAATGTAAGACATGCTTTAAAATAGTTATAGTGTACCTTCAAGTAAACTTAAGACAGGCCTGCACCTATCAATTCCCAAAGTAGAGTTGAAACTCTACACAAAATTTGAAGTATTGAAGCATTGCAGATATTAGGGTCAAATTTATGCTTGCTCCATGTTGATGGATCACCTAACTTTGCAAACCACTACATTACATTTTCACCCCCTTCTTTTTCTAGTCTCTCCATTACCTTCCTGAAGGTGAACTGTGATGTAGCATTGCAAACTCTCCAGAATAGTATGTACATGAGAGGACCAGGGAATTTAGACTTGAAATTACTAGACAAATGTCTGCAACAATACCTTCTTTTTGCAGTTGGCCAGACCTTATCAATAGCAAGATCAATTCCCTTCTGTCTATCTGAAATTATAGTCCAGTCCTTTCTACTTGACTCCTTTATAATGTTGTAGATGTTCCACAAGAAAAAGGACCAGTTGTCCTTATCCTCAATACTCACAATGACATAAGCTAAAGGAAATATTTCATTGTTTCCATCTAAAGCTACATCAGACAACATGATCCCTCCATAATTTCCCTTCAAATGAGTCCCATCAATCCCTATTAAAGGTCTACAACCCCCTAGGAATCCCTTCAACATAGCAGCAAAAGATACAAAGAATGAACTAAAAAGTAGAGTCCTAGGAATGCTTTCAGATTCTACATGGGAACAAAATGCCTTTGAATCTGGATTAGTTTCAGAAATTACCATGGCATATGCAGGCAATAGAGCATATGAATCATCATGCCCCCCAAACAACTTTTCAATGACATGCCTCTTGCACAAATAAAGAGAATCTTGTTTCAAGTAAAGACATACCTCTGGAATAACAACTCATTTAGAGCCTTGCCTGGAATGTCAGGATTTTCTCTGATGTCCTCCATAAGTTTGGCTCTAGCCCACTTGACATTGCAGACTGGATTGTATGTTTCCAAACCCCTGCAAGTATGCTTGTTTGGCTCAATTTTTTTTTATGGCCCAAGTTACTCCATCAGATAGCCTACTAGCATGTAGCCTCCAATTACACACCTCTGCAGAGCAAGTGCACAAGTATTTTTTATTATCAGCAGCCATCACTGTTATAGCAAAACCTTCTTGAATATAATAATCTCTCAAAACACTTTTGAAGTGTTGCTTATCCATAAATATCATCCAAGCCCTTAGTTCTATCTTTTCAAATTCTTTGCTGTCATACATCTCTCCATTTTTGTACAACCTTTGATAATACTCATCATGTTCTATGAAGTCATGCCACTTGTCAGCCTTCCACATGTGTTTTACTTTGGGCATTTGATAATCATATTCATCAAGAAGCACATCATCAAGCATATCATCAATAACATCTTCACTTTTACTATTATCAAAGTCCACCTTTCTTTTCACATTTTTTCTGTCATTTGGTTCCCCAAACTCTTCAACCTTTCTTTTCCCCTTCTGTGTTTCTACATACTCCCTTTCTCCCTCATCTGTTTCTACATTCTCTGTGACATTATCTTCACTATCATTTCCCTGCTTTTCAGAAGCTCTGTACAACAATCCCTTCATTTTGGCCGTGGTCCTAGGAATTTTCCTTCGGAATAAACCCTGGTCTGAAATTGAGGAAGTAATAATGGTTGAGTCATTCTGAGAAGTGTTTGGAACAGGAGAAAATCTAGGACTCCTCCTAACATTTAAGGATTTGAAAGTTGTTTGTGGTGAAATGGGTGGTGGTATGTTGCTTTTGAATGAACTGATTTTTGACTAAGTTTTTGTTGGCGGTTTTTTTGCTGCCTTTTTGGTTGGTTTTTTGCCTTTCTTTCCCCTGGTTTTAGCAAGCTCAGTGTCATCCAAGTCGGAGACATTCCCTTCTTCACCTGCAACCTTATTACCCCCATTCCCTTCTTCACCTACAGCCATCTCATCACCCCCATTCCCTTCTTCACTTGCAACTTCCTTCCTTTTTTTGGCAGCTTCAGCCCTCCTCCTAAAGTTCAACACCAACTTGTACAATTCATTAGGTTTAACAACAGTCCCAACCCATATAGTTATCACTTCTTTATTCGACAATCTATCAAACATTTTCATTAGATCACTATCTTTTATCAACTTATGCTGCTCCATTTCATACACGTAACCAGAAGTCGGAAAGTGAAAATCCATCTTTTTACCTAGCTTCTTCGCTTCGTCTTCATAATCAATAACAATATCTAACAAATTACTTTTATCAACATCAACCTTAATACCAACCTCATTACCCCTCTAATCAAATCTTAAATTCTTACTATTATCACCCATTTCTGCAAAAATATGGAAATAATTCACACACAAAAGCCAAACAAAATAGTATATACATATATATACTGTATATATACATGCAACACAACAGTACTTGAAGTCGAAATTCACTATCGAAATACACATAATATGCATGTACGAATAATACATACATCACTACGTCAAATTTGGGCTTTCGTCACTCTTTTGTACAGTAAGGGCTGTGACACTTTGGAAAAAACGAGTGGCTAAATGTCATCGTCCCAAGTTTTAGCCACACAATTATTTTTTGAGTGACCGAAAACACATTTTTTGGCAGATTTAGTCACAATTTATAAAAGTGTGACAATTGAGAGATGAAACAGCATGTTTTTTTTGTTGAGTTTGACCAAATCCAACAGTTATAGTCATACTTGAGAGATAGAAGTGTGACAAAAAATAGTGACGCTTCTTTGCTGTATCTAAATGTTACCAAACGGTCACAGTCATTTTCGGTGATGTGGCTAAATGTGAAATAACCTATGGTCACTACATTTTATATGTGACTAAAAAGTAGAGTTTTCTGCATTATGTCAGATCTTTGTTCGCTAAGGCAGCTAAAAACTAGTGACTGTATTATTGTGTGACTAAAAAGTACTCTGTTTTCAGGAACAGAGCATTCTGTTTTGAGGATCCTCATTTCCAACTGATCTGTCACATTATTACATTTGGGTGTGGCAAAATATTTGACCACTGGACATGAAGTATTGGTATAGCAGATTAACCAGAAATGACAAACACAAACTTGATTTATCCAAGTTGCATACCAGATGAGCTTAAAACTAGAACAATTCAACTAATCCATGTCATTCGGCCAACATTAGAATTCACCATTACATATTAATTCTTCATCAAATAAAAAACAAAGAAAATGACCAAGACAATGATAACATTATACAACTTCCCACGTATGACATGAACCTCCTTTCGAAGATCTTCAACTGTTGACATGCAGTTTTGCAGGTCAGTCTTCACAACATCAACTTCTTTCTGGATCTTGATCTTCATGCCAACTGGTTCAGGATCAATCCATTCCCAAAACGAACATTTGGGTCCAGAAGTCTTGAAAAGGGAATTCAAATTAAAAGCTGTTTATTAAATTAAACAGATGAAACTGATAGATATCAGCTTACCAATGAACTTGATTTGTGGCACACCCGAAATCTTCTTCCAGGGTTGTCAAGTGTGTTTGATGTTCTAATCCGGGCAGGAAGACCACAGTAGCACAGATCACATTGATTTTGGTTTGAGCTGTAGGAATTTGAAGACGACATCATGATCAGGCCTCTTTCTTTGCACACACCTGGAGAAAAAAACAGGAATTCAAACAGAGCATAGAATTTAACCATACAATAGAATTTAGCATTACATAAAAAACATGGAAAATGACAAACATAATGATAATAATTACCGGATTCAGTTAGCATTACGTATAATAATACCCTTACAGTCCTGTCTAAAGTAATCATCACGAGATTCATTACCCAAGTCACGTGGATCTACATGTGGTAATATATTATCATTGTGAGGAAAAATTACAGTACTGAAATCCTCATTGACATCATCGTACAGATCTCTATAATTCTTAGGAGGTGTCATCAAGACAATAGACATTTTTTTATCCAGCTGGTCTTTAACATAAAACACCTGTCGTGCTTGTGAGGCCAATATGAACGGATCATCCTTGTGGCCTAATCTGTTAAGTTCGACCAACGTGTAACCCAGGCCATCTTGCTTGACACCATTTCTACTGTCAACCCAGTCGCACATGAAAAGAGGAATTTTCTTAATATGATAATCTAGTACCCATATCTCTCGTAGAACCCCATAATAAAAGTTCTTTCCATAGGTTACTACTTCTTTAGAAATGTGCATCTCAGTTGCCTCTACACAAACCCCACTGTTCTGGTGAATTCTGCCATCACGAATTTTTGTACGAAATGTATAGCCATTGATGTCATATACATCGTATTTGTTCACGATTCTGCGTGCTCCATGTGAGATCCACTTAACTGTTTCTGATACACTTTCGTTGGAGATCGATAACTCGCTTTCAACCTAAATTACACAATAACAAGGATAAGATTCAGCTTGCACAAATTACAATTGAGAAAAAACTAAGATCATACTGATTTAAATATTACCTTGTTGCGTAACCAGTGACCAAACGTTGTGCTATGCTCTTTCTCCAGCCATGCTTGTCGTTTACCAGGATGTTTGTTTTTCAAAAATGTCATGTGTTGTCTGCAAGTACAAAAATGAGTATCAAATCTGATCTTACTGTTAAATAAAAGAAAAACACAAATAAACATGTTCAGTAGGAGTCCTTACTCGATATACGGCACAACTTCAGGCGTATTTTGCAGTACATAGAAATGTGCTTTCATGTAGAGATCTTGAGAAACTTCAACTGGTTTACCAGCTGACAAAGGAATTCCCTCTTCATTACCATTTTCAGATGTGTTGTGCTGGTGTTCTGGAATATCAATGGACCTCATGCATTTTTTGTATTCGTTGAAGAACGCAATTGTTTCTTCTGCAATATGCTCCTCAGCAATGCATCCTTCTGGGTAAGCTTTGTTCCGCACATGCCCTTTAATAACTTTCATCATCCTCTCAAAGGGATACATCCACCGAAAGCATATTGGGCCACATAATTTGACCTCTCTAACAAGGTGCACAGTTAGATGAAGCATAACATCAAGAAAGGATGGGGTAAAGTATTTCTCCATCAAGCACAGTGTAACACAAAGCTCCTCATGCAATTTATCGAGTTCTTCTACATTGATTTCTTTGCTACATATTGATTTGAAAAAAAAAACAAAGTCTGATAATAGCATATCTTGTGGGTTTAGGCATGATAGACCGTATTGCAATTGGCAAGAACTGTTGCATAAGCATATGGTAATCATGTGATTTAAGTCCCATAAGCTTCCTATCCTTTTCATTCACCAAACTAGAAAAGTTGGAACAATAACCTTGCGGAGCCCTTAAGTTGTGTAATGTGCCACAGAACATGTCTTTTTCATCTTTAGTTAATGTGTAGCAGGCTGCAGGAAGTAATGTCTTCTCGCCTTGACTTTTAGCCTGCAACTCTTGTCTTATCCCAAAATGTGCCAGATCCTTTCGAGCTTGCAACCCATCTTTCGTCTTGCCCGGAACATTTAGTAATGTTCCGATAATACTCTCAGCCACATTCTTCTCAGTGTGCATGAAATCAATACAATGTTGGACCAAATTATACCGCCAATACCTAAGTCGTCGATTCCATATGTTGAATTTCTTCCAATAGGTCTGTTCTTTCTGTCCGGAATTTGTGCTACCACCCCCTTCTGATTTTCTCTTTTTTGTTTTCCCCCCTCTTCCAGTCGAAGTCTCCATCAGTTCTGAATCTTTATCCTTATATCCCTTCCCCCACATATTCCGAATAAATTTAACCTCGTTGAATATTTCTTCCCCTGTCATAGGATCTGCAGCAGTTCCCCACTCTTCTTTTCCATTGAATGCCTTAGTTTGCTTTCTGAAGGGATGACTATATGGTAGATATCTTCGGTGACCACCATAACTCTGCTTGGCAGAGAACGGAAGTCTTACACAATGAGTTTCTTTCCTGCACACCACACAACCATGGAATCCACTATAAGGACAGCCACATAATGCACCAAGAGCAGGGTAATCATTAATCGTCCATAAGACAACAGCACGTAAAGTGAATTGTTCCTGTGCATAGGAATCATATGTTTCAACACCTTCTTCAAACAAGAGCTCCAGATCATCGATCAAAGGATCCAAAAACACATCGATATCGTTTCCAGGCGTTCCCGATATTAATAACGAAAGCATGATGAACTTTCTTTTCATACACAACCAAGGTGGAAGGTTGTAAATGACAGTTAATACTGGCCACACACTGTGATTCCTATTCCATCTGTTTACATCAACCCCGTCTGTGGAAATGCCAAGCCGAAGATTTCTTGGATCAGATGCAATTTCCGGAAATTTGTCGTCTATTGCTTTCCATGCAGGTGAATCAGATGGGTGCCGTAGAACATCGGGCTTTTTCGAACTGGTGGAGTGCCATATCAAATCTTTTGATATGCTTTTCACTTTATAAAGTCGTTTCAGTCGTGGAATAAGGGGGAAGTACCATAATACCTTTGTAGGAACATTTTCGTATATGACTTTAGTCTTCTCATCCACCTTCCACCGTGACATGCCACAAGTTGGACATACCACCATGTCCTTGTAATCCTTCCTGTAAAGAATGCAGTTGTTAATGCAAGCATGTATCTTTTCGTATCCTGACCCCATTGCTGTCATTATCTTTTTGGCCTCATATGTGTTGTTCACCATCTCGTTACCTTCTGCAGGCAGCATCCTTTTCAACAGAAGTAGCATTTCAGTAAAGCAATTATTTGTCATTCCATGCTTACTCTTCAAGTTTAGTAGTTCAACTGTTGCAGACAACTTTGTGAAGTTAGGACAATATTTATACAAGGGCTTCTCCGCATCTGCAAGTAGTTCTTGAAACTTGTCAATGTCAGCTATGAAATTGTCTTCCGTAGCTTTTACCATTTCTATTGTTTCTGCAGCATCTGTTGGAAATTCTACTGCATCAAACTGGTTGAAAGTTGCTGGCTTGTCTTCTTCTCCATGTTTAATCCACCTTGTATAATTCCGATCGAATCCCTTAACGAGTAAGTGGTAATGGACCTCATCCACCGAAAGAGAGAAGTGGTTTAAACAGCTTACACATGGACATGGAATAGTCTTCGTTGACATATTCAGATGAGAAACCGCAAAATCGATAAATGCTAAAACTCCATCCATATATGGTTCACTGTTTCTATCGGTTACCATCCAAGACTTATCCATAACTACAGCCTAACTACAGCAATTACGAGCATATTACAGCATAACTAAACCAATTACGAGCATATTAGAGCATAACTACAGCAATTACGAGCATATATCAAAGCATAAAATTCAAAAATTAGCATATATTTAACACATGACTTACTGAAATTAGGGATGAAATCGTTGTGGATGAAAGTATGAGTGGTTTCTGTCGGCTGCTTGTTTGAAGCTACTTGTTTGAATCCGATTAGAAGCGGCAGCTAGTGTGGTTTCCAATTGAGAGAATAAGCTTTCCACTTAGGTATTTGACCCCCATAGCCGCGCGCTGCTCCCTATGGACTGAACCTGTTCAAGGCCCAATTAGAATAGTGTTGGCCCAAATAGAATAGTGTTGGCCCAAATAAAAGAATGAGATTCGACCCCGAAAGTGGAAATAATTTTTTTTAATGCATTTTTCGACGATCCAACCGTACGGATGTTAATGGATACGCATTGTGATGTTGGGGAAAAATAATCGAAAAATCGGGAATTTATCTTGTACGACATTTTTTGAGGGATCTGGCCAAAGTACTACTCGAAAGAACGAGATTCGACCCCGAAAGTGGAAATAATTTTTTTTTAATGCATTTTTCGACGATCCAACCGTACGGATGTTAATGGATACGCATTGTGATGTTGGGGAAAAATAATCGAAAAATCGGGAATTTATCTTGTACGACATTTTTTGAGGGATCTGGACAAAGTACTACTCGAAAGAACGAGATTCGACCCCGAAAGTGGAAATAATTTTTTTTAATGCATTTTTCGACGATCCAACCGTACGGATGTTAATGGATACGCATTGTGATGTTGGGGAAAAATAATCGAAAAATCGGGAATTTATCTTGTACGACATTTTTTGAGGGATCTGGCCAAAGTACTACTCGAAAGAACGAGATTCGACCCCGAAAGTGGAAATAATTTTTTTAATGCATTTTTCGACGATCCAACCGTACGGATGTTAATGGATACGCATTGTGATGTTGGGGGAAAATAATCGAAAAATCGGGAATTTATCTTGTACGACATTTTTTGAGGGATCTGGCCAAAGTACTACTCGAAAGAACGAGATTCGACCCCGAAAGTGGAAATAATTTTTTTTAATGCATTTTTCGACGATCCAACCGTACGGATGTTAATGGATACGCATTGTGATGTTGGGGAAAAATAATCGAAAAATCGGGAATTTATCTTGTACGACATTTTTTGAGGGATCTGGCCAAAGTACTACTCGAAAGAACGAGATTCGACCCCGAAAGTGGAAATAATTTTTTTTAATGCATTTTTCGACGATCCAACCGTACGGATGTTAATGGATACGCATTGTGATGTTGGGGAAAAATAATCGAAAAATCGGGAATTTATCTTGTACGACATTTTTTGAGGGATCTGGCCAAAGTACTACTCGAAAGAACGAGATTCGACCCCGAAAGTGGAAATGACTCGGCTTGGTGGGCTGCTTCGCAATTTCAGAAGAAAGATGTATGCAAGATTCATACAACCTAACCTGAATAAACCAGCAAAGCTTGCAAAAGTTCCTAGGCAGTATCGTACACTGGTAGAGCAAGCTGATTGGGATAGGTTCGTAGCCCACACGCAAACGGATAAATTCAAGGTTGTAATACTTTAATATACGGATCATCGTTTGAATTAACGTATTTTTCCAATGCACTTTGCTGAAATAATTCTTTTGACTATTGGAAGGATGTCTCCAAAACTACGAAAATTGCGCGATCACGGTCAGTTTTTGATCATCGCTTGGGACGAGGAGGATACCCTCGTCTCAAAGAAAAATTGGTAATTCAGATGTGTTTTTATTGTGTTACTAGTGATTATTTTGGATATTAAATGTCTGATTGTGTCATCGTTGCATTATGCAAGGTTTCAAAAAATGAAATAAAGGTTGATGATGTCCCCACCCGTGCTTTTATGTGGAGGAAGGGGAGGGAAAACAAAGATGGAGAGTTGGGAGATCCAAAAGTGAAGAGCATGGCAGATTATTTAGTAAGTTTAAATATGAGAGTTAGTATATCCTAAAGTGAAGAACATGTCCTTGTTACTAATTTTCTTCACTTTTTTCTTTACAGATGGATATTGAAGCACAGATAAAGGACGGACTAATCAAGATTGGGCCGGACGAGGATGCCCTTACAGTGGTTTTTGGCAGGGAGCAGGGTTCATACTTGAGAGGTGTTGGTTGTGGAGTCACTCCCAGTGTGTACTGGCATTGTCCTCGGCAAAGGACAACAGGAAAAGATAAAATCAAGATTCTGGAGCTTCAATTGGAAAATGAGAAACTGCTGCGTGAGAAGAAGGATGAAGAGCTGAAGAACCTGTCGTTGCAGATGGAGGCAACGAACAATAAACTGAATAAAGTCATGGCTCAATTGGATTCGCAAGGACTGCTTTCAGCAACAAAACAAGATGTAAGCACTACGTAAATTGTTGGAGTTTTTTGTGTTGGAATTTAGTTATCTTGTGTCTATATTCCAAAACATAGTTTACAAAACTTGTGTTATCACTTGACTTTCCCATTTCACGTTACATTCTGTAGGGAACACCGATAAGTGGGAATGGTTCGAGGGACAGCTTCATTAATGTTACCATCCCAGCATCGAAAGAGTTTTTAACACCTGTAAGTAATGGCTACTTTAATTTCTTTTTAATTTTTTCCAAGTAGTTGCTGATTTCTTGTCCAAATTTCTTAAATTGTAGGTTAAATCTGTGGAGAAGCAAGTGACTCCTACTGCCGACACATCCATAATGGCGCAAAAGGTGATCACTGCCGACACGTCCATAATGGCGCAAAATGTCATCACCACCAGGAGGAAAGTTTATATATCTCCGCGTACCACTAAATCACAAGAAGATCCAACAATTGTGCAACAGGTATTACAACATTGCTAAATGCACATGTATATTGAGATTAACTTTAACTTTAATATGTTGGCAATTATGCTTCTACTTTTGTAGGAAAAGGTAATTAGATCCGGAACCAGGAAGAAGATTAATTTATCTCAGCCTAGCACTATCTCTGGTCAAATGCCATCTCAGTCAAATCAAACCTCAACAGTTGTCCAATCGGTATGCATTATATTTCTAAATGCGTATGTATATTAGTTCACTTTACCTTTATGATGTTAATTATGCCACGTACGTTTTTTAGCCAATGAAGTGTACTCTGTATATGTTGAATTTGAACAACCCGGTTGCACGTGGTACGGCTATCCTTTCAGACCAGAAAGGACAAACCATTCATGGAGTCCCCCTACAAGATGATTGCTATAGAGTTTCTGTTGATGAAGTTGTGAAGGGGGCAGCATTCTTACCTTATGAAGCCGGTGATATGCGGACAGTTGAGGATGCTTTGGGTTCTTTTGTGGCTTGGCCCAAAAACCTTATCAAGATAATTGATCATCAAGTACGTTTCTTACTTTGCATTCCATTTTGGTTGTGTGCATTTATTATCCTGCTTTATAATTTTGTTTAAAATGATGGAGCTTTAATTAAATAACATTACTTGTCCAACGGTCTTAACTTGCTTATCTATAGAATTACATTACTTGTGTTAGAATGGTCTTAACTTGAGGGCTGTTGGAATGATCATCGTATTTGTTTTCATGTTTTACTCTAGGTACCAAATCCAACGGCCAATGGGAAAGGGGAAGAACATAGCGCAGCTCAAGCTAAGGAAGAACATAACGCAGATCAAGTTAAGGAGAAGAAGAGATGTAATACCATTACTGGTTCCCCAGTAACACGTTCAAAGGCTAAGGCGAACAAGGCAGACAAGCTGAGGAAGAAGCGGAAGCTGGTGGTGTAATTGTAAACTGAATTTGACTCATGTTAATGTGGTTTTCTGGTTGTGAACTTTTCGATAAGTTGTTAATTTTCTGTACTCTGGTTATGGTTATGTGGTTTTTATGGATTGTGGAGTTATACTCCATATCGTTGTTATGGATCATGGATTTAGTATGGATTTTATGGATTAATATGGACTAGTTTGGAATTTGGCATTTTTTTTACTTGTATTTTGGCATTTTACTTGTTTGCATATTGTGGCCTTTTTGAATTGGATTGTGGCCTTTTGGTATTGTGATTTTTATCGGCTTTTTGGTACGGCCGTGGTCATTTATATTACAAATGAAACCTGTTTGTGATGTGGTTAAGTATGTGTGGCTAGTACCACACTTCAGCCACACTACCTATTATATTATATTGGGGGATAGTTACTACAATTATTAGTGACTAAAAGCAGTTATTTAATAGTATATAAAACATACAAACGACTACAGAAAAATTATAAAATGTGGCCATACCCAAGTTTTTTGCCACGATTTACCAATAAATAGTGCGACCAAAACTAAGCCTTTGATGAATGTTGGTATTTAGCCACGTTATTAATTATCTTTAGCCACGACCCATCCTGTGGCTGAAAGCTGGTATTTAGTCACACTTTTGAGCTTAAAACAGGGGCTGTCAGACCCAAGGGGTGGTATGCTTTAGTCACTCTGTTTTGAGTTACAGCCACACATCTGGGGTGTGGCCGTAGGGGGCGTAAAATGATCCGACCTTAGGTGACACTTTGCTGAAAAATTAAAACGTGACGTAAAGTGCTTAGCCACACGTATTTTATGTGACGGAAGCCAAAATTTGACGTAGTGCATGTAATAAAGCACAACAATCGGCAAAGATGATCGCTTCTTGCTTCTTTCCCCTCTCAAAACCCTCAAACCCCTGATACCCATGAATGACCCGTTAATAATGTATTGGGGAATATTTATTTAACGTTTATCTACTAAAACATGTATTTAAAGTGTATTTTGTTTTTTTAAAAAGAGAAAATACGGGATTAAAAGGGATAATCAAACGTTTAATTGACGTACGATGAACGAAATGGTTTGTTTAATATCCAATCATTTGCACAATGGTACTATTTGTAAATCAAAAGTACGAAGTGGTACCACTCATAAAAACCAATACGAGAGGGGTACTATTAATAATTTTTCTGTAAATTTAATAATTAATACTTAAGTAGATAAAAGCCGCGTGTTGATTTTGAAAAAAGATGAGGTGCTATTAATGTATGGTACCAGGTAAGATGGTGGGAAGGTAATTTGGACAAGCACTAGTATTGTCATTATATGGCCATCCCTATTTCACCATTGGCCCATCATTGCCAACTCTCTACCAAGTTGAATCACAACACCTGTTATTTTGTTGTTTATTTCTTCCTATCTTATCTTATAAACTAGTTCCCCAAGAACCATTCTCACCAAATTGTCCATGAATACCGACTGATACACTCATAAACTGTGTCTATGATGCACGTGTACGTACAGCCATATACTTATTAGAACTCATCACTCATGATTTGTTCTTCTTAATAAAAACGATTTTTTCGATAATAACCGTGATAAGATATGCAGTAGTATTAAAAATCAGAATCCCAACGCACATATTTTACCAAACCTCTTGCTACACACCGAAATCTTGCTTTCACCTAGACACAAAAATTTGACAACGCATGGTGATTGAGCAGCAAAGTTGAGGGGGGATGAACTTAACTTTATGAAAAAGAAATACTCCATGCATATAGTACATAGGAAGGAGCATAATAATAAAAGGGTCCTTACTTACTCATGTGAAACCCCATCTACTTAATTACCTCATCTTCTTCCTCACCTGCCTACCCCACTTCATACACTCAGCCCACAACACCCCCATCACAAAATAGTACTACTACTACCATCTCTCTCTCGATCACACACTCTCTCTCGAGAGAGAGAGATCGAGAGAGATCGAGAGAGATCTCTCCCACACACACAAGATGACAAGACACAACACATACTACAAATTACATAAACCCATGAATCTTCCTCCTACTTTCTCACACGACTTGACCCACCCGCCTTCACATATAACTCTATCCTACTACTACATAATATTCTTAAACAATATATATATATATATATAAATATATCAACATGTATTAAACCGTACTAAATATACTTTACAAAATTGTACTAGATGTCCTAAACTTAAACGTAGGGCGAGTCTATTCTTTCCTATATAAACACACACATCTACACTTGTTCAACCATCAACAAACCAAACCTCACTTTATATTTCTTTAACAACTTCTCCTCTTTTCTCATCCCCTTCAAAACTAAACAAAACACAACATGGATATTAGTAGTTGCATAGATGATCAAAGCACAACAAGCGATCACTCCATTCCAACTTCACAAACATCACCATCCTCTATAATATTCGATTTCAAAAATTCACCCCAAGGCCTACGCCGAATGGGGAGCGGCACAAGCTTAATTATCGACTCCGACAACAACAACAATACTCTCGAAGCGGAGTCACGGAAACTCCCATCTTCGAAATTCAAAGGAGTTGTGCCACAACCTAATGGTCGTTGGGGTGCTCAAATCTACGAGAAGCACCAGCGCGTTTGGCTCGGCACATTCAACCAAGAACATGAAGCTGCTACAGCTTACGACACCGCGGCCCAACGCTTTCGTGGCCGCGATGCCGTGACTAATTTCAAGCCATTATCCGAAACTCAAACCGACGACTTAGAATCCCATTTTCTTAATTCTCATTCGAAAGCCGAGATCGTAGATATGCTACGTAAACATACTTATAACGACGAGCTGCATCAAAGCAAACGAAATAATATGTTCCAAAAGGACATTATGTCGTTATCATGCGAAAAAAATGTCGCAAAGCGCGAACATTTATTCGAAAAAACCGTGACACCTAGCGACGTGGGGAAATTAAATCGGTTGGTGATACCGAAACAACACGCGGAGAAGAATTTCCCGTTACAAAACGAGACGACTTCAAAAGGAGTTTTGTTAAATTTTGAAGATTTAAATGGGAAAGTGTGGAGATTCCGTTATTCGTATTGGAACAGTAGTCAAAGTTATGTGTTGACTAAAGGTTGGAGCCGGTTTGTTAAAGAGAAGGGATTAAAAGCCGGTGATGTTGTGAGCTTCATGAAATCAACCGGACCGGATAAGCAGCTTTTTATCGATTGGAAGGAGAGAAATGCACCCGGTTTAGGTAAAGAAACGGTTGGTTTTGCTCCGGTTCGGATGGTGAGATTGTTTGGTATTAATATAGTTACGGCTGTTAGTAATGTTGTTAATGATAGTCAAGTTAGTTCTTGTAATAACAAAAGAATGAGAGAGATGGAGTTTCTAGGGTTAGAGTGTAGCAAGAAACAGAGGATTGCTGACGTTGTTTAACGGCGGTTAATCGGAGGTGGTGGTTCTCATTAGTGATGTTGCAAGTTGAGGATATTGTAAATTAATTGATAGCTAAGAAAGCAGCTGAAGATAGCTGTTCTGTTGAAAGTGTAACAGATAAATTAATGAATTTTTTTGTTCTGATATTTTGAGTTTTCTATTCATAACTAAAATAGATAATTTATCGTCTTTTGTGTTTATAGTGCGTGTTTGAGGTATCACACATAAGTTGATTTATAGCTTAAAACGAGTGTTATATACGTGATAAGTTGATGAATTATTATAAGTTGTATTTGTGTTTGGATAACTTTACTTATAAGTTAGTTATAGATTTGCTAATTTATATTTTAAAAAATAATTATTAAATATAATGAGCTAAATACATGCATTTTAAATTAAAAAAATATTTAAAAACACAAATGTAAAAATATAAAGTATTAAAAATCAAAGAAATCAAGCAATAAGTCAATAAGTTAAGAAAAATGTTAGTAGTTATTAACATTCAATTTATGAACATATAAGTTATAAATTAAGTTCATAAGTTACGTTGACAAACCCCCAAATTTTATAAATCATAAATTGACTTATTTTCCGTGCGTCAAACAGGCCCATAATCTGCAGAAAAAGAAATCGTACTAATATCTAATTTAAAAATCATCGCAAACGTAAAATACATAACTTTTTTTTTTTTTTTTTTACTTTTTCCGGAAATGCAACGACGGAATTAGGAAATATGACAGGGCTCAGCAAATATAAAAAGCGAAAAAGGTATCCCGAAAATGAAGATTGTCTTGTTTTTTATAAAATTTGTACGAGTCAAAAGAAGCTTAGTTACGATTGAAGCAAAAAAGCGGTGACAGAGCCAAACAGAAAGATTATGGAACATTAACTAAAATTCGGTGGCGATTAAGAAGACTAGCACGTTGAAGTAATGCACATGTGAACAGTACAAGGTATTACTACCTCCGTTTCATTTTATGTGGATCAAATTTTTTTACACCCATTTCAATGTATTTGAAAAAAGATATTTTTCGATTTTTTTATTTTGTATAAAAATATAGAGTTTGTATTTTTATACAAAACAAAAAAATTAAAAAAAAATTATATATAACTATTTTTTCCGATTATATTGAAATGCGTAAAAAAGCAAATGGTTCAGATAAACGGAGGGAATCCTTTGTTCGGTAAGATGGGTCTCTGCTTGATGATTTCTGAGTTGTCGATTTGAGACATGTGATTACATTGCAATGAAGCTTGAATTACACATGCATTTTTCTGGTAGCTTGGCCTAAACTTCTACAAGACCTGCTTCTCGACATTTATATATAATATCTTTTCATCTATGCACATCTCTTTTAAAATGTGGCAGCTTAAAGCAAGTTCATCAGCTTAATTATATCATGTTTTAAGCTTAAATATAAGTAATTTAACAAAAAATGGCGCTTCAACAATGTTCTAGTGGTTACCTAAATCACTAGGACATCCATCTCATTACCTATTAATAAGTAACCACTAGTCATTACCTATTTAATTTCCATGAATAAAAAATTCACTTCCCTCCTTTTCAACATTTCTTTTCTCTCTCTTTTTTCCACTCTTTTTCTCCCTCTTTTCAAATATATTATTATAATAATAATAGGGAATGGATATAAGTAATGTTGTCGGAGTTCGTACAAGAAATCAAGTCCATAAATCACTAGGACATATTATTATATAATATTTATAATTAACCATCTAGTACATTGTTGAACTTGCTCTCAAATATTAGAAAATTCAGGTTATATTTCGTTTTCTTTAATTACATGTGTAATGTTGGGCAGCTAAAATTTTTATTAATTTTTTTTATCAAATAACGTGAATCACGTAATATTCTATCTGTCCCTCTCATTTCTTTACATTTTTCTTTTTGATACGTCCCTCTCATTTCTTTACATACCAAAAATAGTAACATTTTATAATATAAAATCCAATCACATTTACTATTTTCCTCCACTATACCTACTTTATACATTAAATATTGATTGGCCCCACCATTTTACTCATTTTTCTTACTTTTCTCTATTAATTTACATTTTTTCTTAACCTCCGTACCGTTTCCTAAATGTAAAAAATTGAGGGGGACGGAGGGAATATTATATATGACAAATTTTGATATGTAAGAATACTTACCATATCCTAATTTATTATCAGAGAATTAACAAATACACATGTGATACATCATCATTTTTAAAAAAGTTGAGATTTTTAGCATTTTCTTGTATAATAGGATTGTGAGTCATATTTTTTCTTCTCTGTTACAAATGAGTATATGTTCTTTACGGATCTCGAAATTAAACTAGAATTCAACTCAGTTCTATGGCAATAAGAAACTAGCTTTATAGCTCGTGCGAGGCACGGACATGTCCTAGTTATTTTTAGTTGCTTGATATTTGAATGCACACTAAAAATGCAAATATCTTTTGTATTGTGAGCGCACTTTTCTGGTTTCTCTGTTATGTTTGCATGCTGTTATCTGTTGCAATGGATGAGCTCCTAATCTCATTTCTTTGGCTTCTTTTCCCCGTACAGAAGAAGTAGTTTCTGGGCTCTTATCAAAAGTTCATTTTCTATTACTGATATCAATCAACTAATTGCCATAACTAAAATATTGAATAAATACATTGTATTAAGCAAATGCATCATAATTATTTTAGAACTTGAAAAATATCATACAATTCTATATAAGATTCGATGGTGTGACAAAAGGAGTTGAAACTAAAGAAAGAGAACAAAAAGAACAAATTTATTAATAAGCTTTAAAAGGTACCAGAACCTTGAGCCTAGAGTAGTAAAAAATCGAGGTTATCTCTGTGTACCGTCCATGGTTTCCTACTACTGATGCGACTGCACTTGTACCCGTGCAAGTCACGGGATCGCTCTAACCGACAGAACTTGATGTTATTTTGTGACGATATTTTCTAGTTCACGTCAGTTTAATTTTGTGATGATAAGTATTCTTCAGTTTGTTGTGGTGATACTGCCACCAGTTTGAACTTGTTGGTGACACTATGTGACATGATTGAGAAGATTTGCAAGGAAGATCAGTTTGGTATTAGTCCGAATAAGATTTTGTTCTTAGTTGAATGTATTTGATGATTAGTTTTATAAGCTAATTAATAATCAGATAGGAATTAGTTAAAGATGTCAAATAAAGGCTCCATTTCGAAAGTACCAATACTCTCCGGTCTCCATAATTCTCTATAAGCGGCCGGAGTAGTATACTTGTCCTCAATGCATGAGCTGGCGAGATTGAGATGCACACAAATTCGTATTCGAAAAAACTGTTCGAACTGGTTAAAAAAATCGGAAAAAATCTGATTAAAAAAAAGTCCACCTCAATTGGATCCACCCCGCAAGCTTAAACGGATCGCATATTTTTCACAAAACCCCGATCTGGTTCAAGCCGAATAAACCCAAATTTAATCTCGATTTGGACGTAGTCTTGATCAGGATAAAAGTCCAATCCAAAAAGTTAGAATTTTCAATTAAATCTCGGATAAAAGCTTAAATTTTTTAATTAAATCCGAAAAAATAAAAAAAAAGTTAAAGTTAAAGTTATCAATATCTAAAATAATTTGTAAAAATCCGATTTGGCCCCTCCTGACCCGACCCTATCTACATGTATAAATATTTTAGAGGAAATTTGTCTCGATTTAAAAAAGCCCGGTCCTATCGGATATCGAAAAATCCGGCCTGAATCTGGATTACGTTCATCTCTATTCAGGGTAACAACTATAGAGGTGTTTATATTATTACTTATATTATCTGATATGTATGAACATAGTTGAGACAAAATGATTACTATTTTGTATTATTTTGTATTATTGGATGCTCGGACTAAAAAGTGATATTATGTGACTAAAAATGATTTGTACTTTGTCTTAAAATTGTGAATACAAAGGAAGAAACATAATTAAATTTAATTAAAGAGATACGTGTCTATTGGATATACTTTATACCAATAACCACTTTTATTAATAATCAGACAAATGAAATTATCATGAAAGAATCTTGAATAAAAACTAAAGCGTAAAATAATATTTGTGAAAGACATTACCATACTAATGGGTTTTATGCCACAACAAAAAAACCCAAGTAGCTCAATGGTTAAATTGGTGACTTGAAATTCTTAGTAATTAGTATTGAAGTGTCTTAGGTTCGACTCCAATCAAGATGAAAATTTTCTTACATTTTTATAACATTTGACTTTGGAGGGGCAGTTATGTAATTTCAAGTTGTTGAATAAAAAGTTTCACAACGTCCTTGTTGCAGTATAAAATATATAACTAGCGTAATAGCCCGTGCAAGGCACGGGCCTGCATAGAGATGTCAATAATTTTTATCGTGAAAAAGTTGGTCGTGATCGATTTATTAGATTAAGGATTGTGTAGTCTTAAGTTTGAGAGCGTAAAATGAGAAGTATGGTTTATGCATAGTGAGGAGTAAAGATTTTTTTTGGCGAATAGTGTAATTACTTTGAATCACAAACGTAACTATGCCAAGGCTCTAAGACTTGTTTATAGTGACTATTATTGATTTTGAGACCAGATTGAAATAATGTAGAATTTGAAGCACGAATGTACTATTGTTCTTTTTGCGATTATAAGCAGGTTTACCTGTGTTTTGTGTGTCAGAGAAATGATAGTTTGTAGATTGGTAATTTGCGTTAGAGAGCGGTTGTTATATGTTTTTCGAGAATTGATTGGGTTTTTTTTTTTGCAATCTAGGTTATGAAGAGGTTATATGCATGCAATGTTGTTGTAATATAATCGAACATGCATGAATGAGATAGAGGATTTTAAAAAGAAGCTGAATGCCGACGCATCTTTGCACACCCTCACATCACCCAAGTTTGTGAGAAACACCTTGGGAGATGAACATCTATTACAGTTTGGAGTATTCATGTCACCTATTTGTTTTTGGTTTTTTACTTGAAATCTGATTCTGCACTCCTCTCATGTGTTCATCTTTATATTAAATTATATTAACACACTTAGTAAATGTATTAAGAATGTGTTTGGAATATCGTTTTACAGCTACACATTTTAATCCAATTTATTACTATATATTAAACCTCAACACAAGGGCAAAAATTTCCAATTAAATGGTCGTCACAAAAATGTCACTTATATATTATTATGCAAAAATATATTAATAGTTGTTAGTACAAAGAAACAAACCTCCAACCTCCTTCTAAGATGTTCATGGGTTTGACCACTATTCTACATGCATGTTTGAGTTTACTTCAAAAAATTTATTAGATAATACATGTCTTTCTTCTCTTATCTTATATTATTTTTACTTTGATGTTTAAATAAATTAAATATTGGTTTGTATTATTTATATAAATCAGATTTTGTTTTCATCTTTTCGTAATTTTGGTCAAAAATTTTATTTTTCGGACACCCCAACCGGTATCACGCCAGACCCTAGAGTGCAGGAAGAATTCCCCACGCTCCCATGAATCAAACCTTGAATACTTTGGTCAATAACCAGTTCTCTCACCAACTCATCTACAGGCCCGGATGCTTCTTTTTGTAATTTTATATACCTATATATTCAATCACTGAATTTTATTACAGTTGTATGTTTTTGATTAAATATATATTAATTATGTTGTTTAAAATTCATACTTTTATATTATCTATCTTTATTATACTTTATTTGAATTAAACTAATTATTCATACATAAAATATACTATTGAAATTCGACCTAATATAAAAAATATTGTATATGTTGTAGAGGATGTCGTTAAGGACCCACAAACCCTATTTAGAATTTCATTTTATCAAAATGATTATATGACATTACGAATCAATTTAATGTATCCTATAAAGTTCTATTATTATTATGAAAGATTATACCTTTTTTTTTAACATCGTACAATAATTTTTGGAATACAATTTGAAATTCTATTTTCAAAATTTGTAATTTTCAATTTTCTCAAACTTTATCGTCTACTAACAGTCTGACTGATCATTACGTAATTATATACTATGTAATATCCTATATTTTAAAAACTCACCCCGATTTTTGACACGAACGTCACTGGAGTTGAAGGGGAGGGGGTTAGAAAGGTGAAAAAAAAAATAGATAAGTTAATAAAGAATGACATGTTACTTTAGAAAATGTTAACAAATGAACAATACATTCTGGAAAAGAAAATTGTTAAGAAATGGATGCGACGAACATAGTAGGTAGACAAATTTTTTGTATAATTTGAATACTAATGTTCTTAATTTAAAAATTATAGAAATAACTAATAATGAGAGATATAATGTGTATAATATTTCTTATATTAGATCGAATTTTAATAGTATATTTTATGCATGAATAATTAATTTAATTCAAATAAAGTATAATATAAATTATGAATTATAATCAACGTAATTAATATATATTAAATTGAAAACATACAACTGCAATAATATATAGTGATTGAATATATAGATATATAAAATTACGAAAAAGAAAAAAGAAAAACAAATTTATATAAATAATTCAAACCAACATTTTATTTATTCAAACATCAAAACAAAAAAAATAATATAAGAGATAAAAGACGTGAGTTATCTAATAAGTTTTTTGAAATAAACTCAAAAAGACATGTAGCATAGTGGTTAAGCCCATGGATATCTTGGAATGAGGTTGGAAGTTCGAATTTTTGTAGTAACACATCTATTAAAATTTTTGTGTATAATAATATACGAGTGACATGAAAAGGAAAAAAGAAAAACAAATTTATATAAATAATTCAAACCAACATTTTATTTATTCAAACATCAAAGTAAAAAAAAATAATATAAGAGATAAAAGACGTGGGTTATCTAATAAGTTTTTTGAAAAAAACTCAAAAATGCATGTAACATAGTGGTTAAGCCCATGGATATCTTGGAAGGAGGTTGGAGGTTCGAATCTCTGTAGTAACACATCTATTAAAAACTTTTTGTATAATAATATACGAGTGACATTTTTGTTATTTTTCAAAAAAAAAAGGGTAAAACGGTAATTTCACGACCATTTAATTGACAACTTTTACCCTTGAATTGATCTATTATATATAGTAATAGAATAGATAGATAGATAAGTCCTTAACCATTTTAGCTGTTGATTTTCTAAAACTACAATGTGAAGTACCTTTCAGGCTGCCATACTGAGTCTTTAACCTTTCAGGCTGCCACTGGTTTAACTGTTCGGCTAAAGTAGTTGGTCGCAGCATGGGCGGAAAAGAGGGCTCGGCCACTTAAACCACCCCGACCCATAACACTTAAATAGTGTCATTATAACACTATTTTGATGTCAAAAAAAACATTATCAATCAAATGTATTTTAACTCATTGACACTATAATTTGACACTAAAAAGAATTTTTTACATTAAAATTGGAATATTCTAACTTTTTCTTTTATTTTTATATTGTCAATAAAATCTAAAGTTGAAAATTACAAAAGAATAAGTTCAATAGGACAAGAAAAAACTTGTTTTATTAACAAACATAAGAGTATAATGAGAATTATGAAAGTCACCAAATTTGATATCAAAAGATCACCAAATGTACTTTTGTCACCAAATTTGATGACCGAAAACTCATTTGGTGTCCTTGGATCACTATTTAAGTGTTGCATTGGAGTTGTTTTGACACTATATCCATCACTATTATGATGATTTAGTATTGGGTTGGAGTTGATCTTAGTTTAGGTGAGAAATTTATACAATCTTTAATTTTAAATCTTGATATATTATAGGTAAAAATTTAAAATATGACACTTTAAATTACGGCTGATATTCAAAGAGTAACAATTAACAATGATTTTTTAAAATGAAATGTCCATGGTAAAACATTACAGTTTTAATGTCCATATGATGATATTTCCGAAATTTATCCATTGTTTTACGAAATCAAAATGTGATACTTTCATGATAATGGCATATTGCACCGTATGCTTACATTCATGCACCGCAATGAGAGGGTATCTCGCATTCAGATTTTGTTTTTAAAGGCTGTATTGCTCCACCATACCCGACAATTTATATGCAGATCTTGTTCAGTTTTAATAATAATATTGTAACTGTGATTTTTTTTTACAAAAACACATGCAAATTATTAATTAATTAAAGTACATTTCAAGGATTTAAAATGTTTTACAAGTAGTAGTTGGTTAAAGATCATAAGATCCCAACACCTTCCAACTAAATAGATGCTTCTTTTGACCAACATTTTACTTGACAGGGTGTTGTTGACCAACATGAACATGCTTAATAATGTCAATGTTGTATGCCTAGTGTATCCAGTCTGTGAAATATATTTCGTTGACTTTTTGCAGTCAAAGGAAAAATGCCTGATCTAGTGTTACAAAAAAAAAAATGCCTCATCTAATATTGCTCAAAATTTTATCCATCTTTCATTTTTATTTAACTAGCACATAACCCATGTCAAGCACATGTTGAGTATGAGTCGGCATTAAAATATTAATATTAATAAATTATTAATAAATATTATTAAAAAATATATCTTTTGAGAATTGAATACTAAAAATATATATAATAAATAAATCACTATTTAATATGTAGTCGTAGACAATCGATCGTGGATAAAACTAAAGAAATTGAAATAAATAAATAAATAAATCTGGTATGATTACGTAGCTGGAAGGAATCGATCCCTTGAAGAAACTAAAGAATTTAAATTAAATAAATAAATGTTGTATAATTGCGTAGTTGCAAGGAATCGAACCCTGAATGAAGCTAAAGAATTTAAAGTAAATAAATGTTGTATAATCACGTAGTTGCGATGAATCGAACCCGAATTTATGGTACTTTGGTGCTAATGAATTTAATGTAAATAAATAAATCTTGTATAATTACGTAGTTATAAGGAATCGAACCCTGATTTTTTATTTTTTTATTTTTTATTTTTTTTTAAAACAATTGAACCCTAGATGAAGATAAAGAACTTGTAGTAAATAAATATCGTATAATTACGTAGTTGCGAGGAATCGAACCTGGATTTAATGGTAACCAAATTTGATATTTTGAAACTTTTAATACCGCGCGATATTTTCATGTTATTTTGCTTACTAATAAATATAGTATAGATTGTGCATAATTTTGTCCAAAGCAATTAAAAATATTTTTAATAAATTTGGATGGAATCGATTATCACCATTCATCACGTCGAGTTGTCGACTTACAAAGGTCAACTAACACAGTGTTAGACTTTTTGTTTTCGTTCATTGTTTTGACTATTTGCAAAGTCTATATTAGTAGTATCAATTTAAGTTTGACAATTTGGGTGGGCACATTCTGTATACAAGATGTCAGGTATTCAAAACCCGTGAGTACCAATAATATTTTCTTTTATAAAAAAAAATTGTCATAGGTCATGCATTGGTTTAAATAAAAACATTAAAGTGTAGACACGTGATTTTATTTCTAAAAATATTAAAATACTGCACATATGGTAAATTCAATTCAAAAATATAAATTTTAATTTATTTTATCACTAAACCAAAATTTATGTAATCGATATTGTATTTTTTTCAAATTTATACACGCCCACTTACGAAGACAATTGTTCAAAATTTTCTTTTTTTGTCAAATTTTGTTCAATACTGTTTATTCAAATATTATCAAATTTAATACATCATAAATTCCAGGCCTCATTTTCGGCCTAACAGTTGGGCTTACAAGTCTGTTTTCTTTCATCCAAACACAATGAAACCATAAAATATAGTATGCATCAACAGCCCAACTTTAAAAAAGGCCCAATATTTTGTACATGGGTCCAAATCAAATGAAGCCTTAAAATGTAAAAAAGCCCATTTAATTTTGTTACATGGGTCACTAATTAAAGTCCTCATTTTTATCACTTATCTTCCTCAGAGCTCTGTGTTTTTCAGCAATGGCAGTGCTATTAAGTAGACCAAATTTGCAAGTCTCTCACAAGCATGAAGCCTTTTTATCATCTTCTTCTAGTCTTTTAATGGGTGCCCATGTCACTTCTTTCACTCCTCTCTCTGGTATGCATTCTTTAATCTCCCATAATAAATTTCATGTTTTTTTCTATGTATTTATGAGTATATTTGTTTATATAGTGAAATTGAACTCTTTTGCTTATCTGGGTATGCTTTTGTTTTTAAATTTCATGGCTTTAGTTTAGTTTTTTAATAAAGTTGGTACCTTTTTTGTTGTTGGTTTGTTTAGAATTTGTTGTGTTGTGTTTATTTAGGGAAAAAATCTTATTGTCAAAATAGACTGGTTGTTTCTGCAAAGAGGTCAGGATTGGAGGAAGCTATGAGAATTCGAAGGTGATTTTATTTGAACCCTTTTCTTCATTTCCGTGTATTTATGTCTGGCTCTCTTTGTATTTGCATTTCAATGTGGCCAATTTGAAGTATGATGTAATGTCAGATGATTGTTGCAAGTTGTGAGATGAATACTTTTTGGGTGATTTCCGATATGAAGTTCATTACTTTAAACAGTTATCGACTAGCTTGTTTTATCCATATTATTTTTTTATGTGGTGTAATATTTTCCGTAATCATGGTTGATAAAGATTCAAGTGGTGTAAACTGGTTTTCCTGATGTTTCACTGTGTAGAGAGCGACAGGTTAATGGAACGCCAACATCTTCGAGACGTAGGCCACCTTTAAGGCGTGGAAGGGTATCACCTCGTCTTCCTGTACCTGATCATATACAGAAGCCGCCTTACACTAGTTCAAATGAGTTGCCAGAAATTTCTAGTGATTTTCAAATTCCTGATGCTGAAGGGATTGTTCACATGAGGGCTGCATGTGAGCTTGCTGCTCGGGTTCTTGACTATGCAGGAACATTGGTTAGGGTAAGGTTTCTCTTCTTTTTATTTTTTTTCATGTTTTGTTTAGTACCTCTTCAATATATGATTAACAATCATGAATTTCAGTTGTAAATTCACTCAGTGCGAGTCCCTTGCTTCCATTTGCATGTTTATGTACCGTTGTAGATGTAGGCTTCTATAGAGTCTTGGTATTTGGAAGGCAATTTGAGAAAATGGAGGGATTGGTTGTTTTGCTAATTCATTTATGACAAGGCGAAGTATTTCAGGAGATGCTGCTTTTCTGACACTTATTTTATTCTGTTCAGTTCTCAATATCGCAAGCTATGTCATACCTACAAGTTATACTATTGTAGAATTTTAGTAAAAACTTCGACCTTATTATTGGTATTTTTTTTTTTACAATAATGTGGACTGGGAGGTAAAAATTGCGAGAAGGGGAGGGGACAGTGGGGAACACACTACTAGTCTTTCTGCACTGGGAGAAGTCTTTACCACTAGGCTATCCCCCAACCTTCACATCCAGCTACAGACCAGGGGGTACCCTGTATTTGTACAGACCACAGGGCCTACGCGGACTTAAAAGACATGGGATTGGTCTGATTGGATTAGAGTATAACCCGAATAATGACATAAAGTGAAGAAATAAGAGGAATATTTGGAAAAATTACACAGGGATCTGTGTGTATAAGAAATATACAGAGGTGATTTTGTGAGGGGGGAGGGATGAAAGAATGACCCCCCACCCACCCCCTGCCCCTCGCAACAAAAAAATCTGGACTCATCAATGTTAAATTTTAATAAGGGTGCACCTAAATTTCAGAAGTTATAATGGGTCACATCTATTTGGAAACAGATAGAGTGCGATGTTATATATAAGAAATTCCATTTGTTACAATGAGTGATGGTGGAAAATAGTTAAGTGTATATTACTTTTCTGTTGGGGAAGTTCTTGTGCTAGGAGCCTAGGACATTCTGTGCCACTCACAAGCAGGGGCATGTTGATCAATTAGGAGAAATTTAGATGGGGAAATGTATAAACTTGTATATTGTTACTCACGAGTCATACTAAACGACGTACCGCTGCCTTAATTCATCTGGATTTTGCTTCCTCAACAGTTGCATGACATGAATCACTTTGTGATCTATGACCAATATAATAACATATATAGAATATACTTTAGGGTCTTCACATATATTTATTTGAACATTACATCTATATTCTTTACGTTATTTTTATTTCACTAACTTTAGATTCTAAATATTCATTTTGCCTAGCAGCTGCTAACCCAAAGAAAGCTTTTGATGCATCTAAAATCTAAATAAATGTTGTAAGACCTTGTTCTGAAGTTCTCACTTGCTAATCAGCCATCAGTGACAACAAATGAAATCGATAAAGCAGTTCACCAAATGATAATTGATGCTGGTGCTTATCCTTCACCGCTTGGTTATGGGCGCTTCCCAAAGAGTGTCTGTACTTCAGTCAACGAGTGCATGTGCCATGGAATACCTGATTCTCGTCAGCTACAAGTTCTGTGATATCCTTATTCATCGTTTCATGCTCATAGTAAATATTTTATTGATGACCGTTTACTTAAATGTAATTCTTTTGGCAGGATGGAGATATCATAAATATTGATGTGACCGTATACTTAAATGTAAGTTGCTTAATAGTCTTTTCATATGTTTCCCTTGGGTTCACTTTATTGCTATGTATTTCTATTTTACTTGCTAAGCATACCTTCTACCGGACGTTTTTTTTGTTATATCCTTTGTACTGCCACATGCTGGATTTTCTCTGAATGCATTTCATCTGGTGTTAGGGTTATCATGGAGATACATCAAAGACTTTTTTGTGTGGCAATGTTAATACTGCAACGAAAAGACTTGTGAAGGTAACTAGGTAACTCTTTTTTTTGTAAGAGTAGTGACCAAGACTGTACATCTTTCCTTTGACATTATTTACTGCTGCTTATGTGATTTATCATGCTAGTTTATTCAAGTGTCTGATAGCTAGTACAAGTCGAGATTAAACCAGTGCACTAAGAAGTATGTTCACAATTTGTATACCTTAATGAGATTATACGACCCTAAATCTATAGTGGTCTTTTCAGCTATAAATTTTGCAATATCTATTTTCCGCTTATGGCAGGTGACCGAAGAGTGCCTGGAAAGAGGCATTGCTGTCTGCAAAGATGGTGCTCCTTTTCGAAAAATTGGAAAGAGGATCAGGTACATTTTCTGGCCATTGTTGCTATGGTTGAAAAATTGGTGGGACATTTTAGATGATATATATTGTTGCTATTACTAGCTAACTGTTCCATACTTTACTTCACAATCTTCTTGATATATTAAACAGTGAACATGCTGAAAAGTTTGGTTTTGGCGTGGTGGACCGATTTGTTGGGCATGGAGTGGGGACCATATTTCATTCTGAACCCTTGATATTTCATTGTCGTATGTAACTTCTCCATCATTTTGACTGCATTTGAAATTTAGTGCGCTATTATATCCGAATCATAGGAAATACATTGCAAGAATTGCAAGAATTGCAAGAAAGTGATTCATTTACTACATATTACATGCACGTTTAGTGGTCTTTTAATACTCCAAGTAATTGAGTGGAGTGTACTTTCAAGCCAAAAGTAATACTAGTGGGTGTAAGTTAGTGGGACCCATAAATAATAGTAAGAAAAGTTGCTATTTTAGGAAATGTTAAGAACCTATTGGGACATCCCAAAATAGAAAATGTTAAGAACCTATTGGGACGGAGGGAGTACTTGATAGATTAACATATTTGTGATGTTTAGGCGAGTTCGAATTTTCGAAGCATCTCCTTTACGATAAAAACCCTACTGCAAATATATATTAGTCTTGTAAAACGTAATCTCGATAAACCGTAATCTCGATTCGAACACTGATGTCCTTTCTTGCTATTGATATAGATGTAGTGTTTACCATGTTCGCGATTTAGTTGATACTGAATTGTTATACAAGCTTGAAGCCTACTTTTAAACAATGACTTCAAAATTCATGTAAAGCTTTTTGTTTGTTTAGTAGTCAGAATTTTCTTTGATTTGGGACTTCAAGTCCTGTTCAAAAATGAAATTCACCCAAAGTTATGTGGTCTCATAGTATATGATTAACTAAATTTGTTAATATAAAGGGAATGCAAGTGGATCCTCCCCGTTCATATATATATATATATATATATATATATAATATTTTTCTATCGTTGTTTTAGTCTTAGCTACTGATATACTTATTATGTGCTCTTATATACATAATTGTGCTTATTGTTCTACAGGCAACGAGTTTCCTGGTGTCATGGTTGAAGGTCAAACTTTTACAATTGGCAAGTCTACTTCCTATATTGTCACTCAAATTGCATATAGGGACTTAGGAGCATAAGTACTTTTAAGTATGTTTGTCTCTTCTACCCAACTGGTGAAGCCTTACACCAAAGGTTAAATTTGAACTTCAAATTTATCTATCAAGAAAATAAAAGTGTGCACTTCGGTTCCTATGGGCTAAAAAGGCGACTTGTCAACTTTTGATGAAGTTGGTGTGTTTTCCAGTAGATGTATTTAGTAGGTCACAGAGTATTTTACTCGTTGATTCTACTCAAACCAATATCTGTCCGACTCATACTTATTATGTAATAACCTTACAAATTAAATTATTAAAAAATGATTTTCTGCCTTACATTCTAAAGTAATAATAAGTTTAGACCATATTTTATGTTTATCTAAACTTCCCATCATGAATAGACCATTTCCAACCCGATTAATTTTAAGGTTTGCGATGAGCATACAAAAAAATATTTTTAAAAGCTAAAATTTAATTCAAGTAATTATATTTTGGCATATTCTTTGCATTCTGCTTTGATGTTTTGTCATTTGCTTGTAACACGGCAGATACTAGTTGGTCCTGATGAAGTTGCTAGATATTCTAACTATTTGTTACTATGCTTGCCGCAGAACCGGTTCTTACACTAGGTACCATTGAGAGTATAACATGGGAAGATAATTGGACAACTTTGACAAAAGATGGCCTCCCATCTGCACAATTTGAGCACACAATCTTAATTACCAGGACTGGAGCAGAAATTTTGACAAAATACGAGTAGGGTGATTCTTTCTGCAACAGCAGGAAGCAGCAAAGCTTTTTGACTATTTTCCAAAATCCAGGGAAACTACAGTCTAAGTCTGCTTTCAATTATTTTAGAAGCATCGAACATAAAGGACCTTTTGCAGCAGTGATAGGGGAATATAATATTGTTGAGCACAATGAAAATTATGGTCTGAAAATAATCGAAGTTGGTTTTGCTCTCCTACGACGGACTAATTGGCCATTCGTGAAGAATCCTCAGAACTCCGGAAGAGTCACCTAATGTATTTGTGATTCTTTTATACTTCTAAATATTGTATTGGGTAGGTTATTAGTTCAATATATGTACTTATATAGGCTATAGCAACTTGACAGACTAGAGAAATTCATTTGTTGTGGGTAAAAAATTTAGGTGGAATCAATTATATAGACCTTAATGGTGTTGTTTTGGGGACTGGTATCTCCCTTGCTACGCTTATAGGATGTCGAGGGTTTGAGTTTTGTCGAAAACAGGATGTGTGCGTGAGTGTGTTAATTGTCAAAAGAAGTTTGTTGTCCCTCAATCATTAGTGGTGAAGCTGTCATCTGTTTAATTGACTTCTTGTAGGCTCAAATCTTGTTTTGTTGATGGTTGTGTAAAATGGGGTGAAAGCAGTTGCAAGCCTGTCCAAAATACTTCGGCGGAAAAAGTGCTAAAAAACACACTTTGTATACGCATTACAAGAATGCGTAGGCCGTGCACGCATGATACCAATGCGTGTTTTTGTTCTATGTATTCTTTCCCTGTTCACTATACTGAAACAGTTTTATACATAAGATACACATTAATCTTATGTGTATGTCTGTTTACGCATTTAAGGCTTGCGCATACTTTCCTGACACACGTATGTGCCTATCACTTTTATGCATGATATGTGTGGGTAGCAGTATAACGATGCTTGTTCATTGATCAGTTGTTCATTGCTCCGTTGTCCTCCAATTTTAGCTTAGGCTGCTGCAAGTGGTTGGAGAGAAAAGGTTGACTGATTTTGTTGGGGCGATTGTATCAATCGGCGACAAATTCAACTCAACTATAATCACCCTTTTTGTTATTCACTATCACTTAATACTTCAATTCAAATTCCCAAAATCTTACCCTTTCTTTAATTCTTAAAAGCCCTAATTCAAATTTCACCAAAATCGACCCTAAAAAGCACACTATCATATGATGAATATGTGGAACAATCATAGTTGTGATGGTTGGCGATTTGTTAAAAAAGAAAAAAAGAAAATTAGCACAAATATAAAAAGGTGTCACAACAATGTTAATCATGTATGGAGAAGTTGAATGATTGAGAGAAGGGCGCCTGAAGAGGAAAAAAAGACATAAAAAAACAAGACAAATGTCTGGTGATAAGTGAAGGACATATACGCATATTTCATATGCGAATAAAAAAGGAGAAAAAGGGCATTGCACCTTAAAAACGTTAATTTGGACCGTGGTCATCATCTTTTGTGATATTAAGGTCATTTTCTCTGTAAAATGTATATGAATTGATTAAAATGTATGGAAAAAGATACGGTAAATATCAAATAATAAATTTAAGACGACTCGCGATTTTGTTAAATATTTCTTGGAACTAGTGAGTATCGCAAAGTCTATCCAAAGGCGAGTGGACAAACTTAGACGGATAAAAAAAAAATTGTGTTGTTAAAACTAGCAGTGGCTCAACAGTTATTGACAGTATCACCGACTCACATCCTTACAATAGAGCAGTACTATGGAGTAAGGGTCCGTTTGGCATTGCTGTTGCAGACAATAACAGCAGCTTTTTTCTGAAAAGCAGCTAAAAAAGTGTTTGGTAAAATTTAAAAGCTGCTTTTCTGAAAAGCGCTTTTGGCTCAAAAGCTGCTTTTAGAGAAAGCAGGTCCCCCATGCTTTTGAAAAAAACTGTTTTTCAGCTTTTGCGGGAAGCAGCTACTGGTTTCAACATCAAAACTCACCAAAAACATTAATTTTTTATATTATACACCAAAACATGCACATATCAAAAATATTACCAAACAGTTATCTGATTTTCACAACAGCACTTATTTTAACAGCACTTTTTTCAACAGCACAGCAATTTTTAACAGCAATCCCAAACAGAGCCTAAGTTCTTGAATGTCATAAAACGCCACAATTTACATCTCTACTCTTTATTAATAAGCAAAACAATGTGAAAATGGCGCGCGGTACTAAAGTACCAAAGTACCAAATTTGGTTATCACTAAATTTGGTTATCACTTAACCCGGGTTCGATTACCCGCAACTACATAATTATACAAGATTTATTTACTTTAAATTCATTATCTTCATCCAGGTTTCGATTTCTTACAACTACGTAATTATACAAGATTTATTTATTTATTTTAAATTCAATAGTTTCATCGAGCGTTAGATTCTTTACGGCTATGTAATCATACAAGATTTATTTATTTACTTTAATTTCTTTAACTTTGTGCACAGTCTATAACTACATAATTAAATAGTTATTTATTTATTATATATTTTTATCATTCAATTCTCGAGAAATACATTTTTAAATCATATTTATTAATAATTTATTAATACTAATATTTTAATATCGACTCATGCTCGGACCGTGCTTGGCACGGGTTATAA
Source organism: Heracleum sosnowskyi (assembly GCA_030848705.1). Lineage (NCBI taxonomy): Eukaryota > Viridiplantae > Streptophyta > Magnoliopsida > Apiales > Apiaceae > Heracleum > Heracleum sosnowskyi. Next base: position 9,248,778 of record CM061238.1, read on the forward strand.
GCTAGTAAGAGTAATGCTAGAGTCCCCAAAATCGTTCTTAAAACGATTTTCGAATGATGAGATGTCACTATATTATTGAATATTCTCTCTTAAACATAAATATAAATTTCACTAATAAAAAATAACACGTATCATTTGAAAACAAATTTAAGATCTAATTTGAGATATGTAGCACTACTCGACGTCTAGTATTTCCCTTGCCTTTAGTGAATACGAACAAGACTACCTAATGATATGCACGTCACATCTGTATATCAGTACATTGTATCATAAACTTAAACATAAGAAGTCCTGTTTACTTCCCACATTTAGTTTAACATTTTTTTTCTTTTTTGTGATGCATCAAACCCCGCGAGCACTAATTTTAATTTGAAATAGTGCAATTTTAATAAGCTACTGCACATTTTCACATGAACAGAAGCTAACTAGGAGTAATTTTCATTACCAATACAGCTTTACACTAGAGTTAACTTACAAAAACATGCGATTTAAGATTTCGTAGCTACTGCACGATATTTTTCTTGGAACTAGTGAAAACTCTATCCAAATACTGATTGCAAGATTAAGACAGATCATATAACTTGTGTTCTAAATGTGACAGTGTCTCAGCAGCTATTGACAGAACTCAAAAATATATGAAATATCACAACTCTAGTAAGTAAACTCTTGAATGTCATGAAACGCCACCATTTTCATATTCTATGATTCTATCTATTTTCCTTGCCTCAAGGAATACAAGTCTACCTAATGATATGCGACTCATTTCAATATGTGTTTTAAGAGTGACGCATTTCAATTTCTGGAGGAAAGAAAAAAGAGAGTAACGCATTTCAAACATTGTAAATTTTGAAAACGCCCGACAAAATTATAAATATACACGAAGGACTTACGTTCAAAAACCCCAACGTTTAACATATCGGTGAACATAGTAACATTTGAAAACGCCAGACCAAATTATAATATACGAAGGACTTACGTTCAAAAACCACAACGTTTAACATATCGGTGAACATAGTAACATTTGAAAACGCCGGACCAAATTATAATATATGAAGGACTTACGTTCAAACGTCCCTAACGTTTAACCGTTCCGGCATTTCGTGCATTGATCAGATTACCATACTCAACGCATATGCGTTGTAACTTGCATCGCTCAAGTTTCTTTTAAATTGTCAATGTAGTTGACGATCACATCTATATCGGATCATCATTAAAATCATTGATGCAAATTTCGATATAATTTTTTAATTTTTCTGTAAAACGGTTAAATAATAAAAACGTTACACTCGCTCATTTATCAATTCATTTCGGACCTATTATAGAGAAGAGGAAAGGGAGTTACGAATTTTGATCTTATCCGAAAAATACGAGTAATGTCAAATGCCAGCTAGAGCACAAGAATTATCCTACGTCCGAGTTTGGAATATTCAAGATTTATAACCCCCCATCCCCACTCTCTCAACTCACACGCTTTCTCTCTCTAGAACTACGACACTCAAAATGTGAAAAGATTCGTGTATACGCGACGGCCCGAGACTTCAACCATCCGTTTTATCCATATAACCTATTCTTCTTCTCTCATCATACGACAACTATATAGTACAATTTCTATGGTGTACATGTTGTTTATGTTATTGTATGATTGTGTTCCAAGTTTATTCTTGTATGTGATTCTAAGTAGATCCTTATATTCTTTCCTATCCCCGGAAGTCTCTATGCGACTACACAAAGTCTTGGATCATTTTTTAAGAATTTCCAAACACACACACAGAATGATGGTTAACAAGAATCATAGTGAGAAGCATGCAGAGAAAGCACAGAGGAGTTTGGAATACATTGAATGTCTGGAAGAAGAACGTCGCAAGATTCATGTTTTTCGACGCGAGCTTCCCCTCTGTCTAGACCTTGTTTCTCAAGGTAAATAAACATTTGTCCGGGTATTTAACATGATTATATATTTGAAAATTGAAGGTATCATTTCTTATTTCTATCGATTTTGTTATACTTTGTAATCGAATTAGTTGTATTTGATGTATGTTTGTTTTTTTTTTTTTTTGATTTATTGTTTTGCAGCTATTGAAACATGCAGAAAAGAGATCATGACTTCTTCAGGGAAATCTGAAAGTTTTGAGCATACATCTAAAGGAAGGCCTGTTTTCGAAGAATTTATTCCTGTGAAAAATGTGTCACATTTTTGTCAAGAGGATGGACAGAAGAAAATTAAGCATAAAGGAAAAAATGTTGTTGGCAGTGATGATTGTGGTAATCATAAATCAACACAATTGGACTGGCTTCAATTGTGGAAGCATACCCCAGATCAATCCACTGATAAGGTAATCAAATCATGAAAATATTAGCTAATTAAGTTAATTTGAGAATTGGTTTTTTTGGTTTGATTATGTTGCAAAAGTTATACTATTGTTTTAGGATTCCATAAGAGAAGTGTCCGTTTCCGGGGTGCAAAAAAATGGGAGTGGTGGGGCTTTTCAACCTTTCAAGAAGGACAAAGGGGTTGGGAGTAATGGTGGTCGTGGTTGTGGAAGTAGTAAGGCACGACGGTGCTGGTCTCCGGACTTGCATAGGCGTTTCGTGGCAGCCCTTGAAGAGCTTGGTGGTGCCTATGGTATATATATATTACTTTTAAGTTAATTTAAATAGGTTTTGTAGATCACACAAACATAAATTAATTGGGGGTTTTTAATGCAGTGGCTACACCAAAGCAAATTAGGGAGAAAATGAAGGTTGATGGGCTTACTAATGATGAAGTCAAAAGCCATTTGCAGGTATATATAATGTGTATACATTAATCTCCTAGTTTTGCCAGGCTAACTCTCTTTTTTGTTTTGCTTTCTTTTGTTCCACTTCTGAGTCCATTTCTTCACTAAGATGCTAAATATAGGGTTAAATTTGATTCTGCTGCTGTTTGTTCCATTTTGTATGCCCTCATTTTACTCCATTGTTCCATAAACTCTTGCAAGTTACACGGCTTGAAATCTCGAATCAAATTTTTAGTTGGTTTAGGCTGTTGTAGGAATACTTTGAAAAAACTTCCTAGCTTGTTGCATCAAATTTACTACATGCATATTTTTGTGCTAGCTGGAGGAGAGTTTGATTTGAATAATAATGCATGGCCTCTTAATCTTATTTGTTTTACTGCAGAAATATCGTTTACATGAAAAACCAAGTTCTTCGTCAAGTACTCAAGAGACGCATCCTCAAACAGCACCGCAGTTTGCTGTACTAGGAGGTCTATGGGTACCACCACTGGAATATGCGTGCACGGGTGCTACAACTTGGCAACCTGGGGAAGGGACAAAAACTACAATGCTGCTGCCTGCCCTTCCTGAGGGAATTTATGCACCCAAAGCTTTACGGGCCCAACCACCAGAAGATGAGGCAACACCGCTTCTAAAGAAAAGGAAACAAAGTAAAGAGTTTCAATCTTATGATCCAACTCGTGGTCATCATAAAGGAAGCTATGGTTCTGATTCCTCGGCCACATCTTCTTCGACACATACTACTACAGCATCGCGTATTGCCCAACTTTTACAGTGAATGAGCCTGAGAATTTTGCAACTAATCCATATGTAAATTATTAGCTCTTGTAATCTGTTTTTGACAGTGCAATTGCTGTAGCAGAGAGTTTGATGTTGTAGTTGTAGACCTTACTATTGAATCCATGGTTTTAAATGTGCTACATTGTCACAGTCGCAACTTATTGGCTATGTTGTAATAACATAGGGGGAGTGTTTTATTTTGTTCAATCAAGTAAAAGACTCTACTATATTTATAAAGTTAGGGAATTTGCCGACAGAATACTTCTCCCTCTCATTTCTTTACACTTTTCTTTTTGGTACGTTTTTCTCATTTCTTTACATATCAAAAATAGTAACATTTTATAATATAAAATCCAATCACATCCACTACTTTCTTCCACTATACCTACTGTATACCCACTTTATATATTAAATATTGATTGATCCCATCACTTTACTCATTTTTCTTACTTTTCCCTATTATTTTACACTTTTTCTTAATTTCCGTATCGTCCCCTCAATGTAAAGAATTGAAGGGGACGGAAGGAGTATATAAGAAAAATAGTTTTGGAGATGTATCAACTCCGTATATAAATTTGTTGAGAAATAGCTCTGTATGCAAATGTAGAAAGTCCTTGACCTTTGGCGAAAGCAAGGGACGTAAATCTTTTATATTGATCCAAACACGATATTATAAAAAAGCAATTGATCATTGACTGCAAGAATTTAACACGAGTACATCTTTGATACAGATGATTAAACTAAGGATTTGTGATTTTGAACAAAATATTGGGATACTATTTCATAAGTTTTATTATAAAATTTTATAATAATATATACAAAGTAATCCACCCACCTTCATCACAATCTAGACAAGTCTACTCGTTAAGAACAATATGTAAGTTGATAAAAACCAGAGTTTCTGATGACTCGTCACAATTTCTTGTTTCAACTAAATTTGCACAATAAATTACAAGACAAATTATACCGTTATCTGCACTAGAAACTGGAGAGGCAGAAATCATGCTTTAACTACAACTTGGATTCGTTACAATATATGCATAAAGTTGGCTAATACTGCAGATGTCAACTTTTAAGCTGCTGATACATCAAGTGCCTCACCAGGAGTAGGATTGAGTACGACTGCGTCGGGAACTTCCTTTGACAAAAGCTCCTGCAGACCAAACATAAACATGCTTAGGGTAATGTAGATTGTAAAAAATACCCAGATATAGCGCAGTACAACAAAGACCATACACCAAAACTAGCTGCCTAAAAGAAACTTTACAGGATATCAAAAGAATTACTTTGTACAGTTATCACCTGCAGAACAGGTCTTGTCGCAGAATTTTCATGTCGACAAACACTGAATGTATAATGTTTTACTGCTTGCTGCTTAAAGTCAATTGTTCTATCATATGTTCTTGTATGTAATTACAAATATGCGGACAATATTAGAACCACCACACACTTGGAGATGATCCAAGATTTCTACTCACCAACCGAGGAATTCCTTTGGTTCCCAACGTTCTATCTAATTATTTGAACAGCAATTAATCACAACAAAGTATGTGGTTCTTAGCGCAAGTACTTCCATGAACTGAACATCTAACCTTACCACTCCCAGGTTTTTCATCACAACATAATATATATCTAATTTAGATATGGGACTCTCTACCAATATTTCTGAAAAATGATGGCCAAAGTGGGTAAAATACCAATTATGATATAATGGAAACAAGCAACAACCCAAGAACTCTTCGGTTAGGCCGTCTCTCTTAACACACTAAACTAACCTCAACGATCTACTGAAGAGAGACAAGCTCCGCCATAATGTTGCTTATAAAAACCACACAAATGACGGTGGTGAGAAATGAAAACTATGTGAGACTGAGTGACCAGGTATATGTGCATCAGCTATCAGCAACGCGAAGTCATGCACCTTTTTAATTTACCAAAATCATACCTTGAATGATTCAAGTGTTCCAGCAGACTGAACCAGTGCTGCAAGAAGCCCTCTGGCATCAAGTTCTCCATTTTGCATGGGCACAATAAACCTGAAATAGGGGATAAAACCTAATTATTTAATATAATATATTCATGTCTGTTTTAACTGACAAGGCTAAACATAGTATCACGTACTTGGCGCATAGCGTTTTAGCAAGTTGAACTGCATCTTCTTGTCCAGAAACCAATGTAAAACTTGGCAAAAGCTGCTTTATAACAGGTGTAATGATAATGTCTGCTCGCTCCTTCTCTAGAAAGGTTTTATCGTAGACACAGTGAGGTTCAAGATATAGAGTCAATTGACCTTGTGGAGAAGTGACAAGATACCTGTAATAAATTTTAATACAAAGGAAACCAAATTGTCAGCACTCAACAGAACTAGTCATACAAAAGAAGCAAAGTCGAATGTGAAATTTACAACTTTGTGCATGTACATACCCATTCTCAGGACGCTGCCAAGGTGGACCCAAAACTGGCCCTGCTGTAGCCTTGACTTTGACTTGAGAACCATCGCTTGCTGCCATTTTAAAGCTCTGACCGGGCTCTAGATACACAACCTGAATCGTTTTCAAGCGATGATGTAAGATTGAACATAAACCATTAAGGAATACAATTAAAAGGTATTTGATTAATTTAATAATTATTTGAGTATGGCAAGAAGAAAAAGAGGACAACAAATTATCTGGCATATCATTTCATCGCAATTAGCACTGACACATATTATATATTTCATTGCTGTAGTTGAAACTGTATGAACTCTATTGTAACTACCAATATTATTGAGTCATGTTTTAGGAGTGTTGGACTGGTACGTATGTTATTGTATCAACTACTTAAAAACCTAACAAACTGTAATACATATTTAAGAAATACGAAGCTAAATTGATGGAAGGAAGAAAGTAACATCCAGATCTAGTATTAACAATGTAGAATCTCAGCTATGTATCTACAAGTTCTAGCCTGCATCTCGTTTGAGGACAGGTTTGAAACAACTGGTAGATGTTCACAACTTAAACACACAAATCCTACCTCTAGAATTCTAAAAGATAGATAAAATGGGGTAAGAACGACAAAACTTTAGAGTAAGATGCTGAATTACATTTATTAGGATCTTTCATCGTACCGGAAGAAAACAAATATATGAGAAGAAATTCAGTATAGTTACAATTTTAACTTAATAATAGCGATTTATGGTGTCAATGATGGCTTCTTGGCCAATCCTTTAAACAATCATCACTAATATACCCCTTCCAGCGGACGAAACTGTAAGTACAAAGGCTCAAACTGCCAAAAGTGGGGAGTACAGTTACATACATAATTTCTAAACAAATCACAATTATTACGAACTATGAACTATCCAACCCTATGTTGACATGAGTTGGACTAAATCCTTCTTCCTATTATATATTCCGACTTAGTTTCACTAGTACAGGTACAAATTCCTAATGGGATTAAAAAACATTTTTTAAGCCAGCAACAATCAACATAAGAAAGACCTCGCGAGCAGGTTAGCAGTTATGATATGATTGCTGATTCATTAAGTATCAGTATACTTGGAGATTGATGCACGTCATGAAACATGTACTATTTTTTAAGGTTACAGTTTAGGTATGAAAGTTCAAACTATTCGCCACGAAATCTGCCATGTGATTCCTAATAATGATGAAGATACGTTAACTTGAACATCTCACTTACATTCTTGAAAAGAGGATCTAACAACGCCTTGGCATTTGGAGTCGATATTACACCGAGATTTGGTAACATCTGAGAGAGTGGCTCTAAGGTCCTCATATGACAATGATCATCAAGGCTCTGAGTAATCAGCAAATAATCTATCTGTGGAAGATCTGAAAGCTGCATGAATAGTCCTCGTGAGAGAAAGCTTAAAATTTTACCGACGCAGACTAAGCAATGCTGCATTCCCAGCTATAAACAAGCTACTGGAATGTAAGAAAACTAATATCCATGTCTAAAGGTGAAGCATCTCCCAGTGATATAACTACCTTATGGAATAATAATTAAATGTTCTTGGTACTTGAATATTCAACAAGGATCGACCAGAAACCAATCATACTCTTAAGTGTGCTTAGCTTACAAGGAACCATGACACGAGTTGTTGTTAAAGCTTTACTGGAACTTTGTTTCGTAAATTAAAAAACTTTTACCCCTGCATTTCATGAATTACAGAAAGTCTTATCCGCTTTGCAAGGTACGTTCTAAGCACTTAACACAAAGGGGTATGGTAATTATGTACATTCCACTTCTCTCAGGCGATACACTTGTACAAGTATAATCGATGTTTAGTATGCTAATAATCTCAAATATTAATAATTTTTAACATTTCATGAGTGGTCTCATTTCCAAAAGTAAGTAAAGGCCCTTTCTACTACATTTTGCGGAAGTTTGCCCCAACATACAGAACCGCAATCCATAAAGGGCCCAGAATTTCACATCAACATGAAAAACGCATGTCTGAAATGTTCTTCACATGTCACACAATTCAGACATATGTGACACTTTGAAAGATTTTGATATCGTGCTCAAAGTGCAGCCTTACAAGAGGCCACTTGATGTGGTTTAAGGGTCGGTTTTTACATTTTGGCATTTTGGTCCCCATATCGTTAAATTTTTGGTACTTTGTCCATTTTTTAACCTCTAAAACTGCATCAACTAGTATATTTTATCAGAATTGACCTTGCTAAGTAGAAAATACATATAACAAATTTATAGTTAAAGTTACCTTATAATTCTTCAAGAACCTCTTGGCAGCATCATAGAGCCATGGAATACCAAAATCCAAATTCCCCACCAAAATTGGATCAACTAAAATAGTCAATCCACCCACTTCCCACAGCCAACTATTGCCCTATGCCAAAATTTTAAATCAAATTCCAAATTAGAACATTAAACAGATAAAACAAAGAAAAATTAATACCAAAATGAAAATCTTGAAATCACACCTCCAAGTAAGTGAGCTTGAATGTGTCAAACCCAGAAGAACTAGAGTCCACAGCTTCTTCTTCAGATACTACAGCAGAGATAGGCCTATCCAATCTGCAAATATAATTGAAAAATAAAAATACAATAAAAAACACAGAGAGAGAGAGAGAGAGAGAGAGAGAGAGAGAGAGAGAGAGAGAGAGAGAGAGAGAGAGAGAGAGAGAGAGAGAGAGAGAGAGAGAGAGAGAGAGAGAGATGAACAAACCAAACCTTGAGGTTGAGAGCTTGAGTGATTTGGGATTAACACCAAACGGAGTTTTGTGATTTGAGATGAAATGAGGAGATAAAAATGGGAACATGGGTTTGCTTGTTATACATTGTTTGTATAAGTTATTACAAGGAACAAAATTCTTGGCAGCCATATGTAAGAAGCAGAGGATTGGTGTAGATATGTGTATGTACTATGTAGTGGTTTTAGAAGTTAAGTTGTTCCCGCGAGTTCTTATTTATAGCAGCCACTCGTATCAGTTTGGTTTAGATTATGTGAAAGACTTCAGAGTTGTAAACTTATTTGGTTACTTGGCAGCTGCGGAACCACTGCCTCATTCTTTTGTTTTGTTACTTTTTGATTTTTCGATTTTGAATTCACATTGCACGTTAAAATTATGTTTACTTGTTTTTTTGTTTGTTAGTCCGATTAAATTTAAAGGTCTTAAGTTCGGTTCAGGTCGGATTTTTTCGGATCACATTTTTCATATAAAACTTTATTCCACAGTTTTATGAACCTATAATATTTTATAGAGTAAAATTTATTTTGTGTACTCGTATTTTGAGTTTCAGATCAAAAGTGTGAGATTATTTGAGATATTGAATTTTTAAAATTACCTCTTGTTAGATTGGATTTCTAACTTTTTTACAAGACGTGTACTTTCGTCAAATATGACTAATTCCGTTAACTTTTTCAAGAGTATTTCAGTTATTTTGTCATCGTCTTTTTCCTCAAACTCATTTCCACCATTGTTGAAGCTTTTAAGAAATTTAAAGTTGAATATCTCATTCATTTCTTAACGAAATCAAGTCATTCAAGTTGCAACATGATTATCTTTTCTTCCTCTACAAATAGATATTGATTTTCATTATTAATATTTTAATTTGACGAAAATAATTTAAAAGGACATAACTTAACAAACTATACATGAATTGAAGTTTGTTAAATATTATAATTCTTAAAAGTAAATTTTTAATAGTTATAATTGATATCCCATTTTAGAGAAGAAAAAGACGATTCTATTGTAATTTAAATAAATTTATTTCGTTATAAAATGAATGATAAATTCGAATTATAAGTTTTTATGAAGATTATCAATGGTGAAAATGAGTTTGAAAAAAAAACATGATTGATAAAAAACGAATATACCCCTGAATTTCCTAACGATGTCAAATGAATTTAACAGAAGTATACATATCGTAAAAAAGTTAGAAGTCCAATATAGCAAGTGATAGTTTTAGAAGTTCGTATCTCAAGTGATCTGACACCCAAAATGCAAGTACACAAAATGCCCTAGATTTATTACAACATTTCATATTGTTCAGTCATACTAGTCCTAGATTTATTTTTTACATAATCATAATTGTCCTGTTGGGGGCCTTGAAAATCACACTGTTCAGAAATCAGAACTTTGATTGATATATAGAGACTTATTTGAAACCGTTACACAATTGAATCAAGAAAGAAGAAGAAAATAGAGTTGGAGTATAAAATGGGAGGCTTTCTTGCTATGAGAAAGAACCAATAGCATTTGAAAACTAATAAAACCGTTTGTGCACATCAAAATGACATTGTGCCATATACATTGACATCTTTGTTACTCGATCAAACATCTAACCTCTCACAACTTCTACATGATTTTAACATAAACGACACGTACGTGACACACCAACTTTCATCTGCATCTTTCTTTCGCATTTTTTGTACCTTTTTCCTCAGAAATTTCTATTTGCAAAACTGGAACAGCTCCTCTATTTACATTTACGTCTGCTTCAAAGAAATTGCCTGTTCCGATCTTTGAGGTTGATAAGGTATAAGTTCTATGATTTTTTTACCTTCGGGGGAAGGCAACTCGTGTTGGGGTGGAATCTTTTTGTTCCAGACAAAATTGTTCTCATGTTCGTACTTACGGATCAAACCTGATAAAGTTTCAAGCTCTTGCTTAAGCACTGATCGCCACGACTCCTTACTTGGCATCTTATTCTTCTGCATACTATTTTCAGCATGTTGAAGAACTCCAAGTGCAGTACCAATCTGAGTATCTGAATCGGCCTTTAGACTGGTTGCAAAGTGCTTGTAACTTTTCAGTTCATGTAGAGCTTTGCAAGCTGAAATAAATTCCTGTAAAAAATGGTAAAAATCACTTACTTAGAGACATTGCACAAAAGATATAATGGTTTTCATGAAACTGAACAATAGAACTTTGAAAAATTCCTGCAAAGAGTCTAGACGATGCTTAACAGGCGAGCAATGTCAGTAAAATGTAGAGATTGTCATATTTGGACAGGAAGATACTATCATATAAGATTGTCACTATTTTGGACAAAAAAAACTAAAATGCACAAGATGGTGGAATTATTGTAGTAAACTCACAACTTCTGGGAATGATTTTAGAGATTGCATACTTACTAAAAAGCCTGTTGATATATCTTTCCTGTCCTTGTTTGCTTTATGTAAAATAATCATGGCTTCATCTAGCATTTGTACAATGCCATAATGCAGCTTTGCCAAAAGACTCGTCGTATTTCCTTTTTCTTCAGCCTTTCTTATAGTTACAGCCTGCAGAAGATTAGCAACATTAAATTGGGATGATTCACCCGTAGAAAATGATGTGCCTTGCAGAAGTAAACAAAGTGACAGTCTCTAACCTGGGCCTCGGCCAAACATACAAGGCTCATGACAGAACACACATTCGTTGTTGCTTCAGGAGGTCTGTTTGAAGGCGCCACACGGTCATAGTCAGAAATAACCTTAGTGGCTAAAGAATGATAAACTCCAGCGGCTTTTCTAAATAGCGTGACAGATTGCACCAAGTCTACAATGATAAAAATAAGAAGTGAGATACAATTATCATATACAAATTATTATGAACATCAACAAGGATTTAATTTCTACCTTTGGACATAACCTCACTCGCCTGCTCTCGTAGCATAGCACCATAGAGAAAACGCATCATAGTGAGCTCATAAAACAAATTATTCAGTTGAAAGAACTTTTGACTCTTGCAACTGAATAGAGATGAAGCAGTAAGAGCACTAGTCCATTGTATCTTTAGATTTGATGCCCATTGAACCCGCCATGGATGGTTCTTACTAGGATGAATTAAATTTTCCAATAAAAGCAGGTACTTCTCTAACTTCTGAATGTCCTAAAATATTTTACAGAAAAGAAAAATGCATTAGTATGAACTACTTGGTGTTGTCAGCAAACACACCAGAGAAACGAAATAGACTACACACAGTAAGTATAGATGTAACACTGCAATTTTTAATTTTGTAGTTATCCAATTGAGATGCCTACAACTAATATTCTACCTGTTCTAACTGTGAACTCAACCCTCCAGACCTTTCCCTTGCAACAACCTTTGTGAAAATGCTGCCGTCATTTATGGTTTCCTCTATTTCTCTGCGTGCTGAGCTCAATTCTTTCAGTCGCTCCACTGATCCAGTGTGAATAACTGCGTATACATGCTCAAAAACAATCTGTAAACAGCAAAACCATAATAAGTGTGACTTCAATTATAACAAAATTATCTTCTTCATTTATATGATATGCTATTAATAAATGGTTGATTTAAAGGAATGTCACGCCCTGGAACGCAGAAGCCTGGATTTAAACAACTAAAAAGCTTTACAAAAAAAACAAAGTTGAAGCACTGAGCAAATGAATGTGCATAGCATATCAAGCAAGAAACACAGAAACTGGAACAAAGACCTGAAGCTTAGGTTCTGTGCCGTCGTATAACAATAACTTATTATTGGATGAGAATATGCATCTCAAAACCACATTCATATAGCCATAAGGCTATCTTATCTAATCAGAATTGCGAAACTATACTTGCAAATCAAATTGAACAATTTCTTTTACTTGGTTCAGAATTAGCAAGAACCCTCAAATTCATCCAAATAACATATACTTATGCAGGAAAATAACGATATATCAAATTCCGATAATTATAAAATCTTACAAATAAGTTGTTCGAAAAAATATCTAACCGCTTACACACTTATACGTGCATGCACACACATAAGAATATAAGATACATAGTACGAGTTGAATAGATATGCGTACCCTTTTGGTTTTGAGCTTCAAAGGATCCGGAAAATGAAACATCGTAGCTGGGGATGAAGAATCTACGCTTGTCAAGTCCTTGACCTTACATGAGTTTTCATATAAATAGACAAGGAAATATCTCCGTCTCTCCGTAGGTCCAGATAATATTTTTATTTTAGGAGAATCAACACCGAGAGCTGGTTGAGTTTAGAACACTTCAAGTACATCGAATCCTACTACAACTTAAACACCGATGATTCGGTTTCATCAAATAATTTGTTCGGTTATTTTTTTATTGTAACAAAAATTAAAGGGCACGGGAGAGTACTAATTTTTTAAATATTTTGTAACCTTTTTTTCTTAATACAGAACTTCTGTGTAATATATTTTCTTTTTTTTTTTTTTTTTTTAAAATGGCTGCATGTAATACACTACTTTCGGGCTCTATAGAGTTCTATATAGGCCTAATCTGGTTGGGCTGATCTGCCTAATTGCTGTCAAGTGTCAACCTCCCGAATTTTGGTGGGAGATTTTTCGTTGTTATTATATCTTCTTCGACAAGGTTTCGTTGTTGTTGTTTTTTTTGAGAAGAAGATTTCGTTGTTATTATTTTACTTTTTAAAATTTATTTTAGGGAGATTATTTAACCTAATCTCCTTTCTAAATATTATAATTGAGAATTCTACTAAAAAATTTAACGAGCAACTGAAATTAGTACACGGGAGATTTAAGAATAAAAAATTTAAAATTTATTGTCCGGGGATTACAACAATTGCATAATAGCCCTGGCCCTTGAAGTCATGAACTAACAATCTAAAATATTAGTAACCATTAGGCCTGGTAAAATGGGACCAAATTCGAAGAACCGAAGTGAAATTCATACAATCGAATTCGATTTTGTATCCGAATTAGTTAAATTGATAATAATCCGAAAATTGATTTGAATTTATCCGAAATTATCCGAATCAAAAATTATCTGATCTGATTATGATCTGAACCGATCATAACCAAATAATAAATTATCTGACCCGAATATGATTCGAAATACGAGATCCGATTTAAATCCAAATTAAAAAAAATGGGGAATTCAGTTTTAGTTGAGTTATGATATTTACAAATCATAATCCACATATATTATGCCACTTTTAATTCAATAAATTAACCTATTTATAAGCAAAATTCATAATTAGAATAATTTCATGTCAAAAATATATATGATATTTAATCAATATATTTGAAAAAGTACTTTATTTTATATAAAAATAATATATTTAATAATAAGATATTTTTAAAGTCTTATAAATCAAAAAAATGAATGAGTAATGATCCGAAAAGATTTGAACCAAATTCATACGATTTTAATCCAAATTTATCCGATTTTAATCCAAATTAGACCCAAACCAAATCAAATCCGATCTGAACTATACCAAAAAACATATCATAACCGAATATTAATTCGATCCGAGATTAATCTGATCCGAAACCGAATGGATTATCCGATTTGCCAGGACTAGTAACCACTCAAAGCCTAATAATTCATCAGGGACCAAAATTACTAATGAAAGATACTAATTACACCTATTATAGGATTATTAAGCGCGGGTGGTGTAAAATTTAAATTTTTTTTTTTTTTTTTGACGAAATGCATAGAATTATATTACTCGATCCAACAACTTAGTATAACAGCGGGACAAACCCCCGACTGTCAATACGACCAGGCTGAAAAACAAATAAATTGTTTTCTGATCGTTTAACAAGATGAACATAAAAGTTCTTGAAGCTAAAAACAAATTCGAAAACATCTCAAGCGATCCAAACTGCGCCAAAATCCTTGAAAACAGCGTTATCACAATTGACCACATCACATAAGAACCGTTGATACCCCAGTGTTCAGAATCCTCACTCCAGCTATCTACATGCCGGATACCAGCTATAGACTTGCCGAACATGGAAACCCCCAAAGGATGAGTAACACCCCAGCTATCTACATGCCGGATACCATCTATAGACATGCCGAAAGTGAAAACCTCCAAAATATGATGAACCATCTTTGGTTGTGAGTGGTGAGCTCTTGCAATAATCTTCACCGTCCTAACTTCGATGCAGTCCTTCCAGATCCCCCAAGACATCAACAAAATTATTCTCAGCAGATCCAACCACGAACATAGAGAAACATAATTAATTAAATACATAAAAACACTCCAAAAGGAGAGACACACGCCAAAAGGCGAGACGAAAAACCAAAAATTCAAATACCTCGGAATGACACCAAATTTTGGTACGATGTTAAGGAGGACAATTTGAATCTAAAGGTATTTTTTATTTGGGGATTCGGACTCAAAACCAATATAGATCTGAGAAATAAATTCTAAGATATTTGGCTTTGATTCGATTTTTATTGAAAACTGGAAAAAGGAGAGAAGATTGGGACAGGATCGGAGAATGGAACGAGGAAGGAGGGTGGGGAGGGCGGCGACGGAGAGGTCTTTAGTCGACTCTCATTAGCCAAGGATATGTTTAATTGCTTAAAAAATTTAAAAAATTTAATTATTCTGTAATCCTTATCATGTAGTGCTTTTTTGAAATGTGTACCTTTTCCGCTCCCAAAAGAAAGGTACACACTGCAGGGCGGAAAGAAGACCCTTTTTTCTTCTTTCAATAATTACTTGGTACAAAAAATATTCCAGTCTTTTTTGAATAGACTAAAGCTGGGATGTGTAAATATATTAGGATAGATACAATTCACCAACCCACAAAACTTTGTATAATAGTCCATCTACCAGATGTTCCTACTGCTATGACTTTTAACCGCTTTTTATTTTGTAAATAAAATAGTAAGATGTTTTGTTCAACATTAATGAATTCTCGTATTATTGTTAATGAAATTTTTGTTTTTAGATATTGCTACTTGGTTTAAACATTATAATTTTTCAGAACATAAATGTATCATGATCCCGTATAAATTGGACGAGTATCTCGTCGAGTATTCGGATGGTTCGTTTGAGTACTTGAATTTCTTCAACAATAAATTGATTGTATCTGATTTCGCTATTTACAATTTATGACACTGATTGATCGGAATATCACTTATTTACATTATACTAGGGAATTTTTGCCCGCGCTACGCGCGTTCTAAGATATTTTTAATTTTTTTACAGTTAATTCAAAAAAATTGTTAGTAAAAATATTTTATTTATAAATGTTAAGAATTGTGTTTATAAGTTTTTGCGTTTATGACAATAAGTTTGGAGATATTTTTGAAAATTGTCAACACTAATGTTTTTGAAAAGGTCAGTGCACATAAAATATTACAATTTTACCAATAGAGTTAACGATATCTAAAATAATTATTTTTATGATAATTTTCAATACATATGTCTTTTTATTATGAACCTAATAAAATTAATTTGTATTTTGAAATATTTTTTTAAATTTCTAAAAATACAAAGGTAAAATGTGATTTATTTGTAAATATTAATTAAAAAATTGCATATTGTAACATAACATCATAATTTTTATTAGTATTTTTAAATTTCTTTTGTCATTAATAAAATTATTATTTTCAATCAAAATCTAAATATACTTATTTGGTAAAAAGTATTCCAATCTAAATAGAAATTAGTAAAATTTGGAGACAGGTGTATCTATCCTAATTAAATCCTAATTAAGTCCCAATTTACTGTGTCTTGCAACTATATCAAACACAATCTTCAACTGCTATACACATCATCTGCAATTTGGGAAATTCAGCTTTTCAATCGACCACAACTTCACGAACTATCGAATGGAGGTTAGCAACACGAAATTTCAGTTTCTTTAGCATTATGTTATGCGGTTTTGTGTATTGATTGAGCAAAGTTACAATGATCGAAGATGGTTTTAGATTCTTGTTAAATATTGTTCCTCTTCAGGAATATGTACACTGTAGTTTGAATTTGTTAGTTAAACTATGTTCCAAATAAGTTATTAGAGATTAGAACTTACCTGGTTGTATGTATTGCATGCATAAGATGTTATAAATTGGGTCGATTAGTACTTGCCTGTTTGTATGTATTGCATGCATAAGATGTTATAAATTGGGTCGATAATTGGGTCGATAATTGGGTCAATATTGATTAGTACATGAAAATTAGATAGAATGACTAATGGATTTAGATGTCTTTTAGGAAAAGTTTAGATGTCATTAGCAAATTTTTATAGAATCAATGGATTTATATTGGCGATGATATGATTTTACATTATTGGTTCATTGTTAAATTAGGAATATAGTGCAAACTGTTGAGGTGCTTATACAATTTATGACACTGATTGATCGGAATATCACTTATTTACATTATATTAGGATTTCATTTGCTTCTTATTCTTTATTTTTCACTTCCGAGTTGTCGTTTCTCATTTTCATTGATAATTTGAACTCTTTAACTTTAACTTTGGGCTACTTCGCATTTCTGGTATATTTATGTACCAAAAATGCAAAAATGGTACATCAGTATACAACTTTTCATTTCTGTTATAGGGCGCTATCTCATTTTGACGTGACTACACATCTTTTATTTTTTAGATCAATTATTTATGAAAAAGATGACAAATAATACAAAGTTTTAATTTTCTGGAAAAGATGAGTGGTCACTTCAAGACCTGCATAAACAGTAAGACATGACAACTCCACTTTCAAGTAGGTTATATACTTGATGATTATAGCTTCATTCTGTGCCTTACGAAATGAATCAAACTTTATTGTTAAATTTGGAATACAAAAAATGGGTGACTACGAGTGTCGCATTTGGTTGCTTGCTGAAAGAGATGACGATTATCGTAGGTTAAGACGAAGCGATCCAAAAGAGTATTTTGCAGGCGTTCGTCGAGAATGGGCATATCGGCGTGAGGAATCTGAACGATTGAGAAATGACATCATTCATATTGGTGCAAGAGTTCCAACTCATGATTCGCTTGTCATGTTTCCTGGTCCCGGGGAATGTGGCAATTGGAATAATTATAGGAAACAAGTGATTACTGATGTGACACATATACGATTTGAAAACAATCTGATGTTGGTGTGTAGGGGTCGTCAATATATGTATCAACTTGCCACAGATTCCGTTCGTGCTATGGGTAGAGAGCTCACAGAACGCGAGCAATATCATCTTCAACATAATCCCAACTATGTATCTGATGGAGCCATATCCGACGAAACTGAAGAAGAGTGATATGTGTATTATGTATTTTTAGATTGTTGTCTTTTTATTATGACCAAATGTTCTTATTTTGTATTGTTGTATTCTGAGTACCCTATTTCCGTATGAATTTCATTTTTATGATTACTCTTTTTTAGTAGTTTGATGACGGATTCACTATAATAAGAAGATGCACATAACAATAATACATAAATAAGAAAGAACATGACATTACATTAATCAGTCCATAAGCGACATTCTTTACGAGAAAGAACGTACATTCTTGAAAAAGAAGTAACAAAAACTTTTAAAACACATACATCATGAACAACATAATCTTCATGATCATCCTCGTATGTTTCCTCATCCTCATCATCATCGTAATACCCGTACTCATTATGATTCCCATCATCATCACCATCTTTATCGTCATCCACATCCTCATTTTGAACTTCATCCCCGGAGTCAATTATTTGTTGTATGTTGAAGCTTTGCATAAGATTTTCCATCTCAGAGTAATGATGATTGACTTTCCTTGTTAACTGCTTTTTAAGATCTTCAATGATGATTGTCGCACGCTCCTTCAGTGGTTCTTCAATCCAACGAATGTATCCACATCCAATGAATCCATCTGGAAAGTTGACGGACCTTCTTCCAGCATTGGACTCGTACCAGCACATCCTTTCAACCATCAACTTGTTGCAAAAGCAAATATTCGGATCAGAAACGTTAAACATCTTAATTCTAAGAAACAAGTGGTAGATATATTTGAAGTATTTGGGTGAAGAAGTAATGACAGATATGAGTATTTATATAGACTTTACATGTAAATTAGTACATACTTTGGAATTGATCTCGTGACTACAAGACTACTCATCTTTTTATTTTTCATAGCTTTCTAGTGCTTTTTTAAAAATTGCAGACACTGCAAAGAAAGTTGCTGACACTGCAAAATAGTAAAGACGAGTGATCACATCAACTTTAAAATAAAGTTACAAAGTTGAGTTGTCACCTCACATCTTACAATTTGAGTTACAAAGATTGGGTCCCAACTAAGGAGGAATACTATGATGTTTATGGAGTAAACATGGTCATGCTTAACGCCGCTTGTGAGAAGGATAAACCAATACATGATACTTTTCACAGGAGGCAGATCTCAGAGAAGGAATATCAAGATGCACTCGCCAAGAATAATGATGAGTACATTGCACAAGTGAAAGAGCTTGAGGATCTTGAAGAAGCTGAATGTGCCCTAGATGATTATTAATCATTTCTACTTGGAATAACTGTTTTAATTTGTGTGAAGTTGTTGTTTGCATTTCCATTTTTTGTAACTGTGTGCATTTCCATTTTTCATTTCCATTTTCATTTTCTATAATTGTTGTGTTCATGTTAGTTTTAAGCAATGAAGGTTGTATTTGTGTTATGGAAGACTGTTATTTTTAAAACAAATATGAACTAAACAAATACAAAGCAAACATTCCAACAGTTCTTATTTAGATAAAAATAATTTAGAACATTCCAACATAAATTATTAAGTTCATATCATAATCCGTCCTAACCCAAACAAGGACACTTGTCTTTCTTATTTTTCTTGCCACACATACCCTCAGTGCCGCAAAACCTCTTTTTCCCTTTCACCTGTCTTTCTGGTTGCTTCCTCAGCTGCACAGCAGGAGCCTCCTCCACCTCGATCTCCTCATCCACCACTTCCTCGTCATCCTCGTCCTCCTCATCCTCCTCTACCGTAGCCGCGGTCTGCATAGCCGACAAAGTATCATGTGATATAAAGGGCTGGAAAGCCCCGGATGGTGTAATCAATCCTGAACCACCTGCACATATGAAATGTGAATAATTATGCTATTTATATGAAAAGTACATAATGAAAAATATTATGGGAGTTGTGTTCATTACCTGATCCAGCAGCATGTGACACAAAGTCCTGAAAACCCCTAGGTGGCGTAATGTATCCTGATCCAGTTGCATCTATGGAATGTGAATAATTAATCTACAAATATGATTTGACATAATGAAACTATTTAATGGTGGGAGTTGTGTTCATTACCTGATCCACCTGCATATGTCAAATGTGACTGTAATGGTGTGGACATGTACTGCTGCGAACCTAAAACACTGGACTGTCCAAAACCAGGAAATCTGTATCCCTGGGAAGTCTGATAACTGTGAGATCCCTGGATAGGCTGGGAACTGTGAGATCCCTGAAAAATCTTCGACTGAAGCATAACAGTGAAACCATATCCCTGGGAACTCTCAGAGAAGTGAAACGGAGACTCCATCATAACAGTGAAACCATGTCCCTGGGAAGGCTGAGACATGTGAAATGTAGAGTCCCGCGTAGCAGTGAATGCATGTCCGTGAGAACTCTGAGGCACCGGTGTACCATCCCATCCAGGACCTAAATACCGCTCTCGCTCATCCACAACTGTGGGGTTTAGCCAAGGCACATCCCATCCCTATGCTGGAACATGAGGAAGAGGAAGAGGTGGAGGGGTAATCAGTGTATGTCCCCTACGTTGCCTAGTAGGGGCAGGTGGTGGAGGGGGTCTGTCAATAAGCGCAGGGAAACCCGTTACATCCAAAGTACTCTGTAGAACCTGTATTGTCTCATCCACTACATAATCATCATCGGTAATGCCACTCCCAGTCATCCCGTGTAAGGCACGTGAAATCCCCTCAGCCTGTATATATATATATTGTCAATGACAATGAAAGTGACAATGAGATAGAATATGACAATTTTAAAGTGACAAACTTACAGCTATGGGGAGGTGTCCCTGTGTGGCCTGCATACCCTGCTGAGCAGCCCAGATACGAGGATTGATTATGTAACGACGTGTAACTGTTTCATACCATGGAAAATACTGATCGGAGCACGTTGGTACTCATGTACGAGTGTATGTGGGTGGTGAAATGAGTTCATGATGACGAGAATACCAATGCTGAATCACCTGATCATATGACATAGGCCATTGACGTGCCGGACCGTGAAAAGAACTGTGGCCAGAAAATGGTGAAGATCACAGAATCGCCTGAAGAAATCCAAACTGCCCGGTGCTCGATCTGTATAACACCATTCCACAACTTGCTCGAATATCACGGGGCACTGTGTACTCATGAGTTCTCGTTCACGATCAGTAATGGACATGGCCTCTGGTGCACTGTCTAGGTAAGGCCTCCACTTGAAGCCACTCTCATACATGTTATCCAGCTCAAAACGAGTTCCCCGTGAACTGTTAAAAGGCACATTTGCATATTTCAAAGGATAAACCTGACAAACCTGAAATCATTGATACAAATAAATTAGTTACAAATATTAGAGGCGCATAATGGAGAATATTTTGGTATTTTTGTAGATTACCTGAGAGCACAGGGATGATGTATGAGATAACTCTGTCGGTGTGTGGGACATAGACCTGGAAAACGCTCATATATCCATACCTATTACACATTGCTATTTTTAGTTAATTGAATAACCTTATTGAGAACATGTAAAATAAAGGTGGTAAAAGTGAAGGGACATGTACCTGCAATAGAGTCATGGAACCACAATCAGCAAAGTTGTTAACCAATCAAGGAATATTAATCCCCCCCTTATGAATGGTAGTGACAGTGCTCCTCTCATCATCAACGATATTGGGGTCAACCCCTAAAACGTCAAGTACCAAACTCGCATCGGGTAGGCCCTCCTCTGTGAACACTGGATACCCACCAATAGGGAGACCTAGAATGTAATATACATCCTCTAATGTGATAGTGGTCTCGCCGAAACTGAAATGAAACGTGTGAGTCTCGGGACGCCATCTCTCAACAAAAGCACTAATCAGTCCAGCGTCATGTGTCATCATCCCTATCTGAAATACACCAAATAACCCAGCACTCTTAATGGCTTCAACCAGGGCTGGCTTCAACCATCGCTCTTAACCCAGTACTAATTCGAATTTTATAATTTTTTAGCTATTTTTATAACTTATATTTACCTAGTATACCTAAATTACAAAATTTTAATCAGTCCAGTATACCAATCATATCCAAGCCAAATTTTACCTTTTTATAATTTAATTCACTTTGACATTCTATCAAACAAGTTACATGCATTCTAAAATTTCACTAGAATTACATTAATTTGAACATAATCCTATCCAAAATCAAGTACGATTTAACAACACAATCCAATACCAATCAATTTTACAATTTTCAATTTACAATTCATAGAAACTACAATCAAAAAAATACAATTCGAATTCATAAAAATAAAATTCAAATTCATAAAACAAAGTTGGATAAGAATGTTACCTGAGGTGGCAGCAATGGGGTCGCCGGATAAATTGGCGGTATTTTGCTTCTTGTTCTGTGGTGAGGGCTTCTATGGTGGGGGAAAAATGGGGGAAATTGAAATGCTTGCTTTTTGCTTGTGTGGTGGGGGTGAATAACTGAAAGGGGATGAGGATTTGTTAAGGGGTGTCACTTGAGGTGGCGAACCGGAGGACAGATACGCCACTCCAGGTGGCGCACCCACTCTAATTTTTTATTTTTTTTTCTATGTTTGAAAATTATAAATCAACCATTTACTTAAATTTTATTTTAATCAACCATTTCATTTAAATTATTTTAATTTAATAATAATTCATAGCTTATTTAAGTTCATAATTTTCTAGTAACAAGTTACCAATTTTACTAAGTTACAACCAAGAACAAGTGAGGAAGAAAAAAAAACGGAAAAAATAAAATAAATTAAAGGGAGGTCGCTATCTGAGGTGACGGATTTTGTTCGGGATCGCCACTTCATATGATGCCGTGTACTACAAGTGAAAAGTTGTATAGTGATGTAACTTTGTCATTATTTATGGTAGACATGATTAAAGTTTAAAATTTGACATGTTTATGAATCTTCTGAATTTAAATCATCACACTTCTTGGTAGATCGACCAAAACATAATAAAACAATGAGCCAGACTTGGGCAAAATTAACTTTATTTTAAAGAGAGCTACGTTTCTTGCCCAGTATATTGAATACTGAAAAGTATGGACCTGTCCTCATGCCCCCAACACATAAACAAATAGCAGTACTGTTTCTATAAGTATTTATGAAGTATCTTTTGACTAATCAGTGTTGATTATTTGGTAAATACAGTATATTTTTTGAGAAAATTGAAATGCTTTACAAAAGATGAGTGTTTTTATTTTATTATAAAAGCAGAGGTGACTAATAAAAGAGACCCCCTCGTGTCCTTTAACCCCTTTATTCCTTCACGGCTCATCTACTAGTACAAATATATGATGATTCAACTCCAACATTCTAGCTAACCCACTCTCCTCTCCTCTCCTCTCCTTTTCTTTCCTTTGCTTTAAAATATGGTCACTGCAACTTCCCCCAAATTTCCAAAGGTAATCAATAAGCCTGTCAGGAACAAAAAATGAAATTTTTTTAAAGGCCCTAGCTAAACAATATTATACAAGATTTTCGAACTAATACCGATATTTATTTGGTACATTTTAAATTTTCCGATATCGATATTATACTAGATTGATTATCCCTGAATCCTTGAGCTAATACTGATGTTGTTTTCTCTAAACTATTACTTGGCATGCAGGAAGTTCCGGCAGATGAGCAATGGAAAGATGGACCTCCTCGTGAAGCCAAATGGTGGTACTCAACTTTCCATACTGTCACAGCCATGGTTGGTGCTGGAGTTCTTAGCTTGCCTTATGCCATGGCCTACTTAGGATGGTATATTTCCACTTACATATATGAGTCTGTGACTTGAATTTAGGATTCTAAAATAAACTCTCTGTAACTTTTTGTTTGTTTTGTTTTTCAGGGGACCAGGGGCCATGTTTATAATATTATCATGGTGCATCACCTTGTATACAATGTGGCAGATGATACAGCTGCATGAATGTGTGCCCGGTGTTCGATTTGATAGATATTACAGTCTTAGCCAGTATGCATTTGGACCAAAACTAGGTCCATGGATTGTGCTTCCTCAGCAACTTATTGTTCAGGTTGGATGTAACATAGTGTACATGGTCACTGGTGGCAAGTGTCTCAAGAAGTTCTTCGAAATAACCTGCACAGATTGCACTAGGCTTAGACAGTCCTACTGGATTTGCATCTACGGATCCATCCACTTTGTTCTTTCTCAGCTTCCTGATTTTAACTCTGTTGCAGCTGTTTCACTCGCAGCCGCCATCATGTCTCTCAGGTATTTTAAAGTTGTTTAATTCTTATGGTCCGATTCCGCTTAAGCATCCGTGTTTCTAGAATAGTGGTAGAAGCATAACTGTTTTCTCAACTTTAATTTCTGTGATGTGGGAATTAAAAGATACTAGTAGTAGGTTCCCGGAGATGCATGGTCAACTGAACTCACATAGGTGTTAGGGTCTAAGAAAATGAATTCAGAATCTTGAAATTTGGTCCAACTCTGGTACCATAACAATCAGTCAATAGTACACAAACAAATAGACAGTATAGTGGAATCTGTGCAGTCTGTTTTCACAGAGAACTCAGCTTTAGAGGCGAAATTATGTAAACAACATGCAAAAGGTCAAGGAGACTCGAAATACTGAATTTATGGGATAAGCTATTATATCAACTCTACAGGAAAGAAACAGGAGAATAACCATGACACCGAAAATAGTTTCTTCACATACATCACACCAATAAAAATTCACAGAGGGTCCAATACTTTGTAAATTTAATTAAAATGGTGTAAAATATTGGTTGCAGCTATTCAACTATAGCTTGGGTAGGTAGCATAGCTCATGGTCGTGTCGAAAACGTGAGCTACGCATACAAAAGTACCAGTGGAGCTGATTCAATTTTCAGGGTCTTCAACGCATTAGGCCAGATCGCATTTGCATTTGCAGGCCATGCTGTTACTCTGGAAATTCAGGCTACCATTCCATCGACTCCGGAGAAGCCCTCCAGAATTCCAATGTTCAAAGGTGCACTTGGTGCCTACTTTGTAAATGCAATTTGCTATATCCCTGTTGCTTTTGTTGGATACTGGGCTTTTGGTCAAGATGTTGAAGACAATGTCATTGTTGGACTTCATAAGCCCGCTTGGCTTATTGCTGCTGCTAACTTGATGGTGGTCATCCATGTCATTGGCAGCTACCAAGTAAGTTTGTACTGCTTGGCTCTACATTTTTATTCCAAATCAGACCAACATTCAAATATTCACATGAATTTATTGTTACCAAACTACCTTCGGTCATTCTGAACATTGTTTTTTAAGTGCATTTCTTATTTGGATAACAATTCAAGTATATTGTGTAGGTCTTTGCCATGCCAGTGTTCGACTTGGCTGAGAGAGCAATGACTAAGAAGTTCAATGTTCCGCCAGGGATCTTACTCAGACTCGTCGTTCGTTCTGCCTATGTTGGTGAGAGACTAGTTAAAGTTTGATACTAACTACAGAACTATTAGACAATCATATGACAATTCCTTAAACTTTAATTTGAATATGTGCTTATAAATTTGTAGCCATGACTTTGTTCATTGGTGTTACCTTCCCATTCTTCGGGGATCTTCTTGGTTTTTTCGGGGGATTTGGCTTTGCTCCCACGTCTTATTTTGTAAGTGTTCATCATCCATTTCAACTACTTATCATGCCCTACAAATTTCAGTCAAGATCTATATGATGACAGTAAAATTTGAATGCATGTATTCCAGCTACCATGTATCATATGGCTGACAATCAAGAAACCTGAGAGATTCAGTGCATCATGGCTCATCAATTGGGTAAGCAACTCGACTCGTACATGAACCTGCTATGATCCACTGGTTCCTAAAGCTAGTGGCAAATATTTTACCAACATGTGAAGGAGAACTAACACAAGTATCTTAACAGGCATGCATATTCATAGGAGTGTTCGTAATGATTGCATCGACGATTGGCGGAATGAGGAATATCATCGCAGATTCCTCCTCCTACGAGTTCTACTCATGATTCAGTGATTATATGAATGCATATGTACAAGTATATATGCTACATCCACTATGCGACATTATGATTACTAGTAACACCATAAGTAAGTTGCTTCACTTTATTCTCACCACACTATCATTTTCAGAAAGAGTAGGTGTTTCATTGGAAAGCTTTCGCTTTGATTTCACTCAAGAGTCAAGTCACAAGTGTTAGCTGTATTGTGTTGTGCATCAGGGTGAGGAATTGGGATTGTATTTTCCCCGTTTCGCCCGAGCCATGATGTAACCGTGATGTATAATTATGTAAACAATTTGAACTTCACACTTTCTTCACAATGTCAGTTTGCGACATTTCAAATGTTAACAAATGCGTGCGAACCCTCCATTTCAAATGTTAACAAATGGATGGGACGGAGAAAGTATGAAAATAGAAAATGTTTGTATCCTCCTTTCAGTTTGAAAATATAGATTGAGGTATGGAAAAAAGGTTGCATTTAGCCTAAGCTTATCACCAATAAATATATCGATAATGACAACTTTAAAAATCATTTAACAAAAAAAAAATCATTGTGTATAATCTCAGAAATACAATTTAGATATCCTGTATATTAAAAAATTGCATACATTGTCACGAAAAAGAAAAAGAAGCTGGCAACTAACTCCTCCAATAACACCAACTTCAATTGAGAGTCTATATCATGGACAGTAACAACTCCATTAACACCCAGTTGTTAGAAAATACTCTAAGATCACCTTCACGTCCAATATTATTATATATTAAAAAGGATTGATATAATACTTCAACTGGCTAACTTTCCATGCCGTAGAAAAGTTTAACTATAGTTTGAGATGGGCTCAGATGTAAGAACAGAAGAGTAACAACCACCTAATGAAGTTTATAAATACAAGCACAGGGAGCGAAATTTTAGAGAAGGGAGCGGTATGCCTCCTTTTCTTTGCAGCCACATTCAGAAAATGGTGTCATGCTACAAGTGTAGAATACATCTAATCTAACTACAATGGTGGGCTTAAATTACCACACCTCCCGACTCTACTGTAGACAAGAAGGATTGGATTCCGAAAACAATGAAAAGAACTCCACCGGAAAGTGCAATCTGCAGAAGATATGTACAACTGAGTATTGTTACCGATGCTTGTGCATGTGTACTAGATTAGAAGAATTAGCAGAGCGACATAATAAATGATACAACAAAATATGCAAATACAGGTGCAGTTATTTACTAGTTTTTCAGATATCTGTTTTGCCAAGCTTTTTCCTCCCAGGACAGCAGCAGTGGTACACAAGGCATGACCCCTGAAGCAAGAAACAAAACCAATCTAATTTTCTCTTATGAAATAAAAGGAGAGTGCTCGCAATAGACCATAAAATTCAATTTTTAACAGCTACACCACCGTTACTGAGATAGAAATTATTGATTCAAAAACTTATAGCTGATATGCTTTACAGCCCACAAATTGTACTTGCTCAAATAAATTTCAAGCAAAACTCAAGAAAACAAACGAATAGGAATGACATGGTTCCGCATTTCTAAGATATCATAGAGTGGTATAAGAGCAGGTGTGTGAGGATATACTAATGTGGATTTATTTTACCTCACAGTTTATTGTAGATATAGATTCCACCTGTCTAGCCAAATAAGTTAGTAGTCGGTCGTCATACCCTCAATCTCAGATTCATAAACCCCATATTTAGTTTCAGTATACCATTACACACTATCTGAATCAGTGTAAAAGTTGTATATGTCTTTACGGTACTACTCATGTGAAATAACATATTAATAGTGTTGGTTTCGCAACATTATTGGGCTCTTCTTAGGGGGAATATGTCCTGGGAACTTGCCAAATGGGCCATTTGATGAAAGTAGAATTTGGTAAAACAAAAGAGTCTCGGGAGAAAATGTATTTACAAGATTCCACCAAGTACAACGCCAAACGGATTTTCATCTGCGGCCAATCCAATAGTTGCTAGCTGCAAAACGTCATAACGTTGTCATTTAAAAACTTAATAAATTACAAACATTTAGGATTGTCCTGAAGCATTCAGGTTCCCAGTACAAACCTGGCTCTTGTCACCCCATTCTCCAAAAAAGGTAATAGAAAATGCCTGTTCAGTGGGGTAAATATCTTCTTAGATACAAGTACTTGCATGTTACGAGAATTAAGTTCAGAGACATACTACCAAAAAAAAAAAACCTTTAAGAGGATAGGTGAGAAGAGCTGAGTAAGAAATGGTCGACTTTGCTTTTTCGAATCATCGTCACCCTATAAAAGCACAACATATCATAATTAAACAATTGCCTAGACATCCATAGACCCACAGTAAGGTATTAAAAAAACCGAAAGTCACTGGAAATCAACAAATAATAAATTTACTAAATTTATGTCTAAAATGGGCCACGAGAACTAGCACTAATTTCAAAAACTTCACTAAATATACATTAAGAAAATACAAGAATGTAATGCAACCAATCACAAATATTTTCTTGACATTGATAATCATTCATGTTCATGCAAGCACAGGAGTTTGCAGACTGAGATCATCAAGAATCTTGGTAATTTGTTATCTTTCCCAGGTAAGGTGGGAAAAGAAACCAGCAACAGCAGTGATAACAAATAAAAAATCAACAATAAATCTCAGGAGTCAGGGGAAGATTATTTTTTAACTTGAGAAAAAGAAAAACTAGGCAAAAGCAGAACCTGGATACCTGTTGATATACCTGATTACACATTTATATAACTTTTTTTATGTCCAAAGTTTTACTAGTATGAAGATAAGAATATGAGGGTTCTGAAAAGTAGGTAGTTATATTTTAAAAAATTGGGAAAGGTCAATTGCAGAATTTAAATACCCTCCACACACACATGACTCTGCTGAAACTCAAAACCTCGACCTCTTGTTACCAAGAGAGGAGGAGTACCTACATTCTACTAGGCTAAAATGCCAGTGCAAAATTAAACAATCGACAAAACTTATTGAATGCTGTAATTTCGGGCATTACCTTGTTGTTTTGTTTGACTGATCCATTAGTTTTAAAATTAGCATCCTATGCAAATTAACAAGCTAGAGTCAGAAAATGCACTTCAACCAAGGTGATGTAAAAAAGAAATTCAGTCTAAAAAAAGAACAGGAGATGGACCAGTTCGGCTTCAACTTCAGCTAATTCTTCAGCCTCCCTATTAGCAAAAACAAAGCGGACAGACTCCATTACAAGTAAATACCTTTTGCAATAAAAAAATATTCACAATTTAAATGCCAGTAAAAGGAATTAACAATATCATAGTTACCCTTCTTTGAATGCATCCCACAAGGACCATAACCCAAATCCGAAAAATAATAATGTTGTGATATGATGAGTCAATTGTCGAGGAATCTGCAACAAATGATAATGTGATATTGTCAATAATGATTACTCAATCATCAAATAGTTGTAAAATTGAGATTATCTGACCATTATAACTTATATTGAGAGTGAAGTTACTTGTACAGCTCATAAATTTATGCCAAAGTACTTTTGTGGAAGAAAAGAAAAAAAGAAAAAGGAAATGGCCCCAGCATATGCCAGTAGTCTGAATATGTTTTCTTAACGAGTAATTAGCACTTAAAGAAGACAATATAGCAGGGCTAGCATAACTGAACTTAAAAATGTGGGTGTATATAAATATATAATATATAAAATGATAGATGGAACTTCAAAGGATTAGTTTTAAGTGGTAGTGCCTTGGGGCTTAGGGGACTGTCATTAAACACTATGGAATCCAAGCTATCACTAAGCATGATGGATCTTGGTGGTTTACCCGTTGTAGATTTGAATGTGAGTGCTAATGGCTGCCTCCTCTAAAACATGTATTTAAAATTAATGCATCAATATATGACTCTAGTCATAAGATGTAGAAGTCTTACCAAATTTGGAGCAGCCCATCCAAGAAGAACTGAAAGAATAGTCATTACCTAGAGACATCAAACAAGTTGAGTTGGTTCAAAAGGTTTACAATAGTGTCATAGATGCATAAGAATACAAAATAGGGAAGCTATGAAGAGAAGCCACTTACAAGTAAAGCAGACAAGCAGCCTAGCAACACAAGTTTCCTAGGATATCGCATCGCCAGGATCTACAACAAAGACAAATATGTCAGATTAAGGTAATACATTGACTTCTTCTTGCAAGTAATAGCTAAAGTTGGTTATGAGTTTTAAAAAATAAAAATGAGTATATAAGCAAGCATAAAATAGAAAATATTTAATAATAGTAAATTAACAATGTCAAGCGCTTAAATCTAAAAACTATTGCTTGTATCATCCTTCATTTTATCAATGGGAAGCAACCTAAAGAGCTCGGTTCACGTGAACCTAGTAACAGACCTTTCTCACAGAAAGATGGAAACTAGACCAAAATATTTTGATAATTGACAAGCTAATTGCTTTAGATACAACAAATATACAGCTCAATATTACATAAAGCAGCTAGAATTCAATTCAACCAACTTCTTCATACCACATATTCATACTGCAGCATATAAATGTTCAATTCATTTGAGACTTTTAGATAAATAAATAAAGGGCTCCTCTTGATCAAGCCTAATAGCAAAACTCCATTCAAATTTGATTGCAGAAGTAATTTCTACAATTATAGTATTGCTGGGAAAAAAAATTGTACAACGAAAAACTAACAATCGAGAAAGAACAATACATCAAACACAAATATATGATCCACAGGAATTTATAATGTCGAAAACAAGCCAAGGATTATAATGTCGAAAACATTACAACTGACAAAAACATGACAAGCAATGATGGATGTTAAAGTTTAATCTACCAGACCATGATCCAGAAACTTAGGTTATGATACTCTTTTAAGTAGACGATAATTTGTCGAAATCCTAACAAACATATGCAGACTCCAAGATACCCAAATTCACAAAACAACACACCAATTTACCATCAAATAACATATAAAAAATCACATCAATGCACAAATAACATTAAATTCGATCCTGTAAATAAAACATTTAATAAAAAAACTCACCGCAGCTGCGAAAAATGTCTTGTCTCCTATCTCAGAAAGCACTGTCATGGCCAGAGATTTAGTAAACCCCTGTTTTCATCACAATCAACCAAAAAAAACATTAATACGAGATTAAAAAAAATTATATAAATTAACAACCAAGAGGCTGTGAATACTTACTTGTACTACAGAGTGACTCATTTTTCAGACAGTTGAGAAGGAGACAAGAGAATCTAGATTTAAGGAGAGATCAAAGTGTGTGTTTGATTATGTAACAGATACTTATAGTACCCTGTATCTATATGTGTGTGTATAGACAAGGGTTTTATTTGCTAACTAACTTAACAGGAAACGAATATCATCGTGTTGCTATTTCAACTGAGTTAGTGTGTTAAGATCTCTATAAATATAGTTATTAAATATAATTATGAAAAAATGAATAGTTTTTTAATTTTAATTTTTAAAAATATAATATGATTACTTGATTACCGGCTTGACGGCATCTATAGTACGACTGTACGAGTAGTATTTTTTTAAGTAATAAATGCTTTTGTCCTTGTCAATAAGTCAATGATAACATAGGTAATACCGTCGTTAACCCAAGAGCAAGTACTCCTAATATAGGACCTGTTTGGCCGCAGCTTAATTTATAAGTTTATGGCTTATAAATCAATTTTGATTTATGGAGGGTGTTTGTGTACTCAACTTA
Source organism: Heracleum sosnowskyi (assembly GCA_030848705.1). Classification (NCBI taxonomy): domain Eukaryota; kingdom Viridiplantae; phylum Streptophyta; class Magnoliopsida; order Apiales; family Apiaceae; genus Heracleum; species Heracleum sosnowskyi. Next base: position 9,280,440 of record CM061238.1, read on the forward strand.
TTTTATTAACTTATAAATTATAACTTATTTTTTTAGTTTATGACTTATGGGGGTGTTTGTCTACCCAACTTATAATCTAACTTATAACTTATAAATTGATAGGTTGAATGTTAAAAAATACTAACATTTTGCTCAACTTATTTCATTTTTCATGATTTTTTTTATCTATTTAGTAGTTTATATTTTTATATTTATACTTTTAAATGTTTTTTAATCTAAAATGTATTTATCGAGATCATTATATTAATTAATTATTTTTTCAATTTAATAGTTTATATTTTTATATTTATACTTTTAAATGTTTTTTAATCTAAAATGTATTTATCGAGATCATTATATTAATTAATTATTTTTTCAATTTAATTTAACAAAAAAATTATTAACATATAAGTAAATTTATCCAAACACTTACGTAACTTATAAGTTTGCATCAACTTATCACTTATAAAGCACTTACTCATTATAATACATAAGTTCACTTTTTAAGTTCTCCCAAACACTTATAACAATCCATCAACTTATCACTTATAAATCACTTACTCATTTTAAGCTATAAGTCAACTTTTGCTTGATACCCCAAACGCCCACATAATAATTTTCTGATTTTTAACAGTGAGGTCGAATTTTCTATTAAATGTAATAAATTATTTAAAATTTAAAAACGAATAAAATACATAAAAACGAATAAAATCAAGAATAATCCTATCTTGTTCTTCATGGTCTTTTTATAAATACATAAAAACGAATCTGATTCATATTTGATGGTGCCTAGTGCAGTGCATCTTTGGGGAACCTTTGTTACAACATAATTGCATCTCATGCTTTCTTCTTTTTCTTCGACTTGAAAAATTCAACTTGTTTTATCTTTGGGTCAATACGAAAACTTTCAGACGGGTCACCGGTCCAAAAAAAATTTCGATCAAATACTTGAACTAAGTAAAATTTTTATATAAGTTTATGTCGTTAGTTCCGTTAAAAACCTTAACGAAAAAATGATGTAGAAGCTGATGTAGCATCAAGTTTAACAGCGAATTCATCACTCAAGTTTGTATTATTTTCAATTAAGTCATCGACTAATTTTTTTTCTAAACATTCATAATTTAATTAAATTAAAATTAAAAACATACTTATTAAAAATCACGTCATCGATGAATTGTAGCAGAAGTGTAAATTTTTTGATTGTTTGATTTTTTATTAAAATTTAACTAAATTTAAAATTATACATATCCATTTAACTCATATGCTTGTAGATCGATATAAGTGAAAATATATTTAAAGATTTTGAATGTTTGATTTTTTCGATACAACCTTTTTTTTGTTGCTAGAATGTTTAGATTTTTTGAATGGTTTTAATTTAAGAAAAATTAAAATGAAAAATACTCGTTAGTTCATTTGATTGTAAGTCGATAAAGGGAACAAGTACTGTAATTACTTTTGAGTATTTTTTTATTTTTTATAATTACAATTTCTAATTAAATTTAAATCATATGCTTTTTCTTTAAAAAAAATAAATTTACATATTTTTTCAAAGATCTAATTTTTTTCACCCAATTGAAAATCAGCATACTGTTTAGTGATGAATTAGGGTGAGGACACTAAGTTCTGACATGGTTGTTGTCTGTTGATATGGCGCCCACGTTGCAACTGATGTGACACCACTTAACGGACTTCCGTTAATACTCAATGTGTTTTAACGATCGTGAAAGTATTTTGGAGTTGAGTAATGCGAATGCAAGTTAATTACAGTTCTATGATGCAATTGAAAAATTTTATGGGTTGGTAACCCCACTAAAAATTTATGTATTGTACAGTGACAAAATAGCTCATTAACCCTTTTATCTTTTTACTGGTAGTACGTAGGAATTTAAAAATCTTCGATGTTTAAAAAAATCATCAATTCATTCTCGAAAATACATTTTCGATTGATTTTTAAATTTTGATTAATTATTACAAGTTCTTCTTAAATGTGTATCACAATTTATCCACCAGATTCATTGAAACCGTAAAGAACATTAAAAACATAAAAACATCAGTAATAGTGCAACAAACTATGTGTGAATATCTCTTCATTGTTGTAATATACCGGTATTTTAGAATAATAATAATAATAATAATAATAATAATAATAATAATAATAATAATAATAATAATAATAATAATAATAATAATAATTATAATTAGGAATCATTATATTAATTGAATAAGGAATTATATTGTAATTACTTGAGTTTTAGAATTCTAATTCTATTAGTAATTACTAGTCTATTTGCCTATGCTTATATAAATAAACTATCGTCGCACACAACCCTAATTTAATATTATTTTGGAGGAGCCGCATTAGAGCAGAGGAAACAGAACAATAGAGAACAAGGTTATTTCATCTTCTTGTCCTGATTTCCTATCCAATACGTATGGATACATTCTAATTGTTTGGTTAATGACTGTGATTCCTGTAATTCACGAGCCTATACTAATATTTTAATAGCTTATACTTTCTTACTATGCTTTTGAGTTTTGTTATTAGCTTTTGGTGTCACCATTGTTATATTCAATATTATGTTATTTTAATATTGATCTTGTAAGTTAGTGAGTTAATTTACATTGTATTTGTGATGTAGTCTGGCACACCAAATTTGATAATCAAAAGCTACATGTTAAGTTATTTTATTAATAGATTTGTTAATAAATTTATTTTATAATAGGTTTTGTTATAATTATGAGATATGATTTTAAAATTACTATTTTATTAATAAATTTGTTATTAACTTATTATATAAGAACTAGCTTTGTAGCCCGTGCGAGGAACGTGCATGTTCTAGCCAACTGTTATTATATATTATGAATCTTATGTAACGCAACAGTTTTTGTTTAGTGAGACCGTATTTTTGCTGTCGGAGAACACATGTAATACTAATCATGCACAGAAAGAAACACGCACAAGCAGGTAGTAGTGTACTCCACAAGTCCAAGGCAAGTAGACAAAATTCAGATGCTAAAAAATTCACAGCACAAACCCAACTGCTATTTCTTTCGATTACAACATGAGAAGCATGCTCTCATGTGTACATCTTATGCAATATAGATGTTAGGGCAGTATGGTAATACGGGAAGTATAATTCTGCTGTTAAGCATCCGGAGAAGTATGGTAAATAAGCAATGTATGATGTATCTAAGTAACCCGCAATCTTGGCAGGAGCTTTGTAGGATTCCATGCACCTGTCCGGAGGAGGGGAATTAAGAACCACTAAGTGGGTTTTGCAATTTTGATTGATGTGCATACAACAGCCTAGGTGTAGAATTGTAGGCAATGTAAGTGAGCATGAAGACATCATCAAAATGAATATGTATCACTTTGCAACCCCTTGGAAGCCCTTTCAGGACTGGCCGTTTCCAAGTTCATGTGGATTGGATATATTTTCATTTAAGTACATGGCTTCTTTGACTGTCTTTATCTTTATGGAGAAGAAATAATTAGCTTACATAAGAGCAACCCTGATCATGCCCCTTGCATAAGGATGAAGTCTTGAATAGAGGCTCTACAAAACCATCCAAAGGGGACTCCAATGAGGCACTCAGTTTTTTTTCTGCAATATCCTCAACATTGAATTGCCACTTTAGATAATACTTTAAGCATATGAAAGCAAATTACGTTTTTAAACCTATAGAAGACATCAAAAGTGAATCTTGAATTAATAAAGAAAAATAAAAAAGGCAACACTATGATCAAAGTAGCAAACATATCACTTGAAGCAGCAAAAAAGAAAAAATCAATAGGTTTTTGTCGGAAACTGACTGGAAATGAGGCTAATAACTGCAATTTGTATACCTGAAATTAAACTCTTAGGTGGGAAAAAAAAGATGACAGAATAAGAATACATATTTGACATGCAAGTAGATAAGAAATCTGGTTTAAAAGAGCTTAGATTAGAATAAGCACTCTTTCTTATCTGTTCATCAAAATTGACACTGGAATTCATCAAACGAAACCCATCAATGGACAACTTGCTAAATTTAATATTTACACTTGTGTGTACATCTCACATGCATATTCTGGTTTGAGGATTGCATGTAAAGTTTTTTTAATACGGCATCAGGCAAGGGACATGATGACATGAGAGACGGTGGAGAGATTAAGAGCAGGAGAGGAGCAATGATATTTAATAGATCAACAGAACTATAGTTTTGAATTTTAACTAAAGAACTCTTTAAATCACATAGCCTATTCCCTTTCTAGATAGAACAATGATAAGTTATGTAACTACGTAAGTGCATCAAGGAAGAACAATAGAGTGGGAAAATATATTTAAAAAAAGGCATGTATGTGAAGTAACCTGCTTTTCCCATGAATTTAATACCAAAATTAACTTATGTACTAATCTTCTAAGAAGGCGGCTAATCTTTCTAGAAGTTCATATATGTAAGTGAAAGTAAGTACTTGTTTTGTTCTTGTCCTTTTTCTAATAAATACAATTGTTCTTGCTCCTAATCTAGTAATGAATTGCAAAATTAATCTAGTTACTATGATAAATGAGCGAATATATCTCAACATAGGCATAAAAACGACAATCAGCAAGTAATAAGTCCAGTAATCCATTACTACTATTTACAAACCACGTTCCATTAGTCTGCACAAATTTTAAAAATAAGCATTAGAAGAAATTGAAGTATTTATAAAAGAAGGAATACACAAAAACAGAATAAGGTGACCTCTATTTTAAGCAGAAGTGTCCTCATCTGATTTTATCGATTCCAACTTACAAGCTGTATAAAAAACATAACTGAGTATAATCAGAAAATGTCTCTAATATTTATGAATCATTATTCATAATCTATAGTCAAAAGATGAATACCTGGTCCCAATATCAGAAGTTTGTTTTGGAGGCCTCTTTTGGTGTTCCACTCCTCCTCACCCTTTCAAACTCTTGCATTTATATTTTGTCCTTGAACACAATATGGGAGAAATGACAGATATTTGGATGTTTGCACATCCCACGAAATAGAAGTGCAATAGTTCAAAGGGTTAGGAGGAATGAAAGATCACAAAGCTTTTCATGGTGAATTCTGACTGACAGACGGTTGGTAAGCGCTGAACATAAAATACGGGTAGGAGTGTAATTCAATACAAGGGCAACCAATGAATGATATTGAATAATACCAATTACCAAGTCACTATTTCATAGGTGTTGTACGTTCCAACAACCAACAAAACTTCACATAATAGCCAATTGTGGTTCTAAACCAATTACAGAAGCTTAGACGTATCTTACAGAAACTTGGTTGATATATGAACTTCCTCAACTATAGAAAGTCTGTACATTGAATCATAGTTTGCTGGGAAATAAGAGATGGGGGAGGAATAATTTAGGGAAGAATAGTGAAATCAGATTAAGATGGATTATTCCCTAATGCAGCTCCAGTAATGCAAGATAAGTTTGGTGTCCCTAAAATATCAATAAAATGTGTCGTACTCCTTAAGTTGATAGTTAAACTCTTTCTAAAACTCCTTTTTGTTTGGTGCAAACTGTGTTTTCGTATTACCATCTAGTTGAATTTGCAAACATGTTCTAGATGACACTGTTCATCCATCTTACTAACAATCCACCACAATTATTTCCATTAAAATTGTAAAAGTAAAAGCTTTCAATTAATTCCTCTCATTACTTTGTCACTATATTGAATATAAGAACTTTTTTGATTTATTATCAACAATTTAATTTATTTTACATTAACAACTTCAATTCTTACTGTTTTTAGGAAGTAAATGGAGAATACTTAACGGACATACTGAGACCTGAGCAAATAGTGAAACAACCGTGAAAGTATTACCTGAGCAAATACTGAAACAAGCGTGAAATTATTATAAAGTAAGATAGCTGGTCGAATAGATTTTTTTAGTTTATCAAAATAACACAAATTTACAAAGTTTAAATAGACAGGGTTCATTAGTAAAATGCACAAAAACATCACAAGTACTATGATTATTTCTTTCTTGTTCCTCACTAACAAACAACAAAGTTGAATTTGCTTATTACCTTTAATTTTTGTTGCCTTATTCCACTGAAAGAAAAGTAAGAAGCATGATAACCCGGCCATGAAACTCTATGATAAGCACCATTTTTTCATTTAAAGCATAATTTGTTGGCTGAATGATCTCAACTACACAAGCTTGATAACACATAAACCTACCACTTTTCCCTCTTTTTGTTAAAAAGAGGTACTCTCATGTTTCTTAGGAAAACCAGATAAGCTAACTACATGTTGGTATTGCATTTCTGATTCGTTTTTACCAAGAGCCAGTCCTATATACCAAGCAAGCAAATACTATTAAAATAGAGGACACAAAAAATTAAGGTAAAGAGTTATAGAAAGCTAACTTTAGAACTTCTGAAATGCAGTATATCCTCTTATACCCGGAGTCATATATATATCCTATATGTGCAATTCAACACTGCAGCTCTTCCTCTCATGACTGCCAATATATCTTTCCAGCAACTAAATCTTCACTCTTTCCTGGCTTCTCAGCGGCATCTGGTCACCAACCAGACTTTGGTCACTGTAATCACTCGTTTGAGAAGCTTTACGCCAGGTATATCTAATTATGTAAACTTTATATCCTTGTAGTTCCATTATATGTTACTATATATGTACTATGTCACCCTATCAAGGCAGAACATAAACAAATCTTAATGGCAGTATCCTTATTGAACTTCTAAAATCATTAATAAAAATTTACACAGTGCTTACTATAATTGATGAGGGTATGTTCTATGGTCGTTCCACAGTAGTGTAATGGTACACCTTTCGAGTGGTCCTCGAGGCTAGTTTTGTTTAGATAAAAAGAATTACTTATCCACTTTAGGCCATTCTCCAACTCGATAGAGCACTCATCAGAATTTTCTATCCTATTGCTAGCTATGTCACTCAAAATGGAACCAATATTTATCTGTAAGAAATAGAACTTTTGGAACGATGCCAGAAATAATTTGTCATGCCAAAGTCTACAATTTTAGGATCAAGTGATCAACTAAAATCATGTTTGGAACCTACTTAAGTCATATAACTTTTAATCAATACATATTCATGTTTTAGATTTCCATCACGAACTTTATAATTTTGCTTGAAACTCATTTATACGACATAACTTTTCCAAAGTTTATTATATTTTATATCACCGACTACTTATGGCTTGGCTTGAACAATGAACAAATATCTATGCAATCCTTCTAAGAAACAATGTTTTATAAGTATGCAACTATGTCCAAAACATGGCGAGTACTATAAAGATCTATTTAAAATATTTGGCCCTACAAAATAGAAAACTTCTTATCAATACAGATGCACGTACTGGTTCCTTCTTGCCAATAATGCACGTACTGGTTCCTTCTTGCAATGGTGAATACTATAAAGATTTATTTAAAATATTTGGCCGCATAAAATAGAAAACTTCCTATTAATATAGATGCAGGTAGTGGTTCCTTCTTGCAAAAAACATAAGGCCTTTGTAGATAGCAAAGCTATAATCTTTTTTATATTCTAATTCAGGGCTAAACTACCATAACCAGTTTACAATACTAAATAGTAGTATCAAAAATGCATTACAGTTCACTACGTTTTGAGGGACTCTTTAGCCTCAATAACTCCCCTGCAGCAGCAACTATTATATACAATTATTTTATAGGGATACAATTTTTATTTGTACCTCTCTTTAAAACTCATGTAGTTCTTACATTCTTCTTCTATATCCTGTGACTTCTTTCTTATTAATATTTGTAATCCTAGATTAAAGTTCAACTTGCCAGCATTGCTAAACTCTATTTAATATTGTAGTTGAAGTTCTAGAAAAGATAACCACCACATGACAGTAAAGATGAAGTATAAGCATGACAACTCTCACCAGAGAAAACAATTCCAATCGTGAGATTTTGCCTCCGTTGAAAACATTGAGGCACCTACAAATTTCCAGGTAGCGCTCTAAATTATGTAGTTACTTCATCCGTTTCCATCCTTCTTCATGCACACATGACTAAGACGCACTGATACAGCCTCTGAATCACTAAGGAGCTAATTACAGGGGTCTGCCAGAACAAAGTAATATACATAAACGGTTCCTTAAAAATATATTAACAGAGTAGCCACATAGATAGTCAATAAGAAATAAAAACCCAAAACCGGTTAGAACTCTAAAATTATCAGGGATATCCGACAACAATCAAAGTGTACACAGGGAATGTGACCAGATTTACCAGAAACATATGAAGTACAAAGGCCGCTACATAGAAAGTTTGGTGGCCAAGGGAAATCCCTCAATCGATTGCAAATTGATCATGTAGTATGTGTATAAAAAATATTCACATAAAATTCATGCAAATATTAGCATAAAATCGGATTCAACTACGATAAATCTTTGATGGCAATTCATCGAACAGACAGAGTGCAGATTTGGGTAAGCTACACAATAATGACAAATTGCACCACTTACTCACGAGATAGTTAAACAATGTGTGTGTATACATAGGGGGCAAAGATTCATCAAAAATCTATGTTAGTCTCCTATACATATTCTCACCTTCGCTATGTTACCGGCGCTTAATTGCGTATGGGAGATAATCGGAGATTGTATAGGAGGAGGCCGAAGTTGGATCAACGAAGATTGTATAGAGATATATCTACGTGCAGACTTGATTAGTCCGATCCACCTCATGTTATTCGGTGCTGATGTTGGCGTCATAGTTCTGCGAGAGGTGAAAGGTTAGAATGAGCTACAGAGTTATAGCACTAATACATGTATAGTATAACAAGATAACAGGGTTAAATTTGTAATTTAATATAGAATAAAATCATTCACAAAGTAGTATGTTGCAGTATAAGATATATAATAGATGTTTGTATTTTGGCTTCACGTTAACACTAGTAATGCATGGTCCCTGCTTCTTTTTAAGGAGTACTAGGTTCAGTTTGTTACTCTTTATATTCATTCATACAAATATGGTCACACTTGATTGTGGTAATTAAATTATTTAATAGTTTGTAATGATTTCATAAGGTATAGTAAAGTACACATGCACCACCTGCATTATTGATTGCCTACTGTGATTATCATATACACACTGCAATTCTGTATCTGCAAGCATTTAATTAGGCCATGTGAATATTAGTATGGTTAATTATGTGTATAAGTACTGGTTAATTTAATTATATGTGAAAGATTTCTAAAACTTTTTAGTTAGTGTCGTATATTATATTTATTTTAAGGCTAGTATTTGAATAATGTTAACTAATAAATGTGTGTAACAATAGATTATTATTTTTGTAAATAGATCGGGGGCGGGAGTTTAGCGGATCGATTACAAATTTCGTTAGTGTTTGAGTTTGCTATTTTCGAGGTACGGATACTCTCCTCTTTTATTCAGCGCTACTCATGTTAGAATTAGCTGTGTTCGTTTCATTTAGTTCTCAATTTATCCGTTTTGACTCTTTAAAGTTACTTTAAAAACTGTTTTGCAATATTTAAAAATCTATTTTTGTGGTTTTCTAAGAAAATATGCATCTTAAATGCTTTTAGAATATTTGAACATTTCTCTCAGTTCTCATCTCAAATATTAAACTATATGTTTCGAAATATTTATATATTTGTCTCTGTTCCGTTTTAAACTATTTGAATATCTGTTTCACTGATTTTGGAAAATATTCATTTATATATCTGTTAAAAATATTCGAAATATCTGCATCAAGTGATTTTAGAAAATTTGAAATATTTTATTTGAACCCTTAGTGATATAAGGTATATCGAGTTAACCAACTGTAGTGGTACTACAGTCATGTCATTACGGCACCCGCATGACACTTCCATGACAATGTGATTGGTCATGACGTATCCTTCTGATAGCTCATGAGGCGAGCTTTTGCACATTTTGATATTTGTTTCAGGATACGTGGGTGCACCCAGAGTTTGATTTGATTTGTGATTTGATTTGGCGGTGACGATGTATATGTCGTACACGTTATCCGGTTTGTTACATACGTTACGGTACCCTATGACGTATGTATTTGTATTTGTATTTGTATCTGTTATGATCTCGGTATGAAATATCCTACCCTTTCGTTGCTTTACCCATACTTATTTAAAAATAATTGTTTTATTATAAATTGTTAATTATGTATATTTGTTTCATGTTCTAAAAACTGTATTCCAAATCCGTACTGGGCATCTGGCTCATACCGTATTTTTTTTTCTGGCAGGTACTTGGGGGCACTTGGGATGTGTGATGGAGAGCTACCCTATAATCTCATTTAGAAATTATACAATTATAGATTTATTAGGCTTGTTTAAATATTATTTGTTGTATTTTAGTGTTCTACATACAGGTTTATGATTTATTAAGTAGCCTCTCATTTAAATATAGATGGGGGTGTTACTAAGATGGTATCAAAGCTGTAGGTTCTTTCTTGTAGAAAACCTATTTAGGTTGACCTGTGAGCAGTGTTCTAAAAATCGGTGATTAATCGGGATTAATTGCCGATTAGTCGCTAGACGGCGGGCCACCGAACTGATTAAGCGAAAATCGGTCAATTAATCGTTTTTTCAGAAAAACGGTAAAAAAATCGGCTGAATCGGTCAAAAATCGGGCTAATTATTTAAAAATAGTAATAATTAATTAAAATTAAAAAAATTAAAATTTAAAATTTAAAAGGTAGAAACTTGATTAAACAATAGGAAAAAAAATATTATTTTTGTACATATAATTATAATTTTAGATGCCTAAATAATAAATTCTCTTTATTTTTTCTCTTAAATTGATCTCTAATTGAAAAGTTAAACCTTCAAAATTTTATTTATTACAATTATATAACAATTTTAACATATTTGCATAAATATATGATAATAATATATGTTTAGTTGAAATAACGAAACGATTATATATATGAATATAATTGTATATAAAAAATATTATTAAATTTATTCCGATTAATGATTCGATTAATCATTTCGATTAATCCTGGATTACCCGATTAATCCCTGGACGGTGCCTTCACCGATTAACTCTGATTCCCACTTTTTACAACACTGCCTGTGAGAGTGGATATGTGTTAGGATGGGTATTCTGCTTTAGAATTTCATTTAGTCATTTTATTTGACACATATTATGCTTTTATGACATTTTACTTTAAACTACTTTGGTTGATCCCTTTTTTGTGAACTTCATTCGAACATGTATATGATATTTTGGATCTTGTGAACTTCATCTGTTCAGAATTTTGGATTTCTATCTTCGTGATCAAAACCTTTTTGTGTGTCTTCGTACTCTTAACGAAAATTATGTTATATGTTTGTTTGATATCGAGAGTGCTTAGAAATTTAAGGAACTATATAGCATCGATGACTTGATTTCGATAATGGTGCATTGCCTCGATTGACATTATCATAGGTATGGATTAGTTAAGTTAATATTGTGCAAGAGTTAAGTTAATATTCTGATGAGTTAATGGACAAGAAAAATGAATGATCTTTAAAGATGCGAATATATAAGAATATGTTTAATAAGATCAACAACTTATGAGAGTCTTGAAACTTTTGTTAGCTTCAGAATAAAGGAAAGTTTTATATAAAGATTGTGTTAACCTTAGATTTTACGCAAGGATAAGATGACATAAGCTTAAAATGTGATTTTGTAGACCGTCTATAGGCTTGACCAGTGAGTTGTGGGTTTACTTCGTATGAATAGTTTTAAGCATTCTGATTTTGAATTTGTAAGATTATGTTCATGTACGTTGTTACATATATGATAATAGATTATCTTTTGGGAACTTGCTTTATCTTCCTATATATTTTTGTATATTATTTTAAATTTAGAATAACTTTTTACTTGTTTCATGTCTATGTGTCATTCGTAAGTTTTGAATTATATAATAGAAAAAAAAAAGATCTATATGCATGCACCTTTGTTTGCTTATTCGAATTAAGTTAAGAGTCTTCTAGAATACAAATACTCAGTCCGTTATTTTATTTTTTTACTTTTTGTAATTTTCTCATACTCATTTATGTTTAGTGTTGGTCCTTGAGTATTGCAGAAGGAGGGTTGAATGCAATACTGATAAATTTAAATCTATGCTTCAACAACGAAAACTAAGATTTAAAACTTATCAGTAGAAGAAATGCAATCACAAGTAGTTTTCTCACAAAATAAATATTTTATTTATCTTGCGAAAGTGTTGCTACAACCTTCAGAGAAAGTATGTTTTTCTCAAGCTTAGATTACTCCAATTGATACACAGTATAGAATGAGAGAGATAGTCTAAGTAAACTAATCCTATCTCTATCATCACGAGTTTGTGGAGCTGCTGTCATTTTCATGTGGCAGCTCCTTACAATTTACCTACCCGTGTGTCTTACCTAAATTGCTATACAAACAGGTTTATCATTACTGGAAAAGCAATCTAGATACATTCTATATTTAGCTAACACAATTCCAGTAGATGTTGATTTGTCATACTTTTGAATTGGTGAGCTTTGTCTTGTGATCCTTTAAGCTTCTGTCGTAGTCTTTGCAGACCTGATGCAGTGTTGGGATACTACAACACGCATGTTTCTTGAACATCCAAACTGTCACATGTTTGACTGGGTAGATCCCCAATTCAAAGTTTATCCCTTTGAGACAGTATCCTGAACTCCAAGCTTGTTGTCACAAGAATGCGCTTTTGGTGACAGTGAGAAATCCCTGCAATAGATGCTGTCAGGAGTTCCAAGCTTGCTGTCAGGAGTATAGAGAGTTGTTGTCTCAATGCTTCCTCCAATGTTGCTGTCAGAGTGAATATGATGTCATGACTTGCAACATGTTGTCTTCTTGTAACCTTACTGTCAGTGATATGACAGTAACATTTATTCTTGTTGTCATCATGATATACTCCTTGAGGCTTGAACAAACGAATGAACTTCTTCCAAGATTTATAAACAAGTTTATTACAACAAATGAAATGGCTACAAGAACATACTCTGGTTGTGACAGTATGTTCTACTTAATGAAATTAAGTATTACTAAACAAGAAGTTAAGTTGTCTTCTAAGCCATCACCTATAAATCCTAACAATCTCCCCCAATTTATTTTTATGGATAATAACTACAAATTTACATATTATACATGCTGACAACTTAACTAACAAAGATCAGAATGAATACAAATATAGATGCTCCTGAATGATTGAGCATATATGGAATATTTACCTAGTTTGAGCTTCAGACTTTCTTTTCTGCCTACCTTTTTCCTCTCTTTTGAGAGCTTCTGCTACATACTTTCTGAGACTTTCTACCAGAGATATTTCCATTGGAGAAATTGCATCATCCTCAATCTCATCAATGTACTTTTGAGCTACCTTGGAGTGAACCTGTTGAGCATCCTGGAGATCCATCCATTGCTCTTGACCAAAGATATAGGTTCTGAATTTTAAGATGTCTTGATCAAGTTTGAATCTCCTGCCAAGAAATGCATTGAGAGTTGTCCTTCTAGCCTTGTCCAGCTTTGAGTCTTCACCCTTTCTCTTATGAATAATTTCTTCAAATTCAAAAGAACACAGCATCTCTAGATGATTAGATGATCCAACCACTGAATAGTTCAACTCTTTCAGTACACTGGTTCTGAGCTTTTGGAAACTATCCAAGTAGATTTCTTCCTTTCCATACTTGATCCTTAAAGGGTTTTCCAACACACAAGGTTGAAATTTGGGTTCTTTACTCCTCTCCTTGTTCATTTTCTGGTATTTGCTTAAGAGTTCAGCTTCCATTTCCTCAACAGTCTCATCATGAGCAACTTTAGTTGATTTCTCTTGACTAGGCATGGTTTGCACTTCTTATTCAGGAAAATCATCCTCATATTCAATTATTTCTTCATCAGAGTACTCCAATAGGTTAGCAATGCCAACATCATCATGCAATTCCACATACCCATGCTTCTAATAAAATTCTTCATATCTTTCAGCTTTGTATATCAGAACATGTTCCATGACTTTATCAGGTACATTGTCATAACCTTGCATTAGATTTACCATTATCTCTAAGATAAAATAATCAATTCTCCTTGTGACTGTCCTCCTTCTGAGTGAGAGAGTTTCTGTTATCTCATGTGAAACCACCTCCATAGTAAAGTCCCTGTGAACCTTTACTGACCTTGATTCATCATACCAAACGACATACATGCTGGCTTCATTGTTATCATCCAACTTCACTTCAACATTTTTGATTTCTAGAGCCTCTTTCTTCATCATGTCAAAACTGTTGTAGAGTTTTGTTTGGATTGGTTTCCTCAGATTCCTGCCAAGTCCTGTAGCTTTATCTTTCCCTGAGTACTTTGTTTTTCCTTTCCTTGCTTTAGTAGTCTTCTCAGTTTCAGGTTCCTGTCTAGAAAACCAAGCTCTTGCTAAGGATTTTGTCCTTTTAGGCTTGATTGCTTTCTTGGTTTCATCCTTGACAGCATCTTCCATGACAGTATCTTTCTTGACAGTGTCTTCTTTCACAGTGTCTTCCATGACAGTGTTTTCATTTTTCTTGGCAGCATCTTTGGTGACAACATCTTTCTCAGCATTGATACTGTCAATAGCACACCTTAAGATGTTTGCTTCCAAAGCTTCAAGTGTTTCAAAATCCTCCTTTTCTGTAGCACTAGCATTTTTCTTGTCTTGTACAAGAGCTTCTTCTATACTTTCTTCCTAGGCTGGATTGACAGTATTTTCAGCAGATGTTCCACCAGCATTCCTTGCCACACCAGATCCTCCACTTCCATCCAACTCATCATCATCATTAAGAGTGTTATCAAATGCACAACTTTCACCTTGATCTGTTCTTTTGGCATTGGCTTTAGAGATTAACTCCTTCACTATAGAGATGTACTTCATGTCTCTCTTTGCCAGTAATTTGTGAATAGCTTTAACATCTTGAACTCTCTTCTTGTTGATTTTTGAGTTGAGAATTGTATTTAGCACTTTCATAATTGACCTTGTATCCATTTTTGATGTGCCCTTTAGATATAAATATTTAAGCTTCTTGACATTGTTCTTTGAGGCTATTTCATAGCGGACACAAAATGGGTTAAGGTACACCTCTGGAAGTTTCTCTGAGATTAGGTTCAGGATTTGCACCTGTAAGATCTCATTGAAGATTGAGTGGTTTGCTGTAATCTTGCCTCTCATCACACTCAGCACCCTTGCTTGAAGGTTCTGTAGCAACTGCATAGTTATGAACATTGAGATTCATATGTCCAAGTACACATCAATAGCCCATCTTCTTTCCTCGCTGATCTTCACACATACACTCACAATCTTGCTCATCAGGAGTGTTGAGGTTTGAGTTAGTGTTGAATTTGGCCTTCTTATTATCTCCTCAATCATCCTGATGAATTGTTCATCCTTATTGTGCAGTGTGCTCTCCCTGTAATCCACCATTAGGGTATTTGCCTCCACCTGATCAATTTCAGTTCCTTCAGTCCAAAAGGCTGGTGCATTGCAGTATTCATGCAATTTCCCTTTGCCTTTCCCCAACTTATTATGCTCCTCTTTTTCTCTCCACATCTTCTGTAATGAATTTTCCTGAGGTTGAGGAGTTGGTTCTTTAATTGATACAAGAGGAAGTATTGGCCTCTTAGATTTTGCTTTTCCTTGCAGTTCCTCCAACACTTCTTTGGACATCAATATTGTCTCCCCATCAATCTCATATTCAAATAGATTTCCAGCTCCACTTCCTTGTTGTTCTGCAGATTTCTCATCCTTTCTTCCTGACTCCCCCTTACTCCCAGACTCCCCCTAAGATTCAGGCTCCCCCTGAGTTGTAGGCTCCCACTGAGTTGCAGGTACTTCTTTTGCTCCAACACCTTGCTCTTAGACAGATTTTGATCTTACATTTTTCTCCCCCTTAGGTAAGTTGGCAGCATCAATACTTGCAGATAAAAGTTGAAGTGACTGCTGAATACTAGCAAATCCAGTGGTCACCATGGTAGACAGACTGTCAAGATTGGTGTCCATGGATAGACATTTGTTCTCCAGGGCTTCCAATCTGAGAGCAGTTTGAGTAGAGGGGCCACCAGTTCTCAACCTTCTTGGAGGGGAAGGAAAAGAATGGGGCTTGGAGGCTGAGGGGGTTCTCACACTCTCAGGGTTTTTCTGAGTGATCTCATCACTCCTCACAGTGGAACTCTCAAGGCCTAGTGCCTGAACAATGTGGGCTCCCTCAATTTCACTCTGGACATGCTCAAGTCCTCCTCCTTTTGCCAGCTCATTTGGATGCCTCTCATTTTTTGGAGCACCTCTCTTTTCTTTTGCACTCCCTCACTCAACCTAGATGCATGGGTATGAACAATACTTACATGCATTGAAAGAGATGGTTTAGAGTGTACCTTGAGAAGCTGAGAGAGTGGAACATCATCATCAAAGGCATCCTCAATGAGAACTTCATCATAATTGGGCTGTGTAGAGGTGACAGCAGCTTTTCCATGAATGTTTCTGTCAGCTAAATGGGTGACAGTAGGTTCCACTGCAGCTTGGACAGCAGGTTCGGTCGTGACAGCAACTTTGACCGCATCCTTGACAGCAGGGTTGTCTGTGACAACAACATTCACAGTGTCTTTGACAGCAACTGAGGCTGTGATAGCATCTTCCCTAAGGTAAGATGCTCCTTGGAGATTGAACAAGGCACTGGTTGTTTCTCTTTCTGGCAGAGTTGTACCTTGTTCTTGCTCAGTGTTTGAAGGAGTGGTTTCCATCTCACTTTGAGAAATGGGTTCTTGTGGACCACTAGATGGGGGCTCATCCATGATTGGAGATGGATGATCAAAACCTAAAGGGTTGGGACTGTCCCCCTCTCTAGGTTGTGGAGAAGAAAATTTTGAATGAGTAGGGAAGGAAGAAGGTGAAGATGGAGAAGAGAATATTGGCTGCTCCACAGAGGGAACTTGTGAAGCATCAATTTGTGAAGTGAAATCCTCACTGTGTCCCGACTCCATGTGTGTTTCTGCAAGTGGAGGCTTCTCATGAGGTGAAACATGAGGGTGTGCAGACTCTGTACAAGTTGCCTTGGAAGACATGCCAATTTCAATAGATGTCCCTTATTGAGAAGGAACATCCATGGAGGTGTTTAATGCCCTTATTTCCTCTACAGTCTTTTGGGAGACTACAGGGTGGCTGACAGTGGTTTTGGCCCTCCTAGCTCTCTTCTTCTTAGGCTCAAGAGGAACCACTAGGGGTTCTGTTTGACTAGCTTCTTTATTTGATGCACTAGGTGCAGGAATCTTGACTCTCAGTACTACCACCAACACCGGTTTCTAGGGGTCTTTTTCTGGATTCTTGCAAGGCTTGTCTCTGTAATTTGGGAAGTCTAGAGAACCTAGGCTGAATGTATGGTGTAGAATGGGGGTTAACTAAATTTGGGTCTAATCCAGCCTCATCTTCAAAAGAGAAGGTTTCATACCCAGAGGGTAATGGAAAATCAAAATCAAGGTTAGGCACTTGATAAACCATGTGTTTAGTGAAGCAAAGTGGAATACGTGCATTGAGATTATGTGAAGTGAGGGTTGTGTGTGTATTTCTTTTCAAAACACTGCAGACCTCTGTACGAGTGGCATCTTCATCAAAATCACAGAGAGAGTTAATACACATCATTAGAAAGCGAGGATAGAGATTTACCTTCTTACCTATGGCAGCCTTGAGGTGTGCCATGAGTAGCTTTCCAACATCCACCTTGTACCCATGGACAAGAGAGTGTGTGAGCTTCTTGATGTAGGTGGGTGTTATTCCCAGAACAATGCAACCTAGATTGTAGAAGAGGGGGGGGGGGGTTGAATACAATCTAGTTCATTTTACAAAACTTTTTCAAACTTTTACAGTATGAACATATGTGCTTGCAAATTAACTAAAATTGAGTCAAGCCGTGAACATAAATGAATTCTTCGAGTTAAAAAGAAATGCAGAAGACAAGCAAACTTTTTAAACTTTTCAGGTGGGTTTCTCGGAAAAAGCCCACCTGAGGTGTATATTGAAGAATTCTCTGGTTTTGTTTTTCAACAAACTCCAGCTGCTTACACAGATGATGAAAGAGGGCCTAAGTGTTTTTACAATTAGGTTTGTGCTCACTTCTTTCATTCATACTCTATGCTACTCCACACAGTCTTATATACATCGACTGTGTGTTACAAACAAAACCTACAACATAATAAAATATTACATTTTTGGTTCTGCTTGATCATATGCTCGTCAGAAACTATCATATTCGGGAAATGCCTTGGCTGACATCACAGATACGCTTTTATAGTCCCAAATGGTGCTTTTTGATTGAGTGTGTTTCTCTCTTCAAAAATTACTAAGTCCATGCAATTGACCTAGCTTCCAAGCCCATGTGACATCTGCATGAAAGAGACCTTTACTTGGTTACCCGACTGTCAAGTCACTATCAGCTGAAATAAGTGAACATGTAGTATTGCATATAGGTCTTCATGCTTGTCAAGTTTTTCCTTTGTGTCCAGTTAGAAGGTAAACTTCTAGGTAGCTGCTTTAAGTCTTATTTATCCATCAAGACATAAAAGAGAATAGATGACTTCACATTTCATTTGCAGGAATTTGAGCCTTCGAATATTTACAATTTGACTCCCTATTCCATACATCTTTTATGTCGTTATCCAACATCTTTTAGTCACGGGTGTGTAATGATGATCTCTGAGACTGTCCTCCATTCAACCTTTAAAAAAAAGGAAAACTTCAAAAGATTCCTTTACATATATTTGTTTTTCATGTTGAATGAGATGAACATCAGTAGGCGTATTAATTCTTTATCCGTAGACTACCATTCTACGAGAATTATCCGTAGAAAGGTAATCTCAGAACATCCGTAGAAGTAATATTCCTTAATTTTATCCATAGATGGGACATGACATTCTTGGCTGCATCCATAGATAAAACATGACATCCTCAGTTGTATTTGTAGATCGACTTCCTTCAGCTTTTATCCGTAGATGTGATGTTCTCAGCTTTTATCCGTTGATGAGATAAGATGTCCTCAGCTTCTATCCATTGATGGCATTTGATGTTTTCAGCTCGTATCCGTAGATGACATAAGATTTCAATAGCTTTATCCGTAGAACAGATACAATTATATTCATATTTAGATAAAAACATCTTGTCATCCTTATTGATTCACCATTACTGAGTTGTGTAGGCAGGCTTACCACTGAAACACTTGGTGCTTGATTCGACGTCTGTTGGCTTGCTTCTGAATTGCTTCCTAACTTGATGACAAAATATCTTCCATTCATTTGATGTGGCTTTTAGACCTTGGATAGATAGAATGCCTTCTAGTTAGCTTCCTGATTTATCAGCTTCTGTGAACTAGCTTTCTGACAATCAGCTTCGGTATCATGATCAAATTCTTTTCTTGAGTATTTTGTTATCATCATTCCAAATGTATCAACCCTAACAGTGGGAATCCCGTTCCAACCAGTGGACTTTGTAGAGAACACTTTCACCATGGCATCAAGAACCATGCTCCATTCCTTCCTGAGATACTTCCTGTCCATTTCACCAAATGGGTACCACTTAGTTGTACCCTCTTCAAGAAAGGGTCCCGAATACCCAATTTTTAAGAAGAGCTTCTTTTAGGTCTCATCACTTGCAAGCTCTATGTAGGTTTTTCCTGGTTCAAGCACAATTCCCAAAGCTGCATTGATGCCCTGAATAGTGAGAGTGTAACTGTGCTATTTGATTTTGAATTTGATGGTGGTATTGTCTCCATCTCCCTGAGCATCAGCCGACTCCCAGAAGTTTTCAATCCTTTCTAGGTCTAGAACAGGAGTTGAAGTAATAGCATACCCAAGATAGGACTTATTCAAGAAAGAAACAAGCCCTTTGAAGTCTTCACCAGCATCATTTGGAGAATAGATGCCAGCAAAGTTAGTCTGAGAAATTGATTGTTTAGGTGCCATTGTTGGTAGGAAAGAGGAAAGAGAATGAGTTGAGTGAGTAGAGAGAGAAATAGAGAAGAAAGTTGTTTTGCTTTTTGGTTGTTCTGTGTCAGTTTTGATATTGTCTGATTAACTGTTGTATAAAAGGGTAGTTCAAGCGTTATGCTGAAAAAGGGGATATTTGGAATCGTGCTATTTGCCCAGTAACTCCACCACGTGGGTTACTCCCTTTATTTTTTGTCAACGTGGAGGTTGAATTAACAATTGTAACGGTCCACTACTTTTGACAGTAACATGTGCGCTGAAACAAACTGTCAGTGACATTTAGGTGATGATAGTAGGTTTGTCTTGACAGTAGCATTGTCGTGAGAAACTTACTGTCATCGTTAAGTACTTTAATGACAGTATCTTTTAAAACTCTTGACATAATGTTATTCACTGCTGTCAAGAAACTGACTGTCATGAAATCTTGGGACAGTTACATTTCTTGATGACAGTGACTTTTGCGAAAAACAATAACTGTTGGGATTTATGGGTGATAGCATAGGAACAACTCAACTTTGTATATACTTAATTTTTTAATTAAGTAGAACATACTGTCACAGCCAAAGTATGTTCTTGTAATCAGTATGCATGTTATTTTAATTGTGTAATTTGGAAGAAGTTCACTTTCTGTGTTCAAGCCTCAAAGAATGCATATTAGATGACAGCATGAATAAAGGTTACTGTCATAAGCATTGACAGTAAGATTACAAGAAGACAGAATGTTGCAAGTCAAGACAGCATATTCACTCTGACAGCAACATTGGCGGAAGACTACGCGACATCAACTTTAGCCCTCGACAGCAAGTTTGGAAACCTCGACAGCACACTATGCGGGGAACTCCTACTGTCACCAAAAGCACATTCCTGTGACAGCAAGCTTTGCGGCAAAAGTAACTGTCTCAAGAAAGATCCTTGTTCTAGGTATCTTTCTCAGTCAAATCCTGTGACAGTTTCAATATTCAAGAAACATGCGTGTTGCAGTATCCCTAAGCTGCACCAAGTCTGCAAGACTACGACAGAAGCTTCAAGCACTGCAAACAAAAGTGAATCAATTCAAGAGCAAAGTCAAGTCTCTATTTGCTGAATTGTTTTAGCTAGAAATAGAATGAATCTAGGTTGCTTTCTTTGTAATGTATATCTGACATTGTTAGCAATTTAGGAAAGTCACATGGGTAGACACTTTGTAAGAAGCTGCCACTTGATAATGACAGCAGCTTCACAGACCCGTGTTGATAGTGATAGGATTAGTTTTATACTTAGACTATTAATTCATTCTAGGGATGTAACGAAGACAAGCAAGTGTCTTGAAGAAAAACCGAAGCTCAAGAATTCTCTCTTGAGGTTGTAGCAACACTTTGCAAAATAAATAAAATATTTATTTTGTGAATCCTGTCTTCTCGATTATACTGTTTGTGAATGCATACATATTATTGATAACATTAAATCTTAGTTTTGGTTGTTGAAACTGAGATTGAATTTTATCAGTATTGCATTCATCCCCCCCCTTCTGCAATACACGAGGACCAACAACTGGTATCAGAGCGATCAGATTAACATACATATCTGAGATCACGACGACAATGCAGAAATCAAACAGTATCAAGATCCCAGCTTTTGATAAAGAGAACTACAGCATTTGAAAAAGAAAGATCTTGTTGTTTATCAAAGCTGCGAATCCACTATACCCAGGTATTCTCGAGAATGGTCCTTTCATTCCAAGGAAGGAAATTGAAGCCACAACAGTAAATGGTGAAGTCATTCCTACACATTGGGTTCCCAAAGATCCCTCCGAATTTTTGGAACCTGAGAAGGAGAAAATAGTGCTAGATGATCACTTGCAACTCATCTTGCTCGATTCTCTCACGTTGGATAAAGCCATGTGTGGAAGTGTGATAAGCTGCACATCTGCCAAGGAGATGTGGATCAGGTTAGCTTTACTATGTGAAGGAAGTGAAGAAGTTAAGGGCAATCAAAGGCAATTACTGATATCACAATATGAGGCATTCATGGCCAAGCCTGGTGAAGACTTAACTTCCATGTTTGAAAGGTTCAGTAAGCTCTTAACTGAACTACAGATACATGGCAAGTACTATGACAGAAAAGAATTAAATGTCAAGTTCTTGCTTACACTACCTGATCACCTGGAACACAAGACAACAGCCATACGAGAAGGAAGAGATCTCAACAATATAACCTTTGAGACACTTTATGGCATTCTGAAATCTTATGAACTTGAACTCTTTCAAAAGAGAGCCATACAAAGTGGAACAAGGAACAAGATGGCTAATATGTCAAGTGCCCTAGTAGCACAAGTGCCAAGGATCACACAACCAAGTGAAGTACTACAAATCACACAACCAACCCCTGTACAATCCTTGAAGATAGAAGAGGTTGTTGAAGATGATGAGAAAGTAGTACTACAGCTCAAGGATGTGGAAGATGAAGACTTCTACACAATGGAGGAACTGGAAAGCATGGACAATCCTACTATGGCCTAAATGGCTAAAAAGTTCAAGAACTTTAGGTTCAAGAAGGATAGGTCATTCAGGCCCCAAGGCCAAGCATCCAAGTTCACCAAGGGAAGCTCATCAAAGGCTGCTGTGGGAAGCTCATTCAAAGGAGGATACAAGACTGGATTTGTGGATAGATCTAAATTCAAGTGTTACAACTGTGGTGAACCTGGTCATTTTGCTACTGAATGCAAAAGACCCAAACAGGTTCAGAGATTTGAGAAAGGAACTGGTGGATACTCTAAGAAAAATCAAGGTAGAGCCTATGTGGCTGAAGGAAAGTGTTGGGATGAGTCTGATGATGAAGATGAAGAAGAATATGTTAACCTAGCTCTCATGGCTAGCACTGATGAAGTAACATCAACATCTTCAAGTCAGGTACCTTCACTTGTCTTACTTGATATGTCCATTGATGAGTATAAGAAAACCATTAAAGACTTAAGTGCTGAAATGTTCAATGTCTATACTAGTTTATCTGCTGCTAATGAGGAAATCACTAGGCTGAGTAAGCTAAATGAAACACTAAAGTCTGAAAATGAATCTCTTGTTCTCAAAACCAGTTCACAAGACTCTTTAGCTCAGGAGAATGTTAAATTTAAAAATGAATTAAAATGTGCTAAAGAAGTTGAGGAATTCCTGAGGAATGAGATTGCTGAAAATGAATTCAAGATTAAGGCTTATAAAAACTCATCTAAGATAGTTCAGAATTACAATGATAAGCATACAGAAAATCAAACTGTTGGCATAGGTTTTTCATATGGTAGGAGACCTGGAAAGGAAACTGTGATTCAAGATTGTTCTGGAGATGCTGCTGTCAAACCCACCATTCTCAAGAAGGTTAAAACTCCTATTTTCCAAGCTGCAGAAATTGAGTTTGATGAAGAAGCCATGCTCATCAAACAAGAAATTCTTGATGAGGATGAAGGTGTTGACAGCACATTCAAGGATGGAAAGGATACTGTCACAATCCCAAAGACAGTAAACTTACCAAGCAATCAGACAGTAAGTTCAAAAGATGCTGTCACAGTTGGCAAGACAGTATCTTCCAAAGATGCTGTCAAGAATGGTTCCAAGACAGTAGCTTCCAAACCTTTTGTCAAGACAGTTGAAATAAAAGGTACTGTCAAGGAAAGTTCGACAGCAACTTCTGAACACACTGTCAATCCAGTAACTCCCAAGTCTAAGAATAGGAATGGTAAGGTAGGTGTCAATAAAGGAAATGGGTACACTAATGTTGGAGGTGCTTCTAGGAAACTATGCAATAACTGTGGATCTTCACATCATTTAACACATGTTTGTAATAAGCCAATTGAGGATAAGATCAATGCTACTGAACTCAATGGTAATTTACACAGAACCCCCCTTTTGCATAGAACTATGAGTGTCTGTAATAACATTGAATGTATGCCATGCAAGATCACTGCCATGAGTACATGC
This sequence comes from Heracleum sosnowskyi, assembly GCA_030848705.1. NCBI lineage: Eukaryota > Viridiplantae > Streptophyta > Magnoliopsida > Apiales > Apiaceae > Heracleum > Heracleum sosnowskyi. The sequence goes on from CM061238.1 coordinate 9,304,360, forward strand.
TTTAACTTACCTATTCTCACTACTGAAAAATGTTCATACATGCACACTGTTGAGACTTCTGAGCCTGCTGGCAACAACAAGAAGGCCTCATCCACTAAGAAAAGGATCAAGTCCAATTCTAAACCTAAGTGGGTGAAAAGAGAAGTCAAACAGGAGATCATTGATGATGCTTGTGATTTTATGACTGGAAGAAACTCAGGAGACACTAAAACTGCAGGACCCAACAAGGATTGGGTACCATATGCATCTTAAATACATTCTGTTTTGCAGGGCAAGAATAAAGATCAAGTCATGTGGATCATTGACATTGGTTGCTCAAGACACATGACAGGTGATAAAGCCCTGCTATCACACTATGTAGAGAAAGTTGGCCCAATCATAACCTTTGGAGACAACAGCAAGGGTTACACAGTGGGATATGGCTGTCTGGAAATTAGAAATGTTGTCATTGAGGATATTGCTCTTGTGGATGGATTGAAGCACAATCTACTCAGTGTCAGCCAATTTAGTGACAGGGGATTCAAGGTTGATTTTGATATGATGCTGTGTAACATCTATCACAAGAAGGATGGTAGCCTCTCTCTAAAAGGGGTTAGAAAAGGAAGCTTGTTTGTTGTTGACTTAAACTCAACAAAGAAGGATAAAGTTTACTGTTTCTACAGCAAAGCAACTGTTGGTGACAGTATGCTTTGGCATAGGAAGCTCTCACATCTCAACTTCAAAACAATGAATATTTTGATGAAGAAGGAGTTGGTGAGAGGTTTGCCCCAACAGGAATTCTGTCAAGAAGGACTGTGTGAAGATTGTCAAATGGGCAAACTAAGGAGAGCTGTACACAAGTCCAAGCAAATGAACACCAACATAGAAGCACTCAAGTTGATTCATATGGATCTTTTTGGACCAGTCAATGTACCATCTATGGCCAAAAAGAGATATGCCTTAGTAATGGTGGATGATTACTCAAGGTACACTTGGGTGAAGTTTCTTGAATCCAAAGATGAAGCTGCTCAAGTGATTATTGATCAAGTCAGAGTTCTTGATAGAACTCCAAACTCAAAAGTTCAAATCTTGAGGAGTGACAATGGTACAGAATTCATAAATGCCACACTTGGAAATTTCTGTAAAGATAAAGGAATTGTACAACAATTCTCTGCTGCAAGGACTCCACAGCAGAATGGAGTTGTAGAAAGAAAGAACATGACTCTCATTGAAGCAGCTAGAACTATGTTGTATGATGCCAAACTGCCAACATATTTCTGGGCTGAAGCTATCAACACAGCTTGTTATACTCAAAACAGAACCATGATTAACAAAACTCATGCAAGTACACCTTACTGTCTGCTAACTGGAAAGAAACCTACTGTCAAATATTTTCATGTGTTTGGGAGCAAATGCTTTATGATGAAGGATAACCATGAGAAGAAAGGAAAATTTGACACTAAGGCATTTGAAGGATTATTCATGGGTTACAGTACAGAAAGGACTGCCTACAGAGTTTATGTTATGGAACACAGGATTATTGAAGAAAGTGTAAATGTCACATTTGATGAAACCAAGTTTCCAGGACTGAATGAAGAAGGAAAGATGCAGACATTCAGATTTGAGAATCAAGGATACTTGGAAGCTGAGGAAATTGTTGATGAAGAACCTAGCTTCACTCAAATTGTTGAAGTTGATAAAGATACTATCAATACCACTACTGTCAACCAAACTCCAGCTCAGTCACAGACCATAACCTCTAACATTCATAATAGTGGTGACTCTGGAGACAATGAAGAACATGGTGAAGACAATGGGATTGGTGAGCATTCAACTCAACAAACTGAAGTAACTGTTCCTGTACAATCAAGTAGTTTACCCAGAATCACCAAGTGGAACAAGGATCACATAAATGACCTTATCATTGGTGACCCTACTTCTGGAGTGAGGACGAGGAACAAAGTCTCTGCTGACAACATGTTTTCATGCTTCTTGTCTCAAATGGAACCCAAGACAACTGATGAAGCATTGTTGGATTCTGACTGGGTGATAGCCATGCAAGAAGAGCTAAATCAGTTTGAAAGGAACAATGTATGGAAGCTGGTTCCAAGACCTAAGGGAAAGTCAGTCATTGAGACCAAATGGGTTTTCAGAAACAAGCTTGATGAAAATGGATCAGTGACAAGAAACAAAGCAAGGCTAGTGGCTAAAGGTTACTGTCAACAGGAAGGAATAGATTATGATGAGACATTTGCACCTGTTGCAAGACTTGAAGCTATAATAATCTTTCTAGTCTATGCTGCACACTACAACTTCAAAGTATTTCAGATGGATGTCAAAAGTGCCTTTCTAAATGGAGAGTTGGAAGAAGAAGTGTATGTTGAACAGCCACCAGGGTTTGAGGATGCTGAAATGTATGATTTTGTATACAAACTCTTCAAAGCGTTGTATGGACTAAAGCAAGCACCCAGGGCTTGGTATGACACACTTTCCACTTTTCTTTTGGAAAATCAGTTTACTAGAGGAGTTGTGGACAAGACACTTTTCTACAAACACCATGGCAAGGACATCATTCTGGTACAAATCTATGTGGATGACATCATTTTTGGTTCTACAAATGAGAAGCTGTGTGAGAAGTTTTCCTCTCTCATGAGTAACAAATATGAGATGAGTATGATGGGAGAATTGTCATTCTTTCTGGGATTACAAATTCTTCAACAACCTGATGGAATCTTTATATGTCAAGCTAAATACATCAAGGAACTTCTCAGAAAGTTCAACTTGGAAGATTCATCACCTGCAAAGACACCAATGTCCACGTCAACTAGTCTGGATCTTGATTCTAAAGGAAAGAAAGTTGACTCAAGCACCTATAGAGGCATGGTAGGATCTCTCCTATATCTAACTGCTAGCAGACCTGACATCATTTTTGCTACATGTCTCTGTGCAAGGTTTCAAAGTGATCCAAACGAGTCACACTTAGTAGCCATCAAAAGAATCTTTAGATACTTAAAAGGCACTCCTAATCTAGGCCTTTGGTATCCTAAGAATACTGGATTTGATCTAATTGGTTACTCAGACTCAGACTATGCTGGATGCAAGATTGACAGAAAGAGTACTACGGGTAGCTGTCAATTTCTTGGTGGAAGATTGGTCTCATGGTTTAGCAAGAAGCAACATTCAGTTTCTACCTCAACTGCAGAAGCTGAGTATATTGCTGCAGGCAGTTGCTGTGCACAAATTCTATGGATGAAGAATCAACTTCTGGATTATGGTCTAGTGTTAAGAGACATTCCTATCTACTGTGACAACACTAGTGCCATAGCCATTTCAGACAATCTAGTTCAACACTCTAGGACAAAGCACATTGATATAAGACATCACTTTATCAGAGAGCATGTTGAACAAGGAACTGTGAAGCTGATCTATGTCCCAACTGACAAGCAACTTGCTGACATCTTCACTAATCCATTGGATGAAGCAACCTTCAACAGGTTGGTAAGTGAATTGGGAATGCTGAATCTGGTATGTTGATTTACTCAGTTTTTCTATGTTTCCAAATTCTCTTTTGAAGCTCATGACAGCAACTTCAAACCTGCTGTCAAGAGAAGTTACTGTCTACTTGGTCTATGTCTGATATGTGATAGCATGTGTTGATTTGACTTTTCATGTTAGTATTTTGTGCCAGTCTCATACTTTTAGACCGTGTATGACATTAATGTGGTTACTTGTTTAAGTTTGAGAGATAAAAATCTGTTCCATTGGACTTTCACACCGTTTTGCATTAATCTGTAGGATTAAAGGAGGACACGACCATTAATTACTTTTGTGGTAGTTGTATGGGTACTCTAACTGTTGACCATTAGACTTTAATCCTTATACGGTTTTGCCTATAAATTAACCTTAGGTTTCACCAGTCTGCTCTCAATTTTAAAGTAAATAATGGAAAACAAAGTAGGAATTGAAGTAGGGCTAAAACGGTGCGATAGTGAACCCGATAGTGAAGAGATTGATGAGCTCTTCGAGATGCTGTTGGACGCCATCGATGAGATAGACGAGGAAAAGAAACATGAAGAGGATGCCAAGGCTCAGGAAGAAGAGAAGGAGCTTCAGGCACTTCTCAAGGAAGAAGGTCGCTCTGAAGAAGAGATTAAGGAAGAGCTTTTAGAACTAGTTGATAAAATCATAGAATAATGTACTCAATGTTCTATTTTAATGATTTTATTAATAATAATAAAAGTTCTTGTTTTTGTGGTTATCGAGTTTATGATTTGTCTATGTTAATTGCTTAATATCTGTGTTCAAAAGATTACATTGCTAAATCCATAATTTGTCAATATTAAGTTAAGTGTATGAATAAAGCATTCTAATAAGTTCATGACAGAACCAATTCCCAATCGAAGTTACTGTCGTTAAGAAGGATACTGTCGTGTGTTTCTTGACAGCAACCTTCTTGACAACAGTGAAAGACTTTCTGTCAAGACTTGTAAAGGATACTGTCATTCATATACTTAACGGTGACAGCAAGTTTTTGCGCAATAGTTGCTGTCGCGCAAAACCTACTGTCACCACCTCTTATTACTGACAGATTGTTTCTAGCGCACAGGTTACTGTCAACAATAGTGGACCGTTGAAATTGGATATTTATCCCACTGTGGTCAGTGAATAACGGGCAGTAACTAACATGTTATAAGAGTGGGTTAAGACACGTTCTTTAATTCCACTTTTTGTGCACAACGTTTGAGATACCTCTATTTATTCCCCAGTTACTCAGACATATCACTCTCATCGAACTCAAGGCAATATACTTTTCTTCAAGCAAAAACCACTTTCTTACTTTCTTCTTTTCTTGAAATCTCCATGGCACCCAAACAGACTCTCTCTCAAACAAACTTTGCTGGCATCTTTTCCCCAAATGATACTGGTGAAGGTTTCAAAGGACTCGTGTTGTTCTTGAACAAGTCCTATCTCGGTTCTGCCATCACCTCAACCCCCATTCTCGACTTAGACAGAATTGAGGCGTTTTGGCGAACTGTTGTTGCTCAAACTGAGGGTGAGAACCCGGGTATTCAATTCACAATCTCTGGGCAACAATACACTCTTACAACTGAGGTCATCAACACTGCTCTTGGAATTACACTTGAAGCAGGAAAACAATTTGCTGAACTTGCCAATGATGACACTCTGAAGAAGCTCTTCTTGAAGATTGGGTATGCAGGCCCTATTCTCGAAGAGGGGACTACCAAATGGTATCCGTCTGGTGAAATGGATAGGAAGCATCTGAGAAAGGAGTGGAGCATGATACTTGATGTGATGGTCAAGGTGTTCTCTACCAAGTCCACATGTTGGAATGGAATACCTTCCTACATCAAGAAACTGACACATTCTCTTGTCCATGGATACAAGGTGAATGTTGGAGCTCTCCTCATGGCACACCTCAGGGCTGCCATAGGTAAAAAGGTATCAATCTACCCTCGCTTTCTTATGATGTGCATTAATTCATTCTGTGATTTTAATGATGCTGCCCATCGTTTAGAGGCTTGCTCAGTTTTGAAAAAGAACACACACACACACTGTTATCCTCACAGAATCTCAATGCACATATTCCACTTTGTTTCACTCAGCACATGGTTGATCAAGTGTCCAACCCTGATTTACCATTACCATCTGGTTATGACTCTTTCACTCTTGAGAATGAAACTGAATTAGACCCAAATTCAGTTAACCCACATTCAACACCATACACTCAGCCTAGGCCCTCTAGACTTTCCAAAGCCCAAAGAGAAGCCTTGCAAGAGTCCAGAAAACGACCTTTAGAAGCTGATGTTGGTGGTAGCTCTGTTAGTCAAGAGGGAGACACTGCACCTAGTGCAGCAAATAAGTAGGCTAGTCAAATAGAACCCCCGGTGGTTCCCCCTGAGCCTAAGAAGAAGAGAGCTAGGAGGACTAAAACCACTGTTAGCCAAGCTGCAGTTTCTCAACAAACTGTGGTTCCTGAAAGGGATTCAAACACCTCCCTAGATGTGCCTTCTCAACAAGGTGCATCTATTGAAATTAGCCTGTCTCCCAAGGCACCCTGTACAGAGTCTGCACAAACTCATGGTTCACAACCTGAGGAACCTCCACTTGAAGAAACACATAGTGAGTTAGGGCACAGTGAGGATTTCTCTATTCCTTTTGATGATTCACATGTTTCTCCTGTGAATCAGCCCCCACTCTCTGCTACACTTTCACCTTCTTCCTTCCCTACACATTCTCTTGTTTCTTCTCCACAACCTAGAGAAGGGGACAGTCCCAACCCTTCAGGTTTTGATCATCCATCTCCAATCATGGATGAGCCCCCATCTAGTGGTCCACAAGAACCCATTTCTCAAAGTGAAATGGACACCACTCCTCCAAACACTGAGCCAGGGCAATGTGGTAGTTTGTCAGAAAATGAAACAGCCAACACTTTGTCTGAACTCCAAGGAGCATCTTACCTTCAGGAAGATGCTGTTACAGCCTCTGTTGCTGTCAAAGACACTGGCAATGTTGATGTCCTGGACACAGCTGCTGTCATGGGTGGAGAGAAAGATACTGTCACTACAGAACCTATTGTCACTCCACCTCCCAAAGTTGCTGTCATGCCAGAACCTGCTGTCTAGACTCCAACTAACAGTAATATTCATGCCAAAGATACTGTCAAGTCCTCTCAGCCTGATTTTGAAGCTGTACTCATTGAGGATGCCTCTGATGATGATCTACCTCTTGCCAAAATCTTAAAGGTACATTCTAAATCTTCTCCTTCCATGCATATTAGTACTGCTCATACCCATGCATCTAGGTTGAGTGAGGGTGTGCAAAAGAAAAGAGAGATAAAAGAAAAGAGAGGTGAGCATAAAAATGAGAGGCAGCCAAATGTGCTGGCAAAATGAGAGGGACTTGAGCATGTCCAGAGAGACTTTGAGGGAGCCCACACTATTCAGGCATTAGGCCTTGAGAGTCAATCTGTGAGGGGTGATGAGATCACTCAAAAACACCCTGAGAGTGTGAGAACCCCCATAGCCTCCAAGCCCCTTTCTTTTCCTTCCCCTCCAAGAAGGTTAAGGTATGGTGGCCCCTCTGCTACTTTTGGTAACAGGATTGCAGCTTTGGAAGGACAGTGTGCTACTTTGAACTCCAAGATGGACTCTCTCTCTCAACTGGTGGTTGATGGTTTTGCTGCTACTCAACTCTCTATCCAGTTCCTCACTGACCTAGTAGCTGCCAACTCAACTATGGGGGAGAAGGTAGCAAGATCAGAATCAATATCTATTCAGGAATCAGTAACTGTGAAGACCAAAGGGGGAGCTAAGGGGAAAGCAATATCTAAGGGGGAGCAAGTCAAACCAAGCAGTGGACAACCAAAGGATAAAGCTGAAGAGCTTGTTGAAGTTGACTTGGATGGAGAAAGAGTGTTGATGTCTAAGGCAACTCAAGATGCAATGCAAAGAAGACCTGCATCTAGACATCCAATTCTACCTCCTGTGACAATTAGAGAGCCAACTTCAGCAACTCAAGAATCTGCTCTACAAAGAAGATGGAGAGAAATGGAGGAACAGAATAAGGTTGGGAAAGGTAAAGGGAAACTGCCTGAATCCATCCATAAAGGAAATACTTGGTCCAATGGTACTGAGTATGATCAAGAAGAAGTCAATACTTTAATGGTGGATTACAGGGAGAGCACATTACACAACCATGACAGTGAATTTAGCAGTTTGGTGGAAGAAGCAATGAATGCTCCAAGCAACCGTCCAACCAACACCACAAAACTGTTAAAGGATCAAATCACCAGTGTCAGTGTAATGGTGAATGATGAGAAAAGATGGGCTGTAAGTATCTATTTCACTTCTGGCATATCTTATTTCATCACAATGCAGTTATTGCAGAGTCTGCCAGTAAAGGTGTTGTGTGCTTTGAAGGGAAAGATCAGGGCAACTCAAACACCATTCAATGAAATATTGGATATGCAAATCCAGAACCTGATCACACAAAAGCTACCTGAAGTCTACACAAATCCACCAAGTGTTTTCTACAGATCTAAAACTAAGGATGGCACAAGAAGGAACAGCTTCATGAATTTGGTTAGCCCATCCAGAATGGAAACCAAGTCAATTCTGAAAGTGTTAGATGGAATACTCAGTTCAAATGCCAATCCAGGAAGAGTTTATGCTGTTCAAGAGATCTACAAAATGCTGGTGTTGAGAGACAAGGCACTGGGAGCTAGAGTGAAGGAACTAATCTCTAGAGCCAATGCTAAAAGAAATGATCAAGGTGGAAGTTGTCTCTATGACATACCTCCTCAGGATGATGATGATGATGATGATGATGATGATGATGATGATGATGATGATGATGATGAGGTTGGAGGTGGTGAAGCTTCTGGAAATGCTGGAAATGCTGGTGGAAGTAATTCTGGGAATACTGGTATTCAATCTCAGAATGAAGGCAATGAAGAAACTCCTAGTCAAGAAAAGAAAGATGCTGGTGCAACAGATGAAGAGGAGCCAAGAATACTGGAAGCTTTGGAGGCAAGCATTCTTAGATGTGCTATTGATTGCATAAATGCAGAAAAAGATGATGTCACCAAAGGTACTATCGACAAGGATACTGTCATAGAAGATGCTGTCATGAAAGATACTGTCGACAAAGGTACTGTCAAGAAAGGTTCTGTCAAGGATGAAGCCAAAGATACTGTCAAACCCATAAGACTGAAAGCCAAAGCAAGAGCTTGGTTTTCTAGACAGAAACCTGAAGGAAAGCACAAGTACTCAGGAAAGGAAAAGGCCACTGGATTTGGCAGGAATCTTAAGAAGCCAATTCAATCAATACCTCCCAACAGTCTTAAGATACAACAGATGCAATCTAGAGGAATCAAGAGTGTTGAGGTCAAGATGGATGCAACTCAAGAGGTCACTGAGTACATTCTGTGGTGGGAAGAATCAAGATCTACCAAGGTTGATAAGGATTTCAATCTGGTCTCCACATCAACCAGTGGTAGGATATCAACCTTAGATAAAAGAAGAATTGACTTCTTCTACCTGGAAAGAATGGTAGAGTTGCTGGAGAGCTATGATAATGTTCCAGAGTCTGTTATGGAACATATTCTGAAATATCAAGCTGATAGGGATGCTGAATTCTATCAGAAATTTGGCTACAACTTTGCAGATTTTGATGATGCTGATATTTCAACTGATTTACCAGCTTCTCATATACCATATCACTGGTACTATGAGTTTGATGATTCACCCACAGAAGAAAGGAAAACCCAACCCACAGAGGAAGGGCAACCCAAGCCAAGCAAAAGACCTGACTCTTCTCAATACGCTCAATATCAGTCAGAACTTGATAAGAAGGAAGCTGAACTCCTGGAAAGATTCAAGACTGCCAACTAGGCAGAAAGTGAAGCTCCAAATTATCAAACATGTATGCTGGAAAATCCCTTAAGAATCAAGCATCTAAAAGAAGAAATCTATGTTTGCAGCTTGCACAAGCTAAAAACAACTATTCTGAAGGATTTACAGTATATGGTTGCTGGATCAATTCATCCCCTGGAGCAGATCTGTTCTGACAAGATAGAGGAATTATTGGAAAGGAGAAAAGGAGAAGATTCAAAGCTGGACAAGCAAAGGAGGATGTCTCTCAATGCTTATCGTGGAAGTAGATTCAAGCTCATTCATGAAGAACTCCACTTCAGAAGCTATCCATTTGATCAAGAGCAATGGATGAATCTCAGGGATGCTAGTTCTCTTATTTCTCCTACTATCAAGAAGATCATTGAAGAAATAGAAGATGTTGCAGTCACACCTGCTGAAATCTCTCTTGTAGAAGGTCTAAGAGGCAGCTTGGTAGAAGCTCTCAGAAGAGAGGAAGTAACAAGTCAGAAGAGGAAATCTCAAGCTAAGTAAACATTCTAAATCTATTCTGATCTTGTTAGTTAAGTTGTCAGCATATATTGTAAATTTGTTGTTATTGTCCATAAAAACAAATTGGGGGAGATTGTTGGGATTTATGGGTGATAGCATAGGAACAACTTAACTTTGTATATACTTAATTTTTTAATTAAGTAGAACATACTGTCACAGCCAAAGTATGTTCTTGTAATCAGTATGCAATGTTATTTTAATTGTGTAATTTGGAAGAAGTTCACTTTCTGTGTTCAAGCCTCAAAGAATGCATATTAGATGACAGCATGAATAAAGGTTACTGTCATAAGCATTGACAGTAAGATTACAAGAAGACAGAATGTTGCAAGTCAAGACAGCATATTCACTCTGACAGCAACATTGGCGGAAGACTACGCGACATCAACTTTAGCCCTCGACAGCAAGTTTGGAAACCTCGACAGCACACTATGCGGGGAACTCCTATTGTCACCAAAAGCACATTCCTGTGACAGCAAGCTTTGCGGCAAAAGTAACTGTCTCAAGAAAGATCCTTGTTCTAGGTATCTTCTCAGTCAAATCCCGTGACAGTTTCAATGTTCAAGAAACAGGCGTGTTGCAGTATCCCTAAGCTGCACCAAGTCTGCAAGACTACGACAGAAGCTTCAAGCACTGCAAACAAAAGTGAATCAATTCAAGAGCAAAGTCAAGTCTCTATTTGCTGAATTGTTTTAGCTAGAAATAGAATGAATCTAGGTTGCTTTCTTTGTAATGTATATATGACATTGTTAGCAATTTAGGAAAGTCACATGGGTAGACACTTTGTAAGAAGCTGCCACTTGATAATGACAGCAGCTTCACAGACCCGTGTTGACAGTGATAGGATTAGTTTTATACTTAGACTATTAATTCATTCTAGGGATGTAACGAAGACAAGCAAGTGTCTTGAAGAAAAACCGAAGCTCAAGAATTCTCTCTTGAGGTTGTAGCAACACTTTGCAAAATAAATAAAACATTTATTTTGTGAATCATGTCTTCTCGATTATACTGTTTGTGAATACATACATATTATTGATAACATTAAATCTTAGTTTTGGTTGTTGAAACTGAGATTGAATTTTATCAGTATTGCATTCATCCCCCCCCCCCCCCTTCTGCAATACACGAGGACCAACAATAATTGTCAAGGATTTTAACAGAACTTTTCATTAATGTACTTAACTCATGAAATACCATCCACACATATCCAATGCAATTAAGGACTGGTATTCATGCACAGTAAAGTAATCAGTTAATTAACACAGATATATACCACATAAAGCAGGCAACATGAAAGATAATAGAACCAGTTTTATTAATAAAATCATCTTAACAGAAGGAAATTACAAATTAAGATTTCATGATTTTATCAACTAATCCTAAAACTTCCGAACGAGTTTCTTCTTCAGTGCTTCCTTCCTGCTTGAGGAGCACTTGAAATTCTTTCTCTCGATCTTGCCATTTAGCCTCTTCAGTGGCCTTGGCAACAACCTCTTTCTCTGCTTCCTCGTCGAGGATGTCATCCAACTGATCGAATAGTGCTTCCACAACTTCTTTGTGTGGAGAACCACACTGAATCTTGGGTCTGTACTCGATTCCTACTTTATTTTCCATTTTCTCTTTTTCTGATTGTGAAAACTAATATGACGTAGTGTTCATTTTATAGGCATATTAGGTGAATGGTAAGGTAAACATTCAACGGTTTGGAATACCCATACAAATACCACAGATAACAATTAAGAGTCATGTCCTCCACTAATCCAACAATTAACACACATACAGCCAATCAATGCAAAACCTTTGACCAATATCTCAAACTTTGAGGTTATTCAAGTTAATGACACACAAACTCTAACTAACAACAATACGACTAGCACATATATCAAGTTTAGCAAAGTCGTAGCAAACATGCTCTCTAAAAGAATAAAGACTATGTGGACAGTAACTTCTCATAACAGCAACTTGGAGGTTACTGTCACAAGCTGTATACAGAATTGAAAATGTAAAAACTAGTAAGTTAACATACCAGATTAAGCATTCCTAATTCACTTACCAACCTTTTAAAGGTGGCTTCATCCAATGGTTTAGTGAAGATGTCTGCAAGTTGCTTCTCTATTGGGACATAGATAAATTTTACAGTTCTTCTTTCAACATGCTCTCTTATGAAGTGATGTATGATATCAATTAATGTGCTTTGTCATAGAGTGTTGAACAGGATTGTCTGAGATGGCTATGGCACTAGTGTTGTCACAGTAGATAGGAATGTTGTTCAACACTAGTCCATAGTCCAATAGCTGATTCTTCATCCACAGAATTTGTGCACAGCAACTTCCAGCTGCAATATATTCAGCTTTTGCAGTTGATGTAGAGACTGAATGTTGCTTCTTTCTAAACCATGACACCAATCTTCCACCAAGAAATTGACAGCTACGTGTTGTGCTCTTTTTGTCAATTCTACATCCAGCATAATGTGAGTCAGAGTACCCAACAAGCTCAAATCCAGTATTTTTAGGATACCAAAGGCCCAGATTAGGAGTGTCCTTTAGATACCTAAAAATCCTCTTGATGGCAACTAAGTGTGACTCCTTTGGATCAGCTTGAAATCTTGCACAGAGACATGTAGCAAACATTATGTCTGGTCTGCTAGCAGTTAGATAGAGAAGTGATCCCACCATGCCTCTGTAAGCAATAGAGTCCACTTTCTTTCCTTTGGGGTCAAGATCCAGATTAGTTGATGTAGAGATGGGAGTCTTGGCAGGTGATGAATCTTCTAAGTTGAACTTTTTGAGAAGTTCCTAGACATATTTGGCTTGACAAATGAAGATTCCATCATCCTTTTGAAGAACTTGTAGACCAAGGAAGAATGACAGTTCTCCCATCATGCTCATCTCATACTTGTTTCTCATTAGAGATGAGAACTTTTCACACAGCTTCTCATTTAAAGATCCAAAAATAATGTCATCAACATAGATTTGAACCAGAATGATGTCCTTGCCATGATGCTTGTAGAATAGAGTTTTATCTACTACACCTCTAGTAAACTGATTTTCCAGTAGAAAGGTGGAGAGTGTATCATACCAAGCTCTGGGAGCTTGTTTCAATCCATAAAGTGCTTTGAACAGTTTGTAAACAAAGTTATACATCTCAGCATCCTCAAATCCAGGTGGTTGTTCAACATACACCTCTTCCTCCAATTCTCCATTTAGAAAGGCACTCTTGACATCCATTTGGAACACCTTGAAGTTACAGTATGTAGCAAAGGCTATAAAGATTCTTATTGCTTCAAGTCTGGCAACAGGTGTAAATGTCTCATCATAGTCTATTCCTTCTTGTTGATAGTAACCTTTTGCCACTATCCTTGCTTTGTTTCTTGTCACCATTCCATTCTCATCCAACTTGTTTCTGAAGACCCATTTTGTCTCAATGATTGATTTTCCTTTTGGTCTTGGAACCAACTTCCATACATTGTTTCTTCATTAACTCCAGAGTCACCATCATTTTGAAGATTAGTTGAAATGTTCTGTGACTGAGCTGGAGTTTGATCAACATTGTTAGCATTGACAGCATCTTTCTCAATATCAACAGTTTGAGTAAAACTGGGTTCTTCATCAACAATTTCTTCTTCTTCCAGGTATCCTTGATTTTCAAATCTAAGGGTCTGCATTTGACCATCTTCATGCAGCCTTGGAAACTTGGTTTCATCAAATGTGACATTCACACTTTCTTCAATTGTTCTGTGTTCTATGAAATAGACTCTGTAAGCAGTCCTTTCTATCCCATATCCCATGAAAATGCCTTCACAAGCTTTGGCATCAAACTTTCCTTTCTTTTCATGGTTGTCCTTCATCATGAAACACTTACTTCCAAACATATGAAAATATTTGACAGCAGGTTTCTTCTCAGTCAACAGATGGTAGGGAGTGCTTCCATTAGTCTTGTTGATTATGGTTCTGTTCAGTGTATAGCAAGCTGTGTTGATTACTTTTGCCCAGAAGTATGTTGGTAATTTAGCATCATGCAACATAGTCCTAGCAGCTTCAATCAGAGTCTTGTTCTTCCTTTCTACAACACCATTCTGCTGGGGTGTCCTTGTAGCAGAGAACTGTTGGACAATGCCTTCATCGTTGCAGAAGTTTCCAAGTAAGGCATTTTTGAACTCAGTACCATTGTCACTTCTCAGTATTTGAACTTTTGCATTTAGAGTCCTGTCAAGAACTCTTATGTGATCAATGATAACTTGAGCAGCTTCATCTTTGGACTCTAGAAACTTCACCCAAGTGTATCTAGAGTAATCATCCACCATAACTAATGCATATCTCTTTCAGGCTAAATATGGAATATTTACTGGGCCAAAAAGATCCATGTGGATTAGCTTAAGTGGTTCAGTGTTGGTGTTGACTTGCTTTGACCTGTGCACAGCTCTTCTTAGCTTTCCCATTTGACAGTCCTCACACAGTCCTTCTTGACAGAATTCCTGTTGAGGTAGTCCTCTTACAAGATCCTTCTTCATCAGCATATTCATTGTCTTGAAGTTTATGTGAGAGATTTTCCTGTGCCAAAGCATGTTGTCACCAACAGTAGCTTTATTGTAGAAACAGTAAGTCTTATCCTTCTTTGTTGAGCTCGGGTCAGCAACAAATAGGCTTCCTTTCCTTACTCCCTTCAGAGAAAGGCTTCCATCCTTCTTGTGATAGATATTGCAGGCCATCATATCAAAGTCAACCTTAAATCCTCTGTCACTGAATTGGCTGACACTGAGTAGATTGTGCTTTAATCCATCCACAAGAGCAATATCATTTAGGACAACATTCCCAAATTCCAAGCAGCCATATCCCACTGTGTAACCTTTGCTGTTGTCTCCAAAGGTTATGATTGGGCCAGCTTTCTCCACAAAATGTGATACCAAGGCTTTATCACCAGTCATGTGTCTTGAACAACCACTGCCAATGATCCACACAACCTGCTTCTTTTTCTTGCCCTGCAAAACAAATTGTTTTTAGGTTGCATATGGTACCCAATCCTTGTTGGGTCCTGCAGACTTAGTAACACCTGAGTTTCCTTCATATTCAACATTAATATAATCATCAGAAAGTTTCTGTTCGACTTCTTTTGCCACCCACTTTGGTTTAGAATAAGACCTAGTCTTTTTCTTAGTGGGAGTTGCCTTTTGACTGTCACCAGTAGGCTTAGAAGTCTCACCAGAATTCATGTAGGAGCATTTCTCAGTTGACAGAATAGGTAAATTGAAGCATGCACTCATAGCAGTAATTTTATAGGGCATGCAATCAGTGTTGTTACAGACATTCATGGTTCTATGCATAATGGGGGTTCTGTGTAAGTTACCCTTAACCTCAGTCACATTGACTTTATACTCAGTTGGTTTCTTACAAATATTAGTTAAATGATGTGAAGAGCCACAGTTATTACATAGTTTCATAGGTGCATTCTTGACATAAGCATACCCATTACCCTCGTTAATTCCTACTTTGCCATTCCTGTTCTTAGACTTGAAAGCCTCTGTGTTGACAGCATGTCCTGAAGTTGCTGTCGAGTCTTTCTTGACAGTACCTTTTACATCCACTGTCTTGATAGCATGTTTTGAGGTTACTGTCTTAGATACTCTTTTGACAGCATCTTTAGAAGATTCTGCCTTGTCATTGTTGACAGCATCTTCAGAACATTCTGTCAGATTGTTAGGCAAAGTTACTGTCTTGGGGATAGTGATAGTATCTTTTCCTTCAACAGTTGTGTTGTCAACACATTCATCCTCATCAAGGAGCTGTTGTTTGATGAACATAGCTTCCTCATCAAAATCAACTTCAGTAATCTTGAATTTTGGTGCATGAACCTTTTTGAGGATTTGGGGTTTGACAGCAACAATAGTTGAACAATCAAGAATCACAGATTCCTTTCCAGATCTTTTTCCATAATCAAAACCTACTCCTACCTTCTGATTCTCAGTTTTCTTTTCATTAAGGTCCTGAAGCAACCTAGAAGAGTTTCTATATGCCTTGAGCTTAAATTCATTCTCAGTGATTTCCTTTCTCAAAAACTCTTCTATCTCCTTAGCACATACTAGATCATTTTTAAGTCTTGCATTTTCCTGAGCTAAGGAGTCCAAAGAACCGGTCTTAAGTAAGAGCAAATCATTTTCAGAACTGAGTGTTTCATTTAGCTTAGTTAACCTAGCTATTTCTTCATCAGCCGCAGTTAAACTAGTATGGATATTGAACATTTCTGCACTCAATTCCTCAAGAGTTTGCTTATATTCAGTGTTAGACATATCAAGCAAAACAAGTGAAGGTACCTGAGTTGAAGGGCTTGATGATTCATCATCAGATTTAGCCATGAGGGCTAAGTTCACATATTCTTCTTCCTCTTCCTCATCAGACTCATCCCAACATCTACCTTTAGCCACATAGGCTCTTCCTTGTCCTCTTTTGTACTGTCCACTAGACCCTCTATCCATTTTTTGATTTTGCTTTGGCCTTCTGCATTCAGTAGCAAAATGCCCAAGCTCATTGCAGTTGTAGCATCTGAATTTAGACCTATCCACCATTCCAGTTTTGTATCGTCCTCTTGTAGCATTGCCAGCGGTCTTGGAAGAATTCCCTTTGCTGAACCTTGATGTTTGACCCTGAGGCTTATATGGCTTGTTTCTTCTGAATCTTATATTTTTAAATTTCTTTGCCATATAAGCCATGGTTGGATTATCCATCTTTTCCATCTCCTCTATTGAATAGAAGCCCTCATCTTCAACATCATCCAGTTGCATCACTACTTTCTCCTCATCATCCACCACCTCTTCAATCTTTAAGGAAGACACTTGAGTCGGTTGAATGATTTGCATTGCTTCACTTGGCAGAGTAATCTTTGGCTCATGAGCTACAAGGGCCCCAGACATATTGGCCATCTTTCCTTTCAATCCACTTTGTATGGCTCTCTTCTGAAAGAGTTCTAGCTCATATGACTTAAGCACACCATACAGTGGCAACATATGCTGGAATAACAGCACCATCAACGGTCGAGGTTGTAATTTCTTTCTGGGGAATAAAGGGACCATTCTCGAGGATTCCCATGTATAGTGGATTCGCAGCTTTGATAAACAACAGGATTTTTCTTTTCCAAACATTGTAGTTCTCTTTATCAAAAGCTGGGATCTTGATACTACTTGATTTCTGTATACTCATCATGATCTCAGATTTGTATATCAATTTGTTGCTCTGATACCAGTTGTTGGTCCTTGAGTATTGCAGAAGGGGGGTTGAATGCAATACTGATAAATTTAAATCTATGCTTCAACAACGAAAACTAAGATTTAAAACTTATCAGTAGAAGAAAATGCAATCACAAGTAGTTTTCTCACAAAATAAATATTTTATTTATCTTGCGAAAGTGTTGCTACAACCTTCAGAGAAAGTATATTTTTATCAAGCTTCGATTACTCCAGTTGATACACAGTATAGAATGAGAGAGATAGTCTAAGTAAACTAATCCTATCTTTATCATCACGGGTTTGTGGAGATGCTGTCATTTTCATGTGGCAACTCCTTACAATTTGCCTACCCGTGTGTCTTACCTAAATTGATATACAAACAGGTTTATCATTACAGGAAAAGCAATCTAGATACATTCTATATTTAGCTAACACAATTCTAGTAGATGTTGATTTGTCATACTCTTGAATTGGTGAGCTTTGTCTTGTGATCCCTTAAGCTTCTGTCGTAGTCTTTGCAGACTTGATGCAGTGTTGGGATACTGCAACACGCCTATTTCTTGAACATCCAAACTGTCACATGTTTGACTGGGTAGATCCCCAATTCAAAGTTTATCCCTTTGAGACAGTATCCTGAACTCCAAGCTTGTTGTCACAAGAATGCGCTTTTGGTGACAGTGAGAAATCCCTGCAATAGATTATGTCAGGAGTTCCAAGCTTATTGTCAGGAGTATAGAGAGTTGTTGTCTCAAGGCTTCCGCCAATGTTGCTGTCAGAGTGAATATGTTGTCATGACTTGCAACATGTTGTCTTCTTGTAACCTTACTGTCAGTGATATGACAGTAACATTTATTCTTGCTGTCATCATGATATACTTCTTAAGACTTGAACAAACGAATGAACTTCTTCCAAGATTTATAAACAAGTTTATTACAGCAAATGAAATGGCTACAAGAACAAACTCTGGTTGTGACAGTATGTTCTACTTAATGAAATTAAGTATTACTAAATAAGAAGTTAAGTTGTCTTCTAAGCTATCATCCATAAATCTTAACATTTAGTAGTTTACTTATAAGATTATAGGATATTCACATTGTTTTGATACTGGTTGTCCCAATTTGTTTTCAAATATTAAGAATAGATTTTTTTTTCTCAATTCAAATTATGGCCAAAGCACTCATGTTCCAAAATTTAATTATCTTATTTTGAGGATGCTCAAAATAAATAATTAAATGAAATGATATTATTGATTTTAGGGACGCCTTAAATTAATGATTCAGTAAAGGAATATAAGTGCTCTGTACACTAAGAATTTTTGACAAGTTGCAAAGTAAATTAAATTATCTGTATAGTATATAATACATTGTACGCTATTTAACGACCATCAATTAGTCTACAAAATAGGTCTTAAAAACCACATATATATATAATATTTTTTTTATACCAAGAATTATTATCAAAGACCAATAACTTAGCTTCATATGCCTAAACTATCAATTGTTTTTTTTCTTGTTGTGCATTTGGACAATTGATTTCTTTAATGATTCCAATTGTATATATCTAATAAAATGTTGAAGTGTATAGTTTCATGTTCAATGAGACTTGGATGATTATATTATTTGTTATAATATATGTATATGCACATTATTTAATATTTCATTTTGTGCTTCAGAATATAATTTTGTTTGAGAATACTACTTTGCATTTTCCCTATATGGTTGTTTCATGTCAGAAATTTGTGCATCTGACCCATATAGTTTACTCGTGACATTTTTGGCACAGAAGAAAATAAATCTATGTTTTAATTCTTGATTTTATTAAATTTCTTTGAAATAACTTATGCATGGTAAAACAGTCTTAGTTGGAAAATTACTACTAAATAATTTCAATATCTGGGAAGCAATTTGAAGAATCAAGGTATTTGTTTGTTCGATTTATTGGAATATCTTTAAAACTTTAATTTTGAGGAAGAAATTTATATAATTGAGAGATATTGTAATGCCTCGTAATTTTGGTTTATTTTATTTTAAGTGTTTTTGAATTATATACACATATTGATGGTTTTAAGTTGAGTTAAATATTATTTTATATTTTATTTACAAGTATGATAATTAAATTTGTTTCAATTTTGATATATATTCTACATATATTTTGTTATAGTTGGGTCAGCTAATCCGTATACATGGCTGGTGAACATCTATGGGCTCATATGTTGTTAATCTAAATAACTAGAATTAAAAAAAAAGTAAAGCTTTGTAAATATGTATGTAATGTCATTAGTGGACCCTAGTATTAGGAGATTTTATCATGTATTTAGTTACACTTGGAGAAAATCGGGAAAGGAAAAGAAAACCGAGCGATGCGAGGGGAGAGGGAAAAAACAAGAATAAATGTTCCATAATTTTAGTATGTACAAGAAAAGTTAGATTTTGCAATTATATGTTATGCTTAATCAACCACTTAATTATTTTCTAGCATATTATCTATTAGTTGTTTATGCATGCATGTTAAGTTAATGGCTCTGTTTTTTACGGTAAGTCAAGACATATTGATGTTTCAAAGTATCATAAGAATATCTATATTGTTGACCTGTGTAATTTATCTTGATTAATTCAGATCGTATAAAACTAGATTGTGGCTAATTTAATTAAACTGATATATTTGTAGCATGAGTTATTTTGTAAAATTATTTGAACTGTAACTATATGTCTGATTTCTAAGAGTGAAGATGTTAATTTAAATATTTTCTTCATTGTTTATAGTTAATGTGAAGGTAGACATAAATTTAGGTATTAGAGTACTTGACACTAGTGAATTTATATTTACTTTTACTAGTCAAAAAGTGAGTATTAGCTAATCAACTGTAATCATGACTTTTGTGAATGCATTGTTCTTGTATTAAAAACCTAGGCTAGAACACACGTTATTTATTACTGACAAATAAATTTAACAAGTTGTAATTATCTAAACTTTATTCCCAATTGGCTATTTATTTACATGCATGTTAGAGTTGTGGACTCATCAGAGTAAATAATTATTTAATTGTATTTTTTTCAAGATTGTATACTATATTTATCGATTTAACTGTGCTAATAATATGGTGTCATTAATCATATTAAAAGAATATATAAATTCCATATTTATTATAATATGAAATTATTAGTGTGGAAGTTGTACTCAGAAGCAAAAGTATGTGTTCGATGCATTTATAGAAAAATGTGACTACTAAATAAGCAAATTTATATGTGTATACTTTTTTTTAGCTATTGTGTATTAATTATAGTGTCCAATTTCGATGCGTACATATCAACATGTGTTTCTCCATTAATAGTAGTAAATGATTAAAATATTTGTTCACTTATCTTCATGACATGATTCATAGAAAATTGTTTATGCCATATAATAGTAATCTTGAATGCAAGAAATAGATATATATCGAGGAAAAAAAAGAGGGAGTTGTTATGATACATTGATACATGTTGGTACTTGATAGAGGGAGCTAGCGAAATTGCTTATAGATAGAATCACCATAAATGTTATCTCAGATGCATATATATTTTGTATTTCAGTTGTAAGGGTTTTTTTAATTACCATCCTTATTCTTATTTGTTAGACATTTTTTTCGGTATTTGTTATATAAGCTTATAAGTTAATTTGTAAGTGAAGTTATCTTAGTTTGAAAAGGAACGAGCAACTACGAAAGAAATCATTTTATTTTTTTATTATTTTTTTTGTCAAAGTTTTGTGGAATAAATAATAAGATAAAGGCTAGTTAGCAATTAGAGGAATCTATCCATGAGAGGTAACCGCCTTATTTGAATTAGGCACGAATTTTGGTTTTGTTTGATTCCGGGGACGGAATCCTTTTTAAGGTGGTATATATGTAATATACCGGTATTTTAGAATAATAATAATAATAATAATAATAATAATAATAATAATAATAATTGTAATTAGGAATCATTATATTAATTGAATAAGAAATTAAATTGTAATTACTTGAGTTTTAGAATTCTAATTCTATTAGTAATTACTAGTCTATTTGCATATGCTTATATAAATAAACTACCGTCACACACAACCCTAATTTAATATTACTTTGGAGGAGCCGCATTAGAGCAGAGGAAAGCAGAGTGTTAGCGTTGACCTATTTGGAATGATGATAACAAAATGCTCAAGACAAGAATTTGATCTTGACACCGAAGATGATTGTCAGAAAGCTAGTTCACAGAAGCTGATAAATCAGGAAGCTAACTGGAAGGCATTTTATCTATCCAAGGTCTAAAAGCCACATCAAATGATTGGAAGATATTCTGTCATCAAGTTAGGAAGCAATTCAGAAGCAAGCCAACGGACATCTAATCAAGCACCAAGTGTTTCAGTGGTAAGTCTGCCTAATCAACTCAGTAATGATGAATCAATAAAGATGACAAGATGTTTTATCTAAACATGAAGCTAAGTGTATCCATTCTACGGATCATGCTATGAAATCTTATTTCGTCTACGGATACAAGCTGAAAACATCATATGTCATCAACGGATAGAAGCCGAGGACATCTTATCTCATCAACAGATAGAAGCCAGGAACATCTTATCTCATCTACGGATAAAAGCTGGGGACATCATATCTACGGATAAAAGCTGAAGGAAGTTGATCATCAGAAACAGTTAAGGATGTCATGTTTTATCTATGGATGCGGTTAAGGAGGTCATGGTCTATCTATGGATGCAGTCAAGAATGTCATGTCTCATCTATGAATACAGTTATGGAATATTACTTCTACGGATATTCTAAGATTACCTTTCTAAAATGGTAGTCGACGGATATGGAATTAATACGCCTACTGATGTTCATCTCATTCAACATGGAAAACAAATCTATGTAACGGAATCTTTTGGAGGTTTCTTTATTTAGCAGGTTGAATGGAGGACAGTCTCAGAGATCATCATTACACACCCGTGACTAAAAGATGTTGGATGACGACGCAATGTATGTATGGAATAGGGAGTCAAAATTGTAAATATTTGAAGGCTGAAATTCCTACAAGTGAAATGTGAAGTCATCTATTGTCTCTTATGTCTCGATGGATAAATAAGAGTTAAGGCAGCTACCTAGAAGTTTAACTTCTAACTGGACACAAAGGAAAAGCTTGACAAACGTGAAGACCTATTTGTAGTACTACATGTTCACTTATCTCAGCTGATAGTGACTTGAGAGTCGGGTAACCAAGGAGAGGTCTCTTTCATGCAGATGTCACATGGGCTCGGAAGCTAGGTCAATTGCATGGACTTAGTAATTTTTGAAGAGAGCAGCACACTCAATCAGAAAGCATCATTTGGGATTATACAAGTTTATCTTTGATGCCAGCCAAGGCATTTCCCAAATAGGATAGTTTCTGAGATGAGCATGTGAACAAGTAGAACCAAAATGTAATATTTTATTATGTTGTAGGTTTTGTTTGTAACATACAGTCTATGTATATAAGACTGTGTGGAGTAGCATAGAAAAGTATGTGTAGAGAGCACAAAGCCGAATGTAAAAACACTTAGGCTCTCTTCCATCATCTGTGTAAGCAGCTGGAGTTTGTTGAAAAACAAAACCAGAGAATTCTTCAATATACACCTCAGGTGGGCTTTTTCCGAGAAACCCACCTGAAAAGTTTAAAAAGTTTACTTGTCTCCTGCATGTCTTTTTAACTCGAAGAATTCATTTATGTTCATGGCTTGTTTCAATTCTTAGTTAATTTACCAACTCATATATTCATACTGTAAAAGGTTTGAAAAAGTTTTGTAAAATTAACTAGATTGTATTCAACCCCCCCCCCCCTTCTACAATCTAGGTTGCATTGTTCTGGGAATAACAATGATTGTCCTGATTTTCTATCCGATACGTATGGATACACTCTAATTGTTTGGTTAATGACTGTGATTCCTGTAATTCACGAGCCTATACTAATATTTTAATAGTTTATACTTTCCTACTATACTTTTGAGTTTTGTTATTAGCTTTTGGTGTCACCATTGTTATATTCAATATTATGTTATTTTAATATTGATCTTGTAAGTTAGTGAGTTAATTTACATTGTATTTGTGATGTAGTCTGGCACACCAAATTTGATAATCAAAAGCTACGTGTTAAGTTATTGGATTAATAGATTTGTTAATAAATTTATTTTATAATAGTTTTTGTTATAATTATGAGATATGATTTTAAAAGTACTATTTTATTAATAAATTTGTTATTAACTTATTATATAAGAATGTTTGT
Organism: Heracleum sosnowskyi; assembly: GCA_030848705.1. Lineage (NCBI taxonomy): Eukaryota > Viridiplantae > Streptophyta > Magnoliopsida > Apiales > Apiaceae > Heracleum > Heracleum sosnowskyi. Next base: position 9,327,765 of record CM061238.1, read on the forward strand.
ATTTTGGCTTCACGTTAACACTAGTAATGCATGGTCCCTGCTTCTTTTTAAGGAATACTATGTTGAGCTTGTTACTCTTTATATTCATTCCTACAAATATGGTCACACTTGATTGTGGTAATAAAATTATTTAATAGTTTGTAATGATTTCATAAGGTATAGTAAAGTACACATGCACCACCTGCATTATTGATTGCCTACGGTGATTATCATATACACACTGCAATTCTGTATCTGCAAGCATTTAATTAGGCCATGTGAGTATTAGTGTGGTTAATTATGTGTATAAGTATTGGTTAATTTAATTATATGTTAAAGATTTCTAAAACTTTTTAGTTAGTGTCGTGTATATTTGTTATGGATTAAAAAACGTTCTTGTGAATTCAATGCTAAAATTAATGAGCTTTCGAGCTTTGATGGCTGCACTCGTGTTTCCGGAATAAATTGGTCCTCACAAGATGCCTACGTATCTCAAATCGTTATTGAGAATCAAGCCAAAGACGTAGTTCTGATTGTAGGATCAGGGACCTTATATAAGCGTCTGGAGCCTAGTATTTATGGTATGTTTAGGAGACTTAGCAAATAAGTCTTCTTTTTGATATTGGATAAACATTGTATTTCTTGCTGAAGAATTCATTTCTTTGTCGATAAAGGCTATGACTCATTAATTGCCTTTAATTGGGATTCTGGATCCTTCTTTGACCAATTTTCCATAATTTGGGCTCTTTTCATTAGCTGTATATTTTCCCTATTCATTAATTACGAAATTAATGAATAATTAAGGTGTCGGGCCTTAAATATCGGCCTTTCCATTGACTTGTCAATTATATTTCTATAATTACTTTTCTGTCCATATCATTTGCCCCCCAACTTCTAAGAAAATCTCTCTTGGATTATCGTAGAAGTTATTTTATTCGGGAGTTTACGAAATTTTCTTCCGTATTGTGGCTTGGTTTGACGAACATATAGTTCTAAACCAATTTTGTAATTTCCCAAAACAGGAATCGGGATTTTTCATCAATTCCATAGAAGATAAATCAATTTTTGATTTTTCAGTTCATTTTCGACCAGGATCCTGGTCGAATTCGACCTTACTTTTGGGTCCTGGTCGAACACCTTCGACCAGGATTCTGGTCGAATTTTGGCTGGCTTTTTCCTCCTGGTCGAATGGTTTCGACCAGGTTTCTGGTCGAACATGGGCTCAGTTTTACCCCCTGGTCGAATGGTTTCGACCAGGTTTCTGGTCGAACATGGGCTCAATTTTACCCCCTGGTCGAATGGTTTCGACCAGGTTTCTGGTCGAAGTAATGCATCATTTTCCCTCCTGGTCGAATAATTTCGACCAGGATTGTGGTCGAATTTTCATTTCCATTTTGCTTCCTGGTCGAATGGTTTCGACCAGGATCGTGGTCGAACATGACTTTAATTTTGGTGTCTGGTCGAATGATTTCGACCAGGATCATGGTCGAACATGACTTCAATTTCTGTGCCAGGTCGAATGATTTCGACCAGGATCATGGTCGAACATGACTTCAATTTTGGTGCCTGGTCGAATGATTTCGACCAGGATCATGGTCGAACATGACTTCAATTTCGGTGTCTGGTCGAATGATTTCAACCAGGATCATGGTCGAACATGACTTCAATTTTGGTGTCTGGTCGAATGATTTCGACCAGGATCATGGTCGAACATGACTTCAATTTTGGCGCCTGGTCGAATGATTTCGACCAGGATCATGGTCGAACATGACTTCACTTTTGGTGCCTCTTCGAACTCATTCGACCAGGATCATGGTTGAATACTTGGTTCGTTTCAGACTATTAAGGCCCACATATATTGGGCTCAATTTAGGCTTAAGTCTTTTATTTAGCAATTGGGCCTTCAGCTTTTTATTGGGCCTTTAGCCTTTTTTTTAATAATTGGGCTTTTAGCCTCTCGACCAAATTTTTGGTCGAATACGAGAGCCATTTCGGGCTTTATTCGAACTCATTCGATCAGAATTTTGATCGAAAATGTGGTTCGTTTTTGTATTGGGCTTAATTGGGCCCAAGGGTTTTCACTGTTAAAACTCAATAATTTGGGCCTTTAGCCTTTTATGGGCCGTACCGGCTAATGCCGGTTGCCCTTCCTTCAACCGGCCCAGTGACCGGCTGTCATCCCTATAAAAGGGGGATTTCTCACTTGTTTCCATTCATTCCTCACATTCTATTTTCTCAAAGTCACTCTGCTAAATTCTCTCCAAAGTTTTCTCCAAATTGCTCTGCTAGGGTTCCACCACAAGGCGATTCCCGGTGAGATTTTATGTTGAATCTCACCATTTTTCTGGGTTTTTTGCTTGAAGATTCTGGGTTTCTTTGAAGATTCTGGATTTTTTGTTGAAGATTTCTGGGCTCTTTTGAAGATTTCTGGGTTCCTTTGAAGATTTCTGGGCAATTTTCTTGAAGATTTAAAGACTTTCTGGGTTAGAAATGGCTGATCGAGCTTCCCAACGTCTTCAAAAGATGAACTCCGCATCGAAAAGAGGTACTCCCATTCCTATTCGTTCAAAATACATGTATTTGCATGATATGATTAATGAACGTGGGGATGAATACCCGTCAGTATCTACTTTAGATTCGTATGATTGTAGTAATAAGTTTCACGAAGTAGATCTAATTAAAGATTATAATAAGATGTATAGGGTAAATGCCCCTTTAAGACTAGTTCCCGCTGGTGCCGGTGACCGTTCATGTCACTGGAGACCAAATGCTTTGTGTATTTATAAGGATGCCATAGTTGCCGGCCTTAGGTTCACATTCCATGAGTTCATCCCTAGACTCTTGGCAGATGTCCAAATTAATCCTTGCCAATTACCCCCAAATGCTTGGAGGATAATCCATTGTTTTATGGTTTTATGTCTTCGTAAAAACTTTCCTTTGTCTGTTCCTTTGTTTAGGAAGATTTTTCAGTTTAAAAATAGCTCAGCCAACAACTTAGGTTGGGTGTATATAAGCCATATGGTAGGCTTCCCTTTTATCTTTCACCCCAAGTCGATCCCAGATAATAACCCCAGATGGAAAAATGAGTTCATGTATCTTGTATGGGAAGGAGGGGACTGGGGAACCCTGTTCCGTACATCTTTTGGGAGAGTCTCTGATGGTAGTCCCGGTAACATTGTCTTGAATGAGGAGGAACTTCATGCCTACTCAGAGCTCATTAAGGATAATGGGACTACCGTGGCTTGGGAGCTACTGGATGAGTTTGTCCTCAAATCCGTTGGGCTCTCCACTGTTCATGATAAGGGTATTTTTGCTTATCACTTTTCATTATGTCTATTTTTCTTTCCTTTTGATTTTTGCTAACCATTTTCTGGCTTTTCTTGTAGCTGCGACGTTTATCAACAAGACCAATGAGCCCAAGGATGTGGAGACATCCATGATGAAAAGGGCTAGGATTGGAGATGATCCAAGGGGGAAGGCTAGTGTTCCCAGCTTCTTGATCCCCTCTGTGGACGAGGCTGACATTCCTGTGTCTGCCAAGTCTTCGGTGTGGCATCCCAACTGGGGTATTAGGAAGAAGGACACCATTACTAGGGTGTCCAAACATGCTGTGGACTGGTCATACCACTCCCTTACTCCTTGTGACTACAAGGATTTCGTTGCAGATTCCACCCTTGAGGGGGCTGAGCATCTAGGGGCTCAAGCTATTGCTGCAGTAATTTTCTTTACCTTAGCTATTTCTTTGAAGTTTTTGCTTATATTTTTCTAACTTTAATTCTTTGGCAGACCAATGCCAACTTCCAGGGGGTATTGTTCCAAGCTAAGGCTTGGTGTACCTCCTCTGAGGCCAACAGGGTCAAGTTGGAGAGGTCTGAGGAGGAGGTGAAGTCTCTTAAGGAGACTCTTGCTAGGAGGAAGAATGAGCTTGATGATGCTCAGGCTGACCTTGTTGAGATGAGGAAGAGTAAGGATGATTGCATCGATGAGTATCTTGACTCTCAGGAGTACAAGGACTTGATCGAGAAGCATGACGAGATTCTCTTCCCAGTCCAGCATACGTCAGGATGGGAGGATGCTGTTCAGGCTATCTTTTCCAAGCATCCTGGAGTCTTTGATGCTGCTGACTTTCCTGCTCCTCACCCTCCTACTCCCTTGGAGCGTATCTTGGCTGGAGTGGATGACATGGAGGAGGATGATGCCGGGATTTTAGACCCAGGACATTCATCACCCCTTGGTGACACCTCTGCTGATGACCATGATGCTGATGAGCATTCTTCTGGCTCTAGCTCAGGGGAGGAGACAGATGCGGGAGACAAGGATGGTGAAGCGCAGCCGTAGTTTGTAGTTTACTTATGGCCTTTCATGGCTTTGTATTGTTTTTCTATGTATTTCCAGCCTTCGGGCTTAACTAAAACTTTTGTAAGTTTAGTTTTATTTATATTTTGTGGCCATTCATGGCTTGTATTATTTTCTTGATTCTTGACTTTGCATGCTTAGTTAACATGTCTATCAGAATGCAATTCACATATAATGAAAACATAAGAATATGGAATTCATAACTTTGAGAATGGGTTCAACCCTTACATAATACTCAAGTTTAAAAACTTGGGTTGGTTTTTATCAAACCTTATTTCTAGTAGTGAGCCCACTTAGGAAACACCTTAAACATAATAAACTTTCAAATTGGAGGCATGCCAAGTCCTTGGCACCTCATGCCCTTCAAGGGTTTCTAGCTTGTACGAGCCTCGACCAAATACATTCTTGACGCGATATGGTCCTTCCCAATTTGGGGCCAGTTTGCCCTTTTGTCCAACTCCGGATGCCTCAATCTTTCGAAGAACCAAGTCTCCTTGTCGAAAGAACCTTTCTTTAACCCTTAGGTTGTAATAGAAAGATGCTCGTTTCTGATGCTGAACTATCTTGGCATTTGCCTCATCTCTAACTTCATCAATCAAGTCTAAGGCCAGCCTCAAGCCTTCCTCATTTGTTTCTGGCTCATAAGCCTCAACTCTTGGAGATGTGTGAGTAATCTTCACTGGAACCACTGCCTCTGCCCCATATGCCAACAGGAAGGGGGTAGCTCCGGTGGTGACTTTACAAGTAGTACGATATGCCCAAAGTATGGGGAGCAATTCGTCTACCCAAGTGTTTCTGGAGCGCTCAACTCTTTTCTTTAGTCCATCCAGGATTATTCGATTTGCAACCTCAGCTTGCCCATTTGCTTGAGGATGGGCGACAGAAGTGAAGCGCAACTTGATATCGTTTTCATCACAATATTTCTTAAACTCGTCATTGTTAAACTGAGTTCCATTGTCTGTGACCAAGATACGTGGAATCCCGTATCTGCATATCACATTTTCCCAGAAGAAATGAATCACTTGCTTGGTGGTTATCTTGGCTAATGGCTTAGCCTCAATCCACTTGGTGAAGTAGTCGATTTCTACTATCAAGAACTTTCTTTGAGCACTTGCCATTGGAAATGGCCCAAGTATATCCATTCCCCACATGGCAAGGGGGATGGGTGAGTTAATGGACGTCATCATCTCTGGTGGTTGCCTAACCACTGGTGCATGCTTCTGGCACCGTTCACATTTCTTTACATAGCTTTTAGCATCAGCAAGTATTCTTGGCCAATAGAAACCTAGACGAGTGATTTTATGGTCAAGGGCTCTGCCCCCCAAGTGCTGCCCACAAATTCCTTCATGTACTTCCTTCTGGGCTAATTCTTCCTCTTGAGGTCTCAAACATTTCAGATATGGAATGATGAAAGACTTTTTGTATAGGATTCCCTCAATCAGGGTATACCTTAGTGCTCTGACGTATAGCTTTCGTGCTTCTGAAGTGTCATTGGGTAACCACCCAGTTTCCAGATGAGCCTTGATGGGATCTATCCAACAACTAGCAACATCAATGGGTGCTACCAACTTTCCGTTGATGCTTGGGGTCCTCATGACTTGGAAGTAGACACTTCCTGCATAGTTTTCAATTTCGGAAGAAGCAAATTTAGACAAGGCATCAGCCTTCACGTTTTCTTCCCTTGGAATGTGCTCTACATAGCATTCGTCGAACTGAGTCATGATGGCCTTGACAAGTTTCAAGTACTTGGCCATGACTTCATCTCTGGCCTCAAATTCCCCATTTACTTGGGAAACCACTAGCCTCGAATCTCCACATACTTTCAGAGTTTTGACCCTCAAGGCTCCAGCCAGCCCTAGACCAGCTATCAGAGCTTCATACTCAGCCTCATTATTTGTCGTTGGGAAGTCCAGCTTTAGTGCGTAGTCTATGAGGAATCCATCAGGACTTTGTAGCACTAAACCGGCTCCACTTGATTTTGTTTTTGATGCTCCATCAAAATAGAGCACCCAACATTCTTTGGAGATTATGTCTTCAGTTTCCTTGTCTTCCATTGTTACTTCCTGCCCCCCGACTTCTTGGTTGTCAATGGTACATTCAACCATGAAGTCAGCGAGTGTTTGAGCTTTTATGGTCGTTCGAGGCTTATACTTGATGTCGAATTCGCCCAATTCAATGGCCCATTTGATCAATCTTCCACTAACTTGAGGGCTATGCAAGATGTTTCTTAGAGGTTGATCAGTCAAGACCTCTATCTTGTGAGCCTGGAAGTACGGGCGTAGCTTTCTTGAGGCCATTATCAAGGCTAAGACAAACTTCTCTATGGTAGAGTAGTTTATTTCTGCCCCGTGTAGGATCTTGCTCACGTAGTAGATGGGTTTCTGAACCTTTAACTCTTCTTTTACCAAAACAGCTCCCAGGGCAGTGTTGGATACTGCCAAGTATAGATAAAGAACCTCTCCTGGTTTTGGTTTGGCCAATAGTGGTGGCTCAGCCATATATTTCTTCAGGGCCTCAAAGGCCTCTTGACTTTCAGTTGTCCATTCAAAAATTTTCACTTTCTTGAGTGCTTTAAAGAAGGGTAAACACTTCTCTCCTGACTTGGAGATGAACATTCCCAATGCTGCCACTCTTCCCGTTAATTTCTGGACATCTTTGACAGTCCGTGGTGGCTCCATGTCCATAATTGCTTTGATTTTGTTAGGATTGGCCTCGATTCCTCTCTTGGAAACCATCAGGCCTAAAAACTTTCCCGAGCCTACACCAAAGGCACACTTAGCTGGATTCAACATCATTTTGTGGTGCCTTAGCACTTCAAATGCCTCTCGGAGGTGCTTAATGTGATCGGCCTTATCGAGGCTCTTGACTAACATGTCATCTACGTAGACCTCCATGGTTTTCCCAATTAGGTGTCCAAAAATTTTGTTCACCAATCTTTGGTATGTTGCCCCTGCATTCTTAAGTCCAAATGCCATGACTAAGAAGCAGAAAACACCAAAGTCAGTGATGAATGATACTTTGGCTATGTCATCCTCATGCATCTTGATTTGATTGTATCCACTGAAGCCATCCATGAAGCTAAGCATCTCGTGTCCAGCTATAGCATCTATTAGTGCATCAATCCTTGGTAAGGGAAAACAATCCTTAGGACATGCATCATTCAAGTCAGTGAAGTCGACACACATCCTCCATTTTCCGTTAGCCTTTTTGACCATCACGGGGTTAGCCAACCACTCTGGGAATTGGATTTCCTCAATGAACCTAGCTTCCAAAAGTTTATTAACTTCCTGTTTAATGGCTTCAAGCCTCTCTGAAGCAAAATTCCTCTTTTTCTGTTTCACCGTCTTCCTTTCAGGATCCACATTCAGTTTGTGAGTTATCAATTGGGGATCAATCCCTGGCATGTCGGCCGCTGTCCAAGCAAAAACGTCATTGTTTTCTTGAAGAAAAGACGTGAGTTTGCTCTTCAATGGTTCGGGCAGTAGTGCCCCAATATAAGTCACCTTCTCTGATTCTCCCGGGACTAGGGGAATTGGGACCAAGTCCTCAGCTGGTTTCCCTCTTCTGTCCTCGTTGTCGCTGATATTCATGTCTTCAATTGGGAGAACTTGCCCCCCGGTTCCATCAGGCCTTAACGCGGCTACATAACAACTTCTAGCCATCTTTTGGTCTCCTCGTTCTTCACCAATCCCATTCCTCGTTGGGAACTTGATTTTTAGATGATAAGATGAGGCAACAGCCTTGAACGCATGAAGACCAGTCCTTCCCAGGATTGCATTGTAGGTTGAAGTCGCTTTTATAACTATGAAGTTCAACATCTGAGTAGACGTATTCATCCCTTGCCCCATGGTCATTGGGAGTTGGATAGTGCCTTCCACTTTTGATTCCACCCCGTTGAATCCGTATATAGGCATATTTGAGGGTGTTAGCTGAGAATCAGTGTAACCCATCTTGATAAAAGCATCGTGGAACAAGATATCCACTGAAGCTCCATTATCGACCAGGACTCTCTTTGTTTCGGAGTTACCTATCACAGGTACTATGACAAGAGGATCATCATGGGGGAACTTTACCCCTTCCAAGTCTGAATCGTCAAAACCTATTGACACTTCTGTTCTGGCACGCTTCGGTGCTTCTCCAACCACAGTCATTACCTCTCGGGCATAAGCCTTTTTTGAGTTTCGGGAGGACCCAGCAGCGGTTGGTCCTCCGAATATCATGTTGATAACTGGCCCTCGGGGCTTAGGGTTACGATCTTGGTCGTTGTCCCTTATGTCGTAATCCTTCCTTTCATAGTTTCCTCTTTGACTCCCTTGATTTCCATCCTTGGTGAATTTGCCGAGTTTTCCTCTTCGTATCAGAAACTCAATCTCATCTTTCAATTGCCTACAATCGTCGGTGTCATGACCGACTTCTTTGTGGAACCGACAAAACTGATTTTGGTTCCGTTTGGACAAATCAGCCCTCATTGGCTTTGGCCATTTGATATCTTCTTCCTTGGCTATCTCCATCAGAATTTGACTCCCGGGAGTATTCAATCTTGCATATTCTGTGAATTTTGGCCTAAAATTGTTTCTTTTGGGAGGAGAATCGGAGTTCTTTGATGTTCTGGGAACTTTTCCTTGACGTCGTACTCCTGAGTTTCTTTTCTTTTCTTTGAGTTTCCACTACCGCCAGCAGTGGGTTCATACTTTCTCATGCTTTCTTCAGCCTTGATATACTTTCCGGCTCTATCTTGGAGCTTCAACATGCTCTCGGGTGGATGTTTAGCCAACAACCTTTTGAAGTGGTCATCAGTGGTTCCTTGTTGCAGGGCTATCATAGCCACCCTGTCCTCTAAGTCTGGGACTTTCAAAGCCTCTCGAGTGAATCGATTGATATAGTCCCTTATGGCTTCATTCTTTCCTTGCTGGATTGTCATGAGTGATGCAGAGCTTTTCTCATGCACCCTTCCACTAATGAACTGATTGATAAAAGCTTTGCTTAGTTCCTTGAAAGACCCAATTGAGTTGGGAGAAAGACGGCTATACCAACGTTGGGTCATGTCTGCCAAGGTTTATGGAAACGCCCTACACTTAACCGCATCGTTGGTTGGCTGCAACAGTAGTGCATTGGAGAAAGTCCTTACATGATTTGCGGGATCTCCCGTTCCATCATAGGCTTTGATCGAAGGCATCTTGAATTTTCTAGATATAGCCGTTTTCATGATGTCTTGAGTAAACGGTGGTGTAGGATCATCAGGATCTCCTAGGGGCAACAGAATACTAGGATCACCCCTTGGGGCTTCGGCCCTCTTGGTTCTCCTTGCCGATGGATCCAAGTTGATTATCGAGATCCCTTCAGTCGTTCGGCCCCGAGATTGAGCGGCCTCTTCCTCAGCAAGGAGTTTTTTTAGCCTTGCAGTCTCTGCCTCATGGGCTGCAAGTTTCTCCCTAGTAGTTTCGGGTTGTTCCCGATTGGTCTTGGAAGAACGTCTCCTTCTTGGGGCCACATCCTCCCCGGTTGTATAACCCTCATCCTCGGTGTATGGGCCCGAGTAATCTTGAACGAAAGGGGTCTGGCGAGTTTGTTGATTTTGGGGTCCCAGACCTTGAATATAAGGGGGAACATATGCCTCATGGTAGATTGGATTAGTTCCACTACCGCCCGCCATGGGTCGAGGGGGCATGCCATAGCTTGGCATCCCCAAAGTCTGATTTGCGTATTGAGGGAGATCAGTAGTATGGAGTTGAAGGCTTCTTGGTGCACTCATGAGTAGCGGGGAGGTCGTGATTGGTTGCTGGTGAACGGTCTCTTGTGGATTAGATCCATGAATGACCATCTGCAGGGGATTCGTCCCTTCAACCGAAATCGGGATTTCCGGTCCTTGAGTGTTGGTGGGGATATTCGCCCCTTGTGTGCCAGTAGTCGGCGGTGGCTAATCAGTCTCAGAGGTGATAGGGCGATCATCGGGAGTTTGAGTATCCCGAGTTGTTCTTCGTGTGTTTGTCATGGTTGATGTTGTCTTCCCACAAACGACGCCAAATGTTATGGATTAAAAAACGTGCTTGTGAATTCAATGCTAAAATTAATGAGCTTTCGAGCTTTGATGGCTGCACTCGTGTTTCCGGACTAAATTGGTCCTCACAAGATGCCTACGTATCTCAAATCGTTATTGAGAATCAAGCCAAAGACGTAGTTCTGATTGTAGGACCAGGGACCTTATATAAGCGTCTGGAGCCTAGTATTTATGGTATATTTAGGAGACTTAGCTAATAAGTCTTCTTTTTGATATTGGATAAACATTGTATGTCTTGCTGAAGAATTCGTTTCCTTGTCGATAAAGGCTATGACTCATTAATTGCCTTTAATTGGGATTCTGGATCCTTCTTTGACCAATTTGCCATAATTTGGGCTCTTTTCATGAGCTGTATATTTTCCCTATTCATTAATTACGAAATTAATGAATAATTAAGGTGTCGGACCTTAAATATCGGCCTTTCCATTGACTTGTCAATTATATTTCTATAATTACTTTTCTGTCCATATCAATATTATATTTATTTTAAGGCTAGTATTTGAATAATGTTAACTAATAAATGTGTGTAACAATAGATTATTATTTTTGTAAATAGATCGGGGGTCGGGAGTTTAGCGGATCGATTACAAATTTCGTTAGGGTTTGAGTTTGCTATTTTCAAGGTACAGATTATCTCATCTTTTATTCAGCGCTACTCATGTTAGAATTAGTTGTGTTCGTTTCATTTAGTTCTCAATTTATCCGCTTTGACTCTTTAAAATTACTTTAAAAAATGTTTTGCAATATTTAAAAATTTATTTGTGTGGTTTTCTAAGAAAATATGCATCTTAAATGCTTTTAGAATATTTGAACATTTCTCTCAGTTCTCTTCTCAAATATTAAAGTATATGTTTCGAAGTATTTATATATTTGTCTATGTTCCGTTTTAAACTATTTGAATATCTGTTTCACTGATTTTGGAAAATATTCATTTTTATACCTGTTAAAAATATTCGAAATATCTGCATTAAGTGATTTTAGAAATTGTGAAATATTTTATTTGAACCCTTAGTGATATAAGGTATATCGAGTTAACCAGCTGTAGGGGTACTACAACCATGTAATTGCGGCACCAATGACATGACACTTCCATGACACTGTGATTGGTCATGGCGTATCTTTCTGATAGCTCAGGAGGCGAGCTTTTATGCATTTTGATATTTGTTTCAGGATACGTGGGTGCACCCATAGTTTGATTTGATTTATGATTTGATTTGGCGGTGACGATGTATATGTCGTACACGTTATCCGGTTTGTTGCATACGTTACGGTACCCTATGACGTATGTATTTGTATTTGTATTTGTATTTGTATCTGTTCTCATCTCGGTATGAAATATCATACCCTTTCGTTGCTTCAGCCATACTTATTTAAAAATAATTGTTTTATTATAAATTGTTAATTATGATTTATGTATATATGTTTCATGTTCTATAAACTGTATTTCAAATCCGTTCTGGGCATTTGGCTCATGCCGTATTTTTTTTTCTGACATGTACTTGGGGGCGCTTGGGATGTGTGATGGAGAGCTACCCTATAATCCCGTTTAGAAATTATACAATTATCGATTTATTAGGCTTGTTTAAATATTATTTGTTGTATTTTAGTTCTCTGCATACAGATTTATGATTTATTAAGTAGCTCCTCATTTTACATTTATTTATTTATTTTTATTTTTATTATTAATTAAAATTACACGAAAACACGACACGAAGGCACACGAACACGAAATCACACGAACCCTAAACGGGTGGTTTTGAATTTAGTATTTTCATACACGAAACACGAAAGTACACGACATAAAAGTATACGACATGAACGAATCGACATGTATAATGAAAACCCAAAAAACTTGGGCTCACACGAATGAGTGTCAAAATAGAGGTGTGCGAAAAGCTCGAGCCAGATTGTCAAAAAATGGAAAGAGTTTGAATCGACAAATACGCTAAATATTTTAGTAAGCCTTTAATATTTTACATCTGATATAAATCGATATTGATTTATTCTTATTTTTAATTTTTTTCGATCTACAAACACGTGTATTTGACAGTAGCCTCTGCTCGAGCCTGGATATGTTATCTTAATAAAATATATGGTCTAAGTCGGCTAGAACATAGAACCTGGCTCGTGAGCCCATAGGCCACTGGACCCTATATATTGTTTCTAACCTCACCTCTGAACTGCTTTAAAGAACTGTAGCACGATAATTTCACCAAATAGATAAACAAAAAAAGATGCCTCTTAAATATAACCAGCGTAAAAACCCGTGCGAGGCATGGACCCGTTTATATACTGAAAAAATAAATTCGCATCAATATATATATATCAAAATAATTTTGTAAATATGGTAAATGATAGTATTTTGAATTTATATTATATATGCATAGTATTTTTATATATATATATATATATATATATATATATTCTAATTGAATAAGATTTCATAAAATTTGGATAAATTTCTATAATATAAAGATCAAATGATTTTTTTAATCTTCAAAATATTAGTTTAGTTTTGAATGTCGTGAAGTGAATTTTATCAAATTTAAAAATTCAAGATAATTTAAATGGTTATTTTATCAGAGTTCTCCGTATATAAAATGAATGTATGTAAACTCATGTATTGTTAATAAAATAACAATACATTTGTAATATCATATTGGTCACAAATGTACGAATATACTTTAAATACATCATAAAATTTCTTAATTTTAATCTCGTGTATAAGACGTATGTAAAGTAATATAATTTTAATGAAATAAAAGTATATTTATAAAATATAAAATTGGTTATTCAAGTAAGACTATAGAGTGAACACATTATAAAATTTCTTTATTTTATGTAAAAGTCAATCTTGAAGTTGGCTTACTCTTTCCTTCATATGTACATATTTGTACCCTTTTAAACTCAATTATATATGAGTCTAGTATTAATTATAAAATATCTAAGATCGTAGTTTAAAAATTACACAAATTGAAAATTTATATATATATAATTTAGAATCATTTTTTTTAACACAGCCATAAAATTCTATTCCATGCGATTTTAATATTTGAATTATAAATTATCTTGTGTTTGATCTTATATGAATCATAATATACCTAAATAATTTAACATCTGTGTAGACTCGGTTGTATTTATATGTATAATATATGTTCTAAACACTAGCGATTAACCGCTAGACGGTGACTAATCAATCCGAATGTGTTAAAATCAGATCGGAAAATCAATTTTTATAGAAATCGATCTAGAAATCGATCTAGAAATCATATAATTTGGATTAACTGGGCACAAATTGGTTTAATCGGTCGAAAATTGGCTTACGAACCGATTAAAATGAACAAAATATACCCAGCTCCTTTTTCAACCAACCAAGACGACAAATAAAACCCAATACTTAATTGGGTCTAAAAAAATTTCAAACCGATTTTAATGGTTGCATATCAGTTTTATATATTTCAGCCAACCTAACCCAACCCTATTTAAATTAAAAAATTTGTTCGATAATTTATATATATATATATAAATTATTATATGTAACTGTACATTATATAATACAGTATATCATCTTATTTATAGACATGTACATAAGTAAAATTATTATGTTAATAAAAAAAATATTAGCACTAAAATCATAAGTTATACGTATTTTAGCTTTACTTGAATTTTTGAAATGAGGACATTATGTAATATTTATTTTTTATAAAAATTATTTAACACATTCAAACCAACCCAACCCGGCGCAAACTTAAGGATGATAAGTACGGCTGGGCCATGAATTAATTTTTTGTGAGTTGGATTAAAAAATTTCAAACTTATTTAATTAGACTGGGTTGTAAAAATGCTTCCAACCCCGACAACCTAACTCATCAACACCCCTAACTATGATTCCCATTTTTTAGAGTCCCTTGTATAATTCTAAAATATAAAAGTTACGTATAATATGTTACTTATTTTAGATCAAATTTTGATTATAGATTTATCAATACTTGAATAATTCGTATAAAGCTAACAAGTGACATAGTATTGTATAAAAATATAAATCGTATAACAATTAACATTTAATCAAAAACATTAAGGGTGAAATAATAAAATTTGTAAAGAAATACATAATTATATATTAAAACTACGAAAACTTAAAAAAATGGATGTATATAATAATATAAACTAACATTTTTTAATTAAAAAATTGAATAAACATGTTGTATAAATAATATAAAATAACATATTATTTACTCAAAAGTTGAAATAATAAAAGATAATATGATGAGTGAATATACTTTATCTAATAATAATTTTAAAATAAACTCAAAACTCAATGTAGGACACTCGATTATAACATGAAACTGTTACGAGGAGGCCAACATTTCGATTCTCGATGTTTACACACAAATTTGACATTTTTTATCTTCGGTAATAAATGGGTGACATGTTTGTAATTTTAAAAATACAAGGGTAAAGTTGTAATTTCATGAACACTTTTTGGGTTATTTTTGCCTCTGATGATCTTTTAATATATAAAAGTAGATTTTTTAAAAAATTGGTTATGTATGTAAAATTATACATTTAGATTGTCTTGCTCTTTTTTTTTCATGTATATATATATATATTTTTGTATTTATATAATTTTAAATTCAACTATCTATTTTAAGTCTATTATTCATTACACACATTATCTAACAGCTTAGTTTAGAAATTAAGTAAATTAAAACATATTTTATATTATGATGTAGAATTATTTTTTAACTCAACTTTAAATTTATATATCTAAAAATTATATGATGCAATTATATCCACACGTAAATGAAATATTTATCTTTCTTAAAATATTATCCTATTATTATCCAATAATTTAATATATACATAGAGACGAATTTTAACAAATTCGTAATTTCTCAATTTGAATTTGGTTACATTTATGAATAATTTAGAATTTTTTTTTTATAAGAAATATAAACCAACAATATATTTAATCAAAAAGTAAAGTAAAAAAGAGAAAATAGGATTATAAGGGAACCTGTAATTTATCTAATAAGATTTTTAAAGTTAACTCAAAAATTGATGTAGCGCAATGGTTATGATACTTTATTTGTAAGTGGAAGGTTTGTATTCAAATTTTGAAAACAACAAAATTTCATATAATTTTTGCATAATCTATAGAGGGGTGACATTTTTGTAATTATATGATAAATAAGGGTAAAGCTGTGTAGAAGATATAATAGATAAATAGATTATATTTATCTATTATTATCAGCACCATATTTACCTCCATAATTTTAGGCTTGTTAGTTATCCTGTACCTATAGATACTTGGTACTGATTCTGTAAAGAGTGTGAATCACTTTGCTTATATGGTATCAGAGCCAGCCCTTCTAAAACCCTAGTATTAACGCCATCCCTTATCAAAGATGAGCACCGAATCGGACACTACCTCCGCTGAACCCACCATAGCTCAGATCCCGACGTTTATTCCATCATCGTCAATTCATATTACCAAACTAACACGTCAAAATTATCATCTTTGGCGTGCTCAAATCACACCCTATTTACGTGGCCAGGGAGTTTTCGGTTTTGTTGACAATACCATCTTGCCGCCACCACCCACCATTGTTGGCAAAGATGATGCACAAGAACCAAACCCTGAATTTGTGTCATGGATGCGTACAGACAACCTCATACTTAGTATGATAACCAGCTCCCTATCGGATGAGGTACTAGCACACGTTTATACCGCCACCACCTCCGCCGCAATCTGGAAAGCTCTGTCCGTCCGTTTTGCATCACAGAGTCGAGCCACGGTGGTTCAACTCAGATCCGACCTTGCTTCTACCCAGAAGAAAGAACAGACTGCATCTGATTATTTCTTTAAGGTAAAAACCATAGCCGATCAGTTAGCCATGGCAGGACACCCTCTGTCAGACGATGATTTCATCTCCTATTTGCTCGCTGGATTAGGACCGGAGTTTGAAGCCACGGTCACTATGATAACAGTCCGTGAGCATATCACTCCCGATGAGGTCTTCAGCCTTCTTCTTACTGCAGAAACCCGCCACAACCACCACCGTCCTGTTATTCAGGCTCCTCCATCATCTGTCAGCACCACCAATCCTCAAGCACTTCTCACCCGCGGTAACCACAATCAAGGCCACTACAACTCTTCTATGCACTCTCCGAATTACAGAGGTCGTGGTGCATATTCACCTAACTACCGCGGCAGAGGAGGCCGAAACAAGGGTGGTAGATCTGGTCGTGCATACTACCCTGGAAATGGGCCTTCCTATAATGGATCAAATTCAAATTTTCAAGGTAGTACCCCTCCACCTAAGTGTCAGATTTGTGCAAAAATAGGCCACACGCCCCATTCATGTTTTTACAGGTATGAGGCTTCTTCTGATCCAGCAGCAGCTTCTTCAACTCCTCATCCAAGACAACCTCCTCAAGCTTATTCAGCCCAAACTCGCTCTCAACCACTCTCTGAGTGGATCCCTGACACTGGTGCTACCCAACACATGACAAATGACTTCCGCAATTTATCTACCCATTCTGAGCCTTATGAAGGCCCTGACCAAATTTATGTTGGTGACGGATCAGGTTTGCCTGTTTCTCATTCTGGTACCTCCGTTTTACATTCTCCTTCTCACTCTTATATCCTATCTGATATTCTTGTGTCCCCTCGCCTCAAACAAAATCTTTTATCTGTTTCTCGTTTTGCTTCTGACAATTCAGTTTTCTTTGAGTTTCACAAATCTTGTTTCTTTGTGAAGGATTATTTGGGCAATACCCTCCTTCGGGGCACTGTTAAAGATGGCCTCTATCAGTTCCAGTCACCACCTCAACCAGCACCTCTCAAAGCACTCTCCGCCATCTCCAAGTCTACTCTAAAATGGCATCAGCGCTTAGGACATTGTTCTCCTCCAGTTTTACGTTTAGCTTTAAATAAAATGTCTATTGTTATTCCAAATAAAGCACCACCTGTTGTGTGTGCTCCTTGTCAACTGGCTAAAAGCCACCGTCTACCTTTATATACTTCTACATTTACTTCTTCTTCTCCTTTGGATTTAATTTATTCTGATGTTTGGGGTCCCTGTGCGGAATCATCAATTTATGGTAATCGATATTATGTTAGTTTTCTGGATGATTTTACTAAATATTTATGGTTGTTCCCTATTAAACTCAAATCTGATGTTGCAACCATATTTCCTGATTTTCTAACACAAGTTGAACGTCAATTCAATACCAAGCTTAAAGCCATACAAACTGACTGGGGTGGGGAATATCGCCACTTTAAATACACCCTTCGTCAATTGGGAATCCAACATCGTGTTTCTTGCCCCCATACTCACGAACAGGTTGGTGCCGTTGAACGACGTCATCGTCAAGTTGTTGAGATTGGCCTATCTCTTCTTGCTCATTCTAATCTTCCTTTACCCTACTGGGAGGATGCCTTTGTCACTGCTACCTATCTAATCAATCGTTTACCTACCCCTGTTCTACACAATAAATCTCCCTTCGAGCTTGTTTATCATCGCCTACCTGAGTATTCGTTTCTCCGTGTCTTTGGATGTGCATGTTGGCCATATCTCCGTCCCTACAACCATCACAAAACTGACTTCCGCTCGGCAACTTGCATCTTTCTTGGCTATAGTCCCTCTCATCATGGCTATAAGTGTCTCGATCTTTCCTCCGGGCGTACATATATTGCTCGTCATGTTGTCTTTGACGAAAATGTATTCCCATATATTCCATCTCCCTTGGCACCTACTTCTCCTACACCTTCTGCACCATTACCCACCCTCATTCCTCAGCAACCAACAACTATTCCCCCACCCCCACCCTCACCCCCACCCCCACCATCTGATCCCACTACACCAGCACCATCTCCGTCATCCCCTCCAACAATCACCCACACCACCACAACTATTCCACCACCACAATCACCCACACCACCTCCTGTTCCTCGTCTACATCCAATGATCACTCGCACCCAAACTAATTCTCTAAAACCTGCCCCACATACCGATTTCATTCGTTATCCGTTACCCAAATCTCTCATCGCTTCTGTCTCCGCTTCTGATCCCACCTCCTTCACTGAAGCTTCTAAACACAAAATATGGCGTGATGCTATGTCACAAGAGATTAATGCTCTTCTTCGTACTAACACTTGGACCCTAGTACCCTATCATCCGTCCATGAATGTCGTGGGTAACAAGTGGGTCTACCGAACCAAATATCACGCTGATGGACACATTGAGCGCCACAAGGCGCGTTTAGTTGCAAAAGGTTTTCATCAGGCCGAGGGTATTGACTACTCGGAAACTTTTAGCCCGGTTGTCAAACCAGTTACTATCCGGCTTCTTTTGTCACTTGCTATTTCACAGGGGTGGTCTATTCGACAGGTTGATATTCAGAATGCGTTTCTACATGGCAACCTTACGGATACAGTTTATATGCAGCAGCCACAGGGCTTTGTTCATCCTGATTATCCTCATCATGTCTGTCTTCTTAAAAAGAGTATTTATGGCCTGAAACAAGCCCCGCGTGATTGGTTCTCTCGATTTACTACGGTGATCTCTGACTTTGGTTTTGTTGCTTCTAAGGCTGACACGTCTTTATATATGTACTCTCGGGGCAGTGCTCGTGTTTTTATTCTTATTTATGTTGATGATGTGATTATTACTGGTTCCTCTACTTCTGTCATTGAGCAGGTTATCACCTATTTGGGCACACAGTTTCCGGTGAAAGATCTTGGCCAGTTGTCATATTTTCTTGGCATTGAGGTCTTACATACTTCTGAGGGTCTTTATCTTACCCAGCGCAAATATATACTCCAGCTCCTACAACGAGCTAATCTGGATAGGTCCAAGCCCTATCATACTCCTATGGCTGCTTCTACTAGATTGACAGGTGAGTCTGGCACGTTATTTGCTGATCCTTCTCTTTATCGCACTATTGTTGGGGGACTACAGTACCTTAGTTTCACTCGTCCGGATCTTGCTTTTGCTGTGCACAAGGTAAGTAAGTTCATGCATGCCCCTACTGAGGACCATTGGCTGTCTGTCAAACGCATTCTCCGCTATCTCAAGTCCACTATTTCTGAGGGCCTCTTCTATGCTCGACAATCATCCTCACATATCCATGCTTATGCTGAATCTGAGCTGCTTGCTTACTCTGATTCTGACTGGGTAGCCGACTCTGATAACCGTCGCTCAGTTGGTGCTTATTGTATTTTCTTGGGTCATCATCTAATTAGTTGGCGTTCCAAACAGCATCCTACTGTCTCCAAGAGCAGCACTGAGGCTGAATATAAGACCCTTTCTAACACTGCGTCTGAGATTCAGTGGCTGGGCAGTCTTTTATCTGAAATGAAGATCACTCTTCCCCGCCCTCCTACCCTTTGGTGTGATAACATTGGTGCCACCTACTTAGCTCACAATCCGGTGTTTCATGCTCGTACCAAACACATTGAGATTGACTTCCATCACGTCCGTGAATTAATCTCTTCAAAGAAACTCAAGGTTGAATTCATTCGCTCCCAAGACAATCTCGCTGACCTTCTCACCAAACCTCTGAGCAATCCACGGTTTAACATTCTCAAGTTCAATCTCTGTGTCCAGCAACTTCCCTCGAGATTGAGGGGGCGTGTAGAAGATATAATAGATAAATAGATTATATTTATCTATTATTATCAGCACCATATTTACCTCCATAATTTTAGGCTTATTAGTTATCCTGTACCTATAGATACTTGGTACTAATTCTGTAAAGAGTGTGAATCACTTTGCTTATAAGCTGTAATTTCAGAGTCATTTTATTAGCATATTTTGCACTTGATTGACTTTTAATATATAGAAGAAGATTTTTACCTAGTTACTAGTTAGTATTAGATATATGTATCTTCAAATTTAAACAAATATTAGCCTAAGTTTTTAACCTGACCTCTATCATCATGTTAGTAATCATTTAAGTTCAAGAGAGTTTTTATTTTAGCCGATTCTATAAAACATTCAAATCATATATGTTTGAGGATTACAAGAAGTTTATATAAATTTTTTCATACAAATGAAACCCTTTTCTCACAAAATTCCTGGATTCGTCGCTGATTGCACCCAAACAAATTAGAGGATTTTTCTAGTTTCCTTCTTGGTCCGCAGCTTCTTCATTTATTATCGCCTTGTCATCATATTGGTATCACCTGTTTTTTAATCACAGTTACTGAAATAAAGCATGTTTTTTAAAACAGAATATATTCCAATATTAAAAATTCTTTCACTGTTATCCTCGTTTTTTAATCACAATTACTGAAATAATAACGGAATATATTCTTCAATTATGAAAATAACATAATCCTACAACGAGATTCTGGTCTCACATTCTCAAGTCTCAACACAAATGGTCAAAAACCTCATTTGAAGTATTTTAAGCAAAGGGCCAGGAGGCCATGAAGACTCTGACTGGCACGGCACATAGTGTACAAGTCCGGCAATAAATATTGCGTCATACAGTTTGCTCATTTGGGCCATTTTTGGATCATGTTCTGTTTTCTCACCAGGCTCCTACACCATCTTATGATGCAAAACCTTGTTTCAAGAAAACCCTTTACTGCCATTCCAACAGCTTTCCAAACCTTTGGCAACAAATGCAATTGATTTCTCACCTTCTTTGTACGCAATTTTTAATAATTTGCATTTACAATGTACTGACATGCAAAGAATATTTCCAGATTTCCTGTATTTATACTAATTTTTTTAATTTACACTTTATGCAACCAAAAAATTATTTTTTATTTAATAAGACAGTTAGTTCAGAACAATCGTTTGTTATAACATATCATATCGCAGAATAATCGTTTCAAATAAAGTATTTGTCTCTAGATACATATCTATTAATTTAATTTAATTGAGAAACCTATCCAGATTCCGAATCTATAAGTTGTGCTAAAGATTCAAAACCCCGTTTATCGAATAACATCAACAAACAAATTCAATTTAGCAAAAAAAAGAAGAAGAAGAAGAAGAAATTCAAATTAGTGACATCAATTCTGCATAACCATAGCTAGGAGGATTCAGTAGAGTAATAGTAGTATCATGTAAAGCAGCTGTAAATATTGATGTGTAATCCGTAGAGTACAAATAAACCTATACCTAGATCTGTTGTCCTACAACTCTCACACTAGAATTCTTATCAAATCTAATCACCATCCCATCATATTTACGCTACCTGTATCTCCCCACCCTATGCACCCTTATTCTTACACACATGCCATAAACTAATAATATACACAACTTCACACACTATTACTGTTGCAGATAGCCACAAAATAAGCACACACTTCTAGAGAAAGAAAATTACACAACAAACAAAGACTAAATCCTTATTTATAACCCTGCTCAGAGAGAGAGAGAGAGAGGCATCAAAGTATTAGTATAGCTAGAAGCTAGGGAAAATTTGTCACAGGATGGGAGAGATGGTCTTGAGAGAGAGAGAGAGGGAGAGAGACTGTGTGTGTGATGCTCCCACACTCCAACACACTGGCTCTTCTCAACTGGCCTCGTGACGCAAGTTTTTCTTCCCTTATTCTAATTTTAGAAAGTTTTCTTTTCACCTTTGCAATATTTTTTTATTAAAATATGATATTTATGAACTTTGAACGTCCAAAAAAGAACTTAATGAACTTCAAATTATCTAACGTCGAAAGAAAAAAAAACTTCAAATGATCGTAAATTTTACGGAAAGTGCACTTAGTGCTGGATTATTGAAGCTGTAATTTGAGTCGAGTGGTCACGAATTGCTCGAGCTTAAACTTGTATATAAAAATTCGGTTCGACTCGAACTCGTAAATGAGTCTATCTTAAACATAACATCGAGTTCGTTTAGTTAAACAAATCGAATATGTGCTGAATTAGATTAAATTTGACTCAAAACTCAAAAACATGGCTCCATTCGAACTCGAACTCATTTATAATTTTAGATAAAATTATTTTGTAATTTTAAATAATTAAAATTAGTTAACCATTTTTCATAATTTTTAAATGTTGAGCTCATTAGTAAATCCGACTCGCCTCATTTAAATATAATTCGTTTGGCTCGCAAGTAAACTCGACTCATTCATTAATTGAGTCATGTTTGATCAGAGATCTGAGCTCGTTTAACTTAAACGAACGGCTGACTCGGCTCGTTTGACTCGCGACTGGTTCATTAAATGAGTTAGGTTTTATTAGAGGTCTGAGCTCGTTTAACTTAAACAAGAGGTCGAACTCATTATTAGACAGTTCGAACTCGTTCAATGAATATCCAATTCGGCTTGACATGAATTCAGTGACAGATCCGGAATCGAGTTCGGGAAGCAAAATTTTAACTATCATACATTGAAACTTATACAAAAATGATAGGAGTGCAGAACTCGTACAAATTCAAAATTACATCCGTACAATAATATCCTAATTTTAAGATGTTACAAAATACATTATCATATTCAATCAACACAAATCTAATCTTGACATGTACTCTTAAATAATTGTAAATAGTGATTATAAAAGGGTATACTAGAAAAGTATGTAACAAAAGATGTAATCTCTTTCTCCCTCTTGTTTTTTTACACTTTTTTTGGTACGTCATTCTCATTTTTTACATACAAAAAATAGTAATATTTTATAATATAAAATCTAATCAAATTCAATACTTTCCTCCACTATACATACTTTATACCCACTTTATACATTAAATATTGATTGGTCCACCATTTTACTTATTTTTCTTATTTTTTCATATTAATTTACATTTTTTCTTAACCTTCGTGTCGTCCCCTCAATGTAAAGAATTGAGGGGTAGAGAGGGAGTATTACTTAACCGTATCATTTGACACTGGACTAATGCTTATAACATTTCACATAATATACCAGCATTAATAATATTAGTAACAAGTTCCTTGAAAGTGAGGATACTCGGTATCAAGTACATCCGGCGAGGGGTGGAACGAGGTATAAGTTATTTTAGATTAAATTTTGATTAAGTTATTAAATTTTGGTTAGTGAGGGACGGATTTACGTAGTTTAGTTAGACGAATTGACGGATTTACGTAGTTTAGTTAGACGAATTGACGGATTTACGTAGTTTAGTTATGGAGCAGTGTTTTTTTTAATCCGTCAATAAAATTGAACCTCGTTAATTCGTTAGCTACTCCATCAAAAATTGATGGAGTAATTGATGGTCATCAATTTGATTGATGGACCAAAAAATATTGTTGTATTAATAAAATTCCATCCATTAATTGATTCGTTGGTTTGTACTGCTACATAAAAAATAACAAAATAATTAATTTTTTTTGCATAATAATAAAATTTATTAAGTAAATTTACGAATTAACGGATTGAAGACGGAATGAGTACGAATGCTATAAGGGCATATTACCGCATTGTCTCACCTACACTATTTCATAATTCTGTAGCAAGATATATTTTATTTCTTCGCAAACACGATGTTTACAAGATTGTTAATTGAGAGCTGTGACATTTCTTTGTACATTTCCCGTTTCAAACCTTATACTCGCACACTAGTTATATTAATTCAACAGAAATAATGTGCACTAAACATTTGAGCTCGATTCTAAAAGTTCTTTTCTCAATTTAAACATAATTAAGCATAATTCGTCTCGTCTCGACTCGACTCAATTACGAACTTCTTAGAAAAATATGCAAGCACGTGTGAAGTACGACCTCACGTGATGGAGTTTGTAAAGGGAAAGGACAGTGATATCGGGAGTCTAAAATGCCTAAGGGTTGGGACGACGGGGTCAGAAAGGCAGGGGGGGTCAGAAAGGCAATAATGAAAAAGGAGGAAGAGTAGACGTTTTGTATATATTAAAAACCCTACTGTACTGATACGCTATCTTCTTCCCCTCTTCTCTGCTCCAAATAAATTCGATTGCTTTCACTGTCTTTCTTGCTCTTCATCACTACTCTTTTGATTCTTTCATACTTTTGTGCAACTCTCTCCTTATATACATTTTTTTCGAGAAAGCAAGCCAAAAAAGAGTAACAGTCTTTGAGTGCAAGAAAAAACAAGAAAATGCAGAGACCTAAAGCTACAGTTAACAACCACTCTGATATGTATTGCCACCCTTCTTTCTACCTCAGGTAACAAAACCATACTTATTTTACTATTCTTATTCATTTACATGTCTACATGCATGCTTATTTATAAATATGATTTTAGTGGGAGAAATGAGACTACGCGTTTTGCGGATCTTGGCGAGCTTGATGAATCAACTGCCTTTCATCAGGAGGATGCTGTTGTTTTAAGTCCAAGTATAATCTCTCTCTCTCTCTCTCTCTCTCTCTCTCTCTCTCTCTCTCTCTCTCTCTCTCTCTCTCTCTCTCTCTCTCTCTCTCTCTCTCTCTCTCTCTCTCTCCTCCCTCTCTCTCTCTCGCTCTCTCTCTCTCTCCGTCTCTCTCTCTCTCTCTCTCTCTCTCTCTCGGGTACTTCTCTACACAACTATGGCTGTTGCTTACTTGTAAAAAATTAATTTCAGGCCCCGTTTATTATGAACTAAAGCAACCAAATGTGAGTATACTTTCTAACAACAACTTGCATTTTGGGGGACACAACACGGTAACATCTCCCACCTAACTAACCACTCTCTCTGTTTTCAAAAAAAATAAGTTGTTCATATTTTAGTATTTACATTTTCTAGGTGTCTAATTAAACTTATGTGTACAATATAGAATTATAGTTCAACAGAGATGGGAAGATCAACAGGAGTAGATACAGGGCAGTTGATGAAGGCAGCAACAATGGTGGGTTTGGGAGGTGGAAATGCATTGGGAAATGGGCATTTTGAGAACTGGGGAGACTCTGGGCTGGCAGATAATAGCCAACAGACTGACAACACTTCTACAGATGTTGACACTGATGATAAAAACCAGGTCCCTTCCCCCCCCCCCTGTTTTTTTTTCACCCCCTCCCCTCCTTATGTTTTTTGTCATGTCCTTTTCCTCATAAACCAGATTTAAAACTGTTTTCTGGTTACATTTGTAGTATTATTTTTTCCTTTGGAGTTTATATGTTCCCTGGTGAAATTTGACTCTGAAATTTGAGTCCAATTTTAATTCTTTAAGGGTGTACTCTCAGTATGGTGACATTATTTGCCTCGTTTACTAGTAGTTAATAAAATACCGTGTTGAAGAACTATTTTTTTTAAAAAAATCTACATTTATTACACTCTAAACTTTGAAGGCCAAGTTTGTTTCATGCATTACTTATTCGGCCTTTGTTTTACAGGAATTAGACTTTAGTCCTTAATTTATCATGTTATAATTTCTTGCGGTTTATTTAATTCATTCCGATGATATTAGGAATATGTATGATAATTTGTACTATTCGAAGACCTTGAGTTATGACTCTAGGATTTAATTGTGTGAGATATAAAATGCATAGGAGAGAGTAAGATCAATGGTCCCCACAGGAAACCAGAAATTCATCATTTGATTTGAAGTACAACACAATGAGTATATCACTCAATAGTCAATACTTTGTTCATCATTCAAAATTTAATTATTTTTCATTTCTGGAGCCCTGAATAATTTGTCTATGAAAACCAATATCTAAATAGTTCACAGATTGTAATCCTTGCCGACAAACGTAGTCTTCAGTTACTAACCTAAAAAAAATGTAGCCATATGTTACTTTGATATTATAATCTAGTCTTTGTACACTGGATGTTCACCTAATTGAGATCTTAAAATGATCAAAAGGTATTGCAGACCCTTTGCAAAACCTTTAGCGGGACTTAAAATGATCAAAAATATACTTTGGTGGGATCTTTGTGCTATCTTGACTCTGCAGGATGGATTGATTATTTGCTAAGTGCTGACCAAGGATTATATGTAGCCAACGGTGTCAAGATTTAGCGTAGTTAAATTATCTTCACCTGTCACATGAAACAAGGGCTACCGACTGAATCAATGTCAACATAAACGCTAAATTTTATTTTATTTTTTTATAGAGACAAATGATGTGTCAAAGTTTGTTTTTATTATGCGTGTAATCGTGTAGTGTTGTTTATCAGAAACTCTAACAATGGTTATACTTTGTTCAGTATGTTGGAGTTCCAGGTGTAGCGATGACAGTTGTGGATTCAGTTGATCAATCAAGCGCAAGACCTGGGGACCAAAAGGTTTTTATGTATTCCTGATTTATATTTCAAGGTCTTAATCCAGATGTGTTGGTGTTCAACTGTATAATTTCTGTTTGTGCTTTTGCAGACCCTTCGCAGGTTGGCTCAGAACCGAGAAGCTGCTAGAAAGAGTCGATTGAGGAAAAAGGTGAAGTTTCCATATTGGCACAATGTCTTTACCAATTAAAATACTGTACCACCAAAACTTTTGGGAGAAAAACCAGTTTTAAGATAATATTTAGAAGTTTAATGGATAAAATGCATTCAAGATAAAAACTTGTGGATTTGTCTAGGCATATGTCCAGCAGTTGGAGAATAGTCGCCTAAGGCTGACACAATTGGAGGATGAACTTAAGCGAGCACGTCAGCAGGTCCTATTCCTTTGTCAATGAAACATCTATATGAATCACATTTTCCTTAGCTGGGTTTCATATAATCCAAGGCCATCAAATTTGGCATGCTGTCCTGTTATCGGTTATGCCCTGTAAATTTTACATCTATTGTCACAGAATGTTTGAACAGATGCAAATCAGTGTCAGTATGTTACGTTGAGTTTTACTGCAATGTTTTTCTTTCATTTCTTATGCAGGGATTATATATGTCCGCTGGAATTTGCGGAGATCATAATCATCCAACAGGTTTAAATGGTAAGCTTGTTTTTCTAGTTGATATAATCCTAAAGTTGCAATAATATAACCTGCATGAACATTTGGTTATTGTTAGAAATATACTTTGTAACACTGGTCACAAACTTTGAAAGTTTCTGTATAGAAAAAGTTCAGCAACAGCACTCTGATCTTAGCCATTTTGTGGTATGATCATCATTGCAGTTGCGTTGGCATTTGACATGGATTATGCCCGTTGGTTAGAAGAACATCAGCGGCTGGTCAATGATCTGAGATCAATGGTCAATTCTCAATTGGGGGATGCTGAACTGCGTATTCTTGTGGATGGTATTATGTTACACTATGACGAAATATTCAGGCTAAAGGGTATAGCTGCAAAGTCTGATGTGTTTCACATGCTCTCTGGTATGTGGAAGACTCCAGCTGAACGGTGTTTTATGTGGTTAGGTGGATTTCGTTCGTCAGAGCTTCTTAAGGTGATCAATCACCTAAAACCTGTACTTAATGCTGTGTGGATAAAATTGATTTAGTTTCTATTGTCATCAAGAATTTTAACTTCTCACTGTCTGTACTTCAGATTCTAGGCAACCAACTTGAACCTCTGACAGATCAACAGTTGATGGGTATATGCAATCTACAGCAGTCCTCTCAGCAGGCTGAGGATGCCTTGTCACAAGGAATGGAAGCTCTGCAGCAATCCCTTGTGGAGACACTTTCCTCAAATTCTCTAGGGCCTGCTGGTTCTGGAAACGTTGCTGATTATATGGGACATATGGCAATGGCGATGGGAAAACTTGCTACACTCGAGAATTTTCTCCATCAGGTGGTGTGTCCAACTTTATACAACCTATATCAACACCTGATAATTCTTTTGGTTCATACTCGAACATTCTAATGAATGGGAAGAGTATTGCAGTTTTTAATAAACCATTATACAGAACTTATCACATTTACATGAACTGGTCTTGGGAGTCTAAACTATTCATTTTTGTTACCAGGCGGACCTTTTGAGGCAGCAAACATTGCAACAATTGCATAGAATTCTAACAACCCGCCAAGCTGCTCGTGCCCTGCTTGTTATTAACGATTATATGTCACGTCTCCGAGCCCTGAGTTCCTTGTGGTTAGCACGTCCAAAGAACTAACTTTTATCCCTCCACATGCAGCTGCCTTCACATCGAATGGTGAAATTCAATATGGAATTAGGATTCGTGTTGTTTTTTCCCCATAGTTATAGTTTGTGAATGGGCTTAGGCAATGCTGCAGAACAGGTTACGAAATCCTGTTTAGCAACAACTAACTAATGCTAGTACGACTTCTTATTGTAAATTATGCTGCTGAGGGCTTGTCTTGTGTTCCTTGGTAAATCCACTGATATATCTGTCACGTTATATCTTCTTTATATTAGAGCTTCTCTTCGCTTTTTCACTCAATTTTTGGGAAAGAAATCGCCAAACAGAAGAAATGTGTTTGTTTATATTAGGGTTACTCAAGATTATTAACATGACTCTTTGTTAAACACTTAATAGTATCTGGCGAAGAAATGTGTATCAATGAATGCGACTCGCTTCGCCAATCTTACACTTGTTAATCTAAGTTTTCAAGACTCGCTTTGCTATTCTCACAAAACTTTGTTTTCGAGTCTAAAAGTCGTTCATCTGACACAATATTTTCCAACAAAATTTGTTTATGCATCATGGTCAGTGTTCTAAAAATCGTTCGATTTTTCAAAAATCGCCGATAAATCGTTGATTTATCGTTTAAAAATATTTGACTGATTCGATTTTTGAAATCCGAAATATCGCTATGAATTATTTTTAAATGGTTTATTATATTATATATAAGTCTAATATATTAAATATATTTAAAATATTACAATTTATCCGATTTTTGTTCCGATTTATCATTCCGATAAATCCCCGATTTGCCGATAAATCGTTATACGGTACCTCAATTTGTTCCAATTTCCGAAACCTACGGCCATGATCATGGTTCAATAATTTTGGAATGATATCTAAAAGAAATACAGTAGAGGCTCAGATATGTAATAAAAATGGGTAAAAGGGTATCACCGCCATGGCTGCAAACACTCAAAGAGACGCAAGATTTGTATGATTGTATCTCTTGTGCCATCCGGGTTGCCCCGCCAAGATACGGGTCACATTCACTAAATACCCATCACTGACAAGGATTAATTTATCATCATAGCCTCATGTAAATTATAATTGTATCATATTCTTCTTCTTCTTCTTCATTATTGTTGTTGTCTGATTTGTGGAAACGATACAGAGAGGCAAAAGCAAGCGCGCACACACACAGGTTATGTATGTATAGACAAAAGGGTTGTTGATTTGAGAAATGAAATCATAGGCTGTGATCACAATAAGATCATGGGTTAAGAGAGGGGCAACTACCCTTCAAAACTTCCCTGCTCTCTGCAGCCTCATTCCTTCTTTCTCAGTTTTTTAGACCCTTCTGTTCAAAACTTTCAATGTTTCGTCTTTAATATAATAGTATATATATAGGATAGTGATCAAATACAAACCTTTTTTAAAATACAAACTAAGAACCAATCTAAATCCTTAGATTAATCTAATCTAATGGCCCCCTATATGCACAACACACAACTAAAATACACCCTCCCACACACAATCACACCTATTCCCCTCCGTTTTTAATTTGACTTTTCCCGTCAATTGGAGAGTTTTTTTTGAAATCTGAATTCACCGTATTTTTCTCCATCTCCAAACGATCAATTTGCATACCATATTTGATATATTCCGACGATAAATCACTATTTATGCTTGCGAGAATCACTAAAATGTTGGTGATTCCTGTAAGAATAAATAGTGATTTCTGTGTAAATGTAGTGATTTTTTCTCCAGATCTATACGTAAATTACAGATTTTGTACCGTAAAATCACTAAATTTATACGTATATAAAAATAAATAGCTAGATCTATGCTGAAATCACTATTTATTCTTACAGAAATCACTAAAATTATTTTAGTTTGTAGTTTGTAGTCTAAGAGTGGTTTGTATTGGAGTAAACCCATATATATATATATATATATATATTATTAATTATTCTCATTTATATATATATATATATATATATATATATATATATAATATATATATGGGTTTTGGTCCACAGCCCCCGTTGGTTAGCAAATGCTACACAACCAACCCATCACAGCCGTTCAAAAACGATCATACGGCTAAGGAAACACACTGGAGCAATGTTTCATTGCACCCCCCGCAATGATACATTGCTGGACCTCTTATATTTTTTTTACCAAAACTGCCCTTTTTGCTACACAACCAACCTATCACAGCCCTTTAAAAAACACACTGCAGCAATGTTTCATTGCACCCCCCGCAATGATACATTGCTGGACCTCTTATATTTTTTTTTTTATCAAAACTACCTTTTTGGTTTAAAGTCATATCCAAGGATCGAACCAATGACCTCTCCTAAAAATGTATGAAATATTAACACTGCACCAACACAAGTAACTTGTTTAAAGATGATTCGTACCAAATATATCCAAAAACAAGAATTTATTTATTATTTGTAAATTGAAAATTAATTGAATATCAACCTAAATAAAATGTAACTTTAGTCGTAAAAGTGTGTTGGATGTTAAAAGTAAATGAGCTAATGGACCCGGAGTCACGGATTTCGAACTCGTCAAGTTTAATTTCATAAATAATAATATTTTTTATTTATTATTTGTAAGTTAAAAATTAATTGAATATCAACCTAAATAAAATGTAACTTTAGTCGTAAAAGTGTGTTGGATGTTAAACGTAAAAGAGCTAATGGACCCGGAGTCACGGATTTCGAACTCGTCAAGTTTAATTTCATAAATAATAATATTTTTTAAGGTAAAATAAAAATAAGAATATAAGGTAAAATAAAAATAAGAATAGTTAAAATATTATTTTTTTTAAGTTTAAAATTGAAATATAACATAGCTAGTAATTTTAAACATAGTATTTTATTTTTTTACAATCATAAATAACAAATATATCCAAAAACAAGAATTTATTTATTATTTGTAAGTTAAAAATTAATTGAATATCAACCTAAATAAAATGTAACTTTAGTCGTAAAGGTGTGTTGGATGTTAAACGTAAAAGAGCTAATGGACCCGGAGTCACAGATTTCGAACTCGACAAGTTTAATTTCATAAATAATATTATTTTTTAATGTAAAATAATATAAGGTAATATAAAAATAAGAATATAATAATATAAGGTAAAATAAAAATAAGAATAGTTAAAATATTATTTTTTAAGTTTAAAATTGAAATATAACATTGCTAGTAATTGTAAACATAGTATTTTATTTTTTTACAACCATAAATAACAATTGAGAAAGTATATACATATTTAGGTCAATAGTGAGTATGAAAACGATTGTTTCACATATTTTTGAGTATATTTCGATTAAATAACTTAAATTAAATACATATGATGGGAAAAAATATCCACAAATCAGCATCTAAGATATTTTGAAATTTAAATGAATGTAATTTAATTTTTATATACATATTTAAAGATAAAAAAATAAAAAAGAATTAAAAAAAAAAAACACACCACTGGAGCAATGAAACATTGCGGGGTACTTTACTGGAGCAATGAAACATTGCTGCTACCGCAATGTTATAGTCCCACAATTATTTACAATTTTTTTGCTAGCCAACATTAATTACGGTAGTTAGGGTGGTTGGTTAGCATTAAATTCACCAACCACTGGAACAATGAAACATTGCGGGGAACTTTACTGGAGCAATGATTCATTGCAGGGAACTTTACTAGAGTAATGTATCATTGCGGTAGCAATTAATATTTTTGCTAGAAATATGAAAAATAATAATTTAAGAATAAAAAAAACTGATATTAAAATAATAATAAACAATTAAAATTATTTCGGTTGTTATGGTATTTTGCATTTTTAAAAAATGAAATAATATTTTTATCATTTTCTCCTATTTTTACTTCACTTCGAATTTTTCCTCTTTTTTCTACGATTTCTTTAATAAATTTAATACTAATATTTTTGCAATTAGAAAAATGAAAAATAATATTTTAAGAATAATAAAAAAACTGATATTAAAATAATAAAAATAATTAAAATTATTTCGGTTGTCATGGTATTTTTCATTTTTGAAAAATGAAATAATATTTTTATCATTTTCTCCTTTTTTTTTACTTCACTTCGAATTTTTCCTCTTTTTTATACGATATCTTTAATAAATTTAATACTAATATTTTTGCAATTAAAAAAATAAAAAATAATATTTTAAGAATAATAAAAAAACTGATATTAAAATAATAAAAAAAAATTAAAATTATTTCGGTTGTCATGGTATTTTTCATTTTTGAAAAATGAAATAATTTTTTTATCATTTTCCCCTTTTTTTTACTTCACTTCGAATTTTACCTATTTCTTCTATGATTTCTTTAATAAATTTAATACTAATATTTTTGCAATTAAAAAAATTAAAAATAATATTTTAAGAATAATAAAAAAACTGATATTAAAATAATAATAATGGTATTTCTGCATTTAGATTTAAACAAAAAAGAAAAAAACAAACTAGTAGAGGTGTGCACCCCTATTTGAATGAAATACTATTTTTTTCATTTTATCCTTTTTTTACTTAACTTCGAATTTTCCCTATTTTTTCTACGATTTCTTTAATAAATGTAATACTAATATTTTTGCAATTAGAAAAATGCAAAATATTATCTTAACAATAATAAAAAAAATTGGTATTAAAATAACAAAACTGGTATTAAAATAAACTAGAAAAATAATATTTTGCATTTTTAAAAAATGAAATACTATTTTTTTCATTTTATCCTTTTTTACTTCACTTCGAATTTTCCCTATTTTCTATGATTTCTTTAATAAATGTAATACTAATATTTTTGCAATTAGAAAAATGCAAAATATTATTTTAACAATAATAAAAAAATTGATATTAAAATAACAAAACTGGTATTAAAATAAACTAGAAAATAATATTTTGCATTTTTAAAAAATGAAATACTATTTTTTTTTCATTTTATCCTTTTTTTACTTCACTTCGAATTTTCTCTATTTTTTCTACGATTTCTTTAATAAATGTAATACTAATATTTTTGCAATTAGAAAAATGCAAAATATTATTTTAACAATAATAAAAAAATTGATATTAAAATAACAAAACTGGTATTAAAATAAACTAGAAAAATAATATTTTGCATTTTTAAAAAATGAAATACTATTTTTTTTATTGTATCCTTTTTTTACTTCACTTCGAAACAATGAAAAATGAAAAATAATATTTTAACAATACAACCCCCGCAATGAAACAATGCACTCCCGCAATGAAACAATGCACCCCCCGTAATGAAACATTGCACCCCGCAATGAAACATTGCACCCCCTATTAGTTTTGGGTTTGATCCTTGGATATGACTTTGAACCCAAAAGGGTAGTTTTGGTAAAAAAAATATAAGAGGTCCAGCAATGTATCATTGCGGGGGGTGCAATGATACATTGCTGCAGTGTGTTTTTTAAAGGGCTGTGATAGGTTGGTTGTGTAGCAAAAAGGGTAGTTTTGGTAAAAAAAATATAAGAGGTCCAGCAATGTATCATTGCGGGGGGTGCAATGAAACATTGTGGGGGGTGCAATGAAACATTGCTCCAGTGTGTTTCCTTAGCCGTATGATCGTTTTTGAACGGCTGTGATGGGTTGGTTGTGTAGCATTTGCTAACCAACGAGGGCTGTGGAAGGGCACCCTATATATATATATATATATATATATATATATATATATATATATATATATATATATATATATATATATACTATTATATTAAAGACGATCAAATCCATTCATAACCGTTAGATATTTCTGATCAAATCGATGAGAACCCTTAGATAAAATATTAAAATTATTATATAGAATATTTTTTATATTTTTTCAAACTAAAACATCTCATTTTCCAAAAATATCACACGCAGTTTCATTTAATAAAATAACATAATAAGGTTATAATTTATAATAACTAACTCATTACCATTTTTAGCCAAAATATATATTCTTTTTTTATATTTTCTAACTAAAATATTTACTTTTCTATTTTTACTAAATAAAATCTCTCATTCTCCAAAAATATCACGAATAATTCTATTTAATAAAATAAAATAATATTATTATAATTATTAATGACTAACCGATTAACTTTTTTTACCAAAACGTATATTGTTTTTTATATTTTCTAACTAATATTTCTCCTAACTAAAATCTCAAAAATATCACGGGGTATTCCATTTAGTAGCATAAAATTCTAATATTATAAATCTATCCGTCTATCTACACTATATTATTAAATATGAAACATTGAAAGTTTTGATACCTATATTTTGGTACGATACTTGACTTATTTAATTATTTATTTAATTATTATAAAAATTATTATAATCACTTACACTTTCAGTTAAAATACATTACCATTTTTTTCTAAAAACATCACGGGCAATTTCTTTTTTAACTAAAACATGTTATTTTTTCTATTTTCCTTACAAAAATTCCTCATTTTTCAAATATATCACGAGCAAACCCTTAATTATTTATTTTAAAACCTATTTTAATACTTTTAATTAGTCTTTTTTTAGAAAAATCACGGGCAATTACCTTTTTCAGCTAAAACATGTTATATTTTCTATTTTTCTAACTAAAATCTCTCATTTTCCAAATATATCACGGGTAAACCCTTACTTATTTACTTTAAAATCTATTTTAATAATTTTAATTGACAATTACCTTTTTCAACTAAAACATTTCACTTTTTTTTTTCTTACTAAAACCTTTTTTTTTTCAAAAATATCACAGGAAAATCATTACTTTTATATTTTAAAATTCAACGAAAACATGTTGCTTTCTATTTTTCTTACTAAAACCCCTCTTTTCCCAAAATATCACGGGAAAACAGTTACTTATTTATTTTCAAATCTATTTTAATACTTTTAATTATTTAAAAATGTTTAACATGTCTACTAATTTTTTTTAATAAATGTAATTAATAAAATATAAGATATAAATAATAAAATTAACAATTATTAAAAACAATCCGTGCATCGCACGGGTTTTAAGCTATGTTATTAAAGACGAAACATTAAAAGTTTCGTAGTCGGACGGACGGACGGTCGGTACTTTGTGATTTTACTTAATTACCCTTACTTATTTTGTTAAAAAACTATCACTAAATAATAACATTATTTATAACCAATTATCTTTTCAGCTAAAATACATTATCGTTTTTTATTTTTTTCTAACAAAATGCTATCTTTTTCTAAAAAAAACATGGACGATTATCTTTTTTAACAAAAACATGTTACTCTTTCTATTTTTCTTACTAAAATCCCTCATTTTCCAAAAAATATCACGAGCAAACCCTTACTTATTTATTTTAAAATCTATTTTAATCCTTTTAATTATGAGCACTTTTTCAGGTGAAACGTGTTACTTTTTCTATTTTTTCATTTTCTAAAGAAATTATTATTAAATAATAACATTTTTATAACCAACTACCTTTTCAGCTAAAATACATTACATTTTCTATTTTTTTCAAACAAAATCCTCTGTTTATCTAAAAAAATCACGGACAATTACCTTTTTCTTTTAAAACATGTTACTGTTTCTATTTTTCCTTACTAAAACCTCTCATTTTACAAAAATATCTCGGACAAATCCTTACTTATTTATTTTGAAACCTATTTAAATACTTTTAATTACGGACACTTACATTTTCAGCTAAAACATGTTATTTTTTCTATTTTTCCTTACTAAGACCCTCTTTTTCCAAAAATATCACGAGCAAACAGTTATTAATTTATTTTAAAATCTATTTTAATACTTTTAATTATTTAAAAAGTTTAACACGCCTACTTATTTGTTTTTAAAAAATGCAAATTAATAGAATATTAAAATATAAATAATAAAAATAATAATTATTAATAACAATCCGTGCATAGCACGAGTTTTAAGCTAGTATATATATATATATATATATATATATATATATATATATATATATATATCATATGTTAGTAAGTATATTCACAACAATTGTATATTTACTTTCCTCCATTAGTAAAGATTTAAAGACAATTGAAATATTTTCTAATAAAAATTTGAAGAATATTAAAATTCTATATTTACTTTCTTTCATTAGTAAATATTTTAAAGACAAAAATATTAGAATTGTATATTTAGTTTCCCACATTAGTAAAGATTTTAAAAATAAAAAATTTAGGAGAATATAAAAAATGTATAATTTGTTTCCTCCATTAGTAAAGATTTTCAAGGCAAGAATATTAAAATTGTATATTTAGTTTCCTTCATTACTAAAGATTTTAAAAACAATTGAGATATTTTATAATGAAAATTTTAGGAGAATATTAAAATTCTAGATTTAGTTTCCTATATCTGTAAAGATTTTTTAAGGCAATAATATTAGAATTGTATATTTAGTTTCTTCCATTAGTAAAGATTTAGTTTCTTCCATTGTATATATTTTCGAATTTTTAATTATATCTTTATATATAATTAGTGTAAAACACTTAAATGGTATGGTTTGGTTTGGTCGTCAACGGGTCCTACATAGCTAAAAACTCTCTACTATAAAACAGGTCATACATAGCTAAAAATTCTCTACTATAAGCTAAAAACTCTCTGATATAAAACAATTACACAATTAGAGTAATTAGAGTTATTAATAATGCTCTACTTTGGAGAAAAAATAATATTTCTATAAAAGTAAATAATAATATAAACTTAGCAAAATAATAATAATAATAATTGAAGTAGTATAATTTTAATATTTTAAATATTTACACTAAAATTTATTAAAATTGAATTTATAAAAACAATGAATAAACATATAAATAATCATTCTTTTAGTGAATTTGTATATATAAAAAATTCGTAATTTTTATCATTTCAAGAAGTACAACATAAACCGAAATAATATATACATATGAAAAAACATATTATTAACTTAATGAATTTATATTTTTATGAAAATACACAAAGATATTAATAAATAAATAAAATTATAAAAACACTAAAATAAAATAACTTATTAAACGTCCCGTGCATTGCACGGGTATAAAGCTAGTATTAATAATTCAAAAAAAATAGAAAATTAGAAAAATAGAACGAAGCGATTTGAGAGCGCCACCTCACCGCCCTCGCTGCTCAGTTAATTTTATTCGAAGGCAAGCAAATAGGGTTGCCCATGAGATGGTTAAATTACCTTGTTTGATTAATTGCTACAATTTGTTTATGTCTCCTCCTGATATCTTGTTGGAGACCATTTTGTATGATTCTTCGTTTTAATGAAATCATTTCTTCTTCAAAAAAAAAATGTAAAATTGCAAAAAATAAGGTCCAGAGTACTGCAAAAACTCATTCAACAATTAGATAAATACCAAATTGAAACACTATACCTAGCGTAGTATACCACATAAGATGATTTGGTTGTTTAATAAATCAAATTGTTTTATCTATTAATTCAACCATTCTTGCCAAGCCATGTATAAATCATCACACATAGGGATGACAAAATTAATCAAAATACATAATTAAGAACTTAATATTGTAACTTTAGAAAGAATGGATAATTAAGCAACATACATACCTGATCAATTTATTTTTTGGTGGGATATAGTAGATTAGTAGGTTTCCAGCTAGCTTCTTTAATTGATCCCAGATAGGAGAAAAAGAAAGTGTGTCGGAATAGTTTCAGACGATCAATACCAGTGTTGTAAAAAACGGGAAACAGAGTTAATCGGTTAAGGCACCGTCCAGGGATTAATCGGGTAATCGGGGATTAATCGGAATGATTAATCAGATCATTAATCGGAATAAATTTAATAATTTTTTTTATATACAATTATATTGATATATAATTGTTTCGTTAAGTTATTACTAGCTTAAAACATGTGCGATGCACGAATTGTTATTAATAATTATTATTTTTATTATTTATGTTTTAATATTTTATTAATTTGCATTTGCTAAAAAAATAAGTAGGCGTGTTAAAATTTTTTAAATAATTAAAAGTATTAAAATAAATTTTAAAATAAATTAATAACTACTTATCCGTGATATTTTTGGAAAGGTATGGGTCTTAGTAAGGAAAAATAGAAAAAGTAACATGTTTTATCTGAAAAGGTAAGTGCCCATAATTAAAAGTATTTAAATAGGTTTCAAAATAAATAAGTAGGGATTTGCCCGGGATATTTTTGGAAAATGAGGGTTTTTACTAAGAAAAATAGAAAGAGTAACATGTTTTAGTTGAAAATGATAATTGCCGGTGATTGTTTTTAGAAAAATTGAGGATTTTGTTAGAAAAAATAGAAAATGTAATGTATTTTAGCTGAAAAGATATTTGGTTATAAAAATGTTATTATTTAATAATAATTTCTTTAGAAAATGAAAAAATTGAAAAAGTAACATGTTTCAGCTGAAAAAGTGCTCATAATTAAAAGTATTAAAATAGATTTTAATACTTTTCATTATTAAAATAAAAAATAGATTTTTAAAATAAATAAGTAAGGGTTTGCCCGTGATATTTTTGGAAAATGAGGGGTTTTAGTAAGAAAAAATAGAAAGAGTAACATGTTTTTGTTAAAAAAGATAACCGCCCGTGTTTTTTTTAGAAAAAGAGAAGATTTTGTTAGAAAAAAAATAAAAAAAGGTAATGTATTTTAGCTAAAAAGGTAATTGGTTATAAATAATTTTATTATTTAGTGATAGTTTTTAAAAAAATAAGTAAGGGTAATTAAATAAAATCACTAAGTACCGACCGTCCGTCCATCCGACTACCAAACTTTTAATGTTTCGTCTTTAATAATATAGCTTAAAACCCGTGCGATGCACGAATTATTTTTAATAATTGTTAATTTTATTATTCATATTTTATATTTTATTAATTGCATTTGTTAAAAAAATAAGTAGTCGTGTTAAATATTTTTAAATAATTAAAAGTATTAAAATAGATTTTAAAATAAATAAGTAACTGATATGGGCTGAAATATAACCCTAGAAATAATTAATGATATATTAATTAGACCTAGTTTGGTCCAAGAATTAGGCCCGACAAAAGGCCTGAAACCCTAATTATTTATTAATTTCGTAATTAATAAATAATTGAAAATACACAGCTCATAAAAGAGTCCAAATATGATAATATCTTCATAGAAGGATCAAGAATCCCAATCAAATATTACGATGAGTCACAACACTTATCAGATGAGGATAATACTTGTCTGCCAAGCAAAACACTCCTTATCAGTTATCAATAACGAGACTTATCCATTAAGTCTCCTAAACATACTCTAAATACAAGGCTCCTGACGCCTATATAAGGACCCTCGTCCTTCATTCTAGAACTACGTTTTATTGGCTTGATTCTCTATACAGCAGAGATACGTAGGCATCTTGTGAGGACCGATTTAGTCTCGAAACACAAGAGCAGCCATTAAAGCTCGAAGCTCATTAATCCTAGCAATTAATATACAAGTACGGTTTTTAATCCATAACATTTGGCGCCGTCTGTGGGAAGACAACATCAACTATGGCAAACACACGAAGAACAGCTCGGGATAATCAAACTCCTGAGGATCGTCCTATCACCTCTGAGGCTGATCAGCCACCGCCAACTACTGGCACACAAGGGGCGAATATCCCCACCAACACTCAAGGACCGGAAATCCCGATTTCGGTTGAAGGGACGAATCCCCTGCAGATGGTCATTCATGGATCTAATCCACAAGAGACCGTTCACCAGCAACCAATCACGACCTCCCCGCTGCTCATGAATGCCCTGAGAAGCCTCCAACGCCATACTACTGATCTCCCTCAATACGCGAATCAGACTTTGGGGATGCCAAGCTATGACATGCCCCCTCGACCGCCAGATCCGACTTCGATGGCCAAAGCCGCTAAGATCCGACTTGGAGAAACGGAACAAGAATCAATTCTGCCGTTTCCATAAAGAAGTTGGTCATGACACCGACGATTGTAGACAACTGAAAGATGAGATCGAGTTCTTCATCCGAAGAGGAAAACTCGATAAGTTCACGAAGGATGGGAATCGAGGAAATCAACAAGGAAACTATGAAAGGAAAGACTATGATAGGAGGGACAACGACCAAGATCGTACTCCTAAGCCCCGAGGGCATGTCATCAACATGATATTTGGAGGACCGACTGCTGCTGGGTCCTCCCGAAACTCAAGGAAAGCTTATGCCCGAGAGGTAATGACTGTTGTAGGAGAAGCACCGAAACGTGCCAGGACAGAAGTGGCTATTAGCTTTGATGATTCTGATCTTGAAGGGGTGAAGTTCCCCCATGACGACCCGTTGGTCATTATACCTGTAATAGGCAACTCTAAAACTAAGAGGGTTCTAGTAGATAATGGACCTTCCGTGGACATCTTGTTCCATGACGCCTTCATCAAGATGGGATACACCGATTCACAACTGACTCCTTCAAACATGCCCATATATGGGTTCAATGGGGTTGAATCCAAAGTAGAGGGAACTATTCAGCTCCCTATGACAATAGGGCAAGGTTCACAAACAGCAACTCAAATGCTGAACTTCGTGGTGATAAAGGCAACCTCGACTTATAATGCAATCCTTGGTAGGACAGGCCTTCATGCATTCAAGGCTGTTGCCTTAACTTACCATTTGAAAATCAAGTTCCCAACAAGGAACGGGGTCGGTGAAGAACAAGGAGATCAAAAGATGGCTAGGAATTGCTATGTAGCCGCGTTAAGGCCTGATGGAGACGGGGGGCAGGTTCTCCCAATCGAGGTTATGAATTCAAAAGACGATGAAGAAAGAAGGGGAAAGCCGACCGAGGATCTAATTCCTATTCCCCTAATCCCGGGAGAACCAGACAAAGTCACTTACATTGGAGCATTGTTGCCTGAACCCTTGAAGGGACTGAGGTGCCAGGAACTTGGCATGCCTCAAATTTAAAAGTTTATTATGTTTAAGTGTTTCCTTAAGGGATCCACTAATAGTACAAGTAACAATAAGGTCGACGAAACCATTCTGAGCTCTTAAGCTCTTAGTAGGAAGTAAATCACTATGTAAGGGTCGAACCCTCTTTTTAAAAGGAAATATTTCAAGTTCTCATTCACTATTTTATTACTTATATTTGTTTGAGTATTTTGTTATTGTTCTACTAAAGAACAAGTTGTACCAATAACACTTGATCAAAGTGCTAGCCCATTCAAGAGGCCAAGTACTAGGAATTGCCTTACAAAAGATAAGCTAAATAAATATAAGTGAATCCAAGAGCGAAGAAACATAATATGCATAAATAACATGCATGGATAGAAGATCCCGAAGGATCAAAGAGTTATGTTACAAGCTCAACTAGAAGCCTTTGAGGCCCTGAAGAAATACATGGATGAAGCACCACTCTTGGCAAAACCAAAGCCAGGAGAGG
Organism: Heracleum sosnowskyi; assembly: GCA_030848705.1. Classification (NCBI taxonomy): domain Eukaryota; kingdom Viridiplantae; phylum Streptophyta; class Magnoliopsida; order Apiales; family Apiaceae; genus Heracleum; species Heracleum sosnowskyi. Next base: position 9,369,487 of record CM061238.1, read on the forward strand.
TTCTTTATCTATACTTGGCAGTATCCAACATGGCCCTGGGAGCTGCATTGATAAAGAAAGAATTGAAAGTGCAGAAGCCCGTCTACTATGTGAGTAAAATTCTTCATGGGGCAGAAATAAACTACTCTACCATAGAGAAGTTTGCCTTAGCCTTGATAATGGCCTCAAGAAAGCAACGCCCATACTTCCAGGCTCACAAGATAGAGGTCTTGACTGATCAACCTCTAAGAAACATCTTGCATAGCCCTCAAGTTAGTGGAAGATTGATCAAATGGGCCATTGAATTGGGCGAATTCGACATCAAGTATAAGCCTCGAACGGCCATAAAAGCTCAAGCACTTGCTGACTTCATGGTTGAATGTACCATTGACAACCAAGAAGTCGGGGGGCAGGAAGCAATAATGGAAGACAAGGAAGTTGAAGACATAGTCTCCAAAGAATGTTGGGTGCTCTATTTTGATGGAGCATCAAAAACAAAATCAAGCGGAGCCGGTTTAGTGCTACAAAGTCCTGATGGATTCATCATAGAGTATGCACTAAAACTTGACTTTCCAACGACAAACAATGAGGCTGAGTATGAAGCTCTGATAGCTGGCCTAGGGCTGGTTGGAGCCTTGAGAGTCAAAACTCTAAAAGTATGTGGAGATTCGAGGCTAGTGGTTTCCCAAGTGAATGGGGAGTTTGAGGCCAGAGATGAAGTCATGGCCAAGTACTTGAAACTTGTCAAGGCCATCATGACTCAGTTCGACGAATGCTATGTAGAGCACATTCCAAGGGAAGAAAACGTGAAGGCTGATGCCTTGTCTAAATTTGCTTCTTCCGAAATTGAAAACTATGCAGGGAGTGTATACTTCCAAGTCCTGAGGACCCCCAAGCATCAACGGAAAGTTGGTAGCACCCATTGATGTTGCTAGTTGTTGGATAGATCCCATCAAGGCTCATCTGGAAACTGGGTGGTTACCCAATGACACTTCAGAAGCACGAAAGCTATACGTCAGAGCACTAAGGTATACCCTGGTTGAGGGAATCCTATACAAAATGTCTTTCATCATTCCATATCTGAAATGTTTGAGACCTCAAGAGGCAGAATTAGCCATGAAGGAAGTACATGAAGGAATTTGTGGGCAGCACTTGGGGGGCAGAGCCCTTGCCCATAAAATCACTCGTCTAGGTTTCTATTGGCCAAACATACTTGCTGATGCTAAAATCTATGTAAAGAAATGTGAACGATGCCAGAAACATGCACCAGTGGTTAGGCAACCACCAGAGATGATGACGTCAATTAACTCACCCATCCTCTTCGCCATGTGGGGAATGGATATACTTGGGCCATTTCCAATGGCAAGTGCTCAAAGAAAGTTCTTGATAGTAGCAATCGACTACTTCACCAAGTGGATTGAGGCTAAGCCATTAGCCAAGATAACCACCAAGCAAGTGATGCATTTCTTCTGGGAAAATGTGATATGCATATACGGGATTCCACGTATCTTGGTCACAAACAATGGAACTCAGTTTAACAACGACGAGTTTAAGAAATATTGTGATGAGAACGATATCAAGTTACGCTTCACTTCTGTCACCCATCCTCAAGCAAATGGGCAAGCTGAGGTTGCAAATCGAATTATCCTAGATGGACTGAAGAAAAGAGTTGAACGCTCCAGAAACACTTGGGTGGACGAATTGCTCCCCATACTATGGGCATATCGTACTACCTGCAAAGTCACCACTGGAGCTACCCCCTTTCTGTTGGAATATGGGGCAGAGGCAGTGGTTCCAGTGGAGATTACTCACACGTCTCCAAGGATTGAGGCTTATGAGCCAGAAACATATGAGGAAGGCTTGAGGCTGGCCTTAGATTTGATTGATGAAGTTAGAGATGAGGCAAATGCCAAGATAGTTCAGCATCAGAAACGAGCATATTTCTATTACAACCTAAGGGTTAAAGAGAGATTCTTTCGACAAGGAAATTTAGTCCTCCGAAAGATTGAGGCATCCGGAGTTGGACAAAAAGGCAAGTTGGCCCCAAATTGGGAAGGACCATATCGCGTCAAGAACGTATTTGGCCGAGGCTCGTACAAGCTACAAACCCTCGAAGGGCATGAGGTGCCAAGGACTTGGCATGCCTCAAATTTAAAGTCAATAATGTTTGAAGTGTGTCCTGATTGGACTCACTACTAGGACAAATAGAAATAAGGTTCGATGAAATCATGAGCTTCCTAGAAAGCAAATGAAGGGTTGAAACCCCAGAAACCTAAGACATTCAGTCCAAACCCCATCATTCGATATGCTCAATGAAAGGCTTGAAGCCAAAACAAGACGGTGTAAGACATAAAAGGCTTATGCAAATGTCAAGATAGCCTCGAATAAGGCAAAATCGTCGTAAATGTGTAGGTCGCTCCACACTTTACACCAAGACGATACTCGTGAAACACTAGTGTATATTAAAATCCCCAAAAAAGGGTAGTAAGTCCTAGGTAAGGGATAAAAAGACCCCAAGTCTCGAAAAAGACCGGTATAACTTCTATGAAATCCTAGTGCATTATCATAGACGTTGGGAAGCGCGATCAGCCATTTTAAACCCAGAAAAGTTCAAGGCCCAAAGTCTAAAAGAAAGGCTCAATATCAATAGAGCCCAACAGAATACGAAGGCCCAATATGGAATCAAGGCCCAAGAGGTTGAAAGCTTAAGAAAATTCTAAGTCAAAGGTTAGAAATAATTCTAAGGCAAAAAAAAAAAACGAGTTCGAGATTGAAAATATACCGAAGGCAAGTTCGAGAAATTGAGGTCGAAAAACAACTACAAAATCGAGGTCGAAATTGTGCTAAGTCATAATCGATAAAACCTATTCGAAATTGAACGGAAATTTCTGGTCGACAACTTCGATTTCAACACAGTTCTGGTCGAAATTGAACGGAAGATTCCTGTTCGAAAATAAACTAAGCCGAGCTCGAAATTTTCTGGTCGAAAATAAACTGGAATTTCTGGTCGAAGAGTTCGACCTCGTCCCAGTTGAGGTCGAAAATCCTGCTCGAAATTACACTAGATCCCGGTCAAAAATTCCTAGTCGAAAAGCAGTTAAAACGAGCTCGAAGAATCGAGGTCGAATTTGCACTGGAAATCGAGGTCGACGTGTTCGACCTCACCCCACTTCCTAGTAAAAAACGACTACAAAAATGAGGTCGAAAATATACTGAGTGAGGTCGAAAAATCCTGGTCGAATTTGTACTAAAATTCCTGGTCGAAACGTTCGACCTCACCCCAGTCCTGGTCGAATTTCTGGTCGAAAATGACCTAGAATTCTGGTCGAAAATGGCATGGATTCCTGGTCGAAAATGCTCTGAAAAAATGGAAAAATTCAGGAAAAGATGCGATAACTTCTACAAAAATCCCAAGGGTATTTTCTCAGAAGTTGGGGGGCAAATGATATGGGCTGAAATATAACCCTAGAAATAATTAATGATATATTAATTAGACCTAGTTTGGTCCAAGAATTAGGCCCGACAAAAGGCCCGAAACCCTAATTATTTATTAATTTCGTAATTAATAAATAATTGAAAATACACAGCTCATAAAAGAGTCCAAATATGATAATATCTTCATAAAAGGATCAAGAATCCCAATCAAATATTACGATGAGTCACAACACTTATCAGATGAGGATAATACTTGCCTGCCAAGCAAAACACTCCTTATCAGTTATCAATAACGAGACTTATCCATTAAGTCTCCTAAACATACTCTAAATACAAGGCTCCTGACGCCTATACAAGGACCCTCGTCCTTCATTCTAGAACTACGTTTTATTGGCTTGATTCTCTATACATCAGAGATACGTAGGCATCTTGTGAGGACCGATTTAGTCTCGAAACACAAGAGCAGCCATTAAAACTCGAAGCTCATTAATCCTAGCAATTAATATACAAGTACGGTTTTTAATCCATAACAGTAACGGTTTGCCAGTGATATTTTGGAAAAAGAGTGGTTTTAGTAAGAAAAATAGAAAGTAACATGTTTTCGTTGAATTTTAAAATATAAAAGTAACGATTTGCCCGTGATATTTTTGAAAAAAAGAGGGGTTTTAGTAAGAAAAATACAAAGGTGACATGTTTTAGTTGAAAAAGATAATTTTTAATTAAAATTATTAAAATAGATTTTAAAGTAAATAAGCAAGGGTTTGCCCGTGATATAATTGGAAAAGTAGAGATTTTAGTAAGGAAAATAGAAAATATAACATGTTTTAGCCGAAAAAGGTAATTGCCCGTGATTTTTCTAGAAAAAGAGGGGAAATGTAATTATCAATTAAAAGTATTAAAATATGTTTTAAAATAAATAAGTAAGGGTTTGCTCGTGATATATTTGGGAAATGAGGGATTTAAGTAAAGTAAATAGAAAAAGTAACATTTTTTGCTGAAAAGGAAATTGCTCGTGATTTTTTTTAGAAAAAACTGGTAATGCATTTTAACCAAAAAGGTAACTGATAATAATAATTTTTATAATAATTAAATAAACAATTAAATAAGGCAAGTACCGTACCAAAAAAACGGGTACCAAAACTTTCAATGTTTCATCTTTAATAATATAGTATAGATAGATAAATAGATTTATAATATTAGTATTTTATGCTACTAAATGGAATATTCTGTGATATTTTTGAGGTTTTAGTTAAGAGAAATATTAGTTATGAAATATAAAAATGAATATACGTTTTGGAAAAAAAAACTAATCGGTTAGTCATTAATAATTATAATATTATTACTTTATTTTATTAAATAGATCCGTTCGTGATATTTTTGGAAAATGAGAGGTTTTAGTTAGGAAAAATAGAAAAGTAGAAATTTTAGTTAGAAAATATAAAAAAGAATATACAATTTGGCTAAAAAAAGTAATGAGTTAGTTATTAGCAATTATAACTTTATTATGTTATTTTAGTAAATGAAATTGTTTGCAATATTTTTGGAAAATGAGATGTTTTAGTTAGGAAAAATAGAAAAGATATTCTATATAATAATTTTAATATTTTATCTAACGGTTCTCATCGATTTGATCAAAAATATCTAACGGCTATGAATTGAGTGACCAGACTACAAAAACTTTCATGACCAGACTACAAAACTTTCAATGTTTCGTCTTTAATAATATAGTATAGATATATATAATTGTTTCGTTACTAATAACTTAATTATATATACAATTATATTTATATGATATATAAATAAGTAACGGGATTAAGTTATTATATATACTAGCCTATAACCCGTGCAAGGCACGGGCCTTAAAAAATAATAAACTAAAAAATTTAATGTGAACGGAAAATATTAAAATAAAAGTAAAAATTAATATGATAAATTATAAAATGAGAAACTTAAATATTAATTGGAACGTAAAAAAAATATTAAAAAATACAGATGGGGCTGATGAAGATAAAAGAGGTATTATTAATATTATTTTATAATAAAATAATATTAATAATAAGAATATATAGAAAATCTAACATGTTTTAATTAAAAAAAGTGATTGCCCGTGATATTTTTAGAAGTGTTTTAATTATATTACTTGTATTTATTAAAAAAATACGTTGATATGTTAAAATAAGTAAGTTTTTTTAATAATGACAAATAGGAAAGCTAACATGTTTTAATTAAAAAAAAGTAACTACATATAATATTTTTAGATGTGTTTTAATTATATTAATTGCATTTGTTAAAAAAATAGGTTCAATTGTTAAAATAGGTAAGTTTTTTTTAAATAATTAAAAGTATTAAAATAAGTTTTAAAATATATAAGTAAGGGTTGCACTTGATATTTTTGGAAAAGAGAGATTTTAGTGATAACAAATATAAACGGTAATATATTTTAATTTAAAGGTAATTGCCCGTGATATTTTTGGAAAAGAAGTAGATTTTGTTAGAAAAAGAATGTTTTAATTATAAAAGGCAATCAACTAGTTAATATTTTTATATTATTATATTATTTATTAAATAGAGTATTAAAATAGATTTTAAAATAAATAAGTAAGTATTGCACCTCATATTTTTGGAAAATAGAGATTTTAGTGATAACAAATATAAAAGATATTATGTTTTAATTTAAAGGTAATTGTCGTGATATTTTTGGAAAAGAAGTAGATTTTGTTAGATTTTTTTTGATTATAAAAGGCAATCTGTTAGTTAATATTTTTATATTATTTTATTATTTATTAAATAGAGTATTAAAAAGATTTGATTTGTATTACCTTTCGTTATCATAAAAATAAAGAAGTATATTTGTAGGAGTGTATCCTAAATTTAAACAAATTAGATCCCATATTTCCATTTTTTTGATTAGATTTCAATATTATTTGATTTTTATGTAGTAAAATATAGTGAAATATTAATGTAGAATAAAACTTTCCCGAATTTTGATTATATTATTAATTTATTAATTAGAAAAAGTACCGAAAACCAAAAACTAACAGAAAACCAAAACTTTCAATGTTTCGGCTTTAATAATACTAGCCTATAACCCGTGCAAGGCATGAGCCATAAAAAATAATAAACTAAAAAAATTAATATGAACGGAAAATATTAAAATAAAAGTAAAAATTAATATGATAAATTATAAAATGATAAACTTAAATATTAATTGGAACATAAAAAAATATTAAAAAATACAGATAGGGCTGATGAAGATAAATGAAATATGAACCTGAATCTCAGAAGTTATTGGTTCATCCACTACAAGTGCTGCTGATCTCACAAGTGCATTGTGCTTGTTATCCACTGTCCCTGATCCGTAGATTATCACCCTTTGTTCCTGTTCCATCTCATAGGTCTTCAACTTGCCATAGATCATCTCTAATGATATCTTTGTAAAGTCAATTCTTTCCCTAATGGATGATGACTTGTGTTCTACATGATGGGGCAGCGTCATCATGAACTTCCTGTTTGATTCTCTCAGTGGATAGGTCTTTCCTTTCATTTCCAATTCATTGAGAAGCTTAGTATATTTCTCAAAGACCTGAGTTATACTTTCTCCTGGCAGTGACCTAAACGCTTCGTATTGAGAAGTCAGAATGTCCAATCTGTTTTCCTGCACGTCTTCAGTTCCTTCCATTATTAAGTTAATGGTATCCCACATATGTTTCCCGCTTGTACAGTTCATCAACTGATAGCTCATTTCCCTGTCTGCGGAGTCCGCCAATATCAACATTAAACCGGTGTCCAATCGAATCAGTTCTTTGTCAGAATCTGTATACTCAGTAATATCCTTAGGTTGGGTGCCTTGAGGAATCCTGCTACCATCAGGAGCTGTAGATTCACTAACTGGTTTCATTGGTACAAACGGTCTGTTATCTAATATGCCAATATACAACGGATTAGATGCCTTGATAAATAACAGCATCTTCATCTTCCACAAACCGAAATCATCTCTAGTAAACGGGGGAACTTTAATACCAGCGGTTGTCTTTGGAGCACTCATGGTTTCTGAAAATTTCAAATTGTTTAAAATTCAAGAAATTCCAATTAAATGAAAATTTTTGAAAGTTAAAAAATTTGCTTCGAATTTTCACGCTACGTTTGATTTTGGTCTCAATCACCGGATCTGATTTGTATATCAATCAAGTAGATCTGATACCAATTTTTAGGTCCAAAGTATCGTAGAAGGGGGGGGGGGGGGGGTTGAATACGATACTCACAAATAATTCAATTTCGTTTGCGGATTAATTTTTCAGTTCTATAAAGAAATCAAACACACCAAACCAAATCAAGTTTCGGGGAATGTATCTTTTTATAAATATAAACCTCGAGGGGTGCTACAATTTCTAATCCGTAGATTAGCTTCAATGAGTTTAAGGTTACACAAATTCAAAACAATGATCAAATTCTGAGCACTATTAATTCTCTGATAATTTCTCCGGCTCAGTTCTCTCTCTCAGTAATGTCTTTGTGTAGAATGCTTTAACTGAAGAAGACACTATCTTCTCTCGTATTAATTGTAGACTTTATTTGAAAACTATCAAACCAAGATTAAAAGAATTAATCTTGGCCGTCCAATTTCCATCAACCTGTCAGACAAAACAAAACTTTCCACCTGCTCTAATTTGAAAACCATCGAATGATTAATTTAAAAACTATCGAAATCTAAATTCCTTTTGAATTGAATTCAGATGGATTTCTTTTATCACTTTCGATGGTTTTCTTAAAAGAAAAACCATCGAACCATTTCTTGTCCTTGATCTTTTTAGTAAGTCTTTTAAGCTCCAGGGTGTTTCAGTTTTAGACTGTATCAATTTCTTCTGAGACGATAAAACAACCTGATCTTTTTAGTGCCGTCACCTAGTGCAACTGGTCTGGTTCACAGATGAATAACACTTGATCAATTATTCTTCTATGTCTTGAATTCAATGCTTCTGATAAGTCCTTTGTCGTTCTGGTTGCTTCGTTTAAATCACTGGAATCCCGTGGTACTTAACCCTAAATCATTCACATACTTCTGTCGTCTTGCAAGTCTTGTTTCTTTTGCTGTCACTGAGGCTTGAACATTTTCATGAACTTCTTTCCGTGACCTGTTTACGGACTTCAAGAATACATAACGTATTTTGATTTTTTGAGTTTACCTTTTCTTCTTTGATTCTGGATTCCTGTGCTTCTGTTAATACTATTGTCTGTCGTCACTACGCCATAAGTGCTCATATGCAATGCTTTTTGTGAGGGTTGCAAGCAAAGCGTTGCAAAAGCTCTACTTACTTTTGGTCTTCTGCAATACTACTAAAAAAGTATTGCATTTGATGTGAACGTACCGTTGCAGAGTGAATGCTAGTGTTGTGACGTGCAACACCATTAAAAAGCGTTGCATTATAATACAATATTTTTAGAATTATGAAAAATATACATATTATCAAATTATATAATATGAAATACAAATTTCAAATATTGATATATAATAAATATAGGAAAAAGTGTATCTAAAGGTTACTCTAGAAATGTTTTTTACCAATGCGCCTCAAATTCATAATATTTTGACATTTAATTAAAAATCTAACCTTACGGATGTAAGTATCTAATAAAAATGAATAGATTTGTAAATTTTCAAATGATTTAGTAATTTAGAACAATCAGTTTTAACAAATAATAGTCGATCAATCTATACCTTAATATATTAAAAAAAAATCGATCAATCTCCAAACCTATATAATATATTATAAATTATAACTATTTTCAAAAAATAATATATAATATCTTATAAGTACCTAATTTTTTTATTTTTCTATAAATCTTTTTAGTTAAACATAGGAAATTAAAATTACACTTAAAAAATAGTAAAAGCCCCGGCACATAGCCTAGCGGGAGTTGAAAATTTTGGGGCGGCTTATTTCCCCCCGAATAATTCACGCACAACTTACCCCAAAACACACTTCTTCTCCGAAAAAACCAAATACTCCTCTCTCAACTCATTTTCTTTCCTCTTCTCTCTCGATTCTACTCCTCACAAAATTTATCCAAATACTCTGGACCGGAGTTGCAAGCTCTGATTGGTACTGAACTACTCTCATTTTCTTGCGTTAGTTTGTCTACCTTTGACTAATTGTTTTTGGGTTTGCAGATGATTAATTTTGGGGCTTTCACTCTAGGGCTTTCAATTAGGTATTTAATCTCTAATTCATTTCGATTTCCGTTTAGGGCTCTCAATTTTAGTGTTTGTATTTGACTGATTAAGGAGTCAAATTAGGGTTTTGTATGTAAATGTTTGTATTTTGTATTCAAATTAAGATTCATATTGGTTTTGTATTTGATTTTGATTGCATTTATTTTGGTTTTTGGTTTTGTATTTGATTTTGGTTGTATTTGTTTTGGGTTTTGGTTTTGTAGTCTGATACTGGGGCTGAATTGGATCCTCTGATCTTCTGCTTCTGCATTAATGTTGTTTGTTACATGTACACAAGCTTAATAATGAGCCCTATAAAAATTTGTGATTGAGGGATGGGATGCAAGAGAAGGACTGATTATCACTTGTTGCAGTTCACAGTGTTCGTGGTTGCTTTCTGTTACATTTTATTTTGGTGCTCGTTTTGGTTTGGCAAGAATGACAGGTAAATATAGCATGTTTTTGAAACTCAAAACATCATATATAACTCTCATTATCTCTTATACCACTTTTCCCTAATTTTTTGTTTAACACTGCAGTAGGATGTTCACTCAGTGTCCACATTTACAATGGATATATGTGACTATTAAGAGCAGTATTCAAATGGAGAACTTGGATGTTTGAGACTTCGGTTGAAACTACTATGTGTATATAATGTCAGATGATGTTGTATTAACGGTATGATCAAGTTGTCTTGTCTATGTTGCTTATATATATCCATTAATAATGAATTGAGTAATCGTTGTTTTTGGGTTTTTTTTGCATGTTCTGTATACTTCTTGATTTTATTCTGTTTGTGTTAGATGATCATTGATACACATTGTTTTAACATTACAAGATCAGGGTTCATGTGAGAGCGGGGAAACTAGCATGTAAATTTTCTATGTTAATGTAGACTGTAGTAGAATATTTTGAGAATGTGCTGAAACTCCTAGTGTGCTGGAATGAGGAGCAAGTTGAATTAGAATAGGAACAGAACCTTGCTTTAATTTGTAATTTGATATGCACATATTCATCTTGAAAAAGGAGCTGGTGTATTTGTAACAGTTCAGAGGATTGGAATCGAATCATATAAGACATCATAATATTACAGGCTCATGAATATCTTTCTAAGCTGGGTGACCTCAGTCAAACTCAAATTTTCGCCAAGATTGAAAATGTAGAGGTATAATGGCCAGTGTGTTCTTATATTAGGTTTACTCTTGTATTCCTTGTAAATCTAGTAATATATATGTATTTATGTGGTATTCTAGTAATATTAGGTTTACCCTAACCAAAATGCTTTACTAAGCATACAAGACCTTATTATTTATGTGGTATTCTAGTAATATATATGTATTTATTTCTGTCCTTACTTGCTCAGGTAGTGATGCAATTCTTCTTAGAGCTGAGACCTTACGGGGTTTATATCCTGTAGAAACGATTTCAATTGTTGGAAAAATATGTGCTGAGGTAGGTTCTACCACAATTTATAACAATTATTCTCCCTTCTGAAATTTGTCTTATTTACTTCAGAAGTGTTACTCTCAAACTGAGGTAGTAGTAATATATGTTTCGGTTGTGGGATCAAAGTGCAAATGAGTAGCTAATTAGTTGTATGCTTTAATCACAAGCAGAGATACTTTCTATCTTAAGAGAATCTGAAGACAGTGACTTGGAGAATGGAATAGTAGGTCTATCACAAAAAGAGATGGAAGAAGAAACAGAAAGTTTCTATCCTGAATTCACTCCAGCTTCATTTTTTCATGGGCTTGTTAAGTCTGGAAGAAAACAACTGCCAAAGCTGGTCGTAGGGTTGTTGCTTGCTGGATCAGCGTATGCATCTTTAACAATTGTGGACTGTGACTATTTTTTCTTCTGTCTAAACAATCTTGCCCTTGTAATCCATTCACATAAAAATTGTTTCTCTAATATAGATGTATCAATGGTTATTAGTTTGCGGTATTTTTTACAAGGTTTGGCATCCTTTTGACCAAAGTGCTGAAATATTTTCACAGGGTAGCTTTCTATGCCACCCGCAATGAGAGGGTCAATCAAATTCTCCAACAGACGGAAATCACGTCAACTAGTATCGATGAAGTTTCAGAAAATCCCAGGAGGTATAATTGTTATCCATATTCCTTAACATGTAGAGCAAGTCTGTTTAGATAAACTTTGTATGTCTACCAACTGAAACAATAATCCTATATGTAACAATTGTCTACAGGGAGAGAACAGACATTCAACTTTATTTTAAGATATGTTGAGAAGTTTATTAATGGTGTGTGCTGAACATGTTTTAGTAGACTAGCTGATTTTACGAAACATATATCTGATTAGCACTATAAACAAGCATGAGCATACATGGTTAAATCATGGACAGGGAAATGGTACTGGCTACTAGCTAGTACTGAAATTTATAGATTCATGACTGTATTATTTTGTTGGTACTAAGTTTTCCTTTTTCAAGAAAAATGAAAAAGACTTTGTATCTTGTATCATTTTATGACAGAGGGAAAAGTCTGGTTCAAGATTCTGATGCATCCAGTATCTGTTTACAGGTTATTATTAATTAAAGAACTTAATTAAATGGGTTGTGAGGCGTTCCTTTCTATTTTGTTATGTAATAATTTGATATTTAGACCACTGTTTTTTTTGTCATCCTTGAAGGATTTTAATTTGGAAAAACATAGAACAACTTATTATATAAAATCGAATTCCTACTAAGATTCAGAATCTAGCTAATGGATATTTTACTAAAAGACCTGCTTTTCTCACCAGGCACTGAGAGTGGCAAGTGGCTTCTGTGTTGCAGGGTGGCTGGCAATATACTTTGCTCAGGTTTGTATAAATTACTTAGCAGGTTACGCGCCATAGCAGTTCTAGCTGACCAAGTTTTACAGTTCCACAACTTTTAACTCTTCTTCTTCTTCTTCTTTTTACAAAGGGGACTGTTCATCTGGATATTGGAAGATTAGCAACAGGTTATAGAATGGGAGTCTTCTCCTATGTGGTACATCTGCTTTCTGTTCTACATTTATACATACTCGGTCCATTTTCCCCTTCAAATTTTAGCCTTATGCTAGTAATCTACATACTTATTAGGTGCCTGTGTTCATAGCTGAAATTGCACCCAAAAATTTACGAGGAGCATTAACAGTAGCAAATCAGGTAACAAAGTATAACCGAAAGAATTTGTTTAAATAATGTTCATAGTGTGAGTCTGTAAGTCCAAGATTCCTTTATGATCTACAGCTCATGATTACTGGACTAGGCGCATTCATTATAGACAGAGCTGGAAGAAAACCCCTTTTACTGGTATAGTAAAGCATACAAGAATTTAGCATCACCTTCAGATATGTTCTGCTGAAAGTTTTCTTTGATTATTTGGTTATCTGTCATATCCTTATAGGCTTCGGCATCAGGCTTGGTATTAGGCTGTCTAATAACAGGGCTGTCCTTCTACCTAAAGGTATGAATCATACTACGTATCAATTAAACCTTTTTTTTAGTACCTTTGCTTTCGGGCAAAAATTTGAAGTATCTACGATGAACCAGACTTATGAAATAGGACTCAAGGCAGCACCTGCACTTGCTGTAACTGGCATACTGGTAATTTTTAAGCATCGATCTAATTAATTTTCATTGACAAATTGAATTGTCAGAATATCTTTTAACCTTAACCTTTGTACTTCGATGGTCCCAGGTTTACATAGGATATTTCTCTATAGGAATGGGATATGTTCCATGGGTTGTGATGTCTAAAGTAAGTATTTTAAGTAACTGCAATAGTTAGCATAACTTTTTTTGACAAGTTTAATAGAAATAAGCTCTCTACTTACTGGAGTAGGAGTAGGGTCTGCTACCATTTATCTCCGTCATTCCCTACTTCTAATGAAATATAATGTGTATGTTTCGTTTGGTTGACAAGTTCGTCGGAAAATATATAAACAAGCACATGATACTATTAATCCAAAGTCGTTTGAAGTTATTTGTTCCACTAATTACAATTAACATTCTCTTGTAGATATTTGATATTAATATTAAAGGAGCTGGTGGAAGCCTAGCAACACTGGTTAACTGGTTTGGTGCATGAGCATCTTAGTAGCTCCTGCCAAAGAAGGATGAAGAAATAAAACAAGCCTCACATTCATCAAGCATGGCTATTTCCTGTGCTACTACATCAGCAAGTTCAGAAACCAGAGAATTCCTCCCTTCAACCTGTTGAGATTATTTGTTATATTTAAATTTTTTTGTGATTAAGTTAGGTATTTAGTATGTTGTTAGATGCCTTGGTTGTTTTGGATTTGTTTTAGGAAGTTTTGGATGGAATGCTGAATGTTTTGAATGGTATTTATGTATGTACAAAACTAATATTACAATTTTTTTTATTAAAGTGTTGCATTTCCTTATTTAATGTTGCATTTTAAGAAAATGGTATTGCTTATAGAATCTAATGGTGTTGCATTAGTAAATATACTGTTGCATTAAAAAAATTACTGTTTCAGAAGACAATGAAAAGCGTTGCATTATTGCATGTGGGCCCCACTACTGACCTGACACGCATGCCCCATTACTGACGTGGCATTTTAGTGGGCCCCACTGTTGACGTGGCATGATAATGGGCCTTGTGTTTAAGGCAACACTCATTGGTGTTGCATTTCCTTGATTTTGGTGTTGTAGTATATTCATAATGCAATACTTTCTCTCCGTTGCAGTAGATGACCAAAAGTGTTGCATTACATATCAAAGGCCACGCCCGCGGATGCAACGCCCATTTCGTGTTGCATTTTTGAAAAAGAAGCTGAATGCAACGCTTTTTTGGTCTACAGCCACATTAAAAAAGCATTGCATATGAGCACTTATGGCGTAGTGCGTGTCCTTTGTTGAGTTGTAGTTATCTCTTTTACATCTTATGTTACATTATGCTTTACAAATATTTCTAATATAAAATTAAGTTTTGTTTTGAATTATATATATATTAAGTTCTAGATCATTTAATCAAAAATTACAATTATACCTTCAGAGCTATTAAAATATTCACTACCTCCAAATCTACTCCCAGTAAGAAAAAAATCAAAAAATATGAACAAACATCTTTTTTGTTGCTGGGAGAATGTTTTTATTAATAATGATCTCTTTTTGTCAAAACAAATAACAACAAAAAGAACAATTTTATAATAATTATTAATAATTATTTTTTTAAAAAAATAATGACCTCTTATCAATGTTTCTTATTCTTGTATGACTTTTGTTATAGATGCACCGACTTATTGAATTTTGTTAAAAATGCACACACTAAATAAATTCTTCGGTTGAATAAATCTTAACATGATATTTTCGAAATACATATACTCTAAATTTCTTAATATACAATTTTTATCTTTGAATTTTCGTGTATGAATTACAGAAAATATTTTACTAAAAGATATAATCTTTTCTCTTAAAAATTAGAGCAATAATTATCTAAACGTTAAAAAACAATGATAAAATTTGTTTTTGAAGACATGATGAATTCTCCACTTTCAAGTTACCTTGTATACATGTGTATCAACTTTTAACTATAAATTCAAAACTAATAACGTACACACATAAACATATAAATCAATTCACAACTGAATATACATGAAAATCACCTTGCTCGGCCTATTATTTTAATTGATTAACTGATGAATCCCCCTCCTTATTAATCCATGTCTTAACTCAATCAATACTAATAGCAAATAACTTGTCTTGTCAAAGATTTTAATATGATCCTGCATTAGGATGCAAACAAACGTAATAAGATAAATAACATAAAAGAAAAAGTCTCATACTCATGTACTCATATACACACTTTTAACATGAATAAACAAAAAAGTAAAGAAGAACAATGTTGACAACAAAAATTGCAGTAGACAATTAACAGAGTTTAGGTGTATATTTATACTATTAATTAGTTGTTTGTACGAAAGTATTAAAGGTAATTAATTATTTACCAATTAATTACTTAATTTTTTATGCAAGACCGGTCTAATTTCTTAACTTCTTATTTACCAATATGTTTTTGTATTTTCTATTATATTACATTAAAAAGAAAGTTTAGGAGATCAGAATGTTAAGATGGTAATTTCATTTGAAAAGAAATATTATGAGAATATCTAGATAATAATAAAGGGAAGTTCAAAATAATGTAAAGTAATACACTTTTTTTTTTAAATTTAGATATTTGAAGACAAGCATATTATTATTGAATATATAGTTTCCTCCATTTGTAATATTTAGTTTCCTCCGTTAGTAAAGATCTATTGTATATTTACTTTCTCCATTAGTAGAGATTTTAAATGCAAGAATATTATATTTACATTAGTAGAGATTTTAAAAGCAAAAATATTGAAATTGTATATTTAGTTTCCTCTATTAGTAAATATTTAAAAGGCAATTGAGATTTTTTCTAATCTTTGGTATTAATTACATAATTTCTTATGCAAGACCGATCTAATTTCTTAACATCTTATTTACCAAAACATTCATGTATTTTCTATTATATCACATAAAAAAAGAAGAAAGTTTAAGAGAAGAGAATGTTAGGATGTTAATTTCATTTGAAAAAAAATATTATGAGAATATTTAGATAATAATAGAGGAAAGTTTAAAATAATTTAAGGTAATACTTTTTTTTTATTTTTATAATTTAGATATTTTGAAGGCAAAAATATTATAATCGAATATTTAGTTTCCTTAATTAGTAAAGATCTATTGTATATTTACTTTCTCTATTAGTAGAGATTTTAAATGCAAGAATATTATATTTACTTTCTTCTATTAATAGAGATTTTAAATGCAAGAATATTGAAATTGTATATTTAGTTTTCTCCATTATTAAATATTTAAAAGGCAATTGAGATTTTTTCTAGTTTTTTGTATTAATTACTTAATTTCTAATGCAAGATCGGTCTAATTTATTAACTTCTTATTTACCAAAATGTTCCTGTATTTTCTATTATATTACATAAAAAAAGAAAGTTTAGGATAACAGTATGTTAAGATAGTAATTTCATTAAAAAATATTATGAGAATATTTAGATAATAATAGAGGAAAGTTCAAAATAATGTAAGGTAATACACTTTTTTTCTAATTTAGATATTTTGAAGGCAAGAATATTATAATTGAATATTTAGTTTTTTCCATTAGTGATATTTAGTTTACTCCATTAGTAAAGATCTATTGTATATTTATTTTCTCCATTATGACTTTTAAATGCAAAAATATTGTATGTTTTTTTTATTAGTAAGTATTTAAAAGGTAATTGAGATTTTTTCAAAATTTTAATATTATTAATTCAAAAAATTGAGAAAATTAGAAAAACAGAACGAAGCGATCTGAGAGCGCCACCTCAACGCCCCATCTTCTCCTTTATATAATAGTATTGATGATTGATTCTCTACAAGTATATTCTTTTAACAATATTTATTAAAATTTATCAATATTAATATTTTAATATCGACTCATACTTGGCCCGTGCTCGGAACAGGCTATCAGGTAGTTTAACATTTATTTGCCAAACAATTAAACTAAAGATTAAACAATAAATTTAGTTTTATTCGATCGTCCATTTTGCCAACCTTAAACTAAACAATTATTTACCATCTATCACGAATTCACCATACTATATAGATCTATTTGTAATTTTTGGCTTCTGTCATGGTTTGAATAAAGGTGTTCTGTTTGTAATATTTGCTCCCTTTTGTCACTTCCCAGCTAGTATACTATTACAGTGATGGGGTAACATTCATGATTCATCACAATAATTAATATACACCTTATTGTAAAAATCGGTAATCAAAAATTTTATTTTTTTCAAAGGAAATATCATTAAAAGAACCAAATATCATTAAGAATTGAATCCGCTGAGCATTAATTTATCAAATCAAAAAAATATGATGATAATAAATTAAAAGAAATGTGGAGGCTCAGATCTGTAATAAAAATGGATAAAAGGGCAACGCCGCCATGGCTGCAAACACTGAGAGGACACAAGAATTATATCATTAGTGTCATCCAGATTGCCTCGCCAAGATACGGATCACATTCACACAGTACCCATTTTAACTGAGAAATATTAATTTGTCATCATAGCCTCTTTCGTAATATAAAAAATGGATCACTCTTTTTTTTTGTTTACTTGGAGCATTATATTCTTCATTGTTACTGTGGTGTTGGTTTGGTTGGGGATGAAAAAAAAGGGTGGTTGATTTGAGAAAAATGAATCATAGGCTGTGGGTTTCGGAGAGAGGCAACCACCCTTAAAAAACTTCCCTCCTCTCTGCAGCCTCATCCTCTTTTCTCAGCTTTTTCTTACTTGCCCTGTTTTGTTACACAGGCACATCTTTATAGAAACGGGGTCGGGGTATTTTAGTCCTCTAGACATATTGGGATTTGGGTCAGTCAAGAGTACAGATGTTCAAAAAATCTCAAATTCAAAATTCGAAATTCGATCTACAAAAAAAGCCCGTCTCGGCCCGCCTCCGGCTTATCACCGGCAGTCGGTTCCAAAATAAATGCGAGCCTTAGATGGACCTCTTATTTTTCATCAAACTCGATCCGACACAAAACCCGAAAATTCCGATTAAAAATACAGGTTTTTAATAAGTTTGGATAAAGCCCATGTTTTTAAAAAGCCTGCCTAAAAGCCCTTTTTGCATTGCACAAAGACTAACATATAGGCCTAGTTTGTAGTTTGTTTGACCGGTTTTATAGTTACACAGTAAAGTTTCCTTGCTTAAAAGTAGGTTCCACTATAGTTAGTTTCTTGGAAAATGAAAATCATGTGTTTGGTTTTGAATATGTAACCACAAATTACATATTTTAACTGTTTTGTAAAATAAAAAAACCTCTAAAGTAATTGATTTAGATTAAAAAATAGTAAATAAATTTATGAAAAAACAATACTAAAATAAAGAAGATATATTATTGATTTTTTTTAAATGATTGTTAAGATGAGTCAATACACCAATTTGTTATTACTTGCATTAAATAAAATAATAGTTCAAATAAAATTTAATAATGCATTTTAAATAAAATATTGTTATGGATTAAAAAACGTACTTGTATATTAACTGCTAAGATTAATGAGCTTTCGAGCTTTAATGGTTGCACTTGTGTTTCGAGACTAAATCGGTCCTCACAAGATGCCTACGTATCTCAATTCGTTATTGAGAATCAAGCCAAAGACGTAGTTCTTGGTGTTGCCCTCGGGGCTATGGCGGCAGGGGCACACCAAGGACGTAGTGACTTGTATGTCCTTATTCGAGGATGAAGTCTAAAACGTAGTTCTAGGGGTGCCTTCGTGGGTTGTTGCGCTTTTGAGGCGTTGTGACGTATGGAGTTATGCCAAAATGTAGTTCTGATTGTAGGATCAGGGTCCTTATATAGGCGTCTGGAGCCTGGTATTTATGGTATATTTAGGAGACTTAGCGAATAAGTCTCCTTATTGATAATGGATAAGCATCGTATTTCTTGCTGGAGAAGTCTTTTCCTTGTTGATAAAGGCTATGACTCATTAATTGGGATTCTGGATCCTTCTTTGAGAAATTTACCATATTTTGGACTCTTTTCATGAGCTGTATATTTTCCTTATTTATTAATTTCGTAATTAAAAAATAATCAGGATTTTAGGCCTTAAATATTTGGCCTTTCCAAAGAATCAGCAATTATATTTCTATAATTACTTTTTTGTCCATATCATTTGCCCCCCAACTTCTGGGAAAATCTCCTTGGGGTTTTCGTAGAAGTTATAGCGTGTTTTTCCTCAAAATTTTCTATTTTAAGGGTATTTTCGACCTCAAAATAGGTCATTTTCGACCTCAACTGGTGTGAGGTCGAAGGTTTCGACCTCAATTTCCCAGTCTTTTTCGACCTTGATCGTTCGACCTCGATCACATATACTTTCTACCTCGTTTTGGTGTGAGGTCGAATGCTTCGACCTCAACTCTTAGTATGTTTTTGACCTCAGGTCTTCGACCTCGAACCTATACATTTTCGACCTCAATTTGGTGTGAGGTCGAAGGGTTCGAGCTCAATTCTCAGGTGTTTTTCGACTTCGAGTCTTTGAACTCGATCTAAGGTCTTTTCGACCTCAAACTTTTAATTTTTCGATTTTATTTGGGAACGAGGTCGATGGATTCGACCTTGATTTCTCGTGTATTTTCGACTTCGAGCCTTCGATGTCGATCTAAGGTGTTTTCGACCTTAGTTTCATTATTTTTCGTTCTTTCTTGGGCCTTAACTAGCCCAAATTTTAATTGGACTTCAATTTATTCCAGCCTTGGGCCTTATTGGGCCTTAAATTGTTTAGGCTTTGAATTCGCCTGAGTTTCAATTTGTTTGGGCTTTGATTTTTGTAATCCATAAATGGATTTATGGGCCTTAACTGGCCATAGACGGTTGCCCTTCCCTTAACCGGTTGGGTGACCGGTTGTTTCGATTATAAAAGAGTGGGATTTCCACTATCACTCTTCATTTCATACTTTCACTTTCTAAAAATTTCTCTCTTCTTATTCCGTAGTAAGGCGATTTCCGGCGAAGTTTCCGCAGTTGTGATCTTTGATTTTCTGGGTTCAATCTTCATCCTTTGAAGATTTTCTGGGTACAATCTTCATCCTTTGAAGATTTCATAGAAGTTATACCGGTCTTTTTCGAGACTTAGGGTCTTTTTATCCCTTACCTGGGACTTACTACCCTTTTTGGGGATTTTAATATACACTAGTGTTTCACGAGTATCGTCTTGGTGTAAAGTGTGGAGCGACCTACACATTTACGACGATTTTGCCTTATTCGAGGCTAACTTGACATTTGCATAAGCCTTTTATGTCTTATACCGTCTTGTTTTGGCTTCAAGCCTTTCATTGAGCATATCGAATGATGGGGTTTAGACTGAATGTCTTAGGTTTCTGGGGTTTCAACCCTTCACCCTTACGATTTCTTACTGATGGCTCCACTCGTAGTGATTCATTCTCAAGTCTATCATATCAAACTTCTCTTGAGTTTCAAATTTCCGCTAATTAACAATAAGCATCTTAGGCTTTCTTTTGTATGTTTATTAGCAACATTCACCCTTCGGGGTTCGCTGTATTCAGCTCTATTTGTGCAGTTGACATGCATATTTTGTATGCTTTCCTTTGCATTCATTTGTAGTTTGTCTTGGCAATGCTTTGAGGATGTTTCTACCAATCAAAACGGGTTCAACCCTTCATCTTCTTTCCAGGAAGCTCATGATTTCATCGAACCATATTTCTACTTGTCCTACTAGCGGATCCTTTTAGGATGCACTAAACATAATAGACTTTCAAATTTGAGGCATGCCAAGTCCTTGGCACCTCATGCCCTTCGAGGGTTTCCAATTTGTAGGAGCCTCGACCAAATACGTTCTTAACGCGATATGGTCCTTCCCAATTTGGGGCCAGCTTGCCTTTTTGTCCAACTCTGGATGCCTCAATCTTTCGTAGAACCAAGTCTCCTTGTCGAAAGAACCTTTCTTTAACCCTTAGGTTGTAGTAGAAAGATGCCTTCTTTTGATGTTCAACTATCTTGGCGTGTGCCTCATCTCTAACTTCGTCAATTAGATCTAAGGCCAGCCTCAAGCCTTCCTCATTTGTTTCTGGTTCATAAGCCTCAACTCTTGGAGACGTGTGAGTAATCTCCACTGGAACCACTGCTTCTGCCCCATATGCCAGCAGAAATGGGGTTGCTCCAGTGGTGACTTTGCAGGTAGTACGATATGCCCATAGTATGGGGAGCAACTCATCTACCCAAGTGTTTCTGGAGCGTTCAACTCTTTTCTTCAGTCCATCTAGGATAATTTGATTTGCAATTTCAGCTTGCCCATTTGCTTGAGGATGGGCAACAGAAGTGAAGCGTAATTGGATATCATTCTCTTCACAATACTTCTTGAACTCATCATTGTTAAACTGAGTTCCATTATCCGTAACCAGGATTCGTGGGATTCCATATCTGCATATTACATTTTCCCAGAAGAAGTGCATCACTTGTTTGGTGGTTATCTTGGCTAAAGCTTTAGCCTCAGTCCACTTAGTGAAGTAGTCGATTGCCACTACCAAGAATTTTCTCTGTGCACTTGCCATTGGAAATGGTCCAAGTATATCCATTCCCCACATGGCAAATGGGATTGGTGAGTTTATGGATGTCAACATCTCTGGTGGTTGCCTAACCACTGGCGCATGTTTCTGGCACCGTTCACATTTCTTCATATAGCTTTTAGCATCAGCAAGTATGCTTGGCCAATAGAAACCTAAACGGGTGATTTTATGAGCAAGGGCTCTGCCCCCCAAGTGTTGCCCACAAATTCCTTCATGTACTTCCTTTAGGGCCAATTCTGCCTCTTGGGGTCTCAAGCATTTCAGATAAGGAATGATGAAAGGCTTCTTGTATAGAATTCCCTCAATCAGGACATACCTTAGTGCTCTCACATATAGATTTCGTGCTTCTGAAGTATCGTTGGGTAGCCACCCAGTTTCCAGATGAGCTTTGATGTGATCCATCCAACAACTAGCAACATCAATGGGTGCTACCAACATGTTTTCGGCCTTCATGTTTTCTTCCCTAGGAATGTGCTCAACATAGCATTCGTCAAACTGAGTCATAATGGCCTTGACAAGCTTTAAGTACTTGGCCATGACTTCATCTCTGGCCTCAAACTCCCCATTTACTTGGGAGACCACCAGCCTCGAATCTCCACATACTTTCAGAGTTTTGACTCTGAAGGCTCCAGCCAGCCCCATGCCAGCTATCAGGGCTTCATATTCAGCTTCGTTGTTTGTCTTTGGGAAGTCCAGTTTTAGTGCATACTCTATGAGGAATCCATCAGGACTTTGTAGCACTAAACCGACTCCACTTGATTTTGTTTTTGACGCTTCATCAAAATAGAGCACCCAACATTCTTTGGAGACCATTTGGAGACCATTTCTTCATCTTCCTCGCTTTCCACTATTACTTCCTGCCCCCCGACTTCTTGGTTGTCAATGGTGCATTCAACCATGAAGTCAGCGAGTGCTTGTGCTTTTATGGCCGTTCGAGGCTTGTACTTGATGTCAAATTCCCCTAGTTCAATGGCCCATTTGATCAACCTTCCACTAACTTGAGGGCTATGCAAGATGTTTCTTAGAGGTTGATTGGTCAAAACTGCTATCTTGTGTGCCTGGAAGTATGGGCGTAGCTTTCTTGAGGCCATAATCAAGGCTAAGGCAAACTTCTCTATCGTAGAGTAGTTTATTTATGCCCCATGTAGGATCTTGCTCACGTAGTAGATGGGTTTCTGAACCTTCAATTCTTATTTTACCAAAACAGCTCCGAGGGCAGTGTTGGATACTGCCAAGTATAGATAAAAAACCTCTCCTGGTTTTGGTTTGGCCAATAGTGGTGGCTCAGCCATGTACTTCTTCAAGGCTTCAAAGGCCTCTTGGCTTTCAGTTGTCCATTCAAATAATTTCACATTCTTAAGTGCTTTGAAAAAAGGTAAGCACTTCTCTCCTGACTTGGAGATGAATCTTCCCAATGCTGCCACTCTTCCAGTTAGCTTCTGGACTTCCTTAATAGTCCATGGTGGTTCCAAGTCTAGAATTGCTTTGATTTTGTTGGGATTAGCCTCGATTCCTCTCTTGGAAACCATCAGGCCTAAAAACTTTCCCGAGCCTACACCAAAGGCACACTTAGCTGGATTCAACATCATTTTGTGGTGCCTTAGCACTTCAAATGCCTCTCGGAGGTGCTCAATGTGGTTGGCCTTATCGAGGCTCTTGACTAGCATGTCATCTACGTAGACCTCAATGGTTTTTCCAATTAGGTGTTCAAAAATTTTGTTCACCAACCTTTGGTATGTTGCCCCTGCATTCTTAAGCCCAAAGGCCATGACTAAGTAACAGAAAATACCAAAGTCAGTGATGAATGATACCTTGGAGATGTCATCTTTGTGCATCTTGATTTGGTTGTATCCGCTGAAGCCATCCATGAAACTTAGCATCTCGTGCCCAGCTGTTGCATCTATTAGAGCATTAATCCTTGGTAAGGGAAAACAATCCTTAGGACATGCATCGTTCAAGTCAGTGAAGTCCACACACATCCTCCATTTCCCATTGGCCTTTTTGACCATTACCGGGTTAGCCAGCCATTCTGGGAATTGAATTTCCTCAATGAACCCGGCTTCCAGAAGTTTTTCAACTTCTTGTTTTATGGCTTCAAGCCTCTCTGGAGCAAAACTTCTCTTCTTTTGTTTTACCGTCTTTCTCTCAGGATCCACATTCAATTTGTGAGTTATCAATTGGGGATAAATCCCTGGCATGTCGCCGCTGTCCAAGCAAAAACGTCATTGTTCTCTTGAAGAAAAGATATGAGTTTGCTTTTCAATGGTTGAGGCAACAATGCCCCAACATAGGTCACCTTCTCCGGTTCACCTGGGACTAAGGGAATTGAGATCAAATCCTCGGCTGGTTTCCCTCTTCTGTCCTCATTGTCGCTTGTATTCATGTCTTCAATGGGGAGAACCTGCCCCCCGATTCCATCAGGCCTTAGCGCGTCTACATAACAACTTCTAGCCATCTTTTGGTCTCCCCGCTCTTCTCCAATCCCATTCCTCGTTGGGAAGTTGACTTTCAGATGATAAGATGAGGCAACGGCCTTAAACGCATGAAGACCAGTCCTTCCAAGGATCGCGTTGTAGGTTGAAGTTGCCTTTATAACTACAAAGTTTAGCATTTGAGTAGATGTATTCATTCCTTGCCCCATGGTCATTGGGAGTTGGATAGTGCCTTCCACTTTTGATTCCACTCCATTGAACCCATATATGGGCATATTCGAGGGTGTTAACTGAGAATCAGTGTAACCCATCTTGATAAAGGCATCGTGGAACAAGATATCCACTGAAGCTCCATTGTCAACTAGGACTCTCTTTGTTTCAGAATTGCCTATCACAGGTACGATGACTAAAGGGTCATCATGGGGGAACTTCACCCCTTCTAAGTCGGAATCATCAAAGCCAATTGACACTTCAGTTCTGGCACGTTTTGGTGCTTCTCCAACCACAGTCATTAACTCTCGGGCATAAGCTTTTCTTGAGTTTCGGGAGGACCCAGCAGCAGTTGGTCCTCCAAATAATATATTGATGACTGGCCCTCGGGGCTTAGGGTTACGATCTTGATCATTGTCCCTTCTTCCATAATCCTCCCTTTCATAATTTCCTCTGTGACTTTCTTGACTTCCATCCATGGTCAATTTGCTGAGTTTTCCTCTCCGTATCAGAAACTCAATTTTATCTTTCAGTTGTCTACAATCATCGGTGTCGTGACCAACTTCTTTGTGGAATCGACAAAATTGGTTTTAATTCCCATGAGTGATGCAGATCTTTTCTCGTGCACTCTCCCACTTACGAATTGGTTGATGAACGCCTTGCTCAATTCCTTGAAGGATCCAATAGAATTGGGAGGCAAGCGGTTGTACCAACGTTGTACCATGCCTACTAAGGTTTGTGGAAACGCTCGGCATTTAACCGCATCATTGGTTGGCTGCAACAGCAGTGCGTTGGAGAAGGTTCTCACATGATTTGCGGGATCTCCCGTTCCATCATAAGCCTTGATCGTTGGCATCTTGAATTTTCTGGAGATGTTGGCTTTCATGATGTCTTGAGTGAAGGGCGGAGTTGGATCATCAGGATCTCCTAGGGGCAACAAAATACTAGGATCACCCTTTGGGGCTTTAGCCCTCTTGGTTCTTCTTGATGTTGGGTCCAGATTGATTATCGGGACTCTTCCAGTTGCTTGGCTTTGTGCTTTCGCGGCCTCCTGTTCTGCCAGTAATTTCTTGAGCCTTGCAGCCTCTGCCTCATGGACCGCAATCTTTTCCTTAGTAGTTTGGGGTTGTTTACGATTTGTTTGGGAAGAACATCTCCTCCTTGGGGCAACATCCCTCTCTTCTTCAGTTGAATAATTCTCGTCCTCAGTATAGGGACCCGAGTAGTCTTGAATCAAAGGGGTCCGTCGAGTTTGAGTTTGTTGATTTTGGGGTCTCAGACCTTGTATGTAAGGAGGAACATATGCTTCATGGTAAGTGGGGTTGAGACCACTGCTGCCCATCGTGGGTCGAGGAGGCATGCCATAATTTGGCATCCCAAGAGTTTGAGTTGCGTATTGGGGAAGATCCGTAGTATGAAGTTGAAGGCCACTTG
Source organism: Heracleum sosnowskyi (assembly GCA_030848705.1). NCBI lineage: Eukaryota > Viridiplantae > Streptophyta > Magnoliopsida > Apiales > Apiaceae > Heracleum > Heracleum sosnowskyi. The sequence goes on from CM061238.1 coordinate 9,395,305, forward strand.
GTGCGCTCATGAACAGTGGGGATGTCGTGATTGGTTGCTGGTGAGTGGTCTCTTGTGGATTAGATCCATGAACGACCATTTGCAGGGGATTCGTCCCTTCAACTGAAATTGGGATTTTCGGTCCTTGAGTGGTGATGATGGGGGCGTCTGCCCTTTCAGCGCCAGTGATTGGTGGGGGTTGGCTCCCCTGAGTCTCTATTGCAGAGGTGATTGGGAGTCCATCAGAAGTTTGAGGATCGCGAATTGTTCTTCATGTGTTTGCCATGGTTGATGTTGTCTTCCCACAGACGGCGCCAAATGTTATGGATTAAAAAACGTACTTGTATATTAACTGCTAAGATTAATGAGCTTTCGAGCTTTAATGGCTGCACTTGTGTTTCGAGACTAAATCGGTCCTCACAAGATGCCTACGTATCTCAATTCGTTATTGAGAATCAAGCCAAAGACGTAGTTCTTGGTGTTGCCCTCGGGGCTATGGCGGCAGGGGCACACCAAGGACGTAGTGACTTGTATGTCCTTATTCGAGGATGAAGTCTAGAACGTAGTTCTAGGGGTGCCTTCGTGGGTTGTTGCGCTTTTGAGGCGTTGTGACGTATGGAGTTATGCCAAAATGTAGTTCTGATTGTAGGATCAGGGTCCTTATATAGGCGTCTGGAGCCTGATATTTATGGTATATTTAGGAGACTTAGCGAATAAGTCTCCTTATTGATAATGGATAAGCATCGTATTTCTTGCTGGAGAAGTCTTTTCCTTGTTGATAAAGGCTATGACTCATTAATTGGGATTCTGGATCCTTCTTTGAGAAATTTACCATATTTTGGACTCTTTTCATGAGCTGTATATTTTCCTTATTTATTAATTTCGTAATTAATAAATAATCAGGATTTTAGGCCTTAAATATTTGGCCTTTCCAAAGAATCAGCAATTATATTTCTATAATTACTTTTTTGTCCATATCAAATATAATATATAAAAAAATTATAAACAATTTTAATTAATAGCTAACATGTATAATCTAACAATTAAATAAATAAATAATTTATTCAATCTTTATAAAATAAATATGTAACAAATGCATTATATATGTTGACACAAAAAACTAAATTATAACATTTTGATTCAAATTTAATATTTTTCGATTTAGATTTTAAAGTATATTTTGATAGTTTAACATTTAATAAAATTATTATACATTTAATATTGTAAATTATTTAATGAATAAAAAGTCACAGACAGTGTAACTTAGAGTGACCACATATGATCTAGGTAACTAGGTTCCTGTTTTTTACTGTAACTACAAATTCCACGTAATTGTGAGTTCCCGAGTCTAAAAATAAATTCATACAAACAAACGCTGTAATTTGTGAAAGTTCAATGAAAGTCAGAGTTACTTGGGTTACAATGAACCAAACTAGACCATAAATTACACTTTGACATGTACAAAGCCTATGATTTCACCAAGACAAAGCCCTCAGTGCTAGCTCGCTCCTTCATTTCACATTTGTCTCCGTAGTTACGTAGAAATAAAAAAAATAGAGGAATGTGCATTGTGCTATTTGTCAACTTTTGCTGTATGCACTTGTCTTACATAGTGGGCGTTTGGGGTATCAAGAATAAGTTGACTTATAGCTTAAAATGAGTAAGTGCTTTATAAGTGATAAGTAGAGCTGAGCTTATAAATCCCTAGAGTGTTTGGTAAATCAGAACTTATAAGCAGTAGAGTGTTTGGGTAAATCAGAACTTATAAGTTAACTTTTTTTTATTATTTTTAAAATATTTATTTTTTAATATATATAAATGGATATCAATGGATAGATCTCGATGAGTAGAGAAATTTGATATATACATATCAATTTTTTAATGAACGGATCAAAAGATATATGGTTTTGAAGATTTGAAGGATATTATATATTGCGTGTATCGAGAATAAGTTATAAGTTATAAGTTGAATGTTAAGGATTCTTAACATTCAACTTATCCATTTTAAGTAGCCATAAATTGGTTTCACTTATTTTGACAAACACCCCCCATAAGCTGAAATGGTTTATAAGCTATAAGCTTATAAATAAGCCGGTAGCCAAACATGCCCATAAACCCTTCCATAGGCTAGGAAGAAAATCTGCAAAGAGAACTAGAGAAGAGTCTAAACAGTGATTAAACAAAAAAAAGGTGAACACTGAAAATTTACGGGGAACGATTAGTGGAGTAGTCGATAAACGTTCTGTGCAGCAAAAGGAACGAAAATCATGTATAGCTGGGAGCTAATAATTAAAAAAATTAAAAATCAATATGAAAAGTAGTTTTTTAGAGAAATTTTATATGTTCACTACTTTATACACTAAAATTATTACAACATTATATAATGACAATAGATTTCAAAATATATGAAGTTCATATATATCATAAAATAAAATTTGAATCATTAGACAACTTTTTACATAGTGAAAATTATTTCTAAAACTTTTAAGTGTAGTCTATTAAAATTTATATTTTAATAATTTTAAAATATGACTTAGCAAAAAAAAATGAAATCAAAATATTATGATCAGAATTTTGATATCTTGCATCAATATTAAAGTGATGAATAAGAAGATGAATTACTTTGATAAGAGAAAAAGAACTATCTTACATGACTTAACTCTTATTTACTATTAATTATAATTTATTATTTGAGTGAAAATTGATAAATTTATTTACGTCAATTAAATAGAATAGTTAATATTATTAAATTTAATGTCTAGTATTATAATGTGAGAGTATAATTTACAAGTAAAATCGCGATTGAACACGAGATATATGTACATGTCAAAATAGAAAAAAAATCAAGATATAAATATATGTAATGAAAATTTCAAAGAGTTTTTTTTAATTAAATTATAAAGATTGTTTTTTGAATTTAAAGAGGATATATGTTTCATATAAATTAAAAGATTAAAATATGTTCTAACAAAAAAAATAAGAAGATTAAAATATGTAATTAGAAAAAATAAAAAATATTATATAAATTAATTAGAAAAGGTTACTTTTTAATTGTTGCGGGGACTAATTAAAATTAACACTATAAATTATGAATTTATTGGAGTGGGGGCTAATAAAAATTAACATTATAAATTATGAATTTACTGTAACCTTAATGGGGGCTATAGTCCCCACTAGCCCCTATGTAGGCTAGCAACTCTGATGGTAGTATCAGTTCATAATGTAAAGCATGCTGCAACAACTTGTCTTGTGTTAAATTCATGAATCTAGTGACAAGTAATATAAATAGTATCAGATTGTCACATTATACTATCTTTTTATTGGAGCCTTCTCTTTGCTTTACACAATTTTTCTTAAATGCCGGACAAAAATCGTGTGTTAGGTCTTTTTTATCACGATAAATCCTCCGCGAAATACTCTATGTTGTGTTTGGTTGGGGTGAATGAAATGTAATGGAATGATGAAATTAAAGGAAAATAATGGGAATTGAAGGTAAGATTTAAATGTAATTCCATTCTATTCACCCCAACCAAACACTAATCTAAGGTTTGTGCGAACTGCGGATACGAATGCGAATTTCGTGTCAATAAGAGGAGAAAACAAACCATTGTTTTGGTATATAACAAAATTGCTATTCATAATAGGTCAACGAATCTCAATGGAAAATGTAAACTATCGCATTGTTGTAGTTCCTCCAACACTCTGTAGTGATTTTTATAATTCTTCTTTTTTTTTTTGGGACAGAAATGCATCATATAATTCTAGTTCTAATTTTATCCTAATTTTACTTCTGACATTGGTACATCTACCATAACATCTTTACATCGGATATTAAAAGGAAAAAAAAACTACATAGATATAAATAAAAAAAATACACAAAATTCAAAATAAAATTTAAAAGAAATGGGGGAGGCTCAGATCTGTAATAGAAATGGGTAAAAGGGTAACACCGCCATGGCTGCAAACCGGGTTGCCCCGCCAAGATACGGGTCACATTCACTCACTCCCCATTTTAACTGAGAAAGACATAATTTATCATCACAGCCTCTTTAACAGGAGCAAAAGTTTTTTTTTTTTTTTTTTGCTAATTGGAATGTTTTCATCTTTATTGTCATTGTTGTTGTTTGGAGATAAAGAGAGCAAGTCCAAAAGATCCAAACTATACATACACAAATAAACATGGATATATGTGAAAAAGGGTGGTTGATTTGAGAAAAATGAAATCATAGGCTGTGGGTTCAGAGAGGGGCAACCACCCCTTGCAAACTTCCCTTCTCTCTGCAGCCTCATCTTCTTCTTTCTCAGCCTTTTTTTTTTCTTGCCCTGTTTTGTCCACTCAACATCTTCTTCTTTATCAGGGTCTTGTGATTTGTGAATCAGGGCATTTTCGTCATTTCAACTCATTGGTTTTTACAATTATTATCAGTAGACAGTAGTGTTGTAAAAAGCGGGAATCGGAGTTAATCGATGAAGACACCGTCCAGGGATTAATCGGGTAATCAGGGATTAATCGGAATGATTAATCGGGTCATTAATTGGAATAAATCTAGGGGTTAATTATCTTGTTGATCACTAAAGTGGGTCTAAACTATCAAGTTGGTCATCAAATTAAAAATGGTCTCAAACAGGTCACTAAAGTCGCTACAGGTACATTCCATTACATAACATACTTTTTTCTGGACGGAAAACACTAATATTAATGTTAATTTCTTCGATTTTATGGTCTGAAATCGGTATGTTACCCTACCATGTAAATATCACATTAAATATTTTTTAATACATCATCATTTTTCGTCTAAAAAAAATTATTTATTTAGCGGAGTGTAACCTGTGGCCGAATTTAGTGACCTGATTGAGACCATTTTCAGTAGTGATAAACAAGATAATTAACCCATAAATCTAATAATATTTTTTTATATATAATTGTATTCATATATATAATTGTTTCGTTATTTCAACTAAACATATGTTATTATCATATATTTATGCAAATATGTTAAAAATATTATATAATTTTAATAAATAAAATTTTGAAGGTTTAACTTTTTAATTATAGATCAATTTAAGAGAAAAAATTAAGAGAATTTGCGATTTTGACATCTAAAATTATAATTACATGTACAAAAATAATGTTTTTCCCTATCATTTAATCAAGTTTCTACATTTTAATTTTTCTAATTATTTTTTAAAATTTTAAATATTTTTTAATAATTAGTCCGATTTTTGACCGATTAATCCGATTTTTGACCGATTCAGCCGATTTTTGACCGTTTTTCTGAAAAAAGGATTAATTGACCGATTTTCGTTTAATCAGTTCGATAACCCGCTGTCTAGTGATTAATCGGCGATTAATCACGATTAATCATCCACTTTTAGAACACCGGTATAGGTGTTATTTTTTGGGGGATGAGCATAAATTTTCTAAAATTTTAGTTTACAGTTTCTAAACATTTTTACCCAAGTATAAGATTTTACATTTTTATATTTAATCAGATTAACCAAATCTTGAACCCTGTCTGTCTTGAAATCATAATACCTTGACAAAGTTTTTGTTTCTAATTTAAAAAATTCCATGTCCATTTTGTACATAATTAAAACTGCATAAAAAAATTATTAATAAATATTAATATTTTTAATATTAATTTTATAATTAATGATTTGTTTGCATGCGATGGTCAAAAATATTCAAAAAAGAGTTTATTCTATTTGAAGCAATCAAATAAATATATTTTTTCTAATCCAAATTTAGCCCTTAAAAAAATGTTTGCCAAGTTTTCTCTTCTACATTTTAAACAACACTAAAAATTGCAAGAAAAATGTATTTGTACTATGCAGGGTAAAAAGGTAAAAGTGAGGCTCAGATCTGTAAAATATCAGGCAAGAGGGTGCCACCGCCATGGCTGCAACCGTTGCCCCGCCAAGATACGGCTCACTTTCACTCACTGCCCAATTTAACTCAGAAAAACATGTAATAAACTCATCATCACAGCCTCTTTATTACATAAACATTTTCCCTTTGGTCATATATTTCTCTTGTTTCTTATTTTCCTCAACAAATATTTCAAGATTGCATCTGCTGCTGCTGCCACTCGAAAACACACCAGAGATATATATTTGTAAATATACTAGCAATTTAACAAATATTACCCCGTGCGGTGCGGTTTTAATAATATAGTATAGATCGTTTCAATTATATCATATATATATATATATATATAATAAGAGTACGAGGGATCTTTCGTACCAAAAAGGGTTGTTGGTTATGGACTAGGACATGAAATCATAGGCTCGTTGAATGATTTTAGAAAATACATTCAATTTTTACAGAGAGGGGCAACCACCCTCAGGAACATCCCTTCTCTCTGGAACCTCATTCTTGTTTTCCTGAGTTTTACATGCCCTAATTGCCTTTGCTTCCCCCAAACTATGTTTTATAGTGGCTGTTACTTTTCGTTTTGCCTGTTTTGACCTCAACTAGAGGCCCTGAAATATACAAGGCTATTTATGTCATTATGTTATTTGTGATTTAATTTACAATGATATTCTTCCTTGACGTTTCTGGAACTGACTAGAGATTTTACAAGTGTAAACAAAACTGTAAAACAGTAAAAATTAATTTTTCATCGAGAAAAGAAGAAAAGAAGGCTCAGATCTGTAAAAAACATCAAGTAATAGGGTAACACCGCCATGGCCGCGAAACCCATCCGGGTCGCCCCGCCAAGATGCGATATCACATTCATCTACACTCGATTTTACTCAGAAAACACCCTTTTTTTTTATCATCACAGCCTTTTATCAAGTTTACCCAAACAGCTCCTTAACATTACTATTTCAACATCTCTCTCTCTGTCTCTCTCCCATATAAAATATATATATATATAGGATATTCACACACAAACACACACACACAAACAGTAAGGGCTGTTGATTTGAAAATAAAATCATGGGCTGGAAGATCTTTAGAAGATCTTGACAAAGAGGGGCAACTGCCCTTAAGACACCCACTTCTCTCTGTTGCCTCATTGTGTTTTCTGAGTTTTTTATGACCTTTGTGTTTTTTTACCAAAGCCTGGTTTTATACTGGGTGATTTGTGTGGTTTACCTTTTTGCCCTTATGATTAGTAACTGTAAATTAAAGAAATATTGTTGCTGAGCAGTGTTCTAAAAGTCAGCGATTAATCGCTAGACGACGGACCACCGAACTGATTAAGAGAAAATCGGTTAATTAATCGTTTTTCAGAAAAACGGTCAAAACTCGGCTGAATCGGTCAAAAATCGAATTAATCGGTCAAAAATCGGGTTAATTATTAAAAAATAGTAAAAAATAGTTTAAATTAAAAAATAAAAATTTAAAAGATAGAAACTTGATTAAACAATAGGAAAAAATATTATTTTTGTATATATAATTATAATTTTAGATGCATAAATTGCAAATTCTCTTAATTTTTCCTCTTACATTTATCTATAATTGAAAAGTTAAACCTTCAAATTTTTATTTATTACAATTATATAACATTTTTAACATATTTGCATAAATATATAATAATAAGATATGTTTAGTTGAAATAACGAAACAATTATATATATGAATATAATTGTATGTAAAAATATTATTAAATTTATTCCGATCTCCGACTACCCGATTAACTCTTGAACGGTGCCTTAATCGATTAACTCTGATTTCCGTTTTTTACAACACTGTAGCTGAGTTATTATTTTTGCCAGAATATGCTGATATTTTGATTTTACAATGTCCACTTTTTGGCTGGGAGTGAGTCGTGACTCGTGAGTGTAAGGATCTGAAGATTTGAGTATTTGAATTTCTGATTTTAAAAATTCGAAAACCTAAATTTTACGTTCAGAAAACGGATCGGATGTTTAAACGGTTTGGGTAATCAATATTTATAAATTAGATCCGATTTGATTTTTATATTTTATAAATAAGAATTACAGTTTATTACTTCAAAAAAAAAAAAGAACTACAGTTTATTATTTTGTACTTTTCAGTCTTTCTTTTTGTTTTTGCTAAATTCAGTCAACTTTTGCGTTTGCTAAAATGAATTATGCATTTTGATCCCATTGCTTGGAAATTAGATTGGGTCCTTTAATTCATTGGGCTGTGTTGTTCTACTTGGGTCACTCTACCTTATAAAAAGGTAGTTCGAGACTCATTAAGGTAGAGAGATAAGAGTACCTCCAGTGGAGGCCTGCTTGCTACATTGATCCACGTGAAATGACCCCGATCATGCATTTTTTATGGTTTCAGCACTGTATGAGACACTCAAAAAGTGGTCAGTCCCACCGTGGTGGGCTGAGCCACTTTAACAGCTTTTTATTATTTTTATCATTTTTCTGTCTCGTAAACTGTGTTATTACTCAGCATATGTACTGCTTTATTAGTTCATTCATGCTCCTATTTACTTTATTTTTGTAACGTTAATATTAATGTTACATAACATATATAATTTAGCAACGGTTATAATTTCTACTCCTATAAATATAAAATTTTCATACCTCGTTACTCATACTCTTTGTTTTTTTAATTTTTTCTCTACCAAAGGATGAATCCAAATAATCCCCCACCTTCAAATTCTCAAAATCCAAACTCTCAATTTCCATATCCATATCCAAATTCTTATTTTCCAAATCCACCCAATTTGAATATTAATTCTCAAGTTCCGAATTCTCAATACCAATTTTCACAATCTCAGAATTCTCAATTTCCATTTTCATATCCTCAAAATTCTCCATACCAATTTCCTTTTCCTCCATTTTCAAATCCACATTTTGAAACCCAACAATCACCTACTCAAAATTCCCCACATTCACAAGTGCCAGCTTTTAGTAGTCCAAATGTTTTTGATCTTAATGATGAATTTGAGGAAAGTGAAGATGTACGAGAAATTACTGGGCAGTGGAAGTGGGTTGAAGACAAGCTCTTAATAAGTGCGTGGTTGAATGTGTCAATTGATCCACTAGTCGGTACTGATTAAAAAGCCGAGGCATTCTGGGATCGAATTCGTCACTATTGTGAAGAAGATAATCCTGGTATCATTAGGAGGGGAGTTGTGGCTATGAAAAAAAGGTGGCAACGTATAAACGAAGGTGCTCAAAAATTTGGAGCTTGTTATGAAGAGGCGCAAAATACAATCGGTAGCGGTTCAAACTTGGATGACATAAATGAGAAAGCTCATATTCTTCATTCAGCTAAATACAAAAAGAAGTCTAACTTTGATAGGCACTGGTTTGAGCTTCGTAGACAGCCCAAGTGGAGAACTCCTACAACTAGTGAAAGTTCAAAAAGAACTAAACTAAGCAATTCCGGAAATTATTCATCATCGGGAAACAATGATACACCAGAAAATGAAAATGTTGTTGAATCTCCGGTTCGTCCTAAAGGTACAAAAGCGGCTAAAAGGAAGGGAAAAGGAAAGGCAAGAACTGTAGAAGCATCTGATGAGTATGAGGAATTACGAGGTAGTGCATGTAGAAAGTTGAACTTGATGGAAGCATTAAATGAAACTCGTCAACTAGAAATCGAGACTCGACAAAAAGAGATAGATGCAAAGCAAACCGAGATGGATTTACAAGTCATTTTGGCAGATACTACCAAAATGAACGATGCTCAGCGAAAGGCTCATGCAAAATTGCTTGAGAAAATTATGGCAAGAAATTAGTGGTTATCTTTATTTCTATGTAAACTAGCCGTTGGAAGCTAGTGTTTGTCTTTATTTCTATGTAAACTAGCCGTTGGAAGCTAGTGTGTGTCTTAGAATATATTCCATTTTACCTTCTATATAAGCTACTTGTCTTAGTTCATTCAATTCACTTTCATATGAATCAAAATCCTCACTTTCATATGGATCAAACACCCTCACTAGAAAGTCTAACCGAAGAATTCATTCATGAGTTCTGCTACGACGATACTGAAGACGATCGTATACTCGAGCTCTACCATGAAATACATGGACAAAGCTCAACATCCATGCCTCGAAGAAGTATATACAGAGATCGTGAAGCAGGCCATCAACGTCTAGAGAAAGATTATTTTTCACAAAATCCTGTTTATCCTGAACAGATATTTCGACGCAGATTTCGTATGGGAAGACATGTATTTCTTCGTATTGTGGATGCTCTTTCAAATTTTGACCCATATTTTCAACAAAGGAATGATGCTCTAGGAAGAAAAGGTCTATCACCTTTACAAAAATGTACTGCAGCAATGCGTATGTTGGCGTATGGAATATCTGCTGATGCTGTTGACGATTATGTTCGTATTGGAGAGACTACTGCGATAGAATGCTTGAAAAATTTTGTTTCTGATGTCATTACGATATTTGGAGGTGAGTACTTGCGAAAACCGAACTCTAATGACGTACAACGTCTATTACAGATGGGTGAGGCTCGTGGCTTTCCTGTTATGATGGGTAGTATTGATTGCATGCACTGGCAATGGAAGAATTGTCCTAAAGCATGGAAGGGCATGTTCATGAATGGTCACAAAGGAGTTGCAACAATTGTACTGGAGGCGGTTGCTTCATCTGATCTATGGATTTGGCATGCATTTTTCGGAGTCGCTGGATCAAACAATGACATAAATGTTTTAGATCGATCACCGGTCTTTAATGAGGTCTTACAAGGTCGTGCTCCTGAGGTAAATTATACTATCAATGAAAATAATTATAATACAGGATATTATTTAACGGATGGAATATATCAAGAATGGAAGACATTCGTTAAAACGATACCACGTCCATAAAATGAAAAGAGGAAATTATTTTCAAAATATCAAGAAAGTCAGAGAAAAGATGTGGAACGAGCATTTGGTGTGTTACAGGTCCAGCACGATTTTGGGACAAAGCAGATCTCGGAAGAATTATGAGAGCATGCATCATAATGCATAATATGATTGTTGAAGACGAGAGGGACACATACGCCACTCAATTCGGTCCCTTACCAATTTATGATGATGCAACAAATGGCTTATCGCAACCAAACTTAGGTGAAGAACCTTTTGTCCCGTATGAAACGTATATTCAAAACATTATACAAATACGTGATAAAATGACACATCGTCAGCTACAAAATGACTTGGTTGAGCATATCTCGCATTTCCACAATAATCGTTGATTTTTTTTCATATTGTAACGTTTAAATTTAATATTTTCTCGTGTGGTGTTTTTTTAATTTCATGTTTTTAATAATATGATGCATTTTAATTACGAGGCATGTTTATTATTTTAATACTATTTTTAAATCTTTATTCATTTTAATTTTAATAACATATATTATTAAATTAAGTAATTAAATTCTAAAATAATTTATTAAATATATAATATAATAAGAATAAAATAGATCATATAAAATGTGACAAGTGGGCTTGTATTGGACCAATTTGGCCAACTTTTCGGCCAACGGCAGCTAAAGGTGCAGATGGGTTTGGTGAAATGGTATGCAGCATTGTGGCTGCTCTAGGAGTCATGACTCATGACCATAAGGAAATTTTACCAAGGTGTTTACTTGCCCCTTTACTGAAAATAGATAAATTTACACTAAAATCTCTATAAATTAATATAATTGAGATCAAAGAATTCTATTAATTTAGAAAAATATTAATTAATCGATAAATTAGTAATTATTAATTAATAGTGAATTTTTGATAAAATAAATTAACTATTAGTTATATAAACTTAAATAAAATCAATTGTATATTTATATTTTATACCTAATTCAATTTATTCACTTTCTAATCTTTTTGCAAATTTAATGTACATTGTTAAGATTCAAAATACATCATCCTTAAAAATAAAATCTAAGCCTGTTGCATGGAAAGAAGTGCTTAAAACATCAAAAACGCTTAATAACTTTTTGATACAAAACAAAAACTCCACATTCGAGCTTTTGCATGCAATAAGGAAGGTTAAGAATGAGTTTCATGTAGATTTGAATTTCAAGAAAATGACTAGAACCATATTTTGCAAAAGTGTAATAGATATTTTTTTATGATTATAAATGAATTATTAATTTATAATATTATTGAGACCATATATTTATGTAGGGGTTTCCAGAAAAAATATTATCTTATTAAAATATGTCTTTTGAACTGGTCCAAGTCGGGACTGGAGAAAAATATTAACTTAAAGAGTTTATTATTAATTTACCGAATATTAATTTACAGAGGTTTTACTGTATTCTCTCTTTAGAGTGTTGAATCGAAAACTGAAGAAAAATTAATGTATGATAAAATTTGATATGTATATATAGCATATTTTTAGCCTGAAAAATTAATCGTATTATTGTTCCAAGTTGCAACTAACGAAATTTCCATAGTACAATATGTCTATCTATCTAATTTGAGAAACAAAAGAGATGGTCAAACCTGAAAGAATAATGAACATAAATAGGCAGTTATATGAAGAATAAGAATAGCATAAAGGCCCATTTGCATGTCCTTGTACAAGATCTCATGCACCGAAAGGAAGCTTTAAACATTCTCAAATTTCATTTTTTCTTCTTGACTTCTTAATTTCTTGACATTACATTCTTTAGTTTTAGCTCTATAAGAGCGTTGAAAAAAAATGCAAAGCATCTCTATTATCCCTGCGCCCACAATCATATATACTCCATATTGACTATCTGTCCAATTTGCCCACTTGTCATACAAGGATAGGAGAACCATCCTTTGGCCTTTAACCCTCCATAGTACTACTATCTTATCTTTCTTCAATACTCATTTTTCTATATAAATCCACTCCTATGAACTCAAGTTTTCTAAACTAAAACACTCTTAACATTTCTCATGAGAAGAAAAAGAATGGCTGCCTTAACCTTAGACTCACCTTTGAGCCTTAAAATTACCCAACACATACCTCAACAACCTAGGGTTGTCAAGGAGGAAATACATGGCCTTATTAGGGTTTATAAAGACGGACACGTGGAACGACCTCAGATCGTTCCATGTGTCACGTGTAATGTTTTAACCCCGGAGCTTGGTGTCACCTCTCATGACATTGTTCTTGACAAGTTTACTGGCATTTGGGCACGGTTTTATGTTCCGAATTGTAAAGGGAATAAGCTCCCTTTGCTTGTGTACTTCCATGGTGGTGGATTTTGCGTTGGCTCTGCTGCTTGGAGTTGTTACCATGATTTTTTAGCACGTTTAGCTGCTAAATCTGGATGCATAATCATGTCTGTAAATTATAGATTAGCCCCGGAAAATCCTCTCCCGGCAGCTTATGATGATGGTTTAAAGGCTCTAACGTGGCTAAAACAACAAGCAACATACTCAACAAGTGAATTATGGTCAAGAAAATGTGACTTCTCTAACATGTTTCTAGCTGGTGATAGTGCAGGTGCCAATATTGCCTACAATGTGGCCATACGCTTAAATTCTAGCACGTTGCTTAAAGGAATCATACTAATCCAACCATTTTTTGGTGGTGAAATAAGAACTCACTCGGAGAAACATATGGTTCAGCCACCTCACTCTGCACTTACCTTGGAGACTTCTGATAAATACTGGCAATTATCATTGCCCTCAGGGTCGAATCGTGACCATCCGTGGTGCAATCCAACAGTAAATGGGACAATTAAAATGGGAGCGGCAAAGAAATCATCAACATCCGTTATGGTTTGTATATCTGAACTGGACATACTGAAAGATAGGAACTTGGAGTTCTGTAATGCTTTGGCAATTTCGGGAACCAAAGTGGAATGTTTAATCTCGAAAGGAGTCGGACATGCATTTCAAGTTCTGAGCATGACACAGATTTCACAAACTCGTGCAAATGAGATGATCTCCCGTATCAAGACCTTCATTAACAAATGAAGTCGATAATGATAGATTATAAACTAAAATTACTAATTTGACTTTATTAATTAAGCTCTACATCCAAAACAAATGTAACATGTGGATCAAGTATAACATGCTACTACTGTAGTATAAATATATAATAATTTTATTATATGTTGCAAATTTACTTGGTGTTTATTAGACTTTTTTGTACATGTATTATACTACCGAAAATCGTGTAATGCAAATCCAGTCGCGGAACCAGAATTTCAAAGAATCGGCTGCTACATTCTTCAAGTTCCGGATTTGTAGGTAGTGCATGGTTTCTGAATGAAGTCAAGAGTGCTTTATGAGGGGGGATGGGTGGATGTGCACATCAATAGGGTTAAAAGTCCAATTCTGAGAGCTTGAGTTTTTTCTTTGCTACTCCAGTACAAGTCCACTAATTTCTAGTAATTATGCATATTTGACAGTGTTGATATAGAGTGCAAGCCAAGATATCCTCAAATTAATCGATCTGTATTCTTATATTCTATGCCAAAACATATGATTAATTCAGTTTAGTGTGCATTCCTTGGTAATTAAAGATGTTCCCTAGCCTTCATACGAAGAAAATCTTCATAAGATAGGTACCAAAATATATAATTTAGTTTAACAATGTATTAGCACTTGATAAGATGTGTTTTTAAACGAATTAAACTGATTAATTATCTTAGAACATTGTTGCCCAAGTACAGCACCAATGTAAAAACAGATACGGGTGTGTACATCTGAAACTCACTTTCTCAAGAATTTTTTGAGTCTAATTTTAAAAAGTTTAGACGAGCCTAACTTTGATTTGATATATAAGGTAGCTTGACCATTTGTGTATTCAACATTATTCTTAGGATTATTAACAATTTAACATTTTAAGTATGTCAATTTTGACACATGAATCCTAAAAATTAAAGTTTTTATCTTTTACTTTTTACCTTGACCCTCTATGTTTAAATTTTCGTACAAGCTTATTCGTAAAAATTTATGAATTCCGATTGGATGTAATTATTGTATTAGTAACAACTGAAGATTAGTAAAATTTATGAAATACGATTGAATTTGTAATCATTTGTATTCTTACCAACTGAAAATTCAAACCATTCGAATCAATAATAGTCGGATAATAGCGTGAGACTGTTAATATAGAACTTACTATTTTCTTATGTTCTGACCAAGTCAACCATAATTCATGATTCCGGTGAGATGGATTTCCATAAAAAGTTACAGAGCATGCTACAAGGAGGGCACGTTCATAAAAATACATTACCTCTAAATGGATTTCCATAAAGATGCCGACATGTTGAAATTCGTATGTAACATTGAATCCATAATAGCCCAACTTTGTTGTTTGATTTTGAAATTGAGAAGTTGACAAATCCCTAGTGCTATCTTTTGTTACTGGAATGGAAGACAATTGGGTGGGGGCTGGGGATGGAAGAGAAGTGGTATAAAGAGATGTCAGCAAAATTGAGGACAAGGCAAATCTTTTCAATGGTCATAGTGTCTGCCACATGTTTCTAAACATTATATACTACACTCTTGGACACTTAAAGAAAATTTGACAATTTAACTAAGAATTTGTGACATCAACTCCTAATAAAGGGTAAAATAAAAAAAACGTTCCAGTTGTAAATTCCAGATGGAATGATCCAGATCTCTCTAACTTGACATCATGTCATGATCAATAACATGAAGTGCTTCATTGGCAAAAAAACGAACATCGACATCCGGGTCCTCGCTAAGTTCCACCAGACAAGGGCGAATAGTTGACTCCACCACCTACACAATTGTTACAAAAAAAAAAAATCACAAAACAATACTATAAGGAGTATCACCATCTTAAAAAAGCAATTAACAAGTTTAACTGAAGTAGAAATAGAGGGTTAAGGAATGGAATGATATGATCACTTACGGACTGATCGACTACAGTTATAAGGGATTGCAACACCTTTGCCACATTGAATTTGATGTTTGCCACTCTGTAAACAAGCAAACGATTTATTTTTGCGTGACAATTCCAAAGATGGAGACACTACAATAAATTTATAAGAAAGTCAACTACCTGTCCTTCGATGCAGTAACTAGAACAGGTAGCAGTTTAGAACATGTGATTTCTGAGCCCATGACAGGAGCAAGTAGAGATATAGCACGCAGGATTGTCATCCGATACAGGTAATGAGGGTTATTAATCATGTCCAGTACCTGCGAAAATTAAACATTAACTTTTCATCTTCTCAATAAGAAGGTACACTGCAAAAAGCATGCATGTTGATTCATGACAGATGTAATGTCATTTTATGCCACAAGTATTTGTCATCAGAAATGATATTCCAGATTCATATGCCAATAGTAAATTAAGATTAAATTACCAGCCCAATGAGTAAAAGATAATGCACTATATGTACTTGGAACATGATTTTATCATCAAGTCTCTTTAATTTGTAGATTAATTCATCCCGGAAGAAACAGCTTGGGCAGTACAAATCAAATCATTATCACCAAGCAATAGAGATATAATATTAATGCCTTCGCACAAACCTGTGGAATGATATGCTGCATCGCCCACTCTGGGCCAAATTCTTCTGCTAGGCGCTTCAAGTTATCGGCAGCAGCATCTCGAATCGAGCAAACCTGCACCTCATGCCAAACAATTATGACCAAAGAAAAACCCCACGTGCTAGATTTAACCATTTAACATGCTCTTTCAAGTGACATTTCTTAGTTCGTATTGAACAAGTAAAAAAATTCGGACTTAAACACAGGTATAGACTTGACTAGTAGAGTGTAATACATCTTGATCTTCTAAACAAAAAGAAATAAAATGCTCAGGTATGTGAAACATTTCAACTCATATAAATGAACAAACCTTATCCTTTAGCCACTCCATACAGAGAGTACCAAGCTTATCATCGAAGAAGCCTACTCCTAACTGACTAGCTAATAGCGGAATATACTCAATAATTGCTAGTCGAACTCTCCAATGCCTATCCCCTGCGAGCTCAACAATGGCTGGTAACAGAGATTGGGACAAAAGATCTATTCCAATAACCTGCATGGAATGGCATTTAGCACAAATGTCAGGAAAGAAGACACTGAAGACAAGTTATAAAACGAGTATTTACAACTAGTAATCGAATATACGATATAGCAAGTCCACATGAGTTCAACATAAAAATTTTAAAAGATATATAGGAATTGAAAAACTGTAAATAATATAACCATGAAACGGGAAAACGTGTATGTATGCAACCTATTGATTATTTGTGCTGGTATGGAAAATAACAACAGAGGGTTTGCAGAGAAACACAAGCAAACAACATTAAGGGTGTAAACACATTACATAAAGGTGTGTTTCATGAAAAAATTTAAGCCCTCGTCTGAATCCTGAACCATGAACTATTTTATGCAAAATTTTAATTAAAAGAAACCTTGCAGTCTGACCAAGTGACCACCATGTCGAAGGGTTTATAAAGTACTTAAAGCATCTACCAAGGTTTGCCGATGTGGTCCCTTTTACAAATAGAGAGAAAATGTATAAAATTGAGAAGATGTAAAGTATGTATACTTACAAGAAACTTTTGGGCAATTCTATGTGTTTTAAACAATTTCGATTCAAAAGTTAGCAATTTGGAAAGTTGTTAAACTTCAATATGTTGGCAAATACAGAAGCCACGCCACACATATATTGACAACCTTCTGACAACCCCTATTGGAGATGCTCTTACGTTCTACATAAGGTTTTTAAAGCCATGAATACTAAGTCAGCAAGAGAGATGCTTTTTTGAATAAGTACAACAAATAATGCATAATCTAATCTGCAAAAGTGTAGACGAAACAAAATGACTTCAGCCAAAATATTGCACAAACCTGATTAACTTGATCTAGCTTGCTAATAATGTTGAGTCGCACATCAGGAAATTCATCCTTCAGAAGGGAAAGAAATATTGGAAGAAGCTGCTCGATTGTTGCATCCTGCGAAAAACACCAAACAAGTCTCAAAACTAAGCTTACAGAAAGAATAACTGAATTAAGCATTCACAGACACATCCTGAATTAAGAAATGAATTAAGCATTAAAAATACAGAGAATCACATCCTAAAAATTGAGATTAAAATATAGTGTTTCTTCAGACCAGATAAAGCTAGATATAATCTTGATCAAGAAAAATAAATAACGACAGTGAATCATAAATCATAACATGGTCCTATTCTGACAACATAAAGGCACCTTTGCAGTCCCTGCTCCTTTTTATATTTCTTGGTCAAGTACCACAGATACAATACAAAGATGCTACACATATCAGCTTAATGTATTACAATGGAAAGAGTGAATTGTTCTGATGCATCATGTAATATCGCTCAAAATTACATATCATATAATATAATTACGTATAATATAGTTATAATGTGAATTTATCCAAATTTCACTTATGTATATCTACCAGTTCACCACTTAAATCCTTACATTGGAGAGATTAAAAATATAACTCTACTTCATGTAATTTCAAAATAGAACAGAACGTAATCAATTCAAAGAAATGGGGAGGCTCAGATCTGTAATACAAAGGGGTAAAATTACATCTTTAGTGCCATCTGGGTTGCCCCGCCAAGATACAAGTCAGATTCACACAATAGTACAATACCCATTTTAACTGAGAAATGTTAATTTATCAGATAATTATAATATATCCAAATTTCACTTTGACATATGTATATCTACCAGTTCACCACTTAAAATCTTTACATCGGAGAGATTAAAATTATAGTTCTACTTTATATAAATTAAAAATAGATTTTATAGAACAGATCGTAATCAATTGAAAGAAATGGGGAGGCTCAGATCTGCAATAAAAATGGGTAAAAGGGTAACACCGCCATGGCTGCAAACACTCAAGAGACACATCTTTAGTGCCATCCAGGTTGCCCCGCCAAGATACGGGTCACGTTCACACAATACCCATTTTAACTGAGAAATATTAACTCATCATCACAGCCTCTTTAGTAGTAAGAAAACTGGATCACTTTTTTTCCCTAATTGGAGCATTGTCTTCAGTGTTGTGCTGCTTGTTGGTTTGAGTTGAAAAGAAAAGGGTGGTTGATTTGAGAAATTGAAATCATAGGCTGTATGTTCAGAGAGGGGCAACCACCCTCAGAAACTTCCCTTCTCTCTGCAGCCTCATCCTCTTCTTTCTCAGTTTGCTTATTCCCTATTTTTCCACTTGGACGCAATCTTAAATAGAAATGGGGTCTTGTAAATCAGGTTATTTTAGTCCTTTGGATAATATTGGGCCGGTCAAGAGTAATGAGAATGTATATGGTGTTATTTTTTATTTGGCATCCGGTATTTGATTCAGAAATTCAAACCTGATATTTGATCCGGATATTTTTTTTATAAATTTAGTTTTAATTTAGGACTTGCTTCACAATTTTTGAGAGAATTAATACCCAGATCCAATTCAAATTTTTTTTATGTAGCAACTTGTTGAATTTTAATTTTATAATTACTACCCATTTATTATTTTAATTCAAACGAATAAAAGTTGACAAGGTCACTCAAAATTATTGATTACAGAGAATGAGGTGCATTTTGTGTATCTTTGTTTTTGTTTTGATTCATTAGCAACCGCCAATCTGCCATTACTTATCCAAACTTTTTTATTCGAGAAAGAAATTTAAATATCCTCAAATATCAAGTAATGTGCTTAGAGCAACTCCAATGCCTCCATAGCTCGTTGTGTATCTGCTACTGAAATCGGAATGAGATTTAATACATTTTTACTTTAAAATCTCATTCTCATTCCCGTTAATCGGGTTCAAATACCATGATCCAAACGGGCCCATGATGTATTCAAAAAATTTCTTTGTAAAATATTTATTTGTTGTGGTATATATTTATTTATCTAAAATCTACTTCATCCTAATAAATTATAGAATTTAATAAAATTTAGCTAATCAAGTTTTAGGTAGTTAGTATTCTATGTCTGTTTAGTTAGCCAGATGGCCAGGACCAATGAGTTGTTAAAGATCTAGAGTCGATCGACAAACATCCCTTCATCAATTTTAAAATATGCATGGTGGAGAAGCATATCTCAATTGCGCATGTTTGAGACGTGTAACACTCATATGCGCATATGCACATGTTGGGAATGCTCATCTCTGCGCAATGCATGCTTTATTTTTACTCACTACTAATATGCTTCCTCGTATGCGTAATTAATGTGCTACAAGGCCTTCCAAATTTCTGGAATTTATTGCAAGTTTATAGTAAATGGAAGCTAAAAGATGAAATCGCAAAACTAGAATAGAAACTTAAGAAAAGAAGTAGAACTGAAGGGAATTTCTGAATTCCAAACTACACAGGGTGATACCCTTCCTAGGAGGCCATCAATCAAAGCTCATTGATATGTGATGATAGTGACAACATTGTCCACATCCTAGGAGGCCATCAATTAAAGTTCATTGATATGTGATGATAGTGACAACATTATCCCCAGAACACACACACACTCTGGTTGTCATCAGGGTAAGCCATCAATTACTCGGATAGTATAAACAGGTTTATGACCAGAAATAAAACATAGAAATTTAAGATATCTTCTCCTATTTGGTTTCTAGTTCGCAAAATCATGTTTTCCCTCCTCTGCCGATCAAATCACTAAATTAATAATCTGATACGTATTTGGGGAGAGGCTTATGTTTGAAATATGCGTAGTGGATATGCGTATCTCTCAATTGCGCATGTTGGAGATGCATCTCTCATATGCGCATGTCAGGGATTATTATCTCTGCTCATTGCGCGATGACTTTTTTACTCTTTACTATACATGCTTCCCTCTTATGCAGATTTGATGTGTTTTTTAGGTCTTTCTTCCAAATTTTGGTATTTTCGTCATCCACTTTTTCAGATTATTGTAGTTGACGTATCTTTTTCTCGAAACGGAAGCTAAAAGTGGAAATCAAAAGAGTGACACCTAAAGCAAAGAGGTAAACTCATCCTAGGAGGCCATCGATTGAAGCTCATTAATATGTGATGATGGTGACAACATAGTCCCCGGCACAATTGTCACAGGGTAAACCGTCAATTACTCAGATAGAGTAAACATGTTTATGACCAGAAATAAACCATAAAATTTTAAAGATATCTTTTCCTATTTGGTTTCTAGTTCCCAAAATTTCATGTTTCCCCTCTCGCATAGATCGAATCACTAATTAAATAATCTGATATGTATTTGGGAGAGGCTTATGTTTAAAATATGCATAGGGGATATGTGTATCTCTCAATTGTGCATGTTGGAGATGTGTATCTCTCATATGCACATGTTAGGGATGATTATCTCCGCTCATTGCGCGATGATTTTTTTACTCTTCACTATACATGCTTCCTCGGATGCGTACTTAATGTATTTTTTAGGCCTTTCTTCAAAATTTGGTATTTTCAACACCCACTTTTTCAGATTATCGTGGTTGATGTATTTATTTCATAACTGAAGCTAAAAGTGGAAACTGAAAGACAAAAATAGAAACTTAAAGAAGAGATCTAGAACTGAAGGGAACTTCACTTCAAAGTTCTAACTACATACACGGAGTGATACCTAAAACAAAAGGCTAAACGGGTTCATCCTAGGAGGTCATCAATTGAAGCTCATTAATAAGTGATGATGGTGACAACATAGTCCCAGACAATTGTCACAGGTAAACCGTCAATTACTCAAAGTAGCAAAATCATGAAATTAAACAAAAAAATTTAAAGATGTCTAGTTCCTTTTTGGTTTCTAATTCTCAAGTTTTTAAATTTCGCCTCTGGCACAAATTATAACACTAATTCAAATATTCTAACAAAATTGCCCAAAAAAACATGATTCCGCAACAATCCCAAGGATACAAAGCATAGAAGGAACAAGAGGCTTTCGGAAAATCATAGCAACACAAGTGGCCCATGCTAATTGAAAATATGAAAATAAAAACAGCAGACGTTGCATATAATTAATAAAACTGTTTTTATTACCTTTCCTAATACAGGGGCCATGCCCATTATAACAGAGGCTAGAGCAGACCTGACATGTTGGGATGAATCTGAAGACAAATCCTACAAAATGTTGTTCACAAATAGTGAGATTACTGAACTGCATGACAAATGAATACACAGCAAGAGAACTATATGGAATCACGAGACTAAAAACTCGTACCTTCACACACGGTAGAATATGCTGAATTGCTAGTTCTGGATTGAGAATCCGGGAGAACTTAGTAACCTTTCCAGCAGCTGCTATACGTACTTCGGCTTCATTATCTCGAAGTAGCCGCACATACGCAGGAACCAAATCCGAACTTCAAATATTAATGTAAACATTACTCAACTTAAAAGAAATTTCAACATATCATTTCAAATCACACATACCTCACAAAATATTTTGCATAACTAACATGTTTAACATTCAATTTAATTTTTACAACATTGCTGAATATTTCAGAACATGTTGCCAAAAGAAGGTGACCGAAATAAGCTATTTAGGAACTCTACCAAAATGACACTAGAATCTCATTTTGATCAAGTACTAGAATGACACAAGTTACGCATATTCACCTTGTATGTTCAGGCCCCACAGCCTCACAAAGTTCATACAGCTGATTAGCAACCATATAGCGAACACGCCAAGATTTATCCTGAATAAATAAAACAAATCACATCAACCTACTGTTTGATAATGAGTAAATAAAATTGTTAATGTCTCTAAGCATAAAAAACAAGGCGAAATGATGTGGTGTAAAAGTAGAAGTTCAGTAACATGCAGATATCCACTAGATTGAAAAGAACAAGCCAATAAAATCATTTATATAACTCATAGAGTCAGATATCTTTACAGTTTATAATTTTTAGGTATGCATCCAAAACCACCACTAGTATTCTCAAATTAAAATAAATAAATCAAAAATAGCAGGTACATTACATCTGAACTTTATATGAACCAGCTTAACATCATATCTCACATAACTTCTAGTGTTTGAAGTAAATCAGATATCATTTGAGGAACTCAATATTTTCTTTAAAAGATGTCTAGCCGATATATCTCAATACTCAACATCCCCCCCCCCCCCCCCCAACCCTCCTATTTTGGACAAAAGAAACCCCTAAAAAACGTATATCACTTTATGCTCCATACTACTAGTCCTAGTTAAAACTTTTGGCATCTTCCCGAACCCATTGGCTGCTATATAGAAGATACGAAAGGCTTCGAAATATAGTACGATAAGGATGAGTACTGGAAATTAAATTAACAAACTAAATTACTCAACACTCAACTCAAATAAGACAACTCGAAGAAGATATTAATCAGTACACTGAAATTCATAACACTTCATAACACATTGACAATAACACATTGTTCCAAGAAAAAATAAATAAATTTTTACCAACTACAAAAAGTATCCCAATACAGAGTTTCTTGTTTGATAAGAATCCCACTAAAGGCACCACATGAAGAATACCATAAAGAAGATAGCAAAATATGGTGCGGGAACTACTGAACTAATTGTACAGAGCAACACGACAACCTAAATAACAGTATCTACAAAAGTGCACCTGAGAGAAGTTGACAATGACAGGGAGAATATGTGCAATACAATCCTGCGGCTCTAACAGTTTTCCAAGAGCAGCACACCCTTCAACAGCTAGTAAGCGCACAGAATCTTGATCTAAAAAAGCATTAATCACATTAAAAGCATGCAAAGTCCTCGAATTCAAGACAACCCAAAGTATGTAACTTTCAAAAAATGTTAATTAAAATTAAATCAACAAGAAAATAGATAGTATTGGCATGACATTAGATGTCAAATGAAGAAGCACATATTTCTAGTCCATATTGTTATCCTGACACGCTGTTTGGATAAGGTCAAATCCATAAGGGAAGAACTGTTGGATGCTAAGTTTATACATGCAAACAACCAAAGAAAACTTTACTGTTGTGTTTGGTTGGGACGGATGAAATTGGGAGGAAATGAAATAATGTGTTCTCTATTTTATTAATAACTCCCTCAAATTTTTTCACCCTTCCCTCCTACCTCCATTGTTTCACTTTACCATTCCACTCTCCAACCAAACACAACATAAGGATGTTAAAGCCTCCTTAAACAACAGCCATAATCAACAATTGTAGGAACTACAAAAGAACCCAACTAACCCCAAACAGAAAATGTGCTTTCAAACATCTTAATACTTGTGCTCTCCCACCTATAAATCATTTCACAAAGAGTTCCTCTCACCTATCATGATCCTTTAACTCATTGTTGTCGTATACCATATTATTAAAGATAATCCAACTACCAATATACATTTACCATGCTACAAAGTAACTTCACCGGAATCTTTGTGACATATAAACCAAATTATATATCCAACCCATTAATGTCCATGGAACAGTAACATGGGAATTGAGTGCTAACCGTCCTGTGTAAGCTCTTCAAACATTGACATAACGTCAGTCTTAAGATGAGCAGCTTCAATTGTAGCAGCAAATTTCCCCAAGTTCGTAGCAGCAGACCTCCTCACCATAGGCATGTCATCTTGACACAACTGATTGTATATTGTTCTCAGTTCAGTCTTCAATGTATCGGAGGCACTTGGATACGCAATGTGAAACAATCCACAAGCGGAGACTCGAGCAGTAAACCATTCTCCAGCTGCTAATCTCTAGGGGAACAAAAAGACTGCGTAAGAAATACGAAAACATAAACAAACAACACAATTCTTTGAACAAACAAACAACCTTCAGCAAAGGTATAAACCAATCAACCACATCGCTCTCTCCCATCTGCGATCCAATCCTAGACAACGACTCCACAGCTTTATCCCTCACACACGTCTCCTCAACACTGCAAAGGGCCTCAAGAGGAGGGAGCAACGCATGAGCATGCTGCACGCCTCCAACATAAGGAATGAACACCCCCAACTCTTCAGCCATCGCAAGAAGCACCTCGTCATCATCATCATTGTTCTCGGTTAAGAACGGAATAAGTTCCTTCCTTGTTCGCTCCTCGCCAAGCGCACGAGAAATTGTAGAAAGCTTCCGAATAGAATTCAACCTCAACTGAATGTCTTCATTTTTTAGCTCATCGATCAAAACAGCTATGGGATACAGCGGCTCGTCAGTGGTCGACATTGTATCTCACTCAACTGTAACAGAATTAAACAACTATTACATACATACAGAAATCCACATCTATATAATTGAATCAAGCCATATCACACACACAAAGAGTATCATTTAAACGACATCACACAAACAATCTCGAAAAACAATATAAACTACAATGCTAGTAAATTTAGAAGTAACACACACACACAACATCAATTAAACACTATCACACAAATAATCTCGAATAACCGATAAAACTGCAATGCTTGTAAATTTAGAAGTAACACACACACACACACACACAAATATCAATTAAATGATATCACACTCAATCTCGAAAAATGATACAAACCTAAGTGCTTGTAAACTTGGAACAAAAACACACACAACATCAACTAAATGATATAGCACAAACAACTACTCGAAAAACAATATAGACTAGAGTACTCGTAAACGCCTGATTAGAATCACAAATCACTCAATCTAACTTTAATCCAACAATCATCACATACATTTTTCGATAAAACAATAACACGCAAACAATCACTCGGAAAACAACAAAAACTAAAATTCTTCACAATCTTCAAGTAAACACATCACACTAAAAACTAATACATACACAACAAACACATATACATACACATAGATACATATATCTAACCGTAATTTGAATCAGAAATGATCAAAATCACCGACAAATACGTATAACTATGCGTATAAATTTAAGATCTGGACAGAATTTAATTTTAAAAAAAGTGTAAATAATTAATTAGGATTATAAATTAGTGAATCTAAGTTGAATACACGAATTAAATGATGAATAAATTAATTATAAATGATCGAAGATGCAGAAACGTAAATTAAATTAAAATATAGATACAAGAGATGTATGTATATATTGTATGTATAGGGATAGAGAAGGAGAGGATGGCATCTTACCGTTCGGAAAAGCTGAAGCTGGGCGGAGAGAGAGTGTGTGTGTAGATTTTCATGTATCTAATAAAATAGTGTGTTTATATATTGTCGGGAAGCCCAAATGGATTGGGCTTTGGGCCTGTGGAGGTATGTGGTTGTCTGTCAAGCCCAATTTTGTTCGGGCATTTCGGTATACGCCTAACCGGTATTTAATTTGTTTCACAAGTACTTTGAGTATTTTTAAAAACACAGTTTTGGAACTTTTTTGCGAAAAAAATAGTGAAAGCCAAGTCGAATTTGGAATTTCAAAAATATGGGGAAACATACTTTCTCTACGAATAGATTTTCAGCCAAAAACGCTTTTCAGAAAAACTGCTTTTGAAATTTACCAAACAATTTGTTTCCTGTCTTTTCAGTCTTGCAATAACAATGTTAAACGAGATCTTAACTTGCCTTAACTTGAAACTAACATGTTTATAAGGACGAAAATGGTCTATAACTCGAAATTGCGGCCTTTTAAAATTTCATAAGAAACCATCCCAAAAATATTACATTTGACATTCTTGTAGCATCAAATATTATACCACTTTCACATGTTTTTGTTTGAAATTTTTGTTTCTCTAGCACTACATAAACATGCAATTCCTTGGGGGGGAATGGTCGATTATGTATAGCAATGCAATGACTTTCTACTTTATGGATATGATTGGTAATGTTATCGAGAAATATTTTGCCTCCGTCAAAATGTATTACCATGATAAATTTGCATTGGAACATAAATTGATTAGTGATGGCGGTGGGGATCTTAACAATAATCCGTAGTGATCATCAGAAGATAAGATGTATTTGTGGTGTATTTGTGCGTTCTAATTTTACCTTGAAAAAACCCGTCGTCTGTTCTTTCTTTACTTTTAAAAAAATAGGGAATGTCAGCAATCTATGAAAGTAGAGTAGGTGATTAGAACAAGCTAGAAGGACAAGTGTATGAGTGACATGTGTCCAGTTGCTAGGCCTACGGCTTACGGGGCTTCATGGTTTTTGGTCTTTGTAGAATCGCAGAATTTTAGAGAGCCCATCAGTTACCATGGTTAAAACTTCTAAGGCCATTAAGCTTTCCATTTCCACAAAAAACAAGGTGTAAAAGTACGTTGAAGCATCACTATAACCCCCCCAAAATCTAATTTACCAAAACCAACTAAAACTACTAGAGATACAAGTTTCAAACCAAGAATGACTGATATGCATAAACTTCAGAAATAAATCATGATATAACATATACTGAAATGCATAAGCTTTATTTTTGTAAATTATAATTCTACATTTTTGCACATTTTTGTATTCTAATATCTTTCATATGATTAATATATATAGTTCTTAATGAACTACTAAAAGAATGAATACTATAGGGGTGGCGAGTTGTCTGACAATAGCACAACTTCTAATTCACTTGCATGTGATAAAAAGATGGCTCAACGCCTCTAATACTGTAATTCTCTTATCTGGATTCAACGCAAATATTTTATCAAGAAAATCCTTGAAGTTGGCGAGCATCTTTCGATCATCATCAATAGAATGCGGAAGCTTAGTACTGAAATCTTTCAGCTCGAAATTATGAATCAACCTCTTCATAGCCTGCATAGAACAGTTAATTATTAAAGAACCGAAATAATACACAAAAAACGAGCATCAAGTTCAACGGTATTTTCATAAAATAATGGTGTTTACCTTCTTTGTAAAAGGATCCTCCTCCATGACAAAAAAGTTCAGATCCTGGTCAAGTGCTGATGTGTAAATGCTCCCTAGAGATCAGGAGAGAGCAAAGTTAGATTATTTTGCACAAATCCAATTGTCAAGAATAAATGTCAAAAAGAAATTATTATTATTACACTGTGAAAGTACTTGAAGCAATTTTCTCATTAACTATATTAACAAGTTGAGAAAAGAATACTGAAGTGTAGGTTTATCAGAGTCTACCTTTCGAAGCATCTTTTTGAGAAAAAGACCTTTCAATTCCATGTGAAGGCGAAGCATATCATTGTTTGAAGTACCAGGGAAAAGAACCTTGCTAGTATAAAACTCATATAAACAGCAGCCAACTGACCAAATATCCATGGGATAGTCATAAGACAAGCCTAGAACTGCAGAGAATATAAATCAAAAGATTAATGCATTTGATTCAACAAAAAAACAAGAAACCGGGCGCATCAAGCAAAATTACAAAAAAATTAATCTAGAGAATGATGCTTACTTATCTCAGGGGCACGATAAAACCGGCTCACAAGGTATGGTGTTATTTCATTTTTCCCAGCAACCATTGCACTACCAAAGTCAGAAAGCTTTAGCACAGTGTTGGCCTCATTCACGTAGGGTGAATAACAGATTCAGCTTAGATTTCAGACATTTTCAGGTTTAAAAAGTAAAGGAAATAAAAGGTAAAGATACATTACCAGCATGTTGTCTGGCTTGATGTCGGAATGAAGAACCCCGCAGTTCTTCAAATGCTCCAGAGCAATAAATAGTTGTTTTGAAAAATCTCTCGCAACTGTTAGTTCAAGTCCAATATCATAGCTAAACTTTTTTAGATACTGTCGAAGATTCATATCAAGAGATTCAAAAACAAGACAAAGATGACTATTGTACTCAAAACTCGATTGGAAACGAACACAATGTCGCATGTCCTTTGGGTCAGCATCAACCAACTTCTTTAATATGACCACCTCGTCAAGACCAGATTTGTACCTAGATCAATCAAGTATATATTGTGTATTGGGAGAGGGAATTAATTACTTACATTGTGTCACTACAGCGTATAATCTTAATGTCCACCATTTCTGGATTGCAGGATCTAGCCTTGCTATCACTTGCACGAACAACATTTGAAAATACACCTTTCCCAAGAGGATCAATAACCTTATATCGATCGTAAAGTAGTTCTTCAATCTGATACTCTGCACAAAAGAACACAAGTCGATTAACAACTTGCACTGAAGAAAAACACAAATATAATTCTCATTCGGGAATGGTTACACAAATACTCACTATAATATCCCTCGGCATCATTCCTATTATCTTGATTTTCAATCTTTTCAATTTTCAATCCAGCTTTTTTTGCCCTGCAGAAAGTAAAAAGGACGCACACATAAGAATTAATAATCACTTTGCTAGCAACTATATGAACTATAGCATCATGTAAAATTAAATATTTGAGACATCTAAAAATCTCTTTAATGATATACACAACATGTTTTTGTACGGACGTAAATAATTGCATATTTGCTTCAGTTAAGTGTAAAAGAGTAAACTGATTCTACCACCTAGAAGAGAAAAAGGAAACCAGGTCCTAAAAAGCTAGATACAAGGAATGGGCCTTAATAATAAGTGTTATGCCATGTCATGCCTAAAAGGGTACATCAACAGAAACCAAAGAGTCGAAGAATAAGAAACCTCAACCAACTCCCTCCAGGAAGAAATCTAAATTCTCAGGGTGACATTCTGAACTATGTGACTCATTACTTTTTAATTTTTTTCCACATTGGTTTAACCAAACCCAATATACCTTTACAAAATGATGCAGGGCATAAATATCATTATTTACGCTTTACCGAACAGATAAAGTAGCTAAGAACCCGAGACAAGTTAAGTCCTCTTTCTAGAATATAATTAAAATATAATGCTTTTTGACCACAAAGATCGAAGTCTTGTCATAACATAGACAGGTTGTGACTTATCTTAAATATGTCCGGTAGATGAGTTTTTTGAAGATAGTAACGTATCTATCAGAGTTTTTTACAAATTTCACCCAATGACAATTCTTTAAACGATAGGTTTTAAACTAAGAGGAGGTTATCATCCTACCCCAAGTGTCTGATGGAAGTCACATACATTAAAAATAATGAAGTTGCATATAATATGAAGGAGAAAAATCATAGAATGAAGATAACCTGATTGCGTACTCCAGCAGGACAGTCTCCACAAAAATCATCACAAAACATGTCGTCTGATCCCTTACTCTGCAATTTTAAGTACATGATAGATTAGATAATTAATAAAAAAACAGGCACTAAAAAAATAGCAACAATCAACATAGGCAGCGCTGGTAAAGAATTGTAATAATGTGTAGGCAGAGGGTAATAATTTAATGAGTAGATTACTGAATACCATTTCCAACCATCAGAAAATACGAGTGCAACTTATCCACCAAGTCGTTTCTCAGTTTTTTTTTCTTTTAAGTTAGACTTCTATAGGGTTTTCTGGTTATATGCCCAAAAACTAATGTAGATACACGAAACATAAATGAGCTTACATAATAATACAAGTATGTGACTGTTTCTGGATATGTCTATAGGCTAAATGCATACTTAGACTCCTAATCTTTAAAGCAAAAACCTATCATGACCCTAATTTTTGAAAGTGATCTGTAATACCCTTATACTCTATGATTACCTTGTAGACAAATCCTTGCTCTATAAAAACCATAGTGTGTCTTAAAATATGTTTCACTATAATACTTAAAAACAACACGGTTGTAAATCATAACATAATGCCAATGTTTGACCTCGAAAATACGAGGGAATCACGTCGTGTTTGCAACATACAATTCAGAATGAATGTTTACATGAATGGGAAAATATAATACAGGGGTATGATATGTTTTTTTTTCTGAAGTGAGGGGTATGATAGGTTTCCTCTTCAAAGATCAAGGGCATAAGTATGCATTTAGCCTATTTCTATATGTTCGACATGCAAGAACAAACCCTTTTAATGTTCAACATATTAACTTGTATTTTTTAAGTCATGGCCCTTGTGTTAGTGTTACAGAAGATGTCTCAAAAATACAGTAAAAGTTTACACACCTTTGGAGTACCCTCTCCCAATGTTGCAAGACTAGAAATCTTCGAGGCATGAGGCTTATTTTGTTCAGGAGACATGCCCAGGGAAAACGATGTGTCATCAAGTATCATGTCTGCAGATTCATTAGAACTGCTATAAGCTTCTCCGATTGATTTGCATGGTTGTTTAGAGCTCTCCTCAGTTGTTCAAAGCAATAAAAGTTAATTAATATATTAGCAAAAGTTATATAGCCAAGAACAACACTCATATTCATGCATCAACCAAACTTTCAACCAAACTTTAGAAGAAACAACAACAGCTACAGCAGCGTAATGAAAAGAAAAAGCATAGTTATCGAATTATGAACATGTTTAAAAAAAAACAATCACATGTCTCCTTTGACTTCAGTTCATGCTTTTGTTGAGATTGCTGAGCTTTATATTTTTCAAGAATAGCTTGTCTCCGCCGTCTACTCTCCTCCTTAATTCTATTGAGATCTTCCTCCTCTTGTTCAGCAATATTCAAAATCGTATCTTGGAAATCTTCCTATTCAACTTCGTCTCTGCAGTATGCAAATTATTACATATAGAGCACTCATGGAATTTTCTGATAATTAACTAACATTGAGCATTTAAAAAAGTTTACCTGTGTATCATCTGAGCGTCCATTTCTAAGTTATCGGTTTCATAGCTGTATATTTGTTCTTTCTCGTTTGTTCTTGATCTTTGCATGTACTCTTCATCATGCGATCTTTGATGCATGTTATCATAATGCTTATCAAGATCACCAGTATTATTTACATATTGATATTTACAACGGAGACTATTTCTAACATCCTCTTCCTCGCTATCCATGTCCTTCGGTCTCTTTCTATCCCTCTTCTCCTTATCCCTCACCATGTCCTTATCTCTGTCCCTCTCTCTTGCCATCTCTTTTGTACCCCTGCTCATCTTTCTCTCCATCTCCCTATCTCGCTTCTCCCAACTTTTATTTTTATTACATTCAGAAGTCTTCTGAATCTGGTCATTCACTCTAGAGTCCCAGCTTTCACGTTGACGCTCCCTAAAATCATTGACATGATTTTTCACACTTGAATTCCTTTGCATTTTAACCCGATCACATATGTTAGTATTCAAACTACTTTTCCCTTTTCGAGCAGGTACTCTTAAACTAACATCACTCTTAGTTTCTTTCACCAAAATCAGACCACTACTAACTTTTTCATTCGAGTCTTCTACGTGTACGCTAACTTCCTCCTGGTATACAATGCAATAAAACAAAATCATTAAACAAAACACTTCACGCGTAATTAAAATTAAAATCAATCTCTTCGCAAAAAAATTATTAACAATAAAAAGTCATAAACGAATTCTTACGAATCATTGAAAGTCATTGACAAGTCTCCATGCGACGCCTAGAGTTACTTTGCCCTGGAAAAATATAACAAAGCAAAACAAAAATCTCCAAAATCCTAATTTCTCTCTTTATAACTCCCAAATAACTATTTTAGTTAGTCATGTATCTTCCTTAACAATTGAAAACTATAATTCCACAATTTCTATAATTTCAAAGTTCCACAATTTATAAACGGTATAAAACTTACAAGTTTCATAAAAAATTAGGAAATTAAAGCAAAAACTGAACAAAAACACTAAAATAGTACACTCACTTAACTTCACAATTTTCCAGTTGGAAAAACAATATAAAACCTGATAGAACATCATTCGAATTCACAGTATTTTCGTTTAAAAATCAGCATAAAACCTTCATAACTGAATTTACATAACTAAAATTGAAACCCCAAATAAGTATAAGAGCACGCATTGTGCAAAGTGGTCAAAACGATTCAAATTCAGATACCTCTCGACTTCAGTTTCCACAAAAAATTAATGATTAAATTAATATTATCTAAAACAACCCAATCATTCATCCATATTGCCATTTTTTTAAGTTTAAGATGCAGTATAAACCTATAACAATCATAACCAAAATTACGAAACTAAAATTAAAATCACAATAAGTAAACTAAATTACTACAATGTACAAGAACACGTACCGTTATGTGATCAGAACAATCAAACTTCACATTGTAATCGTCTCCGATGTCGAAAATCTCGCCTTCTTCCACATCATAATCTACTTGCTTATCACCGTTGGAAAAAGTAACACTTGTATTAGTATATGGACGGACATGCTCTGATACGTTCTTGATTTCGTAATTTTCGGAACGATGGTGATGGTGGTGGTGATGTTTGTAACGTTTAGAAGGATTTTGCGTTTCATCGTAGGAGTTGGGACGGTGTTTAGTGCGTGAACGATTGTGATCGTAGTTTGCCATGGGAAATTTTAGGGTTCTTTTGTAGGGTTATGTACTTATGTTGTTTTGTAGTTTTACAAGTAAGGAACGAATATTTGAATAATGAGGATGGCTTGGGTATATATATATACACGAGTGTCACGCATAGATGGACAAAAGGGCCGGTCCGAAATTCGAATGACCTTAAAATTCAAAGTTAGGGACTGGACAATAAAATCTACGTCCATTAAAATTAATATATTTAGATAATTTATAGAGGTTAATTTTTTGATAGTTTAATAAATTTAATCCGTGATTATTACATACTGTTATAGGCGAAAATAAACCTAGCATCGCCCTTTCCTTAATCTCGCCTTTACTCTTGGGCCTGGCTCATGAGGTTTAACATTATTCTGCGTTTAGAAGTGGTAATCGTCCACAAAGCTCAAGAGCCTCACCCGTTCCTTGGCCTCGCCTTTTATCATTGGGCTTGGCCCATGGATTGTTTAATATTACTCTGCATTTAGTCTCGTCTTTTCGAAGAGCCTCGCCATTTTGGAAGGCTCTGGCTCTTTAAAGAGTCTTGTCATCTATTAAATGCTTTGGCTTGGTAATGGGCCTCGCTTATACCTAAAATCTCCCCTTGCGGATGTTTTAGACAGAACATGGAAGCTAACAGGACCTTCCTTAATTTATCTATTTTCTATATATCATTTATTACAGCTATGAAGGAGTTTTAACCCCGCTCAGGCTAACAGCGTCGCCCTCTTAGGGGGTCAAAGAGCGTCGCCCTCTTAATCTTAAGGAGACAAACAAAGCCTCGCCTAAAGGTATTTTTTAGGCAGTTTCCATTTAATTGTCATCCTTATCTTGTGGTCGAAGGAAAGTATTAATTCTGATGTTATCGGATCTATGACTTATCTACCACGTAAGGAGGAAGCAGTTATGGAAACATAAGCCTAGGAAGGATCCAGAAAGGCGGTGGTCTTATGGGTCTTCCTAAAAGTAAGGAAGTCTATCCCATGTCTGTGACTTATTCCCCAAGAACTACGTATGGCTTGATCCCTATAAATAGGGTACGTAGGCACATTGTATGGTATGAGGCAAGCTTGTGAACAAGAGAGAATTCGATATTCGATCTTCGATCTTAATTGCGAACAAAATCTCACATACAATCTGAGCCTCCCCCAAAATCATAAACCCTAACCCTCACATCCTAAGCCGTTCACCGTCATCAACCACCACCATAATTCCAGCACCCCTCCCCGAATTTGTTTTCACTAAATTCCTCCGTTAACACATACTTATTCATTACTTTTACATGCAAGTATAAAATAATTTATTTATTATTATTATTGTTATTATTATTAATATATAACAAATGTGTGTGTGAAGTATTTTATCTCAAAACATGTGTGAAATATAAAAATTTATATATGGTTTTATTTCATAATATTTGAGTTGTATTCTGGCCAAAATTTTTTAATTTTATATAGTATTTTGTCTATTCAAACCCGAATCGTCAAAGATCTTAAATCCTAAATTTTTTGCCAATGTCTATTCCTATCAAGCATGCTCTGCACTGATACTGGTTTTCCTCTGAAATCCGGCACAATAAACATACGCACAAATCAACTCCGACCAAGCTCTCAATTACATCTCAGTTCAGGAAAGTGAAAATGGTTGTAAAAACAGACATTACCAAAAGAAAACAAAAATTAAACTGCTCTAACCATTCACACTTTCACAGACAGCCCCCGTCCCGTACCTACTCTTCTTTTAGACTTCTCTTCTGTGCAAAAACAATGTAATGAGGTTGCTTAGACCAGCTCCAGTGGGAGGCGTTTGGTGCCTCGGGCCAATCAAAATGGAAATGGACAGTGGTTTTATTTCTTTTTTCCATTGCATGGCTAGAGTAAAAAGTGGGCATGGCCACTTTCCTGGCCATGACCAACTCCCGTATCTTTGCAGGCTTTTTATTAGTTAATTATTATTTATCCAAACAAGTGCAGGTCATGTTGTGTGCTTTTTAAAAAAATTGAAACGTTAACAATAGCGTCTATATTAGTAACGTTCTTATTAACGTTACAATTTTACTCCTATATATACTCCCTTCTTATTATTCATACTCTTACATTTCAAAAAAAAAAATATTTCTCTCTAAAAAAATGAATCCAAATAATCCCCCTCCTCCAAATTCTCAAAATCCAAACCCTCAATTTCCATATCCATATCCAAATTCTTATTTTCCAAACCCACAAAATTTTAATTTTAACTCACAAACTCCAAATTCTCAATACCAATTTCCACATTCTCAAAATTCTCAATTTCCATTTCCTTATCCTCAAAATTCTCCATATCAGTTTCCATTTCCTTCATTTTCAAATCCACAATTTGAAACTCAACAATCACCTACCAGTTTCCAAAATTCACCAACTTCACAAGTGTCTGCCTTTAATAACACAAATATTATTGATCTAAATGAAGATTGTGGGGAAAGTGAAGATGTACGTGAAATTACTGGTCAGTGAAAGTGGGTTGAAGATAAACTCTTAATAAGTGCATGGTTGAATGTGTCAATTGATCCATGTATTGGTACTGATCAAAAAGCCCAAGCATTTTGGGACCGAATTCAGCAATATTGTGAAGAAGATAATCCCGGTGTCATCAGGAGAGGAGTTGTGGCTATGAGAAAAAGGTGGCAACGAATAAACGAAGGTGCTCAGAAATTTGGATCGTGTTACGAAGAGGCGCAGAAGACAGTCGGGAGCGTTTCAAACTTGGACAAAATAAATGAGAGTGCTCATACACTTCATTCAGCTAAATACAAAAATAAGTCTAATTTTGACAGACACTGGTTTGAAAATGGTTTATCGCAACCAAATTTAGGTGAAGAACCTCCAGTACAGTATGAAATGTATATTCAGAACACTATACAGATGCGTGATAAACGGACACATCGTCAGTTACAAAATGACTTGGTTGAGCATATCTCGCAGTTCCATAATAATCGTTAATTTTTCATATCGCAATATTTTAAAATTAATGCTTTCTCGTGTGATGTTTTTAATGTAATATTTTCTCATGTAATTTCTTTTCTTAATAGTATGATGCATTTTTATTATGTGACGTGTCTTTTATTTGCCAATATTTTTTTAAAAAAATTAATCTTTTTAGTTTGATTATTATAATTTTAATATTATTAAATTAAACTAATTTTAAACGTTATTTATAATTATATATTATAATTTTATAAGAAGTATTGTGAAACAAAAAGTAAAATAAAGTTAAATGAGACTCATTTGTAAGTGGAAATGGGCTTGTACATTGGAGTGAAATGGTCACTTTTTTTGGGAAGACCACTTGGTGTTTATGTGTCAAAAAAGGAACCCCACGTGTAAATGGGTTGGCCTTGACCATTGTGATACTCTTAGGCGACCTTATCTCTCCTTCTCTAGCTCCGAAACTGTTAGATCCTCTGTTACATGCCGTCAGCCCGTTACACATTTGATATAGAAACTAGCATTTATGCCCGCGATGCTGGGCTTTTTTAAAATTAAAACAATCTTGAATTTTGTTGATATCAATATTTTCATTTTTGACTTCAAATTATAAATGCACAATATTTAACTCCTCGGCACCGCCTTCGACGGCACCTCGAACCCTCTTTATTGATAACATAAAATCAATTTTATGACATATATTTGAGTACTCAACACAAAACAATATATTTTCTTCAACCCTTGTGATCCGGTCCAAGTAACATACCCATATACATTAAAGAAAGAGTGTCAAATGTTTACAAAGAGATATCATGACAAAACCAAATATTAAAAAAAAACCCTAAGATATCATGCATGGTGAACAATTTTTCCATAATCCATCACCAAAAGAACCTCGACTCTTATGACTTATAACAAAATAAATTTCCATCTACAGTAAGATAAATTTTTCCACGCTCAAAAACTTTATAGATGGAAAAATAAGAGTAATGCTAGAGGTACCGAATTTTAGTACCAAATGATGTGACATTGGTGATGTGGAAGTTTGGGATGATTTTATTGGGGGAATTAATGTGAATGCAGGGGGTCCACTATTATTAATTAAATTATAGCCAATAAGAACATGACATGTGACATTTGGGATCCAATTTGGTACCCATAGTATTATTCGGAAAAATAATCATCTTATTGAGCAATATCCTGGAAATGAAACCAAATGCCACAGTTAGGAGACTGAACTAACCTCATTCTAAAAGGAACAAAAAGCTATCAACTACCGATAAATCACTAAAATTACATAAGATCAAGGCACCAAGGCAGTGGTCTCCTGCGATCTATTTCAAAATATTGAGAGGCCTGCATACCATCCCATATGATCACGTCCTTTAAAAAATGTTCTAATTATAAAATAAATAAATGATTTTACCTTAACAAAAGATCGTCTGTTTACAAAAACATTCCAGATTACCATGGATGATATACTAAATTATAGCCGACACACCTTAAGAATTTCCAGGAACATCCAACATCTATTTAACAAAATAATTTAGCAAAAAAAAAACTCAGCAGGACTCAATCTGATTTCGTTCGTACTGTACAAAAACAAACTGTTAAAACCCAAGATACTAAAAATATCAACACTTGTGTTCACTCACAATTCTTGGATATAATATCCATATATGTTGTATAATGTATGCACCGAACATTATACCATCCATACAAAGGAGATGAGCTATGACTTTGTTCATTTTCATCAGCAAACTGTTCATAAAAACATATCACGACCAAACAATTTGGATTCGGTGCCGAAAAATGATTGAAACAATAAAGGAGGCATATATGTTCAACATATAAGTTTAATCGCATGGTAAAAAGACTTGCAATAAAATAAAATCAACAACAAATGTATTACACTGATTAACCATCAAATCAAACAACTTTGGAACAGATGCATGGAAGTATGTCATGTTTATCCACCGATCAAATGTTCCGGATAAGAATCAATTTGTCTTTCGAGGTGCACTAACTATGAACTGAATGTCAATAAGGTTCAATGGTGCTTAACTACTTCAAAATTAACTTTTACTTTTTAATCCCTAAAAGTCTCGAGACCTTTTGTTCCTTATCAAATACATCAGTTTTAATTCTTTGTATAAGACCCAGAAGATAGACAAAAATAAGGTGGATGTTTATTTCACATTTTCACCTTAATTTAGCTAAGCCTCCGCAATGAAATAGTATGTCACTTGCCTGTGTTCCAAAAGCACGAGAGAAGTTCTAGCCAAGGTTGTGGCAGCCTGGCTGGTTCTAGCTTGCAGAGCCTTACGATCACCCATCATAGCTTCAATTGTATAAGTCTTAGCAGCACCAACAAAGGTTTCGACTTTGTATTTTCGACCTGCAATAACAGGTATTGCAGCTTGCTCATAAGCAAACTCTGTATAAATATAAATCATCTGTAGTGCATGCACTTCAAAAACCTCAACACTTTAGTGCAAAGATACCTCAACATTGCCCAAGGCATCTGATACATGCCAGAGCAGGTGTGTTGGTTTGTCTGCATAGCCCCCGAGTAAACATAAGAAAATTATCAAATTTAGGCAGTGATTAAAGCTATTCAACAAAAAGCAGAGGCAAAGCTTATCCCATTTATAAATTGGAAAAAGAACAAAAACAAAATGCAACTAATTAGACCAAAACTCATGAAACAAAAATAAAATTAGAAAACAGTCATAAATTTTTTCAACAAAGTCAGAAAAAATCCAAGATTCAAAACCAAAACTCCCAAAATTGCACTGCTTTGCTTTACTCATCATCCTAGGCGTTCTCACCCCCGCCTTAGCTAAGGTAGTCACAAACTCCAAAGCTAAATACTAAACCTCAATGTACTGCAGTTCAAC
Source organism: Heracleum sosnowskyi (assembly GCA_030848705.1). Taxonomy (NCBI): domain Eukaryota; kingdom Viridiplantae; phylum Streptophyta; class Magnoliopsida; order Apiales; family Apiaceae; genus Heracleum; species Heracleum sosnowskyi. The sequence goes on from CM061238.1 coordinate 9,434,186, forward strand.
AATTTATATGCGCCTACTGATGAAGCAAAGTCATTAAAGACTAACGTGGTTATAGTTAAAAATCATAGCACACCCATTTCAAGAAAGAAGAAATATACACATACAAAAAACAAACAAAATACAAAACAAATAATTGAGATTTCAAACCTAAAAAACTCAGCCTGATTCTCATTCTAAATCCTTCTAACAATTGGTGGGTTGAGTTCCATCTGCAATAAAAAAGAACGACTGATGAGTGAAGTTATATAATCTCGAAAATAATGATGACAAATAAATAAGGAGAGACGTCTACTTACTGAAACATACCAAATAAAGTAAAATATTTATGAGATGAAAAGAAACGTGAAGCTTAACAAACAACACAGTGAAATGAATGATAGTTCCAACTTATATATACTTGTGCAACATACCGTGAAAAAATACAACCCCAAAGCTCATATATAAACTTGATTGTAACACCCAGAGCCTCAGCCATCTCAGAATTAACCCTCCTTTTCATGCCTTGACACAATAGCCACCAGCTTCGCTAAACAATCTCTGAACACATACTTGAAGCCAAAACTCCACTCTTTCTCGAAAAAAGCTGCATCTTAGACATATTTATAGTCTTTATATAGATTCTAGCCAACCACACTGTTATAAAATATTGAACTTAAACGTTAAAATACACTTAAACAGAAAAAACAATTCAAGTAAGAAACCTAAATTTCCATTAGACAAATGTGCTCATATGATAATTTCGTAACTGGAATGTACGTGAACTACCCAACCTTTTACTTGAGAAAACAGCAACTACAATTACAATTTTTCTAATTGTTTTTGAACTTCAATAAAGAACAATCCAGAGAAAACTATACTCATATGAAATACAATTGAAACACCATAGATGAATACCACATAAATGGACTTCATTCTTCAAAATTAACAGTTCTAAGTTAACCCGCGAATAAGTAGTGAGATCACCATATATCTTGAATATGAGTCCCCGACTCATTCTCTTATGTGAGCTTCATAACAAAGTCCCCGCCACATAAAATATAAGCTGAGACAAAGTCATGTACATAGAGTAAGGGGATGATAATCAAAATTAATCTCTGGATTTATAAAGGTAACCAATATTAATATCTGAATTGTGGTCTGCTTCATAACAAAACATCAGACAATCATGTTCTCAACAACGAATCAAGAGAGATATTTATCAGAACCGTAGTTAGTCTTATCTGTCCATGACTCTTAGACTCTTGCGTATATTTGGTCAAGAAAAACTACTGATTAACACATGAAATATGTAGAAAGAATCCATATAATTGTGTTGTTTTGATAAAGAAGTTGAATCAGACCTCTCGTGGTCCTAGATATTCCTCTGATTCAAGCATAGAAACAACTTCACCCATTATTAGTCTTTTTCAGAATCTATTTAACACACCTCTAAACATCCAACAGGACTTATAATAGGATGCCCTTCTTCGGACATATCTACAACACCTCTGAATGGGGGTCATAATGCACTTCACTGAGACACAGAGTAATTACAACAATTAAACAACTATATAAAATTCAGAATGTTAGAAAAGTAAAAAATAATCAGAATAAGCATTATAATCATCCAAACAATAATTAATAACCAATGAAAAATTATTAATCAATATATCATTCTTAAGGCAAAAGAATTCAATTCCAATCTATACGGACCATTAGCATTGTTTATCACCCTCAAACATGGTCAAAACAAACAACTTAAAACTAAAAATCACACATGTAATCCAATCTATAATTTTTCTATTCAAATAGTGTTAAAGACTTTACTAAAGTTGAGCTGTTTCCATATAAGTATGAAAGCTGTCAAGTTTGGGTCATACCTATCTTTGTTTCAAACTCTTTCAAATTGTGGTCCCTTGAATCTAAGAATTTGAATCGCATAAACATTAAATCATATCACAATCATTTGAAGTAAGAAGAAATATCAAGCAAGAAGAAATATACTGTACAAAAGAATATGAAACAGACAATCATCAATACCTTAAAAATGGTGCCTGGTAAATTAATTTGATGCAGCAATCCATATTGTTCTCATGCTAAATCCATCAAACATGTGGTGGGCTGAGTTCGAACCGTAGTAAGTAAGAACAAAAAGATTAGTAAAGTCACATAATCTCGGAAATAATGGCCAAAACATTAGGGAGAAAAGAAGAAAAAAATGGATTAGAAGTAGAACTATTAATCTTTATCTCATTTTCAATTCATCAAATGGTTAGCGTACACCTGCAAAAAAATTAAACTACTTTGATCACTTACATTTATGCAAACTATCAAACAGTGCCTTGTGAATCCTTTTCATATACGCAAACTATCAAACAGTTTGACTGCGATAATATTCTATCAAACTGAAAAGCTCTAACAAAGATCAAATATAAATACAATAAATATACCTTAAGTAGGCTTCCACAAAACACTTGTATTTATCGATCTTCTTCTCGTATTCATCAATCAATTCCTTTGCAAAATTTAAATTGCAAATCAACTATAAACAAATTAGAGTGTTGAAATGATGTAATACATTAATATTGAAGATAAGAGAAATGCTAATAAAAATAGATACAAACTCGGTTGGATAATTACGTTTGAATTCCAAAATTTAAAATAGGATAATATTGAAAAGAATGCGCACAATAATCTATGATAGTGGGGGGAAGATGAAAGCTTTGGAGAGAAGCTTCGTTCATTTAATATGAATTTGTATTGTCTTCCTCTTTATTTTAAGTTTAATAATGTAACACAGTAAGACACGTGAAGCTTGGACAGTGTCAGTTTCTGATACAGTGGCATTTTTGCAAATAACTTCAAGATTCAGGACAAAGACTTAAAATTCAAAAATTACTGTAGAGAACAGGCAACAGCAACTATTATATACATAGATAACAAGCAAAACAAAGTTTATGCCCAACTACCCATATAGAACAATAATCTCTAAAACAAACAATTTCGTAATGCCAAAACTCTTAAAAGCATAAAAGTTCCAACAGATTGGGATATAATTCCATTATCAACCATATCAAGTTCCAACTCCACCAAAATTGTTCTAAAGAGCAACATACTGTAATCTAAAATTCTTCACAGCACAGAGTAGATAAATTTCCCAGCATTGCAGAATGTAAAAAGATTTAAAAATGGTAGCTGTGAACTGTGAAGAGTCCACGCCAAAGAGAAAATCACAACACAGATAAGTAGCTGGTTACTGGTCATTCATAAATGATAACCAAGCAAATAAAACTGCAACAGACCAAATACCGTGCACTAGAAGTTGGAGTCTGAAACATTGTTGTTATACTGCATCAAAATTACCGCCTGGCCTCAGGCTATCAGTTGTAAGTTTGTACAGATTTAACAATATGTACATGGAGACTTTCGGTGTAATAGTTGCACCTCTGCATGTTAGCTGTGGCTACGAGAATGTGTACAAGGAGTTGAACGATTTGCAAACTACTAGAAAACTAGAAAATTTCAGATCAGTGTCTAAAGTCAACTAACCTAAACCTAGAGCCAAAACGGGAGCGTGTATATTTAAGATAAATAAACATCACTCGAATCCATCACCTTGACAAAACCAAGTTTGATAGAGGAGACACAACTGTAGAACTAAAGACGGGTTCCCTGGTGTACTTGCAGTTCTCATGATCAACTTTTGTCGATGAGGGAATGTAAAACTTCTCCCAGGTGCGAGTTCCAAAAGCTCTGATCTGACTTTTGTTTTTAGTCTCACTTGTACATAGCTTCTGAGAAGAATTTGGACTGCGTTTTCTCTTCCTTGAAGTCTTCCATTTCAACTTCGCCAGTAAATCATCTTTCACAATGTCCCTCGCTACAAATTTATCATCCGCGTTATTGCTGTTTGATAAATCACCTTCCTGATCAAAACCAAGCTGCAGTTTGTCATTACCTACTACAGATCGGCAACATGTAACAGTCTCTAGCTTCTTATTTAGTTTGGACAATATTTTAGTCAAAAGATCTTGTCTATCTTCCATCTGTTTCCATCCAGTTCCCAACCATTCTTGAGAAGGTCTGAGGTCTTTCTGACAAAATACTGAATCGCATTTTTCCGCTGCAGCAAGTAAAAAGAATAAATTAAGCATTTCCCTTTTTACTTTGCTATTTAAAATTTAATTGCATATATATTATAAATTGGAAGCAATGCAAACCTGGGAAATAGACATTGATATTATCTTCCGATTCTTTCTGAATTACGATGCCTTCCCACCAACCATCATGCCGCCACACATCCACAACACTGCCGTCTTTTACAATCAATGCATCACCACCGTTATCATCACCATTTTTAATTAGCACTGGTGCTGGCCTAACAGTTGTCCTTCCGGAAATCCGCAAGCCCCATTCGTCAGGGACAGCAACCCTTGAAGCTAAAATCCATTCCTTCACAGGAAAAAAAACAGAAACTCAGTATCTTGTCAACTAAAAACTAATAATGTGATTTTCTCAACAAAAAATCTTCCAAAGACGACATCAAGTTTGGTCAATATTTACCTCTAAATTACTGTTTTCGTCAGCAGCGTCCTTGATATCCAGATACTTAACTTTAACTTTTTCTAATTTTTTCTTGATAATTAGTGCCCTAAACCAGCATCCTCTGATGCCACTATCCTGACAAAGCACTTCAATCTGATCACCAGTGGTTAAAGCCTGTGATTTCTGCATAACCACCTCTTTGGTGGCTAAAGAAACAGCAGGCACGGATTCTTTTAACATGGACAGTTGAGGTCCACCTATATCATCAGTTGAACTGCCTTTCAATTTGGGAACCATACGAGTTGCATCATTTAGTGCCTGAGACTTGTTGTACGGCTGTAAACATGCACCATGATTACTAGACAGCCTAAGCCTCTTCTTAGGTTTAACAGCGATGGTATCGCTACAATCAACATCCACTTTTAGACGATCTTTGGCAAGAAAATCCTTAGCGTTACTCGATGGAGATGTAGGAAGCATGTATTTAAATATCTTTTGTTCACTGTAGCCTTTAACTTGAGTAATATCAAATGGCTTGACATCATCATTTTCAAATTGCATGCCACAAACAAATGGCTCAAACTGTGTGCCCCTAGCCTCTCTCAGATATATTTGATAGTGCTGGGGGCTGAGGACCGATGCCAATCCGTCAACGCACTCAATATTTAGATCTTGAAGACAAAGAGAAAAGAAAATCTCCCTGTCATTATAATTATAAGTCTCAGGTAAAGCAATATCAACCTCATCAATTTTGTGAAACCACCGTACCACAACCATTTTGTTTCCTCTGGAGTCCTCGTACATATCATCCAAGTAGGCAACAAGCGGTTTATCTTCCTCCGCTAATACATAAACAAAGTCATGGACCTGGAAAGAAGAACAGACATATTAACTTCAATCCCGGTAGAAGAAATATTCCTGTCACATAGAACATACAAAAAGCAGACATACATACCGATATTTTAACACCGTTACGTTGAAATGATTGATAATGCTTCCTCTTTTTCTTGAAAATCGTTGGAGAACCTATCCATAGAACTTCTGTAGCAATCTTCCCTGGCTTCCGCAATTGACAATCCTGAAGAGAATTTGGAAAGAAAAAAACATGATTAGTAGATGCCATATGTCTGATTAAAAGAACCTTCAATTCCAAAAGTCTGATTACACGAAACAAAATGGACAATGTCACGAATGAACCTTACCTCCGTTTCTGAATTTAACTGGCAACCATTGCTAAGCTCCAAAACCCCGCCAACAGAAAGTGAGGGCTGATGAGTACGTGAGGCTGAACCTGACACCACAAATAAACCAATAATTAGTACGTATATGAGAGAGCACCTAGCTAGACTAAAAACAGAGTAGTGTACAAATAACATCCTAGTCCGGGGGGCGACTAGCCACGGCCATGAGCATGCAAATAAAACAACTAAATAGAAATCAATATCACAACACAAAAACTACAAGACATAAAAACAATATACAACTAGTAATAAACAAAAATATTGGCACCAACATTAGGACAATAAGAAAGCGAGCAAAATTTAGTAACAAATTTTTACATACAATACATGGAACAAGATTAATAGGCAAAACTGAGAATTTTGTGCAAGATCAGGCATCCATATAGAATTTTGTAGATCTTAACCTAGACTGAGTGCATATGAATTCCGAGGCTCTCAACGAACTCTTGGAATTTGATTCTAGAAATCCTGCAGCCCAGATCATTGTTAGTTTTCAATAACAAAAGCGAGTTTAACTCAATATTGGCATATTTTTAAAGGTGGAAGGAGAGTAAGACTAAACAAAATTCTTTCTTTTTAGAACCAAAAATATTAAAATTCTTTCTTTTTAGACTTCAGACTTAAGATAACCCCAATTTTTTTCCAATTCCACTTGATATTCAACAAAAGTAAATAATTAAGGGAATACAGACCAAGAGCACAAATAAAGGACACCCATATTACAATACTACACAGAGATATGTAGATCTGTAAATTAATGTATTTTATAGTTTAATAGAGAAGATTCAACAGAAGAAAGTTTCAAACACACCCTAATTACAAATTTTGTCCAAGAATCAATATTCCCTAGGGAAATAAACTACTTAAAATTGCAAAGATGCCATCTTTATACCGCAAAATCAAAATTAGATGAACAAAGAAAAGAATAACCTATGTAAAAATTGCAAAGAAACAATCTTTCTATCACAAAATCAAAATTAGATGAACAAAGAAACAAATAACCTAATTAAAAATTCCAAAAAACCAATCTTTACACCACAGAATCAAGATTGGATGTACAAAGAAAAAAAGAACCTAATCAAGAATTGCAAAGACACAATCTTTCTATAACAAAACCTAAAAAAGATGAACAAAGAAGCAAAAAACCTAATTAAAAACTGCAAAACTGCCGTCTTCATATCACAAAATCACAGAAAAACAAAAACACACCAACAAAAATCAAAAAACAACCAAACCCCAAATAAAATCAAACATAATTCCCAGAACCAAACAAGCCAAAAACACAAAAATTAACCAGAATTAACCTAATTCCACCCACAAAACCCAAAAAAAAAACTGCAAATATACAATCTTTACACCACAAAAACATAACCAACCTAATCAAAACCTAAAAAGACACAATCTTTACAACAAAAACACAGAAAAAAAGCAGAAATGACCAAGAAACTCACCTGTAACAACAGAATTCAACCACTCAATGACATCTTTTCTTGATTTAAGCTTGAAATCAGCTTGACCCACCAAAGATTTCTCCCTAATATTATACCTATACACCTTCAAATCCCTCTTTTCTTTACCCACAACCACCAGATCTGAGACCCCATCTCTTGTTTTCAAGTAATATCTCACCTCTTTTCTTCCTCTTTCACTCAACACAAACAACTCTCTCCATTTCACATACACCCTTTTATTATCCATACAAAAATCTGTATGTATATGCCAAAAGATTGAATCTTTGTGTGTGTATTGTGTGTGTAACTGTGTGTGTTTTAGAAGGGGGAGAAGAAAAAGATGAAGGGGGGATTTAAATTGAAATTAGGGTTTGGTTATGTGTATATATAATTTTTTTTATTTGTGTGTGTGTTTTTTAAAATTGAGATCAACGGTGGAGATTGAGTTTAAGGACGATTTTACGGAGGAATAGCGGGGTTTCTTATGTATGTAAATAACGTAGTACCGAGAATGACCTTGTAACGAAGGGAAATTACGATTGTGGGACCGGGAGATAAGGACGAAGTTCGGAGTCAAGTTGTGCCCGTCGTTCTCGAGATTGATTTTTTTAAAGGAGACTGCATCTTTTTTTAATTTTTTGGGTATTTTTTTATGTTTGGAAATTGGATATGATTTTTGAGAATAGATTAGTGGATTTTGTCTGGCGCCAGTACATATTAAAAAAACTAAATATATAATTTTAATAATATGTTTTTATTAATGAAACAAATTAAATATGTAATTTTAATATTCTTCAAAATAAACATAAAAAACTAAATATATTATTTAAATTGCCTTTTAAATCTTTAGTAATGGAAATTATAATTACCTTGTATTCTTCTAAACTTTTTTCTCAAGTCAAATTACTATCTTAATACTCTACTAAAATTTATCTTCAAGTTAAATTATCATGTTAATATTCTCTTAAACTCAAAGTTACCATATTAATATTATCTTCTATTTTTCTTGAAATTCTAAAATTTATCTTGATATTAGATTATCATCTTAATATTCTCCTAAAAAACTCTTAGAAATTATGTTCTCGTGATTTTTTTGTAAAAAACCACACGTTTAATTTATATTTATGTTTACATATATATAATATATTATAAAATCATTTTTTAAGTCTTATCTTCTAATTTATGTATAAGATAATACTTACAAAAAATACAAGTTTCTATAAAATAAAATAAAGTAAAATATAGAAGTCTTGTTTTCTTTTAATTTATTTTCTCGAGTACTTATATTTTAAACAATAAAAATTAGCATTTTTTAAAAATATTTAAATTAAATTTTATAATATAATAAATTTGATTAATAAACGATGTAATTTATTTAGTAAATTAGTTTCAACCCAACATTATTCTTGTGATCCACAATGGGTGAAACCCAAATTTATTCAACATCTTCTCAATAAAACTCCACTCAAGACGGTCGTAGGCCTTCGAAACGTCTATTTTCAACCCAACTACACCATTACTTCCTTGTGTTCTTGTGCAAATATAATGGTTAATTTCAAAGGCTACCAAAGCATTATCAGTTAGTAACCGGCCTTCGATAAAAGCACTCTGATATTCAGATAGGCATCATAAGCTCACTGTTCTGTTTTTCTGTGACTACACGAACTATTTCACTTTCCAGCAACCCTTCATCCACTTCTCCTGACTTAAATAATTTTGAAAAATAAAAGGTAATCACATCTTGTATGTCTTCAATAGATTCTTTCCACTCTCCATTTGCATCCTGGATTTTCTTGATAGTATTATGTTCTTTTCTGGTTGATGCAAACTTATGGAAGAAACACGAATTTTTATCCCCCTCCCGAAGCCAGAATTGTTTTGCAAGTTGTTTCCAGAAAATCTCATGCTTTTCTAAAAGACACATAAATTCCCAACGCACCTTATTGTAAATCTGAATACCCGTAGAATCCCTTATGGAACAGAATTTTCTTAAGTCTTTCTTGCACTTCTCTAGTTGTGATCGCATTTCTTTTAACATACCACCTCCACACTCCTCCAACTTAGCACAACATCAAGACATCTTCTCCATGATATCCCGCGCAGACGCGCACCCTCTTTATTCCAACACTCTTGCACTATATTTTGACATTCTTGATCCTGAATTCATACATTTTCAAAACGGAAACGTCTCTGCTTCGGCACAAAAACTTGTCTATTCAACGAGAGATACAAAATCAGATGTTGACACTTGTATCACTTTAATTTCTGCTATTGGAAAAAACTCCTTCCACTCCCTATTCGCGGCTTAGTAAACTAGTTTAATAGATGAAAGAGATCTGAAGTTTTTTGTTCTTATAAATTTGCTTGGGAAAGCAAGGGTGAGCTTACATGATTTGTTTAGGATGAGAAGAAGGGAATCTAAAATATATTTCAATATTTTTTTTTGAAATTTAAGGATATCGCATAATTTCTTGTCTTTAAAATCGTTATTATTAGAGGAAAATAAATTTTAATTTTTTACTAATAAATACAATTTAAATATTTTATTTAATTTTTATTAGATAAATATTTTAAATTCTTTTTAAATCTTTAATAATGGAGGAAATAAAATATACAATTTTAATTTCTTACCTTTAAAATCTACTAATGGAGAAAAACTAAATATACAAATTTAATATTCTCCTTAATTTTTTATTTATCAATATACTTCTAACCCAATATCAATATCTTTTTATTACAAGTTGAAAAAGCCGGTTTCGCAGCGACGTCATAATTTTTTTTTAAACCTTTATTAATTTAAATTACGAAAATCACTCGGTCCTTTTTAATAAGTCGTCCTCCCATGAAACACGTTTTCCTTTTTAATATCAAAATCTCAAATTTAACATAGTGAATACTTATGCTATATATTAATTTTCATGTTAACATACTCATTTTTCTATCTAATGAGTCGCTTTTCTCGTTAGAATAAATATCTCTATCAATTAAATTACAATAATTACTCGTTCCTCTCTAATAGTTGTCCTCCCGTGAAACACGTTTTCCTTTGTAAGATCAAAATTCCAAATTTAATATATAGGATATATACTTGTCTCATATATTAATTTTTATGTTAACATATTATTTTCTAATGAGACACTCTTTCGTTAAAAAAAACTCCTATATAAATTCACAATACTATTTTACTTCCGATATAACTTTTAACTATATATTTTTCCTATAATTCGAATGCTTCTCATTTATAAATTCACACACCTATTCTAATTCAAATAGAACTTTAAATAATGTCTACAAACACCTTTTTTACTTTTAGTAAAACTTTTAATTTTAGGTATTTTTTATAAATCCGAACTCTTCTCCCCTATAAATTCGAACATCTACTCTACTTCAAATAAAACTTTACTTATATGTCTTCTTTATAAATTCAAACTCATCTCCTCTATAAATCCGGGCACCTATTCTACTTCTAATATGTTAAATATTTTTTTTTAAAATTTATTAGTGTTTAAAATTGTAAATCTCTGGAAAAATTAGAAAAATAGATTGAGACGATTGTAGAGACGTCATCTCATCTCCCGCGTATCCTTCTATATATATATAATATTGATTTTTTTATCACTATCATTATTTTTATCTTTGTATAAAGCAGAATCCTCAAGCAATCTCAAATCGTCCGTATAGAACACCTCTATTTTTAAATAATTAAAATTAAAATTATTGTTTCTTACTCATAATTCAATAAAAAAGGAAATACTTATACAAGATAAGTTCTTTAAAAATTATAATTCTAACCAAATTCTTCAATTAGTTATATCTATCTATACTATATTGTTAAAATCGAAACAATAAAACTTTTGGTTTTCGGTTTTCGGTCATTTATTCTATTTAATATATAATAAAATAATATAAATATAGTAACTAGATGATTGTCTTTTATAATTGAAACACTTTTTTCTAACAAAATCTTCTCTATTTATAAAAAATCACGTACAATTAACTTTAAATTAAAAATATTAACTTTTATATTTGTTCTCACTAAAATCTATCTTTTCCGAAAATATCACGGTTATAATTAAAAAATAATTTAATAATATAAAAATAGTAACTAGCTAATTGTCTTTAATAATATAGTATAGATTTGGAAAATGAGAAGATTTTTTCTAACAAAATCTACTTTTTTTTCCAAAAATATCACGGACAATTACTTTTTTCAATTAAACATGTATATTTTCTATTTGTCCTTATTAAAATCTCTCATTTTCCAAAAATATCACGGGCAACCCTTACTTATTTATTTTAAAATCTATTTTAATGCTTTTATTTATTAATTTTTTTTACCTATTTTAACATGCATACTTATTTTTTTAACAAATACAATTAACTTGTTATATTTGTTCTCACTAAAATCTCTATTTTTCAAAAATATCACGGTTATAATTAAAAAATAAGTAATATAATAACATAAAAAGCGTAACTAGTTAATTATCTTTAATAATATAATAACAAAATCTACTCCTTTTTCAAAAATATCACGCGTAAGAGCATCTCCAACGGTGTTGGCTAAAATCGTTAGCTAAAATAATATAAAATGCTGATTATGTAAAATTTGTTGAACCTGTAAGATATTGTGTTCCAATGGAGTTGGCTATACTAGTTGACTATATTTTAAAAATAGAATGTTATTATTATTTCAAGTTATTAAAAATAGAATATATGATTTGAATATGGTAATAATTGATGTGGAGTTTTACTACAGGTCCATAGGGGTTCGACAAAAATAGCCAACATGGAGAGGTTGGCTAAAATTTTAGCTAACAGTTTTATCCCATTGGAGCGGATTTTTTTTACACATTATCTAAATTTTTTATTTATGGCAATCCACCTATGATTTTAGCTAAGGGTTCTCCACCATTGGAGATGCTCTTATCTTTTTCAATTAAACATGTATATTTTCTATTTGTCCTATTTTAAAATATCTAAATTTTCTAGTTAAGAGTCTAGCATTTTGTAAAATTCAGAATTTCAACAACCTAAATTTTTGTATTTTAATACTTATTTTTATCTGTCACAGAATACTCTTAGATATTCATTTTATATTTTAATTTAATATTGTGGGTTGACTACTAGCAAGTAGCATCTGCTTATCGAGAATTATATAGCCCCTGAAGGTTAAGAATTTGGTATTGAAGAAATTTAATCCTTTCGTTCTACTCAATATTTTACATTTGGATATGAAAAATGGTTTGGGGATAATAATTTTTCTAGATTCTCATTTGCTAATGAGTAGTTTTAGTTTAGTACTTCCAGTCCCGTCCATTTCTTTAAACTTTTTTTTGGATTTCTCGTTCAATTCTTTACATTTTCAAAAATTTTATAATATAAAAATTAATCACTTCCATTATCTTATTCAATTTTACTTACTTTATACCTTAAATATTGATGGATTCTACTACTTTACTCATTTTTTTTATTTTTTTTACTACTTTATTTATTTTTCTTAACCTCCCAAATTAAATATAAATAATTGGTCGGGCGGTTGAAGTAAATTGCAAGCCTTATTATCCGAATAATAAAACAAGAAAAGAAAACTGAAAAAGAAGACCAGATGGGATGAACAACCCTAACTCACAAGAATAAGATTTGTCGTATTATTTTTGACTAAAATAATCAAGGAGAATTCATTATAAAGTGACGTGTTGAATAGAAAGATGTTCATGCCACGACAAATGACAGCTACGCCGGCCCCATTTTGTCCCCTCTTTGAATCCAATAATATGACTTTTCAAATTTTTTGATTTCCCACCTTTTTTCTACTATTCTACACCATAGCCGGTTAATGTAATCATGCTCTGACCGGTATTTGCCGGTAATATGCTTAATCAGATTGTCATGTGCCGTTGGTTCCTGGAGGCTACGTGCTTGTAGACTTGTAGTAGTGGGAGATTCGTGGAGGGGTCCAATTTGTTGACTTCCTAGTTGCAACTTGAGCCAACTTGCTCACTACTTTTGACTTAACGACATTCCGCCTAAACACTCATTCAAATTTGGTAGCAATTGACAATACTTCAATTTAATGATGAAAAAATTAATTTTTTTGTCACTTAATTATTTATTTTTTTAGAAACCTATCATTAAATTATGAATTGACTTCAAATTAATGTGAATTGTTTTAGTCATTTGTAAATAATTATTGTTAACAGAGGAATTTGGTATTAACAAAATTTGAGGTTTTTCGCCGGAATCAAGATCATGACTGTGGTTCTTCGCCGGAAAGTCGCCAGAGTGTGGTGGTTGTGATGAATTGGGGGCTGAGATTGTAAGGGTTTCTTGGTGGTGGCTCGCTGAGCTCTTCTCTTCCAACCCCTTACAATGTGCCTACGTACCCCGTATTTATAGGGGATCAAACCCTACGTAGTTCTTGGGGAGCAAGTAACCTATATGGGCTGGTCTCAGATTTCCGAGACCCACTAGGATACTTGATCCGTCTTCTGGAACTGGTCTTCAACTCGCTTTAGGATTGTCCAACGATGAGGCCTAGTCACAAAGGCCCAAGGCTCAACTACAGTCTAGGGACTTCACGGATATGACATCGACCCAACTTAGGAGCCGACACTAACCGCTACCAGCTATCTCCCTGACCAAAGTAGTTGCAGGTATAGCCATGACTTACCCCAAATGCCAGACGCATCCTTGTCCCCCGAATGAGAAGCACCCACCAGATTGCAAGACAAGTGATCCCAAGCGTTTGGGTGCAAAGTGCAGGATTACTCCAAAGTTCCCCAATGAGGACGCGCCCATTGAGTACAGGAACAGAGCTCCCAAAGCACACACCAAGGTTCACCCCACATCCCCAATGAGGACGCCTCCATTGAATACAGGAGGAGGCCTTCAGTCATCAGGCATACCCCTGGAGGCCTTCAACCACGGACATCCCCCTCCTAGGGCACATCCTAGGAGGGAATTCTTCAATCATCAGGCAAACCCCTGGAGGCCTTCAATAATGGACATCCCTCCCTTAGGGCTCATCATAAGGGAGAAGTCTTCAATATCTTGCCAGTATCAAGCCAAGGGAGTCGTCCTTCACCACCAAGTAGCTACTTCAAACCAAGAGGGCGCGCTCTCAAGGGGTGGACGACCTAAAAGAGCGTGCACTTACCCCTCTGAGGGCAAGCCCAAAGTCTTCCATATGATAATCCCATGTCAGTCTAGCTGTTATTCTCTGTCAAGTTATCCATTCATGTCAAGTTGTCAGTCCACACCAAGAGGACGCGTCCTCAAGGGTTGGACGACCAGAGGGCGCGCCCTCACCCCTATAAGGACAAGCCCTGAGCCTCCGTTGTACTAGTTCAATCCCTAATTGCACCTTGGATATCCCCAATTGATTATTACTTGACCCGAATCTTCCTTAAAAACCCGATACTGAATTTTGGCTATAACAACTACCCCCCAATTCCATGTGAAATCAAAGATGAAGCATGGAATTTTTAATCTCCAAAGTGCCAAAATCTCTTTGTAACCTTTTCTTCTTCAAGAATGTCCTCGAGCTTCTTCCTTCTTTTATGCTGTAAAGAGGGCGCATCCTTCCAGATGACGCGTTCTTTAATTCTTCCATCATATATTTTTGATAATTTTAATGTTTAGATAGGGATACTACCTGCACACAACACCTCTAAGCTTACATGAGCTAAGTCGGCGTAAGAAACAAGAGATATTGTGCACATATATAAACCTCTCTCTGGGCTCGTCCTCAAGTAAAAGATTCATTTATCGAGAGGACAAGCGTTGTCTTCTATTATTAAGGGGTACGGATTCATTCATTTATCTTAAGATTCAAAAAATAGAGTAGCTTGTGTAAATATAGATACACCCTCGTATATATATATATACTTGTACGGTGGCCTAATCAGTCATATTATTCCATCCGATGGCTGCCACTTGTTCCACCTAATATCTTCATTTGCCCTTCCTTATAATCTTTCTTCTCTCTCATTCCAGAATAGTTCTCTTTTGAGCGTGTCCTAAAATGTGGGTGCGTTCTCTTTCAAAAATTTCAATAATGACACACCCATGCGTCCCTTGAGGGTCTGGCCATGGGCATTCTTGCCTTGATATTATGAGATGTCTTGTAAAGATGTCTTCATGTCATATGATTTTAAGAATATGTAAGTGATGCCCTCGAAGGGTCCTTAAAAGCGTAAACCAGTCCCATAGGGACCTTGTGAAGCGACCTCGTAGGGCCTTGTAGTCAAAAGTTATCACAATAATATTTTCTCCCCAGCTAACATGTGAGCTTATGTTCCCACATGTATCTTCAAGTCTTCTTAAAGTATCATGAGAGAAGGCCTCTTGTTGATATGATGAGAGGAGTAGAGGAGTTCTCTCCTTTTGTCTGTCTACTTTTTAGTATGAGGAGAGGAGTCCTCTCATGTCACATAAGTCTTTCTCTTTTTTAGTATAAGAGAGGAGTCCTCTCCTGTCGCATGTTCCTCATTTTTAATATGAGGAGAGGAGTCTTCTCTTCTTGTTTGGCTTCTTACTAATATGATAGGAGAAGGCCTTTATACGAATACGATGAGAGGAGTCATCTCTATTAATATGAGTGGAGGAGTCCTCTCTGCTGATATGAGGGGGGGGGGGGGGGAGTCCACTCTGCTGATATGAGGAGAGGAGTCCTCTCTGCTGATATGAGGTGGAGGAGTCCTCTCTACTGATATGAGGAGATGAGTCCTCTCCTCCTTCCTGACTCTTGCGTAGGGCGGCCTATATGGACGAGGGCAATGTCGAAGTCCCTTTTAATCTTATAATCCATTTTATAATAGCATTATCTTGTGAAGGGGCTCACTCATAACCTTGGGGCCGCATCCTGCTGGTCAGGGGGCGCATCCGAAGGTCCATGGGGCCTCTACTCCAAATATTCTTCTTCTTATTGCAACCTGAGGGTTGTATAATCATGTTTAAAGTCGAAGCCTTAACATATGAGGCCGATACCATTATGACGCGCCTTGAAGGGCATATCTTCTATTATTGAGGATATGACGATGCGTTCTCTGAAGATAAAAGTCTTTTCTTTTCGAAGGGGCTCACTCATGTCCATGGGGCCTCGACCTGTAAGCAGGGGCACTCACTATGGACCAGGGGGCCTCTCTCCTATATAATCCATTGAATTATCACGTGAAGGGGATCACTCATATCCATGGGGTCTTGACCTGTAATCAGGGGGCTCTCACTATGGAATACGGGGCCTCTGCTTTCAAAAGCTTCCTTTCCTCTGAAATTCAAGTAATGAATTCTTCACGCGGAGGGGCTCGCTCATGTCCATGGGGCCTCAACCTGCAATTCTTTCAAGAATCAGGGGGCACACTATGTGGATCACGGGGCCGCTCTCCGATATTATAAATTGAGTTGTCACATGAGGGGGCTCACTCATGTCCATGGGGCCTTAACCTGTAACCAGGGGGAACTCTCTTTGGATCATGGGGCCGCTCTCCCATATCATCTATTGAACTGTCACGTGATGGGGCTCGCTCATGTCCATGGGGCCTCGACCTGTAATCAGGAGGCACTCACTATGGATCATGGGGCCACTCTCCCATACCATCGATTAAATTGTTACATGAGGGGGCTCACTCATGTCCATGGGGCCTCAACCTGTAACCAGGGGCACTCTCTTTGGATCATGGGGCCTCGCCTCCCTATTATCTTCCTCTAAAAATCGTTGGAGTTCATGTTAAGCAGTAGTTCTTTTTCCTAAGGGCACACCATGGAGGAAGGACGCGTCCTCAAAAACCAGGAAGCCGCATATCGGAGTATCTTCGGAGTACGCGCCCTGAAGAAAGGACACACTTGAGAGACGATAAGGGGGCTCAAGTATTGGAGCTTGTCTGATCATTATGTATCTTCATTATAATTGTTTGTAGACATTTTTCCATTGGACGTGTCCTCGGGGAGAAACGATCCTTGGGACCTTTGACATGCTGAGAGGGCATCTTTGAAGTAGAGTACACGTCCTTTCGGGTTGGAACGTATAGCTTGATAATTCTTGAGATATTCTTCCAAGTAGGAATTTTCCACATGTCAAACAACTCATAATCGAAAATTTCAAAAAGTACCTGGAGGACGCGTCCTGGAGAAGAGGACGTGTTCCATCATCGAATTCTCCCAACAGTTGTTGGAAGTCATCTGACCCTCGAGCATCACTCTTAGGCCGCGCCCTAAGGGTTCTTGGGAATTTTCCTTCACAATCTTCCTCCTGCAATAATTCAAGAAACAGATAACATGAACCACAACAAAGCAAGTTAGGTGTTACCTTGAGGGCGTGTCAAGAAGATGATGACGTGCTCCCGATAATTGTGCCTTCTTTTTAGGATATTGCTCGGAATGACCCCCCAGTATACATGGAAACTGCTGCCTTCAGATCTGAATCGCCTTGATATCTTCTTCTCCAGATCTTCTTCGAACTCCCAGTCAGGAATCATCGTCTTGAAATCACCATCTTTGGATCTTCTTCCTTGCCGCCAGCATGAAGTCGTAGCCATGGCCATCCTTTGAATAATGGTAGACCTTCTTCTAATAACTTTCATCATGATGAGATATCTCTTCCTCCTGAGATTATGATCTTGATCAGCACCCCTCCTTCTAGCGCCAATTTGTTAAAAGAGGAATTTGGTATTAAAAAAGTTTGAGGTTTTTCGCCGGAATCAAGATCTATGACGGTGGTTCTTCGCCGGAAAGTCGCCAGAGTGTGGTGGTTGTGATGAATTGGGGGCTGAGATTGTAAGGGTTTCTTGGTGGTGGCTCGTTGAGCTCTTCTCTTCCAACCCCTTACAATGTGCCTACGTACCACGTATTTATAGGGGATCAAGCCCTACGTAGTTCTTGGGGAGCAAGTAACCTATATGGGCTGGTCTCAGATTTCCGAGGCCCACTAGGATACTTGATCCGTCTTCTGGAACTGGTCTTCAACTCGCTTTAGGAATGTCCAACGATGAGGCCTAGTCACAAAGGCCCAAGGCTCAACTACAGTTTAGGGACTTCACGGATATGGCATCGACCCAACTTAGGAGCCGACACTAACCGCTACTAGCTATCTCCCTGACCAAAGTAGTTGCAGGTATAGCCATGACTTACCCCAAATGTCAGACGCATCCTTGTCCCCCGAATGAGAAGCACCCACCAGATTGCAGGACAAGTGATCCCAAGCGTTTGGGTGCAAAGTACAGGATTACTCCAAAGTTCCCCAATGAGGACGCGCCCATTGAGTACAGGAACAGAGCTCCCAAAGCACACACCAAGGTTCACCCCACATCCCCAATGAGGACGCCCTCATTGAATACAGGAGGAGGCCTTCAGTCATCAGGCATACCCCTAGAGGCCTTCAACCACGGACATCCCCCTCCTAGGGCACATCCTAGGAGGGAATTCTTCAATCATCAGACAAACCCCTGGAGGCCTTCAATAATGGACATCCCTCCCTTAGGGCTCATCATAAGGGAGAAGTCTTCAATATCTTACCAGTATCAAGCCAAGGGAGTCGTCCTTCACCACCAAGTAGCTACTTCAAACCAAGAGGGCGCGCTCTCAAGGGGTGGACGGCCTAAAAGAGCGTGCACTTACCCCTCTGAGGGCAAGCCCAAAGTCTTCCATATGATAATCCCATGTCAGTCTAGCTGTTATTCTCTGTCAAGTCATCCATTCATGTCAAGTTGTCAGTCCACACCAAGAGGACGCGTCCTCAAGGGTTGGACGACGAGAGGGCGCGCCCTCACCCCTATGAGGACAAGCCCCGAGCCTCCGTTGTACTAGTTCAATCCCTAATTGCACATTGGATATCCACAATTGATTATTACTTGACCCGAATCTTCCTTAAAAATCCGATACCGAATTTTGGCTATAACAATTATTGACATAACTAGTTAGTAATAAAAAATAAAAGAAAATGATAGATGATATAAAACAAAACACGATGAAAACAGATGAACTGAAAACGAAACACATGATCAATACAAAATAACTTCCACTCCCAAAACCTTCGATCAACGAATTTTGTTTTATAATATTATTTCATTCTTGGATTGCAACATTATTACACCATATTTTCGGTTGCCTCAATTATCTCCTAATTTTCCGATATAAATTTCTTAATAATTAACTTAATTCCCATGTTAATTATCTCCTCTCTCTGAAACGAGAAAAAATCTCTAATTAATTATAGAAAATATCTCTAAAAGATATCCTTTAAATCAGGAAGGTATCCCAATCTAAATCTAAAAGATAAAATCAATTAATTCCAAATACATCCCTAATAATCACAGGGATTAAATTATAATAGAACTGCGTTGGTTTGATCCCTATAAATACATGGTACACAAACATTTTGAAAAAGGATCCGACACATCTAACAAGTCGAGACACCTTTTAAGTCCAACCCCAAACATCCAAAAATCCCAAATCCCCCTATTTTCATAATTCGTTATTTCAGCAATTCCCGAAATTTGTTATCACCAAATTCCTCCGTTAACAATTGACGCTAGAAGAATGTGATATTTTTTGATTGCGGAGGACAGTCAAATCACACATGAGGGGTTATTTGCTTATTTTGGATGTGGAGCGGCTTTAATGGAGGAGTTGAACGGTGGAGGCAGTGGTTCGTGGTTCTATTCAAAATTAAGATAAGTTTTATTATGATTTTGCCCGTACAAATAAGTTATCTTATAAAATTCATAGTAAATTTAATACATGTCAAATTTTGATGATTTTTTATGATCCGAAAAGCTTTTGCGATTTTCTGCAACTTTTGTTCTTGGTATTTTCTCATATTATGTTTCGATCTATTTTCGAAATCACAAAACATAATCAGATTCCGTTTTTCAGTATTGAGAAATTAATGAGCAGATGTTTTATTTGATTCCCGATTCATTATAAGTCCGTTTCTGACGAGCCATATATCATCGGAAAGAGCTTTTCATTTTCTACAACTTTCATGTTTTGTGTTTTCCAAGAAAACATCGTTTACAGGGTCAAAAAGATAAACACATATTTTGGGCATAATTTGAATCATGGAGATGTTAAAGAATTAAGATGCGATATTTTGTAACAAATTTCTCCTTATTTATTATTTATGATAAAAAATAAGATTAATGTTACATATTTCAAAATGACTCCCGAACTTGTTCCCAAATGACATCTCATTTATTATTATTTGTGTGATTCATATGCATGCACAGTGGACTTATCTCATCAATTAAAGAAGACTTAATTGCACTTTAGTGGCTCGAACTATAATTTTTTGGCAGAAAAATGGCTGAATTATTAATTTAGCCACTTTAGTGGCCGAACAATTTATTTTTTAACACTTTATTGCATTCCCTCATGTCAGTTGGACGGCGTTACAATGTGAAAGGGGTATTTTCGTCAGTTTACTTTTCAACGGTTATGTATACATACAGCTACCTATATATAACTCCATATCAATCCATTAGTAATTTATTCCCACAATCAATCTTGCTGTTGGAAGTCTTCATTGATTTTGATCATTAAGAAGAATATGATGTGGTAAATCACAATCATAGAAAAGATGACACTGAGGTCTACCCATTTTGATCGATGCACGTTTATTTGGAAAAAATATTCCAAAACGTACTCCCCTGGAATTTTTGGTAGATCAGGCGTCTGGTTGTCGAATAATAGTCCCTTCAGATCGTTCTGGTACTGTCCCTGTATAGCAGCAGCAATTTGTATGATGCATTAGTTCGATCTCTTACCATTGTTCTGTAACAAGTTAGTCTAACAATATTTCATTATCACTTTTTTTTCTTCAATAGATAGACTTATTAGTATGAAAGGACTGCAACTCCGAGACGGTGTAAGTACGTCATTACCCGAAGAGCCCAGAAGTGAAAACTGATATAAGACATTGGATATCTCCAAACTGGATTTGGAATGTCATTAGGAAGTCTGAAGTATCCAGATACTAGCATGAAAATGGGTTTGTTATCTCATAGCTGCTCTTAATGCATTTTTCTCTTCGTGGCCGGAGGTTCAGGAAGGAGGTTGGTTGGCACCTCATAGTTTGTCTGTGCTTCTTGGGGTGCTTATGTTGATATATGAACTTTTGTATTGAGTGGCCATTTTCAATATCTAGCATTAAGCAGCACTCCACAAGCACTATAGTCTTCTGCTCTATAGGGCCACTACATTGAATTAAAATTTTCAGGATTTTTCCAACTCAAGCCCCTTAAACCTTTTTCCTCTGTTGCATTGGATTTATTGCAAGTGCACCAGTCCCACAGACTTGTACTCGGAGTCGATATACTGGAAATTTTTAACAGTTGGGGTGATTTATTCAGTTGCTATTTGGCCTCCCATATCTGTTAACTGTGTAATTGAACGTCTTAAATTGCAGAAATCCACATTATTCGGGGATGCAAGGAAATGGAAGAGGACAAGAGAGAATAATAGATCTGCATGTGCTCCATGTGAATGAAGCCATCCATGTACTGAAGCGGGATCTGACAATGCTGAGAAGTGCAGCAAGATCAGCAGACCAACGTTTGCAGGTTTATATATGCGTTGGTACTGGCCACCATACTAGAGGTTCTCGTATGCCAGCAAGACTTCCAACAACAAGATTGATTGTGGGAATAAATTACTAATGGACTGATATCGAGTTATATATAGGCAGCTGTATGTATACATAACCGTTGAAAAGTAAACTGACGAAAATACCCCTTTCACACTGTAACGCCGTCCAACTGACATGACGGAATGCAATAAAGTGTTAAAAAATAAATTATTCGGCCACTAAAGTGGCTAAATTAATAATTTGGCCATTTTTCCGTCAAAAAATTATAGTTCGAGCCACTAAAGTGCAATTAAGTCATTAAAGAATAATCAATAATATACGATCAACTCAGCATGTGAGAACTTTCTTAAAAAATAATACTTGCACCATGTGTATATTTATACCAATCTTATGTCACTAGTGAAATGTTTGATATAAGCTCAACTTGTTAACTATTGAAAGGTTACACATGCTCGTTTCCCTTTTTCTTTCTGCTAACCTACATGCTCGTTTCTTCACTTCTCAACAAATATAAAAAATCTAATCAATTAAATTTGGACTATTTAAGCAACATGACCAAATACAATATTAAGGGCCCTCTCCATGTAAACCTTAAGAACCTCCTGTACAACCTCTAACACAAAGTAACCTTCTTGTTCTCTTGTATTGCACGATTTCTGATTTCTAAATCTGTACACATAGAAAGTTTGAGAGCAAGCCACATCACAATTCAAAGCAGTAAGATGACACTAATATCTGTGTCAACCGAACTTTACTGGTGCCAAATTGAAGGCATTCACAAAATTGATATCTAAACCCGAAATTTGTCAGCAGTCCAAGCTAACATTCCTCGTAACGTATAACCTATCAGTATATCGTATGATGAGAATAGATTCTGTTCTGTACTTTCCGTTTTCTTCTCTGTATATCGTAACTAGTTTCAATTGAACAAGAAGCACATCTAATTGCAAAGAACCTCTACAGCCCCGGATTATTTCACATACAAGGCCATCAGTAAATAAACATGTTTCATGTAGCTTTATTAGAAGTTGTAGTCTTGTTGGAAGGGCACACATGCCAGCAGAAACCGCGGTCGATCGACGTGTGACATGGTGCTCAACATTTGCATATGCTATTTCTCTTGTAGAAAAATCACAGAAACAATACAGCATCATCTGGTGGAAATGGTAGTCTGCAGAGTGAACCATAACCAACAGGATCATTTGTTTTACTTGGATTGTGGGTGGGGTGAGTGGGGCAGAAGATGCTTTCTTCTCTATAGTTTGTGAAATGCAACATGCTCTGTTATCATGACATAGTAAAGGGACCAGCCTTCCAATACAATCTGTTAACCAATACTAATGACCTCAAACATAGGGACCAGCCTTCCCAATTCAATGATTTAATTGCTAGCCCCGCTGTGTGTATTTAGGGAACCCTTGAACCTGATTTTTGTTGTATTGAGACCTGATATAATAGATCTTATTATATGAATATTAAACAATTCATGATAATATTAACATTCTCAATCACAATAACTCAATGAGCCAACTCTTCTTAGTCCAAATACTGCCCTCAGAGGCTCAGATCACTCAAAAGCCATTGTTGCCTGGGAAAAGTAAATACTTGTCATGTACTCATCCATCATCAAACACCCTTAACACAGTTTCATTTACTGGAGAATAAGATCATAGTCAAGCCCTACTCCAAGGCAAGCTGAAGTAGAAGCGGATACCCTAGTTATAAACAAACATAAAGAAATATATTATGTAAAGAAGAGATCAGCTCCCTGCATTCTGAACTGTGACCAGGCTAACAGAGGCTTTTAAAACAAACAAGTAATACAATGCATCGTTTCACTGATATGCAAAAACATGGCTCTAATTCTATTGTCCCGGACTAGGAAACACTGCTCGAAAAATCAGGATTAATACAGTCTTGTTGCACAAATTGTATGCTAATCCTCCATGAAATCAATAATCTGCATGCAAGTGTAGCAAAACCTACTTACAGTAAGATGTTTTCCAAGAGATTGAAGTCATTTTTTAGTTTTCTAGTTTATTTTGCTTACACTGAACCAGAAAAGGACACACAAAAATTGCTAAAAAAAACCATACCCTCCATCGGAGTTCATTCGGGAGTACCATAATAATTAATCTAGACAATAAAAGTAAGCATTCAGGTATAGAAGGGGACATATGTTGGGTTTATATTTAGTATAAATAAATAAAATAAGTCATGCTTGTTTTTAGGAGATGATGACCTAGTCTTTCTCCACTAGTTGCAGTTAGAGTTAGTGTAGTTGTGTGTCCATTTTTATCTCCTTGTTTCTCTGGTTTATGGTTCCTGTACGTTGTAAGGCTTCTATATAAGCCACAGCTTTCTTATTGAATGATATGCAATTTGGTTCTCTGATTTCATTAGTGGTTTGTTTCCATCATATGGTATCAGAGCGAAACACAGTGTGAGAAAGTTTGAGAAAAGTGAGTGTTTGAGAGGAAAAACACCAAAAGGAAAATGGCAGAACCAGGAAATTTCACGGCACCGGCAGTTTCGAAATTCGATGGAGACTACGATCACTGGAGCTTAGTCATGGAGAATCTGCTGCGTTCGAAGGAGTATTGGAGTGTCATTGATCCAGGATTTGATGACCTGAAAGGAATAGAGACTCCGAATGCAACACAGAAGGCTGCACTTGCAGAAGCAAAACTCAAGGATCTGAAGGCAAAGAATTACCTGTTTCAATCAATCGACAAGACCACCTTGAAGACTATCACCCAGAAAGAAACTGCCAAACAATTGTGGGACTCTATGAAGGTCAAGTACAAAGGCAGTGCTAGGGTGAAGCGGGCACAACTACAAAGGTTACGCAGGACGTTCGAAGTCTTGGAGATGAAGGTTGGAGAAGGAGTGACAGGATATTTTGCAAGAGTCATGGAAACGGTCAATGATATGAGGAACTGTGGAGAAACAATGGATGATGTCAAAATTGTAGAGAAAATTCTCCGAAGCCTCACAGAGAATTTTAACTATGTGGTTTGCTCTATCGAAGAATCAAAGGATATTGACAGTCTTACCGTGGATGAGCTGCAGGCGTCATTGCTTGTTCATGAACGCAAGGTGACTGAGAAGAAAAGTGAAGAACATGTTCTACAAGTTGAAAACGAGCCAAGGAATGTTCGAGGAAGAGGAAAATGGACATCCCAACGAGGAGGAAGCAGTTTCAGAGGACGTGGAAGAGGCAGATCATATGTCAACAGGTCAGCCATCAATTGTTTTCGATGTGGAAAGGCAGGTCACTACCAGTTTGAGTGTACAAGCCTAGAGAAAGGAGCCAATTATGTTGAGTTTAATGAAGAGGAAGAATTACTCCTAATGGCGCACACAGACGTGGGTGGTGTTGACAGCAACGGGGTATGGTTCCTTGACTCCGGGTGCTCGAATCATATGACAGGAGAAAAATCATGGTTTAATGAGTTGGATGAAAGCTTCAGAACCACGGTTAGATTGGGAAACGGTTCAAAGATGGCTGTCCAAGGAAAGGGGACGATGAGAATTGAGGTAGAAGGAATAATACAAGTGGTCACTGATGTGTATTATATCCCAAACCTGACTAGCAATTTGCTGAGTGTAGGACAATTGCAGGAGAAACAGCTGACAATTGTCATAAAAAATGGTGCGTGCAAGATCTATCATCATCAAAGAGGATTGATTGTAGAGACACGAATGACAGTAAATCGCATGTTCTTGATTAATGCAAAGAAGAAGGGGATGTCTGTAAGCTGTCTCAAGGTGGAGGAAGAAGATCTGGGAAATCTTTGGCATAGAAGGTTTGGACACTTAAACAAAAATTCTATTCAGCTTATGCAGAGAAAAGGAATGGTAGAAGGGTTACCAAATATTAAGGACACAGTCAAGGTGTGTACGATATGCAACGTAGGGAAGCAACATCGAGGAAAATTTCCAAAGGAAAGCAAATGGAGGGCAGCAGGGAAACTAGAACTACTACATGCTGATTTGTGCGGACCAATCACTCCAGTTTCTAACAGTGGTAAGCGATACTTACTGGTACTTGTTGATGATTTCTCGCGGAAAACTTGGATATTTTTCCTTGTAGATAAAGCCGAAACTTTTGAAGCTTTCAAAGTCTTTAAAACCTCTGTTGAAAAGGAAGCCAAAACTGTCATTCGAGGACTACGAACGGATAGGGGTGGCGAATTCAATTCAGAAAAATTCAACAAGTTCTGCAGAGATCAAGGAATAAAACGCCAACTGACTGCAGCATACACTCCTCAACAAAACGGAGTTGCAGAGAGGAGAAACCGAACAATCATGAACATGGTTCGTTGTCTACTCTCAGAAAAGGAAATGCCAAGGTATTTATGGCCAGAAGCAGCAAGGTGGACAGCTCATGTTTTAAATCGAAGCTTCACAAAGGCAGTAAAAGACATGGTACCTGAAGAGAGATGGACAGGAATCAAGCCAGGAGTTGCTCACTTTAGAGTTTTTGGATCTATAGGTCACGTTCATATTCCTGAGCAGAAACGGATAAAGCTCGACGATCGTAGTCACAAATGTATTTTCCTCGGAGTTAGTGATGAAACAAGTGAAACAAAGGCCTACCGACTGCTTGATCCAATCACAAAGAAAATTATCATTAGTAGGGATGTCATATTTGATGAAAACTCTAAGTGGGAGTGGAATCTACAAAACTCATCAGAGCAGAATGTTCTTGCTTGGGGAGATGATGGAATTTATGAAGAAGAAGAATCTGATGAAGAAGATTGTACTACAGAACCAGAAGAAGAAAATGGTGAAACTATCGAAGATGACACAGAAGGCTCACGAACAGAAACTCAAAGGGAAAGAAGACAACCAGGATGGATGCGTGATTTTGTAAGTGGAGAAGATTTAGACGAGGAAGAATTCACAAATCTTGCTCTGAATGTCTGCTATGCTGATCCAGTAAACTACAATGAGGCTGCAAAAGAAGAAAAGTGGAAACATGCAATGAAGTTGGAGATTCAGTCAATAGAAAAGAATAACACCTGGAAGCTTGTTAACTTGCCACCTTATGCAAAGAAAATTGGGGTCAAATGGGTCTACAAAACAAAGCTGAATGAAGAAGGAAAGGTGGAAAAATGCAAGGCACGGCTAGTTGCGAAAGGGTATTCACAAACTGCAGGAGTGGACTACACTGAAGTTTTTGCACCAGTTGCTCGCTGGGATACAATCAGAAGTCTTTTAGCAGTAGCAGCTCAGAAAGGATGGTGTGTTCATCAACTAGACGTCAAGAGTGCTTTCTTGTATGGAGAACTCAAGGAGGAAGTCTATGTAGATCAGCCTGAAGGGTTTATCAAAGCAGGGGAGGAAGACAAAGTTTATCGACTAAGGAAGGCCCTCTACGGTCTAAAACAGGCCCCAAGAGCATGGTTCAGAAGGATTGAGAGTTATTTCATGAAGGAAGGATTCCAGAAAAGCAACTATGATCACACTTTGTTTTTGAAGAAAGCAGGAAATGGAATATTAATGGTAAGTCTTTATGTCGATGATTTAATATTTACTGGAAATGATGAACTCATGAGTGCAGAATTCAAGGCTTCAATGAAAAGGGAGTTTGAGATGACAGACATGGGGAAGATGAGGTTTTTTCTTGGAGTAGAAGTTCGACAAACGAACGATGGTATACACATTTGTCAGAAGAAATATGCCAAAAAAGTTATGGAAAGATTCAATATGTGGAGCTGCAACGCTGTCAAAAACCCAATTGTTCCAGGGACAGTTATTTCAAAGGAAGGAAGCAATCGAATTGATGCAACACTCTATAAGCAGCTGGTTGGGTGTCTTATGTATCTGACGGTAACTCGGCCTGATTTAATGTTTGTAGTATGCTTAGTATCTCGGTTTATGGCTGATCCCAGGGAAGAACATATGATGATTACTAAAAGGATACTGAGGTACTTGAAGGGAACGATGGATTTTGGAATTTTTTATGGAAGGTCATTAAACACGAATTTTCTGGGTTACACAGACAGTGATTATGCTCGTGACTTAGATGACAGAAAGAGTACTTCTGGGTATGTGTTTTTGCTAAATGGAGCAGCAATTTGTTGGAGTTCACGAAAACAAGACATAGTTACTTTGTCTTCTACTGAAGCTGAGTATGTCGCAGCAACATCAGCAGCATGTCATTGCATTTGGCTTAAAGGATTGTTGCAGGAACTAGGTGCTGTAGGTGCTGTGTGCATTGATATTTTGTGTGATAACAGTTCAGCGATTAAGTTGTCAAGGAATCCAGTTATGCATCGTAGGACAAAACACATAGATGTAAGGTTTCATTATTTGCGTAACTTGTCAGGAGAAGGAGCTATGCAGCTGGTTTTCTGTGGAACGAATGATCAAATTGCAGACATAATGACCAAACCAATCAAACTGGACCAGTATGTGAAGCTCAGGAATCTGCTCGGAGTTCAGAAGCTGGAAGTTTTAAACTGATGCTGTGATTAGCATTTCAGTTTAAGGGGAGGATTTGTTGGGTTTATATTTAGTATAAATAAATAAAATAAGTCATGCTTGTTTTTAGGAGATGATGACCTAGTCTTTCTCCACTAGTTGCAGTTAGAGTTAGTGTAGTTGTGTGTCCATTTTTATCTCCTTGTTTCTCTGGTTTATGGTTCCTGTACGTTGTAAGGCTTCTATATAAGCCACAGCTTTCTTATTGAATGATATGCAATTTGGTTCTCTGATTTCATTAGTGGTTTGTTTCCATCAACATACCCTGATGACTAAATTTTATTGGACCATTTTTTTGATCTTACACTCTGGACCATTTTTTTTGATCTTACACTCTAACCATCTGTTGAAATCTCTCTAATGGTCATTACGGGTATAAATGATAGTAGTTGTTAGTCCATTTGTGGCCCAAGACCAACCTAACAGTCTTCCCCAATGGACCACTTGCTAATTAATAATCTTCTTACGTAAACAAAAAACCCACTCAATTATTAATATTTCCGTTTCTTTGTTGGACTAACAAAAGAGAAAAAATTGGTCACTTATTGCAAGAGACTGAGAGAAAGATGCTGCGATTACATTAAATTTATTCATTCAGCTCATTCAGAAAGTGTAACAATTCTTTTTCCTATTTTTAAATCTAAAATTAAGAATTTATGCTGGCGTACTCTTTTCACAACAAAAAAATGGGGGCAATGATGCCAAACACAAACTAGTACGTGGAACTGAAACGAGTAATAACTAATAATACTATCAACATCGTAATAATGGAAAGATTACTCGGCATTTGACTACCATCTGATCACTCGTCCATGAATCTATATTCTTTATTCATAAATAAAATAATATAAAAATGATGTGCGGTACCAAAGTATCAAAATATCAAATTTGGTTAACACACAATTCGGATTCGATTCCCTACAACTACATGATTAAACAAAATTTATTTATTGAATTTAATTTATTTGATTTCACCCCAGGTTCGATTCCCTATAACTATGTAATTTAAAGATTTATTGATATAATTTATTTTTTTGAATTTCATTCATGTTCGATTACTATTTTAATCTCAGACTCTTTGTTAATAAGCAAAATAATGTGAAAATGGTGCACGGTACCAAAGTACCAAATTTGGTTAACACAAAATTCGGTTCGATTCCCTACAACTACATGATTAAACAAAATTTATTTATTTGATTTAATTTATTTGGTTTCACACTGGGTTCGATTCCCTATAACTACGTAATTTAAAGATTTATTGATTTAATTTATTTTTTTGAATTTCATCCAGGTTCGATTACTATTTTAATCTCGGACTCTTTATTAATAAGCAAAACAATGTGAAAATGGTGCGCGGTACCAAATTACCAAATTTGATTAACACAAAATTCGGGTTCGATTCCCTACAACTACACGATTAAACAAAATTTATTTATTTGATTTAATTTCTTTGGTTTCACACCGAGTTCGATTCCCTATAACTACGTAATTTAAAGATTTAATTTATTTTTTTGAATTTCATCCAGGTTCGATTACTATTTTAATCTCAGACTCTTTATTAATAAGCAAAACAATGTGAAAATGGTGCGCGGTACCAAATTACCAAATTTGGTTAACATAAAATTCGGGTTCGATTCCCTACAACTACATGATTAAAAAAAAATTATTTATTTGATTTAATTTCTTTGGTAATTTAAAATTTTATTGATTTAATTTTTTTTTTTTGAATTTCATCCAAATTTGATTACTATTTTAATTTCGATTCGCACGGTTATCGGCTAGTTTATATTAATCTAAATCATTTATAGCAACTAATTCATGAATCTAAATAACAAATTTTGTTCCTATTCTACATTATCATTAAGGGGCCTCCGGATAGAGTACCCTGTTAGAGCAAGTCCAACAATATGCTAGTTCATTCCCTATCATTTCTATAAAATAAGGAATCCTAGTAGTTTTGGGATATCATTTTTAATATTTACTCCAACAACAATCCCTATTTACCTTCCTCATTATTATTACATTGTCACCAAAATTGTTATAAATCTGGACAGGTATACACTCATTCACTAAAATTGTTATAACTTTTTGTAAAAAATTCCTTTTTACGAACCGTTTTTTGCTTAAAAAAGTAGACTCCAAGATCTTTCTTATGGTATATGATTTACTATATTTTGAATAGTGATTTTGACAAGAAAGTCTAGGGGATTTCTAGTATTTCAGTGGTAAAAACAAGAGAGAAGGGAGAAAAAAAAAGGGAAAATTTTCAGCGGTAAAACTAAAAGGAGGGAAGGGAGAATAAAAGAGGGGAAAATTGGGGAAAATGAATATTTTATTTATAAAAATAAAATAGGGAATGACTAGAGGATACCTATAAATAGTGAATGACTAGTGAATTTGAGATTGTGCTAGTGGTTTAGGGAATCACTAAGATACTGTTGGAGTCCCATTTTGTGTCATATTCCCTATATTTGA
The DNA here is from genome assembly GCA_030848705.1 of Heracleum sosnowskyi. Classification (NCBI taxonomy): domain Eukaryota; kingdom Viridiplantae; phylum Streptophyta; class Magnoliopsida; order Apiales; family Apiaceae; genus Heracleum; species Heracleum sosnowskyi. Next base: position 9,464,950 of record CM061238.1, read on the forward strand.
AGTTAGGATATCATTTAGGGATACTATTGAACTTGCCCTTATCATGGCCACACGGACGAGGAATGAATGAATGAATGCATGCATGTTAATTTAGTCGGTGTTTAGGATTCCTTGTAACGAACTTACATTTTTTTAATTTATAAGTTACTTTTATAATAAGGCATACAGAGGGCCTGTTTGGCTGCCTGATAATAAGCCAGTTTATAATTTATAAATCCGTAAGAGTTTATGGAGGATGTTTGCCAACCCAACTTATAAACCAACTTATAACTTATATGTTCATAAGTTGAATGTTAGTACAACGTACATTTTCCTTAACTTATTGACTTATTGCTTGATTTCTTTGTTTTTTAATATTTTATATTTTTACATTTGTATTTTTAAATGTTTTTTTAATTTAAAATGCATGTATTTAGCTCATTGTATTTAATAATTATTTTTTAAATGTAAATTAACAAACTTGTAACTATAACTTATAAGTAAATTTATCTAAACACCAATACAACTTATAAGAATTCATCAACTTATCACTTATATGACACTTATTCATTTTAAGGTATAAGTCAACTTTTTTTTTTTTTGCCGGAAAAGAGATGATATTAGTATTAATTCAAATCATTTGCTAATACATGAATAAACTATGGGTGGACATTCCCCATATCCCAGGTACAATCAGCTAGAGAACTAGAGTATCTCGCTATGAAGTGAGCTACTTTGTTCGCGGATCGCCTCACAAATTTTAAGGTTACATTACGCAACCTTAAATCAACAAGAAGTCTTCTACAGTCATCAATTACTCTCCCCAGGTATGAGAAGTTGATCGATGAACATCGGATGGCCTGGACTACTCCTATGCAATCAATCTCGACCTCCACCATCTGCCAGTCTTTAGATTTCACCCAACTCAAGGCTTCTCTTATCCCGATGGCTTCTGCAAGATCCGGGTTCAAAATGCCTTGTTTAAAACTTGACTGGGCTTGTAACAATGTTCCTGTATGATCTCTAGCCACCATAGCATAACTGTAGTAATTGAATTCTTCAAAAATTGTTGCATCAGTGTTTACCTTAACTGCTCCTTGCTGTGGTTGTCTCTAGTGCACATCGCCATCCGATTGAGTTAAGAACCCAATAGTAGAGTCGAACGACTTATCCTGAGCACTTTCCCAGTTGTTAAGGACCTGTACATCTGATTTAACAATCTCCTCATAATCCTTTCCTTTTTGATTCTAAACAATCTCATTTCTGTTTTTCCAAATGGACCAGGCTACCATAAAGATTTTATTAGTGACGTTTCTTCGACTATGCTGTTACACTTCCTCTGCCCATACCTGCATATTTATGTCTTCGTGCAGTGTATGAGTATATCCCAGATACTGCCAGCACCGTATTGCTATAGGGCAGGTGACTATCATATGAGTAGTCGTTTCTTCAACCAAGTTGCAGACTGAACACATACTATCTAGCACAACATTTTTTTGCCGCAGACAATCTTTTGTTGGCAAACATCCTCGAATTGATCTCCACAGAAAATGCTTCATCTTTAAAGGGATCTTCAAATTCCAAACTTTGTTCCAGAATTTAGAAGTACTGTTGGCTTGGTCTATTCTTGCACTATCTCGAGTCTGAGCGTAAACACTCTTTACAGTATAAACTCTCATCTTGTCATTTCTCCAAAACCATGAATCAGTATCTGTTCTTCGAATTGGAATCGACAAAATCAGGTTGACGTCTCTGGTATTGAAAATATCGTGAATTAAATCCATGTCCCAAGAATCCTGATCCATTGACATTAATGATGAAACTTTGCTTCCTTTAAGAACTTCGTTTTCAGTTTGAATGTAAGGATCCCTGTCACATGGAAGCCAGGGTTCATGCAAAATGTTAATATTCGCTCCACTACCCACTCGACATCCCAGATCTGCTTTCAAGAGCTCCTGAGATGCTAGGACGCTTCTCCAAACATAACTTGGGTTCGCTCCAAGTTTAGCTGTAAAAAAATTCCCGCCATGATAGTATCTTGCTCTATAGATTTTGCTAACCATACTGTCAGGCTTCATGGTTAGTCTCCACGCTTGCTTTCCAAGGAGAGCTAAATTGAAGTCGTGTAATTTACGGAAGCCTAAGCCACCTTCAGACTTTTTCATACACATACGATCCCACGACATCTAGTGGATTCCTTTTGGTTTACTTACTGAGTTCCTCCACCAATACTTACACATCAAGCTTTCTAACTCACTGCAGATACTCTTAGGCAACAAGAAGACGCTCATTGCATAGGTTGGAAGAGCTTGTGACACTGTTTTAATCATCAATTCTTTTCCCCCATTCGACAACTGTTTCTTGTCCCATCCTTCAATGCGATTTTGCATACGATTTTTAAGGTATCCGAAGACAGCACTTTTATTTCTCCCTATACAATTAGGAAGACCCAGGTAAGTTGTACTCTCGTACGCTTCATAAAAACCCAATATTTGACATATGACCTCCTTCACTTCACTATTCGTATTGCTACTAAAAAACACAGCGGACTTTGTTTGATTTATTTTCTACCCTGACGCTTTTTCATAGACTCGAAGCACTTGGCATATTTGCTCTGTCATATCTGCATTTGCTTTACAATAAATATAAGAGTCATCGGAAAAAAACATGTGAGTTAAAACTGGAGCACCTCTTGCCACTTTGATTCCTGTCACCAGGTTCCTTCTCTCATAATCATTAATTAAAGTTGTGAGTCCCTCCATACAAACTAAAAAAAGATACGAGGATAGAGGATCCCCCTGTCTAATGCCTCGACTCGGAACAATTGAACCAATCTCCTTCCTTGAGTGAGTGATTTTATACTTCACTGACATTACACACTCCAGAAAGAGAGCTATCAATTTTTCCTCAAAACCCAAATTCTTCAGCATTGCCTTCAAAAAATTCCACTCCACACGATCATAGGCTTTACTCATGTCTAACTTCATAGCCATCCAACCCGTTTTTCCAGCAACTTTTCGTTTCATACAGTGCATGACTTCATAAGAGATCATTATATTATCTGAGATCAATCTTCCTGGGATAAATGCGCTTTGAGAATCAGAAATTATACCATCAAGAACACTTTTGAGACGGTTTGCCAGCAGCTTCGATATAATTTTATACACCACATTACATAAAGATATAGGCCGAAAATCAACCATTGACTCTGGCATTGGCTTTTTTGGAATCAAAACAATATTAGTATATGTGAGAGAAATATCAAATTTTCCTGTTAAGAAAAACTGCCGAGTCAAGTGAACAATATCATCTCCCACAATTTGCCAATATTTTTTGGTAAAAACTTGGACTCATACCGTCTGGGCCGGGGGACTTATCAGGGTGCATACTAAATAATGCAGACTTCACTTCTTTTGGATCAACTGGCACTAACATAGCTACGTTTTGATCTTCTTTGACACAACTAAGAACACAATTAGTCACTTCTGAAAAATCTGTATCCGTAGCTGTAAAAAGATTTGAGAAATACTTTACCATTGTTTCTTCCAAGCCAGATCCCCATTCAACAACTGCACCATCTTTTTAAAAAAAAACTGATTTTATTCATTTTACGGCGAGCCTTTGTAACAACGTGGAAGTAATTGCTGTTACTATCTCCTTCTTTAAGCCATAGTTGCTTGCACCTCTGACGCCAAAAAACCTCTTGCTGGGAATAAATTTCCATCAGTTGCTTTGCATTTTCCTGATACAACTGAACGGAATGATCGTCATTTCTTCCTTTTGTTACCTGCATAATCTTTTTACAATGCTGTACTCGAGTTCTAAAACTCCATGTGACTTCTTTTCCCCATCTTGCCAACATCTCTGAAGTGAAATTGATTTTCTCTACGAAAGATTTTCCCTGATTTAAACGCCATGATTCCTCAACAATTTTCCCGCACATGGGGTCTCGTTACCAAGCATTTTCGAAACGGAAGCTCTTTACTTTAACATCATAAGAGCGCGTAAAAGGTTCAAGAAGGATAGGGCTGTGATCAGAAGTAGAAATCTTCAAATTTATTAATTTAGTGTCTGTAAATTGATTCATAAAATTTACTGACACTAAAGCTCTGTCAAGTCTGATCTCCATCCACTTCTCTGAACTGTGCCCTCTCTCCCAAATATAAGGATAACCTTCCATACCTAAATCAATCAGACCACAGTCATTAATGCATTGTTGAAATCCTTGAATAAGCCAGGTTGGATATGGACGTCCTCCATGCTTCTCTTCTTGGCGAGTAATGTTATTCATATCTCCGAGAATTACCCAAGGAACAGACATTTGACTCTGCAGCTTTCTAATTAACTCCCATGTGTCCTTCCTTTTCGTACGATCAGGTTCGCCATATAGACCTGTGAGACGATACTTGTTCCACCCTTTTTGTTTCTATGAGTACATCAATATGATTTGTACTATAAGAAAGCAGCTCCACCTCGCACTGGTTTCTCCAAAGAAAAGCTATACCACCATTGTGACCTTGGGTGTCTACTGTGAAAGCACCATCAAACTGTATGAGCCTTTTTATTTTTTCAACTCTATCTCGTTTACATAAAATCTCACTAAGAAAGACAAACTCTGGGCTCTTTTGAAGTATAGACTCCTTAAGGAATTGTAAAGCCCATGGGGTCCCAAGCCCATGGCAATTCCAACTCAAGGTACTCATGATCCTTGGCGGACCTCTTTTACAAGGCTCGCCATCTTTACGTTTTTTTGGAACAGTTGAGTTTATTTGAACATCTTGATCCATTCTAGTTACAGTTTCTTCTTCTGAGCCCAAGTCCAGCTCTGTACTTTTAATCACCTCATTTATCTGATCCGGCCCATCTTCAGTCCTGCGCTTTTTACTTTTTATAACAGTAACCCCATTTTTCGTGGGATTAGATTGGATATTATCCTTTCTTATAGCTGTCTCATTTAAAAATCCTTCCTTCGCGCCATTTGTTGTTACACTTCCATGATTTTCTCCTTCATGCATATTCTCCTCCAGATTTTGTGGATCTTGATTCATCTCCTCATTTCTGTTCCATGCCTCAACTGTTATCGGATTCCGACCATCTGCATTATTTTCTCGGAGCCATTTAACACCTATCATTTTTGTTTGTCTCTTCAATGGTGCTCTCATCCAAGGACCATATGGTTTAGTAATTTCGCCTTCAGGGGTATCGAACAATCTACTACAGAACTTATTTGAGTGGCATAAAATGCCACAAATGAAACAAAATGTGGGAATGTTTTCATATTTGAATAGGATCCAGAACCAATCATTTCCAGTCTTCCGCACCTTCATCCTTCTCTTCAGCGGTTTTGATAGGTCTACTTTAACTCTAGCTCTCAAATATTCCTTCCATCCTCCCGTAAAATTGCTTGGGCAGGACTGAACAAACGTGCCAATATAATTGCCCACTTCTTGAACCACCTTCTCCGTCATAAATCCTGATCGTAACTCATGAATCTGAACCCACAGGTCCATTGTATGCAAGTTTACAGTACGAGGAATGTCTCATCTCTTCATTCTTGCAATTACTAGCGCCTTTCGATTAAAAGACCGAGGACTTCCCTCAATAACCCTCCTGATATCTACCTCGTGATAGAACTGGAATACATATAAATTCACGTCCACCTCCTTTATATATACTCCTTTACTTGGCTCCATAATGTAGCCATAGTTTGCTTCATTGCAGTAAAATCGATTGCTCCTTCAAACAGAAAACGTCCAACCAAGCATAAATCTGCGTTGAAATCCTGAGACCTGTCAAACGTATTTTCTCCCGTTTCCTCTCAAAAAACCAATCCTTCATCCTCTTCATCATCCATCATAATCCAGAGCCATATTATTCATAGCTTCAATGATTTTACTTGTAGAAGTCATAATATTCTAAAGACACGAAAGCACAGCACGTAGGCGACAAAGACAGAAAGAAAAACTGGAAATACTCTATAGACTTTTGTAAAGACGGGCCTTGAAAAAATTTCAAGACATAACTACCATGTTAAAAGACAAGACAGTCAACTTTTTTAAGATACCCCAAATGCCCAAGCACATAGATTGTTTAGATAAGAATCTGCATATTCTTAAATGGGATAGCAGTTACTAATTATAGAGACTTTGAGGGTGTTACTAATTAATTAATTAATTATAGCGGTTACTATTTTTTAGTGATTTTTGACTTTAAGTCGAAAAATGTTTATTTGTGTAATAAGTCAGAAAATGACTTAAAGTTAAAAAAATAACTTAAAGCCATAAGCTGATAAGAGATATTTTTTTGAACAACTTATTTTTTTTATTGATTTTATTTGATAAAAATTAATATTATCATTCAAATGTATTATTTATCAAATTTATTTTAATTGTCACAATTTTAATAACTCATAAGTTACTCCTAATACACAATTACCCAAACAAATATTAACTTAAAATTTTCACTTTTTACTTATCATTTTAAGCCATTTAAGTCATCTATACTAAACTATAATAGCCAAACTAGGGGATAATTGGTAGTTTGGTTCACACCTTACTAAACTATAATAGCCAAACTAGGGGATAATTGGTAGTTTGGTTCACACCTTCCTTTTTTTCAAGTCTCTTTCCTTTTTAATTTTTTTTAATTTTTTATGTAAAAAATAAATAGTATGCAAATTGGAATATACTACCCCCACGTTTCTAATTTCCTACTCAATTTACTAAACTCTCTTCAGAGACCCAAACTATACCAACCTCACCTCTTCTCTCTGCTCGGTTTCTTTGCTCTGCTGCTTCCTCCCTCTGTCACCTAAAATTAATAAATTTAAAAAAAAAATAACGAAAACCAACAAGAAAATTATAGAAAAATATATAAACTAGACCGTGCTTGGCAAATCTATACTAAACTATAATAGCCAAGCCATAGGATAATTGGTAGTTTGGTTAGCACCTTCCTTTTTAGTCACCCCTTTTTTTAATATTAGTTAATTCAAAATAAAAAATAAAAAATAGATAAATACTAATCTATCTATACTAAACTATGATACCCAAATAGCCAAATCATAGGATAATTGGTAGTTTGGTTAGCACCTTACTTTTTAGTCACCCCTTTCCTTTGTGATTTTTTTTAATATTAGTTAATTCAAAATAAAAAAAATTAAAAATAGATAAATTGCGATATATTCCAACCAATTTATACTAAATCTATACTAAACGATAATAAGTAAAATATGGTATAATTTGTAGTTTTGTACATAAAAAATAATAATAGATAAATTGTAATATATCCGACCAACAACATATTAAATTTTATTCTAAAAATATAAAAAAAGTTAAAATTACATCAATTATTGTATTTTATTTTATAAACAAAAAAATCATATTTAAAAATTAAAATATTTAAAAGATCCCGTGCTTTGCACGGGTTATAAACTAGTAAGTAATAATTTTAAGATTAGCCAAATATGGACTCTTACGGGTATCGACTTGTATATTTCACAATTTAAACACCCCAGAATAATATCTCCGAGAACAAAATTGCAGTCACTGAGTGAGACATCGAGACCTGATAGATTTCAATTTTGTAAATATTATAACTTCATAATCTGAGAAAAGTAAGATTATGCACATAGTAGCTTTTGTGCTAGTATAATGATTTAATAATATATTATGTGTCAAAAATGATATTTAGTTTATGCTACCAATTTTTACACAAGTAGGAGGAGTAGTGGAGTAGTACAAATTAAATTAGAATTGTCATGCATTCATTATGTTATGGTACTCTTGCACGCAATAATTATCATTCTCAATCAAATTAAACTATTATGACTGACCGGAATTTGACATCTAACCGTGGAAATTTGAATATGATGATTCACGGAAGATATATAGTTATAGTTTGCATATATGATATCTGCAAACTCAAGTATCATGGAGACTATGTATAGTTGAACTTCGATGCCCTCCAGGCCTCCATGAGTGGTGGAATTCGGAAGAGTTCAATCTTTAGTTGAATTTGAAAATTTAATGAAATTTTAATTTAAAATCTTAATTCATACTTATAAATTTGATAAATTTTACATTGAGTTCTGAATAATTATGGATGATTGGTGAAAATGATAAATATTATTGTTAAAACAATTTTAGTTTTTAATCATTTTAAATTCTGATTCCGTCACAGCTCACGTGACTCTGCAATGTGTAACGCAGCCTATATATAGTGGTTAAGGGGTCATATACACACGCACACATACAATTACACAGCACAAGAACCAAGTGAGTGTTGTAAGAACATGGAAAATATGGAGAAGGATAGTAGCCATGTCGTCCAACGGAAGAAGGGTGGACTAGTAACCATGCCCTTCATCTTTGGTAAGCTTCATTCACTCACACAAGCACACACACAGACACAGACACAGACACATACCTCATTTTCATTTTCTCTTGTAAAAGCTAGTAGTTAAACTTGTTGTGATTTCGGAAACTTAATTAGTTCTTGTTCGAAAATATGCACACAGCAAATGAAACATCGGAGAAGTTAGCTGTTGTTGGATTCGGGACTAACATGATAAGCTACTTAACTGTGCAACTTCACATGCCTATCACAAAAGCAGCCAATACTCTCACTAACTTTAGTGGTACTGCAAGCTTGACACCAATGATCGGAGCTTTCATAGCTGATTCATATGCTGGACGCTTCTGGACTATAACAATTGCTTCCATCATTTATCTAATTGTAAGCTCATAACTCCTCTCATTTATACACATGCATACACATTGAATAATTTCACACTCTGTATTACCGGAATAATCGGATTGAATAATTTATTAACAAATTTTGTAGTTTGTATTTTGCACCGACAACTAGGTTGTCAAAGTTGTTATATTTTTAATAGCAGGAAGTGTAAAGTAATTATGTTGATAAATGTTTAAATATGACAGGGGATGACAAATCTAACAATATCAGCAATACTACCAAAGTTGAGGCCTCCACCATGTCAAGGTGAACAAGTGTGCCAAGAAGCTGATTCGGGTCAACTATTAATCCTCTATGCCTCACTTCTGTTAACGGCAGTTGGAGCGGGTGGGATCCGGCCCTGTGTAGTGGCATTCGGAGCTGATCAGTTCGATGAAACAGACCCGAATCAGAAGACGTCCACGTGGAAGTTCTTCAACTGGTATTATTTTTTCATGGGTTCCTCCATGCTTCTGGCAGTGACAGTAATTGTGTATATTCAAGACAATGTGGGATGGGGATGGGGCCTTGGCACGCCAACTGTGGCTATGGCTCTTTCAATAATTGTATTTATTATTGGATATCCGCTTTATCGAAACATGGATCCTGCAGGGAGTCCGTTTACGCGGTTGATACAAGTTTGTGTGGCTGCATTCAAGAAGAGAAATCTACCAATGCTTTCTGATCCTAAGTTATTGTATGAGAATGATGAACTTGATGCTCCTATTTCTTTGGCAGGAAGGCTTTTGCACACTAAACATATGAAGTAAGTCTAATTCTATCCACCTATTGCTGTTTAGAAACCTTTTAATCAAAATGCGATCATTACATGATGATACTTAATAGAGTTAAAAGAAAGGGCGTGTGTGAAATGCATTATTTTTAGAATAAATTACAAAATGGTGGCCGAAATTTACCCACATTAGCATTTCGGTGATCACACTTTCAAATTTGCAATTTGGTGGTCAGCTATTGCTTTTAATCTTCAAAAAGGTGGCTAAGAACCATTTTTTTTCTTCAAAAAAGTGATCCTTAGCCATCTTTTCGAAAAATAAAAATAACGTATGACCACTATATTGCAAATTTGAAAATCTGGCCACCAAAATATAAAATGAGATTAAATTCGACTACAAATTTGCAATTTACTCTTATTTTTATTATCAAGATTGTGATGCTTGTAGAATGGGATAAGATTGGACTAGCAAGTGGGAAACAAGGATGTACCATATGTAATTTAATTCACAAGGGAAACAAGAATTTGTAGATCTATTTTACAAGAGTAAAAGTTGTTTCACAATTATTGAGTTGGCCCCTTGTCTTATTAGTACATGTGAGTAGAGTTGGAGTATTGCATGTGGTGAAAATAAGAAATTTGTGATGCCTAATTCTCTTGCAAGAGGTTGTCTTTTTAGTATCCCTTCTTGGATTGAACTTTTAGGACAATGAAGAGATTTAGGACTCAGGTTCACAGTATTAACTACTTAAGTAACCATGATCTTGCTGTGTGAAATCAATACCAAAAGAGAAGAGTGCAAAAAGTACTTAGTTTCAAAGTTTAGGTAAATTTTATTTAAGTTATTCTTTCAAGTGGTAAATTAACTGCTGTAGTTGATGTGTTCAACGTATTAGGTCACCTGTTTGCTTAACGTTTTCTTCATGTAGGTCCATTTTCATGTAATATACACTTGTTTGCCCAAACTATCAAACAACTCTCGCATAGAAAACGACTACTGACATAAACTGCTACTGTCAAATTAGATTGCTTTATCTTTCGTTGAAGAAAATTAAATTTTTTGCGTTCAACTTGCATGCTGTATTCATAGCTGACACTGAATTCGAAACATTATTAGTATATTTGGTTATGTGTGCAGAACTGGTTCGAATCTATTGAATTCTTACGTATGGCATACAGTTAGTTCAGACTTTTCAAATGCTGTAGTTAACAATGATTGAGATGTTTTTTTCAATTTTTAAATGCTGTAATTCAGACTTTATTTGTTACTGGCGATGATTTTGAATCCCAGGTTTTTGGACAAAGCAGCTATTGTAACAGCAAAAGATAACATAAATTCGTCATCAAAACTAAACCTTTGGAGGCTAAGCACTGTGCATAGAGTTGAAGAACTGAAAACAGTGATCCGAATGGGACCGATTTGGGGATCTGGAATCCTCCTTATCACAGCCTACGCTCAACAAGGCACATTTTCTCTTCAACAAGCCAAAACCATGGATAGACACATCACAAGTTCCTTCCAGATCCCAGCTGGCTCAATGACAGTCTTCACTTTAACCTCCATGCTAACTACAATCATTCTCTATGATCGCATACTCATCCCATTGATTAGTCGTTACACTGGTGTAGAACGTGGCATTTCCTTCCTCACACGCATGGGAATTGGCTTTGTCATTTCAACACTAGCTACTTTAGTTGCTGGTTTTGTGGAAATCAAGCGAAAACAAGCTGCCACGGACGCTGGCCTCTTAGACAAGCCTCATTCCATAATTCCCATACACGTATATTGGCTTGTGCCTCAGTATTGCCTTCACGGAATAGCTGAAGCATTCATGTCAATTGGACACCTTGAGTTTTTCTATGATCAAGCACCGGAAAGTATGAGGAGTACTGCAACTGCGCTGTTTTGGATGTCAATTTCGGCTGGGAATTATACGAGTACATTCTTGGTTTATTTGGTGCACAAGTATACTGCAGGCCCTGGTGGATCAAATTGGCTTCCGGATAGAAATTTGAACAAGGGAAAGTTGGAGTATTTTTACTGGCTGATCACGTTGTTGCAAGTTGTAAATTTTGTTTATTACCTTTTATGCGCGAAATTCTACACTTTCAAGCCAGTTCAGGTTCATAACATCAAGTCTGATCATGCAACGAAAGATGGAGGTATTGAGTTAGGGAGCCACGTTTAGTTCAACTCTCATGGTCTCAGAAGTTTTTAACTTCTTTAAGCTTTAGGTAGTTTAAATTGTCCACTAAAAAGGTAATTTATTGGATGCTGTAAACAATGAAGCTCTTAGCACTACTATTTAGCTTGTAAAATGATACAGAACTTTGATGCCAAACAATTATCTAATACGTCACTTGTACGTGAAATCACGAATTTATGATGCGACCCAACTTGTTACAAACTTTAATACGTAATTAAAAGAGAAATCATGTGCAGTGCAACCGTGAAATGTTATCGATGATGAAAGCATATGCTCATGGCTATTTCGAATCTTTATGCTATTGCGATGATTTGACATTAGTGTCTTATTATATTGCTTAATCATGTGAATTGGATTAAATAAAGTAGACATTTATCTAAGGGCGATCAATAAAGATAAAATGACTTTTATGCAGAAACTTAGCAAAAAAAAAAGAAGAAGATAAAATGTCGACTCTTTCTCTATTGCTAAATATTTTGTCAATACGGTGACCGATTAAAGCATGGCGCCCGATTCCCTAAATATTTGGGGGGCGATATTTATGCCAAGGAAAATTAAAGGCCGAAGACGCATACAACCCCTAAATATTAATTATATTTATATTAATTATGTTAAGGCGATTTTCAAGCCGAAGATGCATAAATCACACAAAATAGTTATAAATATGCAAAGGCAAATTAAAGACCGAAGACGCATAAAATAGCTATAAATATGCTAAGGCAAGTTTCAAATCGAAGCCGCATAAAACAATGCAGTTTTATGTTAAGGCAAAACTAAACTGAAGACACATAAATAAATAAAAATTATGTTAAGGCGATTTTCAAGCTGAAGATACATAAATCGATTAAAACTATGTTAAGGCATATAAAAAGCCAAAGATGCATAAAATTAAAATCATGCAAAAGGAAAATCATTCCAAAACGATAAAAATTAATATTAAAAACTCGAACTATTAATAGCCCGAAGGCCGGAATGTTAAATGTTTACAGCCCGAAGGCAACAATAAAAAAGAAAAAAAGAAAAAAGTCTACTCTAAAAGCTCTTCGTCTTCGCCTGAGGAGATCACCGGGGGCTCCTCGAGACCATCGGGACGACCAACCGGATCCTCGAAGCCTTCCTCAACAAGGGGCTTGTGATCCAAGCCCAAAGTGGCAGCCCTCTTCACGACCTCGTCGTGGCCCATCTGGTAGCACCGTTCTTCGGCATTCAGCCTCAGTTTGGTCTCCTTACGGGCAAGCTTCCAGGAGGCCTTGAGCTGTTGGTTCCGGGTTCGAAGAGCCTTGTTATCCTCCTACAGCCTTTTACGGTCCTCTTTCAGGATCCTCGTCTGCCCCTCTAGCTTTTCGAGATCCTCATTCGCCATCCGAAGAGCCTCCTCGGCTTGAGTTGCCCGGACCTCTATCTGCTCACATGGCTGAAGTGGAGTTGCATGTTCTGCACCTTATCGGTGACAGCAGCAACCATCGGCGCAGCCTGAAATGAGACAAAGAACAAGTTATACAGGGCGAACGATAAATTAGATTGAAAATTATACAAATGTACAAACACTTACCATAGAGAGAAGACCTAATAATTCGGCGCAAGCGTCCACCGGACTCAGCCGCTCATATTTTGGTCGGTCCGCTGGCAGCATGAGGGCTCGGCACAGATCCGGACCGATGTCCTTAGCCGCCATAGGAGCAGGAATGGCGAAGGTGTCCGTTTCCAGCACGACCCACGAGGGGGCATAAGTCTTGACGACATCCCCCATTCGCACCCTTTTCCGGGAGTTAGGTGACAGTGGAGCATCCCCAGCTTGATTGGGTTGTCGGCGGGGTGAAGGAGGAACATACTTCTCTAGGGCACTTTTGAAAGGCATATGTTTAGGCCTATTAATATTCCAAGGAAACAACTTAATTTAAACAAGTATGTAATAAGTAAATAATAAGGTTATATGTCACAGGAATCTCAGATAGTTTTATCTGTCAAGAGAATGGAGAATTAAAAGTCATCTACAGACTTGAAGTTATTCTACATTGAAAGAAGTTCAATTTATTGATCAAGCCTCAGTGAAGTATTCAAGTTAGTGGATTTACTACAGTGACAGAGATTTCCAGTGGTGACTGAAGAAGTACAGGATACATAATTTTGTCAAGCTAAAGAAAGGAAGCCACAGCTTTAAATGTTTTAAAGATGAAGAATTATCATTGAAGTCAGTTATTCATGAAACCAGACAGTGCATCGAATGACGACATCATCAGTGGAATTAAGTCATCTCTATTCAGTGGTTTTCAGAAGAGAGAGAGATGCAAGGCTTTAAAGATATCTTATTTAATTTATTAATTTAATTTAATTAATAAATTAATTCTATCAGAATTAATTTATTTATTAAATTAATTAGGATAGTAGTTTAAATTATTTATTAACTTAATTCTATTTTTAAGAATTAAGTTAATCTCTAATTTAATCTAACTAATTAAATTAAAAGGATTTTCTGAAAATGGACTAGTATGATCTAGTTTAATTAAAAGAAAAACAAAACTCGGTATGACCTATTTAAGAGGTCATACAAGTGTTTTGTATTTCTTTTATTTAAATCATTTCTGATTTATTAAAAGGTCATACTATGTACTTTTCTCTGGTCATACCGTTTACTTTTTCTTTGGTCATACCGAGATTAAGTTAAATAATGCAAGGTCATACTGATGGAGCAGGTTCTACCGAGTTTACTTTATCAGGTCATACAAGACATTTGGCAGGTCATACAGGCAAATGTATTTAGTTTGAATAGGCGGCCAAAAAGAGACAGACACATTATTGAAAAGAAAAAACAGCAGACAGATTTTCTCTCAAGAACAAAAGAAGAAGACATTTGATTTCATTTCTTCTCAAGCAATTAATTCTAGTTTGTATTGTTAAATCCAAACCACTAGAATTTGATTACTTGTATTGCTTTGACTATCTAGCGGATTTTTATCCCTAGAACGAATCTCAAATTATCAAATATTGTTAAATCATTTTATTACAAAAATAGATAAATTCATGTCGAATTTATTCTAGATTTGTTTTAATTTATTTGAGATTCAATCTTGTACTAAGTATCATTTGTAACACCCTTCAAGTTTAATATAAGTTATATTTAACTTGAATCTTGTTTCATTTTTATTCCGCATCAATTTGTTCCTAAACAGTTAAATCTTTTAAAGAACAAATTCGATAAAACGGTATAGTTTGTATTCAACCCCCCTTCTACAAACTTATCAGGACCTAACAATTGGCATCAGAGCCTTTTGATTGATATACAAATCAAAGATCCAATTGTTTTGAGATTTTTCTTTTAAACTCTGATTTTTTATTTGATTTCTAAAAATCTCAAAAGATGTCTACTACACAGAAAGTGGGGACAGTTAAAATCCCAATATTCAGCAAGGAGCATTATCCAATGTGGAAGAAGAAAATGCTCCTATTTCTTAAGGTTGCAAATCCTAAATACTTGGATGTGCTGAAGAGTGGTCCCAAACTCCCTATGATTATTGATCCTGAAGTTGTTGAGGATAATGTTGTGACTAGGGCTGCTAGGATGTACCCTAAAGATCCCAAGGAATACACTCCTGATGAGAAAGAGGATGTTACCTTGGATTCCTGTCTTCAGTTGATCCTTATTGAGAGTCTTGATCCTATCATGCATAATCATGTCCTAAATTGTGAAACTGCCAAACATATTTGGGGAACCATAGAGATAATCAATGAGGGGACTGAAGAGGTTAGGGAGAATATGCTGGAAATTCTCACTTCACAATATGAGCATTTCAGATCAAACCCTGGTGAAGGTATCTCTCAGGTTTTTGAGAGATACAACAAATTAATCAATGATCTGAATCTCAATGGGAAGCACTACACCAACAAGGAGATTAACAAGAAGTTCCTTCTTACACTTCCACCTCATTTGGAGCACAAGATATCTGCTATTAGAGAAGCAAGAGACATGAATGAGCTTGCTTTGGAAAGATTGTATGGTGTCTTGAAGACCTATGAGCTGGAGCAGATTCAACAGAAGGAGCTGTATGGAACTGGAAGGATTGTTGGTACCTCCACTGCATTGGCTGCTGAAGTCCCACAGAAACTGGAAGTGAAGGCTGTTCAACCTTCCAGTTCTCACATGAATGTTATTGATGCTGAATATGGATTAACATCCATTGATCAATCTGGTGGTGACTTCTATTCTTTGGAAGAACTTGATCAGCTGGAGGATGGTGATTTGGCTTTGATAGTCAGAAAGTTTGGGAAGTTTAGATTCAAGAGGAATCCCAATCTTAAGTTCAGACCCAGATTTCAGAGAGGTGGATCTTCATCTTCAAGTGGCACAAGGGGTGGCTACAAAACTGGAACTGTGGATAGGAGTATAATCAGATGCTACAATTGCAATGAGTTGGGTCACTTTGCTACTGAGTGCAGAAAGCCAAAGCAAGTGACTAGAAACACATTTGATTCTAGCAAGAAGAACAAGATTGGGAAGGCCTATGTTGCTGAGGGAAAGAGTTGGGATGACACTGACAGTGATGAAGAAGCAGGTGAGATTGGGAACCTTGCTTTAATGGCTAAAGAGGAAAGCACTTCATCCAGATACATGTCAGAGGTAACCTTTACTGATGCTGAAATGATTTATCATCTTGGTGGCACCATAAGTTGTGCACGCACTGAAAATGATAGAATAAATCTTTTAAACACAAATCTTGAAAAGGAATTAAAAGATTTGAAACTTGTGCATGTTAATCAGGATGAACTTAATGAGAAAATTGCTTTTCTGGAGAATAGGGTTAAATGTTATATTCAACTGGAAACCATTCTCAAAGAGCAGATTAGTGAGCTCAAAACCAAAGCTAATGCCTATTACAACTCTTGTAAAACGGCTAAAGAAATTTTCAATAAACAAGCTATTGGTAATCATGTCAGTATAGGTTATGATTATAATGAGGCTATAGGATTGCTTGGTATTAATACACCTTGTAGGGTCAGAGAAGAAGGAAAGGCTGTTCCTTATATTCTTAAGGGTATTAAAACACCCTTCTGTAAGGAGTCTGAGGCAGAGCCTCTGAATGAATCTTCTATCATTATTGCTGAGGAGATTCATGAAGAAGATGTTGCCTTAGAAGCTGAGAAATCCAAAAAGTGTGTATCTGATATTCCAGTCAAAGTTGCTACAACTGTAAAGACTAAATCAGATATCCATAAGTTGGATCAAAATAACTGTAGAACTAACATGCCTGTTATTAATTCTTCTCATAAAGCATGTGGTGTGAGTAATTGCATGTCTTGTGCTTTTAATGTTATGTATGCTTTCTTTAATAAAAAGCATGTATCTAGTGATAAGACTGCTCCACGTCAACATGTTAATAATAAGAAGCATGGTAAAGCTAAGACTGCTAATCCTCCTAATATTAAAGTGGATTCATTTATCCCTAAGCCTACTCAGAAATGTGTTAAGGCTGGCTATAAATGGAAACGCTCTTATGTGAAAAAGGTTGAAGTAGTTTTAGTTAGAAATGTTGTTTTGCCTGACAAAGGCCAGTTCTTTAAGTATGCCGGACCCAATCAATTTTGGGCTCCGAAGAAGGACTAATCTATCTGATATTGCAGGGAGTTAAACAGGTAAACCGAGTTATGTGGATTCTGGACAGTGGCTGTTCAAGGCATATGACCGGAGATAGAGCCCTGCTATCAGATGTGATTGTGAAAGCTGGCCCAGTAGTTACCTTTGGAGATAACAGCAAGGGTATTACAAAAGGATATGGCTGTTTGAAGTACGGAAATGTTATCATTGAAGATGTTTCATTTGTGGAAGGTCTGACGTTCAATCTTCTCAGCATCAGTCAGTTCTGTGACAGAGGATATGCTGTTTCCTTTGAAAGAGAGAAGTGTCAGATCACTCACAAGAAGAATGGAAAGCCTGCTCTTCAAGGAGTAAGGAAAGGTGACTTGTTCATAGCTGATCTGAACTCGGGATTCAAAGATGAAGTGAATTGTTTTTATGCTAAAGCTTCATCAGATGATAGTTGGCTATGGCACAAGAAGATGTCTCACCTTAACTTCAAAACTATGAACTCTTTAGTCAAGAGGGAATTAGTTAGAGGTTTGCCTCAGATGGAATTTACACAGGAAGGACTGTGTGAGGCATGTGAGAAGGGAAAGTCAAAGAAAGCTTCTCACAAGGGCACTGACACATCATCAATAACTGAACCTCTTCAGCTACTGCACATGGATTTGTTTGGTCCAGTTAATGTGATGTCCATGTCAAAGAAACAATATGCACTTGTGATTGTTGATGACTATTCAAAATATACATGGGTTTTATTCCTACATTCCAAGGATGAGACCCCATTCCTGGTGATTAGCCATGTAAAGTTGATTGAGCTGGATTCTAGATTCCCTGTTAGAGCCATAAGGTCAGATAATGGTACGGAATTCAAGAATGCCATTCTGAATGACTTTTGTGCTGATAAAGGAATAACAAGACAGTATTCTGCCCCTAGAACTCCTCAACAAAATGGAGTAGTGGAAAGAAAGAATCGTACATTGATTGAGGCTGCTAGGACTATGTTAAGTGAGTCTAAACTTCCAATGTACTTTTGGGCTGAAGCAGCGAATACAGCTTGTTATACTCAGAATCGAACTTTAATCAACAAAGACCTAATGAAGACTCCGTATGAGATCATGAACAACAAGAAACCAACTGTCAAGTACTTTCATGTATTTGGAGCAAAATGCTTTGTGCTTTTAGATGAGAATGTTAAACGTGGCAAGTTTGAGGCAAAGGCACAAGAAGCTATTTTTGTTGGTTATTCCAGAAGATCTTACAGGGTTTATGTGGTTGGCAGTCACACAGTAAAGGAAAGTGTCAATGTTACTTTTGATGACACTAAGTTCCCCAATATCCAAAAAGAAGATTCATCTGAAGAGCTGAAGTTTGATAACTTGCCAGACTCAGAATCAGATGATGAAGCCCCACCTGAAGTTATTGCTGGTGATGATAATAACAATGATGATAATGATCATGGTGATGGTGGTGGAAACACTGGTAACAATGGAGATACCACCAACACTGGAGAAGAATCATCAAGGCATACAAGCAACAACTCAGGGGGAGCAAATGAAGGATCAGCTAGTCACTCACAACATCAAAGTGAATTTCAAGGCGAATCATCAAGATCAAATCTTCCAAGACAGACTGTTTGGAATAGGGCTCATCCTTTTGAGCTGATCATTGGTGATCCAGATGTTGGAGTTAAAACTAGAAGTGCTTCTCAGAATGAATGTCTCTTCTCAGCATTTCTATCTAAAATGGAGCCAAAGAAAACTGAGGAAGCACTGACTGATCCAGATTGGGTGATTGCTATGCAAGAGGAACTCAATCAGTTTGAACAACAGCAAGTCTGGAAGCTGGTACCCAGGCCAAAGAACAAGAAAGTTGTTGGTACAAGATGGGTATACAGGAACAAGCTAGATGAGGATGGCATTGTCACAAGAAACAAGGCAAGACTGGTTGCACAAGGGTATTCACAAGCTGAAGGCATTGATTATGATGAAACCTATGCACCAGTGGCTAGACTTGAGGCCATCAGGATGTTCTTAGCATTTGCTGCTTATTCCAATTTTAAAGTCTATCAAATGGATGTTAAGAGTGCATTCCTGAATGGTGAACTTGATGAAGAAGTGTATGTGGAACAGCCCCCTGGCTTTGAAAATCAGGAGCTGCTGGACTTTGTGTACTTTCTCTTCAAGGCTATCTATGGTCTTAAACAAGCCCCAAGAAAATGGTATGACACTCTCTCTGGTTTTCTTTTAGAAAATGGTTTTGTTAGAGGTATCATAGACAAAACTCTTTTTTCAAAGAAACACAAAAGTGATATGATATTAGTCCAAGTCTATGTGGATGACATCATATTTGGGTCTACTAATGATAATCTCTGTAAGAGATTTGCTGAGCTAATGCAGAGTAAGTTTGAAATGAGTATGATGGGTGAGCTGAAGTTCTTTCTTGGATTGCAAGTAAGTCAAAGGTCAAATGGTATATTTATTTGTCAATCCAAGTATCTCAAAGAACTCCTCAAGAAGTATCACATGGAGGACTCAGCATCTGCAAGGACTCCATCTGCAACAGCCGTCAAACTTGGAGCTTCTGACAAATCTATCAAGGTAGATGTTACAAGCTACAGAGGTATGATTGGCTCCTTACTCTATCTTACTGCTAGTAGACCAGATATTATGTATGCTACATGCTTGTGTGCAAGGTTCCAAGCTGAACCTAGAGATGTACATCTCATTGCTGTGAAAAGAATCTTCAGATATCTTAAGGGTACACCTAATCTAGGTATCTGGTACCCTAAAGATTCTGGTTTTAATCTTGTTGGATATACAGATTCTGATTATGCAGGTAGTGTTGTGGATAGAAAGAGTACCTCTGGGAGTTGTCAATTCCTTGGAGGTAGGTTGATTTCCTGGTATAGCAAGAAACAGCAAACAGTTTCCAATTCAACAGCAGAAGCTGAATATATTGATGCTGGAAGCTGTTGTGCTCAGATCTTATGGATAAGGAATCAATTAAAGGACTACGGCTTTGCATTAGACAAAATTCCCATATTTTGTGATAATACAAGTGCCATAGCAATCTCCAACAACCCTGTGCAGCACTCGAGAACAAAGCACATTGATATCAGGTATCATTTTATCAGAGAGCATGTTATGAATGGAACAGTGGAGTTGCACTTTGTACCCACTGAAGAACAGACTGCAGATATTTTCACTAAATCTGTTGACGAATC
This sequence comes from Heracleum sosnowskyi, assembly GCA_030848705.1. NCBI lineage: Eukaryota > Viridiplantae > Streptophyta > Magnoliopsida > Apiales > Apiaceae > Heracleum > Heracleum sosnowskyi. Next base: position 9,485,403 of record CM061238.1, read on the forward strand.
CACATTTATCAAGTTAGTTGGTAAATTGGGTATGTTGAACAGTCTTAGTGATTGATAATATCTCCAGGTTTGTTCTTAACTAAATCATTTTCTCTTGTTGATTTTGAGATGTTAAATATTGCCAATCCATGTTTATTGTATAAAGCTTGTTAATTTAAATGTTCTGAATAATTTAATTTCTTTAAAAATATTTTTCTCATTTTCCATGGAGAAATGTATTTTTATTGAAAGTTTACTTATTTAGACTCATTTAAGTTATTTTCAGATTATAAAATTTTTTGTTCAGATTTTTATGCAGGTTTAGTGTAATTTTGTGTTTTTGTTAATTTTTATGCAGAAGGTTTTAATACTGTTAGCATTTTTTTTTAAAAATTTCTGATGTTTTGCTGCTATTTGTGTACATTTCTCACTCGGTATGACCCTCCTCAGGTCATATTGGGTTATTTTCTCTAATATTATTAGTTTTTTAATCTCAAAACTCGGTATGACCCTTGAAACAGGTCATATTGATTTTATTTTTGTTTTAATATTTTCAAAAACTCGGTATGACCCTTGAAACAGGTCATATTGGTTTTTTTTTGTTGTTGTTTTGTTTTAATATTTTCAAAAACTCGGTATGACCCTCTGTTGTGGTCATACTCGTTTTATTTTTGTTTTAATAATCTCAAAACTCGGTATGACCCTCTGTTTTGGTCATACTGATTTTTATTCTTGTTTATTTATTCTCAAAACTCGGTATGACCTCCCTTTCAGGTCATACCGAGCTCAGCAGAACCTGTGCCTATAAATACTCTTATTTTGCAGGTTCTTTTGCTTCTCATCCCTCTCTAACTCAAGTTTTTACTTAGTTAACTTTGCTCTGGTTTGTGTTTTATTCTTAGAACAACGAACTATTGCAAATTTTTCTTGTGAATTTCTTGGGATTTTATTTCTTTTCTGATAATTATTATTATTAATTGCTGTGTTATTCTAATAATATTTTTAATTTTATTATTTATTTTCAAATGGCTGTGGAGTTTGTTGTTGAACGTTTTAATAATTACGTTGGCTATTTTGATCCCCTTAAGTGTTCTGTTGAACGTTTTAGGCCGTGGATTCGTTTTTTAAATGAACAATCAATTGCTAGCTATGCTATCACTGCTTCTGTTGATTTAAAGATTGAACCCCTTCGTCTATTATGCTTAACTGCTGTTGTTGCTGAAGATATGCGATCTTTCACATTCACTATTTCTGATCGTCAGTACACAGTAACTAAGGAGATCTTTTGTCAAGTGCTTCATTTTCCACTTGATAACTTTGTTAGATTCCCTACTGATCCTGAGTTAGTTCAATTTTTCTCTAGTATTGATTATCAAGGGAATATTGTTCTTCCTCGGTTGAATAAAGGTAATTTAGCATGTGAGTGGGATTTGTTCTTTGACTGTCTAGCTAAAGTGTTTAGTAATTCTACCAAAAACAACTTTACAGTCATCACTTCTCTACTACAAAACATTGCCTATGCTGCTGTTTATAACCTGAGGTTGGACATAGGAACTCTTGTGTGGGATCTCTTGATAAGGAGGATTTTCAATTACACTAGAGATATTGAAACTGGAAGGAAAGTTAAATGCTTTTATTCTCGTTTCCTTTCTCTGGTGTTGGACCATGTTCTTTCTGATGAACATAAAACACTGTTTTTAAACACTCCTTCTCAAGTTCCCGCACACACTAATCCTCTCATTTACTCAACCTTGTCCACAAGCTCAAAGTCTGGAAGGAGACCTCTAGTTCCACAATCTTATCTACGCGAGATTTTGCAACCACAGTTACCTTTACTCTTTATTGAACATCCAGTGGTTGCATCCTCGTCAGCAGGAACTTCAGTGGCACCTCCTAACACTATGGCACTTCAGGTAATATATCCTCTCTCAACTGCTCCACTAACCCAAGAGGTTCTTAGGATTGACCAAGGGATTGTAGAACCACAATCTCTGTCCACGGTCATAGAGCCACACACAGAGTCAACTCCATTGACCGCTCCCCTAGAACAATCAGCTACAACAAGAGCAAGTGAGCAACTTGAAGTAGAGTTTAATATGAGTGATCCCACAGCTCTGCCTCCACCACTAAAGAAGAGAAGAACACTACTCGAGGCATCTGTTAGCCAGTCTGTATCCTCCCAAAAGGATATAGATTCTCAAAAGGCCAATGAACAGTTACTAGAGACATCCTCTCTACAGGATGAATCTATTGAAATTCGCCATCAGGCCATGGCATTCTGTACAGAGTCAAGCACACTCCCATTACTCACAATGGGAGAAAACATTTCTGAAACATTAATAGAGACTCTTGCACAGGACACTCTGAGAGGAGAGCACATAGGAATGATTGATGAAACAGTGCCTACCATTGTCACGGTAGAAGGGCCTTCACAGGCTTCAGAGGGAAAATCTGATTCTTTGCCAACAATAATAGAATCATTTTCTCCCCTCCCAGAGGGAACATCTCTGGCTCCCCTAAGGGATTCTTCACTCGCAGTTTTAACTGGAGAAAGTGAAGGGCAACATGGTAAGTCTATATCTGAAGCAATTCAGTTTTCAATTTCTGATGAATTTTTGGACCTTACCATGGATTGGGATTCGCGAACTCCCATTGCACCACCAGTGACCTCTCAAGAAGGGGCTATGGTGATTTTTTCTGCAGGTACTTCAACTCCAACAATGGATAAACAGCTAGTGGTTAGTTCTGAGAGACAAACACAGAGCGATACACAAGCACGTGAGGTGAGTGAAACACCATCGAGAGAAATTGAGATGAGTGCACACAATGACACATACACTGCTTCATTATTGGCTCAAATAGCTGGTTTACAGAAACAACTTCAAGAGACCCAGGCTGAAAAGGAAATTCTCAAAGCACAAGTGGTTGAACGATCTACTTCCTCCACCTCTGTAACTAATCAGCTGGGTTCAATTAGAGATGAATTGGAAGGAGTGAAGGTCACATTGGTCCCAAAGATGAATGCTATTCAAGAATCACAAGTGTTAATGGCCTCGGATATGTCAGAGCTTTTGGTTTCTAATGCTGAGATCAGGGAGGCTATCAAACAGATTCCTATTATTTCAACCAAAGTAGACGCCTGTCAAGATACTATTGATGAAAATCAGTACTTCAATGATGAGAGGTTTACCAAGATTGAAGGAGGGATGCATCATCTGAACGAGGGCATGAAACATCTATATGCTATGATCAAGGTCTCACATCAACCCAATACTGAACAGAAGAAATTCTTTGAGGGTGATGATGATGAAGGGGGCGATGGAGACAGGGATGGTGAAGGAGAAAAAGAAGGTAAAAAGGAGGATCCTAAGGCTGATAAAGTCAAATCTGTAGAGGATGCCTCAACTAAGGGGGAGAATAAGGAGAAGGAGATACAAGGAGGAGAAGAAGTGAGAGATCAAGGAAGAGAAACTGAAGGTTCTGGTTCTGGAAAAGGGAAGCAGAAATTAACCTTTTCTGATGCTGACTACTATCAAGGTGAACAGGGAGATTTTGATGATATTGAATCTGGAGAAACCCCTGAAGATATCTTTGGTGAAGTGGAGGTTGAAGGAGAGGCTGATTTTGCTGACTGGGAAGATGAACCTGAAGTGGATCCTGCCTTTGAAGCTGAGCTGTTAAGACAGAAAGCTGATCTAAAGAGAAGAGAAAATGAGAATGCTAAGGTGTCTGACATAATCACAAAGCATCTAATTATCCAAAAAGCTGAACATCAAGAAAAGCAAAGGCTTCATGATTTAAAAGTCAAAGACAGAAAGTTATATGTGAGGCTGAAGCTTGGAGAAGAATGGGATAAAGCTAGAGAAATGTTCTCACATCCAACAGGGTCAGACAATGATGGAAGGTTCTTTAGCATGTTGGAAAGGTACAGACAGGTCAATCCAGACAACACAATATATATGAAAGCTCTTCATGCGGAGATTTCAAGAATTTCTACTGGATTTGACAGAGTCAGAGAGGAGTTGAAGATCTACATCTACACTCATAATGAGGGAACTTTCATAGTTTCTCTTAATCTTCTGGAAGGTAGAACTCTCTCTGAGCTTTGGGTATTCATGTGCAAAGTAAAAAGAACTTCTCCATTAGCTGAGTTGCTGCATGATCAGCTAAGAGACTTTGCAATGAAAGCTAGCCCTCAAGTTGTGGATGTGCCATATGAAGTTAAATTTTATAAAGGAAGGGCACTTCAAACTTGTGGTGTGGATCCAATATCTCTGAAAGATTATCCTGCCAAGCATCTTGTCTATATGGAGAACATGTTGAGGACAACAGGGTTTGCTACACAGGAAAAGACAGAAGTTGCTGATTTGATTCAAGACTATTGCATTGCCAATATCAAGAGATATCATCAAATGAAGAATAGGCTGAAGAAAGTCACAGCTCAACCTGTCAGACCTAGTGGCATTACTTCTGAATCTGATCGTATTTTGGACAAGGATTTGCTTGAGGCACTTGAAGAAGGAGAGATGATGGAATCTGAAATTTGAAGAAGCTCTAGTCTGTAAATGTTATATGTATAGAGCTTAGGTATTTCAAGATAGGATCAATGTAAACACATGTTCAGTCTAGAGGAACATCTATCTTGTATTTATCTTTAATGTTTGAATCTGGAAATGTTATATATAAACCAGAACTTTTCTTGTTATTTACTTGGCTCTTAAAAGTCATTTCTATTTCTTGTTTAAGTTAGTTGAGTTATCCTCTAGGTATTTGATTGTTATTCTCTAACAAACAAATAGGGGGAGATTGAAAGGCATATGTTTAGGCCTATTAATATTCCAAGGAAACAACTTAATTTAAACAAGTATGTAATAAGTAAATAATAAGGTTATATGTCACAGGAATCTCAGATAGTTTTATCTGTCAAGAGAATGGAGAATTAAAAGTCATCTACAGACTTGAAGTTATTCTACATTGAAAGAAGTTCAATTTATTGATCAAGCCTCAGTGAAGTATTCAAGTTAGTGGATTTACTACAGTGACAGAGATTTCCAGTGGTGACTGAAGAAGTACAGGATACATAATTTTGTCAAGCTAAAGAAAGGAAGCCACAGCTTTAAATGTTTTAAAGATGAAGAATTATCATTGAAGTCAGTTATTCATGAAACCAGACAGTGCATCGAATGACGACATCATCAGTGGAATTAAGTCATCTCTATTCAGTGGTTTTCAGAAGAGAGAGAGATGCAAGGCTTTAAAGATATCTTATTTAATTTATTAATTTAATTTAATTAATAAATTAATTCTATCAGAATTAATTTATTTATTAAATTAATTAGGATAGTAGTTTAAATTATTTATTAACTTAATTCTATTTTTAAGAATTAAGTTAATCTCTAATTTAATCTAACTAATTAAATTAAAAGGATTTTCTGAAAATGGACTAGTATGATCTAGTTTAATTAAAAGAAAAACAAAACTCGGTATGACCTATTTAAGAGGTCATACAAGTGTTTTGTATTTCTTTTATTTAAATCATTTCTGATTTATTAAAAGGTCATACTATGTACTTTTCTCTGGTCATACCGTTTACTTTTTCTTTGGTCATACCGAGATTAAGTTAAATAATGCAAGGTCATACTGATGGAGCAGGTTCTACCGAGTTTACTTTATCAGGTCATACAAGACATTTGGCAGGTCATACAGGCAAATGTATTTAGTTTGAATAGGCGGCCAAAAAGAGACAGACACATTATTGAAAAGAAAAAACAGCAGACAGATTTTCTCTCAAGAACAAAAGAAGAAGACATTTGATTTCATTTCTTCTCAAGCAATTAATTCTAGTTTGTATTGTTAAATCCAAACCACTAGAATTTGATTACTTGTATTGCTTTGACTATCTAGCGGATTTTTATCCCTAGAACGAATCTCAAATTATCAAATATTGTTAAATCATTTTATTACAAAAATAGATAAATTCATGTCGAATTTATTCTAGATTTGTTTTAATTTATTTGAGATTCAATCTTGTACTAAGTATCATTTGTAACACCCTTCAAGTTTAATATAAGTTATATTTAACTTGAATCTTGTTTCATTTTTATTCCGCATCAATTTGTTCCTAAACAGTTAAATCTTTTAAAGAACAAATTCGATAAAACGGTATAGTTTGTATTCAACCCCCCTTCTACAAACTTATCAGGACCTAACAACTTTGGTCGACCGTCTCAGAGTTCGGGGTTGCCGAATCCCCAGCTTGGTTCGCTTGGGAGGCCTGGAACTTCGCCTTTTTCCTCTCGATAATTTCTTAGCGCGTAGACACTGAGAATGCAAAAGCGACAAGTTATAAAAACAAGTTGAATAATAACTTAAGAGGTGCAGAAAAAGCAAAAGCAATCATAAAACAGGAGTTGAAGAAAACGTTACCAGTACCCAATAGGGTGAAGACCCATTGTCTATCCCGACTATCGACTAGTGGAGTTCGGCCCATGTCAAAATCCCACAAGCGAGAGTACTCATGTTCTTCGGTGCCGATCAAGGTGGGTTTAACCACCTGGACAGTCGGATCAACCACACGCCACTGGGACATGATGGCTATTTTGGGACCGGGGATATAGAACCACTTGTTGTGGCTCCCTTTGTTGTTTGAATTGGTTTCTACCTAGTCCATCCTATTGGTTCTCCGGGAGATAGTGTAGTTGCCCTTGTGTTTCCCGTTCTTCTTAAAATCGTAATGGTTCCAAAACAGACGTGCGGTGGGCTCGACCCTAGCAGCAAGACACCGACATTGAAATCCGTTCATATGAAGGAATCCATTCGGATCCATTTGTCCGGGAGCGATGCCCATTTGGCTGAACAACTTCTTTATTAACGGTAGAACGGGGACTCGGAAGCCGCATTTCAAAGCTGCTTTGGAAATTCCCGTGGCGACCGAACCATTGCCTTCGGGCACGGGGGGATTATGCCAGATACGGTCCTTCTTCCTATCCGGATAGATATGCCAAGCGCCGAAAGGTATGTCGTACTCCTGAACGAAGCCAGCCACGGTGTCTTCGGCCAACAACGAACGATAATTTACTACGGGATAGTCGGTGACAATGCTGAATGGGGATACTTCTGAAGACGGTCTCATTTCGCCAGAGGTTTCGGCTTCCGTCATTGACCGATCCATATCCCTGCATTCGAAAATGAGGAAATAATTTGCCATGTACTCGGAAGAATTTAGGAAGATAAATAACGGGAAAAAGAGCCGAGTACATAGGGCTTGGATCGGTCAAGGGTATCCTAGTTGTGAAAGAAAGGAGAATTACCGAAAAGTGTTCTATGAGCCTTAGGGATGGCCGAAAAACGTTCTAGGGATGTAATTACTCCGAAGAGTGTTCTTGACCCAAGGGCATCCTAACAGGCCTAGTCCTAATAGGCCAAAGGTATTTTGTATCCCCTATCATCTATTGTACACGCTAAAACACTAATCTAAACCCCTACCACATGCCTTTTTTATTAAAGTTTCAAATGCAAAACATTCCTACCCTAGAAAAAGCAAAACCCATTAAACTTAAAAGAGGCCCCCACACATACATGCATTCATATTCAAACAATATCTACGAATATACACAGTTCAAAATATGTGCATTGCAATTAAGAAATAAGGAGGAGAAGTACAATTACAGATACTTAATGGTGATTGAGAGTTTGGATGTGCAAAGGACGGAGTGGAAGTGCCTTGACTTGATCTTGATGCGCTTGAAGAATGGATTTCTTGACAGTATGAGAGTGTATTTGCGTGAAAATGGTAGAAATTGAAATGAGGGGAAACTAGTGTTTATAAAGTGTTTGAATGACATTTGGAAAGTGGAGATGAAACGTTTCAGATTCGACGATCCAGATGGGGATGCTTTGAATTCAACGGCTGTGATGGGGCACGAATCACGGGTCCAAACAGTTGTCATCATTGAGTTGGCACAACTTCCCAAGTAACGTGTCATGGTCATCTACTCGATCGAAGATCCTAAAGTGAAAGGCCAAAGAATCTTCCCAAATAAGGGTTTGGTTTTGGACTTTTGTCCGGGTGAAATATCCGACGAAAACCCAGGGACATGTTGGAGGCCCGAACGAGATTGAGCTGGAAGACTATAGGCCCAATCGAATGGACCGAACAAAGCTCAGCTGACTCGGCCCGAAGTCTCATCAAGTAACCGTTGGACTTATGACTTGGTCTAAACCACTCACCGAGACGTGGGCATCCACGTTCCCCTCAAACGAATACCTCTCGAAGCATACGGGAAGGAACAACCGAATGACATGTTCATTTAAATCAGGTTCAACTAGAATTCATTATTCACTACTGACATTACATACAAGCTCTTGTACGTTAGAATTATTACTTGGAGCCAGTGTTCTAAAAGTCGGTGAAACATCGCTAGACGGCGGGCCACCGAACTGATTAAGCGAAAATCGGTCAATTAATCATTTTTTCAGAAAAACGGTCAAAAATCGGCTGAATCGGTCAAAAATCGGGTTAATTATTAAAAAATAATAATAAATAGTTAAAATTAAAATTAAAAAAAAATAAAATTTAAAAGGTAGAAACTTGATTAAACAATAGGAAAAACATTATTTTTGTACATATAATTATAATTTTATATGCCTAAATCGTAAATTCTCTTAATTTTTCCTCTTAAATTGATCTCTAATTGAAAAGTTAAACCTTCAAAATTTTATTTATTACAATTATATAATATTTTAAACATATTTGCACAAATATATGATAATAACATATGTTTAGTTGAAATAACGAAACAATTATATATATGAATATAAATGTATATAAAAAATATTATAAAATTTATTCCGATTAATGATCCAATTAATCATTCCGATTAATCCCCGATTACCCGATTAATCCCTGGACGGTGCCTTCACCGACTAACTCTGATTCCTGCTTTTTACAACACTGCTTGGAGCCGATTAACTAATTCTCACACCAGAGGTGAATCGGGGAACACATCCCTCACATTCTTCTCTTTGCAGGTTAATCCGACGAACCTCGTGGGAGTCCGACCCGACAGAAATATGGTTTCAACAATTCCTATACTAATTTCGGGATATCCGATAAAATTGGAACGATACAGATATTTCAAATGTATCGGTTTTATTGTGACTAATTTTTTGCAATGTAGCTTGTTATTTGTTATATATTTTTATTTGTTTGTATGGGTCATTGGTCTATACATAAACTTAAAGACGCCTAGTTCAAAAAGGCGGGCCTGATCCAGTTCAATTAGAAGCCCATTCGTTATAAATAGTCCCACCATATCTAGGTTATCTAGTGGACCTGGATGGCTATATGTAGCAAACTGCAAAGAAACACTTTTTTTTGCTAAAAAAAAGAAGAAGAACGCATCGTTAGAGTGTTAGTTGTAGAATCAAGAATGGACAATCATTTCACAATATTATATTTCCTTTTATTGTCCATTATTTTTCTATTGCCCTACATAATTATTGTACAATGACTTGAGAAAAGAGATTAAAGCTAATTATTGTATTGTGGTTGATGTTGGTTCAAAAGCAATTGTTATGTTGGTGATTAATACAGATTATGTCCGCGAATTTCTATTATTCTTAATCGATTCATGTTGATTTTCAAGTGATTTGTTGATAATTCGTAATGTTGAATTATTGTAGTTATTTTATTATTTGATATATTGTACACACTTTAGTAAAATTACTCCATGTACAGAGAAGAATACAGGAAATGACGACTTTATTGTTGTAATTATGCAAATACTGTAACAATTATTCAAACTGCACTCCTCTTGCACAACATTATTGATCGACCAAATGGTGCGGTTGTGTACGACACATGTAGTGTGTATTAATGAACCGCATGGTCAGTTGATTTATACAACAATATTATCTCTTTTTTTTTTCCTTCTAATTTTGCACAACATTCACCTAATTAAAGCAATCTGTATAACAAAATATAATTGTTCTTTGATAAATTCTGAACCTTTTACTTCTTGCAATTTGGAAAAAGTTGATATTACCGACCTAGCAAATCTTTGTAACTTGTATGTTAACCGAAAAAGTAAAAGAACTCTCTGTGACTTATAAAACACTTATCACTAAGAACATCTTCGATAATCTCTTAATTTGCCACTTAAAAAGTTAGTACATATATATTCGTTTCAACTCCAACAATACTTTTTATATTGACTCTTAAGTTAGATTTTAATTATATTTCAAACCTAACTATGACAAATATTTAAATTCAATAATGTGCAAGTGAATATTTTATTAGTTAAAAATAGTTAAGAGCCATTTAGTAGCTTTTAAAATTGAGGAGAGAGAATAGACTCTTAAGTTTTTTAAGAACCGCTAAGAGTCTATTGAAGCTCATTTTTTTGTTATGCTCTTTATTTTTGGACTTAAGAGCTTGTTTAAGAGTTTATTGGTTCCAACAATTTCTATACTAATTTCAGGATATCCGATAAAATTGGAACGATACAGATATTTCAAATGTATCGGTTGCAACGCAACTTGTTATTTGTTTTATACTTTTATTTGTTTGTATGGGTCATTGGTGTATACATAAACTTAAAGACCCCTACTTCAAAAAGGCGGGTAGGATCCGGTTTAATTAGAAGCCCATTCGTTATAAGTAGTCCCACCATATCTAGGTTATGTAGCCATGTGAGATGTAGGGCCTTGTTATCTAGTGGACCTGGATGGCTATATGTAGCAAACTGCAAAGAAACACTTTTTTTTACTAAAAAAAAAAAGAAAAAGAAGAACGCATCGCTAGAGTGTCAGTTGTAGAATCAAGTCCGCTAATTATTGTTGTCCATTATTTTTCCGTTGCCCTCCATAATTATTGTACAACGATTTGAGAAAAGAGATTGAAGCTAATTATTGTATTGTGGTTGATGTTGGTTCAAAAGCAATTGTTATGTTGGTTATTAGTGCAGATTAAGTCCGTGAATTTCTATTATTTTTAATCGATTTGTGTTGATTTTCAAGTGATTTGTTGATAATATGTAATGTTGAATTATTGTAGTTATTTTATTATTTGATATATCGTACACACTTCAGTAAAATTACTCCATATACAGAGAAGAATACAGGAAATGACGACTTTATTGTTGCAATTATGCAAATACTGTAACAATTATTCAAACTGCACTCCTCTTGCACAACATTATTGATTGACCAAGAACATTATTGATCGACCAAGAACATTATTGATCGACCAAAAAAACATTATTGATCGACCAAATGGCGCGGTTGTGTTCAACACATGCAATGTGTATTAATGAACTGCATAGTCAGTTGATTTATAAAACAATATATATATTTTTTTTTTCTTTTCCTTCTAATTTTGCACAACATTCACCTAATTAAAGCAATCTGTATCACAAAATATAATTGATCTTTGATAAATTCTAAACCTTTTACTTCTTGCAATTAGGAAAAAGCTGATATTACCGGCCTAGCAAATCTTTGTAAGTTGTATGTTAGCCGAAAAAGTAAAAGAATTCTTTGTGACTTATATAACACTTGCCACTAAAAGCATCTTCGATAGTCTCTTAATTTGGCTCTTAGCAAGTTAGTACATAGATATTCGTGTCAACTTTAATAATATTTTTTATATTGACTCTTAAGATATATTTTAAACCTAACTATGACAAATATTTAAATTCAATCATGTGCAAGTGAATATTTTATTAGTTAAAATAGTTAAGAGCCATTTAGTAGCTATTAAAATTGAGGAAAGAGAATATACTCTTAAGTTTTTTAAGAGCCACTAAGGGGTCATTTGGCAAATCTGAACCATCATTTTTGAATGATTAAGATTTTTGAATTGATTAATTTCTGAATCACTAATATCGATGTTAAAAAAGTCATTTGGCATATCTGAATCATATAATCTGAATAAGTACGTATAAATTTAAATAATTTATACAAAAATCCTAAAAACAATCATAATATTTCTCCTTCAAAATCATGGTACTTTAATAATTTTACACGGATTCGTATTTTCATATCATGTGAAATTAAGATTTATGTTATTAGTTTTTTTTAGAAAAGCAAATTAAATAATTTGATTCAAATTTAATTTTCGCTTAAACTATATCGATATAGTACATCAACGTTTTACGGAAAAATAAATGTATGCTTGTTTATTTATATCTCTATACATAATATCATTCAAAAATAATTTCCATATATACAAATGTAAAATAAATTGTTTAGGAAAAAGAATGTAAAAGAAATCATATAATAGGTAAAATAAATACACAAAAAATAAAATCAAAACAATTAGGTCCTTGTATAAAATCAAAAAAATGGCGTAGTTAACTATTTATATTAAATCTACTTTTTTCACATTATGTTATAAAAAGTGAAATGTTGTGTAATTTGTAAAATAAAAATATAAAAAATAATGGAAGGAAAACAAGCAAGGCCATAAACTTCCACTTTGATAACGAGCACACCACGTTTCTGAATGGTTGAACAACGAATTTTTTACTTAAGCGCTAAGATGGTTATGAAGCTCTTAAGAAATTAAACCACCGAAACAAATGATCTTAATGCTTCAGTGTCCTTGTGTTAAGTTCAGTTAAGCTCATTAAGTTAAAAACAAATGGCCCCTAAGAATCTATTGAAGCTCATTTTTTGTTGTGCTATTTATTTTTGAACTTAAGAGTTTGTTTAAGAGTTTATTGAAGCATCTCCAAGAGACTCTTAAATTATTCTTAAATATAATATAAAATACTAGCTCTTAGCAATTTAATGTACTTTCATCTCCAACAATACTCTTTATACTCACTCCTTATTTAATTTAATATTACTAAAAGCAAGTTGAATTCATGAACATACAAAAGAAAAGTGGGGGAAAGAGGGTGTGTATCTAATGAATTTATTATAAAATATTGATTAGGAGTGGGAAGGAGCTCTTAAAATTGAGGCGAGAGATTACATTTTTAGAGTATCTCCAATAGTCTCTTAGCTCACTTCTAAATATATCATAAAAAATTAAGTTCTTAATTGATTTATGTGTCAACTCCAACAACACTCTCTAGAATTGCTCTTTACTTTATATTTCTTCTATATATAATAGGAGAACAATGAGATAATTTAAGGGCATTTTGAGCCAATAAACCCCCTGTGAAGTTACCATTTTACCCTTATATATTAAGAAATTACATGCCATGCCACTACTCTCTTATCTGGAGGGAAAAAATGAGTAAATAATGTTTTAGTCATGAATCGAACCCCTGAGATTCGCTAAAGAAGTCATCCTTCTAACCATTGAGCTACATGATTCTTTTTGATTTTGAACTAAAAATCATATGACATAAACCTCACATCTTTCTTATCCTATATTTATTATTATTTAAATTTTTGAGTAAAAATTAAGGTGATTTATAATATTTATTAAACTTTATTTTTTTAATACTTAAAATATCATACAGAATCATATATACTACCAGTCTTATAAAATATTAATATTAAGTTTTAAAAACAATATTATGTGTGGTGCTTTTTATATTTCTTCTAACTAAACAAATATTTTGCATATGTATCGATAGCTATAATATATTCTATTTTCTTGTATCAGAGTTGAATTTTCTTGTACTACGTAATATATTTGAATTATTCAAATATTTAATATATAAAATGTATTATTAAACATTGATATAACATAAATAACATATTAAAAGTAGTTTATTTACATATTTATGACTTATTTATTTTTAAATTAATGAAATTAGTGTTAAAACATGTGTAAAAATTAGACAATAATTTAGGTATGGGCGATCGGTCACTTCGGGGTCGGGGAGACTCCGAACATGAACTCATTCGTCGAACCCGCCTCAATCCTCAATCCTCGAACGAGAATTACTTTATTTATCGCACAATAATCATGGTTAAATAACACATATTGATAACATGTATACATGATATTTATAATTATTTGTTCTTATCTATACTATAAGTATAAAGTCAGTGTGATGCATACGACATTCATATTCTTCTTATTTTACATTTATATTTACTTTGTTTGAAGGTCATCTTAAATTTGAATAGTTTTATGTGATTGTTGAACTTAATGTTGAATTGACGTGTGTGTTTCTGTTTGAGTGTAATTAAATTGTGTTTTAAGAGTTTTGTGTTTAACAATATTTTAAAAATATATTTAATTAAAATTGTTGTTTTTAATAAATTAAGGTCAAATTGCAAAAGAAAAGGGACTAAAGTGCAAATATCAGAATATGGATGTCGTATTGACCAACTGACTACCAAACTATATTTTGAATAAAATTATTGTTTTTAATAAATTAAATAAAGTAGTAAAAATAAAAGAATTAAAGTACAAATATCAAAATATGATAACCGTACCGACTGACTATCAAACTTTCAATGTTTCGGTTTTAATAATATAGTATATATATAATAGGAGTGACTAGATTTATAATTAGATTGGATGCATTATATATATGACACATTTTTTGTTATTATCAAATTAATTTTAAATTAATTTTATGAAAGAAAATAATTAGTTATTTGATATATATATATATATATGTGTGTGTGTGTGTGTGTGTGTGCGCGCGCGCGCGTAAAATAACTAAAAAACATAAATAAAACATATGAAAAACTATTTGTTTTGAGTAAAAATATTGTAAAAGGCGAGATAATAAAAACAAATAGATAGTACAACAAAACAATTAAATGAATTATATATTATAAAATTTTGATAATAATTTGTGTAAACAATAAACAGATTAAAATATATAGTCCATAACAAATTTAAAAAAACATGATATTGCATATCGTACATTATGATCAGATCAAATCACATTGTACAGCCCGAGTTATTTAAAATTATAGTCCCCGATCTATATAAATTAAAGTAAGTACATTGTAACAGACGAAAAAAATGTCCAACGATACCTAGAAAAAAAAAATTACCCGCAAAAAATAGAAATTTATGTTAATTGCTAGAAACATTACCCGTGTTTTAATTATTAAAGATGTGTATTTTGAAAAAAAATAAAGGATGAGTTCATTGTCAAAACACGGACAGAACTTAGAAGGCATATGAGAAATTTTAACTTACGATGATATAAGCAAAAAATATTTATCCATCCATAATTGATCAATTCTCAAGTTCAGAGTTAAAAAAAAGTCTGTTTGTTTGAAAGAATTGAAATACATCGAAATGGTTCCAAACGTACTTAATAATAGAATGATTTGGCACAAGGTAGTTCCACTTAAGTCAATTAGCTACATTGTCCTATGTTATGAAAGTTAGGTAGACATGGGAAGAGAAATAAAGATAAAAAATGCTTAAAATCAAGAGGTCAGAAGAAAAGACATAAAAGAGTTACAAAGATAGTTTTAAGAACTGAAAACGCAAGGCCTAAGTAGATTAGAAGATTTAGGAAAGTTTTTGAGTAAAATCAGTACTAAAACCTACAATCTCATATTGCATCATCTTGAAGGCTATTTAGTTTCTACCTTGAATATTGTCGGAGATGAACTAAATGAATGCATCATTTTTGAAAAACTGGAAAAAATTTAGGATTATAATTTTAAAAATGTCTTCTTAATTAGAAAACATCCATATAACACTCTAATTCTATTCTATGATCCACAACAAAATTAAAAACAGGCATGATTTATCAAAACTACTCGTATTAGTTTTCACATTATAAACTTCAACATATTTAAGCAAGTACAGCATAGTCATAACATTAACAATAAAAACTCTATGAACATCAAAAATATACAATCATATATGTCAAATGACATTGATAATGCATAGTTTAGCTTAAAATCACAATCTAAGTCAGTGGCCCGTGCCTTGCACGGGTTTTTATGCTAGTTTTATTAATATTTCAATTCCACTAGGACAAAGATTCAAATTCAAATTAGAGGGAATCAATCTTTTATTAATAAAATATAACTCAAGAGCTAGTAGTTGCTCTTAAAATAGAGGAGAGAGAAGATGCTCTTAACTTTTTAAAGAGCCTCTAAGAGTCTCTTGGAGTTTCATTTTCACTCATACTATTTATATTTTGACTTAAGAGCTTGAATAAAGAGCCTCTTGGAGATGCTCTTAGTGAATTTAGGAGTGACCAAGAGACTCTTGGAGCACAAATTTTTCTTCTCTCTCCTCAAATCTTAACCTCAACTTAAGAGTCAAATTAAGAGTCTCTTGGAGATGCTCTAAGTAAGTAATCATGGAACTAAATTCTAAAGTATTTGAGAACAAGATGCATATATATTAAGAGTAATGCTAAATATCCCAGAAGCGTTCCCAAATTAAGTTTCTGAATGATGTGGTAGGACTGATGTGGCATTTTGGGAGGTTTTAATTGGTGAAATTTATGTGAATACATGGGGGTCCATCATAATTAATTGAATTAATATCAATCAGATTTTGACACGTGACATTTGGGAACGAATTCGGAGATTCTTGCATTTTCCATATAAAAATACTTGTTTTAAAAAAATATAGAAAATATAGTATTTTATTATAATTATGATCTAGCGCTCCACACCAAATACTATTTTAACGACTATTGTCCCTGTTTTTTTTTTTGAAATTTACGTACTTGCATTACTTAGAAATATCAGAAATCACAACACAAGAAACAAACTCAGGAAGGTTGATCACCCATTCCCGAAGGCTAGGCATAGAATGGGTCACTTTTGCTAACAAATGCGCCACCTCATTCGCAAACCTATATACAAACTTGACTAGCACATCATCATAGTGCTTAAAATAATCAATACAATCTGTAACAATAACATGAAAATAAGAATTGCCTCGATCTCCATTGCATGCCTCCGCGAGCCCTTTAGAGTTAGTCTCAAAGATACACTTTTTGAAGTTCAGATCCTTCACCCATGATAAGGCCTCCTTTAGACCAATCGCTTCTGCTTCTCTAGGGTTCACAAGGCCCTCAATTCTACGACATCTAGCTCTAAGAAAAGCTCCATCATCATCTCTAATAACACTACCAATATCAATACATTTGATATCCGAAAACAGAGCCACATCAACATTTATCTTCACCCAACCTGGAGCTAGTTTGTCCATTTTCTCGCGTCTGAACTCGCAGCTACGATATTCTTTTGCTTCTCCTCTTGAGATTTCCTCTAATCAGACAACAAATTAGTCGTAGCTGTCTTTACACCAAACACAGACACATTAATCCGATCCCACGCCCATTTATTTCGTCTGTTCCAGATACTCCAACAAACCAAACCAACAAGAGCACTCTGTTATCTAGTACATGAGTTGAATACCCTTTTTAGCACCATAGTAGCTGTATCATTTGGTAGAATATTGATAAGATTCTGAATTCTTGAAGCTTGCCATATCAACTGAGCAAACGAACATTCAAAAAGAACATGTAAGTCGTCTTCTTCTCGAGTAAGACACCATGAGCACATAACATCCATATGCACGGAGACAAGAACTACAAGTATGCCAGAAAAAATTAATGATCTTTCCCGGAACCTCATTAAATCTCTTGTCGATAGAGTATGCCTGCTTCTTGTCGATAGAGGAATTCTTCGAATTAAATCTCTATCCCTCTCATTAAAAATATCATCCAGCACCTCATCATCCCATTTATGATGATCAACTCCATCAGATCCTATACCTTTACTTGTTCCAGCTCTATTGGCATACTAGTCGTTAGGAAACCATTTTCAGATCATGACAACCAAGGAATTTTCCAGATATGAGTACTGTCCCCATCTCCAATTCGCCTAGACATCCTTGCTTCACAATGTCCTGAGCTGCAAGTATACTTCTCCACATATAGCTCGGATTAACACCGACTTTAGCATTCAAAAAAATCCACATCGGGAAAGTACTTAGCCATCATAATTGTTGTTACAAGATGATTAGCATTTTGCACCAGTCTCCATCCTTGCTTGGCAAGCATTGCGAGATTAAAGTTCCTCAAATTTCTAAAACCCAGCCCACCACCTTCTTTCACAACACACACCTTATCCCAAGACATCCACCTAATCCCCTTTTCATTTAGCCCATTCCCCCACAAGAAACCATTCATAAGAGTCTCAATGCCATTACAAATTTCATTCGGAAGCAAAAATAAATTCATCCAAAAATTGAGAATTGTTTGTGCTGCAGATTTAAGTAAAATAATCTTACCTCCCTTTGATAATGAAATATTCTGCTACCCTTGGAGCTTCTATCTTACACGATCCCGTAAGAATCCAAAAATCTCAGATTTCCTTTTTCCCACACGTATTGGCATTCCAAGATAACTTCCTGGCAAGTTCACTTCTCCCACCCCCAAACTTGCACAGACCAGACTTCTGTTCATATCAGTAGTATTTGGGCTAAACAAAACACTTAATTTGCTAAAGTTTATGGTCTGTCCTGACATAACCTCATAATGCTTTAAGATATTCTTCATGACCTGAGCTTCAGCCCCCGTAGCTTTAAAGAAAAAATAACAATCGTCGGTAAAAAATAGGTGTGATATTCTTGGTGCTCCCCTAGCAATAGAACAACCATGAATCATCCATACCTCTTCGTTTCGATTCATAATCGCTCCAAGTCCCTCATCACAAAGAATATATAAGTATGGAGATATAGGATCTCCCTGCCTCACACCTCTTTGAGGATTAACTTCACCAAACTCCACAGCATTATGAAGGAAGCTATACGTAACTGAGCGAACACACATCATAATACGATTTATCCACATATGATTAAAGTTGAACTTCAACATCATATTCTCGATAAACTTCCATTCAAGTCTGTCATACGCCTTAGAAACATCAATTTTAAAACCAGCAACACCCTTACTTCCTTGAGTGTGTTTTTTAATGTAATGGTTAATTTCGAAAGCAATAAGAGCATTGTCCGTTAGAAGTCGGCCTTCGACAAAAGTATTCTGCTTATCCGAGATTAAAGTGTGTAAACATCCTTTCAATCTGTTCGCCATAACTTTGGACAATATTCTAAACAAGACATTACATAAAGAAATAGGATGTAAATTTGTCAATTGCTGGGCATGCTTTACTTTTGGAATTAAACAAACCAGAGTACTATTAACACCATGTGGTAGAACCCTGTATTGAAGAAGTCCCGACAGAAATTAACATCTCTACCCACAATACTCCAATAAATTTGGAAAAACGCAGGATTTAGTCCGTTATGACCCGAAGATTTCTCTGAATACATAGAAAATATAGCAATTTTTACCTCCTCGTCTGAGATTGGGAGTACAAGCTGTGCATTTTGTTCTTCCGTAACCAAGTGAAATGAAACTGGTTAAAACAAACTGCATTATTCCGCCCTAATTATCCCTTATTGATTTGTGGCATTTGTGTGCAGCACTTAGATTGTTTACCATGTCGACGAAAATAAATTATTATCCCAAAATTGAATTTGCGCAATCAAGGACGAAACCTGAAATAAATTTTCGGAAAGACATCAAGTATATTTTTTTTAAAAGCAAAGATATCCTTATAAATTTAAATTTCTATAGAACATACTTTCTTATATTTTTGAAAAAATTAAGCGGAAAAAATGTAGAATTTTTTAAAATGAAAACATGTCTGCACTACTACTCCATACTGTGTAAGCACTTTCCGATGAAAAAGTTAAAATTTATCTTGTTGGCTTGAATTAATCTAAAAAACATTACCTTGTTTTCTGACTAGACCCGTCAGTTTTACGAGAAAAAATCTAAATTTATATTGTTGGCTTGAAATTAGAGCAAATAAAGATTATTGGATGAAACTAAATTATATTATGATCTGTTACAAAGCAGGTAAAGTTTTTGGTTCCAAAATATCACTTGACCCGAAGCCCATATCTGAATAATCAAACAACCCATCAACTGTCACAAACTCCCCACTGCTATTACAACCATAATCACACAAACCATCCCCATAACCTAAATCAAACGAGTCATAGCCCGACACGTACCCCCATGACTCACTGAGTTCCGGCGAGCCAGACGTAACTCGGACCAACTCAGTTTCCACTTTTTCCACCGAGGATGTAGAGGGTGGTAAACCCAATTCATCATCGGAAGCTTCTAGAAGAAACCCGAGTTCCGGCTGCGACTCACCGGAGAATGTAATTCCGGCGACTTTCTCCGGCACCGGAGATAAACCCAAAATTTCATTTTCAAAGCTTTGTATGAACGAGTCAAGATCATGGCTCATGCAAAGATATGACTCGTCTTGCATGTTGAGAAGGTCCTCTTTGAGTCTCTTTACATCTTGAGAAGATACTGACTCGTCCGAATCTTGTCTGACTCGCTTCATGCAACTCAGTCCTTCCATAATACTACTATGTTTATTTATGTAACAAGATGTGTGTAGATTGATGTATGTTTATTTATGTAACAAGATGTGTGTAGAATGTAGATTGATGTAATGAAAAGTGGGATGTTTTGAAGGTATATATAGAGAGGGAACATGAGGAGAGAGAAAAGGTGATGGGGATTTGAGTGCGTGAAATGATGTTAAAGACAGGCGCGTGGTAAGAAAGGCCATCACGGATATAATGGCTTTTGCTTTCACTATTTTTTCTTTATTTAAATCTTTATTTTTTATTTTTGTTTTTTGTTGATTGTGATTTGTAAAATTGATTGAAGGAATATTAAAGATTGTGAGGACCAAATAGAAGGAATGTGTCGGTACGACGGTACCTTTATACGAATTTAACATTTTCCGTAAACAGGAGAAGGTATTTTATGAAGTTAAGAATCGGTTTTTTTTTTAATATATGAATAATTGAGAAAAGATCTATTTTCGATGGTGAATATTGTATATTATATGCTCGCTATTTTTTTTTAAATAGTGTCAATTTGTGTGAAAATTTGGTTGTGTTAAAATATCAATGAAGGTGTTATTTTGTACAAATGAGCGGTGTTCTAAAAATCGGTGATTAATCGCTAGAAGGCGGGTCATCGAATTGATTAAGCGAAAATCGGTAAATTAATCGTTTTTTTTAAACGGTCAAAAATTGGCTGAATCGGTCAAAAATCGGCTGAATCGATCAAAAAATCGGGCTAATTATTAAAACATATTTAAAATTTAAAAAAATAATTAGAAATTTAAAATGAAGAAACTTGATTAAATGATAGGAAAAAATATTTTTTTTTGTACATTTAATTATAATTTTAGATGCCAGAATCGTAAATTCTCTTAATTTTTCCTCTTAAATTGATCTCTAATTAAAAAGTTAAACCTTCAAAATTTTATTTATTAAAATTATATAATATTTTTAACATATTTGCATAAATATATGATAATAACATATGTTTAGTTGAAATAACGAAACAATTATATATATGAATATAATTGTATATAAAAAATATTATTAAATTTATTCTGATTAATGACCCGATTAATCATTCCGATTAATCCCCGATTACTCGATTAATGCCTGGACGGTGCCTTCACCGATTAACTCTGATTCCCGCTGTTTACAACACTGCAAATGAGTAAGATGCTACCGATTTTATTTGAATATTATGTAAAGGCCCTGCTTGACAATTAGCTTAGCCGTTAACGGTTAGCGATTAACGAATTGAGTTAACTGTGTTAACTAGCGAATTAAGTTAATTGATTTGACTAGCGGATTGAATTAGCTGTTTTATACTCCCTAAGTCCCTCTCATTTCTTTACACTTTCCTTTTTGGTACGTCCCTCACATTTCTTTACATACCAAAAATAGTAACATTTTATAATATAAAATTCAATCGCATCCACTACTTTCCCCAACTATACCTACTTTATACCCACTTTATACATTAACTAGACATATCACTTTACTAATTATTCTTACATTTTCCTATTAATTTACATTTTTTCTTAACCTCTGTGTCATCCCCTCAATGTAAAAAATTGAGGGGGACGGAGGGAGTATAAAATTGTTTAATAATTAGTTGTTTGAGTTTAGCCTTTTATATATTAACTAGACATATCACAATCATCTAATTGAAAAGACTTCTCTAATTAGCTTTTTAAAAATTAGATTTTTGAACTCAAAAATCTATTATCTATATTATGGGCCAACATGGCTTTCTATGTCATTTATTAAATTACTTATATACCCCTATAATGTATAAATATATTAAAAATATTGTTACTAGCAAGAATTGAACCCCTAACATTTAGATGCAAAGGTATTTTGTGTTACCACCTCAACCATCATACTAGGAGCCCATTTGATAAAATTTTGAAGCTCATTTACCTCATACTTAAATAACTCTTAATATGTGTATGTTATTTAAACTTTATTTTAAAACTCATCCATCCATCCGGTATATATTATATTATATTACATATATTAAAGGCCAACAAGCCCTTTTAAGACTATTTAGTAATGTACTTATTATGGGCCAACATGGCTTTCTATGCCATTTATTAAATTAATTATATACCCCTATAATGTATAAATATAATAAAAATATTAATATTAGAAAGAATTGAACCCATGAACTTTGGATGCAAAGGTATTTTATGTTACCACCTCAACCATCATGCTAGGAGCAGTGTTCTAAAAAGCGGTTTATGCGGCCGCTTATGCGGCAGCTTATGCGGAATCGGGATAAAAACGCATCGATTAGTGCATAATCGGGTTGAAAAACGGTTAATGAAGTTTAGGCGGTCTAGTAAGCGGATTAAGCGGTCGTTAAGCGGATTAAGCGGTCATTAAGCGGATTTAAGAGGTCAAACTGATGTTGACCTGCTATTTTTTTAATTTTAAAATAATAATGTTTATTATAATATGACTATAATTATCATAAAATTTTAAAATACCTTTTTTGATTAAAAATTTTTTATCTTTAAATTATTATTACTTAATTATTACATAATTTTAATTTTACATGTAATAATATTATATTTAAAAATTTAAAAATATATATTATTAATCCGATTAGTGACCCGCTTAAAATTCGGCTTAAGCGTCCGCTTAGCCGGTTAAGCGCTAGAAGGTCCTCTCACCGCTTCGGACCTCTTTGCGCTTTTTAGAACACTGGCTAGGAGCCCATTTGATAAAATTTTGAAGCTCATTTACCCCATACTTAAATAACTCTTAATATGTGTATGTTATTTAAACTTTATTTTAAAACCCATCCATCCATCCGGTATATATTATATTATATTACATATATTAAAGGTCAACAAGCCCTTTTAAGACTATTTAATAATGTACTAATTCGCTCTTTCATCATATTAATATTAAAAAAAATGAATTATATTCACATCTCCTACACCAAAGAAATTTTGAGAACCATTTTATGAATCATTGGAGCATCTCCAGTGGAGTTAGCTAAAATGGTTGACTACAATAATATAAAGTAATATTTGGGTAAAATTTACTGAATCTGTAAGGCGTTGTACTCCAATGGGTTGATTATAATGGTTGGATATATTTTGAAAATAGTATATTTATAATTTTAAACAATACTTTTTCATTGAAAAATAATTTATAGCCCATTTTGATAAAATTTTGAAGCTCATTTACCCCATACTTAAATAACTGTTAATATGTGTATGTTATTTAAACTTTATTTTAAAACTCATCCATCCATCCGGTATATATTATATTATATTACATATATTAAAGTCCAACAAGTCCTTTTAAGACTATTTAGTAATGTACTTATTATGGGTCAACATCGCTTTCTATGCCATTTATTAAATTACTTATATACCCCTATAATGTATAAATATATTAAAAATATTGTTATTAGCAATAATTGAACCCATGACCTTTGGATGCAAAATGTATTTTATGTTACCACCTCAACCATCATGCTAGGAGCCCATTTGATAAAATTTTGAAGCTCATTTACCCCATACTTAAATAACTCTTAATATGTGTATGTTATTTAAACTTTATTTTAAAACTCATCCATCCATCCGGTATATATTATATTATATTACATATATTAAAGGCCAACAAGTCCTTTTAAGACTATTTAGTAATGTACTAATTCGCTCTTTCATCATATTAATATTAAAAAAATGAATTATATTCACATCTCCTACACCAAACAAAATTTGAGAACCATTTTATGAATCATTGGAGCATCTCCAATGGAGTTAGCTAAAATGGTTGACTACAATAATATAAAGTAATATTTGGATAAAATTTACTGAATCTGTAAGGCGTTGTACTCCAATGGGTTGATTATAATGGTTGGATATATTTTGAAAATAGTATATTTATAATTTTAAACAATACTTTTTCATTGAAAAATAATTTATAGCCCATTTTGATAAAATTTTGAAGCTCATTTACCTCATACTTAAATAACTGTTAATATGTGTATGTTATTTAAACTTTATTTTAAAACTCATTCATCCATCCGGTATATATTATATTATATTACATATATTAAAGGTCAACAAGCCCTTTTAAGAGTATTTAGGAATTTACTAATTCGCTCTTTCATCATATTAATATTAAAAAAATGAATTATATTCACATCTCCTACACCAAAGAAATTTTGAGAACCATTTTATGAATCATTGGAGCATCTCCAATAGAGTTAGCTAAAATGGTTGGCTAAAATAATATAAAGTAATATTTGGGTAAAATTTACTGAATCTGTAAGGCATTGTATTCCAATGAGTTGATTATAATGGTTGGATATATTTTGAAAATAGTATATTTATAATTTTAAACAATACTTTTTCATTGAAAAATAATTTATATATATTAATATCAATGCTAGAGGTGCCGAAATTGGGTACAAGATAATGTGGAGTTGCTAATATGTCAATTTGAAATATTTTAATTTGTGAAAATGATGTAAATGACATTATACATTTATTTATAAATAATCAAATAATGAAACATGTCATTTTATATATATTTTTATATCCAATTTAATACCTCTAGCATTATTTTTAATACTAACACTAGCTAATTTTTTGTGTTGCCTCCATAATTTTTAATTTCACAGAAAAATATATTAAAAAGGATATTGCAAATTTTGGTCGGTGCAAATCAAAGCTGCAGCTGAAAAGAAAAAGAAAGAAAAAAGCAAGTGAGAGAAAAAGTAGGTAGAGAAAGTCTCTACATATCTGTAAGACTTGGCCAAATATGGCCAACCATATCTTGATGGCTATAATTTTGAATAACAACAGTTAGTGGTTGGAGTGGCCATATTCACAGAGGTTGGCTATAAATCACACTGTTTAGTTGCCGGTTGTACTTTTAACCTAAGTGATAAGTAAGGTTGGAGATGTTCTTAACTACATACACCAATAACTCATTGTTATAATGTTTTACATTTTTATTTTCATATATATTACATATATATATTATAGGCCAACAAGTCCTTTCCAGACTATTTAGTAATTTACCAATTCACACTTCCATCATATTAATATTAAAAAAATGAATTATATTCAATGTAAAAATTGGAGGACCAATTAAACTTGAGCTCGAGTTCAAGCTTGACATAATTTTTTTATCGAGTTTGAACTCGAGTCCGGCAGTGTTCGACTCGATTACACCCCCACTCTCACTGCTATTAGGAAAAATATTTTTATAGTCTATAAAAAGATAATTTAAGGGGCAAAAAATTATTGTAGATGAGATTTGGAATTCATATTAGTTATTAGATGAATATTTAGATAAAATACATAATTAGTTCAAAAATATTTATTAAAAAATAGAATATGGATACTATATTAAAAATAATTTAAAACGTCTCACTGTATTATTCAAGTATGCTACTTAGTAGATTATATATCACAATGAACATGAATACAAACCAAATTTTAGCTAATTTTAATATGAACTAGAAGAATATTAAATCATCGTTACATGACCACTACCACGCCACCACCACTAACCACGTGAACACCACCACTTACACAACCAAAATTACCATCATCAAAGCAAGTCACTAGAAATTCAACTAAAATTATCAAAATTTAAACTTAAATCACTAAAAAATTTGAACGCAAATAATAAGAATATTCCAAATTTGGAATTGTGTAAATGTTCGAAGTTGTTGGTAATAGTGTTGACGGTAGTAGAGTGAGTGAAAATGACATCGATCGGTAAACTTAGATATGTTGAGAGAAGGATGAATGAATTACTGGAGGTGTGGTCAGGAATGAGACAGGAATTTGCGACAAACATGTTCATAAGTTACTTTCGGAGTGGTGGTCGATTTGGTGACAACAAAAGATTGTAGAGTGATTATGGTTTATTATACACACAATTTCTCTCTCTCGCCCACTCACACACATTATATATATATATATATATGTGTGTGTGTGTGTGTGTGTGTGTGTGTGTGTATCATGAATGATGATGACAAATGGAATGAGATGGTGATAACAGTGGTGTAAAGTAAGTGATGGTGTGTAAGGTCGCCGATAATGGAAGGGGCATAAGAGTGAATATGGGTGATGGTTGAGATGTAAATTAGATTTGAATGTGTGACCATAATTAGTTTTCGCTTCTTATTTATGTAAATTATCTTATTTAGCACTTCTTTATATATAAACACGTGAGTCTACTGACTCATGATTAGACTTTTAAATTACATATTTTTTAATCATTCCAATTTATTTTTTTAAATGGCTAGATGTAATTCTATTATTACGATCATATATGAAATTCAAGTAAGAAATTTGAGTTATTGCCAATGTCCATAAAAAATACCACATTAACGACGTATAGTATTTCAAAAATTATAAATCGTCTATATAATAATATCAAAACAACAACATTTTATGAATCTAAATGGTGCCCGTGCTTTGCACGGGCTATCATGCTAGTTTATTTCAATTCATTAACCACCTAATACTAAAATGAGAGATTTCAAATAATCAAACCTCTAATTTGACTTAAATCTCTATTTTTTATCCAAATCTTTAACATCCAAATATGAACAAAATATTGTTAATATGTGAGAGTGATTTCCGTCTTATTTATAAAAAATACACTTAATAAGACACAAATTTATTATAACAAACGTTTACGGGAAATGACTAAGAGTATCTTCAATGATCTTGGCTAAAATGGTTGGTTAAAATAATATAAATTAATGATTGGCTAAAATTTGCTGAATCTGTATGATATTGTGTTCCAATGGGGTTGACTATAATGATTGGCTATATTTTGAAAATTGTGTTTTATTATTTTAAATAATTTTTTTTAATAATTATTAAATTTTAGTAAATTAATATTAACAGTAATTGATCTAAAAATGTTGTCATATATTTAGAATTTGAAATTATGACTAAATTTTTATTTCTAAATTATAATAAACTAGATTATAACTAACATTAAAACAATTAATTTGATTAAAAAAAAGAGAAAAAGAAGATGCAAGAGGCAGGCAGGAGAGGAGAAATAAGCTCACGTGAATTGTGCTATGGATCTGTAGTGCTTGGCCATAATTGTTCCTGCCAGCTCTGCACATTTTAGCTGGGGGCATCTCCTGTACACTGACGCATTTGTAAAATAGCCTGACTTAGGGGCTCACTTAGTCACTTGTCTCATTAGAAAAAGAAAAAGGTTAAAGAATCCAAGTTGTGGTAACTGGTTCATATTTGTGAAAGACAAAAATGGAATCTAGGAAAGAAGATAAGAACATTTCAAAGAGCGGAAACCAGAGGTTGGAGGTTTTGCCAAGCGATTTTTATTCGTACTAGCTTAACCGATTTATATATTCGATAAAAGGATTTCAGAGATTGTCAAATTAGTTGTCAATCTCTACCGCATCATCTTATATATTAATTTTTTATCTTCTCTTTCATCCATCTTATTATTGGTAACTAGCTTTATTACCCGTGCGAGGCACGGGTTTATTCAAAAATATTTTATAATTTATCATTAATTCCGGTATATTTGTTTGTGGTATATTCATATTGATGGTTTGATTATCGAAATATTTGAAAATTTAAGTTAGCAATAGTTATTGTAAAATTAATATATCTATTTTTTATTATATTTTATTTCTTTAATCGGAAGTTCGTGTGATACACGTATATGATTTGGATGTGAATACTTTGTTGTCGATTAGTTAATGATTTGGATGTGAATAAGTTGCTATTGATTTTCGAGTAAGTAAGTATTTGATGTTTTTTTACTGCATAATTTTTTTTTAAAAAACTCGATATGTTTTTACATACATATTCTTAATTGGTTAACAATGGAATGCAATAATTGTACAGTTGTGGATATACTTTATTTATAAAACTATTACTTATACCTCTCAAGAAGCCGCTAAACTAATTCGTGATAAGTTACTCGTTTCACCTTACAATTGTCACTTGACACAAATAATTTAACAATTAATACTTTTAACATTTTATCATAGATATTCAAAAAATTTAAACCAATTTTAGTTAAGATTTGATTTAATCATACGATGACAACTTCAACCTTTTTGTAAAAATCTTCAATACAAACTTTTTTTATTAGTATACAAAGAGAAACCTCTTTTGCATTTTTCGGGTTCAATACTTTATATACTAATAGTGTATTTTTCGAAAATGATCAACGTATAAAATTTATTTATTGAAGACGAGATTTATAATATATAGGATCGTAGTAAAACTAAAGTTTTGATCTATATTAGTATCTAAAATTTCAAAACTGCGTATATAATCTATAAATTGTTAATATCTTATAATGAAGCATTAATAAATGTTAAATGATGAATAAAATCCGTTTTACGCTTCAATACTATTATATAATAGACGAAACATTAAAAGTTTGGTTGGTCGGTATGGTACGTTGTGATTTTACTTAATTGTCCTTAATTAACTGTACTTCGTATTTTTACTTAATTAACATTAGTTATTTATAGAAATATATTATTAAATAATAATATTATCAAATAATAATATTATCTATTTATAATCAATTACCTTTTTCACCTAAAATACATTATTTTTTCTAACAAATTCCCCTGCTTTTTCAAATATATCACGGGCAATTACCTTTTTTTTAACTAAAACATGTTACTTTTTCTATTTTTCCTTACTAAAACCTCTCCTTTTCCAAAAAAATCAGGGACAAACATTTACTTATTTATTTTTAAACCTATTTTAATATTATAATTATTTTTTAAAAATTTACCTATTTTAACATGTCTACTTATTTTTCTTAACAAATGCAATTACTAAAAATATTAAAATATAAATAATCAAATACCTATTTATAACCAATTACATTTTCAGCTAAAACACATTATATATTTTTTCCAACAAAGTCTCTCATTTTCTAAATATATCACGGGAAATTGCCTTTTACAATTTACTTTTTCTATTTTTCTCACTAAAATCCATTTTTTTCCAAAAATATCACAGGAAACTCTTTACTTATTTATTTTAAAACATATTTAAATATTTTTAATTATTAAATTTTAAAACCTCATTTTCCAAAAATATCACGGGCATTTACCTTTTAAAACTAAATATATGTTACATTTTTTATTTTTTCTTACTAAAACCCCTCCTTTCCAAAAATATAACGGGCAAACCCATACTTATTTATTTTAAAATATGTTTTAATGTTTTTAATTAATTAAAATTGTTTAGCATGTCTACTTATTGTTTGCACAATTACAATTAATAAAATAATAATAAAATAACAATTAAAAATCCGTGCATCGCACGAGTTTTAAGCTAGTATTATATATAAGGATATAATTGGAATGGAGTAAATAGGTTGATAGTTTTAAATTTTAAAATAAAAATTAAAAAAGACTATAGTAAGTGATAGTGGCTATAAATGTCAACATTTGTTACATTATCACCTAAGTCATTGTTCAATTCTCATTAAAAATAATTTTTTATCATCAATATAAAATTAGAAGGGTAATTTAGTAATCTATTATCATCAATATAATATTGAAAAGGTAATCAGGAATCTAATATATATAATCTGATAGTATATAGAATTTGTAATCTAATAGTATATATAATCCGAGTCATTATATATTTAATACAAATAAACATGATTTACAATATTAAAATATTAATATAATCTTTTTTATGGATCAATTCCAATTTTATAATATGTTTTATATCTTGCGCGAGTTTTTGTCTAATCTGGTCAAAAATATGATTTTAAGGCATTTGTGAAAATGAATTATCTACCTTATCAAGGAGATTACAAGAAGAGACCAAAATAGAATATAACATATTGAGTATTTGCGCATATTAATAAAGAGTTTTATGATATAACCACAATTGATATCTAGGATAGTGGTAAGGAATGTTACTTCTAATCAAGAGGTCAAGGGTTCAATTCCCATTAGAAACAATTTTTTTATCATTAATATAATATAGGAGGGGTAATTTAGTAATTTAACATTGAATAAATTTTCTCACTAAACCCCTAGTTGCTCTATTATATATATAATAATAGATTTTTGTTAAAAATTTACTACAATAACTAGTATTTTTGGCCCGTGCGCTTTATTATTGTTATTTTGTAAAATAATTTAAATTATTATTTAGTAATTTTGTAATTACCATTAAAAAGTAAGAATTTAATATTTTTTGAAGGGTTTCGATTTCAACTTTTAATCATATATGTTATAATTCTTGCCTAATGAACGGAGAAAAGTAACATGTTTACAAATAACTAATAAGCAGTCCAAAAATATCTTTAAATTTCAAGTATGAAATCATAGTTACAATTATTCATCTTCATAGTTGTAATTATCAAAATTTGTAATAGAAATTATGTCCTTATTTCTCATCTTCAATTCACATTCTCCTTATTTATATAATTATCTTTGATTTAGGTGGACAAAATGTAAGGGGTTGAAAATGAAATGCAACACTCCAACCATTTTCTAACAAAATTCACTCATTTTTCAAAAATATCAAGGATAAATAATTTTTTAAAACTAAACATGTTAACTTTTCAATTTTTCTTTACTAAAACCCCTATTTTCCAAAATTATAACGGGTAAACCCCTACTTATTTATTTTAAAATAATACTTTTAATTATTTAGAAGCATTTAACTATTTTAACATGCCTACTTTTTTTTAACAAATAGTACAATTAATAAAATAATAAAACATAAATAATAAAACAACAACTAACAATCGGTGCATCGCACAAGTTTAAGTTAATCCCCTTTAATTTTTCAGGGTAGAAAAAACTTAACCCCGTATTAAGCCCGGTATGAGAAAATCAAACTCCTATCATGTCAACTCATCGTTCTTTCCTTATAACATATCATATATATGCTTCAACACTCCCATCTTTTCTCTATGATGCCTAAAATATTGATTAAATATTATTGTTTAAAATTATAGGTAACATCATTGAAGAAAAATGACTTTTTGATTCACTTTATTTTGGTACATATTTATTTTGTGCTTACACGCGATTCTATTTTATAAAACAAAATAACAATGTTATAATTACGAATAAGTGATCAATTATCTTTTTTTAGCTAAAATACATTAATTTTTCTATTTTTTATAACTAAAATTCTTTTCTTTTCCAAAAATATCACGAATTGTTCTATTAATAAAATAAAAAAACGATATTATTGATAGTATGTAATCTGTAAAGGGCCAATTCACCTATTAGAATCAAGCCCAAGTCTAAAACAGTGTCTGCAAGGTCCACAATGTATGCAAGGTCCACAATGTCTGCAAGGTCCACAACGTCTGCAAGGTTCACAAATCCAGCAATGTCCACCAAGCCCATAAGGATTGGACATGACACGTTGCACAACAGACAATACGAACCAGACAAAGTTGACACAATTACAACTAACATCTGCAACAAGGTTGGCACAAGTACATGGTCCAAACGTCAGGACAACATGCAACTGACACAAGGTGGACACTGACACCCGACCAAGATCTTAATTTGCAGTTCATGTCCCCCACGTGGACACTCAGAAATGTGCACTGCACATGACATGAGCCTATATATACCCCCTAGTCACTTCAATGTGGGAGGTTCACAACATTCATCACACTTTCACTATATTGAATTTCTGATAGGTTTTGCTCTACTTTCTCTCTACTTTCTCTCTCTAGAAATTAATACATATCTACATATCTGTATTATGTTTTCCGTCCACCGGATACTTATTCTCACGCCGGAGGTGCTTACGGGGACATAACCCCCCGCGGGCATTTCCGTTTCAGGGAGCTCAGATGCAATTCCGGTAGAGCTCACACAAGAAACGTAAAGCTCAGAAAGGCCAACATAGTTCAGCAAGCCGGACAAGCCCAACAAGGTCGACAAAGCCAAACAAGCATTACAAGCCCAACAAGGTGGACAAAGCCAAACAAGCATTACAAGCCCAACAAGCCAAACAAACACCTGTTCCAGCATAATACTAAGGAAGTAGAGCCCGATGGTAGAACGACTTATCAATTATAATTACTAATATTTAAGTGATTATCTTTTTCCGGTAAAACGTAATATTTTCTAAACTAAAATTTATTTTTTTCTAAAAATATAACGGGTAAAATATATATAATAATAATTATTTAATTATTTAATTATAAATAACCAACCAATTACCTTTTTCAGTTAAAACACATTACATTTTTTTTGGTTGACAACTATACAACTCGGGCAACCAAGGTTGTCATGCCACATAGGATTTAACAACTTTTATTGGAGATGCTGTAAAAGAAGTAGAGTCATGGAATTACAAAAAAAAAATCACAAAATTATTTTAAAATGATACATGACATAATTTAATTAACAATAATTCTTATAAATTAATAAGTCCATTATAAATATATATATATATATATATATATATATATATATATATATATATATATATATATATATTCATAAATTAAAATTTGTCATGTATTTTTTGACAAGAATTTTCGAGCCAAATAACCAATTTTTGATAACTTTAATATTGTTCATCCAATAATGTCCTGACCCAAATTATTAAATATGATACGAAACATTAGTTCTTTTTTAACTTTAAATATGACTATTTTTTGTAACTTTAAATATGACTTGACACTTTTATCTGCGACAATACTTTAAACTCATGTTTTACGTATATTATTTTATTATTTAAAGTCAATTGGAAGAATAAAATACAATATATGAGAGAGAGAGGAAAAAAAAGACTACTAGTAATCTATAATAATAGTAGTCAAATCAATGAACATTTTACATAAAACAAGTAGTGAATGAAAATTCATAATAATTTAAGAAATGTTATAGATACAATAATTAGTAACTAAAACGACGTAGTGAGAGAGGTAGAAAATATAATAATTGTATTGCTTCTATGTCCCCTGTACAAATGACTTATACCTCTATTTATAGTAGTAGCTAAACCGCCTAATGCATTGGTAACTTACCAAAACTTACTTGCTAAGTATAACAAAACTTCTTACATAAGCTTAACAAAACTTCTATAAAAAGCTTCTTTTACTTATTCACATTAATAATCATATATTATAACACTCCCACTTGATTGTTAATGTGAGTATTGTAGATATTGATTGCCTCGTTAAAACCTTGTAAGAAAAAACCCAATGAGATAAAAACCTTGACGAAGGAAAAAAAGTACAGTCTCCCCCTGAATTAAATGTCTCAAACTTTGACATCTTGATGTAGGAAGGTTCTCAGTCTTCGCATGCCAATATTATTCTTTAGCTTTTCAAACGTTGATGTGGGGAGTGACTTTGTTAGTATATTAGCCAAATTATCACTTGAACGAACTTGTTGTTCCTCAATGTCACCATTCTCTTGTAGTTCATGAGTGTAGAAGAACTTCGGTAATATGTGCTTTGTTCGATCTCCTTTAATGTATCCTTTCTTCAACTGCTTAATACAAGCTGAATTATCTTCTAACATAACTGTAGGACTATCAGTGATATTTGATAATCCACACAATTGCTGAATATGTTGAATGACGGATCGCAGCCAGACGCATTCTCTACTTGCTTCATGGATTGCTAGTAATTCTGCATGATTTGATGAAGTTGCAGCCATAGTCTGTTTTGTAGACTTCCAAGAGATAGCAGTCCCACAATATGTGGATAAATAAACTGTTTGTGACCTTCCAAAGTGAGGATCTGACATGTACCCATCATCTGCATATCCAACCAGCTGCGATTTTGAATTGTATGGAAAGAACAATCCAAGGTCAATTATCCCACGAAGATATCTCAATATATGCTTAACTTCATCCCAATGTATTTTAGTTGGATCAGAACTGAATCTTGCCAATAAGTTCACAGCAAATGCAATATCAGGTTGCGTGTTGTTCGCAAGATACATAAGAGAGCCAATTGCACTTAGATATGGAACTTCAGGTCCAAAAGCATCTTCATCTTCTTTTCTGGGTCGGAATGGATCCTTTTCAACTTCAAGTGATCGAACAACCATTGGCGTAGTCAGTGGATGAGATTTGTCCATGTAAAATCAATCAAGAATCTTTTCTGTATAGGTTGACTGATGAACAAATATGCCTGAAGATAAGTGTTCCACCTGTATACCTAAACAAAACTTTGTCTTTCCAAGATCTTTCATCTCAAACTCATTTTTCAAATAATTAACAGTGTTAGTAATATTTTCAGAAGTACCAACAATATTTAAATCATCCACATAAACAGCAATAACAACAAAACCAGTTTGAGACTTTTTAATAAATACACATGGACACACTTGATTATTAATATACCCATTATTCAATAGGTACTCACTAAGCCTGTTATACCACATACGACCAGATTGCTTTAAGCCATATATTGATCGTTGTAATTTAACTGAGTACAAATGATGAGGCTTAGTTTCCTCCAATTTTAATCCTTTAGGGATTTTCATATAAACATCACAATCAAGTGATCCATATAGGTAGGCTGTCACAACGTCCATGAGACGCATTTCCAATCTTTCCATACAATCCATACCTATTAGAAAACGAAAAGTGACTCCATCCATTACAGGAGAGTAAGTTTCTTGGTAATCAAATCCAGACATTTGAGAGAATCCCTGGGCCACTAGCCGGGCTTTATATCTCACAATTTCATTTCTCTCATTTCGTTTTCGTACAAATACCCATCTATTCCCCACAGGGATCACACCAGCTGGTGTGGACTGCAGGTCGAAATACATTTCTCTTGCTCAATGACTGTAATTCCTCTTGGATTGCAATTTTCCATTTTGGCCAATCATCTCTTTGTCGACATTCTTCCACACTTTGTGGTTCAGGATCAGAGTTCATAGAGATATCACATGCCACGGAAAAAGCATATATCTCATCAATCTCAGCACTCCCACGATCCAATAATTTCTCGTTACGTACATAACTCAATGAGATCTCATAATTATCAAGTACCTTTGCTTCTATGGAGGCATTTGCCACTTCAGGAGCAATATCCTCTTCTAGAAGTAATCCCACTTCTGGGGGTTTCGTTATAGCCTCTTCAGGGGCTCGAACCTCTTCAGGAGGTAATACCACTTCCGGGGTATTATCTGGAACACTTGCCATTTCTTGGGCAGGTCCAATCAGTTTCCGTTTTCGTGGTATAACATCCTTTGCACCAATAGGTCTGCCACGCTTCTGGCGGGGTTTTAAATCACCGACCAATTTTTCAGGAATTGATTTACGAATAGGGATTTCAACCCTTGCCGGAGCATTTACAGCAGGTATATGCATTTTTATAATATGTCTAGAATTACTAAAAGCATCAGGCATTTGATTAGCAATATTTTCCATATGAATAATTCTTTGAACTTCAGATTCACATTGATTAGTACGAGGATCTAAAGCATTCAATCCTGATGTATTCCATGTCAATTTAGAATTTAAATTATGCACAACCTTATCTCCCCCTAATGAAGGGAAGACAGACTCATCAAAATGACAATCTGCATATCGAGCAGTAAACACATCACCAGTCAATGGTTTAAGATATCTTATGATAGATGGTGAATCAAAACCTAAATATATTCTTAATCTTCTTTGAGGTCCCATTTTAGTTTTTTGTGAAGGCGAAATAGGAACATATACGGCACAACCGAAAACCTTGAAGTGAGATATATCAAGAATTTGACCAAGGGCTAGTTGGTGGGGAGATTGTTTATGATAGACAGATGGTCTGACCCTTATTAGGTTTGCAGCATGTAATATAGCATGACCCCAAACTGATGTGGGTAGTTTGGCTCTGAGAAGTAAAGGACGGGCAATAAGTTGAAGTCTCTTGATTAAAGATTCTGCCAAACCATTTTGTGTGTGCACGTAAGCTACTGGATGTTCAACTGAGATTCCTACCGACATACAGTAATCGTTGAAAGTTGAAGATGTAAACTCAACAACATTATCTAGTCGAATTGATCTGATAGGGTGGTCAGGGAATTGAGCTCGTAATTTGATAATTTGAGCGAGTAGTTTGGCAAAGGCTGTATTTCGTGTAGAGAGTAGACATACGTAAGACCACCTAGTTGATGCATCAATTAAAACCATGAAATACCTAAATGGGCCTGAAGACGAATGAATGGGTCCACAAATGTCACCTTGGATCCGTTCTAAGAATTTAGGGGATTCGACTTGAAGTTTAACAGGGGATGGTCGAACAATTAGTTTTCCTAGAGAACATGCTGAACAAGGAAGTTCATCTTGTTGTATGATCTTTTGGTTTCTAAGAGGATGTCCCGTAGAATTTTCTATAATACGTCGCATCATGGAAACTCCAGGATGACCAAGTCTTTCATGTCATAGGGTATATGATTTTGGGTTTATAATTTTGGGAATAGTGATACGGTGTGACTCAATGATCCTGATTTTTGTGGCGTACAATCCATAAGAGATTGAGTGTAGTTTTTCTAAAATTTTCTTATAGCCTGAAGTGGTTAAAGTGATTAAAAGATATTCGTTTCCATCCTCACTAGTAGTTTCAATGTGAAAACCGTTAAGACGAATATCTTTGAAACTTAAGAGGTTCCTAGTTGACTTGCTAGAGTACATGGCATTTGATATATGAATTTGTGTTCCATTTGATAGGATAAAACTAGCCTTCCCAAGACCTTCGATCATATTAGATGTACCCGATATCGTCAATACTTGAGAGTTGGTTTTAGTTAACTGTGAAAAATATTGTCGACTTTGTAGAATTGTGTGAGTGGTGGCAGAGTCAGCAATGCAAATATCTTTCATACTTACTCTGAATACACACATAAAAAAATAAACAACATTTTCATTAAAACAAGTACACAAAACAGAAATACATAGAACATTACATAGAAAGCAAAAACGTATATAAAAATTATCCATCTAGGTCATGATAAAGATTAGTTCTACTATCTAGTTCATTCGCGGTCTTGTTGATTGGTTCATCATTAAAACTTGCCAAATTTGTTTCCACTCTTTGTCCATTCTGATTTTTAGATGACTCGTAAAGTTTTACAAGATGTTCAGGTGAGCGACAAGTACGAGTCCAATGTCCATGAGCCCCACATCTAAAGCAGATATCTTTAGTGTCTCCTTCATGCGGTGCCTTTCTTTTATTTGGTACATCATTTTGCCACTTCTGGTGGCCAGAGTTGTTGTAGCCATAACGATGCCACTTCAGGTGGCCAGAGTTATACTGATTTCGAAACCGACCACGAAAATTTCCACGTCCACAGTTTCGTCCATAACCTCGTCCTCCTCTATTCCCTTTCACACGCTCATTCTTCCGGAATGACGTGTTATGTACTTCGGGTAACTAGGCAGAGCATGTGGGACGTATCTGATGATTTTTCAACAACAACTCATTATTTTTCTCAGCTACAAGAAGAAGAGATATCAGGTCACAATATTTCTGAAAATTGCGTTCCCTGTATTGTTGTGCCAGGATCATGGTGTTGGGGTGAAAGGTTGAGAGGGTCTTTTCGATCATATCAACATTAGTAATATTTTAACCACACAAAATCAGTTTTGAACTTATTTTGAACATGGCAGAATTATATTCAGCAACAGATTTAAAATCTTGCAATCTCATATTAATCCACTCATAACGGGCATGCGGCAAATGGACAAGTTTCTGGTGATCAAATCTATCTTTAAGATTATTCCAAAGGGTGAGTGGGTTTTTGAAAGTTAGGTATTCAGATTTTAAATTTTCATGAATGTGATGTCTGAGAAAAATGATAGCTTTGGCATTTTGTTCAACAGTTGGGGCTTTTCCTGATTCTATGGTGTCTTTTAATCCGTTAGCACTAAGGTGTAATTCCGCATCTAGCATCCAAGATAGATAATTGTCCCCAGATACATCCAAAACAACAAACTCTAATTTTGCAAAGTTTGTCATTCTAATAAAGGTTTGAACATGATAATATATCGCACATCAAGATTTAAACAATTAATTAAATTTATATGTATATATTAATAATTTAATTCAAAAGTTACGACGGCATAGCCGACCACAAAACTTTTGAAAATTACTTGACGGCAGATCCATCTTTATAGTAGTACTGACGGCATGGCCATCTTTAATATTAAACAATAAAAAAATGATAATAATTAAAATTAAATCGTACCTCCTTTGTTGAACAAAGTTCAGTTGACAGAGGTTCGTGCTGATAACGTGTTATAGATACAATAATTAGTAACTAAAGCGACGTAGTAAGAAAGGTAGAAAATATAATAATTGTATTGCTTCTATGTCCCCTATACAAATGACTTATACCTCTATTTATAATAGTAGCTAAACCGCATAATACATTGGTAATTTACCAAGACTTACTTGTTAAGTATAACAAAACTTCTTACATAAGCTTAACAAAACTTCTATAGAAAACTTCTTTTACTTATTCACATTAATAATCATATATTATAACAAGAAAGTCTTTTAAGATTGTTGGTGTAACTCATTTTACTTCCATTTCTTAAATTTTAAATGAGAGTAAAAAATAATTAAATTGTTAAATTTGCCCTAAGAAATGGGTCGACCGTCGATGTACCTACCGACCATGTCAATGTAATCTCTTAATATCTTGAGTATTTTTCCTTTTTCTCTGTTTTTGTTAAAAAAGAGAAAATTTTGTTCAGACCGTTACATCTGGAGGGTAAACGGACGGAGTGAGCCATTTTTCTTTAATTTCTGTAAAATATTTAAATTAGTAAACGAGTAAACGGACGGACGATGTTAATATCTTGCCGGAAATCACGAGGTGAATAAGTCCAAAATGTGGATGACTACTTTAAATGATGCATCACGTGAAATTCGATGAAAATGTCAGTTTGCATAAAGACGAAAGAGTACCGGCGTGGATAGATAAATAAAGCAATAAAT
The DNA here is from genome assembly GCA_030848705.1 of Heracleum sosnowskyi. Classification (NCBI taxonomy): domain Eukaryota; kingdom Viridiplantae; phylum Streptophyta; class Magnoliopsida; order Apiales; family Apiaceae; genus Heracleum; species Heracleum sosnowskyi. The sequence continues at coordinate 9,524,683 of CM061238.1, forward strand.
TCACAGACCGAGTACATTGTACCTTCCTCTAAGCGAAATTTTTTATTTTCAATTTATGATACCTTTTCTTAGTAAAATGTTAAGGGAGTACTCAAATTCCGTTAGATTTTTCTAATTTAACTACATACTTTCGCATACTCCGTCCGTCACCTAGATTCTTTACACCGGGGACGAGACTCGGCATTTATTTTAAGTCTCCTATAAAGTATAGTTATATATATTATTATTATTTTTTTTAATAAAAATTTAATGTTTGAATTTTTATTCAAAAAAAGAAAATTTTAAAAATAAGTTGTTGAACTATACTTTATACGAGCCTTAAAATGCGTGCCAAGCAGTGAAAAAACCGTAAAGAAATGAGGGGGACAGATGGAGTAATATCTAAAAAAATTAATTTTGAGAAATATATATATGAATTTTAATAAATATATGCATGATAATGATATTATTGTTGCGAGTTTTTTTGATTTTTTTTAATCTTTATAAAATCAAGTCAAAAAAAGACATGTAAGGATTCTGTAAAAAATATGATATATTTTAGTAATGTTTCAAAATATATTAAGAGATTGATCGGTCTTCGTATATTTACGGAAAAGTATTTAACTATTTAGGAAATTTGAATTATCCGGGGATCATTTGGCACTTTAGCTGAGGATTATTTGTATTAACTAATTAACTTAAAATAGTGTTATTACATTCAAAAAAGTAGGAAAAATGAAACATATATCTGCTTTCGGACAAATATTTTTGTATATTTGAGTGCTCTCCATGTCTGTACTATTAACTTTAATAGCTTTTTTGCACTTATTTTGTGGTGTTTTTTTAACGTTTTACTATATCTATACTATATTATTAAAGACGAAATATTAAAAGTTTGTTTGGTATTGTACATGTTTTTTGATACTTCATAATTTTACTTAATTAGCATTACTTATGTATAAAATAAATATTATTAAATAATAAGACACATCTTTTTTTTTCTATTTTTTGGTACTTCGCGATTTTATAACTGATTACCTTTTCCAGCTAAAATACATTATTTTTTCTAACAAAATCTCATCCTTTTCCAAAAATATCACGGACAATTACCTTTTTTTAACTAAAACATGTTACCTTTTCTATTTTTACTTACCAAAACTCCTCTTTTTCCAAAAATATCAGATGTAAACATTTAATTATTTATTTTAAAACCTATTTTAATGCTATTAGTTATTTAAAAAGTTTACCTATTTTAACATGTTTACTTATTTGTTTTTAACAAATATAATTAATAAAATATTATAACATAAATAATCAAATAACAATTATTAAAAACAATCTGTACGTGACACGGGTTTTAAGCTAATCAAATTGAAAACCTAAAGTTCATGTAAAAGTTAAAGAGGTGATGTTACAAATGAGAACAATCAATATCACAATGGTATTATGGAAAATATCCCTAAATTCAGTTATCTAAAATTTTCATAAAAATGGCATAATATTTCATGAGTGTGAAAAGATACATGTTCGGGATTACATTTTCTTAAAATCTAATGAATTTACGTGGTCGAATTATTGAATTTTGTTTCTGGTAAGCAAGTTGAGTAAAATATTATGGTCATCATCCGTGGCCATGCACAACATGTGTGATGTGATTATAGGTGGCTAAAAGGACGGTTTTGCATAGATGAATCGTGAACCGTTCGTCTAAACAAATCGTCTGACTCGGCTCGTAATGGGGCGGTTCAAAATCGGCACTAATCGCAGAGACATAAAGGTCGTTTACGGGTTAAATAATCTGGAACCGTACTCGGCACGACTCGGCACTAAAAACCGCGATTCGCCATGAACCGCCCGGCCCGCCCATGAACCGCACGGCCCCCTTGGCACGCCAAGGACTCACCTGCAAGCAACGATCTTTTGCAGTTCTGGCAACGGTCTTCTGCCAATCTTTTCCTGCAAGGCTGCAACCTGTAACTCCAACGTTCGCATTTTTTCCAACGGCTCCATTTCCCCTATAAATACTCACATTTCTCACATTTATCTCCACCTCTCTCTTGTTCACTGATCTCTCTACTCTCTCTTTCTCACTACTGCTCTCATCTCACTCTCACACTTGCTACATGCTACTGCTACTGCTAGTTGCTTGCTACTGCCTACTGTGAAGCTTTATATAATTCCGGCGAGTAAACAATTTCGACGAAGCTTTAAAAAATTCCTGCAAAACTTTAGATAATACCGCTTCTAATAAGAAAGCCATGTATTATATTAAGAACGATATTCCTTTAGTTTTAGATGAAGTATTTTTACACGTTAGATGTTATGCTCACATAATTAACTTGTCGGTCCAAAAGGGAATTACACAATTAACTCATTTATTACAATATATTAGGAAAATAGTTAAGTATTTACGTTTTGCAGGTACATATATGTCTAAGTGTTATACAAGATTTTCGATAATGGGCCCTAGACAGGTCCCCCAAGTCATTTGGGCCTAGAGAATGAATTATATTTTAGATTGGTGTGGACTAGAATTAGGGCTCGCATCATGAAGTTATGTTGAGCCCAAAATCCTTCTAAGTATGGTGGGCTCGCTTCGTTATGAGTCCCCACCTTGACAAGGGGTCGCATCATAATCGGGCTCGCTTCGCTATGAGTTCACTTTGATGGGCTCGCGTCCTTATTTATGAACCCTCGCCCTAAGCTTATGGGCTCTCACCATTATGAAGTAATGGGCTCGTATTACTTATCAGAAATGAAAATAATTGAACATAGGTGAGCTCGCACCACTTAAACTATGAAAGGGTAATTTTTATATGTTTTGTGCGATGCGAGCCTGGCCAGCTCGCATCGTGGGTGAAGCCCAGCATATGGAAATTCTTATTTATGGAATGTTTCCTGGTTAACACGGGACAGACCTACAATCATGGGAAGAAATGCGGAGATGCCGCGAGATTGTAGGAAAACGTGTGAAGACCAGATTATTTATGGGAACTTGAGAAGGATTGATGATCCTTAGAATATTTATGGGAACTTGAGAAGGATTGATGATCCTTGGGACTATTTATGGGAACATGAGGTGGATTGATAATCCTTGAGCTATTTTTGGGAACATAAATCTTGACTATTGTATGGGCTTGGACTGAATGGGCTTATTCAATAACTTGTTTTCCAAGAACTACGTGAGGCTTGATCCCTATATAAAGGGGTACGTAGGCACCTTGTATGATACACAATTGACACTCGGCAAGAGCAAAGAGAAAAAACCCATTCTCTATTCAATTTCTGAGGAGTCATCATACAAGTCCAGCCACAACTTTCCATAAACCTCCAACACACTGTTGTACGAAATTCTCCTAACAACAATTGGCGCTAGAAGGAGGGGACTTTACATCTTAAGGAGAAGGATGTCGATGAACAACAAGAACAGTGACAAGGGGATTGAGCACAAGAAGGATGCCACACCAAAAGGAGCAAGGACGGATCCACCACCCCACGAAGAGGGAGGACCAAGCAAAATCACCCCTGTCATGCCTCAAGTCGCACCAGTTACACTAGATGGCCAGAAGATCTTAGGCTACCTTGAGGGGATCGAGTTCCAATTCAAAACCATGAACGCCCGGCTAGCTAAGGTCGAGCGGAACTCAATCAAGAATGCGAAGAGGAAGGCTCGCAGGCTTAAGGGCACTAAGGACAAGAAGGATAAAACCTCTAAAAAACTCATACATGAGTTCGACGAGGTGGCCGATGGACTAAAGAAAACCGGGTCTCTTGAGACAGATGAGATATCTCCAAGCCAGGAGGAGCGAGGCAGCCAGGCTCCGAGCGAGCCGCGACATGAGCCAGCTTCATCCGAGGCTAGATCCACTAGTGTTTTGGATCGAATTGGGAAGAAGCTAACTGAGCACGATCTAAGGCTTAGATTGGAAAAATCTAAATCTCGGAAAGAGGCACCAGAGAGGACTCCGCCTAGAGCAGAGCGAAGGACTCCTCCTAGAACAGAGCGAAGGGAGAGGACTTCGCCTAGAACAGAGCGAAGGACTCCGCCTAGAACAGAGCGAAGGGAGAGGACTCCGCCTAGAACAGAAAGAAGAGAGAGGACTCCGCCTCGAACTCATAGAAGGGAGCGAAGGGAGAGGGCTTCCCCCCACCATTCTAGCGGGGAGGGGTCTAACGAGAGGATTGGAGACCTAAGGGTTGGTGATTTGAGACGCCTGCTGACGCAGATGGAACATGAGAAGAGAGCCCCACCCCCTGCAACGGCCCCATCTCCTTTCACTACTGCAATAAGGATGTCCCCTCTGCCCCCGGCATTTAGAAGCAACCTCGAGCTTGCCTTCAATGGAGATGCGGATCCTGCTGAATACTTGGCCCGTTTCAATACCGAGATGGAGGTCTACCAGGTGCCTGACCTAACTCGTTGTCGGTTATTCGCTGCCTCGTTAAGGGGGAGTGCCCAACAGTGGTTTACTAAGTTAGGACCGGCTAGCGTTAGCACGTGGAGACAGTTGGGAGATCTATTCTTAAGGCAATTTCAGTCCACTCTTCACTATGCCCCCCCGGTTGCTACCCTTGCAAACATTAAGCAGGGAGACACAGAGTCCCTGCAGGATTATTTCATGCGATTTAATGCTGAAGTTCCTAGAGTCCGAGGAGCAACTGAAGAAGCCCAGAAGAATTTCCTAATCGCCGGATTGAGGGAGGGCTTTAAATTCTGGAAGACTCTACAGGCTAGAGAACCGGAAACTTTGGCCGAATTTTATGAACAAGCGGAGCCTCACAAAAGGGTTGAAAAATCTATGAGAGATCTAAGAAGCAGTGGCCGAAGGATGGAGAAGAGAGGGAGGTCTTCTAGCCCAGAAGAAAGGAAAAAGACTTTCAGAAGAAGCCCTAGCCCAAAGAAGTTTAACAAGACCAAGGAAAATAAAGAGACTGGAAGGCCTTACACAACCAAATGGCAGAATCATACCCCTTTGGTGGCTTCCATTGATCATATATATGCCACTTATGCTGGGAAGGGGGTATTCAAGAAAGCCACCCCTCTGACGGAATATAGTAAAAGGGACACCTCTAAATACTGTGCTTACCATGAATCTACAGGACACCACACGGCCGATTGCCGACAGTTGAAGGATGAGATAGAGAGCCTGATTCGACAGGGAAAGCTGACGGAATGGGTCGTGAAGGAAGTACGGAAACATAAATCTGAGTACCATCAGGTGCCTCCTCCACCCCCAATAGCAAAAGACGGTGACAAAGAGAGGACTGACAGGGCAAGTAGCATTCATGTTATAATTGGAGGACCTCATGTGGGAGGAGATAGTAAGAAAGCCATGGAAAGATATGCTCGAGAAGCAAAGGACCGCCCTCTAACTAATGTTCATCGTCTTGAACAAAGGCCTCCTTATCTGTTCACGAAAGAGAGAGATGAAATCATGTTTAGTGAAGAAGATGCCAAATGGGTACACCATCCTCATGCTGATGCTCTTGTGGTAAGAATAAAAATCGGGTCTACTAATGTATATCGGGTGCTGGTGGACAATGGGAGCGATGTAAATGTCTTAACCTACGACACTTACAAAAGACTTGGATTCCTGGACAGAGAGTTGGCCTCAAGCGGAAACCAGCTCTACGGGTTCACCGGGGCTTCAGTAGGAATTCGGGGAACAATCCAGCTACCGGTCAGTTTAGGAGACAACCCCCACGTGGCCACACAAATTGTCACCTTTACTGTGGTGGACCAGCCATGTGCCTATAACGCCATCATTGGGAGGCCACTCCTTAAGGAAATGAGGGTAGTTACCTCTGTCTACCACTTAACCATGAAGTTTCCAACTCCTACAGGCGTCGGACAAGTGAAGGGATGTCAATATGACTCAAGGGTATGCTACAACCAAGCCGTGAAAGGGGCAGAGAAGTTAGATGTCCGACGAGAAGTGGTAGACTTTAGAGAACAAGAACCTCTAGACGATAGTGAAGAGAAGAAAAGGAAGCGTGTGGACACTCTCATGATGGATGTCTGTAACATGATATCTATAGAGGAACTCCCGGAAGACTACTTCGAAAATCTGGGGATTGAAGTGGAGCCTCGGCCCGGGGCCTTAATGATGGAACCCTCTCAACCCATAATGACACTACAGGAAGGGATAGTAGAGGAGGCTAGTGATGATGAGGAGAGCCCAGAACAGATGGCCGCTAGGTTGAATAAAGGCAAATGGGTGAAGAAAGAGACCTCAATTCTGATAAACTTGCCAACTGGAGTCTCCCGAGAGGTCACCATTACAACAGAAGGGAACATCCAGCAAGAAACGCCGGAGTTGCTCATCAATAATAGGGACCATCTGAGTGTTACTGAAGTAGGAGAGCCTAGCATGGATAGAAGCGTTGATGTTGATTTGGACCCAAGAATGCCTCCCCTACCAGACGGAGCTGGGACATTCGAGGATATCATTCCTATCTTGGTGGACCCGAACGACTCGACTAAAGTTTTGAGGATTGGAGCAAACCTCGGCCCCGAAATGAGAAACAACCTCGTCTCATTCCTCAAGGAGAACCTGGATGTGTTTGCATGGTCTCACGCTGACATGATAGGGATCGACCCAGAAGTGATGTGCCACAGGTTGAACTTAGACCCCAGCAAGAAGGGAACAAGGCAGAAGAGGAGACCTATTAGCGGAGAGAGAGCCGAGGCCCTTAGAGAAGAGGTGGACAGGTTAATGGAAGTCGGGCTCATCAAAGAGTCATTTTACCCGACTTGGTTGGCTAATCCCGTGTTGGTAAAGAAGCCGAATGGGAAGTGGAGAACCTGCGTTGACTTCACCGATTTGAACAAAGCTTGTCCAAAAGATAGCTTCCCACTTCCTCGTATCGATCAACTTGTAGATGCCACTGCAGGACACGCGTTGTTAAGCTTCATGGACGCTTACTCAGGCTATAATCAAATTCCTATGTATGGGCCAGATCAAGAACACACTTCGTTCATCACTGATCGGGGCCTATACTGTTATATTGGGATGCCTTTCGGGTTGGTTAATGCGGGAGCAACTTATCAGCGATTGGTGAATAAGATGTTTAAAGACCACATCGGGAAGACAATGGAGGTATATGTTGATGACATGCTTGTAAAATCGAAGGAGGCCAAGGACCACATTCAACATTTGGCAGAGATGTTCACTATCCTGCGTGTCTACAGAATGAAGCTCAACCCCCAAAAATGTGTGTTTGGGGTAGAGTCGGGGAAATTCCTGGGGTTTATTGTCAACCATCGAGGAATTGAAGCTAACCCGGCCAAGATTAAGGCTCTAATGGAGATGAGACCACCTCGTAGGGTGAGGGATGTGCAAAGCCTCACAGGGAGAATTACGGCGTTGAACAGATTTGTCTCAAAATCTTCTGACAAGTGCCAAGAGTTCTTTAAGGCTATTAAGAAGGTGGGCAAGAATTTTCAATGGACAGAGGAATGTGAAGAGGCCTTTCAAAATATCAAAAGACATTTGAGCACACCACCTCTTTTGTCTAACCCGCAGCAAGGGGAGGTACTGGTGCTTTATCTGGCCGTGTCGGAATATGCGGTAAGTGCGGTGCTAATTCGAGAGGAAGATGGAGTTCAGCTCCCGGTTTATTATGTGAGCAAAAGGCTGGTGGGCGCAGAAACTCGATACTTGAACATGGAAAAGCTGGTGTATGCTCTGATTCTCGCCTCACGGAAACTCCGTCCCTACTTCCAAGCTCATAAGATCGAGGTGAGAACAGCGTATCCTCTTAGGCAAGTGTTGCATAAACCAGAAACTTCAGGCAGGATGTTGAAATGGGCTGTCGAGCTAGGGCAGTTTGATGTAGAGTATAAGCCTCGGGTCGCAATTAAAGGACAAGCTCTGGCGGATTTTGTGTTGGAATTCCCAACTCAAGTAGAGGAGGACCCTAGGGCCTTGCAAATTTATCCAGAGGTGCCAATGGAGGAAAATCAGAATAGTGCCCCTTGGTGGAGCTTATATGTTGATGGGGCATCTAATGGAGATGGAGCCGGTGCTGGATTTATGTTAGTAAGCCCAGAAGGATGTAGAGTGAAGAGGGCTGTTCACTTCACTTTTCATGCAACAAACAATGACGCTGAGTATGAGGCCTTGATCAACGGATTCAAGTTGGCATTAGAGCTGAAGGTGGAAAACCTTAACGCTTTTAGTGACTCCATGATTGTGGTATACCAGATAAATGGAGGGTATCAGGCACGAGGGCCTAGAACGGAGTTGTATTTGCGTTGTGCAGAGAGGTTAATCAAGCTATTTAATGAAGTCAGCCTAGAGCTCATCCCTCGAGGCCAGAATGAGACGGCGGACGAGCTTGCTAAGTTCGGTTCACGTCGCGAGACCACTCTGTTAGGGTCAACACCCTTGGAAATACAGAGGAGGCCTAGCGTGCCAGAGGAAGAGCTCATGGTTGTGGCAGAGCAGGCTACATGGATGTCTCCACTCTTATCTTATATCAAAAATGGTGTGTTACCAGATGACAAGAATGAAGCACGGCGGATGCGATATATGGCTGCAAGATATGCAATATATGATGGAGACTTGTATAGGAGAGGTTTTAATGTGCCCCTACTTAAGTGTGTTGATGGAGATGAGTGCAATTATATACTGAGGGAAGTTCATGAAGGTATTTGTGGTAATCACTCGGGGGGTAGCTCCTTGGCACAAAAGATACTTCGTCAAGGATATTACTGGCCGACTCTCAAGAAAGATGCTTTCGAGTTTGCTAGAGCTTGTGACAAGTGCCAAAGGTATGCAAATTTTCATAACAGCCCTATGGCACCTTTAACCTCACTCATGAGCCCTTGGCCCTTTGCCATGTGGGGGATAGATTTGATTGGAGAACTGCCCAAGGCTAAAGGAAGTGTGAAGTATGCTGTGGTTGCGGTGGATTATTTCACTAAGTGGGCAGAGGCTGAGCCCTTAGCCACAATAACTGCAAAGAAGCTCATTGATTTTGTGTATCGGGCTATTTTTTGTTGATTTGGAATACCCTACAAGTTGATCTCAGATAATGGTAAACAGTTTGACAGTAAGGAGATGAGAGAATTTTGTGACAGGTTGGGAATGCTAAAGAGTTTCAGTGCAGTGAGCCATCCACAGACAAATGGTCAGACTGAGGCAATCAACAAAATTTTGAAGCATACGTTGAAAGCAAAGCTTGAAGATGCTAAGGGAAATTGGCCAGAGGAACTTCCACAAGTTCTATGGTCTTATAACACCACTCCTCGAACCACAACGGGTGAGACCCCTTTCTCCTTGGTGTATGGATGTGAGGCTATGGTCCCGGTAGAAGTGGGAGCTGGATCTTTTAGGAGAGCTCATTATGACCCAGAGAATAGTGAGAAGAATCATCGTCTTTACTTAGACATGATTGAAGAAACAAGGATTGATTCCCAAGCAAGGCTGCTAGCATATCACCAGAGGACTGCCAGGCATTATAACCGCAAGGTGAGAGCCCGACCTTTCCGGGTAGGGGATTTGGTTCTCCGTCGAGTCATGCCTAACACTAAGGTAGTTAATCATGGAGTGTTTGGTGCAAATTGGGAAGGCCCATATCAGATCAAATCAGTTTTATGGGAAGGAACTTATCATCTCAGCGACATACGGGGAAAGCTCATACCAAGGGCTTGGAATGCTGAGCACTTGAGGAGATATTATCAGTAGTTTCTACCTATTTAAGACTTAGCATGCATTGATATTTATCCTAAGTCTCGGGGGGTAGTGTCATATAGGCACCTTCCCTTGGCATACAATGTAATAAGTCTAGGTCTGTTATTATGTAAGAAGATGGAAGTTTTATTATCTAAATAAAATTGAAGTTTATTGTGCATTAAGTAAATTTTACCTTCTAGAAGTACATTAGATTGGGCCTCGGCCCATCAAATTTGCAAAAGTAGCTCGTACGAGGCGAGTCCTCTTTAGAAACGAGCTCAAGAAAGTTGGCATGAAAATATTTTGATTGGGCCTTGGCCTATCAAGCATAAAGGAAAATTTTTGTGAGGCGAGGCCTCCTTACATGACAAGTTTGTGCGAGGCGAGACCCCTGTATAAGGAGAGCCTTATAAGATTGTGGAGTGTTTGTGCGAAGCGAGCCCATACATGTTGGAACAAATTCAGAAACAATGTGAGAATTCAATCTTATTCGAAGCGAATCAATTTGTGCGAGGTGGAACTCTGTACGAGGCCTGTAAAAAAACGAGCCCTGACAGGTTGGAAAATTTAAAGTATGTGAACTCTAACCTGTGCAAGGTGAAACTTTGCACGAGGGGAACATGGTGAAAAGAGGGTGCATACAAAACAATAACCATAGAAAGATGCAAGATATAAATGACAAATATATATAGGGTGCGAACACAAAGTACTTGGAAATTGTTAAAATATTAACTGGCCATGGCCGTAGAGTTTTACAAACTGCGAGGCAAACGGGGTGTCCGCATCCCCAAAATAGATGATCAAGATTGAGGAGTTTCATCATTGCCCCCTTGTGCGGTGCGAACCTCCTCTGCGAGCCGAGCCTCCTCTGCGAGCCGAGCTTCTTCTTCCATTTCAAGACGAAGCTTCGCAGCATAGCCCACAGTGGCGGCGCCTAGAGGACTCCAATCAAAGTCAGGGCACTTCACCATAAAGCCCTTCATAAAATTTTTGGAACCTAGGGCCTTTGCATCCCTGACATCTGCGTCCCGGCTCGCCTCGAGCGCTGAGAGCTTGGCCTCGAACTCAATGCCTTGGGCTGCCAGTTTAGCCTCGAACCCAGCAACTTGGGTCTTTAGAGATTCGTTTTCAGAAACAGCGACAGCTAGGGAAGTAGAATGCTCCTCTTTCATTTTTCCCACAAGTGCTTGGGACTCGCGCAAGTCTTTTTCAAGACTTGTGGTCGCATCAAGGACACTTTGCTTTGCTTCCTCAGCCAACTTCACATTTGCCCGTCTCGCTTCGTCCAGCTTGAATTTTAGAACTTTGTTATCCTTGTCAAGGCGAGCACTGGCTTGACCCATGGAGCGAAGCTCTTTGTTCCTGTTCATCTGCCTTATGAACACCTCGGCTGAGGCCTTGGTGAGAGCATCATTGTTGGCCTCGAACGAGCCGGCAGTCCACTCCCTCAAATCACCCTCAGAAATGTGTGGCCCAGCGAGTCGAACCAGGGTACTAGCCACGACATTCCCTTGGGGAACAGGAGGGAGTTCCTTGCGAGTCCGCTTGGATGGCTCAATTTCCGTGGGGACATCTTTAGATTGTTTTGTTCTTTTCTTAGGTGGAGAGGCTCCCCCAGTCTTCAGATATTCAGTAAGAGTGATAGTGGGTTGGGGCGGGACCCCTTTTGACTTTGGAACACGGCTCGAACCCTCAGCATGCGAGCCGGCTTGGCTGGCAGTAGGGGCGGTTCGAACAGGAGTTTCCTGTTCAGCCAAGAAGGGAGGTGGAGAAATAGCCATTCCTGCGATAAAACGAGGATAAAAGAGTTAGTCAAAAGAATAAATAATATAACTGACTGCGAGGATTTCAATAAACAACGGTGCGAGCCGACGGCTCGCACCAAGTATGGAACTTACTTTTTCTTTTTCTTTTGGACACCTTATTGGGGGTTAATCGAGTTCCCTCTTTCAGAAAACCGTACTCAATAAGGTTGGCCATTGTGATTAAATTTTTAATATTTCGATCAGCAACGGGAGTGTTCAGAAGATTGTCGGCATTAATTTTGTCTTGGCCGGTTAGTTTCGTTCTAACAGGGGGCTCTGTTAGAAAGGCAAAGCAGGTGTTAGAATACAATAACGGTGCAAGCCTTAAAGGAACGGTGCGAGCCTAAAAATCAATTTTTACTTACCAGGGTCGTAATAGAAGTGAGTTTGAACTCTAGGGACTTCATGAATGTAGAAGAAAGGATTTTTCCAGCGACCAGAATTGCTGGGCCCTCCATGAATTAACTTCTTTTTATTGTAGCATGCCCACACAGAAAAATAAAAGTACCCAAAATCAGACGAGTGCTTGAGGGTCAGGAAATATCCAAGTTGACGAGCCGTGAGAGTAGGGTACCCTTGTTTTTTGTAAAGAATATACAGTGCTATGGCAGATCTGTAGCCATTGGGATTGATTTGCAGCGGTGCGAGCCCATAGTACTCCAAAACCTCTTGAATAAAAGGATGGAGGGGTGCACTTATTCCTAACTTCAATAGAAAAGTAGAAAGAACCATACGGGGCGCTCGACCTCCGTTTTCTTCATGATCGAATCGGTAACACCTCATGTGAGGTGCGGGGAGAATTATACGGCCCGCTGGCCTAAACTGATTCACTAGGTCACAAAGATTGTCCTCGGTTAATGAAGTGGACATGTCTCGACAGGCTAGAATTTTTCCCTCCTCTTGATTAGGGGTCGAGCTCTCGTCGCCATCTGGAATTACGCGTTTTTTAAGAAATACCACCCCTTCAAGCTCGGGCTATTTGATGGGATCATATGGAATTGGGGACGGTTCGGGCACATAAGCATAGTTACAAAAATCTGTTTCTTTTGATACATCTGCTACCTCCTCGCTAGTAGGGCTATCATATGACCAAGTCGAACTAATGTCATCATCCTCATTCTGTTCGAACCCTTCTTGAGGAGTAACGGTGCGGGCCACCTTTTTTCCCTTATGTTTTTCGTAAAAGGCGCTTCCCAAAGAGCTATCTGTGGACTCTGAATCAGATATATTTACTGGATTGTTTGCTGAGCACGATGCGAAGCGAAGCTTGTTCTCTCTTTCCTGTAAAAGCTGTGCGACGCGAGCATCTGCTTCCTCTTGACTAAAAGGTAGTACAGGACGATTGAATAGGGCATCAAGACCAAGCGAACTGGAAATACTTGGCCCTATTTTCTTGTCCCTCCACGAGTATAAGTCCTTCTCTCTAGTGTAATTTTCTGGGGCAGAATTTGGGTCGAGTTGAAGTCCAAGCGAACTAGACCCACTGGCTCGCATCGCATTTTCAATCTTAGCTATGTTGGCCGCCCCTTCAGGTGTGATGGCCGAATTTGGGGAAATAGGCTGGCTTAAGCGACCTGAGATGGAGGTCAATTCCCGTTGGAATTCCTTTGAGCCTCTAAGTTCAGGGGGGTACTGGTTCAAAGGGGAAGGAGTGGCTGAAGAATGAAACGAGCTCGGTGTGTCGCCGGGTGAGCCCATGGAGATGGATGGGGTCGCACTCGACATCTGAAAAAAGATGGTGAAGGTTAGTGTGTGCCCCTAAGAGAAAAAAAGAAGTAAAAATTCCTAAGTGTCCTCACATCGCGTTAAAGAATCATACTACTGTTCGATACGAACACAGATTGTATTAATAAACTCAGGTTCGGCTCGAACCGTGAGTTGGGCTCTCCTCGATAAGAGGGTCCGGTTCGCACAAATTACCTCGAACAAACAGTATAATATAAACAACAAAACATATGAATCAAAGGATGTTTAGAGAAATAAAACTTACTTTGTGAAGAACTGGATGATGAACTCGAAGAACTACTGGAAACTTGCCGGGAAGTGATGATAATTCTCGCCGTGTTTGATCCTTGAGCAAAATTGACAGAGTTTTGTTACTGTTTTTGATGGAATGAAAATATGGTAAGAAGTTTTGAGGTATTTATAGTGGTGAGGAGAGAGAATGAGGGGGGCACGTGTCACCATGTGAATAGATGACACATATTCCCACGAACAGCTGTAAGCCATTATGAATAGTCACACACCTGATTATGATGTGCGAGCCGGGCAGAGGGCTCGAACCGTGATGACTAATGAAAATTCCTTGTTCTATTAAGGAATTTTGGGGGGTAGTTGTTATACAAGATTTTCGATAATGGGCCCTAGACAGGTCCCCCAAGTCATTTGGGCCTAGAGAATGAATTATATTTTAGATTGGTGTGGACTGGAATTAGGGCTCGCATCATGAAGTTATGTTGAGCCCAAAATCCTTCTAAGTATGGTGGGCTCGCTTCGTTATGAGTCCCCACCTTGACAAGGGGTCGCATCATAATCGGGCTCGCTTCGCTATGAGTTCACTTTGATGGGCTCGCGTCCTTATTTATGAACCCTCGCCCTAAGCTTATGGGCTCTCACCATTATGAAGTAATGGGCTTGTATTACTTATCAGAAATGAAAATAATTGAACATAGGTGAGCTCGCACCACTTAAACTATGAAAGGGTAATTTTTATATGTTTTGTGCGATGCGAGCCTGGCCAGCTCGCATCGTGGGTGAAGCCCAGCATATGGAAATTCTTATTTATGGAATGTTTCCTGGTTAACACGGGACAGACCTACAATCATGGGAAGAAATGCGGAGATGCCGCGAGATTGTAGGAAAACGTGTGAAGACCAGATTATTTATGGGAACTTGAGAAGGATTGATGATCCTTAGAATATTTATGGGAACTTGAGAAGGATTGATGATCCTTGGGACTATTTATGGGAACATGAGGTGGATTGATAATCCTTGAGCTATTTTTGGGAACATAAATCTTGACTATTGTATGGGATTGGACTGAATGGGCTTATTCAATAACTTGTTTTCCAAGAACTACGTGAGGCTTGATCCCTATATAAAGGGGTACGTAGGCACCTTGTATGATACACAATTGACACTCGGCAAGAGCAAAGAGAAAAAACCCATTCTCTATTCAATTTCTGAGGAGTCATCATACAAGTCCAGCCACAACTTTCCATAAACCTCCAACACACTGTTGTACGAAATTCTCCTAACAACACTAAGTATAAAAAATTGTGTAAAGAAAATGATTTAGGTCGAATAAGTGGGGTATCGATTGTTTTACGAAATGGAATTCAACTTATAAATTATTAAATGATGCAATTCAATATAAGACTATTATCACCGAATTATATAATGAAGACCCAAACCACCAATACGAAGATGGAATTATCGCCGGATTTGATTGGCAATTGACATCTACCGTACGTGACATACTTGATTGTGTTGCACATACTACTACGGTTTTTTCTTATGTTTATGAACCAAATGTACATCATGTTATCATTGAGTGTGTTAATATTATTACTACTTTAAAAGAATATGAACAAGATCTATATTTTAGTGATGTTATTGTTGACATGAAAATTAAGTGGATCGAATACTTTACAGAATTTCCTTATGTTTATGGTATTGGATGTCTTCTTGATCCCGGTGTTAGAAACGAAGGTTTAGAAAATATTTTAGGGCATTATTATGAAATTTCAAACGTTTCATATGTCATATTTTATATGTTAATCAATGTTTAGACTTGTTATATCGTTTTGTAGATATTTATACTCCAAAAGTTCAAAGTTCTATACCACCTAAGAGTAGTAGTAGTGTTAGTAGGTTTAATAATATTATTTCATCTATATTAAACAAAAAACAAAAATATAGAATTTCTACTTCATCATCTCTCGTACCCTCTTCTTCTTATAGTAGTATGATTATGGAATTTTTTTCTTATAGTTACGATTTAAATAAAGATTTTAAAATACTAACATGGTGGAAGAATCATGAGTTACAATTTTCAGTTTTAGCAAAAATTGTAAGGGATATTTTAATAGTCCTCGCTTCTACAATTGCGTCTGAGTCCGTTTTTAGTGCAGGTAGAAGAGTGTTAGACGAGAAGAGAACAAGTCTTGCGCCGAACGTAGTGAATATTTGTGTTTGTTAAAAAAGATTGAGATCAAGCCGCGAAAAGACAACAAGAAAAAAAAAATGACTCGGACGGCGAAGAAGATCCGTGGATGACAATGGATACTTCGGATTCCAACTCCTCAACTACCAACGAACAACAATAATCAAATAGTGGATATGATTTTTTTTGTTTTGTATTTTTAAAATTTGTTTGGTTTGTATTTGTTTTAATACGTTAATGCGGTTTGTTCCGTTTTTTTAGAGAGTAGTCCTCTCAAATTAATTGTAAAATATTTTTTTAATTAATAAAATTTTTAGAGGTGCCATCCTCTTTTATTCAAAAAAAAATCCGTATAATTTTAAATAATATTTAATCGAATTAAAAGTTGAAAAAAAAAATTAAACCGCAAACCCGCAACCCGAACTCGCCCGAGCTGTTCACGAGCCAGACTCTGCCAAAACCAGCACGGTCCGACACGGATCGTCACCAGGGACGTGCCGGTCCCGTCCTCCTCCAACGCCAACTCGGCACGTGCCAAAACCAGCACGGCCCGGCACGACCGTCCGTTTGACCAGCACTAGATGTGACCCATTTCATCGTTATAAATATAAAAACTATTCCACCACAATATATGATAGGCTATATTCATAGCTTGAGTTGATAGACGGGCCCGACTCACTTGGATACCGGGCTAAGGCATGGACCTGACTCATATTCGAAACCAGACTTATATTTGGAGCCAGACACGCCTTCAATCCTGACTTACATGCAACCCAGACTTCTTCCTTCTAGATAGTCCGGACAAGTCTCCGAGGCATGCCTCATACTTAAACAAAACTCATCCTTATTCCAATAATAAAGACCTCAGATGACGTGAGATAATATTGCTATACTATTACGTGGATAATACACGTCATGACAGGAGGTCGCACCTGACTATGACACCTAAGAATATCCAATGATTGACACAATTATGCTCACACCAAACCACACGCCAGCATGAGTCTGGCACACGACACCACAATTTACATCTAGAATTCTGCGCTCATGATTGCAGGTACATCTCCCAAAACCCTAATCCTTGGTCTATAAATAGCCCAAGGACAAAAGGCTAAGGGGTTACTCACTCACTCTCTAATCTACACGTTATACACGCACCTTCCACGTTCATATTCAGATTTTTCTATAGTCTTATCTATTATTCCAAAGTCTAATCTTATCCTCACGCCAGAGGCGCTGTTAGGGTCCAAACCCCTCTATGGTATTATTTTGCAGAAATCCAGCAACGATTACACCGCAACCTGACGTAAAAACAACGAGAAAGGACCGAATCAGATTCTGGAATTATCAATATACACAGCTGCTCCATGCTGTCCCAATGTTGTCTTTTTGACTATTCCACCAACACAACTTGGATGGAGAGTTATCGATAGATTTTATTCATCCGAAGAATAACTATTGTAAGTAGCCTCCGAAGAATAGAAAATTATTACTAAATTTTGACGATCAAATATCAATTGAGAATTAAATTAATTTCTTTAAAGTTTTAATCAAATATCAAGATTTCGATACATTTTTATGTTACCTTTCGAAAGTCCTTCAAAACTGGTGAAGCCAATTTGACGGTGTGTCAAGAGTGTACGGCTCGAAGCGTACAAAACTACAAATGATGCAGCAATGGCAAGACCCTGGAAAAGCGAATGGTTGGGGGAAAGTTATACGCTTTAATCATAGTCTATTGCACTAATATTGTATATATGCGTATCACGTTTATTTTGTGTTTATTTGAGTGCCTAGAATGCTAAGTTGGGTGTTAAAACCAGTGTTCTAAAAGTATGTGATTAATCCCGATTTTTTGTCGATTAATTCTGATTAATTGTCGATTAATTCTGATTAATTGTCGATTAATCGTTAGACGACGGGTTACCGAATTGATTAAGTGAAAATCGGTTAATTAATCGTTTTTTCATAAAAATGGTCAAAAATCGGTTGAATTGAGCAAAAATCGGATTAATCGGTCAAAAATCGGGTTAATTATTAAAAAATAGTTAAAATTAAAAAATAAAATAGAAATTTTAAAAATAGAAACTTGATTAAACAATAGGAAAAAACATTATTTTTGTATATATAATTATAATTTTAGATGCCTAAATCGCAAATTCTCTTAATTTTTCCTCTTAAATTGATCTATAATTGAAAAATTAAACCTTCAAATTTTTATTTATTATAATTATATAACATTTTTAACATATTTACATAAATATATGATAATAAGATATGTTTAGTTGAAATAACGAAACAATTATATATATTAATATAATTGTATATAAAAATATTATTAAATTTATTCCGATTACCCGATTAATTTTTGTATGATGCCTTTACCGATTAACTCCGATTCACATTTTTTTACAACACCGATTAAAACTAAAAAGAACGAAACGGTAGGAAAATAGAAGTGAAACCGAATGTCTCTTGTTTGAGCCGTATTTTCCTCGCTCTTTTTGTTGTTTTTTAATGTATAATTTCGTTCTTTTCTCTTCTGACTCGCTTCAAACTTAAGTAATGTGTTAGCTTTTTAAAAACACTTAAGCAAGTTCTTAGAAAGGAAAACCAACCTATGTTTACAAGTTTATTCCACTTCAAAATTTTAGTTCGTACAATTTGAATCTACACAACTGTATATCGCCCAACTACTGAACTGTAGTATTATTTTGTCAAGTTGCATATTTTGAAATTATTTTGTCTAATCAGTTGAAAATTATGAACGAAACTTGTGTTTATTCGACGAAGAAACATGAAAATTGTTGTAGAAATTCGGCCATCAAGACAAATTTAAAAAGTGGTCGAATTATTTATGTAGCTCTTATGGGGCAGTACCAAATAATCATCCAAATCTTAAATTTATTCAAAACAAATCAATCATCAATACTATTATATTAAGGAGAAGACGGAGGCGGTGAGGTGACACTCTCAGATCGCTTCGTTTTATTTTCTAATTTTCTCAATTTTTTGAATTAATAATATTAAAATTCGAAAATATCTCAATTACCTTTTAAATGTTTACTAATAGAGGAAACATATAATATTCTTGCATTTAAAATCTCTACTAATGGAGAAAGTAAAAATACAATATATCTTTATTAATTAAGGAAACTAAATATCACTAATGGAAAAAACTAAATATTCAATTATAATATTCTTGGTTTCAAAATATCTAAATTAGAAAAACAGTGTATTACATTACATTATTTTGAACTTTCCTCTATTATTATCTAATGGAGAAAGTAAAAATACAATAGATCTTTATTAATGGAGTAAGCTAAATATCACTAATGGAAAAAACTAAATATTCAATTATAATATTCTTGGTTTCAAAATATCTAAATTAGAATAACAGTGTATTACCTTACATTATTTTGAACTTTCCTCTATTATTATCTAAATATTCTCATAATATTTTTTTAAAGAAATTACAATCTTAACATACTGCTCTCCTAAATTTTCTTTACTTTTTTGTTTGTTCATGTTAAAAGTGTGTATATGAGTACATGAGTATGAAACTTTTTCCTTTATGTTATTTATCTTATTACGTTTGTTTGTATCCTAATGCAGGATCATATTAAAATCATTGACAAGACAAGTTATTTGCTATTAGTGTTGATTGAGTTAAGACATGGATTAATAAGGAGGGGGATTCATGAGTTAATCAGTTAAAATAATAGGCCGAGCAAGGTGATTTTCATGTAAATTCAGTTATGAATGGATTTATATGTTTATGTGTGTACGTTATTAGTTTTGAATTTATAGTTAAAAGTTGATACACCTGTGTACAAGGTAACTCAAAAGTGGAGAATTCATCATGTCTTCAAAAACAAATTTTATCATTATTTTTTAACGTTTAGATATTTATTGCTCTAATTTTTATGAGAAAATATTATATCTTTTAGTAAAATATTTTTTCTAATTCATACACGAAAATTCAAAGATAAAAATTTCTGAAGGAGTCAAATTTCTGAATAAAAAAGTTTTCTGAATGAATAATTTTTTGAAATAACAAAATTACTGAATGGTTCCAATGATTTTTTTTTTGAATTAACAAATAAAAAAATCAACAAATATATTTTTATTGTCTTGTCTTTATCAACAAATTCATTTAAATATAAGTAATAGTAATATTTTGCAAATACAGTAGAACCTCTCTTCCTTAGAATAATAAAAAATTATGATCCAAACACTATATAAATTCATTTAAAAATTACTAACCTCCTTATAATAATATATTTTTCTAGTTCCAAGCATATATTGCACAGAGATTCTACTGTATGTATCTACGAGTAAATGTCAACTCTATAACATTAATAGTTTTCTAAACCTATAAAACTAATAGATTAAAATTTTGTTCATCTCGATAAAATAAAAATATGGACAACAAAGATGTAAACTATAAATTTAGAAATTTAGAAACTTGGGTAAAATAAAACAAATATTTTGCAAGTATTCAAAATTAAATTATAAACTTAAATTCAAAAAAATAAAAAAAACATTTTACAACTCTAAAGTTAATTGTTTATTACAATTAATATAAACTTTTGATTCATATTTATATACTAATAATTTTAGTACAAATAAAATATATTTATAACAATAAATAATTATAAATCGTATAATGCAACATAAAATAAATATGTATTCTAATATATAAAGAGGCGAGAAGAAATAATAGAGTTTTGAACCATCCAGACAAAATTTTAAGGCGGAGTGATCCAGAATTCAAGTGTCGTTCAGTAAATTTTAGACACCAAACAAATGATATGAACAATGAATGATTCGTGATCCAGCTAATTCAGTCTCATTCAGTGATTAATAAATGACCCCAATATCGATTTCCACATGGTAGGATCTGATCCTCAGAACAGACAAGCTAGGAAGCAGCCTCGTCGGCCAGTTGTAACAAACAGCTGTAACAATCTATTTGTCGGCAGGATTATTCGTCGGCTGTGTACTTGTGCTTATTATTACTTTTTATTTCTTTAAGAAACTTCACAAGAACGGGCCCGTTGGTTGAACATCCGGCCTTCTCTTTAAGGGCCTTTTATTGGATCAAGACAGGCTTTTCACCTATATCACATTCAAACATAGAAGATAGGTTTTGTATTTGCAAAACAAAAATGCTAAATGTCCCAAAATTGATTTTAAAAATTGTTACCAAATTCTTATTTGTTAATGAATTTTTTTTTAATATTAATATAGGATCTCACGTGCATAAATATGCGTTCACGAATTAAAATACGTCATGTGTCATGTCACGTCATTTTGTAAAACTTATCTTTTTCAGTTTTCATTGAAAATTATGCTAATATCAGGAAATTAGAGACTGGTTGGAATTTATATAACTGGTAATTACTCAGGTACACCTGAGCAGTTTTTATACTTCTAGATGGTGGAATTAATATAACGTAATCTACAACTTGGCACCTACCGGATTACAAGACCAAAATAGTTGGCAGATGCTTATTATAATTTTGTTTTAAGCATATGTTTAAGTAATGGTAGACTCCAATAAAAAATGGAAAAATCCCATTGTCGAGCTTTTGCAGCTAGTCATGACTTGGATATTTGTTTATACAAATAGATTCCCAACGAGCACGCGAAGAAATAAGTAAAAGTTGCAGTCTTTTCATTTACAACATCAACTCAATGGATTCGAGGATTAAGAACGTACTCTTTCCGTCCCAAAATAAGTGTCGATTTGACTTTCTGCACATATTTTAAGGTGCGAAAAAACTGACTACCACTAATTATTTTTTAAAATTTTCTTTTTCTGAATAAAAGTTTAAATGCTATATTTTTATTTAGAAAAAGAAAATTTTAAAAATAATATGGGGAAGTCACTCTATTTTCCACCTTAAAATACGTGCAGAAAGTCAAAGCGACACTTATTTTGGAACGGAGGGAGTAAACATTTGTTTAATTAATTGGATTAAATATGAATTACAAAGAATACCAAGGCAAGTCCAACTTAAGGTCGGTCAAATTGGCATAATCACATTTTTAAGCATTTCACACTCTTTTAACTCTCTAGCATCTGACTCTTTCGTTCTCATCACTCAAAAACTATGGCATCCCAACAAATCGGAAAATCACTATTCAGATAACATGTTTGAATTGACGAAATAGCAGCACAACACCTTTGAATATTTTTAAATAAAATTTTATTTTATAGATAGTGGAGTTTTCTTCTAAAATAACTTTTTAACATAAATATATAGAGGAGTTTTCTTCTAAAATAACTTTTTAACATAAAATAGCTTAGATTTCATAAAGGGTAAAGTCCAAACTCAATAAAACCATAGAGGAGGTTTATTCATGCTCAAAGTGTTTAGTTACTGACTGTAATTACTGTCTACAACATTAAAAAATAAATCTTTTTTTTTTGTAAAGCAGAATAAATCTTTTTTGGCCAACTCTAGGGCTGTCAAACGGATAATTCGGATACGGATCTGCCTGTATCCGAATCCGAATCCGAAAATCTGAATTTGTATCCGGATCCGTATCCGAATCCAAAAATATTTAAATAAAAATATCCGAATCCGAATCCGCCGGATACTATCCGGATACGGATAATATCCGAATCCGAATTTCAGTCAGAATTTTTTAGTTTTTATATTAAATTTTAATTCAATAAAATTGAAAAATTAATAAATTTTAAATTTTTTTTAAAAGTAAACTAAACTAAAACTTAAATTTATTAAAGTCTATTTTATTTTTTTCAAAAATTTACTTTTTAGTATAATTTTGTTTATTTTAAAATATTAAATTTATAATATATATATATATATATATATATATATACAACTTATATAAATATATTGTTTAATGATTAAATTACATATATATATATATATATATATATATTCTGTAAACTTAAAATATAATTTCTAAATAATATATAACTATATATATAATAAATATATATTATTTATTTATCATATTTATTTAATTTCGGATTCGGATATTACCGGATACGGATGTGCCTATATCCATATTCGTATCCGCAACTACCGAATTCGAATACGGATAATATCCGCTTTATTTCGGATACGGATAAAATCAGCTTTATTCCGAATACGAATACAGATATTTCGGACGGATATCGGATTTTTCGAATTTTTTTGACAGCCCTAGCCAACTCTATCTCTTTCACTAATGAAGTTCAAACCTTGTTTTAAGGCTGGGAGGTAAATGCGTTAAATTATATAAAAAAAACATTTGAGAATTAAAGAGTATTAAGATATTGTTAACATATTATTATTGATGTAATACTGAAAATTACAGTAATTATTATTGTTAGCATAATAAGGATAATTTCTTTATTATATTTATTACCTTTATTATTAATTAAGTACTAGTCGATAACCCGTGCGAAGCACGGATAGAGAATAAAAATTAAAAATTCCCCTATGATATAATAATATTCTCTTATATTTTATTAAAAATCTTTTTGTACTAAACTAAGTTACGTGAGTACGTATTTAGGATTATTAATCCCCTGTGATATAAACTTATTCCCTTACTAACTTTATGAATCATCAGGGTTAAAATCAATACTATTATATAAAGGAGAAGACGGGGACGGTGAGATGGCGCTCTAAGATCGCTTCGTTCTATTTTTCTAATTTTCTCAATTTTTTGAATTAATAATATTAATTTTTTCAATTTAAAAGAAATAGTTGCAATTAAAAGTTCTATTAGAAGTAGAATAGACGTTTGTAATACATAATTATAAGTTTTATTAGAATTAGGATAGGTTTTAAAATTTATAGAGGAGAATAGTTCGAATATATAAGGATTTATAGGTTAGACATATAATTAAAAGTTCAATGAAAAGTATAATAGGTTTTCGAATTTATAGAGTAAAAGAGTTTGAATGTATAAAAAATACATATTTAAAAAAAGTTCTATTGGAAGTTGAATATGTGTTTGTAAGACATATATAATTAAAAACTCTATAGGAAGTAAAACAAGAGTGCGAATTTATACATGTGTTTTTTCAACGAGAGAGCAACTCATTAGAAAGAAGTATGTTACTAATAAAATTAATATATAAGACAAGTATTCAATATGTAAAATTTGCAACTTCGATCTTAACAAGGAAAGCGTGTTTAACGGAAGGACGACTTATTAGGATGAAAGGAGTGATTGTTATAGTTTTATTGATAGAGTTTTTTTTAAAAAAATTATAACGTCGCTGAGAAACGCGACTTTGTTAATTTGGAGGTTAGACATATAATTAAAAGTTTTATCGGTAGAATAGGTTTTCGAATTTATAGAGTAAAAGAGTTCGAATTTATAAAAAATACATATAAAAAAAGTTCTATAAAAAATAGAATAGGTGCTTGTAAGGCAAACATATATAATTAAAAATTCTATTGAAAGTAAAATAGGAGTGCGAATTTATATAAGTTATTTTTCATTATTATAAATTGTTTTTCATACATATAAAAAAAAGTTCTATCAAAATTAAAACAG
Source organism: Heracleum sosnowskyi (assembly GCA_030848705.1). Taxonomy (NCBI): domain Eukaryota; kingdom Viridiplantae; phylum Streptophyta; class Magnoliopsida; order Apiales; family Apiaceae; genus Heracleum; species Heracleum sosnowskyi. The sequence continues at coordinate 9,548,844 of CM061238.1, forward strand.
GTGTTTGTAGGGCATATATAATTAAAAGTTGTATTGAAAGTATGAATTTATATAAGTATTTTTTCAACCAGAGAGCGACTTATTATAAAGGAGTATGTTAACATGAAATTAATATGTAAGACAAATATTCAATATATAAAATTTAGGATTTCGATCTTAACAAGGAAAATGTGTTTAACACAATGATGACTTATTAGGGAGAAATGAATGTTGTAATTTTAAGGATAGAATTTAAAAAAAAAATTATAACATCGGAGCGAAGCACGATTTTATCCACTAGTTATCTGATAATATCTAATTAAATGCAGCTCACAACTCCACGAAGAACTGTTAAAACCGGAGATATTTTTCCTACTTATCCAACTTCGTATATTGCTTTCAGAAAAAAAAAAAGGTCCAACTTTCTATATTCTAGTCATATTGGCAACTTTGATTCGGTGTGACTTGTTAGTTAAACATAACATCACGAGAAAGAAAGAAAATCACAAAAAAAACTCATTATATGGCTTCCATATAACAAGTAATTAAGATTAATTTACATTGTAAAACTGAAAATTAATCTTCTGAAACTACTCAGCTTCATCGTCTGGTTCAACATTAAGATCAAACTCCAGTCTCTTCTCACCATCTTCCCGTTCTTCACCGCCGTTAAATCTTTCAAAATCTTCCAACTTAAATGCATTATTCAAGAACCCTCTGCCCTTACCTTTCTTCAAATACGTTACTGCAACATGTATTCTCCGTAATATCGCATAAAACTCCTCAACCTCGCTTTCGGTCACCGTTATCTCCATCTTTTCTTCGCTAATTTCCTTCATTTTTTTGCAGCTAGTTTCGCCATTGCTGTCTCCTCGTTTTCTCTTCTCTGCTTCCATAATGAATGTGTGTATATTTTGAGTACGAAGACACGAAAAATAGTATGAATAAATATGAATACTATTTGTGTATCTTATAGGAGTATATAGAGAAGTAGCCGAAAGAAATATACAGACATGAAGGTCAAAGAGTGATGTTTTGTTGACTTTTTTAGAGTATTTTAAAAGTATAACGCGCGTGCGAACGGTGTGTAATTAAAAACGGCGAATAAGATGATGTCGGAGGAAATTCAGAAACGTGATGTGAAAACGATGACATACTCAAAGGCGAAAGCATCTTCTTTGTATATATACGAAGCATGACAAAAATAAATAAAGTAAACACTTGTTACGTGTCGAATAGTAGTAGTAAGTTAACGGAGTTGAGGATTTGGGATATTTATATAACTAGCCTAACAGTCCGTGCAAGGTACGGGTCTGCATAGAGATGTTAATAATTTTTATTGTTAAAAAGTTAGTCGTGATCAATTTATTAGCTTAAGGATTGTGTAGTCTTAAGTTTGAGAGCGTAAAATGAGAAGTATGGTTCATGCATAGTGAGGAGTAAAGAATTTTGTTGACGAATAGTGTAAATACTTTGAATAAAAAACGTAACTATGCCAAGGCTCTAAGACTTGTTTAAAGTGACTATTATTGATTTTGAGACCAGATTGAAATAGTGTAGAATTTGAAGCACGAGTGTACTATTGTTCTTCTTGCGATTATAAGCAAGTTTACCTGAGTTTTGTGTGTCAGAGAAAGGATAGTTTGTAGATTGGTAATTTGCGTTAGAGAGCGGTTGTTATCTGTTTTTCGGGAATCGATTGGTTTTTTTTTTTTTGCAATCTAGATTATGAATAGGTTATATGCATGCAATGTTGTTTTAATATAATCGAACATGCATGAATGAGATAGAGGATTTTAAAACGAAGCTGAAGGCCGACGCATCATTGCCAACTCTCACATTACTCAAGTTTGTGATAAACACTTTGGGAGATGAACACCTATTACAGTTTGGAGTATTCATGTCACCTATTTGTTTTTAGTTTTTTACTTGGGAACTGATTCTGCACTCCTCTCATGTGTTCGTCTTTATATTAAATTATATTAACACACTTAGTAAATGCATTAATAATGTGTTTGGAATATCGTTTTACAGTTACAAATTTTAATCCAATTTATTACTATATATTAAACCTCAACACAAGGGCAAAAGTTTCTAATTAAATGGCCGTCACAAAAATGTCACTCATATATTATTATGCAAAAATATATTAATAGTTGTTATACAAAGAAACAAAACTTCAACCTCCTTCTAAGATGTTCATGGGTTTAACCACTATTCTACATGTCTGTTTGAGTTTATTTCAAAAAATTTATTAGATAATCCACGTCTTTCCTCTCTTATCTTATATTATTTTTACTTTGATTTTTAAATAAATAAAATATTGGTTTGTATTATTTATATAAATCAGTTTTTCTTTTCATCTTTTCGTAATTTTGGTCAAAAAGTGTATTTTCCGGACACTCCAACCGGTATCACGCCAGACCCTAGAGTGCAGGAAGAATTCCCCACGCTCCCATGAATCGAACCTTGAATGCTTTGGTCAATAACCAGTGCTTTCACCAACTCATCTACAGGCCCGGATGCTTCTTTTTGTAATTTTATATACCTATATATTCAATCACTGAATTTTATTACAATTGTATGTTTTCGATTAAATATATATTAATTATGTTGTTTAAAATTCATACTTTTATATTATATATATTTATTATACTTTATTTGAATTAAATTAATTATTCATACATAAAATATACTATTGAAATTCGACCGAATATAAGAAATATTGTATATGTTGTAGAGGATGTCGTCAAGGACCCACAAACCCTATTTAGAATTTCATTTTATTAAAATTATTATATGACATTACGAATCAATTTAATGTATTCTATAAAGTTCTATTATTATTATGAAAGATTATACTTTTTTTAACATTGTATAATAATTTTTGGAATACAATTTGAAATTCTATTTTCAAAACTTGTAATTTTCAATTTCCCAAACTTAATCGTCTACTAACAGTCTGACTGATCATTATGTAATTATATACTATGTAATATCCTATATTTTAAAAACTCTCCCCGATTTTTGACACGAACGTCACTAGGGTTGAGGGGGAGGGGGTTAGAAAGGTGGAAAAAGATATAGATAAGTTAATAAAGAATGACATGTTACTTTAGAAAATGTTAACAAATGAACAATACATTCTGGAAAATAAAATTGTTGAGAAATGGATGTGACGAACAGAGTAGGTAGACAAATTTTTTGTATAATTTGAATGCTAATGTTCTTAATTTAAAAATTATAGAAATAAATAATAATGAGAGATATAATGTGTATAATACTTCTTATATTAGATCGAATTTTAATAGTATATTTTATGCATGAATAATTAATTTAATTCAAATAAAGTATAATATAAATATATAATATAAATTATGAATTATAATCAACATAATTAATATATATTAAATTGAAAACATACAACTGTATTAATATATAGTGATTGAATATATAGATATATAAAATTACGAAAAGGAAAAAAGAAAAACAAATTTATATAAATAATTCAAACCAATATTTTATTTATTCAAACATCAAAGTAAAAAAAATAATATAAGAGATAAAAGACGTGGGTTATCTAATAAGTTTTTTGAAATAAACTTAAAAATGCATGTATCATAGTGGTTAAGCCCATTGATATCTTGGAAGGAGGTTTGAGGTTCGATTCTTTGTAGTAACACATCTATTAAAACATTTTTGTATAATAATATACGAGTGGCATTTTTGTTGTTTTTAAAAAAAAGAGGGTAAAACAGTAATTTCGCGGCCATTTAATTGACAATTTAATTGGCAACTTTTTCCCTTGTGTTGGCATATAATATATAGTAATAGATAGATATATTTCTTCAAGTTGCCAATTTGATTTTGAGTACTTGCTCGTGGTGTTAGTTTTTTTTTTTTTTTTGAAATAAAGCACTTGCATATATTAAATTTCATCAAAAGCAAGGTTACAGGCAATAAAATCCGGAGCAGTAGAAATCCACTCCTGAAGACCTGACATAGAACATGCAGCCCTAGCTAATACATGGGCTACCTGGTTCGCAGATCTACGAATAAAGACAAGTAACACTTCATCAAAGTGTTTAAGAAGTTCACTACAATTCTCAGCAATCGTATCAAAATATGATGTACCCCTCGTGCCTTGAACGACCTCAACCAAAAGTTTAGCGTCTGACTCAAAAGTACATTTACTGGTTCTCCACTCTTTAGTCCAAGATAGCGCCTCCTTAAGGCTTAGTGCTTCTGCAACTCGAGGCTGAAAACTACCCCTCATTACATTCGATCGAGCTCGAACAAAATGCCCTGCATCATCTCGGGCTACACAACTTACCCCAATCGCTCCTTGACCCAGTGTACCCGCAGCGTCCACATTTATTTTCACCCACCCAGATGGTGGTTTATGCCATGATCTATCTGCTTGAACCTGAACAGATCTCGTCTGAGGTGTCTCCATAGCTCGTCGCCAGTCTGCTAGCATGTTGAGGGCCATGGCTTTAACCCCAAAGACAGACATATCTATTTTATCCCATAACCACTTATTTCGTCTGGTCCAAAGGCTCCAAAAAAATAAGCCTACCATCACACATTGCTCTGTACTCCCTGTAAAAAATATACGCTTGAAAACCTCGAGTATTGAGTCGTCTTTCTGTACTACCACTAGCTGTTGCAGTCCTAAATCATGCCATAATGTCTGAGCAAAACAGCACCCAAACAGGACATGTATGGAATTCTCAACATACGTTTGGCACCAACAGCACATTGGGGTCATATTCACATGCTTGCTAACTAAGTCACTTGCTGTAGGAAGTACCCCCGACTAGCCCGCCATAGAAAGTTTAGCACTTTACCTGGTAATTTTAGTGCCCAAAGTTTACGCCAAAACCTCCCATCTGTATACATTCGTTCTCCCTGTATTCTCCGATAACAGCTTTTAACAAAGAACTTCCCTTTATCATCAAATAGCCAGAACCAAGAGTCTTCTTTTCTTTGCATTGGAAGAGGGATTTGTCGAATGAGCTCGCTATCTCACTCATTACAAATATCCTGAACAATCTCCATATCCCAATCTGTTTGGGATTCATTCAACAGACTTTGCACCTGGATATCTTTCAGTTGCTTAGGTATTGGAGTTGTAATGTATCCATTCTCAAGGCATGGCAACCAAGGAACCTGCCACACCCGTGTACTTTTCCCATCCCCGATTCTTCTTCGGCATCCCTGTCTAATACTCTCTTGAGCTTCAAGAATGCTCCGCCATACATAACTGGGGTTAGTACCTAATTCAGCATTTAAGAAATCCTTATTCGGAAAATACCTGGCCTTCATTAACTGAGTTACCAAAGGATTATTATTGTTGATGAGACGCCAACCTTGTTTGGCCAGCATTGCAACATTGAAATTTCGAAGCTTCTTGAACCCCAAGCCCCCACCCTCTTTGGCATCACACATCTTATCCCACGACAACCACTTGATTCCTCTCCCCGACTTTCCATGATTCCACCAAAAAGCATTCATTTTTTTCTCGATTCCTTCACAAATCTCCAAGGGTATCAAAAACATATTCATCCAAAAATTTGGAATGACCTGGGCCGCTGTCTTGAGTAGAGTCACCTTCCCTGGTTTTGACAAAGTATTATGCTGCCACCCTTGCAATTTCTGTTCTACTCGTTCCAACAGAAACGCAAAACTTGCCACTTTTCGTCGACCAATAGTCATAGGCATTCCCAAATAGTTTCCTGGCACCTGTGCTGCGACAACACCCAACTGAGTACATACCTCCTGTTTAGTAACCTCACTTGTGTTAGGCGAGAACTTAACTACAGATTTATTGTAATTTATCATTTGACCAGAAATATTCGCATATCGATTCAGGATTCTTTTCATAAAATTCGCTTCCGTTCCCGTGGCCTTAAAGAAAAAATAACAATCGTCAGCGAATAATAGATGCGATATTGTTGGTGCTCCTCTCGCTACTGTACAGCCATGTAATAACCCAGCATTCTCATTACGCCGAATAATAGCACTAAGACCTTCAACACACATGATGTACAAGTATGGTGAAATCGGGTCTCCCTGACGAAGCCCACGTTTTGGTATCACATTACCGAATTCCACTCCATTGTGAATAAAACTGTAAGACAACGAACACACCAGCTTCAAAATTCTGTCCACCCAAGCTTCCCGAAAACCAAACTTTTCCATCATATTCCGGAGAAAACCCCACTCGAGTCGATCGTAAGCTTTTGAGATATCAATTTTCAACCCCACTATGCCATTCTTTCCTTGTGTACGCCGCCGAATGTAATGATTCACTTCAAACGCAATTAAAGCATTATCCGTTAACAGCCGACCTTCAATGAATGCACTTTGACTCTCTGAAATAATATTCCCAAACAAGTTTTTAGCCTATTCGATAGCACCTTGGACAACACCCGAATTACCACGTTGCATAATGAAATCGGTCGAAGGTCCTGCATGATCTGAGGATTCTTCTTTTTTGGGATCAAACATACCACCGTACTATTAATACCATTTGGGAGCTCACCTGTCTTTAAATATGTCTGACAGAGCTGAACTACATCAGGTCCGACGATGTGCCAGAAAGTTTGATAAAATGCCGGGTTCAGGCCATCCCTCCCAGGCGATTTATCAGTATGCATAGAGAACACTGCTGCCTTCACCTCCTCATGTGTAATATCTGACTCTAACATATCATTGTCAAGCTCTGTAAGTCTCAACACTTCTTCATTCTGGGTTAAACTCCCATCTAGCGACGTACTCTGAAATAACTTATCAAAATAGTTAACGGAGTTGAGGATTTGGGTTATTTATATAATTTCTTCAAGTTGCCAATTTGATTTTGAGTACTTGCTCGGGGTGTTAGTTACTATCGTGAGTTTGGATATATTCGCATGTGATTGACTTTGAAACATGTAATATCGACAAGTTATAGTTGTACCAAAGTTGCTAATTGTATCAAACACTTTTTTTTGGCTAGGTAGCCTCAAACATTTTTTGATACGAGAAAAATGCCTTAAAGTACGTTTTTAGAGAAATTATACGAGTATATAATATATTTTAATGATAAAATTATAAATATTTAATCATGTTTTAAAATAATAATGTAATTATAATAATATTCTCTTATATTTTATTAAAAATCTTTTTGTACCCAACTAAGTTACGTGAGAACGTATTTACGAGTATTAACCCCATATGATATAAACTTATTCCCTTACTAACTTAATGAATCATCAGGGTTAAAATTTAATAAAAACAAGATAGATGTGCTTCTTATTTACCGAAATAAAAAGGAAAGTTACTGTGAACTTCACATCTAACTCATCAAATATTGGGTCTGTTTGGGTACCCCGGAATAAGTCGACTTATGACTTATAAACCCATAAGAGCTTATAAGGGGTGTTTGTGTACTCAACTTATTTGATAACTTATAACTTATAAATTGATAAGTTGAATATTAGAAATCACCAACATTTTACTTAATTTATCAACTTATTCTTTGATTTCTTTATTTTTTTAATACTTTATATTTTTACCTTTGTGTTTTTAAATATTTTTTTAATTTAAAATGCAAGTGTTGAAATTATTGTATTTAATAATTATTTTTTCAAATTTAATTTAGCAAACTTTTAACTAATTTATAAGTAAATTTATCCAAACACCCGTATAACTTATAAGAATCAATCAACTTATCACTTATAAAGCACTTACTCATTTTAAGTTATAAGTTAACTTTTTTGTGATACCCCAAACACGCACATTATCTTCTAATTTTAAATTATATACGATGGAAAATATGGAGCCAGTCATGTTTCTCGAAAAATTATCGAGAGGAAAATAAGTATCAAACAAAATTTGAAGCTGAATATATAGTGCGTGTTTGGATATCACAAAAAAGTTAATTTATAGCTTAAAATGAGTAAGTGCATTATAAGTGATAAGTTGATGAATTCTTATAAATTATACGGGTGTTTGGATATATTTGCTAAATTAAATTTAAAAAAACAATACTATTATATAAAGGAGAAGACGGGGGCGGTGAGGTGGCGCTCTCAGATCGCTTCGTTCTATTTTTCTAATTTTCTCAATTTTTTGAATTAATAATATTAAAAATTCGAAAAAATCTCAATTACCTTTTAAATACTTACTAATATAGGAAACATATAATATTCTTACATTTAAAATCCCTACTAATGGAGAAAATAAATATACATCAATCAATATACTATTATATAAAGGAGAAGACGTGGGCGGTGAGGTGGCGCTCTCAGATCGCTTCGTTCTATTTTTCTAATTTTCTCAATTTTTTGAATTAATAATATTAAAAATTCGAAAAAATCTCAATTAACTTTTAAATACTTAATAATAAAGGAAATATATAATATTCTTGCATTTAAAATCCCTACTAATGGAGAAAGTAAATATACAATAGATCTTTACTAATGGAGAAAACTATATATCACTAATGAAAGAAACTAAATATTCAATTATAATATTCTTGCCTTCAAAATATCTAAATTAGAAAAAAAGTGTATTAACTTACATTATTTTGAACTTTCCTCTATTATTATCTAAATATTCTCATAATATTTTTTAATGAAACTACTATCTTAACATACCGCTCTCATAAACTTTCTTTTGTATGTAATATAATAGAAAATACAGGAACATTTTGGTAAATAAGAAGTTAATAAATTAGATCGGTCTTGCATAAGAAATTAAGTAATTAATACAAAAAACTAGAAAAATCTCAATTGCCTTTTAAATATTTACTAATGGAGAAAACTAAATATACAATTTCAATATTCTTGCATTTAAAATCTCTACTAATAGAGGAAAGTAAATATAATATTCTTGCATTTAAAATATCTACTAATAGAGAAAGTAAATATATAATAGATCTTTACTGATGGAGGAAACTAAATATCACTAATGCAGCAAACTAAATATTCGATTATAATATTCCTGCCTTCAAAATATGTAAATTATAAAAAAAAGTATATTACCTTACATTATTTTAAACTTTCCTCTATTATTATCTGAATATTCTCATAATATTTCTTTTCAAATGAAATTAACATCTTAACATTCTCTTCTCCTAAACTTTCTTATTTTTTATGTGATATAATAGAAAATACGGGAACGTTTTGGTAGATAAGAAATTAGATCGGTTTTGCATAAAAAATTAAGTAATTAATACCAAAGATTAGAAAAAATCTCTTTGCCTTTTAAATATCTACTAATGGAGGAAACTAAATATGCAATTTCAATATTCTTGCATTTAAAATCTCTACTAATGGAGGAAAGTAAATATAATATTCTTACATTTAAAATTTCTACTAATGGAGAAAGTAAATATACAATAGATATTTACTAATGGAGTAAACTAAATATTACAAATGGAGGAAACTAAATATTCAATTATAATATTCTTGCCTTCAAATATCTAAATTAAAAAAAAGTGTATTGCTTTACATTATTTTGAACTTCCCTTTATTATTATCTAGATATTCTCATAATGTTTATTTTTAAATGAAATTACCATCTTAACATTCTGCTCTCCTAAACTATATTTTTTAATGTAATATAACAGAAAATACAAGAACATATTGGTAAATAAGAAGTTAAGAAATTAGACCGGTCTTGCATAAAAAATTAAGTAATTACTTGGTAAATAATTAATTATCTTTAATACTTTCATACAAACAACTAATTAATAGTATAAATATCCACCTAAACTCTGTTGATTGTCTACTGCAATTTTTGTTGTCAATATTGTTCTTCTTTACTTTTTTGTTTGTTCATGTTAAAAGTGTGTATATGAGTACATGAGTATGATACTTTTTCCTTTATGTTATTTATCTTATTACGTTTGTTTGTATCCTAATGCAGGATTATATTAAAATCTTTGACAAGACAAGTTATTTTCTAATAGTGTTCATGGAGTTAAGACATGGATTAATAAGGAGGGGATTCATCAGTTAATCAGTTAAAATAATAGGCCGAGCAAGGTGATTTTCATGTACATTCAGTTGTGAATTGATTTATATGTTTATGTGTGTACGTTATTAGTTTTGAATTTATAGTTAAAAGTTGATACACCTGTAGATAAGGTAAATCGAAAGTGAAGAATTCATCATGTCTTCAAAAACAAATTGTATCATTATTTTTTAACGTTTAGATAGTTATTGCTCTAATTTTTATGAGAAAAGATTATATCTTTTAGTAAAATATTTTCTGTAATTCATACACGAAAATTCAAAAATAAAAATTGTATATTAAGAAATTTATAGTGTATGTATTTCGAAAATATCATCTTAAGATTTATTCGACTGAAGAATTTATTTAGTGTGTACATTTTTAACAAAATTCAATAAGTCAGTGCATATATAACAAAAATCATATAAGAATAAGAAACATTGAGAAAAGATCATTAAATTATTATTATTTTTAAAAGGAAGAGGTTGTTGTTGTTTTTTGTTTTGACAAAAATAGATCATTATTAATAAAATATTCTCCCAGCAACAAAAAGGATGGTTGTTCATATTTTTTGATTTTTTTCTTACTAGGAGTAGATTTGGAGGTAGTGAAGATTTTAATAGTTCTGAAGGTATAATTGTAGTTTTTGATTGAACGATCTAGAACTTTATATATATATATAATTCAAAACAAAACTTAATTTTATATTAGAAATATTATTTTATTTAAAAACGTATTTTGTAGAATATTTTTTTAGAAAATTTAGAGATATTATTATATATGTGCCTGTTTGGCTGCAACTTAATGTTGCAGCTTATGGCTTATAAACCCAAAATTGCTTATAGGGGTGTTTGCCAAAATAAGTGAAACCAACTTATGGTTACTTAAAATGGATAAGTTGAATGTTAAGAATCCTTAACATTCAACTTATAACTTATAACTTATTCTCGATACACGCAATATATAATATCCTTCAAATCTTCAAAACCATATATCTTTTGATCCGTTCATTAAAAAATTGATATGTATATATCAAATTTCTCTACTCATCGAGATCTATCCATTGATATCCATTTATATATATTAAAAAATAAATATTTTAAAAATAATAAAAAAAAGTTAACTTATAAGTTCTGATTTACCCAAACACTCTACTGCTTATAAGTTCTGATTTACCAAACACTTTAGGACTTATAAAGCTCAGCTCTACTTATCACTTATAAAGCACTTACTCATTTTAAGCTATAAGTCAACTTAATAAGTTGCAGCCAAACAGGCCCATAAAGCCGCTGCGAAACGCGGCTTAGTAAACTAGTTAATTATTAAATACAATGATTTCAACACTTGCATTTTACATTAAAAAAATATTTAAAAACACAATGGTAAAAATATAAAGTATTAAAAAACAAAGAAATTAAGTAATAAGTTAATAAGTTCATGAAAATATACCTCATTATTAACATTCAACTTATGAATATATATAAGTTATAAGTTGGAGTCATAAGTTAGGTTGACAAACACCCTCAATAAACTTTACGGGTTTATAAATTATAAATAATCGGCTTATAAACCCGTTGCCAAACAAGCCCATAATCAAGTTATTAAATAAGATTATTTAATTAACATGCTACTTTTATTCTGTTTGCTGTGTGTTTGTCATCTATTCTCCAAACGAAGCTCACCATGACGTATTATTGCAAAACGAGGTTTGATGTTCTTGCTAGGCGCTAGTTACATGAAAGTAACATGCAATAACAATTCAACTCATTACAAAAACTTCTATTTTCTCTAACTTATTCGCCATGTAGATGTCGATTATCTAACAAATATATTTAATTTAATAAAATTCTATTAATTTAAAAAACTTTATGACTTGTGATGTAAACCTAACTAAAATTTGTAACAAACTTGTCCTCACGATTACTTGACTAGAATAAAAAGGGGTTAAATATCAAAGTGGTCACAAGTGAAGATCATATATCATTTTCATCACTCATCCCAACGGGGTATCGAAGTACGATACCATATGTGTATCGTAGTATAAATGACATATCATACCGTTAAGAGGTGGTTTTGTTTTTAATAAAGAGTATAGATTAATTTTTATTTTAATAATAATAATTATTATTATATTAATTTGGGATTTAGCTAATTATATTAAGTTAATTAAGTTAATAATTATATGTGTAGTGCTATATACATGGCATAGCATACCGTTAAGACATCTTCTATTTTTAAATAAGGAGAATAAATTTAATAAAAATAATATTTATATTAATTTGGAGTTAAGTTAATTATATTATATTAAGTTAATTAAACTAATAATTACATGTATACCGTTGTTGTGGAATAAAAAACGTACTTTCAAATTTACTGATATGGTTTAAGAGTTTTCGAGCTTTTAATGGATGGTCTCGTGTTTCGTGACTAAATCTGCCCTCACAAGATGCCTACGTATCTCAATCAATGCTGAGAATCAAGCCAAAAAACGTAGTTCTAGGTTGAAGGATCAGAGTCCTTATATAGGCGTCAGGAGCCTTGCATTTATAGTGGAATTAGGTGACTTGGGGGTCAAGTCGCCTTCTTAGATTAGGATTGTGAATCCTATTTTGTAGGAGGCTGACTCCTTGTTAGATATGAATATCACTAGTAAACTAGACAGAGGGGGGGGGGGGGGGTGAATGGATAGTTTGAAAGTTTTTCGATTCTTGAAGCTAAGATCTGTATTACATTGTGTATGTATGAGAATGCGGAAAAAAAATAAACAGAACACACACAATCACTTTAATTTACTTTGTATAAAGTAAATCAAATACTACAGCTTCCAAAATTTCACAACTAAAATTCTGGCTTCTAAACAAGAACAGTGCTTTCTTGTTTTCTTATAGAGAAAAGAGTGCTTGAATAATTCTATGTGTATCTCTCTTGCAGCTAACTATTGGGTATGCACAATATATATAATACCTATACAAACTGGTGCACACACCTATTTACACAGCTACCCCTAACTGTAACTCCAACTTGTTTTTCCATAAGAGGTTAGCTGTGTCCGGAAGGACCAATTGCTTTCTGTCGTCCTTTACCTTATCTGTAGCTGCTTGTCTCTATTCTTTCTCTCCAAGTTATGCTGTAGATTTGCCATCTGTCTTTGGACCACTTAACCGTAACAGATGCTTCAGTATTTGTCTCCATGAACTTTGATTCTGTACCTTGATTTGTCTTGTTGTAAAACATCTAAGTGTTGACATCGTGAACTCAAGTATACTCCTTATCCTGTGACATGTCGACATTGAGCATTTCTGACTTTGATATATGAGGACTTTGCTATATGAGTATTTTAGGAGTATGCGATATGACATATTTCTGACTTCACGATATATCCTTTGAGGACTTCACGATCTAGTACATTTCGGACTATGCGATCTAAACACTTCACGACATGTGCCTTGAGGACTTCACGACATAGTTCATTTCAGATTATGCGATCTCAGCACTTCACGACATGGATTTTGAGGACTTCACGACATAACTCATTCTGACTTCACGATCTAGGGACTTAGAAAAATTTCTGCAACTTATTTCTTCAAGGCCTTATTCACTTTTATCCTGCTGCATGAACAAATTGAACTTCTTCCAGGACAATTATTTCATGGACTTATTACATTCTAGGTGCAAGAAACTTACTAAGCTCATTATAAACTTGAGCATAAAGAATAGAGCTAAGTACATGAAAACAAGACAAGTACAATAGAGACCTATACTATACCCCAGTGATAAACTTCAATAGGTCATGTAGAGTGACATAGTCACAAGGTGTAAGCTTGTTAATAGTGGTATTCAGACATGCCTTGAGCCTAACACTCCTATTAGGTTTGTATGTCTTGGAGACCAATCTTTGAAGTATTTGACACAATTTGGACTCTTTTTATGAGCTGTAGATTTTCCCTTTTTATTAATTACGAAATTAATAAATAATTAGGGTTTCAGGCCGTATTTATCGGGCCTAACTTTTGGACCAATTCGGCTGTAATTATTACATCATTAATTACACTCCTAGGGTTATTTTTCTGCCCATATCATTTGCCCCCCCCAACTTCTGAGGAAATCTTTCTAAATTTTTCACAGAAGTTATTTTTTATCATGCTTCAGGATTTCTGGATATGTGTATCTTTCCTTGAATTTTCCTTTTAGGAATTTCAACTTGCCATGGAAAATATCAGGTCAACTTTTTAATAAATAAATGTATTTATTTATCATTTTTAAAGGTATTTTCGACCTCATTTGAGGTCGATAGGGGTCTCACTTTGGTCCCAGGTCGAACAAATCGACCTGGGTTTGAGGTCGTGAACCTTCGACCTCGTGAGGTCGAAGAAGGTTCTCATTTAGGTTCCAGGTCGAACAAATCGACCAGGATTTGAGGTCGTGAGAATTCGACCTCGTGAGGTCGAAGAAGGGCTTTGTTCGACCTCGAATTTTTTAGCCATTTTGGCTTCTAGGTCGAACGATTCGACCTGAATTTGAGGTCGTGGCCCTTCGACCTTGTTTGAAGTCGAAGACTGGCTTCATTTTGGTCCCACGTCGAATGATTCGACCTTGATTTGAGGTCGTGGCCCTTCGACCTCGTTTGAGGTCGAAGATGGGCTTCATTTTGGTACCACGTCGAACGAATCGACCTGGTTTTGAAGTCGTGGCCTTTCGACCTCAAACGAGGTCGAAGATGGGCTTCATTTTGGTACCACGTCGAACGAATCGACCTGGTTTTGAGGTCGTGGCCCTTCGACCTCGTTTGAGGTCGAAGATGGGCTTCATTTTGGTACCACGTCGAACGAATCAACCTGATTTTGAGGTCGTGGCCCTTCGACCTCGTTTGAGGTCGAAGATGGGCTTCATTTTACCTTTAATTATTTCGACTTTCTTTGGGCCATACCTTTTTCTTTTGGCCTCATTTGATTTTCTTTGGGCCTAATTTGATTTTCTTTGGACCTCATTTGATTTTGGAGCCCAACGAACAATTATGGACCTTAACTGGTTACAAACGGTTAGCCTTCCCTTTTAACCGGTTGAGTGACCGGCTACTTTGCTTATAAAAGAGTGAGATTTCACTTCTCACTTCTCATTTCTCATTTCTCATTTCTCAAAATTTTCTCTAGTTTTCTCCGTGGTGAGGCAATTTTCGGCGAAGTTTTTCGATCACACTCATCGGTTTCTAGGTTTTCTTCTTCAAAATTTGAAGATTTTCTTGGATTCTCCTTGAAGATTTGAAGATTTTCTGGGATTCCTCTTGAAGATTTAAAGATTTTCTGGGATTCCTCTTGAAGATTTGAAGATTTGAAGATTTTCTGGATTTCCTCTTGAAGATTTTCTGGATTTTCGTTTGAAGATTTGAATATCAATGGTTGATCGTGCAGCTCAACGTCTATAAAAAATGAATCAAGCTTCCAAGAGAGGTACCATCACTATTCACTCTTCATACATGTTTTTACAAGATATGATTAGCGAGTGTGGTGATGAATACCCTTCTGTGTCACACTTAGATTCTTTTGACTGTAGTAATAAGTTTCATGAGGTCGATAAAATTAGAGATTATAACAAAATGTATAGGATCAAAATCCATTTTTCACCTCCCATCGTGCTTCCACACCTCCCATTTTTCACTCAAAATCCATTCCTGACAATAACCCAAAATGGAAAAATGAGTTTATGTACTTGGTTTGGGAAGGCGGGGATTGGGGCACCCTGTTCCGTAGGTCGTTCAGTAGAGTCTCGGACGGTAGTCCTAATGACATAGTCTTAACTGATGAGGAGGCTCACGCCTATGATGAGTTGACTAATGACAACATCACCACCTTGGCTTGGGAGCTCCTAGCTAGACGAGTTCGTCCTTAAGTCTCTGGGCCTATCGAGCGTATCAGACAAGGGTCCTTAATTTCCTTTATTTATTTGAGTTTTTCTTATACTCATTGTTGCCTTTTTATTCGTTTTTGCAGCTGTAGCCTTTATTAATAAGACCAATGAGCCTGCAGAAGGAGAAACTGCCAGGATGAAGAGGGCTCGTTTGGGAGGAAAAGACCCTCGAGCAACGTTTGAAGGCCCAACCTTTCTAATGACTCATAGGGATTCTGTGGAGGAGGTTGAGGCTCCTATCTCATCTAAAGCCTCTGTTTGGCACCCTAACTGGGGCATTATGAAGAAGGGCACTGTTGTTGGGGTGTCTAAACATGTTGTTGAGTGGTCCTACCACTCACTCACTCCCTGTGACTATAAGGACTTTGTTTCTAACTCCATTATTGAGGGAGTTGAACACTCGGGTTCTCAAGCCATAACTGCGGTAATCTTCTTTTCCTTTTTCCTTTCAGTATTTTACTTAGTGTGTCATATGCCTTTCTTTGACTTATTCTTTATTTGCAGAATAATGCAAATTTTCAAGGGGCTATCTTTCAAGCCAAGGCTTGGCGCTCATCCTCTGAAGCCAACCAAGACAAGTTTGAGAAGTCTCAAGAAGAGGTCAATTCTCTTAAGGTGGCCTTGGCAAGGAAGGAAAAAGAGTTAGATGATGCTCAAGCTGAACTGGTCGTGCTCAGAAGGAGCAAAGATGATTTTATCGACGAGTACCTTGACTCTCAGGAGTACAAGGACTTGATTGATAAACATGACGAACTTCTTTTTCCAGTTCAGTTTACTAAGGGATGGGATGGTGCCTTGAGTGCTATTTTGGAGAAGCATCCTGAATCATTTAGCTCTTATGACTTCGTGAGTCCTCACACTCCTACTTCTTTTGAGTGGGTTTTGGCTGGTGAGGATGACATGGATGAGGATGACATGATTTTGGACCCCGGGCATTCTTCGTCTCCTGGTGAGACTGCTGTTAATGACTCTTCGGTTGCTCATTCCAGTTCTGGCTCTGGCTCAGAGGAAGAGGAGGTTGAGACTGGCGACAAGGAAGGGGAGGCTTAGTTTTAGTTGTTTTTCTTTTATAGCCATATGTGGCTTTTATTTATTTGTGTAATCCCAGCCTTCGGGCCTAACTCAAACTTTTGTAAGTTTAATTTATCATCTTTTGATTTCCTCGTATTCATGTCTATCATGTGATGCATATAAATTATCATAAAAAATGGGAATGTTGAATAGAATCATAACTTGAAAATGGGTTCAACCCTTACATAATACTCTACTTTCTACCTCGAGTTAAAAACTCGGATTGGTTTCATCGACCTTCTTTCTACTCGTCCTAATAGTGAGTCCAGTTAGGAAACACTAAACATAATAGACTTTTAAGTTTGCAGCATGCCAAGTTCTTGGCACTTCAATCCCTTCGAGGGTTTCCAATTTGTATGAGCCTCGTCCAAATACGTTCTTGACCCGATACGATCCTTCCCAATTTGGAGCTAACTTTCCTTTCTGTCCAACTCCGGATGCCTCAATCTTTCGGAGAACCAAATCTCCTTGACGAAAGAATCTCTCTTTAACCCTTAGGTTGTAATAGAAAGATGCTCGTTTCTGGTGTTCAACTGTCTTGGCATTTGCTTCATCTCTAACTTCATCAATTAGATCTAAAGCCAACCTCATGCCTTCTTCATTTGCCTCTGGCTCATAGGCTTCAACTCTTGGAGATGTGTGAGTAATCTCCACTGGAACCACTGGTCTCGTGTTTCGTGGCTAAATCTGCCATCACAAGATGCATACGTATCTCAATCAATGCTGAGAATCAAGCCAAAAAACGTAGTTCTAGGTTGAAGGATCAGGGTCCTAATATAGGAGTCAGGAGCCTTGCATTTAGAGTAGAATTAGGTGACTTGGGGGCCAAGTCGCCTTCTTAGATCAGGATTGTGAATCCTATTTTGTAGGAGGCTGACTCCTATTAGGTTTGTATGCCTTGGAGGACAATCTTTGAAGTATTTGACACACTTTGGACTCTTTTTATGAGCTGTAGATTTTCCCTTTTTATTAATTACGAAATTAATAAATAATTAGGGTTTCATGCCGTATTTATCGGGCCTAACTTTTGGACCAATTCGGCTGTAATTATTACATCATTAATTACACTCCTAGGGTTATTTTTCTGCCCATATCAATTGTGGTATACATGGCATAACATACCCGTTAAGAGGGGTTTTATGCTTTTAATAAAGAGTATAGATTGACTATATAAATGACTATTATATTGTAAACAAATCAAATTTTTTTCCTTCACTAATTAAATAAAAAGAAAATTTGTGAATACTTCAATATATATATATATATATATATATATATATATATATATATATATATAAAGGAGAATACATGGGAGGTTAGGTTGCATCTCTAAGATTGTTTCAATCTATTTTTATAATTTTCTAGAATTTTTGAATTTTAAATACTAATAAATCAAAAAATATATTTTAACATATTACAAGTAGAATATGTGTTCGAATTTATCGAGGAGAAGAGTTCGAATTTGTAGGTAAAACATAGAATTAAAACTTCTATTTAAAGTAGAATAGGTGCTCGAATTTATAGAGGAGAATTGTTTGAATATTTAAAAGAAATAGTTACAATTAAAGTTCTATTGGAAGTAGAATAGACGTTTGTAAGACATAATTAGAAGTTTTATTAGAATTAGAATATGTTTTAGAATTTATAGAGGAGAATAGTTCGAATATATAAGGATTTATAGGTTAGACATATAATTAAAAGTTCAATGGAAAGTAGAATAGGTTTTCGAATTTATAGAGTAAAAGAGTTTGAATGTATAAAAAATAAATATTTAAAAAAAGTTCTATTGAAAGTAGAATATGTGTTTGTAAGACATATATAATTAAAAACTCTATAGGAAGTAAAACAAGAGTGCGAATTTATATATGTGTTTTTTCAACGAGAGAGCAACTCATTAGAAAGGAGTATGTTAATAATAAAATTAATATATAAGACAAGTATTCAATATGTAAAATTTGCAACTTCGATCTTAACAAGGAAAGCGTGTTTAACGGGAGGACGACGTATTAGGATGAAAGGAGTGATTGTTATAGTTTTATTGATAGAGTTTTTTTAAAAAAAATTATAACGTCGTTGAGAACCGCGACTTTGTTAATTTGGAGGTTAGACATATAATTAAAAGTTTTATCGGTAGAATAGGTTTTCGAATTTATAGAGTAAAAGAGTTCGAATTTATAAAAAATACATATAAAAAAAGTTCTATAAAAAATAGAATAGGTATTTGTAAGGCAGACATGTATAATTAAAAGTTCTATTGAAAGTAAAATAGGAGTGCGATTTTATATAAGTTGCTTTTCATTATTATAAATTGCTTTTCATACATATAAAAAAAAATTCTATCAAAATTAAAACAGGTGTTTGTAGGGCATATATAATTAAAAGTTGTATTGAAAGTACGAATTTATATAGCTATTTTTTCAACGAGAGAGCGGCTCATTATAAAGGAGTATGTTAACATGAAATTAATATGTAAGACAAATATTCAAGGTATAAAATTTAGGATTTCGATCTTAACAAGGAAAATGTGTTTAACAGAATGACGACTTATTAGGGAGAAATGAATGTTGTAATTTTAAGGATAGAATTTTAAAAAAAATTATAACGTCAGCGAAGCGCGATTTTATCCACTAGTTACTCCTTCTGTCCCCCTCAATTCTTTACATTGGGGAAGGGCACGGAGCTTAAGAAAAAGTGTAAATTAATAAAAAAAAGTAAGAAAATTGAGTAAAGTGGTGGGACCAATCAATATTTAATATATAAAGTTGGTATAAAGTAGGTATAATGGAAGAAAGTAGTGGATGTGATTGGATTTTATATTATAAAATGTTACTATTTTTGATATATAAAGAAATAAGAGGGACGTATCAAAAAGAAAAATGTAAAAAAATGAGAGGGAAAGAGGGAGTATCTGATAAATATCTAATTAAATGCAGCTCACAACTCCACGAAGAACTGTTTAAACCGGAGATATTTTTCCTACTTATCCAACTTCGTATATTGCTTTCAGGAAAAAAAAGGGCCAACTTTCTATATTCTAGTCATATTGGCAACTTTGATTCGGTGTGACTTGTTAGTTAAACATAACATCACGAGAAAGAAAGAAAATCACAAAAAAAACTCATTATATGGCTTCCATATAACAAGTAATTAAGATTAATTTACATTGTAAAACTGAAAATTAATCTTCTGAAACTACTCAGCTTCATCGTCTGGTTCAACATTAAGATCAAACTCCAGTCTCTTCTCACCATCTTCCCGTTCTTCACCGCCGTTAAATCTTTCAAAATCTTCCAACTTAAATGCATTATTCAAGAACCCTCTGCCCTTACCTTTCTTCAAATACGTTACTGCAACATGTATTCTCCGTAATATCGCATAAAACTCCTCAACCTCGCTTTCGGTCACCGTTATCTCCATCTTTTCTTCGCTAATTTCCTTCATTTTTTTGCAGCTAGTTTCGCCATTGCTGTCTCCTCGTTTTCTCTTCTCTGCTTCCATAATGAATGTGCGTATATTTTGAGTACGAAGACACGAAAAATAGTATGAATAAATATGAATACTATTTGTGTATCTTATAGGAGTATATAGAGAAGTAGCCGAAAGAAATATACAGACATGAAGGTCAAAGAGTGATGTTTTGTTGACTTTTTTAGAGTACAGTATTTTAAAAGTATAACGCGCGTGCGAACGGTGTGTAATTAAAAACGGCGAATAAGATGATGTCGGAGGAAATTCAGAAACGTGATGTGAAAACGATGACATACTCAAAGGCGAAAGCATCTTCTTTGTATATATACGAAGCATGACAAAAATAAATAAAGTAAACACTTGTTACGTGTCGAATAGTAGTAAGTTAACGGAGTTGAGGATTTGGGATATTTATATAATTTCTTCAAGTTGCCAATTTGATTTTGAGTACTTGCTCGGGGTGTTAGTTACCTAGTATCGTGAGTTTGGATATATTCGCATGTGATTGACTTTGAAACATGTAATATCGACCAGTTATAGTTGTACCAAAGTTGCTAATTGTATCAAACACTTTTTTGTGGCAAGGTAGCCTCAAACATTTTTTGATACGAAAAAAATGTCTTTAAGTACGTTTTTAGAGAAATTATATAATTATATAATATATTTTAACGATAAAATTATAAATATTTAATCATGTTTTAAAATAATAATGTAATTATAATAATATTCTCATGCATTTTCATTAAAAATCTTTTTGTATTCAGCTAAGTTAAGTAAGTATGTATTTAGAAGTATTAATCCTCTATGATATAAACTTATTCTCTTACTAACTTTATGAATCATCAGGGTTAAAATTTAATAAAAACAAGATAGATGTGTTTCTTATTTAGCGAAATAAAAAGGAAAGTTACTGTGAACTTCACATTTAACTCATCAAATATTATCTTCTAATTTTAAATTATATACGATGGAAATTATGGAGCCAGTCATGTTTCTCGGAAAATTATCGAGAGGAAAATAAGTATCATACAAAATTTGAAGCTGAATATATAGTACGTGTTTGGGGTATCACATAAAAGTTGATTTATAGCTTAAAACGAGTAAGTGCATTATAAGTGATAAGTTGATGAATTCTTATAAATTATACGGGTGTTTGGATATATTTGCTAAATTAAATTTAAAAAATTAATTATTAAATAAAATGATTTCAACACTTGCATTTTAAATTAAAAAAATATTTAAAAACACAAAGGTAAAAATATAAAGTATTAAAAAACAAAGAAATCAAGTAATAAGTTAATAAGTTAATGAAAATATACCCCATTATTAACATTCAACTTATGAATATCAATACTATTATATAATAGACGAAACATTAAAAGTTTGGTTGGTCGGTATGGTACGTTGTGATTTTACTTAATTGCCCTTAATTAACGGTACTTCATGTTTTTACTTAATTAACCTACTTATTTATAGAAATATATTATTAAATAATAATATTACATATTTATAACCAATTACCTTTTTCACCTAAAATAAATTATTTTTTCTAACAAATTCCCCTATTTTTTCAAATATATCACGGGCAATTACCTTTTTTTAACTAAAACATGTTAGTTTTTCTATTTTTCCTTACTAAAACCCCTCCTTTTCCAAAAATATCACGGACAAACATTTAGTTATTTATTTTTAAACCTATTTTAATATTATAATTATTTTTTAAAAGTTTACCTATTTTAACATGTCTACTTATTTTTCTTAACAAATGCAATTACTAAAAATATTAAAATATAAATAATCAAATACATATTTATAACCAATTATCTTTTCAGCTAAAACACATTATATATTTTTTCTAATAAAGTCCCTCATTTTCTAAATATATCACGGGAAATTGTCTTTTACAATTGTCTTTTTCTATTTTTCTCACTAAAATCCATTCTTTTTCCAAAAATATCACAGGAAATCCTTTACTTATTTATTTTAAAACATATTTAAATACTTTTAATTATTAAATTTTAAAACCTCATTTTCCAAAAATATCACGGAATTTACCTTTCTAAACTAAATATATGTTACATTTTTTATTTTTTCTTACTAAAACCCCTCATTTCCAAAAATATAACGGACAAACCCATACTTATTTATTTTAAAATATGTTTGAATGTTTTTAATTAATTAAAAGTGTTTAGTTATTTTAACATGTCTACTTATTTTTTGCACAATTACAATTAATAAAATATTAAAAAAATAATTATTAAATATTAATTAACAATCCGTGCATCGCACGGGTTTTAAGCTAGTATATATAAGTTATAAGTTGGGGTCATAAGTTGGGTTGACAAACACCCTCAATAAACTTTACGGGTTTATAAATCATAAATCGGTTTATAAACCCGTTGCCAAACAGGCCCATAATCAAGTTATTAAATAAGATTATTTAATTAACATGCTACTTTTAAAATTTTAAAATTTTAAAACTTATTTTTAAAAAAAAAATTTTAAATAAAAATTTAAACATTATATTTTTATTCAGAAGAATAAAAAATTTAAAATAATTTATCGAAGTATATATTAAAGGAGATTTAAAATGCATGCCGAACCCTGTTCCTAATGTAAAAAATTGAAAGGGACGGAGGGAGTATACCGTAAACCTAACTAAAATTTGTAACAAACTTGTCCTCACGATTACTTGACTAGAATAAAAAGCTTACCTAATGTGCAAAGGAACAGATAACATACGCAGCATGTAGTACGATGGCGAATGAAGAGCAAGTATTTTAGGACACATAAAAAACGAGTGTATATAAAAATTATAAACTATCGAGTGCGTGCTCATCTTATCTTATCTCATCTCAGCTCATGCTCTGTTGTCTATATGGGTATTGTGGGAAAGATCGGATCAAGGTCGGTGATGATAATAACTTTTAAAACGTTGTGTTTAAGCAAACTAGATGCTGCAACTGTCGAATCACGGCCAGTGGGGCTAAATTTTCGAGTTATGTTTCACAAGACAGAAGAATTATTTAATAATAACGAGAAATGTTTGATTTTCTAAAATGATTTTCGATTTTTTTTTAAAACAATGGGTTGTGAATTTGTTAATCATTGTTAACGGAGGAATTTGGTGATAACAAATTTTGGGAATTGCTGGAATAACGAAATTATGAAAATAGGGGATTTGAGATTTTTTGATGTTTGGGGCTGGACTTGAAGGGTGTCTCGATTTTTCAGATGTAGGGCTGTCAAACGGATAATTCGGATACAGATATGCCTGTATCCGAATCCGAAAATCTGAATTCGTATCCGAATCCGTATCCGAATCCAAAAATATTTAAATAAAAATATCCGAATCCGAATCCGCCGGATACTATCCGGATACGGATAATATCCGAATCCGAATTTCAGTCAGAATTTTTTAGTTTTTATATTAAATTTTAATTCAATAAAATTGAAAAAAATTATATATTTTTTTTAAAAAAAAAGTAAACTAAACGAAAACTTAAATTTATTAAAGTCTATTTTATTTTTTTCAAAAATTTAATTTTTAGTATAATTTTGTTTGTTTTAAAATATTAAAATTTTAATATATATATATTTACAATTATCTACAACTTATATAAATATATTGTTTAATGATTAAATTATATATATATTCTGCAATCTTAAAAAATAATTTCTAAATAATATGTAACTATATATATATATATATATATATATATATATATATATATATAATATTATTTATTTATCATATTTATTTAATTTCGGATTCGGATATTACCGGATACGGATGCGCCTATATCCATATCCGTATCCACAATTACCGAATTCAAATACGGATAATATCCGTTTTATTTCGGATACGGATAAAATCCGCTTTATTCCGGATACGAATACAGATATTTCGGACGAATATCGGATTTTTCGAATTTTTTTGACAGCCTTATTCAGATGTGTCGGATCCTATACCAAGATTTCTGCGTACCCTGTTTATATATAGATATCAAGCCAACGCAATTTTGTGAGTATAAAAGTGGCATATAAGTCAATATCATATAAATGTGATGATAAATTGATGATGTAAAAATTTGTTTTTTTTACTAATAATCGCTCTTTAATAAATCTTGATTTTTTTTTTGTAACCCTTTTATATATTGGAAATAAGAGAATAAGATGGGGGAGTCCATTACAGAAACCCAAGCTCCCAAGGGAGCAAGTTCACGTAAATAAGCACAAGCGCAAAGTACCAAAATCAACAAGATTACAAGTTCACATTGCAGAAGATAAAACAAATACAGAAGAAAAACAAAAGAGCAGATTCACCACCAGATCATTTTCAATTCGCCTTTCTATGAAATCTTCGCCTTGTCCTTCACCTTCACCTTGTCCTTACCTTCACCTTCACCTTGGCAGCCTTAGTAGCCATTTGACCCTCCTTGCGAGCCCTTTTCCGTTCCTCCTTAGATTCCTCCAATTCCAAGGCAATTGAAATTCGATGTTGGTCCTTAGAAAGGCAAGATCTAGCTCACATAGTAGATGAGGCATCATAGAAATCTCTAGGTTTGGGACACTTGGTGTCATGCTTCCGAGCAGAAGAACAATGTGCACCAGTAGCAACATTGGATCTTACACCAATTTTCTTGTTCCTATTCCGGAGCATTGATGCCAATGTCATCGAATCATTATCAGCAGTGACAGCCTTAACCTTCCTAGGTTTGCCCCGTCCTCTCTTAACCAAACCAAGGCCTTAGGTTTCGTTTCCACCAGAAGTACCTAGACCCACTAAAGGTCTATCACTAAACCCAACACCAGCACTAGAGTACACCAATCTTTTCCTTGGTCTGCCCCTTCCCTGCTTAACAGGTACACTGTTGGAAGTCTCCATTCCCTGGTTCTCATCAGTTTTCAAAAATTTGTCATGCATAGGAGATTTTTGGGGTCTACCTCTTTGCCTACCCCCTACCCTCACAAGAGGATTCTCAATCATCTCAAGCCTAGAAGTTTCACCAGTATCCATGGGGTCACCATTCATATCATCATTCACACCAAACGCTTTCTCCAAAACCTTATAATCACACTCACTAGTAGCAATTCTCCAACCCTGAGTATCCAGATCTTCCAGGAAGTTGTCAATTCGTCGTAAGGACAGTGCTCAGACACAGACTTCAGTCACATGAGATGATTTGTGACAAATATCACATACATCAAATGAAGTCAAGTAAGAAACCTTCACTCTAGCAACAGAGCTACCATCTCCATTCAATCTGGCAAACAGAAAGGTAGGCATAGAGCACATAGTAGACATCTCAATACATAAGGTCGCAATATCAATTGGATTCAATCTGTCTAAGTACTCTAGGGTTCTAGGGTCAAACGTAATAAGAGTACCTAGAGTGCTAGTCAACTGACACAATCCCTTTATAGACCTGTAAACGAGCGGGATATTAGAGAACTGAACCCAGACTTTCACTAAATCATCAGTCGCTGAGTAGTAAATTTTCTTACACGGTTTGAAGAAAACCTCAACAGCAGGAGATACACTATCTAGAAACATAGACCCAGTAGTTGTAGCAACTAGCAAGTCTTTCCTCGAATCAAATTTAAACAACATAGTTCCTAAACTATGCCTAAAAACCTCAACCAAGCCCATAGAAGCAAATTCATCCAACGCCAACCGGCGAATAGACTCAAAGTCCAGTTTAATTTGATCACTAATCATTGCAAAGCAACCGTTATCCCAAATAGAATTCATTTCAGTAAAAAACACATCTAAAGGCTTAACTGAAACGGAACCCCTTTTAGTTAAAACATGAGAATGAAACTTAAAAATTTTCTTATGCGAATAAACATGACTAGTATCTTTACCTGATTTAGAAGTACCAAATCTTGGAGTAGAACTGAATGGAAGATTCTGCTCCCCATCTGCTCTAGGACTAGGACTCTGCTCCAAAGATTTAAGGTAATCAGTAAATCCATCAGTAAAGATATTTTTACCACGAGAATCCACAAGACGAAAACCAAAAGCTGTCAAATGTTTAGATCTAGAAGTGTTCGCCAAATATTTCGCCATAAAAAGCCAATGAGAGAAAGTAGAAGAAGAAAATAGATGAAGCTGGAGAAGAAGAGAAAGAGACGATAGTCCAGGGCAACGAGGAAAAAGAAGAGATTGGAAAGAGGGGGAGTGGAGAAAAAGATGAAGGAAGAGAGAGAAAAGAGGAAGCCGACGCGTGAGCCGACGCTCATTGATTCGGCCCTTAAAAAAATAAATTTGACAATAAATCTTGAGTTTCATTTACTAGCTATTAGTTAAATCGTTGTAAGTGTTGATTGGTTTTCAAAGTTTAACGTTAATTTACGTTTCAACTTGTTGAAAATTTAACAATATTATTCAATTAAATATGATCTTACTGTACTAACATTCCGCTTTCGACTTTATTACTCGGTTGATTGTCCACGCACGCCATCGGCCTACCATGTTGTAGTGTAACTGTTGTGAGGAGTTAAGAATCACGTGGAATTTGTCAAAAAAAAAAAGGATCACGTGGAAAAACTTTAATTTATTTTGCTAGCCTTTATTTTATTTTTATTTTATTTTGCTAACCAGCTTAAATTTATTTTACATCTCGAGAAAATGTTCGAGTTTTATTTTAAAAAATTAGCGTAAAAGCCCGTGCGAGGCACGGGCACTGAAATAATTTTTCTTCCGAAATCGTTTATATATTAAGATAATATTGTAATTAAAATTTCGAAAAAGGATAAGATTTTGATTTTATATCATATTTTATAGTAGTTTTTTAATATGGCATGTCAATTATATCAATATATAATTTTATAACTTGATTAGATTTCATAAAATTTGAATAAATATACATACGATAATACTAACATGTTTACTGTTAAAAAATTAATATGATTTTCAATGACGTGACATGAACTTTATCAAATTAATAATTTGAGTATAAAATAAATTATTTTTTTTATTAAAATTGTCAGTATATAACATAAACGATGTGATTTTAACATTTTCAGAGTATATTTGTAAAAAATCGATATATACATAAGACTAAGATATATTACGAATTTTGTTTAATATTATGTAAATTCATCTATGCGGTGTCTGACTCATTTTTTTCATATATTTTTGTAAATATTCATACACTTCTAAACTCATATAATTAGTTTTAGTCTAATGTTTATTACACAGTATTGAAGTTCTATTTTAAAATTTTGATAAATTGAAATATCTTTTATCTTATAATTTTGAATTACCTTTTTACTCTATTTTAAATTTTCACAAATATTATGATCATGTAAATTATGATTAGATGACCTTAATAACATGTGCATCTTCAAGATATCTAAGATCAATTTTTTTGATTTCATCATAGATTGATTTAAGCATATGTTATAACTCAGTCAAAACATATTGTATTGATCAATTTACTATATTATATAAAAATTCATATTACCCTACTTTATTCGAGTTATAGTCTAACTGGTTATTATTAATAACTATTATAGTTTTGCAATATCTATAATTCAAAAAATCATATAATTTTTTCATTTTATATTGAATATTAATTACGTTATTTTCTATATATAACATAAATCCTATTTTTAGATTTGTCATATTTTTAACATAAATTCAATTTTTTTTATATATTTTATGTCTTTAGACCAATCATACCTCTAAATCGCTTAAAGTCTAAATAGTTGGTCAACCAAATATCTCTAATATGGCTCACATATTTAAAATATTATATACCTAAAAATTGTGTGATGCAATCATTTATTATATATGATTTAATAAATCCATATCTTTTTCGGACTCGATTACATTTATCTATAATTTTATCTTTTTTATTTTTTTTATATCAATCATTTAAAATGGCAAAAGAGAATTGTAGAGTATGCTCAATCCATTAAAATATTTTTCATAATTACATACTATGCAATATTTTATAAATATTAGAAACCAACATTTTATTTACTTAAAAATTTCAAAAAAAAAAGAGGGAGAAAATGAGAAAATGTGATTTATCTAATAAAGTTTTAAAGAAAACTCAAAATAAAATGTAGTACGTTTCTTATGTATGAGCTTGATTAGAGAAGGTTACTCAACACTAACATAATTTCATCCACTCTTTGCATAAATATAAAAAGATTGGTGTTTTTGTAACTTTTTAACATGTATGGGAAAAATAAAAAATCCACATATATTAAAATGACATATATCATTAATTTAAATTGGCAAAAGAGAATTATAAATTATGCTCGATCGCAAGAAATATTTATTGTAACCATATATTATGCAATATTCTAGAAATAATATAAATCAATATTTATTTACTCGAAACTAAAAAAAATAGATGGGAGGAGAGGTGGTTTATCTACTAGGAGTTTGATACTAAACTTAACACAAAGTATAACAGAGTTGGTTATGACGCGAGTTTGATAGGTAAAAGTTAGTGGTTTGACTCCCAATACTAACATAATTTCAAAGGATGGCATTTTTGCAATTTTAAAAAATTTAAGGATAAAATCGTAACTTTACAGCCATTAAAATGACAATCTTTGACCTTGTATTGAGGTTTAATATATAGTACCAGAAGATAGATTTTTTATCCGAATTCAATTACATATGTGTATAATTTAGAAGTTTATTTTTGTAAACTATATTAACAAACAATTTATCTACTCAAAAGTTTAAACTAAAAAGAGACAATATGATAATAAGAGAACATGCGATTTATCTAATAAGATTTTTAAAGTAAACTCAACAAAGTATTGTAGCGCAATGGTTATGACATTAATTTCCTAAGAGGAGGTCGGGGGTTCGATTCCTAAATCCAACCCAAATTCAACATTTTTTACATATATAATAGAGGGATGGTAATTTTGAATTTTTTTAACAAATAAGGGTAAAATCGTATTTTCACAGACACTAAAATGACTCAAATTGCCCCTAGACGCCATTTAATATATATAAATAGATAAATAGATTGTCTCGATATTATAATATCGTAAAACAAGTATAACAAGGAGCATGGGTTCTTTAATTATAAAACTAGTTGAAAAGACCGTGTTTCGCGGCGGCGTAATGATTTTTTTAAAAAAATTTATCAATTAAATTACGAAAATTATCCGGTTCTTGTTAATAAGCCGTCATCCCGTGAAATACGCTTTCCTTTTTAATATTAAAATCTCAAATTTAATATATTGAATATATATTTGTCTTATATATTAATTTTTATGTTACTATACTCCTTTCTAATGAGCCACTCTTTCGTTGAAAAAACACCTATATAAATTCACAATCCTATTTTACTTCCGGTATAACTTTTAACTATATGTTTTTCATATAACTCGAACTCTTCTCCTCTATAAATTCGCACACCTATTGTACTTCGAATATAACTTTTAATTATGTCTACAAATACCTAATTTACTTTTAATTGTATGTATTTTTTATAAATTCGAACTCTTCTCCTTTATAAATTAGAACATCTATTCTACTTTAAATAGAACTTTTAATTCAATGCATTACCTATAAATTCGAATTATTCTCTTTTATAAATTCGAACACCTATTTTACTTCAAATAAAACTTTATTTATATGTCTTCTCTATAAATTCGAACTCTTCTCCTCTATAAATTCGAACACCTATTCAATTTCTAATATGCTAAAGAATATTTTTTAATATTTAGTATTTAAAATTGTAAACCTCTAGAAAAAATAGAAAAATAGATTGAGACGATTTTAGAGGCGCCACCTAACCTCCCGC
Organism: Heracleum sosnowskyi; assembly: GCA_030848705.1. Taxonomy (NCBI): domain Eukaryota; kingdom Viridiplantae; phylum Streptophyta; class Magnoliopsida; order Apiales; family Apiaceae; genus Heracleum; species Heracleum sosnowskyi. The sequence continues at coordinate 9,579,056 of CM061238.1, forward strand.
GTATCCTCGTTTATATATATACAAGTTGAAAAAGTCGCGCTTCGCGGCGACGTAATAATTTTTAAAAAAAACTCTATTAATTATTGTTCTAATAAGCCGTGCTCCTGTGAAACACGCTTTCCTTTTTAATATCAAAATCTCAAATTTTATATATTGAATATATACTTGTCTTATATATTAATTTTTATGTTAATGTACTCCTTTGTAATGAGCCACTCTTTCGTTAAAAAACACCTATATAAATTCAAAATTCACAATCCTATTTTACTTCCGGTATAACTTTTAACTAGATGTTTTTCATATAACTCGAACTCTTTTCCTCTATAAATTCGCACACCTATTCTACTTCGAATAGAAATTTTAAATATGTCTACAAACACCTAATTTACTTTTAATAAAACTTTTAATTGTATGTATTTTTTAAAAATTTGAACTCTTCTCATTTATAAATTAGAACATCTATTCTACTTTCAATAGAACTTTTAATTCAATGCATTACCTATAAATTCGAATTATTCTCCTTTATAAATTCGAACACCTATTTTACTTCAAATAAAACTTTATTTACATGTCTTTTCTATAAATTCGAACTCTTCTCCATAAATTCGAACACCTATTCTATTTCTAATATGCTAAATAATATTTTTTAATTTATTAGTATTTAAAATTGTAAACGTCCAGAAAAATTAGAAAAATAGATTGAGACGATCTTAGATGCGCCACCTAACTTTCCGTATATCCTCGTTTATATATATACTAGTTGAAAAAGTCACGCTTCGCGGCGGCGTAATAATTTTTTTTAAAAACTCTATTAATTATTGTGCTAATAAGCCGCACTCCTGTGAAACACGCTTTTTTTTAAATATCAAAATCTCAAATTTTATATATTAAATATATACTTGTCTTATATATTAATTTTTATGTTAACATATCCCTTTCTAATGAGTCACTCTTTCGTTGAAAAAACACATATATAAATTTACATATTCTACTTCAAATAGAAATTTTAGTTATGTATTACAAACACTTATTCTACTTCCGATAGAACTTTTAATTTCAAGTACTTCTTTTATATCCGAACTCTTCTCCTCTATAAATTGAAACACCTATTCTATTTCAAATAAAACTTTGCAAGTACTTCTTTTTTTATATTTGAACTCTTCTCCTCTACAAATTCAAACACCTATTCTACTTCAAGTAGAACTTTTAATTATATGTCTTCGCTATAAATTCGAACTATTCTCCTCAATAAATTCGAACATCTATTCTACTTCTAATATGTTAAAGGATATTTTTTTATTTATCAGTATTTAAAATTCTAAAATTTTAGAAAATTAGAAAAATAGATTGAGACGATCTTAGAGACGCCACCTAACCTCCCGCGTATCTTCCTTTATATATATATATATTGATGATGTACCCCCTCCGTCTCATTAATTTTGCTCACATTTTTTTTATTATATTTGTCCCAAAAATGTTGTTTGCCTTAAATTAATATGGTAAATTAAATACTAATTATATTAATTTATTTGAAATTCAAATAATATAATTTTTTAGTAACTATTAATTTTTTTTAATATAATTAAATAAGATGCGAAAATCTGATTGATAACAACATGAGTGGAACTGATATATAATAATGTTGATACATTTGGATTCTAAGTGTCTTCCCAAACATGGTCCGTTAAGATTATACGAAGTCCACTACAAATGGGCCTGAAATATTTATGGTTATGTTGCAGATCCAACGCCTTTGCAATTTGGTTAAATAAATAATTTTTTCTAATCTTAATTTAATATAAACTAGTTTAATAAGCCGCGTTTCGCAGCGGTGTTTTAATAATTTTTCTATTTTATTTTAAAATATTTTGCAAAAATATATTTTTAAATGGAATAAATAATTATAAATATTTTAAATATTAATTTATTTTATAAATAAATAAATATTTTTAAATAAATGAAATAATGATATAATATACTATCGTAATTATAACTGGATAAGCTAAAATTTTGTTTAAAACATGTCATTGCCGTGTTTTCATTTTATTTTTGTTATAACTCAGAATTTCATTAATAAAGAAAACGACAAAGCAACATACAATCCAGACCACTGAACAATCAAAGGACTCAAACCAGACTTAGGCTACCAGATAGAAAACACCACTTAAAATATAAGATATAGAACAAAAATCAAGACTACACGTCTACACCTGCTAAAAACCAAAGACGCTAACAACCCCATCAACCAACACGAAACTCAACCGTGACTTACATGCTTACTTAGCAGAACTATCAAAATCTTTAGCATTAGACTCCACTCCTTGCATTTGAATAACTCTACCAGAAATCTTACCACCGCTCTTACGCCATCTTCAGAGTTAGGAGAGGTTCCACCAACCCCGCTACCACCTAGCTCCACAGCTATACTCGAAGCTATATTCGATAAAATCCCAGATTTCTCAAACCCACCACCCATCGCAGATTCTTCCCTCTTGATTGGAGAACCAATTTTAATACATTTTCCTTTCATGCTTTGATGATTTTGCAAAGGTCCTGATCAGTACCAAATAATTAATTAAAAAGATCTAAGGCCGAATCAATACCTATCACCATTAAAACTGAAAAAGATAAATAAAAGAAAAACCTTATGTGATAATCAAGCTTACAAAATTCTGTCTTGAAAAAATTTTAAACATCCAAAGAAAAGGTAACAAATAATCAAAATAATGAATGAATTAAGATTATAAGTCGAAACCATTATTACAAGTATAATTATTCATTCCTTCGACTCATCTTTATAGCCTCAGATCCACCTATAAACGCATCGGCATCACATCAAGATAACGAAAGCAGAAGTTATTAATATTAAAAAACGCAAAAATTTTAAAAATATAAAAAAAAAATTAGAGCGATGTAAGATGCGCACTTCACAGTCCCCTCTCTCTTTGTTGATCCATGTTTTCGTTATTGATCCATGTCTTCACTCAATCAACACTAATTGTGGATAACTTCGTCTATATCATTAGAATACAAACTAAAGTAATAAGATATAAAACAAATTTAATATGTAGCATGCTCATGCAAATTTACACACTTCTAAGACAAATAAACAAAAAGCAAAGCGTACAAGAAAAAGTGTATAACACAATTAACATAGTTTACATGTATATTTAGACTATTAATTTGTATGAAAGTATTAAAGGTAATTAATTATTTACCTAGTGATTTCTTTATTTGGTATGCAAGACCGATATAAGTATAGAAATATCATATATACGAAAGTTTAGTATAAAAACGGTAGAGGTATAAGTATAATTGATTGTATATTTAGTTTCCACCATCAGTAAAGATTTTAAAGACAATAATATTAAAATTGTATATTTAATTTTTTTCATCACTAAAGATTTTAAAGACAATAATATTAAAATTTTATATTTAATTTGCTTCATTAGTAAAGATTTAAAAGACAATAAAGATATTTTCTAATAAAAAATTTAGGAGAATATAAAAAGTGTATATTTAGTTTCCTACATTTGTAAAAATTTTAAATGCAAAAAATATTAACATTGTATATTTAGTTTCCTCAATTAGTAAAGATTTTAAAGGCAATTGAGATATAATTAATTATTTACCAAGTAATTTCTTTATTTAGTATGCAAGACCGATATAAGTATGGAAATATCAAATATACGAAAGTTTTCTATAAAAACGGCAAGAGTTATCTCCTTTATATAAGTATAATTGATTGTATATTTAATTTCGACCATCAGTAAAGATTTTAAAGACAATAATATTAAAATTTTATATTTAATTTCCTTCATTAGTAAAGATTTAAAACACAATTAATATATTTTATAATTAAAAATTTAGGAGAATATAAAAAGTGTATATTTAGTTTCCTCCATTTGTAAAGATTTTTAAATGCAAAAATATTAACATTGTATATTTAGTTTCCTCGATTAGTAAAGATTTTAAAGGCAATTGAGATATAATTAATTATTTACCAAGTAATTTCTTTATTTCGTATGCAAGGCCGATCTAAGTATAGAAATATCAGATATACGAAAATTTTGTATTAAAACGACAAGAGTTATCTCCTTTGTATAAGTATAATTGATTGAATATTTAGTTTCTTTCATCAGTAAAGATTCTAAAGACAATAATATTAAAATAGTATATTTAATTTCCTTCATTAGTAAAGATTTTAAATGCAAAAATATTAACATTGTATATTTAGTTTACTCAATTAGTAAAGATTTTAAAGGTAATTGAGATATAATTAATTAGTCACCAAGTAATTTCTTTATTTGGTATGCAACATCGATCTAAGTATGGAAATATCAGATCGAAATTTTGTATAAAAACGGCAAGAATTATCTCTTTTCTATAAGTATAATTGATTGGATATTTAGTTTCCTCAATCAGTCAAAATTCTAAAAATAATAATATTAAAATAGTATATTTAATTTTATTCGTTAGTAAAGATTTGAAAGACAATAGAGATATTTTATAATTAAAAATTTAGGAAAATATTAAAAGTGTATATTTAGTTTCCTCCATTTGTAAAGATTTTAAATGCAAAAATATTAACTTTGTATATTTAGTTTACTCCATTAGTAAAAAATTTAAAGATAAGATTTGAAAGGCAATAGAGATATTTTGTAATTAAAAATTTAGGAAAATATAAAAAGTGTATTTTTAGTTTCCTCAATTTGTAAAGATTTTAAATGCAAAAATATTAACATTGTATATTTAGTTTCCTCAAATAGTAAAGAGTTTAAAGATAATTGAGAAATTTTCGAATTTTTAATATTAATAATTCAAATATTCGAGAAAATTAGAAAAACAGAGCGAAACAATTTGAGAGGCGACACCTCAGTGCCCCCGTCTTCTCCTTTATATTAAAAAAAAATATTATTTCATTAAAAAAATATTATGAGAATATTTAGATAATAATAGAGGAAAGTTCAAAATAATGTTAGGTAATACACTTTTTTTCTAATTTAGATATTTTGAAGGCAAGAATATTATAATTGAATATTTAGTTTCTTCCATTAGTGATATTTAGTTTCCTCGATTAGTAAAGATCTATTGTATATTTATTTTCTCCATTAATTGATATTGTAAATGCAAGAATATTATATGTTTCCTCTATTAGTAAGCATTTAAAAGGTAATTGAGATTTTTTTGAATTTTTAATATTATTAATTCAAAAAATTGAGAAAATTAGAAAAATAGAACGAAGCGATCTGAGAGCGCCACCTCACCGCCCCGTATTCTCCTTTATATAATAGTATTGATTGATGATTGATTGATTGATTGATTTAATATTTTTAAACCTGATAAATTAAAATCATCTAAAAGTTAAAGTAATATTCTCCAAAAAAAGAAATCTCTCAGATATTCGTCTACCGAGATTAACCGTAACACCAACTAATGATGGGCTTCCCTTTCTAAGGCCATCTCAAATAGTGGTATAAAGGTTTAAATTTGGACCGATTTCAATCTAAATTCATCCAACACTAGCCTAAATCTGGGTCTAAATTTGGATCAATGAACAGTCCTGGCCTAAATTTGGACTTAATCGGTCCAAATTTGTTTATTAATAAAATAATAGCTTTTCAGTTATTTTTATTTAGTTTATTATATAAAGTTTTGATTTAAGATATTTATACATGTAATTAGCTAATATTAAAGTTATTTATTTCTATTTTAATATTAACAAAATATTAAAACGTAACTAAATCAAATATACTCGCATTTCTTAATTCAAATTAAATACAGTCAAACACATAAAATAAGGATTACAACACATAAAATTTAAACTAAAATATAATTTAAATAAAAATGCAATGCAAACTAAATTATCAACTTAATCATTGAAATTAAATAGATTTTTTTTAAGATAGTCGAAATACTATCGATAACTATTTAGGTTACTTTGAGATTCTTGTATTATAAAAAAATGAAATGATTTTGATTATAACATTTAAAATATTAAATGAATATTTTATAATTTAGATCGAAATTTGGACCAAACAATTGGAGTTGGACATGGGTTGGGTCCAAATTTGGACCACTTTCGATCCAAATTTGAACCGAACTGTTGGAATTGCTCTGAGATGAACCAATTATTTTGTGCTGTTTAATATTGCCTAGTTCATTCTCACTAATTATTACTGTTAAATGGTATATGTACTTATGCAACTATGGCATGTAGCACATAGATACAAGAAGGCCTCAGCATCCTTATCTTTGCAAACATAAACTCTGTGCATTGTCAATCAACTCGGCAACATTTTTAGCCCAGCTACCTAAACTTATCTCAGCATTCACCAAGATTAACATACACAATTTGGACCTAGCTACTTGATACTCGTAAATGTTTTGGAATGCAGTTGAGGCTTTAAAACGTATGTACAGTACGTTCTAATGTCCTTTAAATTATGTTTCGACTTTCGTACTTTCAAGATTACATCACTCAGTTGGTACATGTAGTATGTCTCTGTCAATGTTGGATGATATAAGATCATGTCGGGGGTTTTCTCTGACATTTTAAGATTTTAGACGAACTGATTACTTAACATGATATCAGAGCTCGGTTTAGACAGAGGTCTCGAGTCCTGCCAATCTTTAAAACACAGTTTCAGCTCGACCCTTTTGTAGATTTTTCTCCCATCACACGTGGGATTGGACCTCTGGACCAAATTAAAAGTGAACTGTACTCCCAGCACTGGACCTCTCTGGTCCAAATTAGTACAAGTTAATATGCACCGAACTAGGAACTAGCCATGTAGTAAAGACTCAAGAGGCTTAAAAATGCCTAGGTAACAGACTCTTAACTGTGCAAAAATGTAGAACTTGAAAGGTACAAATCAACTTGCTAGTTGCTACCCTGGTTTAACCTTTCAACTACAAGTTCGGATGTTGTTTTAGGATTACCAAAGAGAAAAATGGCTCATAATTTACTTTTGCTTCCAGATTTAGATGCCACCTAATACTTCATGCTAGTGAATATCCTATTACAAATATTTTCTTTTTTTAGAACAGGTAATATATTTCTCAAAACACATATTTTAAGATTTGGTGGATCTAAAAGAATTTAGTGACGTTTTAAGCATCTCGATCGGCTTGTTATGGCAGAAGTCATAACAAGTAGTTATTACAAAGGAAAAGAAAGATCAATGCTTGTTCCGAATTGTTTGTTTCGGATGGGGGAGCAGCCATTCTTTTATCAACCAGAAAGTCTTTATGCAATTTTAGGGCCAAGTACCGTCTTGTCCACCTACTTCGGAGGAACACAGCTGACAATGATAAGTCCTATAACTGTGTTTATCTGAAAGAAGATCCAGAGGGAAATTTAGGGGTATGGCTGTCGAAAGAGCTAATGGTCGTAGCTGGAGAGGGTTTAAAACTGAATTTGACAGCCCTTGGTCCTCTTGTCCTTCCTGCATCCGAGAAATTACTTTACCTTGTGAACTTATTTGCTCGAGAGATATTTAGCCATAGGTGGAGACCTTATATCCCAGACTTCAAACAAGCATTTGAGCATTTTTGTATCCATGCAGGGGGGCGCGCGTGCTGTGGTAGACATAAACCAAGACAAAGACCATACCCGCTGATGTCTTGTGAAAGAATAGAGATGAATCATATTGACTTTGTATAAAATAGAAGTTGATAAGAGTACTACGAAACTTATCAAACCATTCTCTATGAGACTGCCTTAACCCATACAACGTGCGTCTTAACCTGCAAACTTTGTGAGGAGCTAGCCATGTCATACCATGTGGAAGTTTCATGTAAATTTCCTCTTTGAGATCCCCATTTAAGAAAGCATTTTTCACATCCATTTGATGTAAAGGCCAAGATTTAGAAGAAGCAACAGCAATAATGGTTCTTACTGTGGTCATCTTAGCAACTGGCGCAAATGTCTCTTCATAGTTAAGGCCATATTCCTGTTTATTTCCAAGTGCAACCAGTCGAGCTTTGTATCTATCTAAGGAGTCATCAGACTTGAGTTTCACACTATAAACCCACTTACTACCAATTGGCTTGACATTTGGAGGTAAGGAAACAATGTCCCAAGTATGATTTTCTGCAAGAGCTTGAAGTTCTGTTTCCATTGCTTGTTGCCAACACTCATGTTCCATAGCCTGTTTATAACAACTAGGAATAGAAATAGAAGACAAAGTAGTGGACATGGCTACTTGGTTTGAAAAACCATACCTGTCAGGTGGTCTCGAATTTCTAGAGCTTTTCCGAAGAGGAGGATGATCATTGGCAGCAGATACAACAGGATCAGATGCTTCAGGAAGATTCGGAGGAGCCAAAGTGCGTCTGTTATAAACATGACCAGGTTTAAATCTTTCTTTAGGTGTTGATGACTCGGGAAAATGTGGCAATATAGCTATAGATGAGGGTTCAGAAATCATTTGTGTGCTAAAGAATAGTTGATTTTCAAAGAAAATCACATTTCTAGATACACGAATTCGACGAGCATTAGGGTCATAGCAAAGAAAACCTTTTTGAGGGCCACCATATCCTAAGAAAGCACACTTGACAGATTGGGCACTAAGTTTATTCCTTTCATGTGGTTGAAGATGAACGAAACAAACACATCCAAAAATATGTAGATTGGAATAATCCGGTGCATGTTTAAACAATCGAAAGTAAGGTGATTCGTTGTTTAAGGTGGGAGATGGTAATCTATTAATCAAATAGACAGCGGCAGACAAAGCTTCACACCAGAATTTAGACGGTACACAAGACTCGATAAGAATAGTGCGAACAACATCAAGAAGATGACGGTTCTTTCTTTCAGCCACACCATTTTGTTGTGGAGTTGAAGGACAAGAACGTTGAGATATAATCCCATGATGTTGAAGGAAAGATTGGAATTCATTGGACATGTATTCACCACCTGAATCAGATTGTAAGATTTTGACCTTGGCAGAAAATTGTGTTTCAATTAAAGCATGAAAGGTTTGAAATACATGAAAAACCTCACTTTTAGATCGAAGAAAATATACCCAAGTAAAACGAGTGAAATCGTCTATAAAAGGAACAAAATATTTGTAATGTTGATGAGAAATCACAGGTGTAATACCCCATACATCAGTATGTACGAGTTCAAAAGGTGTGGTGGTGCGGGATTTATGCAGTGGAAAAGGAAGTGTTTTGCTTTTGCCAAGTTTACAAGATGCACAATCAACAATATCTTTATTTGAAGAAGTTGGAACTTTATTCCCAAGTAGACCTGATTTAAGCAAAACATTGAGAAGATGAGGATTCGGGTGACCCAACCGTTTATGCCACACTTGATTATTACATTCAACAGCATTACAAGAAACTTTATTTGACACTAGAGAGGGTGATGGAAGTAAAGGAAACAGACGTCCCACTTTAGGCCCCTTCGCGATCATCTTCCCGGACATTTGATCCTGCACAAGGCAACCAGATTTTGAGAATTGAACAGTACAATTGTTGTCAACTAATTGACCAATAGATATAAGATTAGTGGACAACTTTGGAGACACGAAGACATTATTTAGAGAGCTTGAAATATCACCAACGACAGTTATAGGTAAAGAGTTACCATCGGCAGTTTGGATTTGAAGGTCTCCTTTATATTTGTGAACATTATTTAGAGGCGATGTTGAGCTAGTCATGTGATTTGAAGCAGCAAAATCAAAATACCAAGGCTTATGAGCAGAATTTTTGTTACCTGAGATGCCTAAGGTTGAAAAAGCATTAACTATCATTTGCTGGATCATTTCAGGAGTAACAGAAGACTGACCAAAATTAGGAGCATTTGAGGATCCAACTGAGACGTTGTAGGCAGTTCCAGATTTCTTCGGAGGCCGGATGGGACAATCTTTGATGATATGCCCGGTTTTCTTACAATAATTGCAGAACTTTTTAGTGCAATTTGCAACAACATGTCCGAATTCTTTACAGCTATAACACTGGATATTACTCATATCTCTTCCACCTCTATGCTTTCCTTGGGCAGCGTAGGCAACTGGAATTGGAGCAGTATTCTGAGCTTTTTGCTCGATGAAAGTTTGTGTTACAAGCCTTTGTTCTTCACGAAAGAGCTCACCTATGCAAATATCCATTGAAGGAACCGGATCCCTGTTCATGAGGTTGGACCTGATAGGCTCGAAATCTCCTCTTAATTTCATCAAAAACTGGTCACGTTTGCTAGTCTCGTGCACCTTTTGGACAGCAGCAAGTCCTTCAGAAGACACACTTTCGTACACAATATCTGTGTACTCACCCCACAAATTCTCAAATGAAGAATAAAACTTCTGGATTGTCATGCTTCCTTGATTGAGTTGTCCTAACTCGAGTTCTAACTGAAAACGCCGGGCTGCGTTGCTTTGGTTGTAAACTTTCTTCAAGTAACCCCACATTTGTTTAGAAGTCTTGTAAGGCTTGAGATTGAGAAGCATGGAGGGTTCCATACTTCCAAGAATCCAAGACATAATTTGAGCATCCTTTGCTTCCCATTTCGCAAGTTGCTCCTTTTCTTTTTTGTCGGGTGCAAAAATTGTTCCATCAATATGACCCCATAGTTCTTTTCCCTTGACAAGAATCTGAAATTGAAAAGCCCAGGCAGAGTAGTTCTTCCCATTAAATCGAACAAGGAAGTGGTCGGAACGCTCTAATGACATGATTTGATTGAAGACAGAAACTAGGAGATGAAGTCCAAGAAAGATAAAAACCAAGAACAGACTATGATTTGAAGCTAGACAAGAATCAAAACAGAAGATATGATTTTTTTTTTAACTAAGAAGCTCTGATACCATGTCAAAGATACAGAAAATGTTATAAATTCTGATAAATAATATTGACAGTTGACGGGGTGCAGGATAGCCTGCAGCTATCAATGGAGCAAGTGGAGGCCTCAAGGTCGACACTGCATCGCTTTGGCAATGCATGTTAGATCTATGTCTTCAGATTTTGATAGAACCATTTTTCAATTTTTTTTTGACGGAACCAATACATCATGGCTTTCTTTCAAACACACACAGGCTCTAAGACTCTAATAAGTGCAACTTACTCACAACCTACCAAATAAATCAGCCTTAGATGCAAAACTTGCAACCTAAATTTTCATGACTTCGACTGCCTCAGTGCGTATTCTGGCCGTGTATAATGTTTTTATGCTTCAAAGCCCAGTGTTTATCATTCTCACACTTGTTGTCTGCAGCCACATTTAGAAATCTTGAACAGTGAGGTCAGACCTTCATTTCATGAGAAATCACTCAAAAAATAATGTATATGACTAAAATACCCAACGAAATGTACTTGTCAGGTAACCAGAGTTTACAAATCTGATGTTTGCCTTACTAGCAAGATTTTTACCAATTTGACTGGAATAAACCACCTGCTAACAGCAAAAACCTCTTAGGCTGTTGCCACAAAACTCTAAACTAACACCACCTGAAGCACCAGACTACGATTATAGCTGAACCCAACAGATGGAAAGGACTCCGCAATGCACTTTCAACACTTAGTCATAGTTAGCCAGTCCCCAAGGGTTAAAAGCAGAGCCAAGTATCAACTCTGTATGTGTTCAAAACAATCTAGTGGTGCCAAAAGCGCTGCTGCATATTATCTTTCCAACCATTACTTTCAAATCTCAGTGGCAATTTCATGAATGTTTGGTTTCCCTTCAATGAAGTTGTTTGCAGTATGACAGTAAAAATCAAAACAAAGCAGACGCTATACTAACATTGAATGGAATAAGGTAAAGAACAAATTGAACAAATTCTAATAATGGGCTAAGTGTGACTTTGTTCACTGATGATCTAATAATTTAATGGAATAAGGTAAAGAACAAATTGAACAAATTCTATGTTCCAATTCTAAATGAATCTTATGCTCCTCCTCTAAATCTATCCACAGTGTCGATATCCCTACATTCCTTCCTCTCAAATCTAAACAAGAAGGAATCGATCCCACCATTATTTGAATGTTTATTCCTTCCTCCCACTCATGTCCTTCAGACATGTCATAGAAAAGTTACCCCCTCTTCTATTCTTTATTTCTTTGCTCTCCTCTCTTTCATCCTTCTCTTCCACCTCTAATTTTTCTCACATTTTTTTTCATTCTTTCCGACAGCTTAGGCAGTTCAAAATATGCAATTGGTAAATAATCTTCTGTCTCTTAAGTTTAAAAATGGAGGGAGTTCGACAGATCATTCCCCAACTTCCAGCCAAAGAAACCAAATAGTGAAAGAGTTGGGTTTTCGAGTAGATTACTATCATCTAACATTGACAAGTGTTAATCGACAGTTTGTAATAAATTCTAGTATATTTTGAGTTTTTCTGGTAGTGCTTACACATGTAAGGTGTATCAACAACCTTATTTCTCACACAGCTGATGGACTCAACTTGTCTTTTTAACACTTCTTTTCAAGATCCAACTAACTTATCTAGCAAGATTAACATTTTACAATTTGCAATGATAATTAGATAAAACATAAATAGCTGTAACTTTGAGATCGTACCTTGTATGGACAGCCATTCATCATGTATTGGCTAAATCAAACTATTAACACAAAAAACTGAACCTAAAATATCAAACACTGAGCTTCTAGTAGGCTTTTGTAAGATGATTGAAACGACTTAACAAGACGGAACTAGCCAAATCAATCTTGCATACTTACCTTCACGTGTTGAGTTATAAGATAAGAGTGTACTTAACTGTACCAGAAGTCTGGACCATTATAACAGTCCAACCAACAAAGTGTGCATTAAGGGATGTGTTGAACTTAATTTACCAGGCTCATCTACCCGAATTGATTACCATGCTCTCAAGCCTTTAAAATCTCGGAGATACCATAGCCACACGGCAATGCTATCATTTACACACATTACAGATGTCTCAAATACACAATTCTTCGAGTTCTGTACTGCCAAAATATGCACAACTAGGATTTCAGTATCTCGTGAATCACTTCCGTACCATAATGCTCGTAACCATCATGTTTGCTCTATCTATCGAAGTACTTACACTCGGTCCCCATAAATTTCTGTCCATGTGGAATTCTCTTCACATTGATCGGATCAAAATACAGTGTTCTTTCTTTGTTGTCATCTTCATATCGACCATCTGTTTCATGTCCAAGCCTCGCACAGTATACCTAGTTGATGTTGCCTGTTATAAGCAACCTGAGATGTGCCGTATTAGTTCTGCAGGTTTCATTGAACACTCAAAAATCAATATGAGCTTAGATCCTAAAACTGTCCATTTTCTGTCAAGAGTTTTGGAACGGTCTGGCCTTGGTGAAGAGACTTATTTGCCACATGCATTACATTATATCCCACCAATTATTACATTGACAACTGCAAGGGACGAAGCCGAGATGGTTATTTTCTCAGCAATGGATTCCTTATTCGAGAAGACTAGGATTAATCCTAAACACATAGATGTACTTGTAGTAAACTGCAGCAGTTGCGTACTTACACCAACACTAACAGATATGGTGATCAATAAGTATAAACTGAGAGGCGACGTAAAGAGCTTCAATCTATCTGGAATGGGCTGTAGTGCTAGTGTAATAGCTCTTGATTTGGTTCGTCACCTCCTTCAAGCGCATGCTAATTGCACTGCTGGTATTGTGAGTACGGAAATCCTTACGCCTAACTATTATGGGGGGAAAGTAAAAGCTATGCTTGTCCCTTACTGTTTGTTCCGTATGGGAAGTACAGCCATTCTTCTATCAAACAGAAAATGTTTTCGCCATAGAGCCAAATACAGTCTCCTCCATACAGTCCGGACCCACAAAGGCGCCGATGATAGAGCTTACGGATGCGCTTTTCAAGAAGAAGATTTAGAGGGCAGATTAGGGGTGTCGCTATCAAAAGAGCTAATGACGGTAGCCGGAGAAGCTTTGAAGTCAAATATGACAACCCTTGGGCCTCTTGTTCTTCCTGCATCTGAACAACTTCTCTTTGGTATAAACTTCATTGGTCGAAAAATCTTTAGCCTCAGGTGGAAGCCCTATATTCCAGACTTCAAACAGGCATTTGAGCACTTCTGTATTCATGCTGGAGGACGTGCTGTTATTGATGAGCTGCAAAATGGGCTGCAGCTATCCGCAGAGAACGTCGAGGCCTCAAGGATGACATTACACCGGTTTGGAAACATATCATCTTCATCATTGTGGTACGAGCTTAGCTACATCGAGTCCAAGGGAAGGATGAAAAGAGGTGATAGGGTCTGGCAGATAGGTTTTGGGAGTGGGTTTAAGTGCAACAGTGCTGTCTGGAGATGTAACAAAACTATCGAAACACCAATAGATGGACCATGGCTTGATTGCATTCATAGATACCCTGTTGATGTTCCTCAGGAGGTAAAACTGGGTTGATGGTATTCCAACCTGTCTCACTATAAACTAAATAAAAGTAGGTCTTATTCTTATAGGACCTAGCTATAACGTTATCTGCAAAGATCATTGTGTTTGTCAAACAAATTAGCGAATGTTGATTGTACCGATCCAAGTCATCACCTGCTAGAGAATAAATGTAGGAGGAATTATCATAAATCAGGATACACAAAGAACACCGTATCCCTGGTTCACCAGCAACTTATAAATCTGTATCATTTCTTATCGAAATCAACATGAAAACTTTGGTTCATAGTTCGTTATCCTAGCAGGCATTACAGAGGTCAGACATTTTAAGACCAAATGCATGATCCAGATACATGTAAATTACTTAACAGTTAACATGTACATAATAATAAATTTTAGAATGTCAAGTTGATAAAATTTAATTACAGTAGTGTCAGAGTTTGTGTTTATAATTTTCAGCAGCATTTAGCTTGGTACATTACTTTGAGCCTACAGAATCACAATACATTGCAATGATCAAGCTGCAGAAGAATTCCCCGGCACAAGTGAGAAGGAACTAAGCTTTTATATATTAAGCAACATTTTTGACCCAATGGGTACTAGTATAATAGTACCAGGGCAAATAGTAGCAAGATTCAAAGGAAATCCCTGGTATATAATAAGCTACAGGATTGTACATTTAGTAACATTACACCAGACATCCATTTGATATGTTTAAATTAACACAACTAGCATTGACATTACTACGGCATCTGGTTCTTGACTTCTGGAACATTACAGGGAAGATGTCTAGAAAACATTTATGTAGGTTCTATAGACGCCTTTAAGATTATACAAAAACAAACACCAGGAAACATAGAGCTAATAGCACTACATTAGGATCAGCGACGGGTAGAGCCACGGCTGTCATAAACTCCCCATGATCCACCACCATAGACATCACCATATGCACCACTTGTGTACCTTGTCTCACCGCCTGTGTATCTCGTCTCAGGGCTTCCATTCAATATTCCATAACCTCCAGCTCCTTGCAAGATTTGGTATAGATTTGAGAAAAGTGAGGGCAAAAAAAAAATCACACTCCTAATAAACAAACAAGAGAGAAAGAGTGGGTACGTAGGAGCAGGGACTGACCTCTACCTCTCCGATCTAGACTCAGTTGCTCGGCTCGCAGCTTCTCTACTTCCCGGGCCAGGGTAATAAGGTTTTTCTCCATTACTTGCTTTTGTTCCGTTTGCTCTTCATTTGCTTTCTTCTCAAATTCAATAGCTCTCCTACAAAAGTTGCGGTCAAATAAGGGCAGTGAACCACACAAATAGCTCTTATTTTGCTATGCTCCTACTATGTGGTAGCAACTCCATTACAAAAAAAATAAAAATATAAGAGCTTCCAACCTGGCCTCTGTTAGTTCTTTACGCATTCCATCAATGTCATTCCTCATAGCAGATATCTGTTGATTCTCAGATTTAATTCTAGTAATGTCCTTTGTGAGGTTTTGAACTTCTGTTGCCAAATCTTGTCGAACGGAATTTAACTTCTGAGCTTCAGCTCTCAACTGAACCACCTCCGTCCTCAATGGCTCGATGTCACGAAGCTCGGTTTCAAGCTTTAATCCTCTTTCCATTAAGTCTCTAGTTTGAGCATCTTTTTCAGCACGTAGTTTAGGTATCATCTGACCTAATCTATGCATCTCATCATTGAGTGCAGCCAAATCCCTTTGAAGGATAACATTTTCATCTATGACATGCCTATTTTCAGCAAGAATTCTTTGAATATCTCTATGCTGGAGTTCGATTTCCTCTTCCAGAGCAGCAGGGTGAGGTGGTAGGGGTCCCATCCCTCGGTGCATCAGAACTCGTGGATCGTCACGAGGACCTCTATAGGGTTCAGGATGGCGTGGCATTCGATTTCTCCCTTCCATACTTCAAACACTGCAGTGAGGCCAATGAATAAAAGCATAATAGGGTTTACATCTCAGGATGGGAATATGGGATATACCAACACAGATATTATCGAGTATTTTATTACAATTACTGCATTTATATGTTTATACTTCAAAGTTCAAACTATACCAACATATAGTTGATGTTTAAGTTTGATCTAGTAATACACCAGAAGCACATATATTCAGCTAACATAAGATTCTACACTACACTGCTACAGCAATTTTATTGCTGGAATTAAAAACTAGCAAACTCTTCATCAAATAACGACCTGATACGATGCTGCCATCCAAATAGGGCCAACATCAAATACAAGCAGGATACTGCCTAGCTGGAGTTTTTACAAAGCTACCGGTAAAAGTCTTCCCTATTTCTATTTAAAACCATAAGATAGCAGGAAGTGGTTTCTAATGCATTCTTGACACTTATGCTTCTTGGTGCTAGTCGAACTTGGTTCTCACAAGAAATGCTCTTTAACGAGATCAGTGGCACTACCGAAACTACTACCGTTATTAAAAAATCCTATACAGTCTTTGATACACCTAAAGTCAAATTTTGCTATCAAAATATAACAAGTAAAAAAAACTCGCTAGCAAATATTTATCTCGAGTTCAAGTCTTCCATCCATTTACCCTAACTCCTAATATCCACATTTTAGCAAAATAGACATCCTTTTTCGATAATTTTACAAATAGTAACTAAGCAATAAAATCTTTATCCTATTCAGCTTGAATCGTATAATTTCATACAACAATTCACTAAGCAATCTCTGTAACAACATTCCTACCACACTTTTAAACAAGCTAAGTGCAACAATTTAAACATCCTGTAAAAAATAGAATTATAGAAATCATTTAAAATTAACAGCATCAAAGTTGTAAGTAAGCATATATTAACCTGGATAACAAAATTAAACATACCCCAAATAGAATTGATATGTTTGATGATGAATTGGCCAAGATTTCACAGATTCTACACAATTGAGAACAAATTTATACACCATATAAACACAAATTAACCACACAATTGAAGATCAAATTACACACATAATTATATGCATAAAATGTAGAATCCCTAAACCCGAAGCATGGGCGTGGGTATTAATATGGGCTTTTTATATTATTTGGACAGGCCCAATTCACAGAACATTATACACCCAATTCACATATTACTCGTAGGCCGTAGCTGAACATGGAAAATACTAAAATGGGTTCAAAGCCCAGTAATCGAACCGGAAATTTGATTTGAATTCGACGTAAAATCGATAAAATTTTAATTAAAAATTATCTGAATCAATTTGATTCCAAGTAAAGTAAGAATTCGATGTAAATTCGAATTAGAAAAGTGATGAATTGGATTATTGTTAATCCATTTTTATTCAATAAATTAAATTGTTTATAAGCATAATTTATATTTAAAGTAATTTAATATCAAAAAAATAAAAAAATTATTCAAACGAGTTTTTCATAGAGATTATGTTACATTCAAACGAGTTTTTCAAAGAGTTAAGTTGAATCTAACGGATCCGTACACGTCAACATAAAGAATGATGTAGTTTTTTGGAAAAAAAATAAAATTAGCCAACAGATTTTTGATCTTTCAAACTAGTTTCAAAGAACATAATTTAGCATTCTAATTTGTACCTACTCCAAATCCTCTACACAATAACATAAATTGTTGCAATTTCGATTTATTTCGTTGCTTGATTTACCCCCTCCCCCGAACCAAACTCTCTGGTCTCTGCACAATAACATTACTTGTAAGTGGGTGTTCGGAAAAACTTAAAAAAGTGAATTTATGTCTTATAATGAACTAGTTTACTAAGCCGCGCTTCGCAGCGGCTTTATAATAATATCTCTAAATTTTCTCAAAAAATATTATATAAAATACATTTTTAAATAAATAATATTTCTAATATAAAATTAAGTTCTGTTTTGATATATATATATATATATATATATATATATATATATATATATATATATATATATAAAGTTCTAGATCGTTTAATCAAAAACTACAATTAAACCTTCAGAGTTATTAAAATTTTCACTACCTCCAAATCTACTCCCAGTAAGAAAAAAATCAAAAAATATGAACAAACATCCTTTTTTGTTGCTGGGAGAATTTTTTATTAATAATGATCTCTTTTTGTCAAAACAAATAACAAAAACAACAACAACCTCTTCATTTAAAAAAAAAAATAATGACATCTTCTCAATGTTTCTTATTTTTGTATGACTTTTGTTATAGATGCACCGACTTATTGAATTTTGTTAAAAATGCACACACTAAATAAATTCTTCAGTCGAATAAATCTTAACATGATATTTTCGAAATACATACACTATAAATTTCTTAATATACAATTTTTATCTTTGAATTTTCGTGTATGAATTACAGAAAATATTTTACTAAAAAATATAATCTTTTCTCATAAAAAATAGAGCAATAACTATCTAAACGTTAAAAAATAATGATAAAATTTGTTTTTGAAGACATGATGAATTCTCCACTTTCGAGTTACCTACAGGTGTATCAACTTTTAACTATAAATTCAAAACTAATAACGTACACACATAAACATATCAATCAATTCACAACTGAATGTACATGAAAATCACCTTGCTCGGCCTATTATTTTAACTGATTGACTGATGAATTCCCCTCCTTATTAATCCATGTCTTAACTCAATCAACACTAATAGCAAATAACTTGTCTTGTCAAAATTTTTTAATATGATCCTCAAACAAACGTAATAAGATAAATAACATAAAGGAAAAAGTCTCATACTCATGTACTCTCATATACACACTTTTAACATAAACAAACAAAAAAAAGTAAAGAAGAAGAATGTTGACAACAAAAATTGCAGTAGATAAAGATGTATATTTATACTATTAATTAGTTGTTTGTATGAAAGTATTAAAGGTAATTAATTATTTACCAAGTAATTACTTAATTTCTTATGCAAGACCGATCTAATTTCTTAACTTATTATTTACCAATATGTACTTGTATTTTATATCATATTACATTAAAAAAGAAAGTTTAGGAGAACAAAATGTTAAGATGGTAATTTCATTTGAAAAGAAATATTATGAGAATATCTACATAATAATAAAGGGAAGTTCAAAATAATGTAAAGTAATACTTTTTTTTTAATTTAGATATATGAAGGCAAGAATATTACAATTGAATATTTAGTTTCCTCCATTTGTAATATTTAGTTTCCTCAATTAGTAAGATCTATTGTACATTTACCTTCTCCATTAGTAGAGATTTTAAATGGAAGAATATTATATTTACTTTTCTCTATTAGTAGAGATTTTAAATGCAAGAATGTTGAAATTGTATATTTAGTTTCTTTCATTAGTAAATATTTAAAAGACAATTGAGATTTTTTCTAATCTTTGGTATTAATTACTTAATTTCTTATACAAGACCGATCTAATTTGAAAGTTTAGGATAAGAGAATGTTAAGATGTTAATTTCATTTGAAAATAAATATTATGAGAATATTTAGATAATAATAGAGGAAAGTTTAAAATAATGTAAGGTAATACACTTTTTTTTTATAATTTAGATATTTTGAGGGCAATAATATTATAATCGAATATTTAGTTTCCTCAATTTGTGATATTTAATTTTCTCCATCAGTAAAGATCTATTGTATATTTACTTTCTCTATTAATAGAGATTTTAAATGCAAGAATATTATATTTACTTTCTTCTATTAGTAGAGATTTTAAATGCAAGAATATTGAAATTGTATATTTAGTTTTATCCATTAGTAAATATTTAAAAGGCAATTGAGATTTTTTCTAGTTTTTGGTATTAATTACTTAATTTCTTATGCAAGACCGATCTAATTTATTAACTTTTATTTACCAAAACGTTCTTGTATTTTCTAGTATATTACATAAAAAAGAAAGTTTAGGAGAGCAGTATGTTAAAATAGTAATTTCATTAAAAAATATTATGAGAATATTTAGATAATAATAGAGGAAAGTTCAAAATAATATAAGGTAATACATTTTTTTTCTAATTTAGATATTTTGAAGGCAATAATATTATAATTGAATATTTATTTTCTTCCATTAGTGATATTTAGTTTCCTCCATTAGTAAAGATCTATTGTATATTTACTTTCTCCATTAGTAGAGATTTTAAATGCAAAAATATTATATGTTTCCTCTATTAGTAAATATTTAAAAGGTAATTGAGATTTTTTCGAATTTTTAGTATTATTAATTCAAAAAATTGAGAAAATTAGAAAAATAGAACGAAGCGATCTGAGAGCGCCACCTCACCGCCTCCGTCTTCTCCTTTATATAATAGTATTGATAAGTGCTATATAAGTGATAAGTTGCTGAATTTTTATAAGTGTTTGGAAGAACTTACAAAAGTGAACTTATGTCTTATAATGAGTAAGTGTTATATAATTGATAAGTTAATGCAAACTTATAAATTACGTAAGTGTTTGGATAAATTTACTTATAAGTTAATAATTTTTTTGTTAAATTAAATTGAAAAAATAATTAATTAATATAATGATCTCGATAAATACATTTTAGATTAAAAAACATTTAAAAGTATAAATATAAAAATATAAACTACTAAATAGATAAAAAAATCATGAAAAATACAATAAATTAAGCAAAATGTTAGTATTTTCTAACATTCAACTTACCATCTTATAAGTTATAAGTTAGATTATAACTGGTATACCATGAAATTCCAATCCCTGTCACCATTTGGGCTGGTACTAGACATTAGACCCGGCAATTTTCGACACGACACGAAAACACGACACGAAACGACACGAAAATTTAGTGTTTGGGTTTCCATTTTTAGTACACGAAACGAAAGTACACGAACACGAAAGTACACGACCGAGATTTAGTGTCGGGTTTGGGTTTACCCTTCAAGTACACGACACGACACGAAGTACACGAAATAAATAAATTAATTAAATAAATAAATTAATATATATATATATATATATGTAATATTTTTTAACATAATATAAAACTTTATGTTAAATTTTATGACATACGTTTAATTCACAAATATGAAGACTTGAAGTAGTTTTATTTGAACTTTGAAGATGTATAATGTATTGTTAATTCTGGATTTCTGGTGACATGAACTGTTAAAGCATTTCGTGTACAGATTCGTGTTAATTTCGTTTCGTTATCGGTTCGTTTCATTTCGTTTCGTTTCGTTATCGGTTCGTTTCGTTTTGTTTCGTGTAAACGAAAACTACACAAATAATCTCGTGTCGTTTCGTGTTTTTACCGTGTCGTGTTCGTGTCTGGATTTTGGGTACACGAAATTATTTCGTGTCGTTTTCGGGTAGACGTTTCATGTACACGAAACACGAAAGTACACGACACGAAAGTACACGACACAAACGAATTGCCAGGTCTACTAGACATGACCCAAATTTATACAAGAGTATTTATTCAAATGTCTGACGCATATTGAAACAGTTGTTGGAAAAATATTGAGCCAGTCATACACACTCATGACCCAAATAAATACAAAAACATTTATTCAAATGTCTGATAAACGATTCCTGTAAAAATATTGAGCTAGTCATACATATTCAAACCTAAACCTATAAATTTATTTAAAAAGCAAAGTTATTTTCTAGCTATAAATTAGATAGTCCTGAATTGATCGGAAAGTTTAATCGGAACACTAGTTCAATGCATTACTTTTACAATCAATGCATTGATCCAAACGATCACGAGTTCGCCTCTCATCTTCGACTAGAAAAAAATGGGTTATTAATATATTGGTCTCAAAATATCCTTCTTTGTACACATGAACTCTTGAAAAAAGAAAACAAACAATTTTAGCGTTTGTTCAGTTCGACCCTTCTATGTAATTTTCTCCTCAGAATACCCTTTGATGGATTTTAAAAACAATCGGACTTCTGGAGTTATTTTTTGTCAGAATCTTCAAGAAGCACGTAATCAACAATCACGTAATCAGTTTAGAAGTTTAACTCTCAGCCTTCTCATTTTTTGCTACTTACGGTGTTACTGAAGCAGAACTTACTACTGGCTCATCTATTCATACACATGTATATCTAATGTATCTATACTAAACTATAATAGCCAAACTAGGGGATAATTGGTAGTTTGGTTCACGCCTTCCTTTTTTCGAGTCTCCTTCCTTTTTAATTTTTTTTAATATAAAAAATAAATATTTTTTTATGTAAAAAATAAATAATATGCAAATTGTAATATACTACTACACACGTTACTGTTTCCTACTCGATTAACTCAACTCTCTTCGGAGACCCAAACTATACCAAAATCACCTCTACCGAATCACTTCGGCTTCTCTACTCTGCTCTACTGCTTCATCTCCCTTCTGTACAAACGCCCTCCATCCACTTCAATCGGGTAATTACGTTTGATTCCTAGCGCTTTTCTTTTCACTGTATATTCATGATAATGATTTGTATTCACTGTAAGTTAATTGGGACATCTGATATGTGTAACCTCATATGAATTAACGTCCCCGTCTATTCCTCTTAATTAGGTCTCCTAATCTCCAATCCAATGTTTTGTACAGTGTTTATATTGATTAAATCAAACTTCTATTGATTAAATGGTTAAAGAATTCAATTAAAAATATTGAGAATCATGCATGGTGCAAATTGAGGATTTTTAGTGCCATATAGACATGTCCTTAATCACCATAACGAAAATTTATAGATATATAAATTGATTTAAATTGTTGGAAGTTGATAGTAAAAGTGAATGTTCCTGAAATCATGAAATAAAGCCAAATTTGAATTTGGGACATTTGATAACATTATATTTTGCAAGCCGTTTTTTATTTAGTTTTAGAGGCTATAAAGAGTTCCTATAGAACTTTATGTTCATGGTTTAGTACGAGCTAGATGCATCGAGAACTTTATGTTCATGGTTTTTCATCGAGAACTTTATGTTCATGGTTTAGTTTTCACAAGAAAAACTGTCTCTATTTACACGTGGACTCTATACACACGGACAATATACCCGTTAATAGCTTTATACAGAAATACAATAACTCGCTCCCAAACGGACTCTCTGCTCATTTTCTTTGCTTTGCTGCTTGGATTCTACAAAGATCCCTCAATCCACATCCACGATTGTGCCCCTTTCTCTTGCTTCAATTCTACACAGACCCCGTTTCATCTGCTCGGGTAAGTCAAAGTTTACCCCATATGCGTTTTTAAATTGAATTCATCTCCTCTGGTAAGCCAAAGTTTAACCCACCTGCATTTTTTAATTGAATTCACCAGAAGTTCATTGTGATATTACACGGAATTGATATATGTGCCTCATGATTTTAATTCGTTAAAGAGTAAATGCATATTTTTGCAGTATTAAATGTACATTCTTGCAGTAATGTGTCTTTGCAGTAGTAATTGTGATAATGAAGTAAGGCTTAAATATATAGTTCTACGATACCTTATTTTTAGAGTAGTGCTCCTGAAAGAAATCACAGAAACGCTGGGTTGGTTAGATAATTTATATGTAGCTTTTTGTGATGTAATTTTAAAATTAAATCTTCATATATAATTGCACACTAATATAGATGATAAAACTGCCTAAACTAAGAGCGACATAGGCCACAGAATATTGAGAGCTCGGTTAATAAGCTGGCTACTTTGTGATCTGATAATAAGCTGGATACTTTGTGATCTTCATTCGTATTTTTTGAGTTTATGTGCATACTATAAAAGGCTTAGAGAATACAACTAAGTTTCCGTGTTTTTCTTGCTTGACAGTAATTTACCACAACATGAGAATTCTAGATCCTGAAAAGAGTGATTCTGTGAGAATTCTAGATACTGAAAAGAGTGATTATGAACCCGTAACCGATGAGCAGTGAGTTCTTGACAATGAGAAACGTTTGAAAAAATAAATACAACGTAATAGGAAACTAAGGGAAATAAGTATATAAGGAATAGGTATTACAAGCTGAGACTTTTACTTTAAATAATTTAAATACATCTAGATTAAATAATAACCTTGAATGTTTAATAAATTTATTGTAGATTGTTCTGGAGAAGAGTTTGACGGATATTATGGCTCGCAAGTACAAGATAAAGCGTGATGCACAAATGCACGAAGAGTATAGGAAGGCAAGCTACACTCTGGTTTGTATTTGTAAAAATTTATCGTTTGCAATTTTGTCAGGCATTCATTTTTTGGATAGAGAAAAATAAATGTAATTTTAGAATTGTGTAATTGGAGTTGTAATGCATACTGAAGAGATTATGTATTTCATGTTTATTTTTTCAATAACAAATACATCAAAATGCTACACATATAAACTTCTTCCAATTGAATTTGTTATATTTGGTGAAAGTGCTGAACTTTGTTTACTTATTTTCTGACCTTTGTTTACTTATTTTCAACAGGTCCTGCATTGTTGATCGATGTTCGCGGACATACAAGTACAACAGGTTTCCATATTATTCAAGACTAATTATTTTCTTAGCACATGGCTTTTGATACAAATTTACTTCCAAAATAAATCATGTATTAAAGAAACACAGTATTACACATTGATTGAAAGAAGAATGTGATTAGAAAGCACACAATGTACCACGATTGTTGGATTGCAAATGTTGAGAACATTAAAAGTTAGAACTAGAAAGTAAAAAAAGACATAAATTAGTATTGATTGAAAACATGTGATATGTATATTAAAAGGATAAACTTAAATTATAAAATATTATTATTTTCAACCACAAGTATGCTACCAATTGAAAATTAGTTTTGTTTTCTTTCTAATTAATTTAATTTATTTATTTGTTGCCACACCATTTTTCCTTATGCATTTCATATATTAAGTACTTCAAGTTTAAGGTTAACATTACATAAATAGGTTATATTCACTAAAAGTGTTGAGTGTCGATAGTTCTAGCTTTCTTCTTTTACAGTATCTGAAGTACTTGAAATGACCAGGTTAACATCACATGAATATATTATATTTACTGGAAGTGTTGACATTTGTTTGTAGGTAATGGCTTCGAGGGAGATCCACTGCAAGAAGTAACCTTTAGGGGAGCCAGAACTATTGACCGGCAGTTCTAGCTATCCTTTTAAAACAATAGTTTTTTTTACAGTGGCTTTAGTACTAGAAATATCAAGGTTAAAGTTACATGAATAAAGTGTTGACTTTTGTTTGTAGGCATGGCTTCGAGGGAGAGCTTTCTTATTTTCCAATGTCTCAAATGCTTGAAATATCAAGGTTAATACTATGTTAATACATTATATGTATTGACGGTATTGACCTTTGTTTGCAGATCATGGCTTTGAGGGGCACCAACTGCCAGGAGCACCTTTAGGGGAGTCATAATTATGGACTGGTAGTTTTGCCCTCTTTTTTTTTTTTGAAATGACTTGAGTAGTGGAAAGATTGAGATTAACATTACATGAGTGTGGTATATTTACAGATTATGTTGACCTTGGTTTACAGGTCATTGTTTTGAGGGAGACCCGCTACTAGGAACACCTTTAAGAGAGTCAGAACTTTGGACTGGTAGTTCTTGCTATCCTTTTTTTTGGAATAGCTTCAGTACTTGAAAGATCAAGATTAACATTACATGAATATGGTATATTTACTAAAAGTGTTGACATTTGTTTACATATTATTTATAGGTCCTGCATTGTTGAACGATGTTCCTGGACATACGAATATAACAGGTTTTGTGTTACTGAGAAGTAATTGATTTCCTGAACATGTATCTGGATAGAATTATTCTTACAGTATAAATGATGTGTCATATATTCGTTAATAGCTTTCAACAGAAATTTAATAAGTCGCTCCCAAACTTTGAGCTCTATCGGACTCTCTGCTCATTCTCTTCGCTCTGCTTGGTAAGTCTAAGGTTTACACTATTTATGTTTTTTGAATTGAATTCACCCGATGTTAATTGATATTGCATGGAATTGATATATGTGCCTTGTGATTTTAATTCTTTTGAATTATATCACTTTGTAGTTTTGCGGTAGTCTTCCTAAAAGCCATATGTATAATTCAGTTCGTCAGTGTGCTCTATAGGTTGTTTTTTTGTAGGCATTAACTTCCCTGTGACACTATATATTGTGCACTTTATTGACCAAATTCCTGAAATCTGAAAATCATATCCTTTTTTTTCGATCTGTTGTGGTGAACTACATCTATCTGTTTCAGAGTGTTCTAATGGCCTGTTGACATTTTTTGTTAGGCCGAATACACAATATAATCAAGTATATATGAGAATAACAATAATCAAGTACTCTGTTTATAACTCAATAAACTGTAATTGTATTAACAGCTTCTCTCTTTATGATGTTAAAGAATCACAAAGAGCTTCTAGGTTACAAAGAATAATATTCAATGAACGTATCCCTTCTAGGGATAACCTATCTGTGTTTATATAGTACACAGTTACACAATCCTTATCTAATTGATATTCCTACAAATTAGCTATACAATTTATATCAATTAAGGATTGCTTCTTATCTTCTAACTCGTTTCCTTAGCTGCATCAATATATCTTGCTTCTTTCCATCTTCAAGATATATTGCTTCTAGAATCTTCAATGTAAGCACCGACAGCTAAGTCAACTTTCACCTTGTCAGAGTTTAACAAACTCTGACCGGCTTCTTCATAAACTCTGATAAACACCTGTTGCTTAAACACTGATGAACAAACATTAGCAATTATATTTAACAATCTCCCCCAACTTGTGCATAATAAAAATGTACAAGTTAAACAAATAATAATTGATGATGTCAAAACATATAACAAATGCAGTGTTTAACATATCAGAGTTTAACTTTAACTTAGAATGGATAAACATTAAAAACTTACAATCAGACTTTACTTGATTTCTTGAATTTCAGGCACTGTCCTGATATAGTCTGTAAGTAGTTTTCTTTCAGCTCTTTCTAGCTCAGCAGTCATAACCTCTTTCAGCTCCTTCAATTCTGGATCACTTTCACCAGTTTGATATATGGCAGCCCTCAGAGAATATATACTGTTCTTGTGCATTTCATTTCCAAGTCTTATAAAGAAAGACTTGTCAGACTCTAAGTTAAATTCCAAAACCTTTATTCCCAGTGCATTCCTGAATCTTGCACTGTTTCTCTTCATTTCAACAATTTTTCCATAAGCATCTCTATACTTAGGAATATAAATACTTGAGACACCTCCTCCAAGCATAGCTTTGGACTTCATCATTCTATCTTTGATAACCATAGCAGCATCATAAGTAAGTCTATTCTTAATCTTGAAAAGATATAGAACATACTCTAGCTCTTCCCATAGCTTCAAATGAATATCAGATTCACCAACTCTGTAAACTCTTCCATCATCTATGAAGTATAACAAAAATGCCTTTCGTAAACCTCTATGAAATATCATCTGAACAGACTCTAATTTGTCAAGGTTTTCTTGTGTAACCCCAATACCAGGTTCTGCCAGTGATGAAGAATCTCCAGGTCTATTGTTAATTCTCTTCTCCCTGTGTGATCCCAAACCAGATTTATCATATGACTCTTTGCCTAAAACAGTTCTGGTTTGTAAGAAATTCACAGCTTCTAACTTCATATCTTCAGGAAGTTCAGGTCTTTTGAAACCAGGAAGGTGTGTGAATTGTTTAGCTTGTACAACTTGAGCATTGTCAGCGGTTGTCACAACTTTAGTAGTATCATCAACATGAGCCTTGTCAGCGGTTGATCTAGCTTCAAAAACTTCAACTTGAGCTCTGTCAGAGGTTGAAAAATTCTTCTTAGGTAACTGTCCTTCTTCTACCAGCTTACCTTTACCTTTTTCTTTATCTGCAACCAAAGGCCTCCTTGAGTATTGTAAACTCTGTTGAGAGTTCACATTCTCTTTAATAGAAATTCCTAGTTCTTTTCTCCTAGGAGCCTTTGCTGCTTTCTTCTTATAAGTACCAGCTTTTAATTTCTCTTGATGCTCTTCAGCAAGAAGCTTCATTTCAGCATCAATATCTTCAACTGTCACCTCACCACCATGCTCTTGTAAAAATATTTGAGTAGCTATTTCTTCATCAGTGGTAGGCTTATCAGAGTTTATCAAACTTTTGAGTTTTGAACTACTGGCAGAGTTTATATTTCCCTTACCAGGGTTTGATCTTCTATCAGAGTTTGATCTTGGTGGTCTTCTCTCAGAATTCAACCTTAAACTCTTTTCATCTCCCTTGCTTCCACCATCATTACCATCATCCCTCCGTCTCAGAGTTTGAGTGTGTTTGCATTTGTCACTTGGTACACTCTCCCCCTTTTTGACATCATCAGAAAGTAGTACTGATGTCAGCAACTCAATGGCATTGGAAATTGAAGTAAGCTGTGTAGCCATCGCGGCTTGATTGTCTTCAACTTTCCCAAGCCTCTTCTGAATAGCATCAGAGTCCTTAGCTTGCTGCTTGAACATTGAGGAATAGTATGACCTATCATTCTTCAAAGTCATATCTCTCAGCCCAACGTCATTCCTTAAATTTGTAACCGATGTGTGTGTCTCATCAAATCTATTGTGAAGAGATTTAACTTGCACCACAGTGGCTTTAAGACTTGTAATAATATCAGGAGTAGAAATGGTCTTGACAGAATCAGCTACAAAATCTGCAGCCCTCTGAGCAGTAAATATGCAATCTGCATCAGCCCATCTGCTAAAATACATCTGTTGAAAATGCTCAGCTGTTTGTCTGTTGATATCTCTAGCGTCAGCAGAATCTGCAACATCATCAGACAATGATACTTGAATACTAGGGTGTGAATGAGAACCCTCAGCAGCATCTTCAATATCCTTATCATCAATGTTTGCTTCATTTTCCACATGATCAGAGTTTATAACAGCATCAACTTTTGCTTCTTGATGTACAACATCTTCAACAATCTGCTGCATAGCCTCAATCAAGACAGCATCATCAGAGTTTGTTGCAGCAGCTACCTCTTGAACATCATCTGCGTCAACAAAATTCTCTCATGTAGCTTCATTTAAGATCTTTTCTTCAGCAGCTTCAAAACGCCCAGCAGATGCTAAAATCTGATCAATTTCTTCCCCCTTTTCAGAATTGGCATTGTTGACAGAAAGAATCTCTGTATGTGAACCAACAGAGTCTTCAAGTATAAGGGTGGCTTGATCAGCTGCCACATCCTCAGTGTGACAAACACTGACAGAAGGATGTGCTTCAAAACTGTCATCCATCATAAAATCCATAATTGCATCCTCATGCTCAGAAATTCTGCAATCAGAGTTTGCAGCATCTTCTGTTTCAACATTAACTCTGTCCTTAGTAGGCACAGGAGTCTCCTCATGAATAAGATTGGCATGAGCTTCAGCTTCACACACACTGTTGTCAGCATGAACAGCAATGTCCTCAACTACATCATCAGACTTTGATGTAGGAGCTTCTACATGAGCTTCCTCTTCAAAACCAGCAGGAGCTTCAACATTTTGTGCACCAAATAAATATGCACCAATCCTTACTTTCCTCTGCTGAAGAGTTTCCAAATCATTATCTTCATCAGCATCAGAATGTGGCCTATTTGCCCTCTTCTTGAATCTCTTTTTCTGAGATGTACCAGCAAGAACAGGTACCTCAGCTTCAGCCTCCTCAGTCCTAACAGACTTTAAAATCCTCTTTCTTTTCTTCTGAGACCTCTGTGATGGAGCTTCAGAAGGTCCAGCTTCATTGGTTGGTTGTTGAGAATTAACAAGAAACTGTTGAACCCTTTCAGGTAACAACAAATCACCAACGTCACCCTTCTTTACATCCTTGTTAGTTAGATCAGAGAATACACGTTTATGCAACTTAAAACATAAAATCACATCATCCTCAGCTATGTCTAACCCAGAAACACATTCAGAAAATATTAACTGACAAAAACGAGAAAAATAGACAACAGTCCTATTTTCTGTCATTTTCTCCCCTAGATTATGCAAAACAATTCGAGCAAAATCTAAATTGTTGCCAAAGAGAAGAGAATACCCAATTTGCAGGCTCTCTGTGGGAATAGCATCCCAATTCGTGCACTTCTTGCCAAACGCCCTAGTAATGCAGTCGAAAAAGAAACTCCATTCCTTTCGCAAAAACGGCCTTTTGAGTTGACCCACCTTCGCCAAAGAACCAGAATATCCAATCTCGCGCATCATTCTCAACAACTGATCATCACCAACAGCAATTGTATACGAATTAAAACTCTCAATATCCAAAGCATCACGAACAGTATCTGGAGTGACAACATACTCCTCTCCATTGAATTGAAAAACAATCGAAGGTGACCCTGTCTCGCCTCCATTATCATAAACACCTGTCTGCCAAAAGCGTGCAATTTGAGATGCAGACAGCTTCAGTGGTGCAGTGAGAGCAGTTCCTATAGCAGAGTTTGTCAAGAAATTTTGGATCAAATGAAACGCCTCCGGTGCGGTCTCATTTGCCAAGGGTGCTGAGTAATTGTTGGGAACAAATTCTAACCCAGAAGCAGTGAACATCGTAGTAGCCATTAGAACAGAGTGAAAAATGCAGTAAAAGTGTTTGTTGAAATGTTTGTGTGTGAAAGCTTTTGAAAATCGAAGGTGTGTAAAGGACTGAACTGCGTAGAAGTAGTGTATATAAATAATAACTGTAAAAATTAAAACTGAAACGTTTTAATCATTACTATACACAGCAGGCAGTTTTGAAAAATGTGTGAGTGGGACAGGTGTCATGCATGCAAACGCTGACAGCTGTATACAACAACTACCAATACACACGCGCAGTAAAAATAGCAATTATTACCGCCTTTAACACTTTTTGAAAAACACACAACTTCTCTCCTCTGTTTTAATACAAAACGAACTGTTTGTAAACATACTCTTTTAAAATTCCAAAACAAATGTTTTTCCTCAAAATTGTAAAATGTCTGAAACAAATAATTTATTTTAATCAGAGATTAAAATAGAATTACCTCGGCATATGTTACATAACACATCAGTGTTTACCATTTGTCCTTCTTTGTCAATAAACTCTTTTCTCAACCTGTACAGGTGTGAAAATATGTGTGTGCAATAGCAGAGTTTACCGTAATCAATAGTTAGATCATCTCAAAGTGCATAAAATCCACAAACTAAAGTAGTAAAAACTGGTTGCCTAAACTCTCATGTATAACATAACATCTGATTTTATATCTAAACTCTGTTTTCTGATATCCTTTCATTTGGATATATCTTTTAATTTTTCACCCCCTTTCTTTATTATTATTATTATTTTTTTTTTTTTTCCAGTAATCAGTGGTTGGCACTAGTCACCAAAAATCAACGATTTTAGCCCTTATTTCATACAATAAGTTCCTGGATCTTCCTAGGCACAACATGATCTCAAAGGAATTTGTGCTCTTTTTGGCATCTTGATTTGAGGGTGAATTCTTTTTAATTAAGAATCAGAGTTTAGACTTTTCATCAGTAAATATAATTAACTTATGAGAGAAAATGCAAACAGCTAATACAGACTCAGTGTATAGGATCAATAAACTAAGAGATGGTATAAATACAGAGACAGTATCATGCTGTGTTAACTTACTGCACATAATCGAGATCAGAATCTATACGACTCTGAAGAATTCACAGTTACTTACTGAGAATCATGCTTCACATAAGTTTCTTCATCGGTCCTTATGTTTCAGACAAAATCACAATCAGAGTATAACATCAACTTTAACTGAGTATGACAAACACTTATAAACTGACAGAGTTTAGCATCAGAGTTTAACATGCTGGTTCAAATAACAGTTAACACATGCAAATAACCATGAGCGAATAAATCAAACATGCATATATTTTGAGTCTAACCTGTATCTCTAGTCAAAACCAGAGACCATTCCTAGTTTATTTACCAATCTTGTAAAAGTAGCTTCACTCAAAGGCTTGGTGAAGATATCTGCAAGTTGTTGGTCTGTAGACACAAAATGAAGCTCAATGTTTCCTTCTTCCACATGTTCTCTGATAAAATGATACCTTATGCTGATGTGCTTGGTCATGGAATGCTGTACTGGATTACCTGTCATAGCAATAGCACTTTGGTTATCACAGAAAATAGGTATTCTAGAGTACCTTAACCCATAATCCAGCAATTGATTCTTCATCCATAAAATCTGTGCACAACAGCTACCAGCTTCTATATACTCTGCTTCTGCAGTGGATGTAGAAATTGATTTATGTTTCTTACTGTACCAAGAAACCAATCTGTCACCTAAAAATTGACAGCTTCCACTTGTACTTTTTCTGTCTATCTTACAGCCTGCAAAATCTGCATCAGAGTAACCAATTAACTTAAACTCTGATTCTCTAGGATACCACAAACCCAGGGTTATGGTTCCTTTGAGATATTTGAGGATCCTTTTTACAGCTGTTAGATGAGGCTCTCTGGGGTCTGCTTGAAATCTTGCACAAAGACATGTTGCATACATGATATCAGGTCTACTTGCAGTAAGATACAGTAGAGACCCTATCATTCCTCTGTAGTTAGTCATATCTACTGAGGCTCCTGTGTCTTTGTCAAGCTTCGTTGCTGTAGCCATGGGAGTTGTAGCAGATGAACTATCAAGCATACCAAATTTCTTTAGAAGATTTCTAGTATACTTTGCTTGATTGATAAAAATCCCATCATCTGTTTGCTTGACCTGTAAGCCTAGAAAATAACTAAGCTCTCCCATCATGCTCATTTGGTACCTGGATTGCATAAGCTTTGCAAACTTCTTACAGAGTTTGTCATTAGTAGATCCAAAAATAATATCATCTACATAAATTTGAACTAAAAGCAAATCATCACCAGAATTGAAATAAAACAAGGTTTTATCAATTGTACCTCTTGTGAACCCACTTTCTAAAAGAAATTGAGCAAGAGTTTCATACCATGCTCTTGGTGCTTGCTTTAGTCCATATAATGCCTTGTCAAGCCTGTAGACATAATCTGGATGCTTGGGATCTACGAATCCTGGTGGTTGTTCAACAAACACTTCTTCTTCAAGCTTCCCATTGAGAAAAGCACTCTTTACATCCATCTGAAAGACTTTAAACTTCTTGTGTGCAGCATAGGCCAGAAAAATTCTTATGGCCTCCAATCTTGCAACTGGAGCAAAGGTTTCATCATAGTCAATTCCTTCCTGTTGTGAATAACCTTTTGCCACAAGTCTAGCCTTGTTTCTTGTAATCACACCTTCACTGTCAGTCTTGTTTCTGAAAACCCACTTTGTACCTACAATTGATCTATTCTTTGGTCTAGGTACAAGTGTCCAGACTTCATTTCTTTCAAATTCATTTAACTCTTCTTGCATTGCTGTAATCCAATTAGCATCTTGAAGAGCTTCCTCCACTTTCTTTGGTTCTGTTTGAGACAAGAAAGCATGATACAGACACTCATTATTTGTTGCACTTCTAGTTCTCACACTAGCATCAGGATCTCCAATTATGAGATCAGGTGTATGTGCCTGTGTCCACTTTCTTGCTGTTGGTAAGTGGTTTCTTGCATCATTATTTGATCCTCCCCCTTGATCCATGCTCTCCTGATTCATATGTTGACTTTCTGCAGCATCTGAGGCTCCCCCTGAATTGGATGGCTCAGAGTTTGAACTGTCAGAGTTTGAATCAGTTTCCTCAACTGACTCATTTGCTGTGTCTTGTTGAGCTTCTTCACGCTCCCCCTTAACTGGTTCGCTACTTTGTTCAATTTGAGAATTTCCAGTTTCTTCAGTATTTACCAGTAGAGGTTCAGAGTATGCTTCGTCAGAGTTTGTCAACTCTGCTTCATCAGAGTTTATATCATCAGAGAATAGATCTTCATTTTCAAAATGCAGTTGATCATATCCATCCTTGTCTTCAAGTCCAATTATTTTCTTGTCATCAAATGACACATGTATAGATTCCATGATCACCTTAGTTCTTAGATTATAAACTCTGAATGCTTTTGTTGACAATGGATAGCCAACAAAGATTCCTTCATCAGCTTTTAACTCGAACTTTGTCAACTGTTCAGGATGAGTCTTCAACACAAAGCATTTGCATCCAAATATATGAAAATATTTCAAATTTGGCTTCTTATTTTTCACCATCTCATATGGTGTTTTCCCATGCTTGTTGATCAATGTTGCATTTTGAGTAAAACAAGCAGTTTGAACAGCTTCTGCCCAGAAGTATGTTGGTAATTTTGCTTCATCAAGCATAGTTCTGGCTGCTTCAATTAAAGTTCTGTTCTTTCTTTCAACTACACCATTTTGCTGTGGAGTTCCAGGTGCAGAAAATTCTTGTTTCACTCCTCTTTCCTTGCAGAAAGCTTCTATGATTGAGTTTCTGAATTCAGTTCCATTATCACTCCTTATAATTTTGACTTTGTGCTGTGATCCTTTGTCCAGTAGATTTACATGATCCATCAGAGTTTGAGCAGTTTCATCCTTCTTTGACAAGAAATACACCCATGTATATCTAGTATATTCATCAACAATTACTAGAGCATATTTCTTTCTGCCCATGGACATCACATTCACTGGTCCAAAGAGATCAACATGTAGAAGATGATAAGGTTCCAGTATTGATGATTCAGATTTGCTCTTGAAAGATGACTTCCTTTGCTTGGCTTTTTGACAAGAATCACACAAGCCATCTAGACTGAGTATAGATTTTGGAAGTCCCCTTACAAGATCCTTTCTTATTAGCTCATTGATGTTGTTCAAATTGAGATGAGAGAGCTTCTTGTGCCAGTTCCAACTCTCTTCATTTGACATTCTGACTGTCAGACACACTGTTTTTCCATCAGAGTTTGTTACCAAACTTGCTTCATAAATGTTGTTGCGCCTGTGTCCAACTAGAACAACTTTTCCAGTAGATTTACTGACAACTTCACAGTATTCACTATGAAAATCTACATGGTTTCCTCTGTCACAGATTTGACTCACAGATAACAGATTATGCTTGAGTCCTGAGACTAGAGCTACATTTGTAATGATGACACTTCCAAGATTGATATTGCCATATCCCAGAGTGTGTCCTATGTTGCCATCTCCATAGGAAACCTTTGGGCCAGCCTTCTCCTTAAAGTCTGATAGCAGGGCTTTATTTCCAGTCATATGTCCTGAGCATCCACTGTCCAAGATAAGTGTGCTCTTTATTATACCCTGCAATCACAAACAAACACTAAGTGTTAGTTTTAAGGATCCAGACTTGCTTGGATCCTTTGTCTTTCTTAACAGTGTTAGCTTTTGCAGCGGAATCTGTATTATCAGAGTTTAAACTAACATTGTCAGATTTTACACTAGCAGAGTTTGCTCTAACCCATTTCAAGTTGGGTTTTAGCTCATAATAGTTGTGATAAATAGCATGATAACTCTTGCAAGTATAAATGGAATGCCAAGTGCTCCCACAGTGTTTGCATAAAGTTTGTGGTTTAACTCTTACATAATCATTCTTTACTCCTGATGTAGAAGATAAAGAATTAATATGTTTGTTCTTAGTGCAAAATCTAGCAAGATGATTAGAACTACCACAATTGTAACATGTTTTCCTTGAAGCACCAGCATTAGGCAAATGATTATTTCTGTTATTTATGCCTACTTTTCCATTCCTATTTTTCTTGGACCCTTTAGGTTTCATGGCAGACTTTATCTCTTTCAGCTTATGATTAAACTGTTTCCCTGTCATCAAACCAACATTAACCTGTTTTTCACAAGTTTTTACTGGTTTTCTAACAGCTTCTACTTCCATAAGTTTTTCTGTTTTAATATTTTCCTGTTTTTCACAGGCTTCACCTGATTCCATATCAGCTTCCCTTATTACAACAGATTTTAACTTATTGGCTTCTGGAACAAATTTCACAGGTTTAAGTGGTGGTTTTACCTTGACCTTGTCTTTAAACCTAAGTTCATCATTTTCACAATAACCTAAACCTACAGAATCAGTCTGAAACACTTGATGAGTGTCTCTTCCAGAATCTGTCCAAGTTTTGATTATTTTTCTTTCTTTTTCTAAATCAGATTCTAGTTGCCTATATCTTTTCAGCAACTCCTGTTCTACATAAACAGCATCATCTCTTTCTTTTTGAATCTGCTTCATACTTTCAAGTTCTCCTTCAAGAAACTTGTTTCTACCTTTAAGACTAAGATTCTCAGCTTTAATTCTCTCATTCTCTAAGGTCTGATCCCTATAGCTAACATGAACACTTTTCAGATATACTCTTAACTCAGAGATATTATCAGTATCATAAGCATAAGTAGTTAGGGGTACCTTATTTTCCGATGATTCAGTCTCATCTCTGACAGTTGCCATAAGAGCATAGTTTTGTCCATCATCAGAGTCTGAAGTATCTGCCCAGTCTTTGCCTTTAGAGATGAGTGCTTTCTCAGATTTGCCTTTCTTGCACTCTGGAGCATAGTGACCCATCTCTTTGCACTTGTAGCACTGGATCTCAGATTTGTCCTTCTTTCCAGACTTGGTATCCCTTCCATCAGACTTTCTGAAATTCTTCTTCTCAGAATTTGAATCTTTCCTTGAGAATCTCTTTCCCTTCTTGAAGTTCTTGAATCCCATCTTCTTGAAGGTCTTCACCATCAATGCAGCCATTTGCATCATCTGTTCTTCATCATCATCAGAGTCAGAAGCTTCATCAGAGTTTGAGTCATCATCAGAGTTTGATGACTCACTTTCAGATTTAATAACTAAAGCCTTTCCCTTGGCTTTCTTCCTTGATGATTCCTTCTTAATGGGCTTCTCCTCAACTTTGAGAGCAACAGATTTTGTCTTTTTGCTCAATCTTCTATTCCTTTGTTCTATCTCCAGTTCATGAGTTTTCAACAACCCATAGATTTCATCAAGATCTGTATCAGCAAGCTCATAATTATCTCTTATTGTGGTTGTCTTTAAATCCCACTTTTCAGGTAGAGATAACATAAACTTGAGATTAGACTCTTCAAGCTCATATTCTTTATCAACCAGAGACAAATCATTCAACAGTTTGCAAAATCTGTCATAAGTCTCAGTCAAGGTTTCATTAGTTCTTGAATCAAAGTGCTCATACTCCTGTGTGAGTATTGTCTTTCTGTTCTTCTTGATAGCACCTGTTCCCTGGCATCTGACTTCTAAAGCATCCCATATCTCTTTGGCAGTTTTGCAGCCAATTACTCTGTTAGACATAACATTATCTAAAGCACTGTGGAGAAGATGTCTAACCTTTGCATCTTTTGCAATTGATGAGATGTCCTCATGAGTCATATCTTTCTTTTCCTTTGGAACAGTCTTTTGTTCTTGTCCATCAACAACAGGGGACAATTTAGTCGGCATATGAGGACCATCATAGATTCTGTCAAGGTATTCTGGATCTGTAGCCTCCAGAAACATGGTCATCTTAACCTTCCAAATCGGATACTCTACTGGCCTGAGAATTGGAACCCTGATTGTTTCATATCGACTCACAGAATTGGGCTTAACCTGTTCAGCCTTAGGAGCAGTTTGATTTTCTTCAGACATGATTAATACTGTGTTTGAATCGTAAAACTGTATATATTAAACAGCCTTGGCTCTGATACCAATTGTTAGGCCGAATACACAATATAATCAAGTATATATGAGAATAACAATAATCAAGTACTCTGTTTATAACTCAATAAACTGTAATTGTATTAACAGCTTCTCTCTTTATGATGTTAAAGAATCACAAAGAGCTTCTAGGTTACAAAGAATAATATTCAATGAACGTATCCCTTCTAGGGATAACCTATCTGTGTTTATATAGTACACAGTTACACAATCCTTATCTAATTGATATTCCTACAAATTAGCTATACAATTTATATCAATTAAGGATTGCTTCTTATCTTCTAACTCGTTTCCTTAGCTGCATCAATATATCTTGCTTCTTTCCATCTTCAAGATATATTGCTTCTAGAATCTTCAATGTAAGCACCGACAGCTAAGTCAACTTTCACCTTGTCAGAGTTTAACAAACTCTGACCGGCTTCTTCATAAACTCTGATAAACACCTGTTGCTTAAACACTGATGAACAAACATTAGCAATTATATTTAACATTTTTGTCTTTGATGTCAAGAATTGTTGTGAACTGAGGTCTCAAAGGCATTAAACTTAAAACCTGTTTGCTCCTCACGTAAATAATCCTACTTCTAGAACCAAGCTTTATCATTCGGCCTTTAGTAAATGGTTTTGCTTCCATGTCATATATTTAGAAAACATTATATGTCTTTTGTGTCCATGCATATATTGTCCAGTCTTCTTCGGATGCGATGTAATATTTATTCCACACGGATAAGCAATATTTCTCATATGTAAACTCATATTTTTCCCAAGAATCTGTTTACATTAAAGTATGGCACTTTCTCCACAGCTGGGCAGCCTTCACCACTATCATAGGAGGACAGTTAAATGAAAACGCAAACTGAAGTGAGATCCCTCCTCTTTATTAAATGTCCTGTCATATGAAGATAACATTAATATGTACAAATGGAACAGAGAAACATAGAATTATGCATCTTTATTGACATAAAATCTATATTACAACTGGAGATACTATTTCTGAAGCTCTAAGTAAAAGATCCAGGAATTCAAAGCCTTTTCTTCCAATGCCAGGGCCTAATCCCTAAGGTAGACACATATTTGGAGCCCTAAGGTAGACACATATTTGGTCTGTAGAGAGGCCGCTTTGACTGATTAGGATTCAGGAGTACCAGAATCAACCAAGGTATAGAAGAATTTTAAATATTACATTTTTTGTTTATAAAAAATGTGAATTATGCAAGACCGCTAATGAAGTAAGGCTTTAATATATAGTTCTACAGTACCTTACTTTTGGAGAAGTGGTCCTAAAAGAAATCACAGAAACCCTGGGTTGATTAAATCTTCATATATTATTGCGTATTAGTATAGATGGTATCGCTGCCTAAGCTAAGATCGTCCTATGAGTGGCAAATAGGCCGCAAGATATTGAGAGCCCTGCTATAGGTTAATAAGTGTTTATAAGTTGGCCACTTTGTGATCTTCATTCGTGTACTTTGACTTTGTATGCATACTATCAAAGGCTTGGAAATTATCTTCTTTGTGAATACTGTGCTTCGTTTTAACCAGGAGTTCTTATATTTGATCGTCCGTATTCCCTAAATAATTTTTCTTCACCGTCTTCAGTAGAATTAGTATATTTCTTTCCAAGGGCAATCCTAGACACTATGTTAATGAGAAGTCTGTAAAACAAATCACTCAAATTCACTATTTCTGAACCTGGATCTCTGATATTTTGGACCAAAAGGCCTACTTTTATAACGTTGTGAAATGATCGAACCCTTTTGTTACTTAGGAGCTGAAGAATACAAATACTTTTTATGTGTCTCCAATATTCAGTATAAGGACCAAAGACCACGTCCTTACCATTATCAAAAGTTCTACTCCAGATACTTGAGTTAGGCCTATTTGAGAACCAGATCATCGGTTTTCATAATCTCCTTAGCTGCATTAGCTGAAGAGACAACAAGAACAGGTACACTTCCAAAGTGAAGTTGCATGACCTGACCATAATTTTGAGCCAAAGATCTTAGTGCTACGTGCGGGTCTTGGTTAACCTAATGAAGGTTACCAATTATAGGTAACTTTCGAGGAGACGGTGGCAGATTTTTGCCGGTTGACAACCATATATACATAAAGAACCAAGACAGAGATTA
The DNA here is from genome assembly GCA_030848705.1 of Heracleum sosnowskyi. Lineage (NCBI taxonomy): Eukaryota > Viridiplantae > Streptophyta > Magnoliopsida > Apiales > Apiaceae > Heracleum > Heracleum sosnowskyi. The sequence goes on from CM061238.1 coordinate 9,619,078, forward strand.
AAGAACATATAGACAATACCAGCTTATATAAAAGAATTTATGCAAGGGTTGTTGCAATAGTATCAGGACTTCTGCAAGTTGGTTTTATGAGATTTACTTAGATTTTATATGTTCTTTCTTTTTACTTTTATAATCTTAAGGTAAAATCATTTTACATAAAATTGGAAACTATCTGATCTTTGGTAAGACTTAATCAATGGACTAGGCTCCTAATATTTTAATATGCAAAGTACAAAAATATTTAATTTTATGCGTAAACTAATAACTCATTTTATAATTTTTGTTTTAGAGCTTTTTTTGGGGTAATTTGATATATATATGACAAAAAATTTAGTTTAGTTGATGGACTAGAAATGAATTTGATTCTTATTGTTTGATGAAAGTTTAACATGACTGATTATTTGATATGTATCATTATCGAAGCCATGTCTCTAGAATCATCATATGCTTTCTTTAGATACATTGATTTTTTGAGGTTATTATATGAAAAATAGGATGCCGAGATTTTGGTGGATATATCGTTGAAAAGTCTTAAGATTTCATTCAAAGGATTAGCATTTGATCGTGGAGTAGATACGAGAGAATAAATTACTTCTGAGACTTTTTTTCGATTTTACATGTAGAACCTATATGGAGCAAACCGGAAGAGACTATTTGGGTATACTATATGTCAATGGATGTTACCAATGGTTTCTATGATTCATTTAATTGTTTTTATATCTTAAAATTAACTTTTAAAAATATTCTTTTGTACTTTTTACTCACTAAATTACTTTCACACCTCTTTGTGATATCTACTTTCAAATACATATTGGTTATTAGTTTTGTACCATTATAAAAAATTATAAAGCTCTACCTCTAGAATTTGTGCATGCTTTCCTCAAATACACTAATTTTTTTTCAGGAAATCAAAGGGAAAATGTCTCAATTTTTTGTTGGAGGTGGTGTTTAAGGACTCTCGAGACTTTAGCAAGAAGAACTGGAGTTTGGAACTCACATTCGAAATAGAATTATTTTGGTCAAATTCATTTATGATATATGCGGACATGAGCTGGAGAGACAATAGGTGTAAATTATATGGGAATGAATGTTACTAGCTCTGTTTCTTAATAAATCAATAGTAGCTAACAAAAGGGAAATGACGGCTAATGTTTGTTCAGAACTAACTAAGATACACCCTTATATTAAGGCTTCAACGATTTTGTTTATTTTTGAAATAGTATCTTAAGAAACTAAGAAAAGTCTGACGATATTTGCCAGCAAGTATGTGAATTTATTTGTGATGTCATGTCAACTTTTTCAAGCAAATGCATTCCAAATGACAGAGAGAGTTGGATTGTGTTGTGTAATTGTGGATTTACTTGATACCTTGGTTTTGGAATGCTTAGTTACTATTCCTGAATGGTTGCGGAGGTGTGATGCCACGATGGTCTAATTATATAGGATAGTACATGCACACTTAAGAGGCAAAATTGAAAGTTATGATTACCAACCATGGGGACCAGGTAACAACAATAAAAAAATTTAGTGCATAGTTTGTATCAATACTGTTTTGCTCAACTTCTAATAAGAATTCAAGACGATGTTTTTTTCCTAATAATGCAGTGTATTAAATGATCTTTTGAGTTAGCCATAAATAAGTAAGACAGTTTTTTTTAAATAGCACCGAATTTTTGTAACTTTACACTCAAGTGTAAAAAAATCAATATCTAACTACAATTTGCTTTTATCATTGTTGAAAACCACGTAGAAATGTATAAAAAAGTAACAATGAAATAAAAATAGTCAAATAAACTAAAAATTTATATAACATAGTATATAATAATTTATATTTTATTTAATTATTCTCGCTTGTGCTTCACGGGTTACAATGTAGAAATCAAGACAAAGACAATTTTAGCCCCCATCACTTATCAAAAGATATGTACATGCATTAAAATTTAATGACCATGGTTCTAATATGATATATATATAATAAATAATAGAGTCTACAAGTTTAAATACAAATATAATTGTTCAAAAACATAAAGTTTTAAAATTAGATCCTCTCATGCTTCAGAAAATATGAAAATAAAATTAAAAACAATACTAAGCTCGCCCGTGCTTCGCACGGATTATAAGCTAGTATATATTATAGTAAGGTCCCCTTCCACAATCAGGTGGTTCGAAGAATTTATCAACCACCACTCGCAACTAAACATTGCGGGGGTCAACCACCACCCGCAACTAAACATTGCGGGGGTCTCAGTTACCAAAATACCTCTCACCCCCGCAATGTATCATTGCGGGGGTCTCACTTACCAAAACACCCTTGATGGGTCAAGTTTTATGGATTTAATTTAAATAGTATTGGGCTTGCATATAATTGTATTGGGCTTAGATATAATTTTATATTGGGTATGTACAAAAATATTTTTTTATTAAATTAATTTATATTAATATTTTGTTTTTTATAATTAATTATATTATCAAAAATTAAAATAAAATTATAAAATTAATAATCATAGCTAATAATTTAAAATCTATTCAATAAAATATTGATTAAATATTGATTATAAATAAAATTTTAATAATTTTTTATTGTGATAAGGTAAAAAATTAAATTAATTATATTATCAAAAATTAAAATAAAATCATAAAATTAATAATTAGAGATAATAATTTAAAAAGTATTTAATAATTTTTCATAAAATATTTAATTAAATATTAACTATAAATATAATTTTAATAATTTTTTATTACGAAAAAGGAAAAATTAAATTAATTAATTTTAAATAAATAATTTTTTATTACGACAAAGGAAAATTAAATTAATTAATTTTTTAATGTGAAATTACCTTATTACCCCCAACCCCCGCAATGAATCATAGAGGTGTACATGACCCCCGCAATGATTCATTGCGGTGTCCCTGACCCGACTTTACCCGAAACATCCCCATTTTCCCCAATTCCCCAGTTCCATCTCTGTCTCTCTTCTCTCTCTTTCATATCGTTCTCCGCAAGTTATCACCGCCACCGTGCCACCGCGTCACCGCCACACAGCAACCGCTGCCGGAAAACGCAGCATCACCACCGCTGCGTTTCCGGTGGGTGAGAATCCCCGCAGTGATTCATTGCGGTGGGTGGCTGGTGGTCAATTCACAGCCACGTGACTGTGGACCAAAACCCATTATAGTATTACATATTTGGTTTGTAATTCAAGATCACGAATGGATCATAAAAGATGGATGTTGATATATGTGTTATTATCGAAGATTTCGACAAAAAAATATTTCTTTATTCGGTTGTTCAAAAATCCGACAAGGTTATTTTAGGAAGAAAAATAAAAAATATGATTGAAGTATACAAAATCCAACTATTAAAAGTTAAATCATACATTTTTTTACTTTAAAGATTCATGTGTACAAGAGACTCCTAATGTGTTCCTTATAAATATTATAAAAAATTAACCTTCAAATAATTTAGGATATTATAAGGAATGACAATTGCAACAATACTACTTATATATACTCTTTATTATTATATTATTATTAAATTCAAACTTCACCTACATTTTTTATATTGGAGGAAAGAGAAAAAGATGAATAGATTTGGAGGGAAGTGAATATTTTATTTAAGAAAATGATATAAGGATTGATTCAACAATCCTTAAACATAAGAAAGCAAGAGGAGTTCTTAAATTTTTAAGGGATCACTAAGGGATCGTTTGGTTTGCTGGTATCAGGAATCAGGTATGAGTTTAGAATGAACAAAACCCATATCATGTGTTTGGTTCAAATTTTTTTATTCTCAAACTCATACCTCAAACCTCCAAGATATGAGATTTTGATACCCTAGTGAGAAGATGGGTATGAAAATGGAGGTATGAGTCTCAATTTTATATTATTTATTAATTTCATGCCAAAAATTATTATAAATATAAAAAATTATTTTATAAATTAAAACAATGTTATAAATAACAATGAAATATTTTTAATTTTTTTTTATAATAAAAAAAATTAATTTAATATATAACTTAATATCATTTTAAAAATTATTTCAACACTGAACCAAACACATAATATTATAAATGATCTTTCAACCCTATACCATCTCAACCCGATTCCTGATTCCAAACTCATACCACTCCGTGAACCAAACGAACCTAAGGAGACTGTTGGAGCAAGTTTTTGCTTTAAATTCCTTATATTTCAATTTAGAAACCTATTTAGCTAGTCTCTTGGAGTTGTTCTAATATGTCAACAACCCGAAAAATATAAATATTCACGCCCTCATTCCACCCAATTTCAATATTTTTTATAGTCTAGATTCAATCCTGATTGTTTGGTCCATGTTGATTTTTCAGATATGACTAGTTTACTAAGACGCTCTTCGCAGCGGTTTTATAATAATTTCTATAAAAAATTTTAAAAAATATATTTTTAGATAAAATAATATTTCTAACATAAAATTAGTCTACTTTATTATTTTTCTCCATTAAAATATAGTAAAAAAGATTAGAAAATAAATTGGACTTGTATAGTAAGTCAAGGAGAATATTAATATAGTAACCTAATTTCGCCTTTAGAAGGTAGTAAAAAAGAAATTAGTAAATAAACTGGATTAATAAAGAACATTTAGGAGAATATTAATATCGTATACTCCCTTCGTCCCACTTTTATTGTTCGTAATCAAAAATCCACTTTGTTATTCCCAGTTACACACTTACAGAATTGTAGGGGGGGTTGAATTCAATTCTATATTTTTACAAATTTTCTGCAACTTGAAGGTAAGAACATATAAATTAAATTGTAGAAACAAAACAAAGATAAGAACACAGTGCTTTAAAAATTTTAGGTGGATTATTTTATGATCCACCTGAGATATATATTGAAGAAATAATCTGTGATATTTGGTTACAAATACACAGTTGCTATTACAGTTCTTTCCTCCTAAGAAACGTAAGAGAGAAAACCTAAGCAAAGACAATGTGAAACTATTTTCTTTATTTTCAAAGAACTGCTACACTTGATTATAAAAGACCCAAGTTTACAAGTCATACTACAGACAAAAACTATCTCTATTTTCTAGGTCCAGTATGCTTGCTTCTTCATTCCAGATGCATGTGACTAAGATGTTGTACTCTTGACAAGTTGGCTTGTTTGTACATCTCTTATGTTTGCATGGAAATGGAATGTTTCTTCTTCTTCGAGGTTCACCAGTGTTTGGCTTCCATATTCTTTTTGTTTACTCTATCAACCCATGTGCTTCCACCAGTGTCAATTCATCATCAACCTTTAATCTTGAGCTTCATCCGTTGAGGCCTTTGGGAGTTATCCCGAAGGAGAGTAAAGGGCTAGCTCCGAACGAATTGGACATCCGATCAAAGTCCAGGGACATGTTGGAGGCCCAACATTAACTGGGCCGAATTGTAGTTGGGCCGAAGGATGGGGCCGAATGGGTCCATTAAGCGCATTGGGCTTTTCCTCTTCTGTCCACTAACATGTGACCGTTGTGAGGAGACCCCGTCTCCCGCTTCTTCAGGCGGACGAAGCGGACAACGCCAACGGCGAGTGGCTCCGTGGATTTCGTGCGCCCGGTACAAGCCGTGCCTATAAAAGCACACATCATGTTTCATTATGAGGTTAATACTTATTTTTTATACTTACAAGCACTTGCACGTTCAATTAAATCTTACCGGAACCTCTAACTTATTCTCACACCGGAGGTGAATCGGGGGTCAAACCCCTCGCATTCTTCTCTTTTGGCAGGTGAACCGAAGAGACATTCGGAGTCCGACCTGACAGAATTCTGGTTCCAACATGGATATTATTTGTATCAATGATTTGGCCAGTTATTAATTGAATGATTCGTAAATTATCACTAAAAATGTAGGTAACGAAGATAACAATTTTTTTTTGAAATGTTGATGTAGGATATAGTAAGGGTTAAATCAAATATATGAAAGAATAGAATTCTTTCATTCATTAAAATCTATTTCAGAAAATAATTATGATTGAATATAATTCTTATAATAAATTAAAACTTAAAAAATAATGAAAATTTAAAAATAATTATTTGCTTAATTAAATTCTAAATATGAGTCCTTTTAATTTATTTATTATCTTTGCTATAAATTCGAATGTAAATAGGCAAATACAATTTTATTTAATTAAAATTGAGGAGCTCTAATTATATAATTTGATTAGTTTATAATTTTTAGAGGACTTGTATTTTATGAGTAGGAGTTATAGAAGAAAATATTAAAATATTCTGATTTCTTTCTTCATAAAATAGTAGCTAAATAAGGAAATTTTGATTTTAATTATTCAAAATAGAGGAGTTTTAGAAAAATAGATAAATATATATATAAAAATTGGGAAACAATTATATATAATATCATATAAATTAGTGAAGACAATTTTGTAATTAAATATGCATAAACAACAAAATAATTTATTTACATTTTTTTCTATTATACTGAATTTGTATCACATTTTTTTTGAAACGGCACCGTTGTAATAGTTTATAAATAAAAAAATATTAACCTTGCACAATAATAAATATTTAATTTAGCACCCAAAAAATTAAATTTAAATACTAAATACCGTCTTAAATTTCATCTATTTTATTCTCACAAAAAACACTTATTTCTTGAATATTCTCGTACTCCATAATATAAAATTTAAAAGTGGTAGCCCAATCTTTTAGAAATTGGATCCAACATTGTAAAAGAAGTCAATCATGATCTATTTCTAAAAATTCAAAGATTAGTTCACTTTTAAAAATATATCTTAATAAATACTATAACACAAATATTAAATTCACAACTAAGACATTCTCGTTACAGGGACAATTTGTCGTTTATCGGATCTCATATAAATTTTATATTAATAGTTTATTAAACAAATTTAAACACTCTTTTCTTCAAAGAGTGTTTTCTCCTACTTTTTTTACTCCTTATTATTACTATATTATCACGATTAATACTTTTAATTATTATCTAACTTTTATGTAATTATTACTTTTTCCATAAATTGAAGATACAAAAAAAATTGATTGGTAATGTTTAAAATATTGATATAAATTAAGGTTGCATATTTTGTTCTACACTATAAAATCTTATCTTTTTCATTTTTTATGTTTATTATAAGTTTTTCAAAAAAAATACATAAGTGGAATGATTAGAATTTAATTTTTTTTACCGTGAAGTACATATTCTTATCCTAATTGATGTAGTCACAAACAATTATAGTTAATTTGACATATAAAAATCTTAATATAGCCGATATAATCATGCAATCCGATAACAAATACCTAAACAATGAGAAAGCAATTTTTGCATAAAATTGATGATAAAGAGAGATTATCTAAAAAAATATACCAAAAATCAAATTTGAAAAAGAAATCAAAGTACCACTTATTTCCGATCTACCAACCTGTAACAATAATATCATCTTGAACATCTTCTTCTCTCCCACGTTGACCTGGCAAATCGGATAATCGGTTCGGTTTCGGATTGGATCAATCTCGGATCGGATTAATGTTCGGTTATGATATATTTTTGGTATAGTTCGGATCGGATCGGATTTGATTCGGTTCGGGTCTAATTCGGATTAAAATCGGATGAAATTTGGATTAAAATCGGATGAATATGGTTCGGATCAAATTCGGTTCGGATCTTTTCGGATCATTACTCATTCATTTTTTTAAATTTGTAATACATTAAAAATATCTTATTATTAAATATATTATTTTTTTATATAAAATAAAGTACTTTTTCAAAGGTATTGATTAAATATCTATGATATTTTTGACATGAAATTATTCTAATTAAGAATTTTGCTTATAAATAGATTAATTTATTGAATTAAAAGTGGCCTAATATATGTGGATTATGATCCGTAAATATCATAACTCAACTAAAACTGAATTCACCATTTTTTTTAGTTCGGATTTAAATCGGATCTCGTATTTCGAATCATATTCGGTTCGGATAATTTATTATTCGGTTATGATCGGTTCGGATCATAATCGGATCGGATAATTTTCGGTTAAATTTTCGGTTCGGATAATTTTCGGATCGGTTCAAATCGATTTTCGGATAATTATCAGTTTAACTAATTCGGATACAAAATCGGATTCGGTTCTATGAATTTCGGTTCGGTTTTTCGGGTGCAGACCCATTTTGCCAGGTCTCTCATGCTAGGAAGTAAAACAACAACAAACAAAATCAACAATTAACTACGCTTTAGTGCAGAGTCCTCTGATTTATATAGACATGTACATATCCTTAAAAAGGAGGAAACTAATAATTTTAAAACTTAAATAAAATTTAAGTTAATTGAGAAATTATGGTAATATTTGTTTAATTAAATTTTAAATAGGATTGAATTTTATTTATTTATTATCTTCCCTAAAAATTCGAATGTAAATAAGAAAATTTAATTTTATTGAATTAAAATTGAGGAAATATAGGAAATTTAAATTTCTAGATGTTATAAAAGGAAATTCAAAATTATATTTTAAAATAGAGGAGTTCTAGAAAAATAGTAAAATACGATCCAATATAAATTAGAGGTTATATTTATCTTTTATACAATTCTTTATTTTATACAACTTAAAAAATGTTTTGACTTTCTTTTCTAAAAAATAGGACTTAAAGAAGGAAGTTTAATTTTTTTCTAAAAAATAGGATTTAAAGAAGGAAGTTTAATTTTTTTCTAAAAAATAGGATTTAAAGAAGGAAGTTTAATTTTAAGTATTTAAAATTGAGCAGTTCTAGAAAATTAGAAAAATATTAATTGAGTGATTCTAGAGTTTCTTGTGATTTTACTTTATATATCAATACTATTATATAATATACGAAATATTAAAAGTTTGGTTGGTTGGTATGGTACATTGTGATTTTACTAAATTGCTCTTACTGAACTTTAATTCGTGTTTTTACTTAATTAACTTTACTTATTTATAGAAATATATTATTAAATAATAATATTACCTATTTATAACCAATTACCTTCTTCACCTAAAATACATTATTTCTTCTATTTTTTCTAACAAATTCCCCTACTTTTTCAAATATATCACGGGCAATTACCTTTTTTTTTTAACTAAAACGTGTTAGTTTTTCTATTTTTCCTTACTAAAACTCCTCCTTTTCCAAAAATATCACGGACAACCTTTAGTTATTTATTTTTAAACCTATTTTAATAGTATAATTATTTTTTAAAAGTTACCTATTTTAACATGCTTACTTATTTTTTTAACGAATGCAATTACTGAAAATATTAAAAAATATAAATAATCAAATACATATTTATAAACAATTACCTTTTCAGCTAAAACACATTATAGATTTTTTTTTCTAACACAATCCCTACTTTTCTAAATATATCACGGGAAATTAACTTTTTCAACTTACTTTTTCTATTTTTCTCACTAAAATCAATTTTTTTTTCTAAAAATATCACGGGTAAACCCTTTACGTATTTATTTTAAAACGTATTGATATGGACAGAAAAGTAATTGTAGAAATATAATTGACGGTCCAATAAAAAGGCTCGATATTTAATGCCCAAATCCCTGATTATTTATTAATTTCGTAATTAATAAATAAGGAAATTATACAGCTCATAAAAGAGTCCAAATATGACAATATCTTCATAAAAGGATTCAGAATCCCAATCAAATATTACGATGAGTCACAACACTTATCATATGAGGATAATACTTGCCTGCCAAGCAAAACACTCCTCATCAGTTATCAATAACGAGACTTATCCATTAAGTCTCCTAAACATACTCTAAATACAAGGCTCCTGACGCCTATATAAGGACCCTGGTCCTACAATCAGAACTACGTTTTATTGACTTGATTCTCTATACAGCAGAGATACGTAGGCATCTTGTGAGGACCGATTTAGTCCCGAAACACAAGAGCAGTCATAAAAGCTTGAACGCTCATAAACCCTAGCATTTAATTTACAAGGTACGTTTTTTAATCCATAACATTTGGCGCCGTCTGTGGGAAGAAAACATCAACCATGGCAAACACCCGAAGAACAACTCGAGCTTCTGAAGAACTTCCTATCACCTCCGGGGCTGATACTCACGGAAGTCAACCACCACCAGTTACTAATACTGAAGGGACGAATATCCCCACCAACACTCAAGGATCTGAGATCCCAATTGAAGGGACGAATCCCCTGCAAGTGGTCATTCATGGATCTAATTCACAAGAGACCACTCACCAGCAAGCAATCACAACCTCCCTACTACTCATGAGTGCCCCGAGGGGCCTTCAACTACACACTACTGATCTCCCTCAATATGTAAATCAGACCCTGGGGATGCCTACCCATACCAGGCCCCCTCGACCCCCGGTGGGCGGTAGTGGTACCACTCTGGTACACCATGAGGCTTACGTACCCCCTTACGTCCAAGGTTTGGAACCCCTGAACCGACAAACCCAAACTCTTCAAATGTTTCGAGACGATTTCTCTGGGCCTTACACTGAGGATGAAAACTATAATACTGATGATGACTATCCCCCGCGAAGGAGACGTTCTGCAAACAAGGAGCCAACCACTCAGGAAAGGATTGCAGCCCATGAGGCAGAGGTTGCAAAACTCAAAAAGAAGTTAGAGGAGGAAGAGGCTGCAAAAGCAGCCGGGAAGACTCCGGTAATTAATCTGGATCCTACTCCTCCGAGATCCAGAAGGGTTGAAATCCCAAGAGGAGATCCTACTGTATTGTTGCCCCTAGGAGATCCTGACGATCCTACACCACCCTTCACACAAGAGATAATGAAAGCCACTATATCCAGGAAGTTTAAAATGCCAACCATCAAAGCTTATGATGGAACGGGTGATCCCGCAAATCATGTAAGAACCTTCTCAAACGCACTGCTGTTGCAGCCTGCCAATGACGCTGCAAAGTGTAGGGCGTTCCCGCAAACTCTAGCGGGTATGGCTCAACGTTGGTATAGTCGCCTTCCGCCCAATTCTATTGGATCCTTCAAAGAGCTGAGTAAGGCATTCATCAATCAATTTGTTAGTGGGAAGATACATGAGAAAAGTTCTGCCTCTCTTATGGCGATTCGACAAGGCAAGAATGAAACATTGAGAGAATACTTGAGTAGATTCACTAAGTAGGCTATAAAAGTCCCAGATTTGGAAGATAAGGTGGCTATGATAGCCCTACAGCAAGGAACTACCGATGACCACTTCAGGAGGTCTTTGGCCAAACATCCCCCCGAAAACATGTTGTCACTGCAAGATAGAGCTGGGAAATATATCAAAGCTAAGGAGAGCATGAGAAAGTACGAACCCATCGCTACTGGCAATGGAAATTCAAAAAAGAGAAAGGATGCTCCAGAATATGATGCAAGAGAGAAGTATCCTAGGACATCAAAGGATTCAGATTCACCACCCAAGAAAAGCAATTTTGGGCCAAAGTTCACAGAATATGCAAGATTGAATACTCCCAGGAGTCAAATTCTGATGGAGATAGCAAAGGAAGAAGATATCAAATGGCCAAAGCCTATGAGGGCCGATGTGTCAAAAAGAAATCAAAACCAATACTGTCAGTTTCACAAAGAAGTTGGCCACGAGACAGATGACTGCAGGCAGCTGAAAGATGAAATTGAGTTCTTGATTCGAAGAGAAAAACTTGGTAAGTACACCAAAGATGGAAACCAGGGAAGTCAGAGAGGAAATTATGAAAGGAAAGACTACGATAGACGGGACAATGATCAAGACCGAAATCCCAAGCCCTGAGGGCCTGTCATCAATATGATATTTGGAGGGCCAACTGCGGCCGGACCTTCCAGAAACTCCAGAAAAGCTTATGCCCGTGAGGTAATGACTGTGGTTGGAGAAGCACCGAAGCGTGCCAAGACTGAAGTATCTTTGAATTTTGACGATTCAGACCTTGAGGGAGTGAAATTTCCCCATGATGACCCTCTGGTCATAGTACCTGTGATTGGGAACTCAGAAACAAAGAGAGTTCTTGTTGACAATGGAGCTTCAGTGGACATCTTGTTCCATGATGCTTTCATCAAGATGGGTTACACTGACTCTCAGCTAACACCCTCAAACATGCCCATATATGGGTTCAATGGAGTAGAATCGAAGGTAGAAGGCACAATTCAACTCCCAATGACAATGGGACAAGGTTCGAAGACATCTACTCAAATGCTGAATTTCATAGTTATTAAGGCAACTTCAACCTACAATGCAATTCTGGGAAGAACGAGACTTCATGCATTCAAGGCTGTTGTCTCGTCCTATCATTTGAAGATCAAATTCCCTACAAGGAATGGGATTGGTGAAGAAAAAGGTGATCAGAAAATGGCTAGAAGCTGTTATGTAGCCGCTTTGAGGCCTGATGGAGTTGGGGGGCAGGTTCTCCCAATTGAGGACATGGACATCAGAAACGATGAAGAAAGGAGAGGAAAGCCAGCTGAGGATCTTGTTCCCATCCCCTTGATCCCAGGAGAACCAGACAAGGTCACCTACATTGGAGCTTTACTACCTGAATCTACGAAAAGTAAGTTGACATCCTTTCTTCAAGAAAACAGTGATGTATTTGCTTGGACAGCAGCTGATATGCCAGGGATTGATCCCCAATTGATAACCCACAAATTGAATGTGGATCCTGAAAGGAAAACAGTGAAACAAAAGAAAAGAAATTTTGCCCCGGAAAGGCAAGAAGCTATCAAGCAGGAGGTAGAGAAACTCTTGGAAGCAGGCTTCATTGAAGAAATTCAGTTCCCTGAATGGTTGGCTAACCCAGTGATGGTCAAAAAGGCTAATGGAAAGTGGAGAATGTGTGTAGACTTCACCGACTTGAATGATGCATGTCCCAAGGATTGTTTTCCCTTACCGAGGATTGATGCTTTGATAGATGCCACTGCTGGGCACGAGATGCTAAGTTTCATGGATGGCTTCAGTGGATACAACCAAATCAAGATGCACAAGGACGACATCTCCAAGGTATCGTTCATCACCGACTTTGGTGTTTTCTGTTATTTGGTAATGGCATTTGGACTTAAGAATGCAGGGGCAACATATCAAAGATTGGTGAACAAGATTTTTTGAACCATTGATTGGTAAAACAATGGAAGTTTATGTGGACGACATGCTAGTCAAGAGCCTCGACAAGGCAGACCATATAAAGCATCTTCGAGAAGCATTTGAAGTGTTGAGGCACCACAAGATGATGTTAAACCCAGCGAAGTGTGCCTTCGGGGTTGGCTCAGGAAAATTTTTAGGTCTGATGGTCTCCAAGAGGGGAATCGAAGCCAACCCCGACAAGATCAAGGCAATCCTAGACATGGAACCACCCAAGTCTGTTAAGGATGTGCAGAAATTGACAGGAAGAGTTGCTGCTTTGGGAAGATTCATCTCCAAGTCAGGAGAAAAATGCTTACCTTTTTTCAAAGCACTCAAGAATGTGAAGAATTTCGAGTGGACACCTGAAAGCCAAGAAGCCTTTGAGGCCCTGAAGAAATACATGGCTGAAGCACCACTGTTGGAAAAACCAAAGCCAGGAGAAATCCTATATTTGTACTTGGCAGTATCCGACACTGCCCTTGGAGCTGTTTTGGTAAAGGAAGAATTGAAGGTTCAGAAACCCATTTACTATGTGAGCAAGATCCTGCATGGGGCAGAAATAAACTACTCTACCATAGAGAAGTTTGCTTTAGCTTTGATAATGGCCTCAAGAAAACTACGTCTGTACTTCCAGGCGCACAAGATAGAGGTTTTGACTAATCAACCTCTAAGGAACATTCTGCACAGTCCTCGGGTTAGTGGAAGGTTGATCAAATGGGCTATTGAGTTGGGGGAATTTGATATCAAGTATAAGCCTCGTACGGCCATTAAAGCCCAAGCACTCGCTGACTTCATGGTTGAATGTACCATTGACAACCAAGAAGTCGGGGGGCAGGAGGAAGTAGTGGAAGGCAGCAAAAATGAAGACATGGTGTCCAAGGAATGTTGGGTACTCTATTTTGATGGAGCATCAAAAACAAAATCAAGTGGAGCTGGTTTAGTGCTGCAAAGTCCTGATGGATTCGTAATAGAGTACGCACTAAAACTTGACTTCCCAACGACAAACAATGAGGCTGAGTATGAAGCTTTAATTGCTGGCTTAGGGCTGGCTGGAGCCCTGAGGGTCAAAACTCTAAAAGTCTGTGGAGACTCAAGGTTAGTGGTTTCTCAAGTAAATGGAGAATTTGAAGCCAGAGATGAAGTCATGGCTAAGTATCTGAAACTTGTCAAAGCCATCATGACTCAGTTTGATGAATCCTATGTGGAGCACGTTCCGAGGGAGGAAAATGTAAAGGCTGATGCCTTGTCTAAATTTGCCTCTTCTGAAATTGAAAACTATGCAGGAAGTGTATACTTCCAAGTCTTGAAGACCCCAAGCATCAACGGAAAGCTGGTAGCGCCCATTGGTATTACCAGTAGTTGGATTGATCCTATCAAAGCTCATCTGGAAACTGGGTGGCTGCCCAACGACACTTCAGAAGCACGAGAGCTATACGTCAGAGCACTAAGGTATGCCCTAATTGAGGGAATCCTATATAAGAAGTCTTTCATCATTCCATATCTGAAATGTTTGAGACCTCAAGAGGCAGAATTGGCCCTAAAGGAAGTACATGAAGGAATCTGTGGGCAACACTTGGGGGGCAGAGCTTTAGCACATAAAGTCACCCGTCTAGGTTTCTATTGGCCAAGCATGCTTGCTGATGCAAAAAGTTATGTGAAGAAATGTGAACGGTGCCAGAAACATGCACCAGTGGTTAGGCAACCACCTGAGATGTTGACATCCGTAAACTCACCTATCCCTTTTGCTATGTGGGGAATGGATATACTTGGGCCATTTCCAATGGCAAGTGCACAAAGAAAATTTCTGATAGTAGCAATCGACTACTTCACCAAGTGGATTGAGGCTAAACCTTTGGCCAAGATAACCACCAAGCAAGTGATGCACTTCTTTTGGGAAAATGTGATATGCAGATATGGAATTCCACGAATACTGGTCACGGACAATGGAACTCAGTTCAACAATGACGAGTTCAAGAAGTATTGTGATGAGAATGATATCAAGTTGCGCTTCACTTCTGTTGCCCATCCTCAAGCAAATGGGCAAGCTGAAGTTGCAAATCGAATTATCCTAGATGGACTGAAGAAAAGAGTTGAACGCTCCAGGAATACTTGGGTAGACGAATTGCTCCCCATACTATGGGCATATCGTACTACTTGTAAAGTTACCACTGGAGCTACCCCTTTCTTGTTGGCATATGGGGCAGAGGCAGTGGTTCCAGTGGAAATTACTCACACGTCTCCAAGAGTTGAGGCTTATGAACCAGAAGCTAATGAAGAAGGCTTGAGGCTATCTTTAGATCTAATTGACGAAGTTAGAGATGAGGCGAATGCCAAGATAGTTGAACATCAGAAACGAGCATCTTTCTACTACAACCTAAGGGTTAAAGAGAGATTCTTTCGTCAAGGGGACTTAGTCCTTAGAAAGATTGAAGCATCTGGAGTTGGACAAAAGGGAAAGTTAGCCCCAAACTGGGAAGGGCCCTATCGGGTCAAAAATGTATATGGACGAGGCTCGTACAAGCTGGAAACTCTGGAAGGGATTGAAGTACCTAGAACTTGGCATGCTGCAAACTTGAAAGTTTATTATGTTTAAGTGTTTCCCAAGTAGATTCACTACTAGAAATAAGGTTCGACGAAACCAATCCAAGTTTTTAAACTTGAGTATTATGTAAGGGTTGATCCCATTTTTAAAGTTATGAATTCCATATTCTTATGATTTCATTATATATGCAATGCCTCATGATAGACATGTGAACTAAGCATGCAAAATCAAGAAAAGCTAAAATAGACTTACTAAGAAAGTTAAGTTAAAACCCCGAAGGGTAAGTTCAGAAAAGAACATAAATAAAGATAAAAGCCACGCAGGGCCAACCTATGCTATATCATCCTGAGGAATCTCCTCCTCTAAGTTAAGGGGAACATCATCCTTAACAGCATCACCCAAATCTCCATCTCTAACTGGCTCAGAATCCAGAAAGAGCTCAGAATCATCAATGGGCTGAGAAATGGGGATGGCAGTATCCATGATAGTGTCCTTGGATGCCCCAGATAAATCAGGAACGGGGAACTTATCCAAAGACACTCCTTCGATCTTCGTTCCCAGCTCTTCAATGATGGATTCCCAACAATCCTTGAAAGTGCTAGGAAAGTTAGCATCATACTCAGCATTAAGGAGATCATCAAACTCCTTAGATGCTCTGTACTCAGCAATAACATCCTCACGACCTCTTTGGAGTTGGGCCTCCAGCTGCCTAACCCTCTCCTTCTCATCTACAAGCTCCCTCTCAACTCCTCTGAACATCTCAAAGTTCGAGGTAGAGGAAGCAAAATATCTGTCCCTGTCCCTCTCAGCAATCAGCTTTTCAGCTCGAACTGCCTTCAAGTTGTGAAGGGCAACTTGGTGATAGGTGTTAGCCTATAAAACAAAGGCATATATTTTAAAATGAACAATTGAAAGAAAGATTAAACAAAAGTGAAAATTACTTACAGAAGCAAGGGCTTGGGCCCCAAGAAGCTCAATCTGAAGGTCCTCCGAGGATTCCACGACATGGGCCACGTCCCGTGGAGTGACCACATTCCTAGACCACTCTGCCGCAGCCCTGGAATCACCAACTACGGTATCCCTGTTAAGCAAACCCCATTTTACCACAAATGGGTTGGGATCCTCGTCAACAAGTACAGGCCGCTCAGCCAAAAAAGCAGGCACCTTCTCCACAGCAGGGGATCCATCAACGGCTTTCTTCGGCTTGGAAGGCCTATCTATCTCCACGATCACCGCCTTAGAGGCGTGATCCTCCCTCCTCTTGAAAATAGCATTCAAGGCAGTTTTGGCTGGAAAGAAAAAAAAAAACAAGCGTTACAATCATATTATATGACAACAAAGAATAAAAGAAAGAAAGTTAAGTTATATACCCCGAGGCTCAAGGGTGCTAAGCCCCATAGCTTGAAGGTTATCCTCAGAAATTAGGAGATTGCAATGATGCAAGCAATCATCCGTCAGGAGTTGAATTGCCGCAAGATCATCTACCCCTAATTTGAGGGACCTTAAAGAACCATTCGTAGCCCTTGTAAAGTTAGGACAAAAATAATTGTTCCAATCATCCCCATCTAAGTAAATATAAAACCACTCTTTTTTCCACGAAGGAAGAGAGTCGGGAGAAGAACCAGAAACGAAGCAACTACGGTTTAAGGTTCGATATTGAATCTTAACCCAACCTATATCATCTGGAGCATTTACAAATTTAAAGAGATATCTAAATACGGATACACTAGGTTCTACCCTATGTTTCATGCATTGGGCCAAGAAGCAGTATATGAATCTCCACCCATTGGGCATTAATTGTGTGGGACAGATTTTGACCTCAGCTAATAAACGAAGAACAAACGGGTGAGGAGGAAGGCGAAAGCCAGAATGAAAAGTTTCCTTGTACATCCTAATGGCCCCAGGCTTAGGATAACAGGCCCTATCATTTGGGCCAGGAGCTACGGCCCTATAAGGGGCCTTTATGCCGAAAAGAACGGAAATATCATCAACTCTACTCTGTTTGTATTTAGAAGGAATATTATGGGCCTCTAAATGAAGAAGATTTGGGAAAGCATCCCCAAAATCAGAAAGTAATTCCCTAAGGGAAAAAACATTTGCATGAACTAGAGATTTTGGAGGTAGATTACCTCGATTTGCTCTGGCAGGGCGAGAAGGTTGAGATAACTGGGATTGAGATGAGCTTGAATCCGCCATTAAAATCCTTCCGAAGAATGCTTGAACCCAGAAAACTTGGTGGAGAAGATGAAGATTGAAACGGAAACTGGAAAATGCACGGTGGCTTGAATGCCGGAAATCGCTTTACCACGGAACCCTAGCAGAGCTTTTCTAAGGAAAGTTTCTGAGAAAATTTAGTAGAATGATTTTGAAGTGTGGAAAATGGAAGTTATACTCTACTCAATTTATAGAAGTAATAGCCGGTGACAACGTTCCAATGAACCGCCTATAGACGGTATCTGGACCTGGAACAGGTCATTGGGCCTATCATAGGCGGGAAGCCCAAATAAATTCAAAATTTGAATTGCAAGTTCTAGAAGAACCTGGAGAATCGCTAGGCGGGAAGCCCAAATAAATTTGAATTGGAAGTTCTAGAAGAATCTAGAACATTCAACATATAAAAATATGTATGGTTTAAATATTAACCAAACAAAGGAAAAAGACCCGACACAAGGCCCAATTTCGGAAAACTTATGTTCAATGTTCCCTTGGCGTTCATACCAACGTCAAGAAACTTATTAAGGAAAGCTTCCAAAAAAGCACGCCCAGGAGACATTGTTGCTAAGCGTGGCAACCTAGAATGTCTCTTAGGCGGGGATACCAACGCCAAGAAACTTATTAAGGAAGGGCCTCAAAAACCCACGCCCAGGAGACATAGTTCCTAGGCGTGGCAACCTAGGACGTCTCCTGGGCGGGGATATGCACGCCCAGAAGCTCTTTGAGCCATTCTTTCAAAAACCCACGCCCAGGAGACATAGTTCCTAGGCGTGGCAACCTAGGACGTCTCCTGGGCGGGGATATGCACGCTCAGAAGCTCTTTGAGCCATTCTTTCAAAAACCCACGCCCAGGAGACATAGTTCCTAGGCGTGGCAACCTAGGGCGTCTCATGGGCGGGGATATGCACGCCCAGAAGCTCTTTGAGCCATTCTTTCAAAAACCCACGCCCAGGAGACATAGTTCCTAGGCGTGGCAACCTAGGACATCTCCTGGGCGGGGATATGCACGCCCAGAAGCTCTTTGAGCCATTCTTTCAAAAACCCACGCCCAGGAGACATAGTTCCTAGGCGTGGCAACCTAGGACGTCTCCTGGACGGGGATATGCACGCCCAGAAGCTCTTTGAGCCATTCTTTCAAAAACCCACGCCCAGGAGACATAGTTCCTAGGCGTGGCAACCTAGGACGTCTCCTGGACGGGGATATGCACGCCCAGAAGCTCTTTGAGCCATTCTTTCAAAAACCCACGCCCAGGAGACATAGTTCCTAGGCGTGGCAACCTAGGACGTCTCCTGGGCGGGGGTATGCACGCCCAGAAGCTCTTTGAGACATTCGTTCACAGACCCACGCCCAGGAGACATTGTTCCTAGGCGTGGTAACCTAGGATGTCTCCTGGGCGGGGGTATGCACGCCCAGGACACATAAATAAAGGAAATATAATTGTTATTAATTATTTTCCAGGAAAGTGGAGCAAAAATTCGTGGAAAATAACATCTCGAATCTCGAAAAATGACAATTATAACTTTTACAAAAAACCTCGAGAAAGGTCAATATAATTTCTACGAAAACTTAAAAAGTTTTCCCAGAAATTGGGGGGCAAATGATATGGACAGAAAAGTAATTGTAGAAATATAATTGACGGTCCAATAAAAAGGCTCGATATTTAATGCCCAAATCCCTGATTATTTATTAATTTCGTAATTAATAAATAAGGAAATTATACAGCTCATAAAAGAGTCCAAATATGACAATATCTTCATAAAAGGATTCAGAATCCCAATCAAATATTACGATGAGTCACAACACTTATCATATGAGGATAATACTTGCCTGCCAAGCAAAACACTCCTCATCAGTTATCAATAACGAGACTTATCCATTAAGTCTCCTAAACATACTCTAAATACAAGGCTCCTGACGCCTATATAAGGACCCTGGTCCTACAATCAGAACTACGTTTTATTGACTTGATTCTCTATACAGCAGAGATACGTAGGCATCTTGTGAGGACCGATTTAGTCCCGAAACACAAGAGCAGTCATAAAAGCTTGAACGCTCATAAACCCTAGCATTTAATTTACAAGGTACGTTTTTTAATCCATAACACGTATTTAAATATTTTTAATTATTAAATTTTAAAATCTAATTTTTCAAAAATATCACGGGCATTTTCCTTTTTTAAACTAAATATATATGTTAATTTTTTTTATTTTTCCTTACTGAAATCCTTTCTTTTCCAAAAATATAACGGGAAAACTCTTACTTATTTATTTTTAAATCTATTTTAATATTTTTAATTAATTAAAAGTGTTTAGCTATTTTAACATGCCTACTTATTTTTTTAACAAATACAATTAAAAAAATATTTAAAAAATAATAAAATAATAATTAACAATCCGTCAATCGAACGAGTTTTAACTAAAACACATTATAATCTCATGTTCATAATCAATAATCGGATAATAATACTGTACATTCGAAACAATTCTAAAGAATTCGCAATTCATTTTCCCACTTGATTCGTAAATTCGGTGAAAAGGAACGGCATACAAGTAGCAAGTAGATGAGCCAAGTGGTTGCAAAAACTAAAAAGCAGATAAGCCAACGGGGTATTTGTCTACTAACTTCTTGCGATATATTCAACGCCAAACCCACGGAAAGTTTGAAATTGTAGCAGAAAATTTCTCAGATATACAAGGTTGGATGAGGTTTCCACGTCAAGATTATCCATTGGTACAAAACCTATCTGTTGATATTAAACCACAGCCAAATGCTCGTGTACATATATATCTGCATGACTGTATGTTTCTCAAGCATTCGTACTTGACTTCTGAGTTCTGACGATGCTTAGTCAGGAAACTATTTCAACCTTTTCACTTTCACACACCCTGGTTTCGATCCATTCCATAAACCAGGCAATTATTTGACAGTATAGTTTTATTAACCATGAAAATGTATACATAGATCTTGAAGGCTAGTACCATTCAGATTAAGAAATTGTTGATTACTCTAATATGTACAAGAATAAGTACTTTCTCCGGAGGATAAACGCTTAAATTTTTGATACACTCTTGATTAACCGAGATATTCCCTACTAGTTTTTTCAATGATGACCGGTTACATAATTTAAATACTTACAAATCTCGAGTTCTTATATAATTTGTCGAACATGCTAAAACTTGAAAGTGTTCAATTATTTTTTCTTTGATTTCTAGTGAGGTTTACTTAATTAGGTTAGGTTATATATCATTTCAATAACTTTTTTGATAAACCTCAATTGCTTAGCCAATATTTGCTAAATTCCAAGTACAATTAGCTAGAGTTGTAGAGTTAAATCGCTTGGTCAATATTTGTTAAATTCCAAGTACAACTAGCTTGTAGAGCAGTAAAGTTAAAGCACGGTATAATTATTTTTTCTTGTAAATTTTAGTTTTATCAGGTGTCTGATCCTGGTGCCCCGTTTATAAATTCATTATATTTAACTGAAATCGAACCTTGAGATCTCGGGATAGTAGGATCTAAAATCCTGATCTCAACCAGCTGAGACACCGGTGCGAGACTAAAGCACAGTATAATTAACATAACTATTACTGGGCAACAACTCAATCTGTGCCACACCTTGTTCACGAGCTACATGGCAACATATGCTGATTTTAACAGTTTTTACATGCCTGCACACGAGTACCAAACAGAAGAAATATAATTTGTTGGCACAAATTACCGTAATAGGTAAATAAAAACAACAGGACAATCTAACAAAGTGGGTCATTTCACATCTAGCAAGCAAGAAATTGACATGAAAAAACTAGATCAGGGACTTATATCTCATCCACAACAAAGGAAATCCTGTGAATTGACATGTCGCCAATAAGAAATCAGAATGTAGATAATATTTATATTTTTAACCAATTAGAAAATAGATAAGGCCTTTTAGTGGGTCCTAATAATCCAAACCTTTTACACTTGTCTCATAAAAGTGCATCAGATAATCTGCAATTTTAGAAATATATATCCAGTTAATAATCAGAAGTTCCACTCAGGCCCTGAAAAGTGCATGAAAATCAACCTCATTGAATCATTGCTGACACTTCAGTTCACACTTATTTCTTAAATTCTCTGCTTAAAGTGCACAATCATTTCTCCTAATTTTCCTGCTACATTATTTTCTTTCGAGTTGTTCAAATTACTCGAATTCTCAAAAACCTGAAAAAATTAAATTCATGATTTCTAGCAAAAAATTGGCTAGTGCAGTAGGTGGCAAAACGGCTAGAGCTTGTGATAGTTGCATAAAGAAGCGAGCTCGGTGGTATTGTGCTGCTGATGATGCTTTTTTATGCCAAGCTTGTGATTCCTCTGTTCACTCAGCCAATCATTTAGCTGGTAGACATGAAAGAGTACGTCTAAAGACGGCTTCTACGGAATCAAGTTCCGTGGAGCCGTCCTGGCACAATGGTTTTAAAAGAAAACCTCGAACACCACGCAAATCAAAATCACAGGGCGTGCAGAAAAACCCAACACACCTCGTGCCAGAGATGGGTCAGGATGAGAATTCATTTGAAGAGAATGATGAGCAGGAACAGCTTCTTTATCGAGTCCCGATTTTTGACCTGTTTGCTGATGAGCTGTGCCTTCCAGGGGAAGGTAAAAAAGGAGTTGGAAGTGATGAGGATGGTAACTTATCAGGCACAATAATTTATGATTGTGCAGACCGTAAAGAGAAGCATAGTTTGCATGCGTTCGGTGAATCTAAAAATGATATTGATGAATTCGCAGCTGATGTTGAGAGCTTACTAGGTAAAGGTTTAGATGAGGAGTCTTTTGACATGGAAACATTAGGGTTTTTAGATTGTAGGGAGAAGGACTTGTTGGAAAGTTGCGACAGAAGTATCGAAATAGTGAAGCTTAAAGAAGAAAAAGATACAGACGTTACCATGGGGATTAATTTTGCTGAGTTTGATATTACTGGGGAAAAATTTGAACTAAATTTCGATGACTACGGATCTCTAGATAATTGTGAAGAAGATAAAGAAGCCGGTGGAACATGTGTGGAGAAAGAAGATCTTGCCATAAAAAATTACGATGATTTGGTCGGAAAGAAGAAGAAGAAGAAGAATATCTTGTTGGCTCTTGATTATGAAGGGGTCATTTCTGCTTGGGCTGATAAAAAGAGGCCGTGGGTGACCGGTGTTGGGCGCCCGGAATTGGACCTCAACGATTGCTGGCCTGACTGCATGGTAAAAAATATGATTTTTTTTTCCTTGGCATTCAATTTATTTACTACATGTATCTACTTGAAGTAGTTAAAATGGACTCCCGACGTATACGAGGATCAGTAGGTACTTGTATTGAAACTTATATTATTAGTAAACAAGTCGACTAACAAGGAGGTCCACCATATACACCAGCACCAAAAAACAAACAGAAAGGCTGGAAACACAAATGCAACTTACGTATAGGAACTGCCTTTTAAATTGCTCGATCACGTGGATATAAAATTTCAAACTAAATTCTCCTTTTAATTACCTGTGAAATTTATGAAAAGGTAAGCAAAAGAAACGAGCAACTTATAATATATTGGCGGACGATATTTATTCAAATTTATTTAAAATTGACAGGATGCGTATGGAGGAGTTGATTACCTGCAGGCATGTGGAGATGAGATGGGTGGAAGCAGCAATATAACGGTGGATGAAGGGAGGCAAGCAAGAGTACTAAGGTACAGAGAGAAGAGAAGAAGAAGATTGTTTTCCAAGAAAATAAGGTACGAAGTGAGAAAACTAAACGCGGAGAAGAGGCCTAGAATTAAAGGAAGGTTTGTTAAGAGGCCGGCCAATTGACTTTGCAGCGTAGTTGCTTGCTAGTTCATTTCATGCTTGCAGCCAAATTGTAGTGGCCAAATCTACTCATTTACTGGGAGCCATAGCAGATACCACCTTATGCAAAAAATTAATGAATATTGATATCGATAAATTGCTGTAAATTGCTTGTTTTCTGAATAAATTCGAACCTTATAGATGCTAAGTTGAAGGCCATCAAAGCGAACCTAGCTAGAGCAGTAGAGCTTTTTGAAAATGTGTGTCTGC
This sequence comes from Heracleum sosnowskyi, assembly GCA_030848705.1. Taxonomy (NCBI): domain Eukaryota; kingdom Viridiplantae; phylum Streptophyta; class Magnoliopsida; order Apiales; family Apiaceae; genus Heracleum; species Heracleum sosnowskyi. Next base: position 9,643,012 of record CM061238.1, read on the forward strand.
CTGTCTGGTAAACATATTAAGCTTCTTGACGGTGAAGGTCATGTGTGTCCCCGCCACATTGTTTCGTTGTTGAAATGAACTCAAATTCGAAACTCAATATGTGTCCAATACAAAGTAGTACATATCAGTGACAAATCCACAATATTTGCATCATGCCATGGACCATCACAAACTAGTACGGTGCTCCTGCAAACAGAGCCTAATACAAAACAAAACATGATTTTCTAACTTCGTCTCGTACATGCGTAATACTTTGCATAATGATCAATAGCTAACCCCACTGTCGAGCTAGTTTGATTTGTTTTACGAGCGACAGGTAGCCTTGCTCAAGTATACATAGTGAACTAATCGTGACCACGTACATAAATTGTTCCTCAAACAAAAACACCCTTCCGCACTTCTTCACAATGAGTAAATCTTGGCATACGCCCTTAAACACGACCAACTCACTATCAAATTTATAGGAAGCTATTATGTTGTACTTTTATCGCCTCTAACCCTACTTTTTTTTCCTAGAGTACAAGCAGAGTTTATATGTTTTTGAAAACAAAACAAAAGTTCATCTTTAACTTAGTAAACAATGAAATGAAATATTAAAATTTAAAACTGACTACAATTAATAAAAATAACGTATAGTTTTGAATATATATTACATATATAATAATATTTAATTACAAAAGAAAATATAAATACCCGCTTCAAAAAATAAATACAACTATATATAGATACTATTATTTATTTTTAAATTTTAAAACACAAATTCACATTTGTATATAAAACACAAATTATATTTACTAGCTTATAACCCGTGCCAAGCACGGACCGAGCATAAGTCGACATTAAAATATTAGTATTAATAAATTATTAATAAGTATTATTTAAAAATGTATTTCTTGAGAATTGTATGATAAAAATATATAATAAATAAATAACTATTTAATTATGTAGTTATAGACAATTGATCTAACGCTCGATGAAACTATTGAATTTAAAGTAAATAAATAAATCTTGTATAATTACGTAGTTGTAAGATTCGAACCCTGGATGAAACTAAAGAATTTAAAGTAAATAAATCTTGTATAATTATGTAGTTTCGAGGAATCGAACTCGGGTTAAGTGATAACCAAATTTGGTACTTTGGTAACCAAATTTGGTACTTTGGTACTTTAGTACCGCGCCATTTTCAAATTATTTTGCTTATTAATAAAGAGTATAGATATCATAACATATTTTTTGTAACTTTTGATGACGTTATAATTTTGCATTTGGATTCGTAAAACATTTTCAAAATAAGTTAAGCGACCTTTACACATAGCCTTTTTTTTATATGTTGAGCAGCTGCAGCTAATTGGGCTATGAATGTGAATAAAATCTAGTTGTAAATTGGGCTTTCTTGTATTCCTTCCGCTAATATATTCGAAGCCCATGTATTAGTTTACTTGGACCTTAGTGCACCACCTGACCGAAAGAGTTTAAAACTTTGTAGTTAAGTACGATGTTCATCATACATTGCAATAACTACTTCTTCGTATTTTCGAATTTCCTAAACAACTAAATCCTCTTCTTCTTCTTAAGAATAATATTGAATAAATTACAAAAACACCTAGACATTCCCAAATATATATTTAGTTGGTGTTTGTTTGTTATTGAAAGTAGTGTCCAATTTTATTGAAGAAAAAAAATTGTATCCAAGAAAATAAAGGCATATATGCTTTCGATTCTCACGTATTTTCACCTTAAAATTCATTTCGATGATTTAAGATTTATACAACACCATCCTATCCTATAGCTCGAAAGTTGGGGACGAGGGAAAACTGATAAAAATGCAACTGTGTTGATTATTATTCACAAGTTTAAAAATCAAAGTATGAAGTCTAAATTGTTAGTAGCATCCCCAAACAGCTAAGTAATGAAGGGCCAAGAAATGGCTAGCAGACTAAAGAAAAGCAAGTCCTCTTTCCTCGATCAGAAGAGATAAGGCAGCCTCTTCCACGCCACGTGTCACCTCAATAAGATTGTTTAATGATAAGGCAACCAATCCAAATTGCTCACACTTATGTGGCTACCATGTTGTAATGTCACCCTATTTGTGATTCAATGGTCATAAAATGTCTAAAATTTAGTAGACAAAATTGTGACCATTGGATCATTAAGGTAATGAATGTAGTGAAGTGATTTGCCTATATATGTTCTAGTTAAAGAAACAGAGCTAAACCTATCAAACACAAGTGAAGAAAGAAGAAGAGTGTAGTACTCATGGCTTCTTCAATGATCTCATCAGTAGCTCCGGTTACACGTGCATCCCCGGCTCAGGCTAGCATGGTTGCACCTTTCACAGGCCTCAAGTCTATTGCATCTTTCCCGGTCACCCGCAAGGCTGAGGACATTACCTCAATCACCAGCAATGGTGGAAGAGTTCAGTGCATGAAGGTATTACTATAATTCACTCATTTTATACTTACTTAAAGTCTAAACGCATACATAAATAGGTAAACAGAATTTAACAAAATTCGTAATTATATAATTATGCATTCGTGCGGAACCTTATTGATTAATATTGCCCCTCAAGTAAACAACGAGATTAGGTTAACAACTTCGAATAATCATTCAACTGTTAGCATGAATTCAGAAATGATATAATTCACTTGTAAGATTTCAGTTGAAGTAATTTGTCTAACAAAGTAGTAGTAATGATTTTGGCTCTGGTTCACTGTACTAATCATACTTGTTTAAAATCATAAATTAGGAAAACACGACTTCTTACCACGAAAATTGAATTTTCGAGATAAAAAAAATGCTAGTACACTCACATTTCCGCTGAAATTTGAACTCTCGTTGATCGATTTTTTGTAGCTAAATGATATAAATGGCACAAATGCAGGTATGGCCACCACTGGGCCTGAAGAAGTTTGAGACCCTCTCATACCTTCCTCCTCTAACTACTGAGCAATTGGCAAAGGAAGTTGACTACCTTCTCCGCAGTGGATGGGTTCCTTGTTTGGAATTCGAGTTGGAGGTTTACTTGAACTTATCCTCCTGATTATTTTTACATGAATTTTCTTTCCTACATTTTTGGTTGAAATGCTGGTAACAACTGTGTGATGCAAATAAAAATGCAGCATGGTTTCGTGTACCGTGAGCACAACAAATCCCCCGGATACTATGATGGACGATACTGGGTTATGTGGAAGCTTCCCATGTTTGGATGCACCGACTCATCGCAGGTGTTGAAGGAGCTTGATGAATGCGTCAAGGAGTACCCCTCAGCCTTCGTCCGTATCATCGGATTCGACAACGTTCGCCAAGTGCAGTGCATCAGTTTCATTGCTCACCAGCCAGAATAAATCTGTTTGTCGATTTATCCATCATCTATCTTGTTCGGCTCATATATAAACCTCTGCATTTTCAATTTTATTCCTTTCAATTGTCTGTTTGTAATACTGTTTTAAATTTCTTACTTGCATCTCCAACACAAGAAAATTGGAACTATAGAGGATTGACATGTAGTGATTGTTGGTGATAAAATAATATATCTACTTGTTTGTTTTCAAACTCCATCTACAATTCTACATGTCTAATTTGCATCACAAATATCTTAAGCAAGGAGAAGAAAATATCTAATATCAATCTTATATATATGAGTTCATACATGTAGATGTAGTTGTGCTTGTGTAGTATCCATGATTCAGTGTCAAGCACTTGGTTGATGGAACAGGATGCTAACTACATGAAACCTTGGATTAAAAAAACACTTGACCTTATTTTCTAACTGCACTTGCAAAAACATATGATATAGTTGGTTTTGCGACAACCCGCAAGTGATCTGGATTCTATCTACGTCTTCCCATGTACACTACAACATCTGCTATTGCAAATGCAAGAAATTCAAACAGAATTGATAGAATCCAAATTCGATATGTGTAAAATTGACTAAACTAAAACGTACCCAGTATATCCCACTCGAAAGCAGAGGATCTCGGGAGGCTAAGATGTACGCCTGCCATAAAAGTAGAGAGGTTGTAACTCTAGTATGTTTATATTATATAGCTAGCTTTGTCTCAACCTTCCTCTGTCTTGAAGACACAGATTGATGGTTAGTTTGGAATCTCCTTGATGCCCTTCAAATCCCAAATATCATCATCCCAAACAACATCATTATACAAATCATCATAAGCTTCACCCATGAACTCAATACCCCAACAAGGAAACCAACATGTACCCCATGACATTTGCTCATCCCCTACCATCCAGACATTGCTGCTACTGCACCACTCCTCCCACTCCATTAACTCCATCTCCCCGGCTTGCACAGCCATATAATCCATCCTTTCTCCGACCACAACCTCCTCTTCAATTTTCATTCTCTTGGCCATTTTTGTGGGAATCTGAGCCTCATTCACCGTCACGCTTCTCTGCCTCTTCATAACACCGCACCGAAAAAAATCGAATCAATTTGGAACGAAGAGAATATTTCGTACAAGGGGGGGTGTGACAAAAATATGTGAGAATATGTTAGTATAAATAAGGTGAGGTATGAAGTTAATTAAAATAAATTGGGAACTTGGTTATGCATGGTGATGTGTGAAGGATAACAAAAATCAATGCGCACGTCTTCATCGCGTGACATAACTTTGTCTTTTGGTGGAGGTTGGCTTTTCCAAACACAAAAATATCTTATCGTATGGAAGGAACTCTTCTAGTAGGAGTAGTATTTTAAGATCCCTATACGGAAAGAGAGTCACTCTGTACATACACAAGTTTACACCTCCAGGTCCAGGGGCCTGCTACCACTATTAGTGTGTCACACGTTGCTAGGTAAACCCACTCGTTATCCAAAAATGACGAGAAAAAAATTGTCAAAATTTTCACGTCTCGGATGGTACTTTTGTTCGAATCCTCCTTATCTTAAAGGAAGCGAGGAACATACTTAAGCCAGGGGGTTGGTGGAAATATATATGTTTCATTAGAATAAGTTTTAGTAAAAACTAGCCTAAAGTCTTAAAAAATAATAAATTAAAAAATTTAATATGAATGGAAAATATTAAATAAAATAAAAATTAATATTATAAATTATAAAATAAAAAACTTAAATATTAATTGGAACATAAAAAATATATAAAAAAATACACAAGGGGCTGATGAAGATAAATAAGATATTATTAATAATATTTTATAATAAAATAATATTAATAATAAGGACAGATAGAAAATCTAACATGTTTTAATTAAAAAAATAATTGCCCGTGATATTTTTAGAAGTGTTTTAATTATGTTAACTCTATTTATTAAAAAAATACGTTGACATGTTAAAATAAGTAAGTTTTTTTAATAAGGACAAATAGAAAAACTAACATGTTTTAATTAAAAAAAGTAACTGCCCATAATATTTTTAAATGTGTTTTAATTATAGTAATTGTATTTTTTTAAAAAAAATATGTTCACTTATTAAAATAGGTAAAAAAAATTTAAATAATTAAAAATATTAAAATAGGTTTTAAAATATATAAGTAAGGGTTGCACTTGATATTTTTGGAAAATAGATATTTTAGTCATAACAAATATAAAAGGTAATATATTTTAATTTAAATGTAATTGCCCGTGATATTTTTGGAAAATAAGTAAATTTTGTTAGAAAAAATGTTTTAACTATAAAAGGCAATCAGCTGGTTACTATTTTTATATTATTTTATTATTTATTAAATATAGTATTAAAATAGGTTTTAAAATAAATAAGTAAATAATGCACCTCATATTTTTGGAAAACAGAGATTTTAGTGATAAGAAATATAAAGGATAATATGTTTTAATTTAAAGGTAATTGTCGTGATATTTTTGGAAAATGAGTAGATTTTGTTAGAAAAAAAATATTTTCATTATAAAAAGCAATCATCTAGTTACTATTTTCATATTTTTTTATTATTTATTAAATAGAATAAAAGACCGAAAACCAAAACTTTCAATGTTTCGACTTTAATAATATAATATAGATTAGCAGATAACATGTGCGAAGCACGGATTAAGAATAAAAATTAATTTATTTAAAACAAAACATAAAATATTAAAAATAAGAATAAGTAATAAGTATTTTTTAAATATGTAGTAGTAGAGAATTAAAATATGAAATTAAGATAAAAGTCTATAATAGATGAATATTATTTAATTATGTAATTATAGATAATTGAGTGAAATCAAATAAGTTGAATTTAAATAAATAAATAACTTGAATATCGCGATATACATGGCACATCGTACAATTATAATTAAGAGGAATTTATGCTTTTAATATGATTATTTTTAATTTAATAATTTTTATTATATTAATTTGAAATTAAGCTAATTAAACTAATAATTATATATATGTATATCGTCTTATAATGTTTTTAGTTGGAAGACTCCTAGTTGGTAGACTCGTTGTATAGAACTAAACTATTATTAATAATTAATTTTAATTTAATTATATTAATTTAAAATTAAATGAATAATATTAAGTTAATAATTACAAGTATATTACGATATACATGATATATCATATCATTAAGAGGAGGGGTATATAAAAATTTAATTTCAATTTAATACTAATAATTATATTTATTAATTTGGAATTAAGCCAATTAAATTATGATAATTAAGCTAATAATTACATGTACATCGCGATATACATGACATACTACTAACTCACTAAGCGGGGGCTTCTACTTTTGATAAAGAGTATTGATTTAATAATTATTATTATACTAACTTAGAATTAAACTCATTATATTAAACTAAGTAGTTGGTAGACTCGTTGTATACACTAAACTATTATTGATAATTAATTTTAATTTAATTATAATAATTATATTAATTTGAAATTAAATGAATAATATTAAGTTAATAATTACAGTATAATACGATATACATGATATATCATATCATTAAGAGGGGTATATAAAAATTTAATTTTAATTTAATACTAATAATTATATTAATTAATTTGGAATTAAGCCAAATTAAATTATGATAATTAAGCTAATAATTAAATGTATATCACTATATATTTGACATACCATTTCTATTTTTAATAAGGGTGCTGCTAAATGCAGTTCACTTTACTGAATGCAATTAGTGTATATTAACTTTGTACCGCAATATCCTATTAAATGCAGCTAGGTGTAGTTTTGTTGATTATGAGCATCCCATCCATTTACAGAATCTTCGTGAAATTTGAACTAAAATCCATTGATATATGGGATATGACAATTATCGATTAAAAAAATAAACATCCTGCAAGTTTAAAGAATGACATAAATACAAGTATAAGGTTATATAGAAATTGTTAGATATTTATAAATATTTAAATAAAAATGTAAGTAAAAAATAATATTAAATTGATTAAATAATAGAGTTTCAAGTAATTTTTAAATAAGTTTCACAATTTCAATGGAATAAAATTTGTAACAAAATTTACAATTATTAAAACTCACCTGAGATTCTTGTTTCTCATCCATGTTCACTAATTCGCTTGAATTAAGATCAGAATAAACATCCTACAAGTTTAAAAAATAACATAAATGTAAGTATAAGGTTATATAAAAATTATTAGATATTTATAAATATTTAAATAAAAATTTAAAATTATTAAAAACTCACCTGAGATTCTTTTTTTCCATCCAAGGTTAAACAACAATTTGCCTCTGAAAATAACAACAATCCAAGTTATTTTAAAATTTAATAATTTTATTACTATATAAAATATTTATAAAAGAACTAATTTATACGTAACAAAAAATAAACAAAAAATACTATATAAACAAAAAATAATGAATAATTAATTAGTCATAACTAAAATAATGGGTAATTTTAAAAAATTATTAATTTATAATATATTAAACTTTTCAAAATAATCATATGATTTTAGAAAATCATTAAATTTAAAACATTCACTATTCATTAAAAAGCATGAAATGTCCACCAAAAAATATCTTTCAAAATTTGTGTACTGTTTTCTTCTTCACCCGTCAACATCATCATTATGTAACAAGAAACAAATAATCTTTATATTTGTCAAACATAAAATATACATAAATAAACTAAAAGAAGAATATATTTTAAGAATTTATAAACTATACATAAAGATAAATTATGAAATATAAAATATAAAATCTATTCATGTACTGAGATTTGATACCAACCGACATGATCATCTATTAGGCCATGTAGCTTTTTACCTGTAGTGTGCTTACCTGTAACAAAAGAATGAATTGTATATACGTGTGTGGAATATGGAATATGAATGATTAAGTTATTTATTCATTGTATCTAAATTATGTAAGTTAATTGTATAAAGAGTATAAGAATATACATAACATGTCTAATACCATGCACTGGTTTAAGGTTTAAAATATTGCACAGAAAACTAGAAAGTATTTCAATGTTCACAGTTTGGCACAGAAAAAGAGGAGGATCATTTGTGTAATCTCTGTGAACTGCATTTATTAATTTTGAACTGCATTTAGAAACTATGTTTAATAAAGAGTATAGACAGTGAAATGCTTAAAAATCACTTTTAGTGGTTCCATGCTAGCAGGGGGGCCGGTGGGAGGAGCCGAGGAGTGGGGAGAGGATTCTTTTATAAGAAAAGAAAACCTTGACCAAATTCATGCAAAAGAAATTCCGTCAAAACACCTACTCCTATTATTTTTTATACAAAAACGGAGTACACATGTTTTTGTTTCTTTTTTTTTATCTGTCGACCATAATTTATAGTATTACTTTATTCTTCTACTAATTTTCCGTCCAAAATTGTAAAACACATGTAATAAATGTCTTTATACGTAGGGTATTATTTTTCTATCTCTCTCAAAAACTAAAATCATATGTTTCTCTTGAGAGCTAAAATCTATTAAGTTTGTGATTTCTAATAAACTTACAAACTAAATTTTGTAATTATGGTCGAATGCCTTCATCTCTCTTGCGAGTTAGGAGAATGTCATGATATATATAGATCATAATTTATTTTAATAACACTTTCAAGTCTCAAAATTATTTTTAGGTCAAATAATGAATTTTTACGACCTCAGCTTTGAAATTTTATGTGTCTCATCAACTAGGAATATCTTTAAATGTGAAGAGTAGGACGTTACTTTCTCTATGTTAATGTTGCATTTTGCCTTGTACAAATATAAATATTGTCCTCGTGTATCTCAGACTGTTTAAAATATTTTCTCTATTAATTTATTCGAACTTGTAACTTTGTCTAGGCCGAAAATATCAAGGCTCGTATGGGTTTGCTAAAGGGCGGAGAAGCTTGTCAGATACCGAATTTAAGGATCCCGCTCTGACCTAAATTAAGTTGATGAAATTTGTCTTTTTATATGTACCGTTGCTCGATGACTGTATGTCACTTGGCCTTTGAGATATCGGCAAGGTTACGTAGGTACGAGTTTGTTTGGCCTCCATGAGATCACCTCACAAGCTTTATTTAAGTACTAAGAGCATCTCCAATCACATTATTTAAATTGATTGGCTATAATATAATAAAATATTGATTAGCTAAATTATGGATAATCAAAATTGTAAATTCCAACCGAATTAGCTAAAATTGTCAATTATATTTTAAAAAATAATATTTTATTATTGATTTCATCCACGAAGCAGGAAAAAAGGTAATCTAAAGGTACTGATAACAGTTTAATTAGCTATATGCTCTGCCACGTATGATTTAGCTAAGTTTTGGAGTGATGGGAGATGCTCTAACAATATAAATTCACATCATACATGTGTATACATATATAATTACATACAATATTTTCACCGAGATTAGGAGCAGTGGCAGAATCATGATTTTAATACAGTCGAGAATAAAATTAAATATCGTCAATTACAACTTAATAAAAATATTAAGAATCAAAATTTTAATTTAACCGAAACTTTAATAAAAATATTAATCATGCTTTAACTTCATATTTGAAGTTAAAGATGGACAAATACGTCTCTAATGATATTCAATTTTATGTTCAAATATAAAATAATACTAGCGTAGAAGCCCGTGCGATGCACGGGCCTGTTCATATACGAAAATAATTTTCGCACAAATCAGCATCTTCGAAATAATTTTATAATTAAATATATGGTAAATTATAGTATTTCAACTTTATTTTATATTTGTAAATTAATTTTATAATATTGTATGCCGTTTTCATGAACCAAATATTTTATAATTTGATCAGGTTTAAAAAGTTGGATCAATATATCTATACGATAATAATTACATGATTATTATTATTATTAATTTCTTAAATAATAATTAAATTTCCAATGTCGTGAAAAGAAATTTATTAAAATGACATGATTATTATTATTATTAATTTCTTAAATAATAATTAAATTTCCAATGTCGTGAAAAGAAATTTATTAAAATGATCAATTAAGTGTAACATAAATAATTATTGTAGCATAATTGTTCGTGTATAACATAGATGTTTGTAAACTCATGTGATTTTAATGTAATAAAAGTATATTTGTAAAAAAGATAATCATGTATGTGAGATTATATATTAAGATATATTACAAATTTTCTTAATTTTTTATATCTTATACATAATTATTTTTTGATAATCAAGTATTTCATTAATAAACGGCCATACGACATCTACAAAAATAATCAAAATAGAACAAACACGTAATAAAATAGATCAAATCAGAATTTTCTTCACCCCGAACTATGATTGTTGAGCAAATCATTCATTGTAGCACATCACTCGTTCATATCGCTGAAGTTTGCAGCCTTTTTAGAGAGACAATCTAATAATCTGTTGTAGTCGTGCAATATATATATTCGAACAATCCAAATCAATGAACCACTATTATAAATCCTGCAGATCTACGATCTCGGATACTAAAACAAACCAAACTCTCACAAGGAAAGAGAACAAACCCGAAGAATGGGTAGAGAAAAACCACTAAACGGGGTACTAAAACTCTCAATAATGAGAGAGACCTATACAAATCGAAAAAAAAATCAATAAAGAGGGGTCTTATCACCAACTTTTTGGTTAATGACAACCCCTTAAATAAAAATTGTGAGTTAAGATTTTTTTGGCGGAAGTATAGATAATATATATGAGCGGTTATTGTATAATCATAAAGTCTACAATACATGTCAATAACACATTTTACGTTTTTATCATTTATTTTCGTGTTCGTGTAATTTCATGCATCAAAAATTAAATCAAACACTAAATTTTCGTGTCATAAATCAAATTTTTGTGAAAGATGTGAACGGTGAAGGAATGATAAAAAAATGGACAAATTAGTGACATGTGAGATTTATTAAAGTTGTAAAGAATAATATGTCTTTTAGAAAGATAAAAATAAAGGAGTGTACATTTCGAAAATAAAACTGTTAACAAATGAATGAGACGAACAAATTGTATAATAATTATTTCATAATTTAATGAAAAATATCAACGCTAACTTTCTTAATTTAAAAAATATTAACTAACGAATAATGAGATCCTTGTATCTAATCTGTAATTTATATTAGATCAAATATTATTATTATATTTTATGTATAAATACTTGACCAGTTCAAATAAATATAAATTATATCAATTAACAATATAATTAGTATTTTTTAATTGAAAAGAAACATGTATAATAAAAAATTTACAAACATGATCGGATATGTAGTTATATACAAAGCTACAAAAACAAACATAATGGTATATAAATAATATAAGTCAACGTTCTATATACTTAAAATTTAAATTATGAAAAGAATAAAAGGAGATAACGTGATTTACCTAATAGGAATTATAAATTACAAATCAAAAGTTAACTTAGCACAGTGGTTAAGACATGAAAATTAATTAATTTTTAGCATAACTTATAGAAAGTGGCATTTTTGTGATTTTTCAACAAATAAGGGTAAAATTGTAATTTCACATCCATTTTTTGGGCTCAATTTGCCCTTAGACGCCATTTAATATATATAAGTAGATAGATAGATTTACCTATATATATATAATAACGTAAATAAAAAATACAAATTTATATAAATAATATGGACCAATATTTTATTTACTCAAAGGTTCAAAATAAAAAAAAAAGAATATAGAATTAGAGAAAATAATGTGACTTATCTAATAAAATCTTTAAAGTAAACTCAAAAAGCAACTTAGCATAGTGGTTAGGCTTTGGACTTCTTAGAAGGAGGTTGGGGGTTCGATTCTCTACAATAACAAATATTAACATATTTTTGCATAATAATATAACAATGGTATTTTTGTCATTTTTCAAAAAATAGGGGTAAAATCGTAACTTCACAAGCATTAAAATGGCAAACTTTGCCCTTGTGTTGGCCTATTATATATAGTAATAGATAGATAGATTCTATAACTTTATCTTCAACTTCAAATATGAAGCAACACTATTCATATAAAGTAATGATTTTATGAGAAATGAGTGATGCAATATTTTAAGATAAAGTTGTTTTATTATAAAGTTATGGTTGGAGATGACCTAAAGTGAGTTTGAAGAAATATTTAGAGTAATAATTCGAGATAAAGTGAGTTTGAAGAAATATTTAGAGTAATAATTCGAGATGAAATAGAGATTTAAAGTTAAAAATATGAAAATTTGAAGATAAAATTATTTTATAATAAAGTGACGAGGGCTTTGAACACTCAAACTTTTTGTCCAGAAAAAACTGAAGTTTGCCGGTCAAATCCCAGTAGAAATGAAGCAATTGAGTCTGTAAAACAAGCCATCAAACTATGTTTTTGGGCTGATATATTTTTCAGGATCAATGCGACTAGTGTGGGTAGACCATAGTAGGCTGTGCGTTTTATAATCTTTTTTCTGTCATGAAAAATGAAAATGTGCGTATTTTAATTTCTAGATGCATGGTCTACTAATATTCTAAATAATCGGGAAAGTATGGGTTGCACAACTGTTGACTGTTGTGGACTTGTGGTAATCGGGCACAAACAACTTGTTTTACATGAGGCAAGTGCGGTCGTTTTAGACTTTTTCAGAATTATAATTGTATATTTTTCTCAGGTTTATAGCCGTTTAAGGTAGAACTAGGAATTTATTTGAATAAAATATACTTAAGTTTCCTGCTTTTCGAACTCCAAAGAATATCTACGATCAACGATTTTATTTTCACATCGTTCAACGATTTAAATTTTATATCAAATAAATATGAAAGCAATACCAGTTATAAAATAATACTAGCTTAAAACCCGTGCGATGCACTGATTATTAATTGTTATTTTATTAATATTTTATTAATTATAATTGTGCAAAAAATAAGTAGTCATGTTAAAATAGCTAAACACTTTTAATTAATTAAAAACATTAAAACATATTTTAAAATAAATAAGTACGGGTTTGCCCATTATATTTTTGGAAAATAAGGGGGTTTAGTAATAAAAAATAAAAAATGTAACATATATTTAGTTTAAAAAGGTAAATGTCCGTGATATTTTTGGAAAATGAGGTTTTAAAATTTAATAATTAAAAGTATTTAAATACGTTTTAAAATAAATAAGTAAAGGGTTTCCTCTGATATTTTTGGAAAAAAAGAATGGATTTTAGTGAGAAAAATAGAAAAAGTAAATTGTAAAAAGCAATTTCTCATGATATATTTAGGAAAATGATGGATTTTGTTAGAAAAAATATATAAGGTGATTTAGCTGAAAAGATAATTGGTTATAAATAGGTATTTGATTATTTATATTTTAATATTTTTAGTAATTGCATTTATTAAGAAAAATAAGTAGACATGTTAAAATAGGTAAACTTTAAAAAAAAAAATTATAATATTAAAATAGGTTTAAAAATATATAACTAAAGGTTTGTCCGTGATATTTTTGGAAAAGGAGGGGTCTTAGTAAAAAAAAATAGAAAAACAAAAATGTTTATAGTTAAAAAAGGTAATTGCCCGTGATATATTTGAAAAAGCTGGGGAATTTGTTATAAAAAATAGAAAAGATAATGTATTTTAGGTGAAAAAGGTAATTGGTTATAAATTAATAATATATTTCTATAAATAAATAAGGTTAATTAAGTAAAAACACGAAATATAGTTAATTAAGGGCAATTAAGTAAAATCACATTGTACCATACCGACCGACCAACCTTTTAATATTTCGTCTATTATATAATAGTATTGATATATATAGGGTCCTATTCAGCTAGAAACCAACACTAATTAGAAACTAAAAACTAATGGCATTATTGTAAATAACACAAAACTAGGTGTTCAGTATACGTAAACTTATTATTTTACATTTTCAAAACTTCAATTCATGGTCAAATATATACATCCAGTGCGTGCACTGGATATGTCTTCACCTTCCCGGTATCACCAATACCTCTACTCATCATCATTCAACATCTCCAATCTCCTTCACAACTGAATTTCCTTTGCTTCGATTATAATCAGATCCATACTCAATCACATATAGTCCTTTTTATTTGAGCCACAATCGACGATCTCGAAGCCACCGACATCTTACTCTTCTCCTTTATCATTACATCTCCGATCTACAACACCAGCATGTTCTTCGATCAAATTACACCTTACCATCACTATAACAACTTTAATCCACTATTATTTTAAATCACCAAGTTTGTCGAATCACCTAATTTATACCAGAAATCACTAAAGTCTCTACCATTCATCAGTAAAATTCACAACACAAATCACTAATTAATGTATCGTACATCATCGATTCTGATGACATCAGTAGTTATAATTAGTGATTTGTGTCTATGAATTTGCAGACTAAAGTGACGGTGGAGCTGTGAATTAGGGGGTGGGGGTAATACATAGCATACATAATATATGAAGAATGGATGAAAATATCAGATCATGGAATGACGACGCGTGAGAGAGAGTCAAAGAAGAGAAGTAAATTTGGAAATGGAAGGAATAAAGTAGAAATGGACAAACTACTTTACGTACTTATGAATATGAACCCGTAGTTTTAAACAGGTGGCCCAGATTAAATAAAATAAGTGGTTGAGATGTGTGTAAAATTTATTTGAATTTTAAAAAAATTGTGGCCAGGATTTAGTTTCTAGTTTTTATTTAGGAAAAAGTTTCTAATTGAACAAAAGCATATATATATATATAAAAGAGAAACTACGTCACTAATACCTGTGCCATATATCTTTTTCGACGTTTCTCATTACGTTTATTTCGCTGCTCATTAATTCAGAATTTCTTGTTTGATGACATCTTTTTATTCCAGCAGATCTTTTAACTTCCAATTTTGAAAGCGTAGTTATAAGGGATATTTATATGGGTAATAACAAATTAGTCAAATGTAATATACACTATGTATGTATACATATAATTAAAATTTTGTTTATTCAACCTGGGATAAGATCTAGAAGATTTTCATCCAGTTGATTTTCTTTATTTCTAGAAATAGCTTTTTTATTATATAGAAAACGTATTTAAAATCAAATTAATTTTAAAACTGAAACACCAACTTTTATATAGATCCAAAAGATTCCCATTCAATTGATTTTTTTTTCTCCCATAAACAACCTTCTCTTATATAGAAATGTAAGAGGTCATTAGTTGAATTGAAAAATAATATTAAAAAAAACTTCGTCACCAATACATGTGTCATATATTTTTTGAGATGTTTCTCATTATGTTTATTCTATTGCTCAATAGTTTAAGAATCTGTTGTTTGACGATATCTTTCTCTTTCGACGGATCTTTACCATTCTAATTTTGAAGGCGTAACTTTAAAGGATAATTATAAGGGGACTAAGAAATCGGCCAAATACAGTGTAAACTATGTATATATAATTAAAATTTTGTATATACAACATGGGCTAAAATTTAGAAGATTGATATCCAGTTGAGTTTCTTTATTTCTAGAAACAACTTTTTATTTATACATAAAACACAAGAGATCGTTATCTGAATCGAATAATTCTAAAAATTAAGAAAAAAGAAACTTTTGATAGTAATACTTGAGACATAATTTTTTTGTGAATTTAATCATTACGTTCATCTCACTGCTCAATAGTTCCAGGATCTCTTGTTTGATGATATCTTTTTTTTGTATGCACGCCTTTTGTCTTCCAATTATAAAGACATAGCTAGAAGGAAAAAATATAGGGGACTAAGAAATTAGCTCAATATCGTACAAAGTATGAATTATTTAAATATTTTAAACCTATTCATGAATTGAATTAAATAACCGTACATGCTATATAGTTAAATTCATTTGGGACTATTTAAATATAAAAGGCTAGTCATGAATAAAGAATAAATCTAACAGGACAAATTTAATTGTATTCAATTTATGCACTTGTGATTGGTGATGTAAATATTCAAACCTTTTATATTAAATTGATTCGCATGCAGATGGGAACAACTTGGCATGCTGAAAAGTGAATTTACTTCTACACAACTTGTATTAACAAAAACTTGGCATGCTGAAAAGTAAATTTACATGTCCACAACTTGTATTCGATTAGTAACTTTTTTTTACTTTGGTGATTGACAATGATCACTTCATCGGTAATGACGACCTACAATCATATTCGTTGGTGTTTCATATTTTAAGTTCAATTCACCAAGACACTAAGATTATAAAAGAATTATAACTACAATAAGAATACAAACTTTAGATAACCTTAACTACAAATTACACGTACTATAGTTTGCTTATGTTGTGATCATATTTTGGGTCTGTATGACAACCTAAATAAAAGTCAACTTATAGCTTATAATCTCGTAATAGCTTATGTAGGGTGTTTGCTAACCCAACTTATAAACCAACTTATAACTTATATGTTCATAAGTTGAAAGTTAGTATAACAACATACATTTTTCTTAACTTATTGACTTATTGCTTGATTTCTTTGTGTTTAAATACTTCTTATTTTTACATTTGTGTTTTTAAATATTTTTTTAATTTAAAATGTATGTATTTAGCTCATTGTATTTAATAATTATTTTTAAAATAAAAATTAACAAATTTGTAACTAACTTATAAGTAAATTTATCCAAACACTTAAGAATTCATCCATGTATCACTTATATAACACTTATTCATTTTAAGGTATAAGTCAACTTTTTTAAGATACCCCAAACATGCACGGTAACTCCTCCAACATGGGATAATATCTATTACATGATATAAAATATAATAATATAATATATTTTGGTACAATAGTAATAAAATTTAATAACAATATAATATATTCGTACAATAACAATATAATTTATTATAGATTTAAATTAGATTATTATTATTATAAAAAAAAGATAGAATTTTACGTGAAATAATAGTTTATGGTACAATAACAATATAATCTATTTTAGATTAGATTTTTTTTTTTAATTTCAAAACACTAGAGAATTAATTTTTTTTTGAAAAAAATTAGAATTTTACATGAAGTAGGAGTTTAGAATACAATAATAATATAATCTATTTAGATTAGATAGTTATTATTATTTTAAATTTAAAAACTACATAATAATATATAATATATAAGTCGAACATTGAAGTAGCAAGTGTGTAGTAAATTTATACTTTCAAAAAAAACTTGATACCAATGTTTAAATTTTATGGCTTAATTATCCAGTGTATGCGATCATTGATAATATTGACATATGTATATTAGTGTTATGACAATGACAAAGAAGTGACAAAGAAGAAAGATAACCTTTTATCATGTAGACTTTTAATTGACAAAGAAGAAAGATAACCTTTTATCATGTACAATTTTAATTGCTTGTATGTGCAAGACGAAAAGTCAAAAATAAAATATTATTTTTTGTAAGCCGAAAAAGTCAAAATAATAATAGAATTGTCAGAAGATTGGTGAAAATAAAGAATTGAACAAAACAAAAATAATTTAAAAATAACATAAAGTTCTACTACGTGAAATAGGAGTTTAGGATATAATAATTCTACTACGTAAAATAGGAGTTTAGGATATAATATAATTTATTTTAAAATAGATAATTATTTTAAAAAAAAATTAGGGGTGAAACCAAAAAAAGATGGAAACAAAAAAAGTGCGAACCAAATTTGGTACCATATTAAAAGGGGGTTTCGCTTATTAATAAAGGTTAGAGATGCATTTACGTAAATTAGGTCACTTTCTTAAGTTCATTAAATTTGAAGTAAAGTGCATTATGTGTACCTACATTATGTGTGTCAGACCATTTTCAATACTCGATTTTAAAAACTCTCACTTGCAATACTGACCTATGAAAATAATTAAATAATGTGTACTACCGTCAACTTCTGCTAACTCCGTCTCTTTTTGCAGGGGCTTTCTCGTCATACTTTACAAAGTCATTTGAATTCTTGACTAAAGATAACCTTGTTACTTGGAAGCTGTGGATGTACTTGACAAATGACTGCCAAAGTCATGCTGCTGGCCCATAACACCTTGTAGTCAACAGAGTCATCACTACATAACAACCTCACCGTCGGGAGAGTGTTCATTAATAAAACAAGTAATACTCTCCAAAGTTTCTTCAATCATAGGCTTAATTTTAATGTCAGGACGATTGGAAAATGCTAAAACAATACTGCGTAAAAACCAGAGAACCTACAAATTAAAAAACAGTCTCACAATTAAAGCAGATTCACGATTAGAGAGAAAAGGGAAGAAATTTCGCTTCATTGCTTACCTGAACCCTTAAGTTAACATCCTTAGAGCGCAAAAGTTTCCCCATCATTGAAGGTTCGTGATGAATGTAATATCGAATGATGTGAGATAATGTAATGAGTTAATTAAATTGAAGTGAAATCAGTATATATTAGAGTCAAAATGTTACATTCATTTAGGAGGTTCTCCCCTTTAGCTATTTTTCCAACCCCTTTAAATGTGGGGGTTTGGGGGTATTTATAGGAGAGTTCCCAAATGGGCCTATTACAGAATGGACATATATACAAAAGACTATTTAAGCCCTATCGGCTAATGGGCTTTGGCCCAACATTTGTCCCCCCCCCTTTGTTGAAAGCCATATCTTTAGATTTGCTTAGGCCCTGAAATATCAAAGAAAATAAAATATGTTATTAAATTTAACTAAATTAAATTCGGTAGGTACCTCCGAAAAGTCGAGAGTGGGATTTGGTGAGAAAAGAAAAAGTGAAATAAAATATTAAGTTGTTTTGTTTTTGTATTTTTATTATTGGTACGGAACCCGGTACCCATTCGTGGCGTTTCGACTTCCCAAGTCACTAAAGGTGTCTTTTCTTTTTCTTTTCTACGGTAGTTGCAGGGCTATCCTTCCCACTCTATCATTTCTCTTACTCAGGTGTGTATTTCTTTCTTTATTTTCTGATAATTGCATTTTATAACTTGTCTTGGTTTGGGTCGTTCCTAAGAATTGGAGTCATGTCTACTCTTTCTTTATCGTCTGAGACCACGATTAGTACAAGTCTAGATAAACACCTACCAGTAGATGAACATCTTGACCCCCTATTAATCTAGATCATTTGGAAATTCCTGATGTCGAGATTAGTTCTGGTTTTGGTTCCTCCGGGGATGGTGATGAGACTCACGCTTCTCCTCCGTTGAGTCCTGGAACAGTGGCGGAGTGTGAGAGAGAAGTTGAGGAATCCCTTGTCACCGGTCGACTGGAGTTCGGTGATAACACTAGCTTCAATATGTCCAGCATCTTCTCTAATCCCTCGATGCGAGTGGATGTGAATAAGGATTGGGTTGACCTGTCTATGGGGGGTTATCGATGTGAAATCCCCAACCCCGATGACCGAATATGGAACATGCCTGAGTACGGGATGCACGGTATTCCGCTAATTCATTTTGATTATGGTTTGCGTCTACCCTTGCATCCTTTTTTCTTGTGTATGTTTGAGGTCGTTGGGTGTGGGGTAGCTCAGATGACCCCCAATGCCATCGCGCAGATAAGTGGTTTTATAGCTCGCTGTGCTGAGGTCGACCGGCTGCCTTCGTTGAATTTGTTTTTTTCAATTTATAATATACACTACACCCAGGGTCAAGTTTATTTTTACAAGCGAGCTAGGGTCCGTCTTGTGAATGTGAAGTCGTCAAACCATGGTTGGCATGGTAAATGGTTGTTCTGGTATGGAAAAGACCTCGAGTTCGTGCCCTCTTGTCGGGCCGTTCCTAAGGATACCATCGACCTTTTAAACGGCCTAAGTAAATATGATGCCGCCTTTTTAGAGACTTTTTTAGGAACATGGTCGCCATATAACTGCTCACGGTTGAAGGACAAGTCATTTTTAGGAAGTCAGAATCGTAAGATCGCTTTTCTATTACTAGAATTTCATTAGTTTGTGTGTTTGATGTTGACGCTGACCTTTTCTTGTTTGTGTTGCTGCTTTTCAGTTTCTGGGCGATCTCTGCGACAAGTTTTAAACGGGGGGTTAAAAGACGAGATGAACAGAGCTTTGATGTTAATTGCCAAGAGACCGCGTTCTCAGTTATCGTGGGAAGACGTGGAATTGGTTCCGGGTGGTAGTAGTTCGGGGACGGGTGATGGTATGAATATCGCTTCTGGGTCTGTGCCGATCGTGGGGAATGCTGAAGAGGTGAGCTTGAGTCGTGACAAGGGTATCGAGTTAATACCTCGTGAACTTAAGAGGCCGCGTGTGGACGCTAGGGCTGAGCAGAACCGAACCAGAACCGAAAAACCGAACCGAATAGTATAATTTCGGTACGGTTCGGTTCTAATTTTCTGAAAATTCGGTCTTTTCGGTCCGGACCGAATAGACCGAAATAAATATCGGTTCGGTTCGGTTCTTTCAAAAAAATTCGGTCCGAACCGAATAGACCGAAATTTTTGTTATATGTATTTATATAATTTTTATAGATATAATATATTAATTTTATATGTATGTATATATTCAAAATTTTGCATGGCTTATTTTTGGTTTGAGATTTAAAGTTTGAACTATTATATTTACATTTCATACTTGTATTTCATTAGCTAATATTTTTATTTTTAGAAAAATCATATTTTTTGGCTTTTTTTGAAATAAATTTTTTTTGTTTGAAAAAAATTCGGTTCTTTTATGAAAGAACCGAACCGAATAGCATTATTTCGGTTCGGTTCCGGTCCAAAATACAATTTCGGTTCGGTTCTGTCCGAAAAAATGATAATTCGGTTCGGTTCTGTCCAAAATAGCATTATTTTGGACCACCTGACCAATACAGATGCTTCAGTATTTGTCTCCATTGACTTTGATCTTGTACCTTCATTTGTCTTGTTGTAGATGGCTAAGTGTTGATATCGTGAACTCCACTTCATTCCTGACTTCGCGATGTATCCTTTAGAGACTTCGCGATCTAAGTCTTCTGAGGACTTCGCGATCTAGGCCTTTTGAGGACTTCGCGATCTAGGCCTTTTGAGGACTTCGCGATCTAGACCATCTTGGGACTTTGCGATCCAGGCCTTTTGGAGACTTCACGATCCAGTACATCTTGACTTTGCGGTATCAACACTTCACGATATGAGTAATGAAGACTTCACGACATAGTTCAATTAGGACTATGCGATCTTAGTACTTCACGACATAGATATTGGTGACTTCACGACATAGATTTATTCTGACTTTGCTATATAATGCCTTAGACAAATTTCTGCAACTTATTTCTTCAGGGCCTTATTCATCTTCATCCTGCTGCATGAACAAAATTCTGAACTTCTACCAGGACAATTATTCAATGGCCTATGTACATTCTAGATGCAAGAAACTTACTAGGCTCATTATAATTCTGAGCATACATGATCAAGCTAATGTTCATGAGAACAAGACAAGTACAGAGAGACCTATACTATTTCCCAGTGATAGAGTTCACTAGGTCATGTAGTGTGACATAGTCACAAAGTGTAGGCTTGTTAATGGTGGTATTCAGACATGTCTTGAGCCTAACAGGTTTTCCTCTTGGGAGAACTGGCATTCGACAACAAAATCTGATAGTGCTTGGGCTTTCATTGCTGTTCGTGGCTTGTACTCGATGAAGAATTGGCCTAGCTCGACCGTCCATGCGGCAAGGCGACCAGTCATGTCGGGTTTATGTAATATTCGCTTTAAGGGCTGATTAGTCATGACCTGAATCTCGCGACCCTGGAAGTAATGTCGCAGTTTCCTACTTTCAATGACGAGAGCAAAAACCAGCTTCTCGATTTGTGGATATCGCGTTTCAGCGTCTCGAAGTGTATGATTGACATAGTACACTGGTGACTCCGTTCCTTCCCTGAATTTTACCAAGACAGCGGTGATGTTGACGTCTGTAGCGGCGAGATAAATTCGCAACGGCTCGCGACCGATCGCTTTGGTTAATACATGAGGGGAAGTCAGAAACTTTTTGAGTTCAACCAATGCCTCTTGACACTTGTCGTTCTAATCAATCTTCGACGTTTTAGCTGTCTCTTTGATTAACTGGAAGAAGGGTGTGCAACGCTTGGATGACTGGGGAATAAACCGTCTCAGAGCGGCGACACAGCCTGTTAAGATTTGGACCTCTTTCAAGGTGGATGGGCTTTTAATGTCCATGATGGCTTTAATTTGAGAGGGATCTGCCTCAATCCCTCGTTGTGTGATCAAGAAACCTAAGAACTTGCATGTGGTGAGGCCAAACGAGCATTTTGCCGGATTGAGTCGCATATTATTGAGACGAATTGTCTGGAAGGTTTCTCGTAAGTCGTCGGTGTGATCCGAGGCTTTTTGGGACTTGGTGATCATATCATCGACATAGACTTTCATATTGCGACCGATTTGCGAGGAGAATATGGTATCCATCATTTGTTGGAAGGTCGCTACCGCGTTGATAAGCCCGAAGGGCATATTTTTGTATGCGAAAACTCCCTTGTGCGTGATGAAAGCGGTTTTTTCCCAATCTTGGTTGTCCATTTTTATCTGATTGTAGCCAGAAAATGCATCCATGAATGATAAGAGCTCGTGGTCTGCGGTGGCGTCGATTAGTTGATCGATATTTGGGAACGGGTAAAAGTCCTTAGGACACGTCCGGTTGAGATCAGAATAGTCGACGCACATGCGCCATTTGCCGTTACTCTTTTTCACCAGTACCGCGTTGGCGAGCCAGGTGGGAAATTGTATTGGTTCGATAAATCCGACGGCGAGTAGGCGATCAAGTTCGGCATCAATTGCCTGTTTTTTTTCTTCTGAGAAAACGCGCTTATTTTGTTTCACTGGTCGGATTTTTGGATCAAGGTGGAGTGAGTGGCGAGCTATGACCTCTGGGATTCCTGGCATGTCACTGGGGTCCCAAGGCGAAAATATCAGAGAATTCGCGGACCAGATCAACAATGTTTTATCGTAGGGGATTCTGGAGCTCTTTTCCAATTTTGACCTTTTTCTCCGGATTTCCCAACACAACCTCTATCTCATATGTATCCTCCATGGGAACACAAGCTAAGGACGCTGGAACATCAATAACATCGTTTGGGTCGATTTCGACAACCTGGTTAATGAGGAGTCGTCGCCAAGTTTCTGTCGTGGGATCACGGCGGATAAGTAGCATTGTCTAGCTGCGAACTGATCGCCTACGACCTCTCCTACACCAAAGTCTGTGGGAAATTTCATTTTAAGGTGGGGAATCGACGTAATGGCCTTGAGGGAAGTTAGTGTGGTACGACCAAGAATGGCATTGTAGCTCGACGTCGCGTTGACAACGTGGAATTTAACCATTTGCCACGTTTGACATGGAGACACTCCAAATAAGACGGGTAAGTCGATAGTGCCTACCACCTTGACTTCATTCCCTGTGAACCCGTACAGAGGAATATTGACATTTTCTAGTTTACGGTCCCCAAGGTTCATTCGTGAATACGCGTGGTGGTAGAGGATATCGACGGAGCTGCCGTTATCAATTAGGATCTTTTTCACAGTGTTCGTGCCTACTTTGGCGATGATAACCAGGGCGTCCTGATGAGCTTCGATTATTCCCGACGGATAATCGTCATCTGAGAAGGAGATAACCGGCGTTGGGTTGTGCCTTGGCTTCTTGGGAGCCTCTAGGTTGATGGAAAACACCTCACGGGCGTACGACTTTTTGGAGTTATTAGACGAGCCTCCAACAAGCGTTTATGTTCCTCTAGATACGCCAACTCATCATCCGACCCAGCGAACTCCTCAAAACGGTGAGCTTGCAACGGTTGCTTCTTTTGTTTTCGCAACTTAAGCAGATGCAAGCGTGCGTCGCTTGTTAGCACTTTTTTGCCCGTGGGAGTCATGACCCTCAATCGTGTGTCAACGGGGGGTCCAGGAGATCCCTCGTTTTGGTCATCAGTGGGTGGGGGGGGACAACTCCCGAGGCTGTAGCACGGGGGGCAGTTGTACCTCTTCCCGACGAGGTCTGGTCACCACTTCGTTTGTGTCACCAATTTTGGAGATAAACGGCTCGCTCTCTTCCATTTCAGTTGGAACTACAGATAAAAGAGCTCATTCTAGCGCCAAATCATGTATGTAATATCGAACGACGTGAGATAATGTAATGAGTTAATTAAATTGAAGTGAAATCAGTATATATTAGAGTCAAAATGTTACATTCATTTAGGAGGTTCTCCCCTTTAGCTATTTTTCCAACCCCTTTAAATGTGGGGGTTTGGGGGTATTTATAGGAGAGTTCCCAAATGGGCCTATTACAAAATGGGCATATATACAAAAGACTATTTAAGCCCTATCGGCTAATGGGCTTTGGCCCAACATTTGTCCCCCCCTTTGTTGAAAGCCATATCTTTAGATTTGCTTAGGCCCTGAAATATCAAAGAAAATAAAATATGTTATTAAATTTAACTAAATTAAATTCGGTAGGTACCTCCGAAAAGTCGAGAGTGGGATTTGGTGAGAAAAGAAAAAGTGAAATAAAATATTAAGTTGTTTTGTTTTTGTATTTTTATTATTGGTACGGAACCCGGTACCCATTCGTGGCGTTTCGACTTCCCAAGTCACTAAGGGTGTCTTTTCTTTTTCTTTTCTACGGTAGTTGCAGGGCTATCCTTCCCACTCTATCATTTCTCTTACTCAAGTGTGTATTTCTTTCTTTATTTTCTGATAATTGCATTTTATAACTTGTCTTGGTTTGGGTCGTTCCTAAGAATTGGAGTCATGTCTACTCTTTCTTTATCGTCTGAGACCACGATTAGTACAAGTCTAGATAAACACCTACCAGTAGATGAACATCTTGACCCCCTTAAATGTAGGGGTCTGGGGGTATTTATAGAAGAGTTCCCAAATGGATCTATTACAGAATGGGCCTCTATACAAAAGACTATTTAAGCCCTATCGGCTAATGGGCTTTGGCCCAACGGTTCGATATATTTAATTACCATTTCCCTATTATTGGTGAACAACATTAACCTGTCGATAAATAAAAAAAATGAAATTTATTCCAAAAACATGTAAGAATCTATACTATATTATTAAAGACGAAACATTGAAAGTTTTGTAGTCTGGTCATGAAAGTTTTTGTAGTCTGGTCACTCAATTCATAGCCGTTAGATATTTTTGATCAAATCGATGAGAACCGTTAGATAAAATATTAAAATTATTATATAGAATATTTTTTCTATTTTTCCTAACTAAAAAATCTCATTTTCCAAAAATATTGCAAACAATTTCATTTACTAAAATAACATAATAAAGTTATAATTGCTAATAACTAACTCATTACCTTTTTAAACCAAATTGTATATTTTTTTTTATATTTTCTAACTTAAATTTCTACTTTTCTATTTTTCCTAACTAAAACATCCCATTTTCCAAAAATATCACGAACATATCTATTTAATAAAATAAAATAATAATATTATAATTATTAATGACTAACCAATTAGCTTTTTTTTTTCCAAAACGTATATTCATTTTTATATTTCATAACCAATATTTCTCTTAACTAAAACCTCAAAAATATCACGGATTATTTCATTTAGTAGCATAAAATATTAATATTATAAATCTATCTATCTATCTATACTATATTATTAAAGACGAAACATTGAAAGTTTTGGGACCTGTTTTTTTGGTACGGTACTTGCCTTATTTAATTGTTGATTTAATTATTATAAAAATTATTATAATCAGTTACCCGTTAAAATGCATTACCATTTTTTTTCTAAAAAAATCACGAGTAATTTCCTTTTCAAGATAAAACATGTTACTTTTTCTATTTACTTTACTAAAATCCCTCATTTCCCAAATATATCACGAGCAAACATTTACTTATTTATTTTAAAACATATTTTAATATTTTTAATTGGTAATTACATTTCCCCTCTTTTTCTAGAAAAATCACGGGCAATTACCTTTTTCGGCTAAAACATGTTATATTTTCTATTTTCTTTACTAAAATCTCTACTTTTCCAATTATATCACGGGCAAACCCTTGCTTATTTACTTTAAAATCTATTTTAATAATTTTAATTGACAATTATCTTTTTCAACTAAAACATGTCACCTTTTGTATTTTTCTTACTAAAACCCCTCTTTTTTTCAAAAATATCACGGGAAATCGTTACTTTTATATTTTAAAATTCAACGAAAACATGTTACTTTCTATTTTTCTTACTAAAACCCATCTTTTTACAAAATATCACGGGGAAACCGTTACTTAGTTATTTTAAAATCTATTTTAATACTTTTAATTATTTAAAAATATTTAACACACCTACTTATTTTTTTAAACAAATGCAATTAATAAAATATAAAATATAAATAATAAAATTAACAATTATTAAAAACAATTCGTGCAACGCACGGGTTTTAAGCTATATTATTAAAGACGAAACATTAAAAGTTTGGTAGTCGGATGGACGGACGGTCGGTACTTAGTGATTTTATTTAATTGCCCTTACTTATTTTTTTTAAAAACTATCACTAAATAATAACATTATTTACAACCAATTACTTTTTCAACTAAAATACATTACCATTTTTTATTTTTTTTCTAACAAAATCTTCTATTTTTCTAAAAAAAACACGGGCGGTTATCTTTTTTAACAAAAACATGTTACTCTTTCTATTTATTTTTTTTACTAAAACCCCCCATTTTCCAAAAATATCACGGGCAAACCCTTACTTATTTATTTTAAAAATCTATTTTTTTATTTTAATAATTAAAAGAATTAAAATCTATTTTAATACTTTTAATTAGGAGCACTTTTTCCACTGAAACATGTTACTTTTCAATTTTTTCATTTTCTAAAGAAATTATTATTAAATAATAACATTTTTATAACCAACTACCTTTTCAGCTAAAATACATTACTTTTTCTATTTTTTTCTAACAAAATCCTCTATTTTTCTAAAAACAATCACCGACAATTATCATTTTCAACTAAAACATGTTACTCTTTCTATTTTTCCTTACTAAAAAACCCTCATTTTCCAAAAATATCTCGGGCAAATCCCTACTTATTTATTTTGAAACCTATTTAAATACTTTTAATTACAGACACTTACCTTTTCAGATAAAACATGTTGTTTTTTCTATTTTGTCCTTACTAAAACCCCTACTTTTCCAAAAATATCACGGATAAACAGTTATTAATTTATTTTAAAATTTATTTTAATACTTTTAATTATTTAAAAAAGTTTAACACGCCAACTTATTTTTTTAGCAAATGTAAATTAATAAAATATTAAAACATAAATAATAAAAATAATAATTATTAATAACAGTGCATCGCACGGTTTTAAGCTAGTAACAATTAATACAATAAAACTCCTAATGAGTTGGCAATGGCATGAGCACAACAAACCTCAAGCACTGGATTTCGGTCATCACAGAGAAATTCAACAAGGAACTTATAAAAATGCTCCTCTGGTGGTGCAGCAGCCCGCCTCGGATCTGTTTGCCAAATATTTTCAAGGATAACAGATTTTGATATTATGATCAATTACCAGATAAAAAAATGAAAAGAAGTGCAGATATTTTACCTGTCATTATCATCTCACCCAACTCTTTAGTATACTTTTCGATCTCCAACTGATATCCGGTACTGATATTATATGTTAGCAGATTAATTGTTTCTCTCTGCAATCATAGAATTATTTTGAGGTCAAATTGAGTGTGTGCTGTTTATATACAGCACATTATTTAATTATTAAGCTGATGAGAATGTCCCTGCAAAAAGAGACGGAGTTAACAGAAGTTAACGGTAGTACACATTATTTAATTATTTTCATAGGTCAGTATTGCAAGTGAGAGATTTTGAAATCGAGTATTAAAAGTGGTCTGACACACATAATGTAGATACACATAATACACTTTACTCTTAAATTTGCGTGAACAACGAACTGCAGTTGTCAGTTTGCCCAGGTTATGATTAAACTTGGAAAGGGTAGATAGAGTCGGTTTCAGTGTTCTACCGTATTCAATTCTCTTGCTCACTTGATCAATACGAAATTATGACATTTAACGCTCCACTTTTATGATTTAACGTAGACGCGTTAGTAGTTATATTGATGGTGCCCAATATGAAAATAGACTTTGATACTACAAGTCTACAACATACAGGCTGGTGATGATGTTCTGTTTGAAATTGACAGGAATTTCCCGGCTTCAAAGGGAGGTTGTCAAATTTTATTAGAATAAACAACCATGGTTCTAGCTGTGCAAGACTCCCTTTGTAAACAAGAGCAGGACCAAAAAAAAAGAGCAAGGCAATGGCTTTGGTCACATCCAAGCAAGTCTGAATAGACGAAAACTGGAGAAAATATAAGTACTCCGCAATAAATACATTGATAACTAATCAAAGGACCGGAAAATATTAGAGTAACACGACAAATTTTGAAAATAAATACACTGATATATACAATTACAAGGTAAATGATTACAAAGCTGACTGCATTACCCGACTTCATCTTCTACAAATTTTCTACAGAAAGCCGGGTAGTAAATTTTTTACTCCCCAAAAGGATGTGAATTTGAAATTCCCCTCTACTCATACTTACATTACAAGAGGGTTACCCTTACACTCTCCAACAAAAGCAAGCACCTAAAGACTCTCGATTATTTCGGTTAATTACTCTAATTTCTTACAGACACATTTACATAAAGACTATTATAAACATATATACACTGCCAAAAGGATTTTAACTCTCGTGCTCTCATGAAAATGCAAATATTACTTCCTCTATTCTCTCCTGCTACTCAAATTTACCTTTGCTTCGATCTTTAATTTTTTTTATGTACTCTTTTTAGAAGTTCACACTCAAGAGGTTTTAAGCCATTGTAGGGATGCTACAGTTGCGCCTATCCCTGTCAAGGCAATCAAACCCCTCCACTCTCACAGCCGGTTTGTTACCAAAATTTGCCCTGCCACATGTTCCTTTCCTTGCGGATGAGGATGGGGACGAAGACATGCCGGAAGGAATGGGAATTGACCTAGGTGATAAAGGGGTGACCTTTGCATCCCCAAAATGAGCATCCTGAATTAGTGGGTTAGAAACTCTGCTCGGCGGCGACCCACAAAAAAAAGGGGGTGACGAGGCAGCTTGAGTGCACGTTTGTTCCACAGCATATGCACCCTGCAACCAAAATTCATAAGGAACTTGAATTACAATAATCTTTTATTTGCAGAACGAAAAAAAGAAACTTAACTTCATACATATGGGAAATAAGTTATTTAAAAGAATAAAAGTAAAACAATATTCAAAAGAGATCATACGCAAAAAAGTAAGAATCACTAATGCTAAAAAACAAGACCCTTTCCACTAATCAAGCCCGTGCGGTTATAGATGTTTAGCAATTATAGGTGCACGCCATTGTGCATAACACGCCGAAATAATTGCAGGTGTATGTGCGTGCAAGCATGTTGTGCGCGTGAAATAGGATAACAGAATCATACTCGTCATCAAATAAAAATCATTTATTACATAGACATATATTTATAAATTTGTATGGTACTATATACATGTAACGTAATAAACCCATGGCAGAACATTTCAACATTAGTCATGGAACCTCCATTTACAACAAAAACAGATCGACAAAGAACTCCATAAATAAACAATCAGATTCTAAAATCGGGAATATGATTTATGAATCATACTAGAATACTACGAGTTTAATACAATTGACGAGAATAAACATACCTTGGACAAAATTATGTCCAAAAGCTCAGATCCTGGTTTCGAATCACCAAGCTCCGACTGATAGCTGTCAAAAACAACAAACCATGAATTTCATATTTCTCCATATGAAACAACCAAATACTCAAAAAAGGTATTAACTTAGCAAAAAATTACCTCATATGCCATCTCAAAGATCTGATCTGCTCGTTGGCCATAGTATTAATAAGACCAAGTCGCCTCGGTTTAGGACACACTAAAGTATCCCTCTTTTCCGAGATCCCAACCGAAACAGTAACAGAGCTCCTCACATCTTCACAAGTTGCAACACAGTGATTCATACTTTCCTTTTTCTAAAACAAAACTAAATTAACACCTGCCAAAATTCCGAACACCGAAATAGAAAATCAGCCACAGATACCGCAACAAATCTAACTAATCCAAATTAAGAACAAAAACACGAAAACACGACACGAAACTCAATTATTGTCCTTTCTTATGCCAGATCTGATATCTCGAGACCTAATTCGAATCAAACATTAAAAAATCCACCTCAACTTGCAGGCTGAAGCTAATTTAACCTTTTCGATAAAATCAACACACAAAATATTAAATCACGATTACGACATGTTATCAACTTCGCAAATAAGTTTAAAATTAAACAGATCTGTTGTATATACCTATGTTCTTTGTTTTTACAGGTAATCTAAACATAATCACTACAAACAAGCATATAAAAATATAAATATTTATCATAATTAAAACTAAACACATGAAATTGAGCTAATTAACAGAGTTTCTGAGCTAATTAAACTAAAAATACATATCAATTCATGTGTAACTTATCAGATCTAAGACGCTGGCGTGTTAATTTATGTTAAAATTAGTTTATGAGCTGAATTAATGGTTTTATAAAGTGAAAAACGATAATTAGATAATTGAAAATTAGAAATTTACCTAAGGGAGCTGTACAGCAGCGGAGCTAGTAAGGGTGAGATTTAAATTAAATGAAAGATAAAAGGGGGATACGAAAGGCTAAGAAAATATAAGTGTGTATATGAAGGGGGAAAATTGGTCAGAGATGGACAAGAAGAAAAGAAAAACGAGAAAGCTGTTTCCAACAGATTTATAGAGAGGGAAGAGGGGAATTGAGACTTGAGAGAGAGATGGAGAGAGATGAGGAGAGAGAGATGAGTTTTATATTCATTAAACTATTGTAGTGAGAGAAACAAAATATTACAAAAATATTCATTTATTTGATAAAATTAACAAAAATAATTATTTCGGAAAAATGATCAATTTTATTTTTTGATTATTTTTCGAGATACTTTTTGAGTATTTCAATTTATAAAAAATATTATACTAGTAGTTGATTATCCCATATACAGAATACTCGACATGACAGTTGATATTTCATATATATGTGATACTTTACTAATTGTATTTCATAGGGTAAAGTTGGTCAAAATTTTAAAAATAAATATTTTTGTTAATTTTGTATTAAAGAAAATTAAAATCGTCTTTTACCTGAAAGAAAAAATTACATTTCTACTTGATATAAAAATTACCTGAGAGAAATGGCATTGTAGTTGATAGTTTGGTTTGGTTTACGTTTCTATTTGAATTTTTTTATTTGGAGTTGTATTTATTATTTTGTTACATACTTGGGTTTTTTGGATTTTGCTTTTAATTCTCAGCAGCAAAAATAAACATGAATGAAAAGAAAGAATTATAAAAAAGTAACTCCAAACATTGTCAATTGGCTTGAGTTTTGGTAAAATTCATTTATCTCAATAAAGAAAATTACTCTACTAATAAAATTAATATGCCAATTTTAGTGTTTATAAAAGTAAAAAAAGAGACTTTTGTTACCCGTATTTAAATAATAATAAATTTACCTCAACAAATATATTATTTTAACAATAAGACTAATAGTTTTCTTGAACTTTATATAAAATAATTTTCTCAATATAAGTGTCTATATAAATTTATTTGAAGGTAAGTTATTAGTTAAATTTATTGGTAAAACTATAAGTGACGTCATTGTATAAATTCATATAATGTAAGTAACTAGAATTGTAAAGTATGCTTAGTGAAGATCATTATTTAATTAAAAAGTAACTAAAATTATGTATATTCTATAAATAATACTCATTCTATCCCGTTTTATATGTTTTTTTTTTATTTTTCAGTGATCAATTTTTTGACTAAATATTACAAATTATTATTTTAGAAAATAGAAAGTTGCATTTAAAAAAAGAATAGATGTACTTTTGAATGATATATTTTTTTTATTTTTTTCTCAATTATATAATACATATAAATTTCAGTCAAACTTTGTTCATTGACCGGTCAAAAATCAAAAGGGACATGTATAACGGGGATTATGTTCAAATTAGAACTTTGTTCTTATTTAGAACTTAAAACTAATATAAGTCTAATCAATGTCTCATTTTTAATTTTTTGGCTGCAATACATGATAGATGTCGGTTGCAGTATACAAATTTTTTTCTTATATATTTTAAGATATAACGTTCTTCTGCAGATTATCAAGTTTTTTAAATAAATTACATGATATATTTGTAAAATAAATTAATTTTTGAATGATAAGATATTAATCATTTTCATAAAAATATAAACAAAAATCATAGTTGAAAAATGAAATTAATAATGAAATGGAGTAGTAGGTTTGGTATGAGAACATAAATAAGTTTTAAGATTTTTAATTATAAGCGGTTCCACGAGGAACCTAACTAATGGGACGGATAGAGTATATATTTTGCGGATAATAACTTTTGCAATGTTATGCATGAAGGACATTAATAATTTTTAAGATTTTGAATCATAGTAAATATTTTGCAAAATATTATATTTTATATGATTTTTATTACAAAATATCTATCATCTCCAAGACTTTCAAGAATAATACGATCTTCATAAAAATTAACTCCAAATAACTATTCTCTTTATGCTTATACATAGGGTTGAGCATTCGGTCGGAACTGGACCGAATCAAAAGAATCGAAAACCAAATTTTATAATTTTTTCGGGCTAAACCTGACAAAAATTCTCTCATGGACCGAACCAAAATAATTCGGTTATTTCGGTTCAGTTTTGAGAACCGAAATTTATTTTAAAAAAAACAATTTTTGTTGTAATTTAAATTCTCGCATGAATACAAAATAAATGTCAAACTCAAGTTATAACGTAAAAGTTACATCAAATATTCAACTCCAAACACTGAAGCAACTAGCAACCAAAAATTCAAAAGTCCAAAATAAATCAAGAGTAAAGTGCATTATGTGTACTTGTAATTTAGGTGACAGACCACTTGGGATAATCAAGTTCAAAAACTAGCACTTGCTATACTGACCTTCTAATTTACTAAAATTTTGCGTGATTCCGTCAAATTTCCCTAACTCCGTCTATTTCCTTAAGGGCAATTCAGTCTTATTCGTTTTGTATACGTATTATACATATATCTGATACATTTACTTTACCAATTCATTAAACTCATTTCACTGCACTTCCCCCCTTTGTTCACTCTCACGCCAATTAGAAGAGAATAAGAAAGCGCGATCTAAGAAGAAGAAGAGGAGTTATGTCAGTGTCGAAGAATTACCGGCAAAGAAAGGAGAACAGGGATTTGAAGTTGTTCAAAAGGTGTTTGATATGATGGGACCACAGGTTCGAATCTTGACGAACTTGGAGAACTTGAATGCTGAAGAGAAGGCAAGGGAGAATGATATTCCAATGCCTGAACTTCAGTACAATGTTAGATTAATTGTTGATTTAGCTGAGCTTGATTTACAGAAGTTAGATCGAGATTTGAGAAGTGAGAGGGAAACAGTGGTTAGTTTGCAGAGGGAAAATGAAAGGCTTAACCAAGAGGTTGTAAAACAAAAGAAGCAGCTATATAATATGGAGGAGATAGTTGCCTTCTTGGACACCGTAGGCAACGAAAGCTTGCCAGGAACGTTGACATTGACCTCTCTAGCAAAGTCATTTGGGAACTTGCAAAGGCAATATGCTGATGATTACAAACTGTACAACTTGTGGTGCATTGCATGTTCGTTTTCTATGCCTTTGTTTGTAAGGGTGTTTCAGGGTTAGGACCCTCTTCAGAATCCCACACATGGGTTGAAGGTCATATCCTCGTGGAAGAACCTGAAGCAAGGTGATCTAACTGATTCTGGTTCACCTTACACACAACTCATAATGGAAGTGTATAAATACACGATACAACTGTTGAAAAATGAAAAAGACTGAATTGCCCTTAAAAAATAGACGTAGTTAACAGAAATAGACGGAATCACGCAAAGTGTTAGTAGTTTGGAGTGTCAATATAGCAAGTGCTAGTTTTTGAACTTAAGTATCCCAAGTGGTATGACACCTAAACTGCAAGTACACATAATGTACTTTACTCATAAATCAAATACAAACAATGAAACAGGGCAACACTGGCCAACAACACAAGTTTTAAATTAAACATGAAAATATGAAATAACCATTGGTCGTCCCTGTCTAGCACTGCAGATTAGTGCAGAATAGCTGATCTTTTTAAACTCCCATTAACACTCTCAGCCCCAGGAGGTCAGGACTCCAAGCAAGCAGGACTCCAAAAAAGATTATAAATCTGAAAATATAGCAAGTAGTGAGTTAAAAGATTAGCATTCTGGTGACAAAAGTGAATAAGTGATGCTACTATTATCTTCCTTAAATTAGCTGTAGCAGACATGTATATCGCTATTTATCAAACATTATACAAATTTTTTTAATTTTTTTGCTAAAGAATTATACAAATTTTAATAACAATAATTGAGAATATGGAATCAAACATGAAAAAAGACACAACTTTCATGTAAAGTGTACACTAGTCACCGTCCAATCTTGATGACGATTTTGGATGTAAATTGGCACCGAAGATACTTCAAATAACTGATACTACAATCAAGTAAATATAGAAATATTATGTGTCCATTGCCTAGAAAATTTTTAGACCATAACAGTGTTCTTTATACAAATGCCTACGGAAAAAAGATGTCAACACACCTCTCAAGGAACTTATCATTTCCTACTAAAAATGTTGAAAATTGCATAACAGTGATGCCCTCAATAGGAAGGACTTTATCACCAATTTTGTTGTCCTCTCATCTACTAATAACTATAGCAAGTAAATCTGGTTAGGCGCCTAGGCCAATGATAATTTTATGTATGCTTCTGCGTAAATACATAACCCTTAAGTTAGTGTTGTGTTTTGAGTGCACATGGAAAGAAATACATCAGCATACATAATAAGGAACATAATGTATGAATCTGCAAGACTGTAAATACTGAATGTAAACACTAAAGTAACCAGTTGTACAACAAAGTACCAGTACTGGAAAGTGCAACCAGTTTGCAATCAGTTTATTCTACAATTAGTTTGCAGTTTGCACTTGGTACAGAGTCACAGACAGTATCACAATAGGCACCTATTCGTCGATGTCCAGGTTTATAGTTGCATCACCATGTTTGTTCACACTAAGACTAAGAGCTGAAAAGGCTGTAAAATAAAAGAACACATCAACCACATCAAAATACATATACTAATTATTTACGAATGACAACTTAAATTTAAATGGTAAAATGCATAAACAAGAATATACCTTCTGTAAATCTTTTAGATCAACAATATCTTCTTCAATTGACTTTGGACGTTTATATGAACGTAATCAATCTTGAGCACAAAGTGAACCTCCACAACTTTAGGCGACAAAGAACTTCTATAAGGATCAATGACTCCCCCCCCCCCCCCCCCCCCGCCCCCCGCGGCACTAAAAGCGAATTTCGATACTACGGTGGAGATAAGGATTGTTAGCACATCACGGGTAAGTTGTGAGAGGATTGTAAACCTACTTGAATTAACTTTTCACCATTTCAAGATATCAAACTCATCATTTTTTGTAACAAAGACACTCTCTTTAAGATAAATATCCAATTCACGCTTGGATTCTTCTTCTTCACTCTCTATTTTTTGTCTCATAAATCTCTCACCTAATGCCGATTGCGTTCTTGAAGTTGTACTCGAAGATTTATTTGATGATGAACCTTGATTCACTTGAGCTTGAGTATTTTTTTTGGTTGACAAGTCTTTTTATACTCTTCAAATAACTCTTTCACCACTACTTTTGTGTCATTTTCCAACTTCCAACCAATTTCATTTCCATATTCTTCAACAAGTGCAAACTCAAGAAACTCTAATTTGTACCTAGGGTCAATAAAACCGCCACATAAATGAGTTTGTTCATTTTATTTACATCACCCCAATACTTCTCATATTTCTCTTTCATCTTCTCACCCATATATCTCACATCAACATCATCACTCTTCATCCACTCCTTCAATAACAAATTAACCATGCTAATCTCATGATAGAATATATTAGATGTAACATACAAAGATCCCGATATTTTCAAAGTTAGTTCATAAAAATGAACAAACATTTCAACCAATCGTCTAACATTATCCCAATCCTAAGATGTAGGCACCCCCTTGTTCATTAAGTTCAATTAAAAAGTATGGATCCATGTGTTCAAATAATTGAAATGTTTTTTCAAGTTTTTGGGCAACTTTTAACATCAAATAAGTGGAGTTCCATCTTGTACTTACATCCAAGCATAACATAGACTTGCAAGCAATATTTTGTAACTCAACACACTCCTTGAATTTGGCTAGTCTAGTCGGAGATTGATTAACAAATCTAACCGCATTTCTCACTCTTTTAATCGATACTTTCATATCTTTAATTCCATCATTCACAATCAAATTAATTACGTGTGCGATACATCTCATGTTCATATACTTTCCATTCAAAAAACCAGCCCCTAGAAGACAACCTATCTTTCAATAATTCAATACAAGTATAATTTGAACTTGCATTATCAACCGTAATTGCAAACAATTTTAAAATTCCTCATTCCTTCAAGTACATATCAAGGTCCCTAGCTAAGAGCTCACCCTTATGACCCTCAATAGGACAAAATTTAATTATTTTTTTATGTAACATCCAATTTTTATCAATGTAGTGAGACATGATGCACATATAATTAATCTTTTGTATTAAAGTTCAAGTGTTCGTGGCAATACAAACTCTTTGACCCGACATCTTAAAATATGTAGTCAACTTTTTCTTTTCATCTAAAAAAATTTGGTAACAATCTCATGCGACGGTAAAACGAGATGGGATCTTAAAAAGTGGTTGGGTGGTATACATGAAATCTTTAAATCCCTCACCCTCGACAAATCTAAATGGTAGCTCATCAATAATGATCATGGCGGCTAACTTGTGTCTATAAACTTTTTGGTCAAAATGCCATTTTTTAAGAATGCTTTCATTTTCTCCTATGGGTTTGCAAGGACAATTGTGTTTGTTTTGATTCACCATTAAGTGGGAGTTTCTTGCAAACTTTAAGATGCTTTGCAAGTGAACTAGTTTCATTTGTAGTAGGGTAGGAGTAATATACCTTTTCGCAATATTTGCATCTAGCTCCCAAGAACCATTCTGCATCCGTGAATTTGATGAAATGATCCCACACTTCCGACCTCTTGTTTGTTTTCTTTCTTTTTCACTTAGAGCTAGCTTGAGCTTGAATATTAGGATCATTAGAATCTTCTATCCCGTGTCGGGTTGTGAAATTGTATTTAACATTATTCCAAATTTTCAACTGAAACAAAGAGAAAATAGATTATTAGTAAAGTAAAGCTACTGGACATCAAGAATAAATTGAAAACCTAATTGAACATCAAAATATTTAAAACAAAATCTAGCTTAATTAGAAAGAACAGTAAAAGAACAAAATCTAGCAGCAAATTAGTAATTAAGAGAACATAGCAACAACTTCGTGAATCTTTCTTGCGGATTTCAATTTACGCCCCTTGAATATAGCAGCAGGTTTTTGAATCTCTGATTCTTGAATTAAAATATCTGATTCCTGAATATCGATTATAGATTTACAATTTATTGAATTAGAGGTTCTTGAATCTATGATTATTGAATTAGAATATCAACGACTAGGGTTTAGTAATTAGTCGTGTAAACTGATTGATATTTTGTACTGAACTCTGAACTGAACTACTAATACATTATACATATATAGGCCATTATATTACACATATAAAATTAATATATAAAAAATATATAATAAAATATTCGGTCTATTCGGTTCTAACCGATTTTTTAAAAAAAAACCGGATCAAAACGAAATTTATTTCAATCTATTCAGTTCAGATAAAAAAAACCAAAATTTCAGAAAATGAAAACCAAACCGAACCAAAAGTATACGATTCAGTTCGATTTTTCAATTATGCTCGGACCTACTTATACAAGTGAAAATATTCAGGATAGATCGCAAAAAAGTCAAAAAGTCCGGGAGAGTGGTATTAATTTCTGACGGAGAGGCGCGGGGGTTGCTCCTGTCAGAATCTCATCGATACCTGCACCTACTTCATTTCCGATATTAGAATATTCTAAAACTTTCAAATTGTATACAAATTCCTGCATCTAACAACTACTCCTTTGATAATCAGATTCGAACTTAACTTTTAATTAATACTATGCTTAAAAAGTATAAGTAGAAATGCTACGTTCCTAACACGAAAGAGCAAATATTAAAACATACTTAAATTGTTAATTTGCTATCACATTCATTAATCAATTGTTATAATTTGGGTTTAAATTAAAGTGTAGACAAATATAAACACGTTTAGGAGACTAGTTAAACATAAGTGGAGGGACAAAACTCCATGTTTTAAGCTGTTCGGTGATCTAGTTTTGGGAAGAGCAACAACTTTGCAGAGTGATCACGTTTTTATTCAACAGTCACTTACCAATTCCCATTATATCTATATTAATACCTTATATATAATAAGCGTAAGGGAGATCTTATCCAAAATTTTGGTCGGTCACTGTACTACCAAAAGTATATGATCCGTTGGATTATAAAACTATAAATATTCAAATAGATGAGGACTGTTAGATATAATATTAAAAATTGTATTTGATTAATAATAGGATAGTATTTAAATACTAAAAGATGTATTTTGATAATTTAAACCAACTATAAATGGGTTTTCTATATTGAATAGAAATCTTTATGTAAAAATTCGTAATTATCTTTTCTCTTTAGTTTATGGATAGTTCCAGTTAGATAAAAATTAATAAACCATCATTAAATTAAAGATAATTTTGTTAGCTTCGCATGGGCTGTAAAATCGTTAAAATCTGTTGTCTAAAACTCAAGATAGAGCCCAAACAGTAAAGTGATTATCTAAATTTTAATAAATATTTTTTTTATTGTAGATTTAATTTTTTTCCTAATTCTTTTAAATTTATAAATTCTATTTTTATTTCAATAAAATATTAAAATCAATTTAAGAAAAAATTAAAATCGATATGGTCCGTGTACGATCACTATACGACCAAATTAATAATTACAGTTAGATCTTAAATAGATCGATTAGAATTGTTAGATCTAATATTAAAAAGTGTATCTGATTAATAATATAATTATATTTAAATACTAAAAAGTGTATTTTGATAATTTAAAAGTTTTCTATGTAAAAATTCTTAAATATCTTTTCTCTTGAATTTATGTATACTTCCAATTAGATAATAATTGTTAAACCAAATATCAACATAACAATTCATATTGATTATAATATTAAAAATTATCAATATAATGCTGATATATATCATACTAACAATGATACACGTGAACCTAAAGAGACTTACGAGAACGCCTGTACATAAATAAATTTAAACACTTTTTTTTTCTGAAGGAACATAACAATTTGATTAATCCAAATTATAATTATATTATTTTACATATAACAAACATAAAAGGATAATATCAAAATATTATTAAAATATTGAGGGTTTCATATTCATAAAAGATAATTTTGAATATAATACTTATATTAAAAAGTGTATTTGATTAAAGGTATGATTATATTTCAATACTAAGAAGTGTGTTTTGATAATTTAAACCAATTATAAATTGGTTTTCTATATTGAATTGAATTTTTTATGTAAAAATTCTTAACCATCTTTTGTTTTCGGTTTATGTGTAGGTCAACAGGTCAAGTTAGATAATAATTATTAAACCATCAATAAATTAAAGAAAATTTCGTTAGTTTCGCATGGGTTGTAAAATCGTCAAAATTCAAATTTTAAAACTCAGGATATAACCCAAATAGTAAAGTGAGTATCTAAATTTTAATTATTTTTTTTTATTTTTGTAGCACCAGTTTATTTATTTTTCCACTAATTGTTTTAAATATAGAAATTTTATGTTTCTTTCAATAAAGTATTAAAATTAATTAAGAACAAATTCAAATCGATAAAGAATATAATAATATGAGAATAAAATTTTATATAATCATAACATAATTTTCATTCTATTTAATAATTTTTAAGTAATAATGTATTTTAAAATTTTATATACACTGTAAATAAACCGAAACATTAAAAGTAAAAGCAGTTAGTAAGATACTTATATCAGTATATACTTGATATCCTTATTATATTAAATCCTTATATATAATAAGTATAATATGGATCTTATCCAAAGTTTTGATGGTACGGTCTTGGACAACCAAACTAATAAGGACCATTATACCTTAACTAGATAAATGAAAATCGTTAGATCAAATATTAAAAAAGTGTATTTTATTAATAATAAGATTATATTTAAATTTTAAAAAGTGTATTTTGATAATTTAAACCAAATATAAATAAGTTTTCTATATTGAATAGAATTCTCCATGTAAAAAATTCGTGACTTTATTTTCTCTTTCATGGACAATTCCAGTTAGATAAAAATTGTTAAGCCATCTTTTAATTAAAGATAATTTAGTTATCTGGGTGTAAAATCGTCAAAATCTAATTTTTAAAACACAAGATAAAGCCCAAATTAGTAAAGTGGGTATTTAAATTCTAATAATCATTATTACGTCATCATTATTTTAATGTCAATTTAATTACTTTTTTCTAACTATTTTAAATTTAGAAATCTATGTTCAAAAATTGAAATCAATCTAAGAAAAATTCAAATCAACAAAGAATATAATAATACGAGGATAAAATTTTATAAAATTGTGCATATTTTTTATCTTATTTTATTAAATTTTTTATCATAACTAATTAAATATTATTTATTATTAAATAATAAATTATACGCAAATGGTGATTTTGTTTTATAAGAACTCATAGAGGCCTAATTTCATTGTTAGCAGGACTATATTCATATTTTAAAAAAACCGTATTTTGGAATTTTAGACTCAACTACAGAAGAGACCTAACTTTTTTAACCTATATACATTGTAAATTATTAAATTCGAAACTTTAAAAGTT
The DNA here is from genome assembly GCA_030848705.1 of Heracleum sosnowskyi. Lineage (NCBI taxonomy): Eukaryota > Viridiplantae > Streptophyta > Magnoliopsida > Apiales > Apiaceae > Heracleum > Heracleum sosnowskyi. Next base: position 9,684,463 of record CM061238.1, read on the forward strand.
TGTTAATCCATTAGTATAGTACTTTTTTGAAAAATCGTACTTTATAAAAAATATTATCAAATAACCCATGTCTACAAGAAAAAAAAATGAAAAAATTCTTATTTTTCAAAAAAATCCTGTAAATTTTAATATGTTGTTGATAGATTCAAACCTTAGATCATTGCACGTGATAAATTTTACTCTTATATCTAACGTTTCTCAACAATTTAATTTGAAAGATCCAACGATTATGAATTGAGTGATCAAGCGACCATACTTATAAGAAAGCTTTCATTATTTAGTCTTTAATATAATAACATAGATTTTTACGGGATATACTATAAAAAAATGAATTTTTTACAGAATTTTGATCGTCACGGTGTACTACTTTAAAAGATAAACTATTACAAAAAAAAAATTATATTTTAATTGATAATGTATTTTCTCAAATGTTCAAAGTTCCCGCATCATTAACATATTACAAAAGAGAATATATTATATTTTAGCAATAAATATTTTAAAAAAATATATCAAAAAAATATTTAAAAAATTAATGATGTTATCGTGGTAGTTTGGTCCTAAATACTGCCAAAACATTCTCAACCGTTAGATCCAATACTTTGAAAAATAGAGGATCAAGATTATATCATATAAAAAGAAGTTATTATCTAAAAATGATATAAGTTAAAAGATATTATATTAGGATTGGATTTTCCAAAAAGTTAAAACATAAAAAAAGTTGTAATTAAATAAGGAAACCCATTTAATATCAAAATAATAAAAATCGTTTAATCTTAAATAGATAGGTGAAAACCGTTAGATTTAAAATCTAAAAATAATTATAAATAAAATTTAAGTAACCGTGCATCGCACGGGCTATAAGCTAGTATATATATATATATATATATATATATATATATATATATATATATATATATATATATATATATATATATATATAGGCTAGTGATCAAATACAAACCTCTTTTAAAATACAAACTAAGAACCAATCTAAACCCTTAGATTAATATAATCTAATGGCCCCCTATATGCACAACACACAACTAAAATACACCATCCCACACTCAATCACACCTACTCCCTTCGTTTTTAATTTGACTTTTCCCGTCAATCAGAGAGTTTTTTTTTGAAATCCGACTTCACCGTATTTTTCTCCATCTCCCAACGATCGATTTGCATACCATATGTGCTATGTTTCGACGCGATTTGAAAAATATTTATTTAGTTTGTAGGTTTGTAGTCTAAGAGTGGTTTGTAGTAGAATAGCCCCCTATATATATATATTTTAAAACGGAAATTAATTCATTAATAAAAAGCCATACGACATCTACAAAAACAACCGAGTCGAACAAACGTAAAACAGATCATATCGCTGATTACAGTCTTCATGGAGAGACAATCAAGCGATTTGTTGAAATGATATATACACGTATACCTCATTCGTCACAACCAGTTTGAGTTATCGACCGTAATTGCTAAAGACAAAGATAAAATGATGTGTTCCAGCAGATAGTAGAAAGCTTGATGATCTTAATTTACAAAAACAGAAAATGTTTGTTACAATCTCCACACTTAGGCTTCATGGCTTTATAACAGAATAACAGAATTATAGAATGTAAAATTACACTTTTGACCCCTCGACCTTACTGAAAAGACCTAAACACCCTTGTTGCACATTAATTGCAATCCCATAGAAATCTTAATCATTGAATCAAAACCTTAGAAAATCACGCAGATCTAACATATCGAACGTTAGATTATTCCAAAATACACAAAAACACACTAAGCTCTCACAAGGAGAGGATAAACAAAAATCAAATGAATTGGGAACAAAACTCATCAAGATGAGGTTTAAATTTTAATTAAACAAACAAAACAAACTAAAAGGACATAAATCCTTACTAGGAAATAGAATTATTGGAAAAAACAAGAATAAATCAAAGAAATTAATTGATTTTAATTAATTAATTAATAAATCCATTTTATATTTTTAATCCATTTTCAATTCAACTTCAACAATTTTATTTTGATACAAATTCAGCGGAACATTAGGAAGTCTTAACCACTTTACTATTGCCCTAATGACCATTTCACTACTGAAATACATGCCCTAGGGTCAATATTTACGTACTGATTATAAATTAAAAATTTCAGAGCACACCACAGCTGTATGATACTCACTGCTACAAGATTTTTTTTATGTTCACTCATGGAGAGAAAACTTTCAAGTTGGTCAGATTTTTAACAATATTTACATAGTCCTGTTATTAATTGCCGCGTTATATTGAGATCCGAAAGTTAGCTCCTTTAGTTCTTCCATGTTATAAAATTGAGCAATGTGAGAGATTTTAAAATGATCTTTAAAATTGTTTCTGAAATATTATATTTTAATTCATGAAACATATGTATATATATAAAGACCGTCTTTTGATTTAAGATACCCATCAAATTCATTATTGTCAGCTAAGCATTTGAAATTTTTGAAAACATTTTGAGAACTTTAACAATTTTCTATAAAATTTTCGAGTTACGGGAGTGTCCATAATACATGTTACTTTTCTTGGAACAGCGGCATATACGGTATACCACTGGTCCTGTATATCCATGCATGTCTATGAATTCAGGATCAAAAATAAAAGAGAAATATTAGGAGTATTAAAATAGTTTACAATTTTTTTCTCAAATACACGTAATAAATTTGATTTATTGAAATAAGAGCATCTTCAATGAGTTAAAACCCTTAGCTAAAAATCTAGTTGACATACCAAAAATAATTTTTTTACATAATTTGTAAAAAATTGAGCACTCAAATGGGACAAAACTCTTATCTATAATTTTAGTCAACCCCTTCTCGTTGGTTATATTTGTTGATCCTCTAAGGACATGTAACATAATTGTCGCGTCATTAGTTATTGAGATAATATATTATATTTATAATAACTTGAAATAATTATAACATAATATTTTTTGAATATAGCCAACCATTATAACCAATAACATTGGAGTACATTATCTTACAAGTTCAACAAATTTTAAGCGATTATCTATTTATTTGAATATAACTAACCAATTTACATAACGACGTTGGAGATCCTCTAATAAATGAGCCTCTGAAATAGTATCAATCAAATAATTTCATACTGACCCATCAGCCATGTCATGTTATTTATAAATAATTTTTTATATCCAATTTTATTTCTCTCACACTACTCAACATAAAATATCACAAAAACTTACTTGAAGCAGGTGTTCTAATTTTACATTTTGATTTAATTTGACGGAATGCGGTGATGCAGAATTGTTAAAAATGGTAAATGAAAGAGAGGTCCATGAATGGCCAGGTGGGCCTGGAGCACATGAAATGAACTACCTTTTTCATGTGGGAATTTGAATGAATGGCCCTTGGAGAAGAACATGTTCTCAACTTTTGTGGCCTTATTTATTTATTTTTTCAGCAAAACATAAAGCTGTATGGAATAAGATATCTTACCTAACTTCTCGGTGTGTGACTGCAATTTGCATTATCACCCTTTTCTTTTCTTTTATTTTATTTTAGTCCAAATCCAACAAAATCTTGCGTCTCGTCTATTATGTATACATTTTAAATAACTTAACAAAAAAAAATACAGTTTAAATAACTTAAATATTTTTATGTTCTTATCCTAACTTAGTATTGTCAAAGAAAGAAAATGGTAAAATTAATAATATGTAAAGATAAGACACAACAAAAGTGCTTTTAAAAGAGTTCTGAGTGAAGATTTTATGATTAATGAAGGTTGCTTAAACTTTTGCTTTATTCAATTATTATCGTAGTTTCTGATTTGTTGCTACGGGAAAAGGACCTACACACTCTTGATTGGCGGTAAATTATCAACTACCCAGTCCACCGGTCAGCAAATTATAACAGGAGCATCTATAACGTAATTGGCTAAAATGGTTGGTTAAAATAGTAATTAGCTAAAATTTGTCGAACCTGTAATGTAATGTGCTCCAATGGTATTGGCTATAAATATTAAATTTATATGTATAACTTTGTTACAACTCTTGATAGGTTCGACAAATTTAGCCAATTTCAAATATAATTTAACAAATTGGCTATAATTTACCTAAGGGTTTTGCATAGTTGAAACTTTATATTTTGTACAAATTATGTAGTATAAATTATGTCACGTATGACAAATGGGTTGTCACATTGAAGATGCTCTTACAATTCTTTTTATCTTTTTCGGGATTGGATGTATTCTCTATTAAATCTTTTGAGAAGATTGACGTCAGCTATCTCACCTGTTCACTTTTGATATTTGATTTGGAGTAATATTATGCAATCCAAAAAAATGTCCCAAAACTTATATAAAATAACATGGAAGACACGTGATCTCTTTTAATTCGTAGGCGCATATGTATGTAATCGGGGTCCCATATTTATATTAAGAAAGTTACCGATTAAAGGACATTTGGAAGATTTTTTGGGACAATTTTTGGATTCTCTAGCATTTTTCTTGATTTATTTGTCATAAATTTAATAATCCGGTCTAATACGAACCTTTAGCTACAATTAGGTAAGTCAAAAAAATTCGAAAAATCCGATAAATTCGATATTGGTATCTGAAATAAAGCGGATATTATAATTTTGCCCTTAAAGTTGCCCTTACAGATTATAAATGCCCTTACAGATGCCCAAATTTGGTGACAAAAGTACATTTGGTGATCCTTCAATACCAAATTTGGTAACTTTCAAAATTCCAACTATACCTTTATGTTTGTTAAAAAAACAAGTTTTTTTTTGTACTTTTCAACTTTAGATTTATTAAGAATATAAAAATGAGAAAAAGTTAGAATATTCCATTTTTATGTAAAAGATTCATTTGAGTGTCAAGTATAGTGTCAATTGAATTGGAGTATATTTTATGGATAGTGTCATTTTGACACCAAAATAGTGTTATAGTAACATTATTTTGGTGTATTGGATTGGAGATGGTCTAACAACGTGTCTAAGCTAAATAAAATTTATTTTTTGAGTTATCACAAAATTATGTAACTTATAAATTGCATTTATAAATTTTAGTTGGCTAGACATAAACTACAAGATAAATTATTCTACAAGATACTTTTAATAAATTAAAATAAATCAAAAGTCTATGTTAATTTATACTAATACATATGTGTTCCCAAATATAGTGATGTTATTATATATGTTAAGAAGATTATCCTCAGAGAGCATTTTTTAAATATATTATGTATAAATTTTAATTTAGTATATCATTTAATTTTTTAGCTAAAGATTCTTTTTTTATTGAAGTTGATATAATATAGTGATGTTTGTGTTACAAATGAAGTGCGTGTTTAAGATATTACAAAAAAATTGACTTATATATCTTAAAATGAGTAAATGCCATATAAGTGATAGTTGATGAATTCTTATAAGTTATACGGGTGTTTAGATAAATTTACTTATAAGTTAGTGAAGAATTTGCTAAATTAAATTTGAAAAAATAATTTTTAAATACAATGATTTCAACACTTGTATTTTAAATTAAAAAAATATTTAAAAACACAAATGTAAAAATATAAAATATTAGAAAAATAAAGAAATCAAAGAATAAGTTGATAAGTTAAGTAAAATGTTGGTGATTTCTAACATTCAACTTATCAACTTATAAATTATAAATTATCAATACACAAACACCCCATAAACTTTTATCGACTTATAATACATAGGTCAGGTCAACCAAACACGGCCGAAATAACCTAGATGTGTCATGTTAATATATGAAATGAAATAAAGTTTGACCAAAAGAATCAACATTTGATACTCCACTCTTTATCGTATATAATTCTTATAGCTCAGTTGCACTTTGAAATGTCCCTTGCTAAATGCCAAAGGAACAATACAAAGCACTATCACTTAATTGGAATCCAGACAAGAGACCAACACAATTAAATTCCATACCTATTTGCTTAAAATTGAAAGAAAAATAATCAAATATTTCAACTAGAAAGAAAAGGGTTCCTCGAAATGTCAAAGTTTATGGTTGTTTACAACTTGTTCCAAATTGTGTGGTTCATGCCAATGGCTATCTAAAAGAAAGAAAGTGAAATGCATCAACACAGGCAGGAGCCAGCCCAGGAAAGAGATACGCACGCGCCTATATATACATCAACATCGTAATTGATTTGATTTCATTTTTTCTAAAATGATTTGCAGTAATGCTTACTCCAAATCAGTCCTATTTGTAACACTTTGACTAGGGGTACTTAATTATTGTGACAAGGACGCTACTTCAACCATAAACACTTTGTAAATGACAGTTTTGTAAATATTAACTTCATAAATAATTAACAAAAAAAAAAAGATTAACTTCATAAACATCCGGCCCATTTTCATTTTTGTACACATAAAAACTCTTCCAAACAACAAACTTTAGAAACAGTTTGGGCTCAGTCACCTAATCCAAACCAATACCAAAGTGCTGTTTTTGGGCTTCACATTTTGCTTCTTCTTTAGTTACACTTTTGTCTTTTACAGTTATTTTAACTAAAAAAAAATACTATTTATTCTTTTATTAATTTTTTTCTAACTTCAAATTTAATTGAATATTTACAAATAGACTACAATTAATAAAACAATTGCGCAAATAAATATGATCTACATACATCAGAAACTCGATAAAATGATATAAAAATTTTCGACGACAACATAATAATATATATAAATATATATGTCTATAATCTTTATTAAAAGCAGAAATCATGGTAAGTCATGTATACCGCGGTATACATATAATTATTAATATCTTAATATATTTAACTTAATTTCAAATTAATATATCTATACTCTTTATTAAAAGCAAAAACCCTATGTTATGCCACGTATACCGCAATATACATATAATTATTAACTAGCTTATAGCTCGTGCGATGCACGGTTACTTAAATTTTATTTATAATTATTCTGTTTATAATTATATTTTTATTGCCCATGCAACACATGATTGTTTTTTTAATATTTATAATTATATTTATTTATGAATATTTTAATATTTAAAAGTTATTAGTTTACATGATTAAATTATTGTTAAAAAAGATTTAGCCAAAAAAAATTATAGTTAAAAATTTGATATTTATTATATTTTACACGCTCAATTTAATATTTGTTTATATTGAGTTATAAAAGTTAGATTTGACCAATTTTAGAGTCCACATGAAATTCACAAAATAATCTTTAATTTAGTTGTGGTTTAATAGTTCTTTTTCAATTAAAAACTATTCTAAAACTAAAAAGAGAATAAAGTGACGAAATTTCATGTTGAGAATCCTATTCGATTTACGAAATCTACTTATATGTAGTTTAGATTATTAGAATACCCTTTATTAACCAAATACAATTTTTAATGTTAAATCTAACGGTTTTCACCTATCTATTTAAGATTAAACGATTTTTATTATTTTGGTATTAAATGGGTTTCCTTATTTAATTACAACTATTTTTATGTTTTAACTTTTTGGAAAATCCAATCCTAATATAATATCTTTTAACTTATATCATTTTAGATAATAACTTCTTTTTATATGATATAATCTTGATCATCTATTTTTAAAAGTATTGGATCTAACGACTTAGAATGTTTTGGCGGTAATTAGGACCAAACTACTAGGATAACATCATTAATTTTTCTTAATATTTATAAATTTTTTAGTTTTTAATTTTTTTAAATAGTTATTTCTAAAATATAATATACTTTTTTTGTAATATGTTAATGATCACTCAATCCATAATCGTTGGATCTTTCAAATTAAATTGTTGAAAAACGTTAGATATAACAGTAAAATTATCATGTAGAATGATCTAAGGTTTGAATCTACCAACAACATATTAAAATTTTCAGGTTTTTTTGAAAAATAATGATGACATAATAATTATTATTAGAATTTAAATACTCACTTTACTAATTTGGGCTTTATCTTGTGTTTTAAAAATCAGATTTTGACGATTTTACACCCCACATGAAGATAACTAAAATATTTTTAATTAAAAGATGGTTTAATAATTTTTTTCTAACTGGAATTGTCCAGGGAAGAGAAAAAAAAGTCATGAATTTTTACATGAAGAATTATATTCAATATAGAAAACTTATTTATATTTTGTATATTTGGTTTAAATTATCAAAATACGCTTTTTAGAATTTAAATATAATACCATTATTAATAAAATACAATTTTTTAATATTTGATATAACGATTTTCATTTATCTAGTTAAGATCTAATGGTCCTTATTAATTAATTTGGTTATCCAAGACCGTAAGACCAAAATTTTGGATAAGATCTTTATTATGCTTATTATATATAATGATTTAATATAATAAGGATATCAAATATATACTCATATAAGTATCTTACTAATTACTTTTACTTTTAATGTTTCGGTTTTATTTACAGTGTATATAAAATTTTAAAATACATTATTACTTAAAAATTATTAAACAGAATAAAAATTATGTTATGATTATATTAAATTTTATTCTCATATTATTATATTCTTTATCGATTTTAATTTGTTCTTAATTAATTTTAATACTTTATTGAAAGGAACATAAAATTTGTATATTTAAAAGAATTAGTGAAAAAATAAATAAATTGGTGCTATAATAAAAAAAAATATTTATTAAAATTTAGATGCTCACTTTATTATTTGGATTTTATCCTGAGTTTTAGAAATTGAATTTTGACGATTTTACAACACATGCGAAACTAACAAAATTATCTTTAATTTAATGATGACTTAATAATTATTATCTAACTTGACCGGTTGACCTACCCATAAACCGAAAAGAAAATATGTTTAAGAATTTTTACATAAAGAATTCAATTCAATATCAAAAATCAATTTATAATTGGTTTAAATTATCAAAGCACACATCTTAGTATTTAAATATAATTCTACCTTTAATTAAATACACATATTAATATAAGTATTGTATTGAAAATTATCGTTTATGAATATGAAACTCTCAATATTTTAATAATATTTTGATATTATCCTTTTATATTTGTTATATGTAAAATAATATAATTATAATTTGGATTAATCAAATTGTTATGTTCCTTCAGAAAAAAAAGTGTTTAAATTTATTCATGTACATGAGTTCTCATGAGTCTCTTATAACGTAGGATCCATGTGTATCATTGTTAGTATGATATACATGAGCATTATATTGATAATTTTTAATATTGTAATCGATATGAATTGTTATCTTGATATTTGGTTTAACAATTCAAGAGAAAAGATATTTAAGAATTTTTACATAGAAAAATTTTAAATTATCAAAATACACTTTTTAGTATTTAAATATAATTCTATTATTAATCAGATACACTTTTTCATATCAGATTTAAAAATTCTCATCGATCTATTTAAGATCTAACTGTAATGATTAATTTGGTCGTATAGTGATCGTACACGGACCAGATCGATTTTAATTTTTTCTTAAATTAATTTTAATATTTTATTGAAATAAACATTGAATTTATAAATTTAAAAGAATTGGAAAAAAAATTAAATTGGTGCTACAATAAAAAAAAATATTTATTAAAATTTAGATAATCACTTTACTGTTTGGGCTATATCTTGAGTTTTAGACAACAGATTTTAACGATTTTATAGTCCACACGAAGCTAACAAAATTATCTTTAATTTAATGACGGTTTAATAATTACTATCTGTTGGGATTTATGGGTGATAGCATAGGAACAACTTAACTTTGTATATACTTAATTTTTTAATTAAGTAGAACATACTGTCACAGCCAAAGTATGTTCTTGTAATCAGTATGCAATGTTATTTTAATTGTGTAATTTGGAAGAAGTTCACTTTCTGTGTTCAAGCCTCAAAGAACGCATATTAGATGACAGCATGAATAAAGGTTACTGTCATAAGCATTGACAGTAAGATTACAAGAAGACAGAATGTTGCAAGTCAAGACAGCATATTCACTCTGACAGCAACATTGGCGGAAGACTACGCGACATCAACTTTAGCCCTCAACAGCAAGTTTGGAAACCTCGACAGCACACTATGCGGGGAACTCCTACTGTCACCAAAAGCACATTCCTGTGACAGCAAGCTTTGCGGCAAAAGTAACTGTGTTGAGAAAGATCCTTGTTCTAGGTATCTTTCTCAGTCAAACCCCGTGACAATTTCAATGTTCAAGAAACAGGCGTGTTGCAGTATCCCTAAGCTGCACCAAGTCTGCAAGACTACGACAGAAGCTTCAAGCACTGCAAACAAAAGCGAATCAATTCAAGAGCAAGGTCAAGTCTCTATTTGCTGAATTGTTTTAGCTAGAAATAGAATGAATCTAGGTTGCTTTCTTTGTAATGTATATCTGACATTGTTAGCAATTTAGGAAAGTCACATGGGTAGACACTTTGTAAGAAGCTGCCACTTGATAATGACAGCAGCTTCACAGACCCGTGTTGATAGTGATAGGATTAGTTTTATACTTAGACTATCAATTCATTCTAGGTAGAAAAAGAAAGACAAACAAGTGTCTTGGAAAAAAATCGAAGCTCAAGAATTCTCTCTTGAGGTTGTAGCAACACTTTGCAAAATAAATAAAACATTTATTTTGTGAATCCTGTCTTCTCTACTATACTGTTTGTGAATGCATACATATTATTGATAACATTAAATCTTAGTTTTAGTTGTTGGAACTGAGATTGAATTTTATCAGTATTGCATTCATCCCCCCCCTTCTGCAATACACAAGGACCAACAACTGGTATCAGAGCATCAGATTAACATACATATCTGAGATCCCGACGACAATGCAGAAATCAAACAGTATCAGGATCCCAGCTTTTGATAAAGAGAACTACAACATTTGGAAAAGAAAAATCTTGTTGTTTATCAAAGCTGCAAATCCACTATACCCAGGTATACTCGAGAATGGTCCTTTCATACCAAGGAAGGAAATTGAAGCCACAACAGTAAATGGTGAAATCATTCCTGCACATTGGGTTCCCAAAGATCCCTCGGAATTTTTGGAAACTGAGAAGGAGAAAATGGTGCTAGATGATCACTTGCAACTCATCTTGCTCGATTCTCTCACGTTGGATAAAGCCATGTGTGGAAGTGTGATAAGCTGCACATCAGCCAAGGAGATGTGGATCAGGTTAGCCTTACTCTGCGAAGGAAGTGAAGAAGTTAAAGGCAACCAAAGGCAAATACTTATATCTCAATATGAGGCATTCATGGCCAAGCCTGGTGAAGACTTAACCTCCATGTTTGAAAGGTTCAGTAAGCTCTTAACTGAACTGCAGATACATGGCAAGTACTATGACAGAAAAGAATTGAATGTCAAGTTCTTGCTTACACTGCCTGATCATCTTGAACACAAGACAACAGCCATACGAGAAGGAAGAGATCTCAACAATATAACCTTTGAGACACTTTATGGCATTCTGAAATCTTATGAACTTGAACTCTTTCAAAAGAGAGCCATACAAAGTGGAACAAGGAACAAGATGGCTAACATGTCAAGTGCCCTAGTAGCACAAGTGCCAAGAATCACACAACCTAGTGAAGCACTACAAATCACTCAACCAACCCCTGTACAATCCTTGAAGATAGAAGAGGTTGTTGAAGATGATGAGAAAGTAGTACTACAGCTCAAGGATGTGGAAGATGAAGACTTCTACACTATGGAGGAACTGGAAAGCATGGACAATCCTACTATGGCTTACATGGCCAAAAAGTTCAAGAACTTTAGGTTCAAGAAGGACAGGTCATTCAGGCCCCAAGGCCAAGCATCCAAGTTCACCAAGGGAAGCTCATCAAAGGCTGCTGTGGGAAGCTCATTCAAAGGAGGATACAAGACTGGATTTGTGGATAGATCTAAATTCAAGTGTTACAACTGTGGTGAACCTGGTCATTTTGCTACTGAGTGCAAAAGACCTAAACAGGTTCAGGGATTTGAGAAAGGAACTGGTGGATACTCTAAGAAGAATCAAGGTAGAGCCTACGTGGCTGAAGGAAAGTGTTGGGATGAGTCTGATGATGAAGATGAAGAAGACTATGTCAACCTAGCTCTCATGGCTAGCACTGATGAAGTAACATCAACATCTTCAAGTCAGGTACCTTCACTTGTCTTACTTGATATGTCCATTGATGAGTATAAGAAAACCATTAAAGACTTAAGTGCTGAAATGTTCAATGTCCATACTAGCTTATCTGTTGCCAATGAGGAGATCACTAGGCTGAGTAAGCTAAATAAAACACTAAAGTCTGAAAATGAATATCTTGTTCTCAAAACCAGTTCACTAGACTCTTTAGCTCAGGAGAATAATAAACTTAAAAATGAATTGAAATGTGTTAAAGAGGTTGAGGAATTCCTGAGAAATGAGATTGCTGAAAATGAATTTAAAATCAAGGCTTATAAAAACTCATCTAAGATAGTTCAGGATTGCAATGATAAGCATACAGAAAATCAGTCAGTTGGTATAGGTTTTTCATATGGTAGAAGACCTGGAAAGGAAATTGTGATTCAAGATTGTTCTGGAAATGCTGCTGTCAAACCCACCATTCTCAAGAAAGTTAAAATTCCCATTTTCAAAGCTGCAGAAATTGAGTTTGATGAAGAAGCCATGCTCATCAAACAAGAAATTCTTGATGAGGATGAAGGTGTTGACAGCACATTCAAGGATGGAAAGGATACTGTCACAATCCCCAAAACAGTAAACTTACCAAGCAATCAGACAGCAAGTTCAAAAGATGCTGTCACAGTTGGCAAGACAGAATCTTCCAAAGATACTGTCAAGAATGGTTCCAAGACAGTAACTTTAAAACCTTCTGTCAAGACAGTAGGAATAAAAGATACTGTCAAGGAAAGTTCGACAGCAACTTCTGAACATACTGTCAATCCAGTAACTCCCAAGTCTAAGAATAGGAATGGAAAGGTAGGAGTCAACAAAGGAAATGGATACACTAATGTTGGAGGTGCTTCTAGGAAACTATGCAATAACTGTGGATCTACTCATCACTTAACACATGTTTGTAAGAAACCAATTGAGGATAAGGTCAATGCAACTGAACTCAATGGTAACTTACACAGAACCCCCCTTATGCATAGAACTATGAGTGTCTGTAATAACATTGAATGTATGCCATGCAAAATTACTGCCATGAGTACATGCTTTAACTTACCTATTCTCACTACTGAAAAATGTTCATACTTAAACACTGTTGAGACTTCTGAGCCTGCTGGCAACAACAAAAAGGCTCCATCCACTAAGAAAAGGACCAAGTCCAATTCTAAACCTAAGTGGGTGAAAAGAGAAGTCAAACAGGAGATTACTGATAATGCTTGTGACTTTATGACTGAAAGAAACTCAGGAGACATTGAAACTGCAGGACCCAACAAGGATTGGGTACCATATGCATCTTAGACACATTATGTTTTGCAGGGCAAGAAGAAAGATCAAGTCATGTGGATCATTGACAGTGGTTGCTCAAGGCACATAACAGGTGATAAAGCCCTGCTATCACATTATGTTGAGAAAGCTGGCCCAATCATAACCTTTGGAGACAACAACAAGGGTTACACAGTGGGATATGGTTGTCTAGAAATTGGAAATGTTGTCATTGAAGATATTGCTCTTGTGGATGGATTGAAGCACAATCTACTCAGTGTCAGCCAATTCAGTGACAGGGGATTCAAGGTTGATTTTGATATGATGATGTGTAACATTTATCACAAGAAGGAAAGTAGCCTCTCTCTAAAAGGGGTTAGAAAAGGAAGCTTGTTTGTTGCTGACTTAAATTCAACAAAGAAGGATAAGGTTTACTGCTTTTACAGTAAAGCTACTGTTGGTGACAGTATGCTTTGGCACAGGAAGCTCTCACATCTCAACTTCAAGACAATGAATATTCTGATGAAGAAGGAGTTAGTGAGAGGTTTGCCCCAACAGGAATTCTGTCAAGAAGGACAGTGTGAAGACTGTCAAATGGGCAAACTGAGAAGAGCTGTGCACAAGTCCAAGCAAATGAACACCAACATTGAAGCACTCAAGTTGATACACATGGATCTCTTTGGACCAGTCAATGTACCATCAATGGCCAAGAAGAGATATGCCTTAGTAATGGTGGATGATTACTCAAGGTACACTTGGGTGAATTTCTTGAATCCAAAGATGAAGCTGCTCAAATGATTATTGATCAAGTCAGAGTTCTTGATAGAACTCCAAACTCAAAAGTTCAAATCTTGAGGAGTGACAATGGTACAGAATTCAGAAATGCCACTCTTGGAAATTTCTGTAAAGATGAAGGAATTGTACAACAATTCTCTGCTGCAAGAACTCCACAGCAGAATGGAGTTGTAGAGAGAAAGAACATGACTCTCATTGAAGCAGCTAGAACTATGTTGCATGATGCCAAACTGCCAACATATTTCTGGGCTGAAGATATCAACACAGCCTGTTACACTCAGAACAGAACCATGATCAACAAGACTCATGCAAGTACACCTTATTGTCTGTTAACTGGAAAGAAACCTACTGTCAAATATTTTCATGTGTTTGGGAGCAAATGCTTTATGATGAAGGATAACCATGAAAAGAAAGGAAAATTTGACACCAAGGCTTTTGAAGGACTATTCATGGGTTACAGCACAGAAAGGACTGCCTACAGAGTTTATGTTATAGAACAGAGGATTATTGAAGAAAGTGTTAATGTCACATTTGATGAAACCAAGTTTCCAGGACTGCATGAAGAAGGAAAGATGCAGACATTCAGATTTGAGAATCAAGGATACTTGGAAGCTGAGGAAATTGTGGATGAAGAACCTAGCTTCACTCAAATTGTTGAAGTTGATAAAGATACTGTCAATACCACTACTGTCAACCAAACTCCAGCTCAGTCACAGACCATAACCTCTAACATTCATGACAGTGGTGACTCTGGAGACAATGAAGAACATGGTGAAGACAATGGGATTGGTGATCATTCAACTCAACAAACTGAAGCAAATGTTCCTGTACAGTCATGTAGCTTGCCCAGAATCACCAAGTGGAACAAGGATCACTCAAGTGACCTCATCATTGGTGACCCTAATTCTGGAGTGAAGACAAGGAACAAAGTCTCTGCTGACAGCATGTTTTCATGCTTCCTGTCTCAAATGGAACCCAAGACAACTGATGAAGCATTGTTGGATTCTGACTGGGCGATAGCCATGCAAGAAGAGCTAAATCAGTTTGAAAGGAACAATGTATGGAAGCTAGTTCCAAGTCCTAAGGGAAAGTCAGTCATTGAGGCCAAATGGGTTTTCAGAAACAAGGTTGATGAAAATGGATCAATGACAAGAAACAAAGCAAGGCTAGTAGCTAAGGGTTACTGTCAACAGGAAGAAATAGATTATGATGAGACATTTGCACCTGTTGCAAGACTTAAAGCTATAAGAATCTTTCTAGCCTATGCTGCACACTGCAACTTCAAAGTATTTCAGATGGATGTCAAAAGTGCCTTCCTAAATGGAGAATTGGAAGAAGAAGTGTATGTTGAACAGCCACCAGGGTTTGAGGATGCTGAAGTGTATGATTTTGTATACAAACTTTTCAAAGCTTTGTATGGACTAAAGCAAGCACCCAGGGCTTGGCATGACACACTCTCCACTTTTCTCTTGGACAATCAGTTTACTAGAGGAGTTGTGGACAAGACACTTTTCTACAAACACTATGGCAAGGACATCATTCTGGTACAAATCTATGTGGATGATATCATTTTTGGTTCAACAAATGAGAGGCTTTGTGAGAAGTTTTCCTCTCTCATGAGTAACAAATATGAGATGAGTATGATGGGAGAATTGTCATTCTTTCTGGGATTACAAATTCTTCAACAATCTGATGGAATCTTCATTTGTCAAGCTAAATACATCAAGGAACTTCTCAGAAAGTTCAACTTGGAAGATTCATCACCTGCAAAGACACCAATGTCCACCTCAACCAGTCTGGATCTTGATCCTAAAGGGAAGAAAGTTGACTCAAGCACCTATAGAGGCATGGTAGGATCTCTCCTTTACCTAACTACTAGCAGACCTGACATCATGTTTGCTACATGTCTCTGTGCAAGGTTTCAGAGTGATCCAAAGGAGTCTCACTTAGTAGCCATCAAGAGAATCTTTAGATACCTAAAAGGCACTCCTAACCTAGGTCTTTGGTATCCCAAGAACACTGGATTTGATCTAATTGGCTACTCAGACTCAGACTATGCTGGATGTAAGATTGACAGAAAGAGTACTACTGGTAGCTGTCAATTTCTTGGTGGAAGATTGGTCTCATGGTTTAGCAAGAAGCAACATTCAGTTTCTACCTCAACTGCAGAAGCTGAGTATATTGCTGCAGGCAGTTGCTGTGCACAAATTCTATGGATGAAGAATCAACTTCTGGATTATGGTCTAGTGTTAAGTGAAATTCCAATCTACTGTGACAACACTAGTGCCATAGCCATTTTAGACAATCCAGTTCAACACTCTAGGACAAAGCACATTGATATAAGACATCACTTTATCAGAGAGCATGTTGAACAAGGAACTGTGAAGCTGATCTATGTCCCAACTGACAAGCAACTTGCTGACATCTTCACTAAGCCATTGGATGAAGCAACCTTCAACAGGTTGGTAAGTGAATTGGGAATGCTGAATCTGGTATGTTGATTTACTCAGTTTTCTATAATTCCAAATTCTCTTTTGAAGCTCATGACAGCAACTTCAAACCTGCTGTCAAGAGAAGTTACTGTCTACTTGGTCTATGTCTGTTATGTGACAGCATGTGTTGATTTGACTTTTCATGTCAGTATTTTGTGCCAGTCTCATACTTTTAGACCGTGTATGACATTAATGTGGTTACTTGTTAATTTTGAGAGATAAAAATCTGTTCCATTGGACTTTCACACCGTTTTGCATTAATCTGTAGGATTAAAGGAGGACACGACCATTAATTACTTTTGTGGTAGTTGTATGGGTACTCTAACTGTTGACCATTAGACTTTAACCCTTAGACGGTTTTGCCTATAAATTAACCTTAGGTTTCACCAGTCTGCTCTCAGTTTTAAAGTAAATAATGGAAAACAAAGTAGGAATTGAAGTAGGGCTAAAACGGTGCGATAGTGAACCCGACAGTGAAGAGATGGATGAACTCTTCGAGATGTTGTTGGACGGCATAGATGAGATCGAAGAGGAAAAGAAACAGGAAGAGGAGGCCAAAGCTCAGGAAGAAGAGAAGGAGCTTCAGGCACTTATTGAAAAAGAAGGTCGCTCTGAAGAAGAGATTAAGGAAGAGCTTTTAGAACTAGTTGATAAGATCATAGAATAATGTACTCCATGTTCTATTTTTAATGATTTTATCAATAATAATAATAAAAGTTCTTGTTCTTGTGTTTATGATTTGTGTGTGCTAATTGCTTAATATCCGTGTTCAAAAGATTCAATTGCTAAATCCAAAATGTGTCAATATTAAGTTAAGTATATGAATAAAGCATTCTAATAAGTTCATGACAGAACCAATTCCCAATCGAAGTTACTGTCGTTAAGAAGGGTACTGTCGTGTGTTTCTTGACAGCAACCTTCTTGACAGCAGGAAAAGACTTTCTGTCAAGACTTGTAAAGGATAATGTCATTCATACGCTTAACGGTGACAACAAGTTTTTGCGCAATAGTTGCTGTCACGCAAAACCTACTGTCACCACCTCTTATTACTGACAGATTGTTTCTAGCACACAGGTTACTGTCAACAATAGTGGACCGTTGAAATTGGATATTCATCCCACGTTGGTCAGTGAATAACGGGCAGTAACTGACGTGTTATAAGAGTGGGTTAAGACACGTTCTTTAATTCCACTTTTTGTGCACAACGTTTGCGATACCTCTATTTATTCTCCAGTTACTCATACATATCACTCTCATCGAACTCAAGGCAATATACTTTTCTTCAAGCAAAAAGCCACTTTCTTACTTTCTTCTTTTCTTGAAATCTCCATGGCATCCAAACAAACTCTCTCTCAAACAAACTTTGTTGGCATCTTTTCCCCAAATGATGCTGGTGAAGGCTTCAAAGGACTCGTGTTTTTCTTGAACAAGTCCTATCTCGGTTATGCCATCACCTCAACCCTCATTCAAGACTTAGACCGAATTGAGGCGTTTTGGCAAACTGCTGTTGCTCAAACTGAGGGTGAGAACCCGGGTATTCAATTCACTATCTCTGGGCAATAATACACTCTTACAACTGAGGTCATCAACACTGCTCTTGGAATTACACTTGAAGCAGGACACCAATTTGCTGAACTTGCCAATGATGACACTCTCAAGAAGCTCTTCTTGAAGATTGGGTATGCATGCCCTATTCTCGAAGAGGGGACTACCAAGTGGTATCCAACTGGTGAAATGGATAGGAAGCATCTGAGAAAGGAGTGGAGCATGATATTTGATGTGATGGTCAAGGTGTTCTCTACCAAGTCCACAGGCTGGAATGGAATACCCTCCTACATCAAGAAACTGACACATTCTCTTGTCCATGGATACAAGGTGAATGTTGGTGCTCTCCTCATGGCACACCTCCAAGCCGCCATAGGTAAGAAGGTATCAACCTACCCTCGCTTTCTTATGATGTGCATTAATTCATTCTGTGATTTTAATGATGCTGCTCCTCGTTTAGAGGCTTGCTCAGTTTTGAAGAAGAACACACACACACACACTGTTATCTTCACAGAATCTCAATGCACATATTCCACTTTGTTTCACTCAGCACATGGTTGATCAAGTGTCCAACCCTGATTTACCATTACCATCTGGTTATGACTCTTTCACTCTTGAGAATGAAACTGAATAAGACCCAAATTCAGTTAACCCACATTCAACACCATACACTCAGCCTAGGCCCTCTAGACTTACCAAAGCCCAAAGAGAAGCAGTGCAAGAATCCAGAAAAAGGCCCTTAGAAGCTGATGTTGGTGGTAGCTCTGTCAGTCAAGAGGGAGACACTGCACCTAGTGCAGCAAATAAGGAAGGTAGTCAAACAGAATCCCCAGTGGTTCCCCCTGAGCCTAAGAAGAAGAGAGCTAGGAGGACTAAAACCACTGTTAACCAAGCTGCAGTTTCTCAACAAACTGTGGTTACTGAAAGGGACTCAAACACCTCCCTAGATGTGCCTTCTCAACAAGGTGCATCTATTAAAATTGGCCTGTCTCCCAAGGCACCCTGTACAGAGTCTACACAAACTCATGGTTCACAACCTGAGAAACCCCCACTTGAAGAAACACACAGTGAGTTAGGGCACAGTGAGGATTTATCTACTCCTATTGATGGTTCACATGTTTCATATGTGAATCAGCCCCCACTCTCTACTACACTTTCACCTTATTCCTTCCCTACACATTCCTTTGTTTCTTCTCCACAACCTAGAGAAGGGGACAGTCCCAACCCTTCAGGTTTTGATCATCCATCTCCAATCATGGATGAGCCCCCCTCTAGTGGTCCACAAGAACCCATTTCTCAAAGTGAGATGGACACCACTCCTCCAAACACTGAGCTAGGGCAAAGTGGAATTTTGTCAGAAAATGAAACAGCCAACACTTTGTCTGAACTCCAAGGAGCATCTTACCTTCAGGAAGATGCTGTCACAGCCTCTGTTGCTGTCAAAGACACTGGCAATGTTGCTGTCCTGGACACAGCTGCTGTCATGGGTGGAGAGAAAGATACTGTCACTACATAACCTACTGTCACTCCACCTCCCAAAGTTGCTGTCATGCCAGAACCTGATGTCCAGACTCCAACTGACAGTAACATTCCTGCCACAGATGCTGTCCAGTCCTCTTAGCCTGATTTTGAAGCTGTAATCATTGAGGATGCCTCTGATGATGATCTCCCTCTTGCCAAACTCTTCCAGGTACATTCTAAATCTACTCCTTCTATGCATGTTAGTACTGCTCATACCCATGCATCTAGGTTGAGTGAGGGTGTGCAAAAGAAAAGAGAGATAAAAGAAAAGAGAGGTGAGCATAAAAATGAGAGGCAGCCAAATGAGCTGGCAAAAGGAGAGGGACTTGAGCATGTCCAGAGAGATATTGAGGGAGCCCACACTATTCAGGCATTAGGCCTTGAGAGTCAATCTGTGAGGGGTGATGAGATCACTCAAAAACACCCTGAGAGTGTGAGAACCCCCATAGCCTCCAAGCCCCTTTCTTTTCCTTCCCCTCCAAGAAGGTTAAGGTCTGGTGGCCCCTCTGCTACTTTTGGTAACAGGATTGCAGCTCTGGAAGGACAATGTGCTACTTTGAACTCCAAGATGGACTCTCTCTCTCAACTGATGGTTGATGGTTTTGCTGCTACTCAGCTCTCTATCCAGTTCCTCACCGACCTAGTAGCTGCCAACTCAACTAAGGGGGAGAAGGTAGCAAGATCAGAATCAATATCTATTCAGGAATCAAGTGGAACTCAGGGGGAGCCAGTAGCTGTGAAGACCAAAGGGGGAGCTAAAGGGAAAGCAATATCTAAGGGGGAGCAGGTCAAACCAAGCAGTGGACAACCAAAGGATAAAGCTGAAGAGCTTATTGAAGTTGACTTGGATGGAGAAAGAGTACTGATGTCTAAAGCAACTCAAGATGCAATGCAAAGAAGACCTGCATCTAGACATCCAATTCTACCTCCTGTGATAATCAGAGAGCCAACTCCAGCATCTCAAGAATCTGCTCTACAAAGAAGATGGAGAGAAATGGAGGAACAGAATAAGTCTGGGAAAGGTAAATGGAAACTGCCTGAATCCATCCATAAAGGAAATACTTGGTCCAATGGTACTGAGTATGATCAAGAAGAAGCCAATACTCTAATGGTGGATTACAGGGAGAGCACATTACACAATCATGACAGTGAATTTAGCAGTTTGGTGGAAGAAGCAATGAATGCTCCAAGCAACCTTCCAACCAAAACCACAAAATTGTTAAAGGATCAAATCACCAGTGTCAGTGTAATGGTTAATGATGAGAAAAAATGGGCTGTAAGTATCTATTTCAATTCTGGCATATCTTATTTCATCACAATGCAGTTATTGCAGAGTCTGCCAGCAAAGGTGTTGTGTGCTTTGAAGGGAAAGATCAGGGCAACTCAAACACCATTCAATGAAATATTGGATATGCAAATCCAGAACCTGCTCACACAAAAGCTACCTGAAGTCTACACAAATCCACCAAGTGTTTTCTACAGATCTGTAACTAAGGATGGCACAAGAAGGAACAGCTTCATGAATTTGGTTGGCACATCCAGAATGGAAACCAAGTCAATTCTGAAAGTGTTAGATGGAATACTCAGTTCAAATGCCAATCCAGGAAGAGTTTATGCTGTTCAAGAGATCCACAAAATGCTGGTGTTGAGAGACAAGGCACTGGGAGCTAGAGTGAAGGAACTAATCTCTAGAGCCAATGCTAAAAGAAATGATCAAGGTGGAAGCTGTCTCTATGACATACCTCCTCATGATGATGATGATGATGAGGTTGGAGGTGGTAAAGCTTCTGAAAATGCTGGAAATGCTGGTGGAAGTAATTCTGGGAATACTGGTATTCAATCTCAGAATGAAGGCAATGAAGAAACTCCTAGTCAAGAAAAGAAAGATGCTGGTGCAAAAGATGAAGAGGATCCAAGAATACTGGAAGCTTTGGAGGCAAGCATTCTTAGATGTGCTATTGACTGCATAAATGCAGAAAAAGATGCTGTCACCAAAGGTACTGTCGACAAGGAAACTGTCAAAGAAGATGCTGTCATGGAAGATACTGTCGACAAAGGTACTGTCAAGAAAGGTTCTGTCAAGGATGAAGCCAAAGCTACTGTCAAGCCCATAAGACTGAAAGCAAAAGCAAGAGCATGGTTTTCTAGACAGAAACCTGAAGGAAAGCACAAGTACTCAGGAAAGGAAAAGACCACTGGATTTGGCAGGAATCTTAAGAAGCCAATTCAATCAATACCTCCCAACAGTCTTAAGATACAACAGATGCAATCTAGAGAAATCAA
Source organism: Heracleum sosnowskyi (assembly GCA_030848705.1). NCBI lineage: Eukaryota > Viridiplantae > Streptophyta > Magnoliopsida > Apiales > Apiaceae > Heracleum > Heracleum sosnowskyi. Next base: position 9,706,507 of record CM061238.1, read on the forward strand.
GAGTGTTGAGGTAAAGATGGATGCAAATCAAGAGGTCACTGGGTACATTCTGTGGTGGGAAGAATCAAGATCTACCAAGGTTGATAAGGATTTCAATCTGGTCTCCACATCAACCAGTGGTAGGACATCAACCTTAGATAAAAGAAGAATTGACTTCTTCTACCTGGAAAGAATGGTAGAGTTGCTGGAGAGCTATGAAAATGTTTCAGAGTCTGTTATGTAACATATTCTGAAATATCAAGCTGATAGGGATGCTGAATTCTATCAGAAATTTGGCTACAACTTTGCAGATTTTGATGATGCTGATATTTCAACTGATTTACCAGCTTCTCCTATACCATATCACTGGTACTATGAGTTTGATGATTCACCCACAGAAGAAAGGAAAACCCAACCCACAGAGGAAGGGCAACCCAAGCCAAGCAAAAGACCTGACTCTTCTCAATACGCTCAATATCAGTCAGAACTTGATAAGAAGGAAGCTGAACTCCTGGAAAGATGCAAGACTGCCAACAAGGCAGAAAGTGAAGCTCCAAATTATCAAACATGTATGCTGGAAAATCCCTTAAGAATCAAGCATCTAAAAGAAGAAATCTATGTTTGCAGCTTGCACAAGCTAAAAACAACTATTCTGAAGGATTTACAGTATATGGTTGCTGGATCAATTCATCCCCTGGAGCAGATCTGTTCTGACAAGATAGAGGAACTATTGGAAAGGAGAAAAGGAGAAGATTCGAAGCTGGACAAGCAAAGGAGGATGTCTCTCAATGCTTATCAAGGAAGTAGATTCAAGCTTATTTATGAAGAACTCCACTTCAGAAGCTATCCATTTGATCAAGAGCAATGGTTGAATCTCAGGGATGCTAGTTCTCTTATTTCTCCTACTATCAAGAAGATCATTGAAGAAATAGAAGATGCTGCAGTCACACCTGCTGAAATCTCTCTTGTAGAAGGTCTAAGAAGCAGCTTGGTAGAAGCTCTCAGAAGAGAGGAAGTAACGAGACAGAAGAGGAAATCTCAAGCTAAGTAAACATTCTAAATCCATTCTGATCTTGTTAGTTAAGTTGTCAGCATATATTGTAAATTTGTTGTTATTGTCCATAAAAACAAATTGGGGGAGATTGTTGGGATTTATGGGTGATAGCATAGGAACAACTTAACTTTGTATATACTTAATTTTTTAATTAAGTAGAACATACTGTCACAACCAAAGTATGTTCTTGTAATCAGTATGCAATGTTATTTTAATTATGTAATTTGGAAGAAGTTCACTTTCTGTGTTCAAGCCTCAAAGAACGCATATTAGATGACAGCATGAATAAAGGTTACTGTCATAAGCATTGACAGTAAGATTACAAGAAGACAGAATGTTGCAAGTCAAGACAACATATTCACTCTGACGGCAACATTGGCGGAAGACTACGCGACAGTAACTTTAGCCCTCGACAGCAAGTTTGGAAACCTCGACAGCACACTATGCGGGGAACTCCTACTGTCACCAAAAGCACATTCCTGTGACAGCAAGCTTTGCGGCAAAAGTAACTGTGTTGAGAAAGATCCTTGTTCTAGGTATCTTTCTCAGTCAAACCCCGTGACAGTTTCAATGTTCAAGAAACAGGCGTGTTGCAGTATCCCTAAGCTGCACCAAGTCTGCAAGACTATGACAGAAGCTTCAAGCACTGCAAACAAAAGCGAATCAATTCAAGAGCAAGGTCAAGTCTCTATTTGCTGAATTGTTTTAGCTAGAAATAGAATGAATCTAGGTTGCTTTCTTTGTAATGTATATCTGACATTGTTAGCAATTTAGGAAAGTCACATGGGTAGACACTTTGTAAGAAGTTGCCACTTGATAATGACAGCAGCTTCACAGACCCGTGTTGATAGTGATAGGATTAGTTTTATACTTAGACTATCAATTCATTCTAGGTAGAAAAAGAAAGACAAACAAGTGTCTTGGAGAAAAATTGAAGCTCAAGAATTCTCTCTTGAGGTTGTAGCAACACTTTGCAAAATAAATAAAACATTTATTTTGTGAATCCTATCTTCTCTACTATACTGTTTGTGAATGCATACATATTATTGATAACATTAAATCTTAGTTTTAGTTGTTGAAACTGAGATTGAATTTTATCAGTATTGCATTCATCCCCCCCCCCTTCTGCAATACACAAGGACCAACACTATCTAACTGTAACTTAACATAAACTAAAGAGAAAAGATAATTACGAATGTTTACATAAAAATTTCTGTTCAATATAGAAAACCCATTTATAATTGGTTTAAATTATCAAAATACACCTTTTAGTATTTAAATACTATCCTACTATTAATCAAATACAATTTTTAATATTATATCTAACGGTACTAATCTATTTGAATATTTATAGTTTTATAATCCAACGGATCGTTTACTTTTGGTAGTACAGTGACCGACCAAAGTTTTGGATAAGATCTCTCTTACGCTTATTATATATAAGGAGTTAATATCTTAATATATTTAACTTAATTTCAAATTAATATATATAATAATTATTATTTAAAATCAAATTAATTTTTTATTAAAAGCAGAAGACCCTCTTAATGGTATTGTATAGATATTGTTGTGGAATAAAAACTAGGTCTTTAAATCGCGGATCGGGTTTCATGAATTTAATGCTAGGGTTGATGAGCTTAGAGCTTTATTGGTGTGGCTGCTCTTGTTGTCGGGGACTAACTCGGTCCTAATAAGATGCCTACGTACCTTGATGAGAATCAAGAATCAAGCCAAGAAGTAGTTCTAGAGTTGCCTACATGGCTTGTAGCGCCTTCGAGGCGTTGTGACGTATGAAGCTCTCTGCCCAAAACGTTCTTTTTAGAATGAAGGGTGAAGTCCTTTATATAGATGTTGAGAGTCTATGATTTAGACTAGGTTTGGGAGACTTGGAGGCCAGTCTCCTTCTTAACGAAGGACAAAGACTGTGTCTAGATCTTTCTTTGTAAGAGGCTGACTCCTTTTAGGTTTTGGTGTCTTGGAGGCTACTCCTTGTAAAAGTCGGCTTCAACTATGACACATTTAATGGACTATACAGCTAGCCTTTTTATTAATTACAAATTTAATAAGTAATTAGGGTTACGGGCCTCATTAATTGGGCCTAACCCGTGGACCAAGCCAGGTCTAATTAATGTATCATTAATTATGTATTTTGGGTTATTTTCAGCCCATATCATTTGCCCCCCAACTTCTAAGAAAACTTTTCATAGAAGTTATATTGATATTTTCCGAGATTTGGGGTCCTTTTATCCTTTACCTAGGACTTTGTGTACATTAATGTTTCACGGGTATCGTCTACACATTTACGACGATTTTGCCTTATTCGAGGCTAACTTGACTTTTGTATGATCCTTTAATGGTTCATACTGTCTTAATTTTGACAAATTTAATGGTAATTCTCGGATGAAATACCATAACTTTAGAGTTTTACGGGAAAATGGTCCTTATTTCATGCTTTCTCTCAGCAATTACGGGGCTTTTTATGTGTTATCTACATAAATTGTTGCCCTTATCATCAAGGAAATATTTTTATAACTTTCCGCATTTTTCCTAATTTTTTAGGAATTTTATTGTAACTCTAGGCTATTTTCTCTATTTTTGATCATTTTATAAAAGATATTTATTTGTGCTTCGAGCATGGAAATAATTTTGTAAACTATTCCCTCATTTTCCGGATTCTCGACCTAATATTGAATAAATTAAAAGGGTAGATTTTAGAATCCGATTTGTAGTTGGGTGCCTTGAGGAATCCTGGTACCATCAGGAGCTGTAGATTCACTAACTAACTGGTTTCATTGGTACACACGGTCCGTTCTCTAATACACCAATATACAACAGATTAGATGCCTTGATAAATAACAACATCTTCATCTTCCACAAACCGAAATCATCTCTTCTAAAAGGGGGAACTTTAATACCAACAGTTGTCTTTGGAGCACTCATGGTTTCTGAAAATTTCAAATTGTTTAAAATTCAAGAAATTCCAATCAAATGAAAATTTTTGAAAGTTAAAAAATTTGCTTCGAATTTTCAAGCTATGTTTGATTTTGGTCTCATTCACCGGATCTGATTTGTACGTCAATCAAGTAGCTCTAATACCAATTGTTAGGTCCAAATTATCGTAGAAGGGAAGGTTGAATACGATACTCATAAATTATTTAATTTCGTTCGCGGATTAATCATTCAGTTCTATAACGAAATCAAATGCACCAAATCAAAACACGAGTCGGGGAATATATCGTTTTATAAATATAAACCGCGAGGGGTGCTACAATTTCTAATCCGTAGATTAGCTTCAATGAGTTCAAGGTTACACAAATTCAATACAATGATAAAATTCTGAGCACTATTAATTTCTCTGATAATTTTCTCCGGCTCAAACTTCTCTCTCAGTAATGTCTCTGTGTTCTGCCTTAACTCAAGAAGACACTCTCTTCTCTCAGTATTAATTGTAGACTTGGTTTAGAAAACTACCGAACCAAAGTTAAACAAACAATCCTGGCCGTCCATCTTCTAATCAACCTGACAAACAAATACTTTTCCACCTGCTCCTCCAATTGAAAACTATCGAATGTATTAAAGAATTTTACCATTCGATAGTTTTTAAATAAAAACTATCGAAAAGTAAATTACTTTAAACTTGTTTTCTGATGGTTTTCTTAAATCACATTCGATGGTTTTCTAAATAGAAAAACCATCGAGCCATTTACTTGTCTTAGATCTTTTGATAAAACCTTTTGAGTTTCAGGGTGTTTAAGTTTTGGACTGTATCAATTTCTTCTGAGACGATAAAACAACTTGATCTTTTTAAGTACCGTCAACTGGTGCAACTGGTCTGGTTCACAGATGAATAACACTTGATCAATTCTTCTATGTCTTCAATTCAATGTTGTTGATAAGTCCTTTGTCGATCTGGTTGCTTCAAATAAATCACTGGAATCCTGTAGTACTAACCCTAAATCATTCACATACTTCTGTAGTCTTGAAAATCTTGTTTCTTTAATTGTCACTGAGGTTTGAACATTTTCATGAACTTCTTTCCGTGACCTGTTTACGGACTTCAAGAATACATACCATATTTTGATTTTTTGAGTTTACCTTTTCTTCTTTGATTCTGGATTCCTGTGCTTCTGTTAATATTATTGTCTGTCTTGTCCTTTGTTGAGTTGTAGTTATCTCTTTTACATCTTATGTTACATTATGCTTTACACTTTCCAATCAGATTCTTAAAAATCTTGGGATTTCATCCTTGTGCATCTTGATTTAGTTGTATCCGTCTATGAAACCTTGGGATTTCATCCTTGTGCATCTTGTGCCCATCAGTGACATCGATAAATGTATCAATTCTTGGTATAGGGGAAAACAATTGTTAGGCTCAAGACATGTCTGAATACCACTATTAACAAGCCTACACATTGTGCCCCTAGTGAAGTTTATCACTGGGATATAGTATAGGTCTCTATTGTACTTGTCTTGTTTTCATGTACTTAGCTTTATTCTGTATGCTCAAAGTTATAATAAGCTTAGTAAGTTTCTTGCATCTAGAATGTACATAGGCCATGGAATAATTGTCCTGGTAGAAGTTCAAATTGTTCATGCAGCAGGATGAGAATAAGGCCTTGAAGAAATAAGTTGCAGAAATTTGTCTAAGTCTCCATATCGTGAAGTCAGAATGAGGTATGTCGTGAAGTCTCCAAATATCCATGTCATGAAGTACGGAGATCGCATAGTCCAAAATGAACTATGTCGTGAAGTCTTCAAGACTCATGTCGTGAAATGTTGAGATCGCAGAGTCAGACTGTACTAGATCGTGAAGTCCTCAAAAAGGCTATATCGTGAAGTCAGAAATATGCCATATCGCATACTCCTAAAATGCTCATATCGCAAAGTCCTCATATAGCAAAGTCTCAAATGCTCTATGTCGACAAGTCACAAAATAAGGAATATGCTGGAGTTCACAATGTCAACACTTAGATGATTTACAACAAGACAAATCAAGGTACAAATTCAAAGTTCAAAGGAGACAAATACTGGAGCATCTGTTATGGTTAAGTGGTCCAAAGACAGATGGAAAATCTACAGCAAAACTTGGAGAGAAAGATTAGAGACAAGCAGCTACAGATACGGGAAAGGACAACAGAAAACAAGTGGTCCTTCCTGACACAGTTAACCTCTTATGGAAGAACAAGTGGGAGTTACAGTTAGGGGTAGCTGTGTAAATAGGGTGTGTACTAGTTTGTATAGGACACATATATAGTGTGCACACTCTATAGTTAGCTGCAAGAGAGATATACACAGAAATATTCAAAAACTATTTTCTCTGTAAGAAAACAAGAAAACATTGTTCTTGTTTAGAAGCCAGAATTTCACTTATGAAATTTTGGAAGCTGTAGTATTTGATTTACTTAATACAAAGTAGATTAAAGTGATTGTGTGTGTATTGTTTATTTTATTCCGCATATTTATACAACACAATCTAACACAGCTTTTTAGTTTCAAGAAAACGAAAAACATTCAAACTATCCATTCACCCCCCTCTGTCTAGTTTCTTAGTGATAATCATATCTAACAAGTGGTATCAGAGCGAGGCTGTTGATATACAAACAGAAAAATATCAAGAATGAGTTCACAGAAACTAAGCAGTATCAAGATTCCTGCCTTTAACAAGTCAATCAAGTCAAGATTGAAGAACTGGAAGCTGAAGACACTAGTGATGAGTCTCAAGTCATCTATGATCTGTCTGAGGAAGATGATTTTTACAGCATAGAAGAACTGGATAAGATGGAAAACAAATATTTTGCTTATATGGCTAGGAGGTATCCTAACATCAGGTTCAAACGGAAGCAGTCATTTAAGTCCAAGTTTAATGCTGGTGGATCAAGTGGCTCAAACACCTTCAATAAAGGGAAATGAATTGTTGGTACTGCAAAAGGAGGTTACAAGACAGGGAGTGTGGATAGGTCCAAGATAAGGTGCTATAACTGCAATGAACTTGGGCATTTTGCTACAGAGTGCAAGAAGCCCAAACATGTCAAAAAGGACAAAGCATACTTAGAGCTTGAAGCTAAGTATGAAGCTCTACTCAAGAAACAGCAGGGTAAAGCTTTTATTGCAGAGGGAAAATGCTGGGATGATTCTGATGAAGATGAAGAAAATGAGTATTCAAACTATGCCTTGATGGCCTTTTCTGATGATGTTGATTCTTCAAATTAGGTACCTATTCTTACTTCTCTTGATATGACTCCCTCTCAATACAAGCAAACTGCTGAAGACATGAGTACTGAGATGTTTAATATTCATACTAGCATGTTGGTTGCTAATGAAGAAATTGATAGGCTAACTGCTAAAAATCTTGAGCTTATAGAAAAGAATGAGGAACTTGAATTAATGGTTGTGAACCTTGATGGTTTGAAGAAGGAGGTTGAGTATCTTAAGAATAAGGTAGTTTGTGCTGAACAAATAGAAATAGCTCTTAGGGAACAAATTGCTGAAAAATGAATTAAAGATAAGAAGCTATAGAAACTCCTATGAGCTTGTTCAAACCTATCACAAGGAACACACTGAAGACAATAAGGTTGGAATTGGTTTTGATTATGAGAATGACAAGGGAAGGAAGAAGGCAAAAGGCAAAGGAAAAGAATCGTCTATAAACAAAAATGCTCCAACTATTTTGTCTGGTGTTAAAGAGCCCATCTTCAAAAAGAGTGTTGTTGAGTTTGATGAAGATTTAATGGTCATCAAACAACAATTACTTGAAGAAGATGAGGTTGCTAAAGACACTTCTTCCTCTCCCAAATCTGTAAATCAGAAAGAAACCAAAGACAACCTTGTCAAGAGTCCTAAGGTTAATAAAGAAGTTGTTAAGAAAAAGAAACATAACAGGAATGGTAAGGTAGGTGTCAACAAGGGTAACAGTTATGCTTATGTGCCAAATGCTCCTAGGAAACAATGTCAAAAGTGCTTGTCTGTTAATCATTTGACTCATAAGTGTAATAAACCTGTTAGTAATGAAGTCGATAACCTAAGCAACCATTATGGTGGCATGAATAACATCCATGATTCTTTCTGTGGTAAATCTAACTGCATGACATGCTATGTGACTGTGATTGCTAATTGTTTATCTCTAAAGCAAAAACTTGACTCTGCACAATCATGTGAATCACACACACATATGCACACTCACAGGACAGGAACCCCAATCAAGGTTGAAAGGGTAAAGACTTCATGTGAGCCTAAGAGTGTCAACTCTAAAAGAGTCATATGGATCTTGGACAGTGGATGCTCAAGTCACATGACTGGTGATGTAGCCATGCTATCACATTTTGAGGAGAAGGCTGGCCCATCAGTAACCTTTGGAAATGACAACATTGGTTATACAATGGGATATGGCAGTGTTAAATCTGGAAATGTCATTATTGAAGATGTAGCATTTGTTGAAGGACTGAAGCACAACCTCTTGAGCATTGGACAATTCACCAACAGGGGTTTCAAAGTGGAATTTGTTGAAGATCAATGTCTAATCTCTAAAAGAGGAAGTGGTGAAGTTGTTTTGACAGGTGTGAAGAAAGGAAGCTTGTTTATAGCTAATCTAAAGGCTGCAGACAAGGGAGAAATTTGTCGTTTCTACACTAAAGCCACCAATAAAGAATTCTGGCCGTGGCACAAGAAACTGTCTCACTTGAATGTTAAGGCAATGAATTCTCTGGCAAAGAGAGAACTCATCAGAGACATGTCTGCTTTGGAGTTTGTTCAAGATGGAGCATGTGAAGCATGTCAAAGAGGTAAAATAAAAAGGTTAAGTCACAAGAACAAATTGCTCAACTCAAATTCAAAACCTCTGCAGTTAATTCACATGGATCTATTTGGCCCTGTGAATGTAATGTCCATTTCCAAGAAGAAATATGCTCTAGTCATGGTTAATGATTATTCAAGATACACTTGGGTGGAATTCCTGTTTTCTAAGGATGAAGCTCCTTAAGTAATTATAGAGCATATCAAGAGAGTTGATAGAGAAGCACACATCAATGGTTCCTCGGTGGTTGCTTTGAGTTCAGAAATTCAACATTGTATGAGTTCTGCAAAGATGAAGGAATTTATCAACAATTTTTAGCTCCTAGAACTCCACAACAAAATGGAGTGGTTGAAAGAAAGAGTAGAACTCTCATTGAAGCTGCAAGAACAATGTTGTTGGATGCAAAGCTACATACTAGCTTTTGGGTTGATGCTGTTAACACAGCATGCTATGTGCAAAATAGAACATTAATCAATAAGAAGTCTGGAAAAACTTCTTACTCCTTGATGACTGGAAAAAGAGCATCCTTCAAGCATCTTCATGTTTTTGGAAGCAAGTGTTTTGTGATGAAAGATACATCTGAGCATGTTGGAAAATTTGATGCTAAGGCATTTGAAGGTATCTTCATTGGATACTCTCTGGAAAGGATATCTTACAGAGTGTTTGTACCTGAGCAACACAAAGTAATGGAAAGCATGGATGTTACATTTGATGACAAGAAATTTCCTGGACTTGCAACAAGTGAAAATGACAGTGTGCCATTAAGATTTGAAAATCAAGGATATCTTGAAGATTCTGAAAGTGAAGATGAGACACCTATTCTAACTTTTCCACAAGATGAATGAAATGAAGTTGATGATCACCCTCAAACACATGTGCAAGGGAACACTAACACAGGGGGAGAAGAAGAGAATACAAATGTTGGTGATCAAAATGACCTTGAATCAAGTCAAGGAGATGAACAGGGTCACACAAGGAAATGGGATAGAGCGCACACTAAGGAACAAATCATTGGTGATCCTAGTGAGGGTGTTAGAACTAGGAGAGCTACAATGAATACATGCCCGTATAGCTGCTTTCTGTCACAAGAAGAACCTAAAGTAATTGAAGAAGCTTTGAAGAATTCTGACTGGATTGTTGCCATGCAAGAAGAGTTGAATCAATTTGAGAAAAACAAAGTTTGGGAATTAGTACCACCTCTTGAAGATAAGAATGTCATTGAAACCAAATGGGTGTTCAGGAACAAAATGGATGAAGAAGGTGTGGTTGTAAGAAACAAAACAAGGCTGGTTGCTAAGGGATACTGTCAACAAGAAGGAATTGACTATGATGAGACATTTGCATCTGTAGCTAGACTGGAGGCCATCAGAATCTTTTTGGCCTTTTCAGCTCATTCAGATTTCAAGGTGTATCAAATGGATGTGAAAAGTGCTTTTCTCAATGGTGATCTTGCTGAAGAAATATATGTATCCCAACCTCCTGGCTTTGAGAATGAAGAATTTCCAGACTTTGTGTACAGATTGCTTAAGGCACTCTATGGTCTCAAACAGGCACCTAGAGCTTGGTATGAAACTATTTCTCAATTTCTTCTTAAGCATCAATTCACAAGAGGGACAATAGACAAAACTCTATTTTTCAAGAAGCATAGTAATGATATCATTCTAGTCCAAATCTATGTGGATGATATCATCTTTGGCTTTTCAAATGAAAAACTATGTCAAAGGTTCTCCAAGTTGATGCAAAGCAAGTATGAGATGAGTATAATGGGAGAGCTAACCTACTTCTTAGACCTACAAGTAAATCAAAGGGAGGATGGCATCTTCATAAATCAATCAAAGTATGTCAAAGACCTTTTAAAGAAATATGGTTTAGAAGATTCATCCCCTGCAAAAACTCCAATGTCTACTGCAATCAAGCTTGATGAAGATAAGAAAGGTAAGAGAGTTGACATCAAGGTTTACAGAGGAATGGTTGGATCATTACTCTATCTCACAGCTAGCAGGCCAGACATCATGTTTGCCACATGTCTATGTGTAAGGTTTCAATCTGATCCTAAGAAATCTCACATGATGGCAATCAAAAGAATCTTCAGGTATCTGAAAGGGACTCCTAATCTTGGCTTATGGTATCCAAAGGGCACAGGGTTAAACTTGGTTGGTTATACAGATTCTGATTATGCTGGATGCAGAATTGACAGTAAGAGCACTTCAGGAAGCTGCCAATTCTTAGGTCAAAGGTTAGTGTCCTGGTTCAGTAAGAAACAACAATCCACAACAACATCTACAGCTGAGGCTGAATATATTGCTGCTGGAAGCTGCCGTGCTCAATTGCTTTGGATTAGAAATTAACTCATGGATTATGGACTAGTGTTGGAGCACATTCCCCTGATGTATGACAATACTAGTGCAATATCCATTGTTGCCAATCCTGTTAATCATTCTACTACAAAGCACATTGAGATAAGGTACCATTTCATTAGGGAACATGCTGCAAATGGTACTATAGCAGTCTCTTATGTTCCAACTGAGAAACAATTAGCTGACATATCTACTAAACCCCTAAATGAAGCTGTCTTCAACAGACTAGTTAGTGAAATTGGAATGCTCAATCTTTCATTTAGTAGTTCTAAGTAATTATGCTAGTTAATTGTTGTAGTAGTAAATTTTCACTGTATTTAAATGCACTATTTGATTGGAGTGAAAATTAGCTGAGATATGATTTATAAATATTTCAGTATTTTACTGTATATTTTTCAAAATCATATTTATTTGTGGAGTTATGAGCTTTTGAGACATCTCTATATAGGTGATTTTAAGAGTTCACGGCTTAGTTCAAAATAAACAGACTTATATCGCAAACTGTTAAAATTGTGAGACTTCGCGATATAGTTCAATTCTTGAGTTTGCGATCTACTTATTGGAATTCGCGACACAGAATAACTATATCGACAAGTCTCCACATATTAACAGAATTTTGATTTAAATTAATTTTATTTCACGATTTTGATAAGTCTGACAAGTTGATTGAAATTCCAAAAGAGAGTTCTCGACAAGGTATTTATACTATATCGCAAAGTCTCCTCATACTTTCTACCTTTTAGACTTTGCGACATAGTTCATTTCTAGACTTTGCGATCTACTTTGCAAGACTTCGCGATACAGTCTATTTTGAGACTTCCCGACATCAAAATAGTCTGTACACATTCATATCTCTATATCGCACTGTCTCAGTCATATAAATACTTTTTGCAAACACTTTCACATCTTTTCATCTTGTCGATTACTCTCAATTCTTAAACCTAATTTCAAATATTTTCTCTCTTTTTTCAATCTCAAACTCAGAAATGACACCCAAATCTCAAACAGCTGCTTCATCAAACCCTTTAACCATACCCAAAGAAACCAACTTTCACACCATCCCATCTAAAATAGAGGCAAACCCTAGGTACAAGTGCTTTGTTCGCTTTTTGAACACTTCCTACCTTCGCCAAGCTTTAACAATGAACCCACCTTTGTTTGTTGATATACTGGAAGCATTCTGGAGGACTGCAACTTGTACTGTAATGGCGAGAGAGGATGGGACTTCATTTCAAGAGGTACACTGCACAATAGGAGGGAAGCAATTGGTGTTTGGGGAGAAAGAAGTGAATGAAACATTCGGCTTTAAAACTACGGAGCATGATGCTGAAGCAAATGACATGGAAATGGTGGCCTTCATGGACCTGATAAAGTATGCTGATGAAATCGACATGGCAAAGCTGAATAAGAAGCATGTCAGGAGGGAATGATCTTATTTGTTCGATGCCCTTCAGAAGGTGTTCATGTACAGGAAGACAGGGTGGGATCAAATTAACCATATTGCAGTGAAGCTTGCTTATTCCTTGGACTACAATCAGGAGATCAATGTAGGAGCAATCATTGTAAGGGAGTTGGCTCAAAGTTTAGGTAAGACTCCACGCAGCAGAGGTACTGAAATTTTCTACCCTCTTTTATTCAATGCATCTTAAATCATTTAGATAATCAATTGCATGAACTAGACGGGATAGATACATCAAAATTGGCTTATCCTAAGTCCATGTCCAAAGTCATTTTTGGTACATTGGACACTAGGAATCAAGTGGATGTAGTTTTGAGTGTGACAAAGCATATGCAAGACACATTCGAAACTTACACCCTTGATAAGCCCATATATCATGAAATTTCCTGGAAAGGGAAGGCTAAGACTGATGGAGCCTCAGAGTCTAACCCAACCCTTCATATCCCCTCCAGTGACCCCCCTGAAAACAGTACTTTAGTGATTAGGGAGCCAAGTGCACCAATCTCTCAAAAGGTTGGTGTTACTAAAAAGAAGACAAAGAAGAGAACCCTTGCTATCATTGATGAGTCTGTAGATTTAGGAAGTGAGGAACCTGAGTCACAGCTCACTAGACAAAAGAAGAAATCCAAGAATATAGCCACCACTGAATCCTCCCAAAAGGGTACACCTATTACTATCAATGTCCTCTCAACATGACATTGTTATTGAAAAGAGTAGTCTCCCCACTACACTTTGTAAAGAGTCAGCACAGGGTCAAGAACTCACTCTTGACTCAGGTGAACATAAGGGTGATCATAAACAGAGTGGAGAGCACATCAACATTGAAACTCCTCCTATTTCTCAGGGGGAGTTGCCAAAATCGAATCTAAACTACTATTTTCTTTCAGAATCTACAACAACACAAATTTCTTCAATACAGGAAAGTCATTCACATGACAATACTGCACTTGATCATTCACTACTTGATTCTGTGAATGAGCCCCTTTCAAGTGACATGGTGCTTGACACTGTGCTCACCACCCAGGACCCCCATTCAGTTGGTCAGGAAATGAATGCTGGGGCATATTCTAATGACACCATCATAAACATGGAGGATTCACCAGTCTTTACTGGAGACTGTATGCCTCTTTCTCCAATCCTCAAGGATTTGGACATGCCTTCACAGGCAAATAGAGATAATGTTGTAACTCATCCCATTTCAATGGAGACAACATCATACTCTACAGCTAGTCCAAGGATGGAGGAGACTCAATCCACTTCCATACCTGTTGCAGAACCCTCATCTGTGACATGAGTGCCTAGCACTAGCTCTCACTTGGCTCAGGCCACCATGTCTCAATGGCTGAAGTCTGTGCAACATGAAAGGCCTTCAGGATCATCTTTTGTGCCCAATGAATTGACTGAAGAAGCTCTCCAAAGCTTACACGTGACAAAGATTGATGAGTTCTCAAAGATTACCCAACTTCTCCTCACATCTGGACTACCCAATAAAGACTACGAAGCTATTCTATTATGCCATAAGGAGGATGTTGAGGCCCAAAAGGAGAAGATTGTAGATGAGGCTCAACATGATGGAAATGTAGATACCTGGTTGGATGCCAAAAGGTCTGTGAAGCTGAAAGCTACTCTAGCCTATCTCAGGGAAGAATATCTCACCACTCTGGGTTCAAATGCAAAGAATCTTTCTCCTGCAAAAGTCTATGATGCTGTGAATTAAGTGTACCAAAGTCAGCTGAAGGCTCTGCATTATCTTGGGAATGGTCTTCAATCAGAGATATCTACTATTAGAGCTGTTCACGAACAGAGCTGTTCGTGAACAAGCTCGAGCTCGGCTCGTTAAGGGCTCGACTCGGCTCGGCTCGTTAAGGGCTCGAGCTCAAGCTCGAACACAAAAATTTGTTCGTTAAGAAAACGAGCTCGAGCCGAGCTATTAGTGAGCTCGACTCGAGCTCGTTCGGCTTGAGATCGGCTCGATAAAGCTCGAAAAAATTAATATATATTCAATTTATTTTTATATTATTTGTTAATATTTTAAATTAATTTTGTAATTTATAGTATGTGTATTTTAGGTTTATTGAGAATTGATCGGGAAATTGGGTTCGGTTTCGACAAAAAATGTTTTAGTTCATTGGGCTAAGAAAAATTGGGCTTTATTATCTATTAAAATTGTAAGTTTTAATGAGCTCGGCTCGACCCGGCTCGTTTTTGTTCGATAAAAGCTCGTGTTCGGCTCGTTAGTTAACGAGCTCGAGCTCGAACACGAATTTTGTGCGATAAGAAAGCTCGGCTCGGCTCGGCTCGTCACAGAAAAAAGTAAAGCTCGGCTCGTTTACATCAAAGCTCGGCTCGGCTCGGTTCGTGAACAGCCCTATCTACTATAAAGGAGGAAACAGACAAATCTGTGGTACAACTCAGGAACTCATATCTCTCTGATTTTCCCAAGGTAGATGGCGTCCTTAAGGAAGTTCAAAAGACTACTCAGCATGTCAACAAGATGGACTGCACCCTAGCCTCGGTGACAGACAATTTGAAGAAGCTATCCACCAAGCTAGACAATCAGGTGCAATCCAACATCAACTCCAACTCTATGATCTCAGTAATGTGGAAAAACCAGTATGGTGACAAGCTGGTGGATGAAGTCCCAATTTCCAACATCTCTAAATTTGACTTCTCCAAGATCAAAGACCAGTCTCTCAATTCTTTCAGGTCTGAGCAACTCTTCTCCAAAGTTGATAGATTGGAAAGAGAAGTAACTGAGTTGAAATCTGAAAACCAAGGGATTTCTAATTCCTTGGAGCTCCTCAATTCCAAGCTGAATGACCAAAACAATGCAATTTCAAATATCTTGCTAGTCCAGCAACAAATGATGACAACAATGGTGAGAAGCATGAACCTTCATGTTCCTGGTGAAGCTCAAGACATCTTGTCTGATCCCAAGCCTAAGGGGGAGAAAGGAAAGGAAGTCATTCTCGAAAAGAAAGGGGGAGCATTGGCTAAACAACAAAAGCTAAAGGGCAAAATCACAGAGAAAGACCTCAAGCCTCTCACTCTTCCCACTGTGTCCATCACCAGTAGAGATGGCCAAAAGAGCACTGTTACTTCAAGTTTCTATCCTGGCACAATTCCCATGGATGTCTCTGCTCCTCAAATCACAACAAGTGTTCAGCCAGTCAAAGTTGACATTGTCACTGAGGCCAAGCTACAAGAAGTTGCCAACTCAAACCTCTATCATGACAAAGCCTTCTTGGAGTTTCTGAAAGCCATCTACATCAGTGTACAAGCTAAAACCCTGGACTACAGAAACAAGCTCAAAGAAGATATCAAATACTTCATAGTGGTAGTCAGGAAACTCAAAGGAGCTCATCTAAGAGAAATAATATTGGTATCCAAAGACAATTGCTTATGGAATTTGTCCTTTGAAACTCTAGAGAAGCTGAAGTACACTGAGCTGGATACACTGTTGGAGTTAATTGAGAAGAATGGGGAGAACAACAAGAGATTGTATGATGATTTGAAGAAAGATCAATTTCTAAGATTGCCTGAAGTCATCTCTAGTCCAAGAACTATAATATTCCAAAGTCTCTCTAAGGCAAACTTTATTGATCAATTGATGATTCCTGCACAGTTGGAGATGAAGAACAAGGACAAGATCAATCAAGTGCTTCAAATATTGAGAGCAAAGAGAGGGTTCAGGACTGCAGAAGATCTAGAGTTAATTCAAATTCTCCAATCATTTATCATCCATGGCAGAATACCTGAGTCAGTCAAAGTAAGGAGTGAAAAGAAAGATGATCAAGATGATGAGGATAGGAGGAGCAGGAGATCAAGCCAACAAAGGAGTGATAAGGATGAGAAAAGTGAAAGCAGCAGAAGCAAATCATCCAGAAGATCCAAGGATGTTGATAAAGACAAGAGGGACACCCAATCAAAGAGAGAAGCTGAAAAGAAGAAGAGTGGAAATCAGCAAGTCAAGGACATTGCTAGTAGTATCTTAACCACAACACAAGACTCTAAGTCTAGGGTGGGTACTGTTAGTAATGGTCCTCCAAAATCTAAATCCAAGACTTCTGAAACTGATTTGCCACTGAAGAAAAGAGAAACCACAACTGCAAAGTCTAAAAGACACTTCCACAAAGTCATAGCTAGTGGAGTGTTATAGTGGATAAAAGGGAAAGGATTAAAGAAACTTCCAAATAACGTGGCACTGAAGACTAAATCTCCTTGTTCAAGAAAGCTACCACATGTAAAGCACTGCAAAATCAAAAGTGTGGCCAAAAGAACAAGGATAACAAAGATGAATGGAGTAATCACAAATGTTGTTGGGATAAATGTACTTCCTCTAGATGAAGACTATGATGAAGATGCCCTAGCATACCTGAGAGCCCAAAGAATCTTTGAAGTCAAAGTGATACAAGATCATCTAGAGATCAAAGACACTGATGGAAGGGAGAAAGAGATGAAGACATGGAACTGGCAATATTTTCCAACCTCTGAACTTGAAAGAATAAATGCCTTGCTAAATTTTGAGGAAAAAGAAGAAAGAATGTGGAAGATTGAAATTGCCAGGTTTTTGAAAATGCACTCTGATTATCAAGAAGAACTAAGGAAGTGGAATGAAGAGAAGAAGATTCAGAAAGAAAAGCAGATGTCAGAAATGGAAGAGAGGGCTAAGGATCTAAGAAAGAAATGGCTATGCAAAGTGAAGCTCAATCCTTATATAGTGGAGTACAGAAACAGAAATGGAGGGAAAAGCAAAATAAAGATAGAGTTTCTGGATTCCTATGTGGAAAGTGCCCTAAAAGCTGCAGTTGAAGATTTAGAAGACTCTCCTCTCTTAGAAGAATTGACTGCAAGGGATGAAATTCTGGTAGCCATTTCCGAAATGAACAAAAGGGAAGAAGCTAGAAAGAAGAAGGTTTATGATGACTATCTAGAAAAGAAAATGGAAAATGAAGCTGTCGAGCAACAAAAAGATAATTTGTAAGCTTTCATTTTCTATTTGTAATCAAATCCTGTTCATAATGTACATCTGTTGTTTTCTCTGAAACATGTTTCCTTTTATGTAAGTTAGGCTTGTTATCATACATGAAATTGTGCCTAAGTTTCTTACTCACAATTTGGGGGAGATTGTTAGGCTCAAGACATGTCTGAATACCACTATTAACAAGAGGGACAATAGACAAAACTCTATTCTTCAAGAAGCATGGTAATGATATCATTCTAGTCCAAATCTATGTGGATGATATCATCTTTGGCTCTTCAAATGAAAAACTCCGTCAAAGGTTCTCCAAGTTGATGCAAAGAAAGTATGCGATGAATATGATGGGAGAGCTAACCTACTTCTTAGGCCTGCAAGTAAATCAAAGGGAGGATGGCATCTTCATAAATCAATCAAAGTATGTCAAAGACCTTTTAAAGAAATATGGTTTAGAAGATTCATCCCCTGCAAAAACTCCAATGTCTACTGCAATCAAGCTTGATAAAGATAAGAAAGGCAAGAGAGTTGACATCAAGGTTTACAGAGGAATGGTTGGATCATTAATCTATCTCACAGCTAGCAGGCCAGACATCATGTTTGCCACATGTCTATGTGCAAGGTTTCAATCTGATCCTAAGGAATCTCACATGATGGCAATCAAAAGAATCTTCAGGTATCTGAAAGGGACTCCTAATCTTGGCTTATGGTATCCAAAGGGCGCTGGGTTCAACCTGGTTGGTTATACAGATTCTGATTATGCTGGATGCAGAATTGACAGTAAGAGCACTTCAGGAAGCTGCCAATTCTTAGGTCAAAGGTTAGTGTCCTGGTTCAGTAAGAAACAACAATCCACATCAACATCTACAGCTGAGGCTGAATATATTGTTGCTGGAAGCTGCTGTGCTCAATTGCTTTGGATTAGAAATAAACTCATGGATTATGGACTACTGTTGGAGCACATTCCCCTGATGTGTGACAATGCTAGTGCAATATCCATTGTTGCCAATCCTGTTAATCATTCTACTGCAAAGCACATTGAGATAAGGTACCATTTCATTAGGGAACATGCTGCAAATGGTACTATAGCAGTCTCTTATGTTCCAACTGAGAAACAATTAGCTGACATATCTACTAAACCCCTAAATGAAGCCGTCTTCAACAGACTAGTGAGTGAAATTGGAATGCTCAATCCTTCATTTAGTAGTTCTAAGTAATTATTCTAGTTAATTGTTGCAGCAGTAAATTTTCACTGTATTTAAATGCACTATTTGATTGGAGTGAAAATTAGCTGAGATATGATTTATAAATATTTCAGTATTTTACTGTATATTTTTCAAAATCATATTTATTTGTGGAGTTATGAGCTTTTGGAATAATTGTCCTGGTAGAAGTTCAAATTGTTCATGTAGTAGGATGAGAATAAGGCCTTGAAGAAATAAGTTACAGAAATTTGTCTAAGTCTCCATATCGTGAAGTCAAAATGAGCTAAGTCGTGAAGTCTCCAAATATCCATGTCGTGAAGTACTGAGATCGAATAGTCCAAAATGAACTATGTCATGAATCATTTTTATACAACACAATCAATCACAGCTTTTTAGTTTCAAGAAAACGAAAAACATTCAAACTATCCATTCACCCCCTATGTCTATGTCTAGTTTGGGGATCAATCCATGGAATATAAGCTGCTATCTAAGCAAGCACGCCACTATTCTCTTGTAGGAGCATAGTCAATTTTCTCTTCAAGGATTCATTTAGTGGTGCCCCAATGTATGTTAGCTTGTTGTGTTCTCAAAGAACTAAGGGAATGGGGATCAAGTCCTCAGCGGGTTTCTCCTGTCGTTCCTCATCTTCTCTAACATTCATGACTTTAATTAGGAGAACCTGCCCCCCCCCCCGACTCTATTAGGCCGTAGCGCGGCTAAATAACAATTTCTTTCCATTTTGTCTCATCTCCCTTTATCCACTTCGTTCCTTGTAGGGAATTTGAAATTCATGTGATAAGTTGAGGCAACCGCCTTAAAGGCATGAAAGCTTGTCCTCTCAAGGATCTTGTTGAAAGTGGAGGCTGATTTGATCACCGAAAATATCAACATCTGAGTGGCCTCCTTAGGCTCTTGTCCAATCGTTATGGGTAATTAAATCATATCCTCTACCTTCGACTCAATCTTTATTGAATCCATATATATATATATATATATGCATACTTGAGGGGGTTAGATGAGATTCGTTGTTTCCACAAAAAATATCCATAGAAGCTCTATTGTCCATTAGGACTTGCTTCACTTTAGAGTTGCCTATCACAGGTATAAAGACCAACGGGTCGTCATGGAGGAACTTCACCCCTTCCAAATCTGAATCAAAAAAGGCAATGATCACTTCAGTTTTTGCATACTTGGTGTTTCTCCAATAACTTACATAAATTATCAGGCATAAGCCTATCTAGAGTTCCTTGAAGTCCCGACCAGTACTGTTGGGCCTCTGGACATCATATTTATAACTGGTCCTCGAGGTTGAGGGTTTTTGTAATCCCCTATCTCGATTTTCATAATTTTTTTTAGTGTTCTTGTCATCATCCTTCGTGAATTTGTTAGTGGCTTCAACCATCGAAGATCAGTCCTTAACACTGACTCTTGTTTCGCTTGTCGGGATCAGTCCTTAGTGGCTTCAGCCATCGAAGATATTTATCCATCTCAATATTCTCCAGGATCTGACTCATTGGCATATTCAACCTTGCTACTACGTAAACCTTTGTCCTTGGGAGTTCTTTTTAGGAGGGGGATCATAGTCCTTGCTTAGTTGGGAAAACTTATCATTAGAATTGTACTTCTGATCTCTTTTCCCTGTTGTATTGCCTCATACAGGGGTTGTGTTCCTCTTCCTATTCTCTTCAACCTTGATATACTTGTCAGCCCTCTCTCGCAACTTGTGCATGCTTTCAGGGTTTTTTTTTTTGCCAAAGACATCCATGGTTTCTTATTGAAGGGCTATCATAGCTTGTTAGATATAATTGCTGATGTTTGTTTATCAGTGTTTAAAGTACCAGGAAACTATCAGAGTTTAGCTGAAGGACCAGTCAGAGTTTGTTAAAGTCTGATGGTCAGAGTTTACTTAGTTGTCGGTGAAGTCAATGAAGATTCTAGAAGCGATATTCTTTGAAGATGGAAAGAAGCAAAGAGATATCGAGATGGCTAAGGAAACGGAACAGAAGACAGAAGCAATTCTAGATTGATATTAATTGTATAGCTAATTTATAGGAATATCAATTAGAAGATTGTACGTAGCTGTGTACTATATAAACACAGATAGGTTAACCCTAAAAGGGATGCGAATACGTGAATTATCATTCTTGTAACCTAGCAGCTCTCTGTGATATTTTACATCACTGAGAGAGGAGTTTTTAATTCCATTCAGTTTATTATTCATAACCAGTGTTCTTATTGTTATTCTTGTACATCTATTTGATTATATATTGTGTATTCGGCCTAACAATTGGTATCAGAGCCAAGGCTGGTTAATATATACAATTTTTGATCCAAACACAAGTTATAATCATGGCTGAAAATAGTCAAGCAGGTTCTAAATCTGAGAAGGTTCAACCAACTTCTGTGAGTCGATATGAGACGATTAGGGTTCCAATTCTCAGACCAGTGGAGTATCCAATATGGAAGGTGAAGATGACCATGTTTCTGGAAGCCACGGATCCAGAATATCTTGATAGAATCAATGATGGTCCTCATATTCCAACAAAACTGTCTCCAGTTGTTGCTGGTCAAGAACAGAAGAGCGTTCCAAAAGAAAAGAAAGATTTGACTCCTGAAGACATCTCATCAATTGCAAAGGATGCAAAGGTTAGACATCTTCTCCATAGTGCTTTAGATAATGTTATGTCTAAGAGAGTTATTGGTTGCAAAACTGCCAAAGAAATTTGGGATGCTTTAGAAGTCAGATGTCAAGGAACAAGTGCTATAAAGAAGAACATGAAGACTATTCTTACACAGGAGTATGAACACTTTGATTCGAGACCTGATGAAACTTTGACTGAGACATATGACAGATTCTGTAAACTGTTGAATGATTTATCTCTTGTTGATAAAGAATATGAACTTGAAGAGTCGAATCTCAAATTCCTTCTATCTCTACCTGAAAGATGGGATTTGAAGGCAACCACAATAAGAGATAATTATGATCTTGCAGAAACAGATCTCGATGAAATCTATGGTTTGCTTAAAACTCATGAACTTGAGATAGAGCAAAGAAACAAAAGATCTGGAAAGAAGACAAAATCTGTTGCTCTCAAAGTTGAAGGAAAACCTCTTAAGAAAGAAACATCAAAGAAGAAAGCTAAGGGAAAGGCTTTGGTCATAAAATCTGAAAGTGAGTCATCAAACTCTGATGATGACTCAAACACTGATGAATCTTCTGAATCCGAGGATGATGAAGAACAAATGATGCAAATGGCTGCTTTGATGGTGAAGACTTTCAAGAAGATGGGTTTCACGAACTTCAAGAAAGGAAAGAGATTCTCAAGGAGAGATTCAAACTCTGAAAGGAAGAATTTCAGAAAGTCTGAAAGAAAGGATATCAAATCTGGGAAGAAAGACAAGTCTGAAATCCGGTGCTACAAGTGTAAAGAGATGGGTCACTATGCTCCAGATTGCAAGAAAGGAAAATCTGAAAAAGCACTCATCACTAAAGGAAAAGACTGGGCAGACACTTCAGATTCAGATGAGGATGTCAACTATGCTCTCATGGCAACTGTCCAAGATGAATCTGATTCATCTGAAAACAAGGTACCTCTAACAACCTATGCTTATGATATTGATAATATATCTGAATTGAGAATTTATCTTAAGAGCATACATGTTAGTTATAGGGATCAGACTTTAGAAAATGAGAGAATTAAATCTGAGAATCTTAAGCTTAAAGAGAGAAATAAATTTCTTGAAGAAGAACTTGTTAACATGCAACAAGTTCAAAAGGAAAGAGATGATGCTGTTTATGTTGAACATGAGTTGCTTAAGAAATTTAGGCAACTAGAATCTGATTTGGAAAAAGAAAGAAAGGTAATTAAAACCTGGACAAACTCTGGTAAGGACACACATCAGGTGTTTCAAACAGACTCAGTAGGGTTAGGTTACTGTGAGAAAGATGAACTTAGGTTTAAAGATAAGGTTAAAGTGAGAACACATCTTCAACCTATGAAATTTGTTCCTGAATCCAGTAAGCTAAACTCTGTACTTGAAAAAGAAACGGTTAAAAGAGAACCAGTAAAAACTTGTGTTAAACAGGTTAATGTTGGTTTAATGACAGAGAAACAATTCAAGTATAAGCTCAAAGAGGTAAAGTCTGTTGAGAAACAGAAAGTGTCCAGGAAGATAGAAATGGAAAGGTAGGCATTAATAAAAGCAATAATCATTTGCCTATCACTGATGCTCCTAGAAAAACATGTCATAATTGTGGTAGTTCTAACCATCTTGCAAGTTTCTGCAAGAAAAACAAAGATATTAATTCTTTACCCTCCAAGTCTGGAGTTAAGAATGATTATGTTAGGGTTAGACCACAGACTTTATGCACTCACTGTGGGAGTACTTGGCATTCTATTTATACTTGAAAGAATTATCATGCCATTTATCACAACTATTATGAGTTGAAGCCAAATTTGAAATGGGTTAAAGTTGATTCTGCAAGTGTAAACTCTGATACTATTAGCTTAAACTCTGTTGATAAGAATTCCGCTGCAAAAGCTAACAATGTTAAGAAAGCCAAAGGATCCTCTTTGTAATTGTTTGTGATTGCAGGGCATAAGGGAAAGCACCCTAGTCTTGGACAGTGGATGTTCAGGGCACATGACTGGAAATAAAGCCCTGCTATCAGATTATGAGGAGAAAGCTGGCCCAAAAGTTTCCTATGGAGATGGCAACATAGGACGTACTCTGGGATATGGCAATATCAAACTTGGAAGTGTCATCATCACAAATGTAGCTCTAGTTCCAGGACTCAAGCATGACTTGCTATCTGTGAGTCAAATCTGTGACAGAGGTTATCATGTAGATTTTCAGTCTGAATACTGTGAGGTTATCAGCAAATCTACAGGGAAAGTTGTTCTAGTTGGACACAGACGGAATAATATTTATGAAGCAAGTTTGGTAACAAACTCTGAAGGAAAAGCTGTGTGTCTGTCTGCAAAAATGTCTAATGAAGAGAGTTGGAAATGGCATAAGAAGCTCTCTCATCTGAACTTGAACAACATCAATGAGCTAATTCGAAAAGATCTTGTAAGGGGACTTCCAAAGTCTATACTCAGCTTAGATGGTCTGTGTGATTCTTGTCAAAAGGCCAAGCAAAAGAAGTCATCTTTCAAGAGTAAATCTGAATCTTTAGTTGTGGATCCTTATCATCTTCTTCATGTTGATCTATTTGGTCCAGTAAATGTAATGTCTCTAGGCAGAAAGAAATATGCTCTAGTCATTGTTGATGAGTATACTAGATACACTTGGGTGTACTTTCTAGCAAAGAAGGATGAAACTGCCTTAATTCTGATGGAACATGTGAAGCTACTAGACAAAGGATCACAGTATAAAGTGAAAATTATCAGGAGTGATAATGGTACTGAATTCAAAAATGCAACAATGGAAGAATTTTGCAAAGAAAGAGGAGTGAAGCAAGAATTTTCTGCACCAGGGACTCCACAGCAAAATGGTGTAGTAGAAAGGAAGAACATAACTTTAATTGAAGTTGCCAGAACAATGCTTGATGAAGCAAAATTGCCAACTTATTTCTGGGCAGAAGCTGTTCAAACTGCTTGTTTTACTCAAAATGCTACACTGATCAACAGGCGTGGGAAAACACCATATGAGATGGTGAAGAATAAGAAACCAAACCTGAAATATTTTCATATTTTTGGGTGCAAATGCTTTGTGTTGAAAACTCATCCTGAACAGTTGACCAAGTTTGATTTAAAAGCTGATGAAGGAATTTTTGTTGGATATCCACTGTCAACTAAAGCATTCAGAGTTTATAATCTGAGAACTAAAGTGATCATGGAATCTATACATGTGTCATTTGATGACAAGAAAATAACTGGAATTGAAGATGAAGAAAATCATGATCAGCTACGCTTTGAAAATGAAGATCTAAACTCTGATGATATAAACTCTGACGAAGCAAATCCAACAAACTCTGATGAAGCATACTCTGAACCTCTACTGGTAAATACTGAGGAAGTTTCTCAGACAGAACTAAATAGAGAACCAGTTGAGGGGGAGCATGAAGATACTTCAGCAACATCTCAAAATGATGACTCACATTCTGAAAGTGAGTCAGCTGAAGAATCTAACACAAACTCTGAAAGTTCAAACACTGAATAGTCCAATTCAAGGGGAGCCTCAGAAAATGCAGATGGTCAACAAGAGAATCAGGAAAGCATGGATCAAGGGGGAGAATCCAATAATGATGAAAGAAGCTACTTACCTACAGCAAGAAGGTGGACTCAGGCTCATACACCTGATCTGATAATTGGAAATCCAGATGCAAGTGTGAAAACAAGAAGTGCCACAACAAATGAATGTCTGTTTCATGCATTCATATCTCAAACAGAGCCTAAGAAAGTGGTTGAAGCTCTTCAAGATGCTAACTGGATAACAGCAATGCAGGAGGAATTGAATGAGTTTGAAAGAAATGAAGTATGGACACTTGTACCATGACCAAAGAACAGGTCTGTTGTTGGTACAAAGTGGGTTTTCAGAAACAAGACTGATAGTGAGGGAGTAATTACAAGGAACAAAGCTAGACTTGTGGCAAAGGGATATTCACAACAGGAATGAATTGACTATGATGAAACCTTTGCTCCAGTTGCAAGGTTGGAAGCCATAAGAATTTTTCTAGCATATGCTGCTCACAAGAAGTTTAAAGTCTTTCAGATGGATGTGAAGAGTGCTTTTCTCAATGGGAAACTTGAAGAAGAAGTGTTTTTGAACAACCACCAGGGTTTGTGGATCCTAAGTATCCAGATTATGTCTACATGCTTGACAAAGCACTTTATGGACTAAAGCAGGCACCTAGAGCATGGTATGAAACTCTGGCTCAATTTCTTTTAGAAAGTGGGTTCACTAGAGGTACAATTGATAAAACCTTGTTCTATTTCAATTCTGGTAATGATTTGCTTTTAGTTCAAATCTATGTGGATGACATAATTTTTGGGTCTACTAATGATAAACTCTGTAAGAAATTTGCCAAGCTTATGCAGTCCAGGTACCAAATGAGCATGATGGGAGAGCTTAGTTATTTTCTAGGCTTGCAGGTAAAGCAAACAGATGATGGGATTTTTATCAATCAAGAAAAATATACCAGAAATCTTCTCAAGAAATTTGGTATGCTTGATAGTTCATCTGCAACAACTCCTATGGCAACTGCAACAAAGCTAGACAAAGACACAGGAGCTTCAGTAGATATGACAAACTACAGAGGCATGATAGGGTCTCTTCTTTATCTTACTGCAAGTAGACCAGATATTATGTATGCAACCTGTCTTTGTGCAAGATTTCAAGCAGATCCCAGAGAGCCTCATCTAACAGCTGTGAAGAGGATTGTCAAATATCTCAAAGGAACCATAATCTTGGGTTTGTGGTATCCTAGAGAATCAGAGTTTAAGTTAGTTGGTTACTCTGATGCAGATTTTGCAGCCTGTAAGGTTGACAGAAAGAGCACTAGTGGAAGCTGTCAATTTCTAGGTGACAGACTGGTTTCTTGGTACAACAAGAAACAGAAATCAAATTCCACATCCACAGCAGAAGCAGAGTATATTGCTGCTGGTAGCTGTTGTGCACAGATTCTGTGGATGAAGAATTAATTGCTGGATTATGGGTTAAGGTACTCTAAAATACCTATTTTCTGTGATAATCAAAGTGCTATTGCTATGACAGGTAATCCAGTACAGCATTCCATGACCAAGCACATCAGCATAAGGTATCATTTTATCAGGGAACATGTGGAGGAAGGAGATATTGAGCTTCATTTTGTGTCTACAGAACAACAACTTGCAGATATCTTCACTAAGCCTTTGAGTGCAGCTACATTTACAAGACTGGTGAATGAACTAGGAATGATCTCTGGTTTCGACTAGAGATACTGGTTAGACTCAAAATTAACTCTTTTGTGATATGATGCTCATGTTTCTATGCATATGTTAACTGTCATGAAAATCATGTTGATAAACTCTGGAAGCATACTCTGATGGTTAAACTCTGATGTTAAACTCTGATTATGTTATTGTCTGAAACATAATCACCGATGAAGAAAATAGTATGAAGCATGATTCTCAGTAAGTAATCATGAATCCTTCTAAGTTATATATGATCTGATCTCAGATGTGTGCAGAAAATTAACACAGCATGATACTGTCTCTATATTTATAGCATCTCTTAGTTTATTGATCCTATACACTGAGTCTGTATTAGCTGTTTGCACTTTCTCTCATAAAGTAATATGTTAAATGGTGTCAGTCTAAACTCTTATGAATATTTACTGCTACTTCACCCTCAAGCAAAAGATGCAAAAATATGCACAAATTCCTTTGAGATCATGTTGTGCCTAGGACGATCCAGGAACTTATTGTATGAAATAAGGGCTAAAATTTGAAATTTTTGGTGACTAGTGCCAACCACTGATTACTGGAAAGGAAAAAAAAAATATCGAAAGGGGGTGAAAATAAATAAGTACAAATAAAGGTACAGAGTTTAGATGACATCAGATTTTGTTTTGCATATAAGAGTTTGGGCAACCAGTTTTTACTGATTTATTTTGTGGATTTTATGCACTTTGAGATGCTCTCAATATTTATATTCAGTAAACTCTGCTATTCACACACAAATAATCACAACTGTGCATTTCGAGAAAAGAGATTATTAATGAGGGAGGAGAATTGATAAACACTGATGAACTGTGTACTCTACGCAGAGGTAATTTATTTTTAATCTCTGATGATTAAAATAAATAAAGGTGTTTCAGACATTTCATAATTTTTGGGGAACATTATTTTTGAAAATAGAGAGTATGATTGATAACGGTTTGTTGCGTTTTGGAAATGATGAAAAGTGTCTATTCACTAGCAGTAATTAGTGGCTATTTTTACTGCGCATGCGTGTTGGAAACTACCACGATTAGTGCTGTCAGTTAATGCATATGTGACAACTGTCCCACTCACACATTTCACGAGTAAGCCTGCTGTATATCTTAATGATTAAAACTCTTCAGTTTTAATTCATATTTAATAGTTATACACACAACGGTTCAAATTTTTACAGACTTACTCTCTTCACAGGACATTTTCACATAAGCATATTTACAAACACTTTTCTGCATCACTTTCTCAAACACTTTCTCTAAGCATAAACTCTGATCTAGTTTCAAATCTTTCTAATGGCAACTACTATGTTTCAATCAGTTGGTCTCGATTTTGTCCCTAACAATTATGCAGCACCCCTATCTACTATGAACGCACCGGAGGCGTTTCACTTGTTTCAGAATTTCCTCGCTCAATCAGACATTGGGCAAGCTCTTGTGGAACCAGTAAAGCTTTCTGGCCTTCAAATTAAAGCATTCTGGGAAACTGGTATTTATGATGGTGGAGGAGAGGCTGGAACTCCTTCTATAATCTTCGAGTTTGATGAACAAGAGTATGTGGTCACTCCAACCACTGTTAGAGATGCTCTTGGGTTCGAAGACTTTAATGCTTACACCATATCTGTTGGTGACTCTGAGCTTCAGCGAATGATGAGGGAGATTGGTTACTCTGGGTCTTTGGCAAGGATAGGTAACCTGAAGTGACCGTTCTTGAGGAAGGAATGGAGTTTCTTCTTCGACTGCATTACAAGAGCGTTCGGGAAAAAGTGTACCAATTGGGATGCAATTCCAATCGACAGTCTGCAAATCGGGTATTCTCTTTTGTATGGTAACAATTTTGATTTTGCAAGACTTGTTTTAAATAACATAGGTGAAAAGATGACAGAGAATAGGAGTGTAGTCTACTTTGCTCGGTTCTGTCAGTTAATCTTTTCTTTTTGTGTTGATGGGGTTGAGATTGCTGAGGGTGATGTAATTCCCTCGTTTAGATTGCATAAAAGAATATTTTCTGATTTAACTAATAAGGATATCAAGAAAGGCAATGTTGGTGAATTGCTACTTCCTGCTTTAGTTCAACAGTTTTTACAACCTCAACCACAACCTCAACCAGAGTCTACATCCCAAAGACCAAAAACTGGGGGTAGGACTAAGCATAGAGCTTTCAAGGCTGCTACAACTTCAGTTGCTAGTGATTTACCAACCTCTGTTGGTACTTCAAGGAAAAAGAGAAGAGTAAATAGACCTACTTCTACTGAGGATAGGGATTCTGATGCCAATGAGTCTATCCATACCAAGAAAAGGAAGCTGGTTGCTGCATATCTTTTTGATGGATTAATTTCTGAGTCTACAACTGCTGCAGCTCCAGAGATTGTGATTGAAGATCATTCTGCAAATGCTACTGTGCCTGAAGAAGCCAGAGCAAACACTGATGATAATGATGCTGTTAATGATGATTTTCTTGAACCCATATTGGAGATGGATATTGAAGACAATGTTGAAGCACATCCCTCTACAACTCTAGAAGAGTGTGGTAGTATTAATGAAACAGAGGATGTGGCAGCTGATCAACCCACAGTCATACTTGATGAGTCCTTAGCTACTCATACAGAGATTCTCTCTGTTAATCACCAGGTACTTGAAAAAGGTGAAGAGGTTGATCAGACAGCAAAGGCTGTAGCTGCAAAAACTGATCTTGAAGAAACTGCAGAAAATAATTTTGAAGCAAATGCAGAGATTGTTATTGAAGCTATTGCAGAGCCTGTTGCTGAGGCTGTACACGAAGAAAATGTTCAAGAAAATATAAACTCTGAGAAGCTCGTAAATGAAGATGCTCCAGAAACATTTGCTGAGAATAGTTTACATTCTTCAAGTGCTGAGTCTGATGCAAAGTCTGATGATCAAGCTGATTCATTTTCTCAAAGACTTTCTGCTCAACCAAATCTAAAGGAAACTGATGTTGGAGGTTCAACTCAGCATGCCACTGAACTTCACTTTCAGAATATGTACTTTTCAAAGTGGTCAAACAGAGATTGCATATTCACTGATCAAAGGGCTGCTGACTTTGTAACAAAATCTGCTGCATCAATTACAAATCCAGAACTTCTTACACATCTAAAGGCAACAATTGTTCAAGTCAAGTCTCTTGACAATCGTTTTGATGAAACTCAGAAGTCAGTTACTGGGTTGAGAAATGATGTGGTTGTTAGAGATATGTCTCTGAAGCAAGATAAATCTATGCTGCTTACTCTGGTCAAAGATCAAGAAGTTCTCAAGAACAGACTGACCAAAGTTGAAGACAATCAGACTGTAATGTGTGACAAGCTTGATTCCATTGCTGCTTCACTTGAATTGCTCACATCAGTATTGATTCCAGATGATGTCAAAAAGGGGGAGAGATTACTTAAAGACAAATGCAAGAAGTCTCAAACTATGAGTAGACAAGATGATTCTACTGATGGTGGTGCAAAAGGAAAAGAGTTCAAAACTAAATCTACTCTACAGCAAGGAAAGCTAAGATCAAACTCTGCTGCTACAAACTCTGAGAGGATAAACACTGTTGCTCAATCTTCTTCAAGATCTAGAAGCTTATTGCTTACTTCTCAACCAATAACTGATGAAGAGATTGCAGCTCAGCTGTTTCTAGAAGAACATGGTGCTGATGCAACCATAGAAGATATTCAAGCTGAAGAATTGATGCTAGCTGAAGAACATGTAAAGAATCTAAAGTCTGGGAAGTTGAAGAAAATTGTGAAAATTACAAGGCCTAAAGAAAAAGGAATTATCATTAAAGAAAATGTAGACTCTCAACAGAGTTTACAACAAGCAAAGAGGGCTGTAGAAACTAAGCTTGATAAAGGCAAAGGAAAGCTTGTGGAAGAACATCAGAAAATGAAGAAAGCTCAAACAACCTCTGACAATGCTCAAGTTGTTCAAACAATGGAAGCTGTGACAACCACTGATACTACTCAAGTTGTACAGACTAAAATCTCTTCTGAACTTCAAAGAACTTTTGCTAAACCAGTCATGGCTCAACAAACTCTGATTCCTGGAAATGTCAATGTTCTTCAAAGAAAAACCATCATGGGTAAAGAATCAAGAGATAGATCTGGTTTAGGATCTCATAGAGAAAAGAGAGTAAACAATAGTCCTATAGATCAAACTTCATTAGCTGAACCAGGTGTTGGTGTGACTCAGGATAATCTTGATAATTTAGAGTCGGTTCAGTTAATTCATCATAAAGGACTGAAGAAGGATTTTCTGTTATACTTCAAGGCTGATGGCAGAGTATACAGAGTTGGTGAAGATGATATTGGATTAAAGATGAAAGAAGAACTGGAGTATGTACTGTATATACTGAAAGTAAAGAATCAAAGAACTCATCAAGCATCTGAGGTATTAAGAAGCAGAATGGTGAAAGCTAGAGCTCTTTGTGGCCTAAAGACTGCTGGTGCTTACATACCAAAGTACAGAGATTACAGTGGAAAGCTTGTTGAGATGCAAAGGAACAGTGCAAGACTCAGAACAGATCTTGGTATACAAGTGTTGGAATTTAATCTGGAATCAGATAAATCCTTCATAATAAAGCTAGGAAATGATATGAGGAAGAACATCATCTATGCTCTAAGGGCTGCTATTTATGAAACTGGAGAGAGTGATCCAGAGTCGAAAGAGCTAAAGAAGATAATGGTAGCTGAGCTAGAGAGAGCTGAGAGAAGACTGCTTATGGACTACATCAGGACTGTACCTGATATTGAAGAAATTAAGTAAATGGAGTCTGTAAGTTTTTAAAGTTTTCTGTTCTAAATTAAATATAAACTCTGTGATTTTATAAACACTGCATTTGTTATATGTTTTGACATCATCAATTATCTGTTAACTTGTACATTTTATTATGAACAAGTTGGGGGAGATTGTTAGATATAATTGCTGATGTTTGTTTATCAGTGTTTAAAGTACCAGGAAACTATCAGAGTTTAGCTGAAGGACCAGTCAGAGTTTGTTAAAGTCTGATGGTCAGAGTTTACTTAGCTGTCGATGAAGTCAATGAAGATTCTAGAAGCGATATTCTTTGAAGATGGAAAGAAGCAAATAGATATCGAGATGGCTAAGGAAACGGAACAGAAGACAGAAGCAATTCTAGATTGATATTAATTGTATAGCTGATTTATAGGAATATCAATTAGAAGATTGTACGTAGTTGTGTACTATATAAACACAGATAGGTTAACCCTAAAAGGGATGCGAATACGTGAATTATCATTCTTGTAACCTAGCAGCTCTCTGTGATATTTTACATCACTGAGAGAGGAGTTTTTAATTCCATTCAGTTTATTATTCATAAACAGTGTTCTTATTGTTATTCTAGTACATCTATTTGATTATATATTGTGTATTCGGCCTAACATAGCTTCTTTATCATATCTAAGTCTCAGACCTTCAAATCTCCTTTGATGAGTCGAACCAAGTAGTCCCTTAAATTCTCATTTTTCACTTTATTCATGCTCTTCAAAGGGCGGGGCTGAGCTTTTCATGAATTTTTCCATTAATGAAGTGGCTTATGAATGCCTACTCAGATCGTTGAAAGAACCGATCTTTGGGAGGCAGATGACTATACCATGATTGCGACATGCCCCCCAGGGTTTGAGTACACATTCTACTTAATAGCGCTCGTGACTGGTTACAACAACAATGTTTTGCGGTCCTGCTTTATACCATCATAGGTATTGATCGTGGACATCTTGAATTTCTTGAGATAAAAACATCTATTTTCTCATTGATGAATGGAAGGGTTGGATCATCGTGATATGTTAGAGGCCTCAAGTCATTGGGATCAGCCCTTTGGGTATCAAACGTTGTCCTCCTAGGGGTCTCATCCAAGTTAATAATAGAGGCTGCATAGTCTGTTGTCTTTCTAGATCTTGCTTCAAATTTTGAATACGCGTTTTATGAGCCAATCTCTTCTATACATTGTCAGTTCGTTCCCTTAGCCCCTTGGGTTTGGGGACGCCCATCTCTGCCCGTAGGCTATTTGCCTGGATGCCTTCTTCTAGGATTTTATCAGAATTAGTCGAGGTTTCATCATCAGTAGTATAAGTCCAGAAAAGTCACGATTCCTTTCGTGGAGAGGACCCAAGCCTTTAATGTAATGAGACACATACTCCTCATAAGGTTGATGAGAGTGAATGCTTCTTTCAGAAGTTGGAAACAGAGAAAACCCTTAAGCGGGGTTTTGAATTGCTTGTGGAGCAATACGATGATAGAAAAATGCAGCCCTTGTGGTGCACTAACAACTAGAGGCGAAAACACTATGTAAAGTTGGGGATTTATCCCTCAAATTTGGGGATCTTGAATCATCCCTTGAGTTCGAGGGTTAGCACCTTGAGTGCATCTCTTGGGGAGTCGTCCCTTGAGGATTCGAACCTTGAATGTTCGTCCCTTGGGGAATCGTCCCTTGAACAGAGGTTCCGGGGATTGGTTGAGTCCCAATAGTGGCAGGTGCAACTTGACTAGTTGTAGGCAGATCATCGTGACTTTTAATCCATGTTCTTATCGTGGTTGATGTCTTTTCTTGAGTTCCTTGAGGATCCAGCAGTAGTTGGCCCTCCAAGTATCGTGTTTTATCACCGGCCCTCGGGGCTGAGATTTTCTATTATCATAGTTTCTCTTATCATTGTTCATCTCATCGTCCTTGGTGATTTTTTTAAACTTTCCTCTTCGTATTGAGAATTATATCTCATTCTTCCGATGTCTATAATCATCAGTGCCATGTTCATATCCTTGAGAAATCGATATTATCGACTCTTGTCTTTTCTTTCAGGGTCACCCTTAAGTGGTCTCAATTCCTGATCTTTCTCGATCTCCATCAAGATTTTGACTCCTGAGAGTGTTCAACCTTGAATACTCAATAAACCTTTGTCTTTGAGGTTTCTTGGTAGAGGAATCAAAATCCATGTATGGTCTAGGCCACATGACGTAGTACTCTTGACTACCCTCTACAGTAGTTGCTGATTTCTTCATACTTTCCTCGACCTTAATGTACTTACCATCCCTTTCTTGGAAATCGTGCATGTTTATGAGTCTATTTTAGCAAACGATATTTTAAAGTAGGGATTCGTCATCATTCGTTGTAAGGCCACCGTGGCTACTCTCTGTCCTAAGTCCGCGACATTTAAAAATTCTGAGGTATACTTATTGATGTAGTCCCTTAGAGATTCGTTCTTTCCTTGTTGAATAGATATCCATGAGGTAGAACTCTTCACATAAGTTTTGCGTCCTTCCAAGGTTTGAGGGAACGCCCTACACTTGATAACGTCAGTAATAGGTTACAGCAACAATGCATTAGTTAAAAGTTCTCATGTGATTGGTTGGATCTCCCGAGCTGTTAAAAGCCTGGATGATCGACATCTTTAAATTTCCTAGAGATATACGCATTCATGATCTCGTTCGTAAAAGGAGGGACTGGATCATCAGGATCTCCCAAGAACAATAGTTCAATAATGCTTCCCGTTGGTGCTTCAGTCCTCTCAGTTCTCGGGTTAGCATCCAAACTTATCACCGGGGTGGTGTTTTGAGGTTTTGGTTAATGTTGGGCGCCCTTGCCTTGATGTTTTTTCCAAGTATTTTTCAATTCTTGGATTTGCGCCTCATGGGCTAAGATCCTCTCTTCAATTGTGTGTTCATTCATTCCTTTTGACCCTTGGGGCTGTGGATGACAATCCCCTATAGTTGTATCCCTTCTAGAGCGTCTCCTTCTTTCGGAGTGAACATTCTCATCAGTGGATTTGTCTGTATTAGTAGTATACCAACCAGAAAAATCATTGTTTCTTGTCTTTGGGGCTCCAAGCCTCAGACATAATGGGCTTTATAGCTTCTATTGCTTTGAGGAGGAGGAAGGACATTGCCACTTCCTCTAAGTATGGACATCCATATATACCGGATCTCGGATTTGAGCAATTCAAGGGGGGTTGCATTAGTGATAAAGGGCGCAGTTATGCCATGTAGTTGAGAATTCTTTTTCTAGGAAGTGGGATCCATCCCTAGAGGCATGCTTGCTAGGTGTTTCAGCGATCGGCCCCTGGGGGACTCAATCCCTGATGTTGGAGTTGGGGATTCGTCCATTTGGAATTCAATCCTTGAGTAGTGGTTGCTGGGGAATCTGTTCCCTGTGCAGAAGTTCAAGAGGGCTGGTTCTCAACGACAAATGTCGAAACTTGAGTTGTTGGAGGTGGTTCGTCACCACGATTAATTCTCCGTGTATTCATCATGGTTAATATCCGTTTCCCACAGACGGCGCCAAATGTTGTGGAATAAAAACTAGGTCTTTAAATCGCGGCTAGGGTTTCATGAATTTAATGCTAGGGTTGATGAACTTCGAGCTTTAATGGTGTGGTTGTTCTTGTTGTCGGGGACTAACTCGGTCATAATAAGATGCCTACGTACCTTGATGAGAATCAAGAATCAAGCCAAGACGTAGTTCTAGAGTTGCCTACATGGCTTGTAGCGCCTTCGAGGCATTGTGATGTATGGAACTCTCTGCCCAAAACGTACTTTTTAGAATGAAGGGTGAAGTCCTTTATATAGATGTTGAGAGTCTTTGATTTAGACTAGGTTTGGGAGACTTCGAGGCAAAGTCTCCTTCTTGACGGAGGAAAAGGATTGTGTCTAGATCTTTCTTTGTAGGTGGTTGACTCCTTTTAGGTTTTAGTGTCTTGGAGGCTACTCCTTGTAAGAGTTGGCTCCAACTAGGACACATTTAATGAGCTGTACAACTAGCCTTTTTATTAATTACGAATTTAATAAGTAATTAGGGTTACGGGCCTCATTAATTGGGTTTAACCTGTGGACCAAGAAGCTAGGTCTAATTAATGTATAATTAATTATATCTTTTGGGTTATTTTCAGCCCATATCAGATATATACCGCGAGATACATATAATTATTAACTTAATTAACTTAATATAATTCTCTTAACTTCAAATTAATATTATTATTATTTAAATTCGAGTATGTAATATTAACAATTGAGAATATATTAATAATTTGAATTTATTCATAAATATTAGTTTTTATATACCGATGTATCTTCTGCTATATTAATATAAATCAATAACACAATTAATGTATCTCTAAAATTACCTCTAAGAACTCTATATTTATAACAATTACCTCTTATACTATAAGTTATCTAAGAATCTTATATTAATATAATTAACATCTCTTTTACTATTACGGATGTGCATTTCATCAGCGCCACCATATCTCGATCTGTTCCCCATTCCATTCGGGTCAAGAATTTGGAGAATTTTTCAGGTTCGGGCAAGATCGGGGAGAAGTATAAAAGCAATTCGCGGATCGGGAATCTGTACTCTTTATTAAAAGTGAAACCCCCTCCCCTTTAAATGGTATGGCATGTCATGTATACTGTGATATCCATATAATTATTAATATCTTAATATATTTAGGTTCATTTCAAATTAATATATATAATAATTATTATTTAAAATCAAATTAAATCTTTATTAAAAGCAGAAAACTCTCTTAATGGTATTGCATAGATATATACCGATACATATAATTATTAACTTAATTAACTTAATATAATTCTCTTAACTTCAAATTAATATAATTAGTTTTTAAATTCGAGTATGTTAATATTAACAACTGAGAATATATTAATAATTTGAATTTATTCATCAATATTAATTTTTATATACCAATATATTAATCTAAATCAATAATACAATTAATGTATCTTTAAAATTACCTCTAAGAACAATATATTTTTAACAATTACCTCTTATACTATAAGTTATCTAAGAACCTTATATTAATATAATTACCATCTCTCTTACTATTACAGATGAGCATTTCATTCGCGCCACCTTATCTCGATCCGTTCCACATTTCATTCGGGTCAAGAATTTGGAGAATTTTTCAGGTTCGGTGGGTAGGAGCAGGGAGAAGTATAAAAGCAATTCGTGGATAAGAAATTCTATTAATAAGGAAAATTGCTTTTGTTGGAACACAATGGTATCAAAGCCAGATTTTGGTTATTATAATATAACTAAATTAATTGATTTCATTTCAAACTCGGGTTCGATTTGCTTCAATAACAAAATGAGATATTTCATTTGGTATTATTGTACAATTGACTTTTGTATTTGGTACCACTCGAAGTTTTTTACTTCGAAGTGACACAGTTATGCTTTGACTTCGTCAACACAATATCACTCCGTTAAGCAAACTTTAATCGATCATTACAAAATTATGAGAATTTTTCATTTGATACCACTCTACAAATTTTGGCATTCAAGTGACACCATTTTAATTTGCACTTCAGCTCCCAAGTACCACTTTTTTAATGAATCCGATGAATTTGTTTAAACTACTTAGTTTAATGGCTCTCAAAATATTGTTGGGTATATCTTTGCCCACCAAAAATAAGGAGTGATTCATCAAATTTATCAGATTCATTAATATAGTGGTACTTTGGAGTTGAAACTCAAACTAGAATGATGTGAAAGTCGAAAATTTATCTAATGGAAAATTTCATAAATTTATAACGATCGATTAACGACATGATATTTTTGTGGATGAAGTCAAAAATATAAGGATGCAACTTGAAAGGCAAAAGTTTCAAGTGGTACCAAATGACAAGTTAATTGTATAGTGTCATCAAATTAAATATCTCTTACATACTTACGCAAGTTATTTATTTATTTAAATTCCAGTTATTTGATTTCACTCCGGATTCGATTCTCTATAATTACATAATTTAATAATATTTATTTATTATCAATTTTCATCTTAATTTCATGTTTTAATTCTATACAACTACATATTTTATTTTCAATAAGATAATTTTTATTCTTGATCCGTGATTCACACGGTTATCAGCTAGTATATATAATTAGGGATTTTAAATCTCAGGTAAAGGAAAAACAAATTCACTTATCGAGGTTTAATTGTATTTGTAGTGTATGATCGAGGTATTTAAAATATGGACACTATTCTTGTTCAAACAATTAAAGACTTTGTCTTAGGGCGACAACTTGAACCCTCAAACTTTCTGCGAGCTGAGAGGATGTGATGCAGCTGTAGTAAGAGCAGCTGGTATATATATATAGTATATACATTGAGCGCAACATGTTTTGAATTCCTGAATACCAAATGATCACACACAAAAGTCACTATCAATTCAAGGATAAGTGCAAACTTAACCGGACCAGATAAATATACCAGCTTATAATTAATTAACTAACCAACCAACTAATGTCAAATATCAAACTAAAAAGGAAATTAATCAAGACATAATAAATCAAGAAAAGCCGTGGAGTAAAGAGCAGAAGCTATACATATAAAAAAGGGATTGACAAAAGTAGTAGTAGAAGCAGACATAGTGACAGCAACACTTCATTCAGACATGGCAATTGAGCTGAGGGATACTATAATTGTACACCATGCAAGGGGGAGGACTAATTAGATCTAGCCTAGGCTCCCTGTGTGTCATAATTTCTTTCATACCCTACTTATTTGTGGTTATATATTTAGCCATACACATATGTACACAATTATCATTATGACTACTGTGACAACTTGTTGCATGTGTATGTATACGATTTAGGGTCATGAAGCTATGTGATATGGGTGGTGTTTGGATTATAAAATTTAGTAATCCGGTTAATGCATGAAATAAGAAAATTAAATTTCAATACATATAAAAACGTATTTTTCATTTCCATTCTCGTTAACCAGGAAATAATTTTATGATCTAGATGACTCAAGTTTTGTTTCAACTTGATTTGATCCATGTCATTGTACTACAGTACTAATCCTTTCTTTTTGTTAAGCATTAACTGGCAAGTAGCTAGCTAGTTTCACTTTCAGGTCCAGCAGAAGAGTGTGAGTGTGAGCGTGTATCTGAATGAAAGAAATAATTTATGCAAAGAACAACATAAAACAAATAAAAATACAAGTATTGTATACATTATACAATGTAAAGAAAGAGAAGAAATGTTTGAATCTTGTTTTGTTGATATCTGGGCAGATGTTGGCATTTATATAGTGGTACGGGCCAGTTCACTGCACGGTTATGACTTCCAAATATGCCGTTCTAAAGTCATAAATATTTCCATTGATAGGTAAAAAAAGGAATCGTATTTAACTAATTATATGTTCACCGTAACATCCCTATCAATTGTCCTTAACTTCTAAAAAAATATATTCAAGTACGTTTAGGTCTTGGGGTTGTTAGCTATTGAACTTTAGACCTCTCGTAAAAAAATCAGCTAGTCCCCACGAACCACGTTTTTTTTTATAAATATTAAGAATTCCAACTACCAACAATCAATTGATATAATAAAACTCGATATAAATGTTAAGAGATTCTACGATCGAATGATATAATGTACATGCATTAATGTCAAGTGATGAAGGTACCCCTATTATTGATTATCAATCACCTCCGATGATCAATGTGTTGGATAAGATTTTTTTCTACGCATATTATTTATATGTATGATATAATTTCCTGTTAAAAGTAAACAAATCTTTTTGCAAAAAAAAAGTATTTGATCCTATATCAAATAATTAATACACAAATTTTATGTCATTAGTATTTCCCCTCCATTTTTTAAGGATAAGTTCATCTTTTAGAATTTATCCAAAGTAGAATATAAGAAAAATAGACCAAACAAGACACTTAGACTATATATTGATGTCTATATCTAGGGGTGTACACGGTTCGGGTTGGGCGGGTTACGGAATTTTAACAACTCAACCCAATTAAATCGGGTTTGCAAATTTTCAACCCAACCCACAAAAAATAAATTTGTAATCCAACCCGTTTAATGTACTTCAGTTTGGATCGGTTCGGGTTGGAGTGGTCGGGTTAATAAATATATAAAATATATTTTTATCGAGCAATAAGTACTAAATTAATAAACCAAAATTGAAAATCAACAAAATATTACATATCGATCTCAAATAAGTCTCAAATCTTTAAGTTAAAATACACCAAAAGACTGATAAAGTACTAAACATAGTCTTACAGTTTAAACGTCAAATTTGTGTTATTAGCATAGTCAGTGTGCTAAATTTGCATTACAACCGCGAATGGACAAAAACAGTAACAACATTTATCTCAAGTCTCAACACACAATTTTGTAGAAGTTTTGTAGAATATTGATGTACATATTTCTGCTGATATATCCTTGATAACGAACAACTTAATGTATAACTGATACTTTTTAATGTAAACTGGCTTTAAAGTACTGATACAATATTAACAAACATAGATAATATCATGTATGAATAACCCTAGGCAATGCAAGCAATGAAGTTTTCTTCCAAGACCTCACAAGAGTTAAAATAATGTGTTTCAAAAACTAAAAGTGTACACTCCAAAACTGTTAACTATTTTAACTAAATGTGTTTCATATATTTTAATTAAATCTATTATTTTTAATCGGGTTGGGTTGGTTCGGGTTTAAAAAATCGAAACCCATACCCAACCCATTTAAATCGGGTTTATATTTTTTCAAACCAAATATGTTTCGGTTTAAAAATATTCGATTTGGATCGGGCAAAATAAGATCGATTTGGATTGGATTGGTCGATTTTATCGACCCGTGTACACCCCTATCTATCTCACTCTCATTCACACACTGAAAAATGTTTGAATTTATTACAAAAGGAGAGTATTAAGGGACACTGAGAGAGATGTCTCAAGAGGAGGGTGTCAGGACTGATAAAGAACTTTCAAACACCTCCTTTCTTCACCTTCACTCAACTACTTCATCTCTCAAACTCAAGTCTCATAATCTCCCCAGATTTACTTATATATCTCCCATCCTCAAACAATTGTTCTTTTCCATTCCAACCCCCCACCCTTATCTTTTATTTTTTGCTCTCACTCTCTCTGTACTATGTAGGTCTCACCCCACAGAAAAAACTTTCACTTTACCTGCCTATTTCTCCCTCTTATATATTCTTCTTCTCTAACTCTTCATCTAATTTCAAACCTATCTTGATTTTTCTTTCATTTTTTTCCTTTTTCTCTATGTTTGTCTCACCCTTCTAATTATTATTTCTCTTCTTTTGATTTGGATGTGTTAATTTTCAGGAGACCAGAAGAAGGCAACCCATTAGACCTAAACAACCTCCCCGGGGAGGATTCCTCTGGTAATTATCTCTTTTGTATTAGACTTTTCTTAACTAAGTAGCTAAATTTTTGAACAACTTCTCCTATAACTAACTAGCAAAAAGAAAATGAAACTCTCACTCTAACTCTTTTGATAAATTCTCTTATTTTACATATGTGCACATTTCTAATTAATTAGGAGTTTTGATTTTTGTCAAGAAATGTATATAGAGGTTGAAGTACAAGTTAGTTTCTACCTCAGCTGCAAAACCCTAATAAGTAGTAAATCGAGCTTCTTTGCTATCTTGAGTTGTATTTTCCGTACGTTAAGTTACCGGTTCTTTTAAAATCTTGTTACGAGACATTTTGTTGGTAAATACATGTTTTTATGTTTTGTGTGTTGCTGTGCAGGGGCGGTAGCCGGAGGGTATAGGAAGAAGAAAAACGGCGGTGGAAAAGATGAAAGCGGGAAGGTCTATGAGTGTAGGTTTTGCTCCCTCAGGTTCGGCAAATCTCAAGCTCTCGGGGGACACATGAACCGCCACCGACAAGGCAAGATAGACTATTGTTCACCATATCTCTAGCTTCTTTTTAAATAAGTTGACAATACCTTATAATTCTAGCTACCTAGTCTAGCTAGCTAAACATATTAGCTAGTTCTCGTTAATGGCCGTAAATTATATGGTAGCTAGAGTAGCTAAACATATATGCTAGGAACTAGGATATATTGTCATGTCAAATCTTTGTTTCCTGGATGCTAAACAATTTTCAAATTTTCTTTATTATATCTAAGGAGGTCTTTTTAATTTGTTTTAATGGTGGAGTGCAGAAAGAGAGACAGAAACACTCAACAGGGCTCGTCAACTGGTCTTTAGTAATGACAACCTAATGCCACCCACACCTCCTCCTCATCCTCATCTCGTACTAGGGTATGTATGTTCTTCCTCTATTTTATTCATCATGTGTACTTGTAATTGAACAAGTAGGTGAATTAATTAATTTTGTTCAAATTAAGTTGGTACTTGGTAGGAATCAATGGAAAAATGTTTTAGGTTTTTTAATTTGATGTATATGAAATGTTAGCAGTGGGCAACTACCAATCTCACATGGCGGGTATCATCATCATCAAACAAATGATCCGTTCCGAACTGCAGGCTATCCGGCTTCAAGATACTATTGCGGGTCTTCGTCATCAGCC
This sequence comes from Heracleum sosnowskyi, assembly GCA_030848705.1. Classification (NCBI taxonomy): domain Eukaryota; kingdom Viridiplantae; phylum Streptophyta; class Magnoliopsida; order Apiales; family Apiaceae; genus Heracleum; species Heracleum sosnowskyi. Next base: position 9,748,580 of record CM061238.1, read on the forward strand.
AACATACCACCACCAGGTCCACCACCACCACCTCCACCGCCTCAGTCATATATGTACCCTTCACCGCCACGCCTTGTTCCCTACCCTCCACCACATTACAACATCAGTCCACCAATCAACGACTACTTCGTAGGCCATGCGGTGCACTCAACAAGCCAGTTACCAAGCTACACCACTCCTGCACCAATGGTTTCTCCAGAAAACAATTACACCTGCATCGGTGCTCCGGTAGGAGGACACGGATTTAAGCAAGGAGGCTGTGGTGGTGGTGGTGGTGTCGGTGATAGGGAGATGTCATTACTCCAAAATAATAATAATAATTATGATAGTAGCAACAATAATAGTAATGAGGTGGAAGGGGAAGGTAGAAGCTATCCTAATTCGTCCATGATCAATCGATATCAAGATGGATTCTAATTGATATTATGTAACATCATCAAGTATTTTTCTCTAAATATATTAAGAATATTTTCTGAGTTTGATATGGGCATGACAATCAAGCTACTAGATTTCTCGGAATCCTAACGTACAAATGTGGGGTCAAGAAATGAGTGAAGATAGTTTGGTTTTTTCTACATAGATTTTGATTTTTTGGTGACAGCTTTTTTGTGTTTATACACTAACTCACACTCACCTGCCATCACCAGGTTTGGCTTTAATTCATGCTACAATTAAATGCACTATACCCTAGGGCTTATGACCTGATCTCATCATCAACTTCCGTTGTCTTTTTCATTGCAAGATAGCTATTTGACGAATATCTCTATTTTCAACTTTTCCATGTTTGTAAGTATGTCTGTATGTGTACAGTGGTATCAAATTAAACTAAATGTGAATTGCAAACCAGATGAATCATGCATCCTATCTAGTTTGGACAGATTTAGTTTCTTTTAAAGTAAAAAAATATAATCTCCATTCATATCGGTTTTATCGCGGTATATATACGGGTTATGTGTGTTTAGGTTTATATTCGATAAGATTAATGCATATTAATTCTTGATTAAATATGTATATTGTTCGGGACAGATTTGTGAAACTTAATGCTAAACATATTATCAATGACATGTCCATTAATTTGGACCACATCTTAAGGACCACGGATAACATTTAGTAAACTTACCAAATATAGTACATACTTGCCAGAAGTAGCAGGTAATGGTTAGTGTAAGATATTCTACTGTAAAAATATGTCTGGGTCCTGACCTAGCTAGTTGATCCAGTATTCCAGTTGGCAAATACAATTTATTAGTATCTTAAATCTTAATGGTCTACTTTTGATATTGCACTTTCTAACTCTCCTACTCTGTACATAATTCAATTATCTCTACAAATCAATAACTGATGTTAAAAAATCTTGAATTAAAAAATTTGAAGAAGAACGTGTTCACTTATCCCACTTGAAGAATAGAATCCAGAAGTATATGATGTACGAATATCATATTATAGAGAGTAAAGATATTTTCTGGCCCACTCTTAAAGGACCAAAGGCTATGGTCATGACAACAGTATAACCGACCGATAAGCTGTGGTCGTGTTTATGTGTGTCACATCAGTTAAAATGATATCGTTTTGATTAAATCTACACCGTCGATCGATTCTAATCTCCGCTTTTTTTACGGTCGATTTTACTTGGTCGATTTTAACCACTTTTCATATTGTGAATGACATATAAGATATAGTCCAACCTATGATATTAGAAGTTACATGAAAGACATGATCATCGAACAATTAAAGAAGTGGAATTAGATTTTTTTTATATATTTTTTGTCAAAAGAAACATTTTTTTTCTCCAGTTCACTTGCACCCTCGGAAAGCAACACTTGTATTAGACCAATTAAGATGGTTTATTTAGGAGTTGCGACTTGTGAGTAGTGAAATCGGCCATCAAGGAATGAAAATTGAAATTACAGCTCGAAAAGCGCAAGAAGTGCTTTATCTGTTCCTTTAGCGAAATTGTAGCAAGAATCAGATATACTACTATATGAACTGACAGAGTGTATGAATACAAACATATATCTTAAGGAGAGAGAAAAATGAAGCTAAACATAACCCTAACCCTACCTAGCCCTAACAGGTACCGTAGGTTAAGCTGTACTACAAGCCTATATATACTAGCTACATACATACAGACAACAGAAAACTTCCCAGGTTTCTCATTCATATTTCACTATTATGTGAGTCTCCACAAACTGTCCTATTCGGCTATTCATCCCTTAGCCTCATCATGTGTAGATAATAATTATTTTTAATCATGTATTTGTTTTACAAACTTTGTATATAAAAATTGAATGAATTTTAAGTTGCAGTGATACCAATTTCGTAAATAGAATAACGATTAACGTCCTGTTAGCAGGTCTGAGGATAGTTGAGCTACACTTTCACACATTTGATCTGTGCATTAACATCCCATGTTATGTCAATCAGTTTGAACTGGAATCGAGTTTTCATATAATATGGAATGTTTTGCTATTGCGCTGAATTTTAATGAAGAAAAGCATTCCGTCTGCAAGAAAAGATGATTCACGGAACAGAGACATGAGAGAATTTTTAAGAGATTTTTTAAAATAAGAATTTTGGAAAAATGAGTGACGGGACTCTCTAATCTCTATTAACATACATATATAGTTCACGAGTCTAACGGAATCAATACTAGTTAATGAATTTTGATAGGAATTATTGTTGGTTTGCATAACACTAAATGGTATTGTTTACTTTGGCTGAAGACCAAATATACATGTACTTTTTTTGGACACCTAAGTGATTCGTTGCCTGATCATATATCTCCGAATGTCAGGATGATTTTCGACAAAAGACTCTTATTAGTGCTTTTCCCACATCGCTTGCAGTTCATTGCACCCCGACATACAATTTTTGAAATTTTGACTTCGATATTATTTCTTGGCTACAATCACGTCTTAACTAATAAAAGTTAAGTGTCTGCACAAAATTAGAAACACATTACTCATTTTGGTCGATCTCACAGGTACTTGTTTCAAAATCCCCTCGTATTCACTACAAGGAAACATGACTAAACCGACCACTACAATCGGTCGATTACGAATACAAACGATCGGTTATAGTCGTAAAACTGAACGACATCAGTTGTCGGTTAAAGTCTGGTCAGTTATGTCAACATGGTCGGGTTTACGGTTATAACCCGCCATATGTAGTGGTCGATTATGTGTGTTTGCAGTACAAAATAATTCAAATTTAAATATTTTTAATTCATTTTCAGGCCTACTATCAATAACAGTCGATTTTGTCGTTGCCATGTTAGCAATATAACCGACCAATCTCCTGTGGTCGGTTTTGCCTGTGCCACGTCAGTCAAAACGATATCGTTTTTGTTTGAATTTACAGTTATAAGTCGGTCGGTTTCGACCCCTCCCGTTTTGTATCGATCGATTTTGTTCTATTTCCTTATAGTGGTGTAGAACTATCTTTAAATGAAAAATGATGAAAAATGTAAATGACCATAAAAGAATATAAATCATTAGGAAACAGGGTGATGATATTAGTACATAGGATGATAGTATGATTATATTTAAGACTATTTTATTTGTGAAAGTCGAGCTTATATTTTGGTTCGTATGTTCGTTTTTTTATTTTCCTAGGCTTATATTTTGGCCTTTGTAGGACTCCTGGAGAGGGAGAAAAACTAACCGTGAGACCTTAGAAGTCGTTTGCTTCGCTAAATATTAAGCGTTTGATATCAGGAATCTATTTGGACTGATATACGAGATTACAAGTTTATTTATGAGATTATGTGTTTGTCTCGGTGATAAAATAACCATAAAATTATATCAAGTTATTAATAAAATTAATTATTATATTATATAAAAATTTAAAAATATTTTTTTATTAATTGCATTTATTTGCATATAAAAATAACTTCTAAAATTTATCATATTCATTGAATAAAATAAAATAAATGATATTATAACTAATATCTCATATCCGTTCTTATCCACCGATATGAGTTGAACTAAATATGATATATGAATTATGGACACTAGCATTATACCCGTGCAAAGCACGGGAATCTTTATAATTATTTTTATATTTTTTTAACTTTGAGTTAAATTTTATAGAGATCATCTTTTTTGTGAAGATCTGGAGATCACATACGTTCTGCAATCTAAATTTGATAAAATAGATCATATTTTGTAATCAAAAATTTGCAAAACGTACTATTTTGCAAAGTATATTCTATGAAAATCACTATTTCATTGAAAATTTTGAAAATATGTAAGTTCTGCAAACTAAACATGAATGTTGTGCAAACCGAACATGTTTTTCAAAACAATATGTTTTGCTATATTTTAGTTGCAAAACGTATATAATTTTAAAGATTTTAAATGAAAATAGTTATTTTCATAGAACATAATTTATAAAATATTATATTTTTCTAAATTTAGATTGAAGAACGTATGGGGTGTCCAGGTCTCCACAAAAAAGATGGTCACTATAAAACTTAACTCACTTTGTTTATATTTTAGTATATTTAGTTTTTTTTTTAATTTTCATTTTAATTGATTTTGTATATTAGATCATCAATATTTAATTTATACAATATATCATTTTTGTAGATTTCCCAAGTACTACTTTTTAGTAGAAATATTATAATAAAATTGATTAGTATTCATTTTTTATTAAAATTGTTTTGTATATTATTGATGAAATCTTTATTTCTTTGAATTTTAAATCACTGAATTTAAAATTTTTAATTTTTTTCACTCTAAAATATTTAGATACTACACAATTAATAATTTACTATTTCAGCCCTGACGACCAAACCACCTAAACTCCCTTATACCAATTATAAAATTTTTAATTTTTTTCACTCTAAAAAATTTAGATACTACACAATTAATAATTTACTATTTTAGCCCTGACGACCAAACCACCTAAACTCCCTTATACCAATTATATATAGGATATAATTCTAAACTCATACCTAATTTTTAATATTATGTGGCTTTTAAACATATTGAAAAGTATAATATAATCTAGAGAAATTTACCATTTTTACTAATTTTTTACTTTTGTTTGCAAAAGCACGATCTTCGAGAATTAATGCAATAGTACGATCTTTTTTTCCCTTCGTTGTGTTCCCCTTCATCCCTTCCTCTTATCTTTCCATCGTATCTCACTATTTTTTCTTCACTCTTTTTTACACATGACGTTAAAAGTGTTTGTGACTTTTAAGGACAAGTATCTAATGTATATCAAATCTGCTATGGATTGTGAAATATAATATGTATTCGACTGTAGAATTGAATATTATAAATTTATTGATGACCTACTTTTAAATAAGTTGCAAAATTTAGGGACGAATCAGTTATTTAACCCAAATATTAAAATGTTGTATGGAATGGAATGGTCTCTAGTTTGAAAAGACTGAACTAGTTTTACTATTACACTAGAAGAGAACCAAAAGAAACACTAGCCGTTGTCTCTCTCTAACTATCTTTCTTTCCTCGGGGCTGATCCCGAGACACAACACACAGGTTGACAAAGATCTTTCCTCAGGGAAAGATATGAGATATCCCCTCAATATTTGTTCCTGCGTATTAGTGGAGCAGCCTAACATACATACATACCTCTATATGCATTAAAAAAATATAAAATCCTGCATCAAATGAATGAGCGTGCAATACTATTAACTTTTAAAAGCTGTCCAAGTAGACGGCTAATTTGTATAGATATAGAGAATCGGCTACTTGTTCGTTTAGTCAAAAATGCTGTTTTATGATTTGTAGAAATGTTTAAAGCTGTTATTTCGCTTACTACTCATTACTACCTTCAATTCGACTAGTTTGTTTGCAATTTTTTTATATAGTAGTATATTTTTAACAGCTAGGGGATGCTGGAAAGAGTATATTATTGACTTTCTACAGCTGCGTGATAATGTATAGCCAAGCAGGCAGTAGCCAACATATGTTACATGCATGCTCAGATGCTTTCAAAGTCTTCACAACTTTGTTTAACTGTTGTTCTCTCGCAATTAAGACAGGGTTTTCTGGTAGATTTGATGTATTCTTCAGTCAGATAAACTTTTTTTGTATTTTACATTGCAATAAACTAATCTTCAGATCTGAAGCGTATATTATAATTTAGGGTTAGGTTTAAAATTAAAATTTTGTTCTAATTTAGAACTTAGAAGTTAGAACTATTAATATAAGTCTTAGATTAGTACCTAACACTCATTTTTAATCGTTCTATACACAACACAACAGATGACCTTCTATTACACTACACAATTTTTTTCTTATATATATTACTCTCACTCATTTCTTTACAGTTTTTTCACTGCTTGCTTAATTGTATATAAAATATAGTTCCATAAGTTATTTTTAAAATTTTCTTTTTTTGAATAAAAATTTAAACATTACATTTTTATTTAGAAGAAAAAAAATTAAAATAATTTATGGAACTATACTTTATAAGAGTCTTAAAATATGTGCCGAGCACTCCGTCCCAAATGTAAAGAACCTGGAGGGACGGAGAGAGTATTAAATCCTTATATATAATAAGCGTAAATAATATCTTATCCAAAACTTTGGTCGGTCTCAGTACCGTCAAAACAATCTCAACCGTTGGATCTAATATTTTTAAAAATAGACGATCAGGGATTATATCATATAAAAATAGAAATTATTATTCAAAAAGAATATAAATCAAAAGTGGGAGTATTAGTATTAGGATTGGATTGGAAATAATTATAACTTAATAAAAAGACTAGTTCCATTAATACCAATATTCAATTCATATTACATATCAAAATAATAAGGATAGTTAGATTTTTAAATAGAAATATGAGAATCGTTGGATCGAATATGAAAAAGTGTATTTGGTTGTTAGTTGAATTATATTAAAAATACTGAAAAATATATCTTGACAATTTAAACCAAATACATGAAAATTTCCTAAATCGAATCTAACTCCATTTTCTTCTATCTTTAGTTTTGGTATAGTTTTAATGGTAAAAAATTGTTAAACCATCACTAAATTAAAGATTATTTTGTTTGATCTTAAAATAGATGGATGAAAATCGTTGAATATAATATTAAAAATTGTATTCTTATTCTTAAGTTGAATAAGAATTATTATTGTAAAAATTTATCACTTTTTTTCTCTTCAGTTTCAGGATATTTTTAATTGAATTTTTTTTATTAAACCATCACTAAATTGAGTTTCGTGTGTTTCATGAAACGTTCAAATCTGATTTTTATAACTCAATAGTTAATTGAGTGTCTAAAATCTATTAAATAAACTCCAAAAATTAATAACATAAAAATATTAAACAAAATACAAGTAATATATTTATAGATATTAAAAAAAGAGTCGTGCGTTGCACGGGATCTTATCTAAAACTTTGGTACATGTACCGTCAAACCATTAAATACCGTTGATTTTGAAATAAATAAATAAAAACCGTCGGATCTAATATTAAAAATTGTATTAAATTGTTATTATAATTATATTTAAATACTAAAAAATGAATTTTAATAATATAAATCAAATATGAGTAGATTTTATAAGTTGAATATAATTATCAAAGTAAAAATTCATAACTTTCACTTCTACTCCGTTCTTGAAAGAAGTAATTTCAGTTTAATAATAATTAATAAATCATCTTAAAATTAAAGATAATATCTTTAACTAATATTATTATAAATTTAAAAAAATAACCGTGCATTGCACGGGTTATAAGCTAGTAAGATACAAAGTTCTTATATCGAGTTTTTTAATAAATTACATGTTATATTTGTAAAATAAGTTAATTTTTAGCAGGATATGATATTATTATCATTTTTATAAAAATATAAACAAAAAATCATAATGCAAAAAAATAATATATAATAAAATAGAATAGCATATTTTGCAAAAGTACATAAATAAGTCTAAGGATTTTGTCTATAAGCTATCAATATATATATATATATATATATATATATATATATATAAAGGAGGATACGTGAAAGATGAGATGACGTCTCTAGGATCGTCTCAATCTATTTTTCTAATTTTTCTAGAGGTTTACAATTTTAAATACTAATAAATCAAAAAATATTTTTTAGCATATTAGAAGTAGAATAGGTGTTCGAAGTTATAGAGGAGAATAATTCGAATTTATAGAGAAGACATATAAATAAAGTTTTATTTGAAGTAGAGTAGATGTTCGAATTTATAAAGAAGAATAGTTCGAATTTATAGGTAAGCCATAAAATTAGAAGTTCTATTAAAAGTAGAATAGATGTTCGAATTTATAGAGGAGAATAGTTCGAATTTATAAAAAATACATACAATTAAAAGTTTTATTAGAAGTAAAATATGTGTTTGTAGATATAATTAAAAGTTCTATTCGAAGTAGAATAAATGTGTGAATTTATAAAGAAGTTCGAATTCTTGGAAAAACATAGTTAAAAGTTACTATATTAGAAGTAAATAGGATTTTTAATTTATATAGGTATTTTTTCAACGAAAAAGTGGCTCATTAGAAAGGAATATGTTAACATAAAAATTAATATATAAGACAAGTATATATTCAATATATTAAATTTGGAATTTTGATCTTAAAAAGGAAAACATGTTTCACGGGAGAACGACTATTAGAGAGTAACGAGTAATTTTTGTAATTTAAATGATAGATGTATTTTTTCTAACGAGAGAGCGACTCATTAGAGAAAGGAGTATGTTAACATGATAATTACTCCCTCCGTCCCGCCCAATAGTTATCATTTGGGTTGGACACGGAGTTTAAGGAAAATAGATAAAGTAAGAGAGAAGAGTAAAGAAAAGGAGTAAAGTGGTGAGACTCGCCAATATTTAAAGTATAAAGTAAGGAAAATGAAGGAAAGTAATGGAAGTAGTTAATTTTTCTATTATAAAACTTTACTATTTTAGGAAAGTTTTGGAATGTAAAGAATTGGATAGAACATCCCAAAAAGGAAAGTGTAAATAAATGGGTGGGAGAGAGGGAGCTAGTAATATATAACACAAGTATTTAATATATTAAATTTGAGATATTGATATTAAAAAGGAAATGCGTTTTACGGGAGGACGACTTATTAGAGAGGACCGAGTAATTTTTGTAATTTAATTGATGAAATTTTACAAAAAAATTATAACGCCGCCGCGAAGCGCGGTTTTTTCAAATAGTTCTAAGTGAAAACTGACTCATTAAATTAAAATTCAAGGAAACTACTTTTAACCCAAAATTAAAATTCATCAAAAACATTAATTTTTTACATTATACACCAAAACATGCACATATCAAAAATATTATCAAACAGTTATCTGATTTTCACAACGTCACTTATTTTAACAACACTTTTTTCAACAATACAGTAATTTTTAACAACAATCTCAAACAGAGCCTAATACGATTTTATACATGATGTTTAGGGGAATTTTTGTGGACCGAATACAAATTTCGAAGGTGAAAATATAAGAAGCCAAGAATTCATCTTTACACTTATAGCCTCGTAGGTTTCTTCTCATTAATGATCAATAACATGGACTCTAAGTTAGTAGTTATAATACCAGTCGATCACAAAAAGACACACACTGAAGCATGCGTGGCACAGTTGAATTAGTATAATAAGTTATACTACCGCACTCGGCACTCCTATTTTTCACAGTCTAACACTGTTGAAACAGAAAAGGTAAGGAGGGGACATGAGAATTTTATTAACTTAAATTCCAAGAACAGTGTTTCTGCACTGGGAAAGCAATAAATTAAAGTGGATTAAACTAGTACTCTTCAGTTGCATACAGTGTTTCATATCAAGGGTTGGTCGGGTCTGATCTACAGACTACAGGGGTTGATCATCAAGACTACAAGAAACACGAAAATACATAGCTTTAAGCTTTGGAAACAAAAATATGAACTATCAAAGCATGTAGTCTGCACGAGCCAAAATGGGTCATTGTTACTGTGATTAGCACGGTTCAATAAATAAAAACCAAGCTGTAAAACTATATTCAATTTGAAATATTGTGTAATGTTGAAAGCCATTTTTCAATTTTAAATCAGTTTTTGACTTATTACACAAATAAATATTTTTCAATTTGCAAAAATACGCTCTTTTACAACTCTTGCAACCGTTGCAACTAGATTTGCAATCCCATTTGAAACAATTCCAACCTTACTTACAACTAAAACATATTTTTGTAAATAATTTTAAAAAATTAGATATTTTTGTAGATTTTTCTTCTTTTTTTTCTGGTTCCATCCCTGTGTCAATTTATAACTTTGCCCGTGTGATTTTATTCTTCCAAATTCCAAATACTAAAAGACGTAGAGTGATGCCAAAATTATGGTTCAAAGTTCCGTTCTATGCACTTTGAACCATATATTGATCTTTTGAAGTACATCATACATTTGAGCTTTTATTTGGCAAAGTATATTGTCTGCTAGTTCCTTAACTTCCATACAGCAGCTTTTTCTTCGATAATTCTTTTCGCAAAAGCTGATATCCCACTTGAATTAGGAAGCCATTTTGTTTTGACATCTTTCCTTTATATTCAAATGCATTGAATAATTGTGTAGATCACCGCCAAGGGTATTACAATAATATGTAATACCATTGATAAATCAACCGCATATATATTTGCAGTTTGAGGATACATTAGCTAAGGGAATGCGTAAACAGCACCTGCAGAATAGTGATATTTTTTTATAAGCAATCACCCGCAAAATTATATAAATTACAACTTCTTTCAACTCAATTTTCGCTCATTTATAGACAATAACAAACCAAGCATAAACAACTCATGGAACAAGAGCCTGTTTAGATACAGAGGTCAAGTATCCGCACACTAAGGACTAGAAAAAGAAAAAGAACTCACAAAAAATAGCTTAGCAATTGTTCTTTGTTCGGTTCAAGCACATCAAAAGCATAATATGATAATAAAGTCCCTTTATTTTTTTGGAACTGGATAAAATTTACAGGATTGATCATTTCAGGGATGGGTGATGTGGTCTCAAGAAGATCATCATCCAGGAAGAGCTGTCTAGTAAGTAAACTATACATTTAGTTACGGGGTAAATAACAAACAGCTGCTGTAGTAACAATAAAAAGGGTCCTTGGAAAGGGAAAAACGATTCTCCAACATCTAAGTATACCAAAAAAGAAAATGAGGTGCAATAACTAAAAACAATAAAACTTACAATTTTAACAGTCACAAGAGAGGAGTATGTATATTCTTCATGCTGGGAGAACCGAGCTTTGGTACAAGCCGGAGACCACGTGAATCTGGAGGTACATATAAAGCCGTCATTAGGTCAGCATCCTTATGGTTTCCCTACGTTGAAGTTAACATTAACTAACTCAGCTGCAGCACGTGCAGAAGCTGATGCACGCTCTGCAGCAGCAATAGCTTCTCGAGCTCTCTGTAAGACATCTGACGACTGTGGTCCTCTTTCCTCCTTGAATGCAGTGATTGGTCCTATGTTTTGGCTCTTAACTGATGGTCGACCTCCGTTTTGACCAACAAGAGATGTGTTGCGAGAAGTTTTAGGAGATCCAGACTCCGAGTTTTCATGTTTATTATTCGTGGACATGGCGGAATACAACAAATTAGGAGGAGATTCATGAGTAACAGGTTTAGATTGATCCCGAGAGGCTACATTTCCTGTAGCTATTGGCTTTGGTCCATTCTACAGAAAGAAAACATTATTTGTAGTAGGAAGGAATACAACAAAGTTATGTGAAATTACCCTAATATTGGGAATAGAGTAGTTCATGTTCAATTAGAATTTTACTACCAAGTAACAAGTACCCTAAGTATTTAACAGTACAAATTACTGATGAAGTGAAAATGGTATAGTTCAAGTTTACTTACACAGCACAAACATGGAGAGCTATTAAAAAGAAATTCAGTAATTGCAGAATAGCATGAATATTTATGTATCTGATAAGGAACTTGGCCACAAGTATGACTTCTGGGTCATCTACCTATAATCTAAAATTATTCCCATTTCTCTCACCCTTATGGGTTACATAATAGTTTAGTAAAATGTAATACAGATTTGTGTACACCCACAGGATATGTTACCCAGACTCGTCTAAAGTGTCGAATACAGATAGGTGTTCAAGTGTTGGAGTCAGCACTAATTTTATTTTTTTGCATGAATGTCTTAGGCTTAAAATGAAGTGTCGAGTATCCATACCCATATTTGGGTGCCTGACACGACTATTCGACGTAAAAAAGTCCAGGTAACATTGCCTAAAGGCCTCATCAAGCACCCACCTTGCATACAGTACAAGTACTTATCCAAATGGTAATGATGACCTAAAAAGGGTATTTCCCTTTTAGTTAATTATGAGAAATTAATCTTGATATAAGTCCCCATAATCATGTTCATCCTTTCAATAAACTAAGAATATATAGAGTATCCACTTAAAAAAGTTTGCAAGAGATAATTAAACACATACCAGAAGATCCTCTGGCTGTTTTCTGAATTCTGCTTCAGTTTTGGAAGAATCCCACTCAACATTGTTTTCTTGTGCAATATCCTTCAATACCTTGAGTCTTAATACACCTGACGGAGTACTAACTGAAAGCTTCTCAATTATCTAAAATATAAAATCCAAAAAATATTCAATCAGTAGATTAATTTGACAAGATCACAAGTATATGTACTTGTTGCTGTTATAGAGCAGAAGAGAAAGTTAACTGTACGGTTGACACTAGTATCAGGCCGAAGCTCTGATGCAGCTGCTATGAAATCTTTCCCATATTTTGCAGCAAAGAGATTCCTGACCTGCAGCAAATCTGGTATATCTGCACATCTGGGAGCTGCAAATATTATGCTTGCAACAGCTTCCCGTAACTCCGAAGGACACTCTCTGTTAGCAAAAGGACTTTTAAATATATGTTTCATACTAGGATATAGATTCAGCTAAGAGGGTCATCTCTTTTACTACTGACCCTATACACCCGAGTGCTAGAAAGAGATACAGACTGCAGTTTCGAATAATCTCTAGTTGCAGGGTCATACAACTTATTGGTTTTACATATTATATATTTTATTGTGACATTGCTGCGTATAACACAAGTATAGTTCTCTTCCAGAACCAAAACGCAGGACATGATGAGCTATAACCAGGAAAATGTTGATGTCAGACTTCAGTTAATACATTTGAGCGACAGACCTCAACTGAACAAATTCTTGATGTAGTGACAGCTCTACCAAAGGATGACATGCACGACAAACAGAAGTAATGCTAAAGATGATCTTGTACTATATTCTTAACTCTAGAAGAGTTATGTAAATAACAAACTTTCTTATATACCTTTGGCTTTCAAGGATAGGAACACGTGCAAGAATAAATTCACAGAACATCTCCAAAATCTCATTTTAAACTCTAGAAGAGTTATGTAAATAACAAACTTTCTTATATACCTTTGGCTTTCCAGGATAGGAACACGTGCAAGAATAAATTCACAGAACATCTCCAAAATCTCATACGCTGCCCATATATTTTGCTCTCGTATAACATGTTCCACCTAACAGTAAGAACAGAACATACACTTAATAACTTTTTAAAAAACATCACCGCAGCAGACCCAAACAACCAACCATCAAGACACCAAAATTTAATTAGGTACCCGTATTCGAGCAATAGCTTCTTGTCCAGCTTGAAGAAACTGGGCAATCTCTTTCCGCATAAGTTTAAGCTGAACATCTCTTTTATTTTGTAGTAGTTTCATGCGTGAGATTGCTAAAGTGAGGCAAGTTTTGCTACAAAACAACCCATCTCACAAAATCATAAACCCAACAATTAATTGACAATTGACACAATCTCGCAAAAGTTTTTAACTAGGATACTATGACTATCCTGTCAAGATACTTGGAGACCATTATCTTCCGCGCCATAATCTATGTTGTGCTTGTAAAATTTGTAACTAAAACTCTAACCACAACTTTTTTATTTTTTCATTACATCTAAATGGACACATCCAATTTTGTTTTTCGTCACAAAAGATACCATTATAACAAAACAAGAACCGCATTCTCCAGTTCTCTGTAAAACCCGACATTTACATACACACACATACATTCTCTTGAAGACAACATCACACCAATATTCAAGAACTCCATAATCACATAAACCAACATTACTTACAAAAACAAGCATATAAAACACACCCAATTCATCAAAACCTAAAAAAGACTAAAACCCACCAACACTATATCCATATCTACACAAACTATGCTAAAAGGTGAAATCTTGAACTAAGCCCAGATCACAAAAACTCTTGAGCAACAAAAAATTATCACATCTAAAGCAAATTTAAGTAAATTGAGTCAACCAAAGCTGAAATTTAGATGATTAAGCATGAGAAAATAACAAAAGATTCAAACTTTAAGGCAAAAGATTAAATTTTTAAGATTAAACTAACCATTTGGGTCCAAGAAGACCTCTGCTGAAGAGTTGATTTAACAGTGACATAGTCTTGGATCAATAACAATATCAAATCAATTATATATAAATGTGTGTTTGCTTACAAAAATTGATTCTTTTAAGGTGATTGAAACCAATAATCTGGATCAAGAATCAGCAAAAGTTAATAGAGGATTCTAGTGTTTATTAAAATTGAATTAATTATTCAGTTGAGTTGAACTGTGACCCGGCCCATAAAGTACACGACCCATTGTGAAATAATGGACTTGTAGTAAGAAAACCCATAAACCAAGGTCCAAGGCCGAAGCCCAGTTTGTTGACAGATAAATTGTTTGTTTAGTAAAATACAAAGTAAAAAAAAAAGATATTCTTAATGGTATCATTGTGGTTTTGACTTTTTCAAATGGTATCATTTTTTCATAGTATTGATTTTTCCGAAGGGTGCCAATGGTATTATTGAGAATCCTCTAATTGCAATCAACAATATAAGAAAAATTGTAAACAAATAGATGGTTAAAGAGAAGATAGTAAAGATTAGAAAATTGAAGAACAATGTACTAAATTGTTTGTTACTCGATCAGCGAAGAATATCGAACTGAATTTATCTTGATCTTTATTTATAAAATATTAAATGATAGTTAAGGAGTTTCTTACCTTGACAAAATAATAAGAGTATAAGACTAACAAGTCAAAAGTTTAGGTGTACCATCTGTAAGTCGAGATGGTACAAGCAGGAAAAGTCAATACCACGACTGTCTCCGCCTTTTCAAGTATCATTGGAATTTCCCTAAAAAAAATAAGAAATTTGTATTTAGCAAAAATAAAGATTTTTTTTTGAATAAACCAGTGTTAAAAAGTTAAAGAAACATTTTTGCTAAAAATATTTTACATGAAACAAATTTTGGAACTCTTTAAGAGAGCTCAGCTGAGACTCTTCTAAATTTTGGAACTCTGTATATAACAATTTTTTGAAGATTACTTTATTAAAACTTTTAAGTTTATATCTTGGACAAAGGAAGAACAATTGTGTGTTTGTATATGTTTGTGCTTTGTATGGTAGCCTGTAAAATTTTAGTAAAAAGTTGCCCATTACTCATTCAGTAAAGTAAGCTCCACATTCTGTGACTGTGAGTGCGTCCAGAAAGTTGCATGTCACTAGAGAAAAAGTGATACACTAGGCAAAACTCTATGAAGTGTTAACAGGTAAAACAATGGTATTAGTATTATGGTAAATATAAGCCCCTTCTGTTGAGCACTGTGTTTCAGAACTCAGAACTAATGGAGAAACAACATGTGAATCAAGATATAGAAATGTTGTACCAATCACCCGCATGAGCAGGCACGACAATCTCACCAAGCACGACCTTTCTATGTCAATGAAGATATTTGCTCTAATATTGTATAAACTAAGCAAAAGTTGTCAAACTAGCAGGCTGCGCACTTGGCAACGTTGAGTGAAACTCTTGGTGGACAGAACATCGAGAATCAAGCCAAGTGACTATGTCTTGAATTACTGTGAAAATTCTTTCGTCCGGTTCTCCTTCCAGAATGCAATGATATCCATCTTCATAGAGCTTTAAGGTTTTATCTTCACTGGATGCCCTTTCATAAAGAAACTCACTTATCTTTGGGTCTGTAATCTTATCAGCAGCTCCGTGAAGAATAAGCAGTGGGGAATTAATCTGTAGTAACTCTAAAATAGTCAACTTCTAACAACATGGATTCTACGCCTATTGTTTCATATACAGATTCTCTACTGTGCAGTTTGCATTTTAGGATAGCAGGAAAATTTTACAAATGCTCTACTGACCTTATGGAGTTGTGATTCAATATCTTTTGTAGTGTTCAGCAATTCTACAGCAGTCCTCAATCTTGTTTGGTCATTGTAACAGATCACGTTATATGATGCCTGAAAATGAATTATCTAAACATCTGAGTACAAGTGATTAGATCAAATTATGTATTTAAGTGAAATAATAATCTCCATCAATCACGGTTAGTAAAGTGTACTCGAATAGGGAAAATACAGTCGTTGTGACAATACCAGTTTCCTTTTATTTACGTCTCTGAATGCCAGCTCAGCTAAGTCTTGCTGGGGTACAAGCTTAGCTTTTGGAAGAACTTTTGCCAACATGATCAAGGCGTTGGCGATGGGTGCTGGAGGCATCACTTCCTCTGCAATCTTATCAATAGCATAAAGTCAGCAAACTCTAGCAACGAAAACAATATAATACATGGTCCTGTAATAATCATTAGCTTAGGTAAATATACAGTCAACTGGGACATGATGATATTAGACACATCTGAACTATAATTTTAGTTAATGTGGTGAACTGCCTACTAAATATCATGTGATTACAGTATCGGGCTGATTTGGTAGCTGATGAACACTAATAAAGATGCTGATATTCTAATCACACAAAGTCTGAAATTCAGAAGAAAGGGATCAAATATTAGACATAATATCTGTTATTAGTTTTGAATTTCATCATCTTTATATACCCATGTGGATATTGATGGCACGATCACAAGTATAGAACAGAGGTTCAAACTTTGAAGCTGCAGGGACCATCATTACATAAGCCTTCATGGTTAAATTTCCATAATATTTTCCTAAATCTCCAGGAAATTAATCTGATAAAACAAAAGTTTTGATGCGTCTTTGATATATATGCCAAATCTTGTGTACAAACACAGTACAAATTAGAAGTGAAGAAGATGGCCTGCAGTCTAAAAATGATTGAGCCAAAGCAAGTCAAGTCAAGATCAAGTTATTACAATGACAATTAATCATCAGCACCAATTACTCCAAGTTCCAAATAGTAAGATGTTTTACATAGTTCTATAAGAACCCTGTAGACGAAGATGTAGCGCCTTTCTCCAATGTGTGATGCGTTATAGGTTAAAGGCTAAAAGCTATCACAGTTTAAAGCTCAGAATAATTTGTAAAGACATCTACCCTTTTTATATGATGTAGAGTTTTATTCCTACAAGAGCAGTTAAGACGCTGGGAACCTAACTTCAGCAAGACTTCAAGAGAAAAATAGCTACCTTACACATTGGAGCTACAAGGACTAGTCCATCCCATTCTCCAGGTTCTTTCAGTAGAGCCTTGATGGCAACTGCTCCACCCATGGACTGACCCAATAAAAAGTGTGGCAACCCCCGTATTTCAGGCCTTCCTGCAGTATATAAGCAAGCCACTGTTGTTAGATGTACAGTCGAGAACTCATAAAAAAATGTGCACATTAAATGTATATATGGTCCCTTCGCAAATGCACGTTTTGAATGGTTGACTGTCAGATTATGCACAGAGGCAATGAATGTCAAGTCAATTAGTAATCAAGCTATTATACAATCCACACCTTTGATGATTGTAAATTGTTCAATGACGTTGTCAACTATATCATCAAAACTGGAAACATAACCGTGTAGTCCTTCTGAGAGCCCAAAACCAGGATGGTCTATAGCATAAACAGCGTATCCACAGGATGCAATTTGCTTGGCAATACCTGGAACATACACATGTGTGATTACATAAATTACTCCTTCATTTGATATTATATCAGAGTGGCGTCTGAAATCTGAAGGCCAGATATTAGCATTAATAAAAAATCGAAATCAACATCAGAAACAGGATATCACAAACCTTCAAAGAAAAAAGTGCACGTATCACCGTAGCCATGACAGAAACACAAAGCTCCCTTAATCTGAACATCAGGCTCCGGCAACCAACTTTTACAGAATATTTCTTGATCCTTTAAATTTATTTCATACCACTGCAAAAATACATTAACTCAGCCTTTTCAAATTTGCTATACAAACATCAAATGAAAATTACAAATTGGCAGGACTACGAATATCCATCCTCTTAACAGATAGAATTTTTTTCCCTCAAACATTCTTTTAATGAAACACCATTTCAGACATCATTTAAAATTGAACTAGTTCTATTATATTACCAACAAATTAACAATTAGACAAATAAACATAACTATATGAACCAAGTCCCTACAATTTTCTTCGATGCATTAGATTACATTCTGTAATTAATTGTTTAAAACGATCGGAAAAGGGAACATTGAACTCATTCACATGCATGGATAACCAATTAGAAAGTGTGTTCTTGTCTATGTTACAAATATCATTAAAATGGAAAAGAAAAAAAATACTAACCTCCTCAGTTCTGATGCCAGGAGGAGCCATCTAACCACAATTGGGAACAAATAAAATTAATTAATTATAACAAAAAAGCAGAAAATCAAAAAAAAAATACAGAGAAAAGTGCAGAGACCTTAAACAAGCAGTGATCAAGCTGCTGTTGAACCTCAGCAAAGACAGAACGAACCAGTCTACGAGAAGGCGCAAAGTCCAAATTTCGTATCGCGATTTCGTTCATTTCATCGGTTAGACCATCGATCACAGGTTCTTTCTTAGCCATAACCACCACCCTTGGCCTCAAAATGCTTGGTTTAATTTTCACTAATGATTTCTTACCATTAGCTGCAGTAAAAAATTGTGATGGTCGAAATGGTGCGGTCAAACATTTGTCCATGGCAATTTTCTTTGCTAGCTGCTCACTAGTTGAACAACTACCCTCTTCTTGAATCTAAAAATGTATGTATATAGGATCATTCACCGACAAGATGCTATTGACTTTATTCTTAATCAAACAGATGCAAACTGCAAACCAGTGACGCCTGTTCAAAAATGTAAAATTTAATGATATATGATAATTCACTAGAAATAATTAATAAATAAAAATCTATTGATATACAATCCATATGATAAGGAAAAGTAATTAAATTTATAAGGATCGAGGACAACTTTTCATTGGAAACGTATATTTTATTACTTTATTTTGATTGATATCTTTACTTTTATATGCAACAAGAAACAAAACATATAGAAAGTTGACCATGAAGATTTAAAAAACAATACTCATGAGTCTTGAGGTACCTCGTGGTCGGTATGGCTAATAATTTATTTATTTTTCCAAAACTATTATAGTCTTGTACCGTATAAGTACGGATGAGGTTAACGCGTGGTGAGTTATCTTAAAAAAAGTTGACTTATACGAATAAGTGTGCTGTGGATGAATTATTATAAGAATTCTTATAAATTGTATTGGTGTTTGGATAAATTTACTTATAAGTTAGTTATAAATTTGCTAATTTACATTTTAAAAATTATTATTAAATACAATGAGCTAAATACATGCATTTTAAATTTTAAAAAAAACATTTAAAAACATAAATGTAAAAATTTAAAGTGTTAAAAGACAAAGAAATCAAACAATAAGTCAATAAGTTAAGGAAAATATACGTTGTTACTAACATTCAACTTATGAACATATAAGTTATAAATTGATTTATAAATTGGATTGACAAACACTTATAAATTTTTACAAGTTTATAAGCTATATACTAGCTTATTATTGAGCACCCAAACAACTCCGTACATGCCGACTTTCAACTTATGTCATATATGCGGTAAATAAAGCATTTCTCTTATTTTGCCAAACAGGCTGCATAAGTTAAAACCAGTTTTTGATTGAAATAAGCCCACTTAAATGGAGGCCAAACACCCACATAGTCCTGTACCGCATAAGTACGGATGATGTTAAGTTATATGGTTACATCTAATATTAAAAAGTATATTTAATTATTAGTAGAATTATATTTTAATATTAAAAATTTATTTTAAATAATATAAAACAAATATAAGTAAGTTTTCTAAGTTGAATAAAATTATTAATATAAAAATTCATAAATTCCTTTCCTATTTGGTTTTTGAGTAATTCCAGATAAACAATAATTACTAAATCATCATTAGATTAAAATAATTTCGTTAATTAATATAATTTTAAAATAAAAAAATAGTGCATTGCATGAGTTATAAGCTAGTAAACAAAATAATGTATAAATGGCGCGTAAAAATATCAACATACCAAAATATCGAATTTGGTTATAATAAAACTCAGGTTCCATTTTCTCCAACTACATGATTAAACAAGATTTATTTATTTGATTTAATTTATTTGGTTTGGTTTAACCCAGGTTCGATTCCCTATAATCACATATTTCAAAATTTTATTGATTTGATTTTTTTTTATTCCAATTTCGATTAATATTTTAATTTGGATTCATCACACGGTTTATAAACTATTATATATAAAAAAGTAAGCAATTTTATGATTACATACCAACTATTTTTTTAACTAATTTTAAAATTTCTTAATTATTTTCTAACCACCTTTTGTGTTCTTAAAATTATTGAGTATTCGCGGTCTTGCTACCATGGAAGTGGGAAACAACTGGCGAAGAAAAATGAAAAATAGATATGATGTACCTTTTCTTAGTTTTATATTTTCTAACTTTTGAGTTATAATACGTGTTAAATTGAGTACACCAACACCCCTCATAATTTATAAACTTTTATCAATTTATAATACATAAGTTATAATTTATAATGGAAGCCAAACATGTGTTCAAATCTCAACTAAAAAAACATGTGTCCGGTGATGAAGAATTCTGGGGCTATAAAGAAGAACTTTCTTCCTTTTTCAACTAGTGACATATAAAAATTGCTTTTTCTATTATTACCAAAAAAAATTTCTTTTCATACCCATGTCGTTTAACCGTCCAAGTCTTCCTCGTTTTCTCCATTGACCAGATTTGATATTTTAATTTCAAACTTTTATAGTGGTAGAGACTGGTAGTTTAATTATTTCCCTATTTTTATAAATAAGAAAAATGTTGCTAAATACGTATTTAGGAAACTTATAACATGATTTTAATTCTATGATCAAATCTTACAATTTTAAATATACACATGATTGTGTGTGCTCAGCTAAATAAGGTGAGTGAGCATTAAGCTCTTCTATGAATTATCTATCATCTTGAAAATTATGTTCCTTTTATTTATCCAAATTTTCTACAAAAATCTGGTCTGGCGGCTAATGCATCCCTCCGTCCACCACCCCTCATCAGAAGATCATTTTAACTCCGATGTGATTGGTCATCAGTACTGCACAACCATAACAATTTTGAAACCTAAATATTGAAAACACAATCTGGAAATTATAATTTTTCAAAACAGATATTCATTTTAGTATTTTAAAAAGAAGTTATATTCTAGAATTTGGTTATATCTAATTTAGATTTTAAGTAGTCCAATAAATCGATGGTGTATCATCCTGATTCCAAAAATACTTTAAAATTTTGGGATATGCAATCAAGATTTAAAATTATTTAATTTTTTTTTTTTGATGTTCTAAGAATTTTATGTAATCCTTTTTAAAATTTGATAGTATTCAAAAGCTCTTGAATTGAATTAATGGCTCAGGGGCTCATAGTCATTGCCCGATACCCTGGGTATTGAGAATATACCTTCCTCACCGAGACATTTACATTTCTATGATATTTTCATTTCAATAAGTATTGCTCTGTCATGTAGTGTTTTCACCATGTACTGTGCAGCATTGCATTCAGTATCTGTATTTTCCATTTTGTCTTGCTTGCTAGTTAAGGACAGTGGTCCTGAAGGTTGTTATGAATGAGTGGACACTGATTAATGAGCCTAAAGTTAGTTGCTTCAGGTCTCAATCATGGCTCCATAAAAACAACATATTCTGCTCAAAGGTTGAATTGATAGATTTCTTCAGCTTTCTCCTCATTTTCTTGCTTTTAGATTCATGCACAATTTATTTCATTAAATTTGTCTCTGTCAACATGGTATCAGAGCATATGTACCTATTAAATCAAGATTTTTAAGTTGTAGTCTTTTCTGTCTACATCATATACCTTCTCAAATCTTACAAACTCTTTCTTCAAACAGATCTCTCAAAGTCAGCACTGTGTGTTGATAAATTATGTATACAGGACGTATTACATACCAAGATATGGTATATCCACTATTTGTTCATCCTTCAGATAATGCTAACTCCATTCAAGTGGATAAGCTGCAACGATCTTCTGATTACAGAGCATGGCGTAGATCGATGGAAATCAACTTGTCTTCAAAACGAAAATTGGGCTTCATAAAAGGTAATGTCCCAATGCCTATAGAAGATCTTACTAAACTAGAGATGTGGGAAACTTGTAATAATATGGTCATTACTTGGTTAACAAATAATGCGGCAATTATTATTAAGCAATCTGTCATGTACATGACATCTGCTAGTGAGATTTGGGCTAATTTAGAGAGCAGATTTTCTTTGACTAATGGGAGCAGAAAGTATAAACTCAATAAGGATCTCTATGAGTTGAAACAAGGAACATTATCTGTGATGGAGTTTTATACATCGCTTAAATATGTATGGGCTGAACTTGATTCTTTAAATCTCTTACCCGCTATAGCTAATCCAACTCTAGATGTTCGTAAACTTCTTGATACAATACACACTCAAAAGGAAGAATCCAGACTTTTTCAGTTCTTAAATGGGTTAAGTGATGAGTTTAATGCTCAAAGAAGCCACATTTTGATGTTGAACCCATTGCCTACGGTGGAAACAACATGTGCATCTCTTGAACAAGAAGAGGCCCAAAGATCTTTGTTAAACATATTCAAACCTCCATTAATAGATGTCATGGCTCTGTATAGTAAGACACATATTTCTTGTCAAATAACATGCACAGCCTGTAAGGGGAGAGGTCATACTGCAGAAAAATGTTGGACAATAGTTGGTTTTCCTAAGTGGCATTCAAGATACAATCCTTCTGCACCAAATAAGCCCAGAATACCACAACAAAACACCACATCCAGATGGTCGAAATTCAACACACCAAAATTGGCAACAACAACTCAAGTTCAAATGCCTGATTCTGGACCAAGTGGGTTACTCTTTTCACAGCAACAGCTAGAGCAATTTGCACAACTGATGCCACAACTGCAACAAGGACTTGTAAAAAACTCAGATTCTGATGAAGAGCTGAATGTGCACTTTTCTGGTATGATTTCTGGTCACCTCTCTAATAATTCTCTTGACTGGATTGTAGATTCAGGGGCGTCTAATAACATGACCCCTTGTTTGAGCTTACTATCAAATATTGCATCTGTTGCACTTTCACAAAACATTAATTTACCTACTGGAGATTCTGTGGTTATTTCTCATACTGGAAATATTGTTGTTTTGTCTGGTATTACATTGAAGAATGTCCTATGCGTTCCAACATTCAAACACAATTTACTTTCAATTCAAAAACTTGTTCATAACAGCAATTGGGAAGTTAATTTTTCACATACATAGTGCATTATTACAGATAAAACCACCAAACAAGTCATAGGTATTACAAAAGTGTGCAATGGTCTTTATGTGCACATGGATATTTGAGGGTGTTATTCCCAGTTACACACTTACAGAATTGTAGAAGAGGGGGGGGGGGGGTTTGAATACAATTCTTGATTTTTACAACTTTTCTGCTATTTGAAAGTAAGAACAGATAAACTAAGTTTCAGAAGCGGAATATAAATAAGACCACGGTACTTTAAAATTTTCAGGTGGATTGTTTTGTGATCCACCTGAGATATATTATTGAAGAAATAATCTGTGATATTTGGTTACAAATACACAGCTGTTATTACAGTTCTTTGCTTCTAAGAAATGCTAGAGAGAAAACCTAAGCAAAGACAATGTAAACTGTTTTCTCTGTTTTCAAAGTACTACACTTGGTTATAAAACTCAAGTTTACAATCCATATTAGAGACAAAAACTATCTCTATTTTGTAGGTCCAGTATTATCGCTTCTTCATTCCAGATGCATGTGACTGAGATGTCGTACTCTTGACAAGTTGGCTTGTTTGTACATATCCTATGTTTGGGAAATGGAGTGTTTCTTCTTCTTCGAGGTTCACCAGTGTTTGGCTTCCATATTCTTTTTGTTTACTATATCAACCCATGTGCTTCCACCAGTGTCAAGTCACTATCAACCTATAGTCTTGAGCTTCATCTGTTGGTAGTGTTCTTGACTATCCGTGGATATCATTAGGTTGATCATCTGTGGATAACATTAAGTCTTCATCCGTTGTCATTCATTTTCACTTAGACAGAATTACATAACATAGCCTATTTACAATTAGCTATCATATCCTGCTTATCTACTGAAAGTCAACATGACTTAGTACTTAATACTTTCAATCCTTAGACTAGAGTAAAATTGAATATGCTACATGATTACTTATCCGTGGATAAGCTTCCCAACAACGGATACTACTGAAAGTATGCCATCCATTGATAGTTACAAAATGACTTATACAGAAATGTGTTATATGTTAAGTCATCATCAAGAACAACATATTTCCTAACAATCTCCCCCAATTTATGTCTGATAGAATTACAGGCATAAATTAGAGGTCTTGATGATAACAAAACACATTATGAGAATATTACAATAAAAGAACATAACTGTATTAAGCTGCAAAGTTTGAGATAAGAAATTACTGAGTGGAATTTTAAGGTTGCTCCTCTAGCCTGAGCAGAATTTAATCCTTTTTCTTTTCCCTGGGAGGCTGAATCTTTTGTCTCCCTTCCTTGGCATAGTTGGCCTTGATTTGCTTTTGAAGTTTCATGTAGAATGCATCTTCTTCAGCAATCTTTGGATCTAGCTTTGCTTGCAACCATCTAAGATACCTAGTGCTGGCCTTAGATAGTTGATCTTCAATCCTGAAGAATTTTCTACAACCCTTGTCATCTTTGAATTCCATCATCCGGTAAGGTTGAAGATGGATTCTTTGTCCATTGTAAGGGATCTTTATCTTCCTGGGCAAATTATCAGGGGAATTCCAACTATCCCTAATTTCTTCAATCTTCTTCAACACTGCACCTCTTGCAACCACAGAAAATCCCCTTGTGTTCTTGAAGCTTGAGAAAATCTTCACTAAGGTGGAATATCCTTCATTTAGTACTTGTTGCAAGGGCCATGATCTCACCCTCCCTCATTTGTAGACAAAAGTTAGTCTTTCAGGCAGAACTCTGTATTTATCCGTGCCTTTTACTTCACTAACTTCATCAAGGTAGAGATCCATGAATGAATACTCATGTATGTCTGCAATGTATACATAGTCTGCCTTGTCCTCAATTGGCTTGGCAACTGTTGGTACAATATCAGTTTGATTGGTCCTTGTTGAGCTCTTTTATTTGGATCCCTTTTCTTTTTCTTCTTTTCAGCTTCAGGAATGAACTTAGGGAATACCAAGTTTTCAAACTCAACAGGCTCATCTTTGGGCTCTACGGGAGTTTCATGAAAGGTGGTTTGAGATTGAGTTGAAGATAGAATGGGGTCTTCAAATATAAGTCTCCTCCCAGTGTCCTTTTTCTCTTCCACTTCCTTAGGATAGACGGGCCTATTTGATCTTTGCTTCCTTCTGATTGGATTGGTCTTTGGCACTGTCTTCCTTTTCTTTTCTTTACTTTCCTTCTAGTAGGGGCCTCTTCTTCTACATCCTCACTACTTTCTTCCTCCATTTCCCTTATCAGTTCTAGGACCAATCTAGCCTGTTTTTCAGGTGTAGATTTAAAGTCCTGGGGATTGGCTTCTCTCCTCAATCTGGAAATTTCTTCTCTTTTAGCTTCATTGAACCTGGGATGGCTGTTTGTGATGTGAATTGCTTTACCATTCTCTGAGCATTACATCTGTGGAAGCTTTAAAATCTTTGATTTAAGCTGCCAACACCTTAGAGTCATCTGGCTTGGGGAAGGGATAATCCATTTCTAGCTTGTTCTTGCCATGATGTCTAGGTGGTGAGCCAGTCCTGCCACTGAAAATGGGTTCAAACTCCTTGACAAAAGAGTGTTCAACATCATATTCTTTCTCTAGAATGATAGTGTCAGGAGTGAGAACTTTGAGAATGGTTGTGTGGACAAGTACAGACTTTGATGTGGAGGAGGTCACGACCTTGAAGATAGACTCCTTGATAAGCCTCTCAGAGTTGAGAATTCTCTGAGCATCCTTAGCCGGGGAGAGAACCATCTTTGTGAGTTGAAACTCACTTGGATTAGCAATTATTTGAGGTGTCTCCCCCTCACTTGATGGCACACCTTGGACTGAAGTAGTTACTAGTTCAGAGACCACTAGTGCCCTCTCCCCCTTTTTGTTATCATCAAGGGTTTGAGGAACACCAGTAGCCAGCAACAACTGTTGCAGAAGCTGAGTCTATAGGGCTTGATTAGCCAAGAAGGTGTTCATCTGTTTTTCAACCTTGTACATCCTTACAGTAAGGCTAGCCACATCTTTGACCAATTTGTCTTGTTTGAATCTTTGAGAGGTAGAGGGAGCTACTGCATCAATTCTCTTTTCTAGAGCACCCTTTACCTCACCAATATGGCCTTTGATGTCATATGTGGTGGCTCTTTGCTGAAGAATGTGAGCTTGATGAAGTTGAAGAGATGCCACAAAATTCTGGATGATGGTGGCATGAAGAGGATCAGAGGATTGTGCTTCTCCATAGGCCCTTTGATAGTTCTTTAGAATGACTACCTTGGTGTCATTGTGAATGTAAGAATTTGAGAACAACAAAGGAGGCAACTCTTGTTGAGTGAAAGGGCTTGCATCTCCGCCTTCACCACTTCTGGAATGATCACTCTCCTCTTCAAACTCTAAGTCATAAGCAAAGTCTTCACCAGCTCCTGGAGGCAGATTGTTGATATCTTCATTTGCCCTAGACATTGATTCAGTTGTGTGTACTAAATGCAACATCTGTTCTGCCTCCACATTGCCCTGTCCAGCCAAAACTTGATAGGCTGTAACAGGATGAGTAAATGTCTCAGTATTCAAGTTGATTTGATCCAGTTCATGTTGATAATCTAACTGGCTCAATCTTTCCCTTTCAGCATCACTAACATCCATTAACTCATGTGCAATGTCTGTAGGTGCTTCTTCCACCCTTTTCTCTCCAGTACCTGTTTTTCTCTCAATTTCTCTCTGTTCTTGCATCAGAGGCCCCCCCTGGCTCACACACCTCACACCCTCACCTTCACCTACTAAGGTGGAACCCTCTAGCTCTCCTTTTTCCTGACTGGAAGAAATAATCCTCTCATTCTCACCCTCTCCTTTTGCCTGGCTGCAAGCCAGCCTCTCACTCTTAGAAATGACACTCCATTCCCTCATTCCTAGAAGTGTCTCAACAACTACCAGCTCTTTTACACTTGTTACTGGAGTTGTAATGTTTGAAATTTGGCTAAGTGTAGAAGTGGCCAACAACGGATGACTGGAAGGTGCATCCGTTGTTGTGGTAATTGTAGCTGTCCACGGATGGCTTACTTGGGGCTCATCCGTGGATGGAGAGACACCTCTCAACGGATGAAGGATATACATAGATGAAGTAGAAGGAATAGAGATTGATGAGGAAACCAAAACATAATCCGTGGAGATTGATTTTAAATTAAGTGCCACAGATTGAGTCAAGGTTTCAGAATAAGAGTATTGATGGTCCAACAAATCATCTAGTAGATGATGACCACCAATTTGAGAATGGGACTCCTCCATGAATTTTAAGGATGGAGAATCAGGTATTGATGTGGAAATCATATCCACATCCAGAGGGATGGTTGTAAAATTTGGTGTTTCAAAGTTTATTTGTAAAGAATGGGGCTGTGACTCCACATTTACTGGAGCCACATCAATCTGAATTTATGAAGGCTCAGTCACCAAGTTTTAAACTTGAGACTGAGCAGTGTGTGTTCCTGAGGCATCCCCCAGTGTTTTAGCCTTCTTTCTCCTTTGATAGGCTTTGGAGGTGTCAGTTGGGCTTCTTGTGTCCCTATCCCTCTTGTATTGTATCCCTGGTTGGGACTTATTCTTTTGGGAGGAAGCCACTAGGGATGAGCTTATTCTTTTTTCAACCACGGTATCCTTTTGAGAAGACACAGGGTGGCTAGCTAGGGACTCACTAACCTCTCCTTCCTTATTCTTGGGGTTTCTTTGACTTTCACCCCTTCCATCACCACTCACCACCTCCTTCACACTCCCCTTAGGTTGTTTGGTGGTTTTTACAACATGTGTCTTTTGAGATGCACCTGAGGTTGGCTTCTTTGATTTGAATTTAGGAATATTGGGTTTGGCCACTTGGGTAGGAAGCTGTGGGGCACTAACAACTTCCATAGCAGCACTAGAAATCAAAGCATGTAGAGGTTGGGAAGAAGAAATGTTAGAAGCAGTTACCTGAATGATTGACAAGTATGCCAATTGCACCTCACTGTTCAGATTCATTTGAATCAGGTCACTTAAGACCCTCTTCTCCTGAACAAAACAGCTAAACTTGCTGTCTGGGTTAGATATATCAATATTATTGTTGCACATATGATTAGCTAATAGCATCAAGAATCTAGAGAAATAAATATTCTTACCCCTAGACTCTTTCTTTCCTAACTTAGCAGCTAATTCATACATGGCTAGTGTGCTAAAATCAAAGTATTTATCAGTTAAGAGCATGTTCAGCATGACTAGCATGGAGTGTGTGACAACATCAAAATTTGTGATTTTGCCAGAAAAGGTCTTGATAAAGGCATCACATAGATAGCTCAATTCCTTACCCATACATTTTCTGATAATCTTGCCTAAATTATCATTGCTAAGTGAATAGTTCATTGAATTAAACATGGCAACTATTTCAGTGTTAGCAGGCATAGCATCACAATTATTTTCAGGTAATTTGAAACAAGCAGTAATCACATCTGAGTTAACTATATGCATATTTCCCATAAAAGTAAAAGAAATTGTACCATTCAGGGCATCATATTCAGCAGTGGTCCAGACTTCCTCCACTATTTCATGATACATAGGAGTGGAAGTGAGCATGGCGTATGATAGTTTGCAACTCTTGATGAAATCCATCATAGTGTGATACTCTTGTGGCGAGTTCTCAGTATCCACGAAGGCCACAAAGTTGTTCTTCTCGTAAACAAAGCCAGTGGGGGACTCAATCTTCTTGGTTGGTGCCATTGATATTGAATTGAGGTTTGAAGTTACTGAACTGGTTTTTGCTTTGAGAGAGAAAGAGAACCTTTTGTTTGCCTTAGAGAATTTTGGGAATTAGATAAAAAAATGAGTTGTAAAAAGTAAACAACCTTTTATACTTTCCCAGAAATTCATTAAGAAAATTTCAGAAAATTACCTGATTGGTGCAAAAAGTAACCGTTTAAAAATAAAGTGATGAGAGATTATAGCCATGATTATACATACGGGGGTGTAAGCCTGTACTCGTGGCTATCAACGGATGAGATTAAAACGGATCTAATAACGGATGAGATTGGCCTTTTAACATTCAGTCTATCCGTTGATGAGACAAATAACTGACATCCGTTTTAGAACAAAAATTCCAATAATGTGTTATACCATCCACGAATAAGATCATCCGTTTGTGGTGAAACTTCTGACTTAGAAAAATTAACACATTTCTGGCTGCATTATTACTTGCACATAATTCAACTAAAATTAAGAAAAATTAAGCATACCTAGCTCACTTACTAATCTTGAGAATGTAGATTCATCAAGTGGCTTGGTAAAAATGTCTGCAAGTTGTTGTTCACTTGGAACAAAATGTAGCTCCACAGTACCATTCATCACATGTTCCCTGATGAAATGATACTTGATATCAATGTGCTTGGTCCTTGAGTGTTGAATTGGATTCTCAGTAATGGCAATTGCACTAGTGTTGTCACAGAAAATTGGAATCTTATTAACTGTGAGACCACAGTCTAGTAGTTAATTTTTCATCAAAAGAATCTGTGTACAACAACTTCCAGCTGCAATATATTCAGCCTCAGCTGTAGAGGTGGAGACTGAATTTTGCTTTTTACTGAACCATGATACAAGCTTATTTCTTAGAAACTGACAGGTGCCTGTTGTACTTTTTCTATCAATTTTGCAACTTGCATAATCTGCATCTGAATAACCAATTAGATCAAAACCAGACTCTCTAGGATACCAAATGCCAAGGTTTGGTGATCCTTTGAGATATCTGAAAATCCTTTTAATAGCAATTAGATGAGACTCTCTAGAATCGGCCTGAAATCTAGCATATAGACCGGTGGCAAACATAATATCATGTCTACTAGCTGTTAAATATAAAAGTGAGCCTACCATGCCCCTGTAGCTTGTAATGTCCTCAAATTTTTCCTTAGTATTCATTTCAAGCTTAGTGGCAGTTGGCATGGGTGTTTTAGCAGGAGAACAATCCATTAGATCAAACTTCTTTAACAGATCAAAAATATATTTAGTTTGACTAATGAAGATTCCTTTTTTCACTTGTTTAACTTGTAAGCCAAGGAAATAGGTAAGTTCACCCATCATGCTCATTTCATATTTACTTTGCATAAGTTTGACAAACCTTTTTCAAAGCTTCTCATCTGTAGATCCAAAAATTATGTCATCCACATAGATTTGAACAAGAATAGTAGAGCCATTAACATTTCTATAAAATATAGTTTTATCTACAGTACCTCTGGTGAAATGATTCTCAAGGAGAAACTGTGATAGAGTGTCATACCAGGCTCTTGGTGCTTGTTTCAAACCATAGAGTGCCTTGAGTAGGAAATAGACAAATTCTGGATAATTTGAATCTTCAAAACCAGGAGGTTGACTGACATAAACCTCCTCCTCCAGTTCCCCATTCAGAAAGGCACTCTTGACATCCATTTGATAGAATTTGAAATTGGCATGGGCTGCATAGGCTAGCAATATCCTTATTGCTTCCAATCTAGCAACATGGGCAAATGTTTCATCATAGTCTATTCCTTCTTCTTGAGAGTAGCCTTTAGCAACCAGTCTAGCTTTATTCCTTGCGACAATGCCATTTTCATCCATCTTGTTTCTGAATACCCACTTTGTACCTATGACACTTCTGTTCTTAGGTTTGGGCACCAGCTTCCATACTCTGTTTCTTTCAAACTGATTTAGCTCTTCTTGCATGGCTAAAACCCAGTCTGGATCTAGAACAGCATCCTCCACCTTCTTTGGTTCTTCTTGAGATAGAAAACTGTTGTACAAGCATTCTTCTTGAGTCGTTCTTCTTGTTTGAACTCTTGTGGTTTCATTACCAATGATCAGATCAAAAGGATGTTCCCTAATCCATTTTCTTTGAGGTGGTAGATTTATTCTTGAAGAAGTTGCTTCATGATCATTTTGACTGATATGATGCCTTTGAGAAACTCCCCCTGAGTTTGTTGGCCTTGAACTGTTAGTTGATGTTCCAATTTGACTTACAACGGATGCTTCTAGTTGACTATCCACGGATGTACCAGTTTGATTGTCCACGGATGCACCAGTTTGACTGTCCACGGATGCACCAGTTTCATTGATAATTTCATCCATTGTTGGAACATCCACTATGGGTGATGTTTCTTCATCATGATCATTGTCTTCTTCATCATTTTCACAGTTAGACAAATCTTTTACCTCATTCTCAAATCTCAGAGTATCATGGAAACCTTCATCAAACAGTCCTAGAATATTGTGATCATCAAAAACAACATGTATAGATTCCATAACAATGTTGATCCTGAGATTATAGACTCTGTATGATTTCCCTGTTGCACAACCAACAAAGATAGCTTCATCTGCCTTTGCTTCAAACTTGCCTAAATTTTCACCTTGATTCCTTAGAACAAAACATTTACATCCAAAGACATGAAGAAATTCCAGGGTTAGTTTCCTCTTTCTGAGTAGTTGGTAAGGTGTCATTCCTTTGGCTTGATTAACCAAAGAAATGTTCTGAGTGAAACATGCAGTGTTAACTGCTTCAGCCCATAAATAAGTTGGCAGCTTTGATTCTTCCAACATTGTTCTTGCTACTTCAATTAGGGTTCTATTTTTCCTTTCCACCACACCATTTTGCTGAGGTGTCCTTGCTGCAGAAAATTCATGTACAATCCCATTTTCTTCACAAAACATTCTTAGGGTAGAATTCTTGAACTCAGTGCCATTGTCACTCCTGATTCTTCTAACTTTCTGATCAGGATGATTGTTTACAACCTTGATGTGATTGATTATGATTTCAATTGCCTCATCTTTGGAGTGCAGAAAGTAGGTCCATGAAAACCTAGAGAAATCATCCACAATCACAAGGCAGTATTTTTTCTTGGAAATTGACATTACATTGACTGGTCCAAACAAGTCCATGTGAAGTAATTGAAGTGGCTAAACAATAGATGATTCAGTCTTGCTCTTGAAAGAGGTCTTCTTTTGTTTCCCTTTCTGGCATGCATCACATAATCCATCCTTGGAAAACTCCAATTGTGGAATACCTCTAGCAAGATCTTTCCTTACTAAATCATTCATAACTCTAAAATTCAAGTGTGACAGTTTCTTATGCCATAGCCAACTTTCATCCTTGTTTGCTTTGCTGAAAAGACAAGTAATTGAATCTGTATTGGTTGAGTTGAAGTCAGCTATGTATACATTCCCTTTTATGTATCCTGTCAATACCACATTGTTGTTCTCCTTGTCAGAAACAACACAGGCTTCTTGCTTAAAAGAAACTGAAAAACCTTTGTCACATAGTTGACTGATACTAAGCAAATTGTGCTTTCGACCATCAACCAGTGCTACTTCTTCAATGATGACATTCTTCATTATTATGAAGCCATATCCCTTAGTGTAACCTTTGTTGTCATCTCCAAATGTAATGCTAGGGCCAACTCTCTCCTTAAACTCTGTGAGCAGGGTAGAATCTCCAGTCATGTGCCTAGAACAACCACTATCTAGGTACCATAGATTCCTTCTTTTTCCCTGCACACATCAAAACCAAATCAAGTTGATTTTGGTACCCAAGTTTCCTTGGGTCCTGTCTTATTAGCCTTCTTCCTATTAACCATGTCATTTTGCACTTTAGGTTTTGACTGATTTAAATCAACCTTAACCTTAGGTGTTGACCTTTGCAAGATAGGATTTGTCAGATGTTCAGAAGCATAAAGATTTGATGCATGCATTGGAGCAATATTGGCATACATGTTATTCATGCTTGGTATGTTCCATGGCATTTGTGGCATACTGAATGTATTGAAATATGGATTTGGTACAAATGGCATGTTGACATACTGATGAACATTTTGATCAAATAGGTTAGGCATAGCAGACATAACAAACATAGGCATATTCATCACAGGTTTAGGCAATTGAACATTAGCATTCTTGACAGACTTGCAATTAGTAGACAAATGATTAACACTACCACAATTAACACAAGTCTTTCTAGGATCATACTTATCAGGTGTGTAATTGTTGTGCTTGTTAATCCCTACTTTACCATTTCTGTTCTTCTTCTTTTTAGCCTCAGCCTTGACATCCATGTTTTCTAACTTGTCCTTCAATTGCTTGTTGGACAAGTGGCCTATGTTAACCTGCTCAAAATTTTTGATTTTGCTACTTTCACCTTGAACAAAATTCTTGGTGATTGGACTATACTTTTTGTTCAGTTTCTCCCATTTTTCTTTACTAACACTTACTGTTTGTTTCACAGGATGATTCTCATCCATTGACGAATCATCTAACAACGGATGATCATCATCCGCGGAAGCATCATCAGCTCCTAGACCCTTAGAACTAGTGTCTAGTTTCTCTTTCTCATTTTTCACTGATTCCTTATAGAAAGTGTCCACTCCTTGAACTTTGATAATGTTAGTGGCTACATTTCTGGAATCATTCCATCTAGAAATCACTTCTTGTTCTTTGAGAATTTCTTCTCTTTTCAGAACAGTTAACAACTCATCTCTAGCAATTTGACACTCTAACCTCATTTTCTCAAATTCAATGAACTGAGTTTCCAAGACATCATTTCTATCACTTAAAAACAGATTAGCATCTTTGATTCTGGTGTTCTCTTTAGTAAGTGATTTGAGGGTTACACGCAAATGGTAAAATTCAGTAGACATTTCATTTATAGTACTATTGCATTCCTCTTTAGAAAGCTCAATGAGATTAGTAGTGATTACCTGATTGCTTGAGGAACTTGCTTCCTGATCAGTTGCATCAGCCATGAGTGCAAGGTTGACATACTCAGTGTCTTCTTCTGAATCATTTCCTTCATCAGCCCAATCATAATCCTGAGTAATGAATGCCCTTTCCTTTTTCTTGAGAAGTTCAAAATATTTCTTCTTGTAGTCTACAGGTTCAAATTTCATGTCCTTCTTCTCGGCTTTAGGTTTTCTGCATTCACTTGCAAAGTGACCTCCCATCCCACAATTAAAACATTTGAATTTAGATCTTTCAACATAATTTTTGTTTGGTTGAAAGTCTTTCTTGTAGGGTTTTGTCACTTCAGGATTCTTCTTGAATTTGAGCTTAGAAAATCTCCTGGACAGAAAAGCTAAATGTTCATCTAGCTCATCCATCTCCTCTTAATTAGAAGAATCACCTTATTCATACATCTTTCCCTTGCCCTTGCCTGAATCTGCTCTACCTTCACAAACATCACTGTTTAGTGTAGCTTTAGCTTTTCCTTTCACCTTTGTGTCCTCAGCCTCATCCTCATTTGCAACTAGAGCTACAGAACTACCTTTCTTCTGACCCTTCTCAATTTCTTCATCTTGCTCCATTTCTAATTCATATGTCTTTAAAGTTCCATAGAGCCTTTCAAGAGTGAAATTCTTGTACTCTTGAGTGTTTCTAAGAGAAACAGTCATAGACTTCCATTCTTTGGGCAAAGATCTCAGAAATTTGAGGTTCGAGTCTTTGGTCTGATACATCCTTCCATACAGCTTTAATCCATTCAATAGTTTCTGAAATCTACTAAAAGTGTCATTCAGAGACTCACCACTTTTGAAGTGAAAGTGTTCATATTGTTGTATGAAAAGTTGCATCTTGTTCTCTCTAACTTGCTCAGTTCCTTCACACAGAGTTTGAGTTGTGTCCCAAACTTCCTTGGTTGTGGTGCAGTTAATAACATTGTCAAACATATCACTGTCTAGACCATTGAACAGAATGTTCATGGCCTTTTTATCTTTGTACATCTCAATGATATCTTCATGTACCCATTCTGATGGTAGCTTTGGAATTGTGTCTGGGGCTCCTTCTCCTTGAAGAGCAATTCCAGTGTTAGGTTTCATAGGCACATGAGGACCTTTCTCTATGCAGTCCACTTAACTCTCATCCATAGACATGAGATGTAGATGCATCTTTACTTTCCAGTGAAAGTAGTTGTCTTTATCAAGAACTTGTATCTTCACTCCACTATCCTTCTTTCCCATGATTCTGGTTGTGTTTGATCTTTAAACTTCAGGTGTGTTAGAAGCTTGCTATGATACCAATTGTTATTCCCAGTTACACACTTACAGAATTGTAGAACGGGGGGTTGAATACAATTCTTGATTTTTATAACTTTTCTGCTATTTGAAAGTAAGAACAGATAAACTAAGTTGCAGATGCAGAATATAAATAAGAACACAATACTTTAAAATTTTCAGGTGGATTGTTTTGTGATCCACCTGAGATATATTATTGAAGAAATAATCTGTGATATTTGATTACAAATACACAGCTGCTATTACAGTTCTTTGCTTCTAAGAAATGCTAGAGAGAAAACCTAAGCAAAGACAATGTACACTGTTTTCTCTATTTTCAAAGAAATGCTACACTTGGTTATAAAACCCAAGTTTACAAGCCATACTACAGACAAAAACTATATCTATTTTCTAGGTCCAGTATGCTTGCTTCTTCATTCCAGATACATGTGACTGAGATGTTGTACTCTTGATAAGTTTGCTTGTTTGTACATCTCCGATGTTTGCATGGAAATGGAATGTTTCTTTGTCTTCAAGGTTCACCAGTGTTTGGCTTCCATATTCTTTTTGTTTACTATATCAACCCATGTGCTTCCACTAGTGTCAAGTCACCATCAACCTATAGTCTTGAGCTTCATTCGTTGGTAGTGTTCTTGACTATCCGTGGATGACTATCCGTGGATGAGCAAAAAGTTGATCATCCGTTGTAACAGCCCGACTTTTCAGACTATTAAATCTAAATACAAAACTTAAATAAAGTACTATACAATGACAATTACAGACGGAAGCGTGACCAAAAATTCAATTTCAAAAGTATCTATTACAAAAGCGCAGCTAACGATGATCCAAAAGTCGACTGATTCCAAACCTAAGGTCCTCGAACTCGAAAGCACATCCACTCGATCTTAACTCGAACCTGAAAATTGTAAGGAATGAGCTATACAGCCCAGCAAGAAACCAATCGATCCAACTAGTCGGGCAAATAACATGTATACATACAAGATAATACGATATTTAATACAATACAATAACGATGCACAATACATAACTTACGATACACATATTCTTATTCTTATTCGATAGATACGATACCACATAACAACAATAACTCGAAACGCACAATTCATGCCACGATCACTACAACCCGGTGATAACGGTCCTAAATTTTCAGAAAACTGTCACTATAACCCGGTGACTCGGTCCTTATTCTTATTCGATATTTTCACAAACCATGGCACAAATCAGAATCTCAAGACTATTATTACTTACACATAACACATATCAAATAAACACATCACTTCAAAATATAATCTCACTTAGCCCAAGTTGTATAAGCAAATATATACATATAACACATAATTTCGAAAAACACTAGGAAAATCGATCGGAAACTTACCTCAACGCGAAAAATCAAGAATCAAATCATCCTAAGCACGTACACATTTCTGACCAGAACTGTAATTAACCTTTTTGACCCTCTAAACGATGTTTTCTTGAAAAACTCAAAGGACGAAAGTTGTACAAAATGAAAATACCTTTCTGAAAAGATATGACTCATCAGAATCGGACTTATAACGAATCGGGAAATGAATAAAACGTCCGCTGAATTTGAACAGAAACTGAAAAACAAAATCTATTTGTGTTTTGTGATTTTAAAAACAGTTCAGGGCATAATCTGGAAAAACACTTTGAAATAGATGTTGTAGGAAATTGAAAGAGCTTTCTGAAAAGTCCAGAATTATCAAATTTTGACTTACGATGAATATTCTACGAATTTTACAAGACAGCTGATTTCTGTATGGAAGAGACCTACGAATTTTGATTAAAAAGATGGAGAAAAAGAATAAGATGTTTATATAACGATACAAAACCCTAACTCCAGACCTACAAGTTAACTGTATCCAAATCTGATCCATATTTTAGACCCATTAGTCTAATTTAATTATTAAATCCTTTTTTTTCGAGTTTTAATCCTTTTTTCTATTTTCTAATATTATTATTATTCTAAAAATTACGGGATATTACATCCGTGGATAGCATTGAGTTGATCATCCGTGGATATCATTAAGTCTTCATCCGTTGTCATTCATTTTCACTTAAACAGAATTACATAGCATAGCCTATTTACAATTAGGTATCATATCCTGCTTATCTACTGAAAGTCAACATGACTTGGTACTTAATACTTTCAATTCTTAGACTAGAGTAAAATTGAATATGCTACATGATTACTTATCCGTGGATAAGCTTCCCAACGGATACTACTGAAAGTATGCCATCCGTTGATAGTTACAGAATGACTTATACATAAATGTGTTATATGTTAAGTTATCATCAAGAACAACATATTTCCTAACAGGGGGCCATATAAGGTCCCATACTAGTCAAAAGTACAGATTTTTCCTCACCTTGGTTGATGATCATACTCGATATTGTTGGGTTTATCTGTTGAAGCATAAATCAGACTCTTTGGCAACACTTGAATATTTTCTTAATTACGTCAAGAATCAGTTCAAAAGGAGGATCAAAGCAATACGATCTAACAATGCGTTGGAGTTCACTAGCACTGCTTGTAACTTGTTCTTCTCCAATCATGGGATCCTGCATCAAACTACATGTGTGTATCGCCCTCAATAAAACGCCATAGCTGAAAGAAAACATCGAAACATTCTTGAACTTGCTCGAAGCTTAAGGTTTCAATCTAATATTCCGTTACATTTATGGGGTGACTGCGTTCTAACAGCAGTACACATTCTAAACAGAATTCCCACGTCTGTTCTTCAGTTCAGAACACCTTATGAGATTCTCTTTGAAGAATTGCCAACATATGACCATTTTCGAATTTTTGGTTATTTGGCATTTGCTCTTAACCCGAGTTTTTCACAAGATAAATTCGAGCACAGGGGGTACCTTGTCTATTTCTGGGATATCCACCATTAACCAAGGGATACATATTGTTGAACCTCCAAACTCACCAAAACATTGTGTCAAGAGACGTTAAGTTTCATGAAAACATCTTCCCTTATCATGTGAAGTATGCAGAAAATTCCATGATACCAATACCACCATCATATCCCTTGAATGATTCTCTAATTGATGATTTTATATACACTTCTGATTCAACTACACCTCCTGGCTCACCCACCATAACTCCAACACCATCTTATACCCAATCTGCAACACCTACTGTAGAGATACATGTTAGGAGGTCCACTAGAACTCATAAACCTCCCTCCTAGTTGGATGACTACAGTACAACAAATATGAGCACTATTTCAAGTACTGTGAGGAAAACAATGTCACAACATTTTTATTGTTTTCTTTCAACATACACCAAGACAACAGATCCCACAAGTTTCAAGATAGCAGTTCAATCTGCACATTGGGTGCAAGCATTGAACAACGAACTTGATGCTCTTGAGTTAAATCATACTTGGGAAGTTACTACCTTGCCACCTGACTATCACTCCATATGATGCAAGTGGATATTTAAAACAAAACTCAACCCAGATGGCAGCATAGAGAGGCACAAGGCTCGTTTGGTAATTCTGGGAAATCATCAACAACCAGGGATTGATTTTGCTGAAACGTTTGCCCCTGTCACGAAACTAACTACTGTGCGAACCTTGCTAGCAGTGGCATCCATTGAGAACTGGATAACATGTCAAATGGACGTGTCCAACGCCTTCCTTCATGGAGAATTGCAAGAAGAAGTGTACATGCGCCTCCCACCAGGCTACACTCATTATGGATGCAGAATTGTTCATAATCAAATACCTCTGTCAAGCTCTTCTCCTCCAATGTTGGTATGCAAACTTATAAAATCTCTTTATGGCCTTCGTCAAGCTCCTAGAAATTGGTTTTCAAAATTATCTTCTACATTATTGAAAGTTGGTTACAAACAATCGAAAACATATTATAGTTTGTTTCTGTTGAACAAGTCTGACTCTATAACAGCAATACTAGTTTATGTGGACGATTTGTTGATAACTGGTAATTGTCAAGCCACTATTGATTCACTCAAAGTCATGTTTTCCTCTATGTTTCACATGAAAGATTTGGGGGAGCTTCGTTACTTTCTTGGGCTTGAGATAGACAGAGATGACCACTGCAAAACCTGTGTTGCTTCTTATGGATTCTCATGTCAAATTAACAGTTGATGACGGCGATTTGTTGCCTAATCCCACAGTTTATCAGCGACTAGTTGGAAAGCTAATATATCTGACCATCACCAGGCCAGATATTGCTTTCACAGTTCAACTCTTGTCCCAATTTATGCAGAAACCTACAAGTATGCATTACCAGGCTGCCAAACAACTTGTTCGATATCTAATTGGAACTACCTCACAAGGTATTCTTCTGACATCCTCATCTGCAGCAAAACTGACCGCTTATTGCGATAGTGATTGGGCATCGTGTGCCACCATTCGACGTTCCACAACTGGTTTCTGTATTTTTTAGGCACATCTCCAATTTCATAGAAAGCTAAAAAACAACCAGTGGTTGCACGTTCCTCAGCTGAAGCTGAGTACCATGCTATGGCGTTGACAACGTGTGAAGTCACGTGGTTAAGTGCTTTGTTGAAGGACCTTGGCATCAAGAATCTGCCTCCTACAGTCCTTAGATGCGACAACAAAGCTGCTCTTACAATAGCAGCGAATCCAGTTATACATGAGCATACCAAACATGTAGAACTTGATTGTCACTATGTTAGAGAGCAAATGCAAGTTGGTAACATTCAAACTACCTACACACCTTCTGCTGATCAAGTCGCTGACATTCTCACCAAGGTTCTCCTGGTCAATCTTCATACTCAACACAACAACAAGCGGGCATCCTACCCTATTTCCATAGTGCCGTCTCACCAGCTTGAGGGGGGGTATTGAGAATATACCTTCATCACCGAGACATTTAAATTTTCCTGATATTTTCATTTCAATAAGTATTGCTCTGTCATGTAGTGCTTTCACCATGTACTGCAACATTGCATTCAATATTTGTATTTTCTATTTTGTCTTGCTAGTTAAGGACAGTGGTCCTGAAGGTTGTTATGAATGAGTGGACACTGCTTAATGAGCCTAAAGTTAGTTGTTTCAGGTCTCAATCATGGCTCCATAAAAACAATGTATTCAGCTCATTGTTGAGCAGGTTGAATTAATAGCTTTCTGCAGTTTTCTCCTCATTTTCTTACTTTTAGATTCATGCACAATTTATTTCATTAAATCTGTCTTTGTCAACACTGGGAGTAATTGATGCAATGTAGAATGGAGTAAGACTCACCTTACTAGACCAAATTTTTGATGTTGGAAATGCTTGTTATTGCCTATTACCATGTGATGATCAACAAATACTCGATCCTAAATCAGATTTAGCATTTTGGTTGTATGGTTGATATTTTAGAGTAGGCTGTAGTTTTCGTATTGAAGATACCACCTCAAGCAGAATAAATTTAAAGAGAGTGCAAATAAGAAAATAGAAGGGGAATAAAATAATATCAGGCTCTTGACATCATATAAAGAGTGGAAAATTTTATCATAATTCATGGAAAGGTCAGATTGCTGAGTTAGCTCTTAAGGAATTTAATGAACTTTAACCAGAAAAACCAGCAAACTATGTGATGCTTTCATACAGTCATAAATTTCCATGACGGATACCAAGTGCAGATTTTTGCCAGGATGTAGCTTGATAAGTTGATTGACAGGTGGATGGATTCTACTCCTACGATGAGAGGCATCCAAAGACGAAAGGTGTACACTTCTGAGAAGATTGACAATACAGTGAAGGTCTTCTCATCTAGTCTTGTTCTAAAAGACAATTATTCGCGAGGAGACTAAAAAAACCAGGCCCAACTTTTAGCATGTGTGAAGTGACCAACAGAACATGACCTCGCTTATGCCGAGGGCCCCCAAAAATCAAACAACCCATATATAATTTATGTACACTTAATTATAATTTGTAATAAAATAATGTCTACTTTTTATACTTTTGTCCTTTTTTCCTTTTTTTTTTGAACCATTTTGTCTTAAATTATTGTACTTCAAATTTTCATTAAATTCCAAAAAATATATTCTAACTAAGCTTTATTTTTGTCAACAATGATTCGTTAATTATTACTTGAAACGTACTCAATTAATTCTATATTTTATTATTATAATCTCCTTAATCACTTATATAAAATCAACAATTGAATAATAATGACGTATAACAAAATTTAACACAAAAGAAAAGATAAATTCTCGTTTTAATTTATTCTAACTAATTCTATACATTTAGAATTGTATAAGTATTCCACAAAAAATAGATTACAAAAATATAGTTAAGAAAAATACTAATTAAAATCATGTACTAAGAGCCTCATTTTATAGTATTTGAACAGGGCATCTTCGTGGAATGAGCCGGGCCCAAATAAAACAGGGTACATTAACACTGTCAGAAACTTGAAGTTGCTTGAAACAGGGTGGATGCATAGTTTCTTGTTTATCTATGTGATTATCTTCTACTCTTCTACTTTGAATCTAAATGCAAATTAAAGTCCAGATTTTAAAGTCAGGTATTCATGTCTCCTAACCTGAGAAATTCAATGATTAGCATTTCAGGTTCCATAACCTCGATCGACACTGAGAACTCTCCTACATCACATAGGCGCATTAAGGTCGTCACTGTAGCCTTCTATCTCCTCAGTAAGTGCAATTACCTGAGGGTGTGTTTTAAGTAATCTATGGCACATGGAAGATAATTTGTGGAATCAATGTTGGGGTTATGTTGAAGACCGTTCTTGACATCACAGGCTCACAACAGTTAGTTGAAGGATGTAACTTTGTTGGTTCCTTGTTTGTTCTGATTGACTGCCTAGTGGGAATTCCATCTGGCCTATTAAACAATACAAATAATGTGAAGTTACAGCATTTCTTGAAACGTTGTGCTGCAGAGATAATTGTATTGACAATGAAAACCAGCTTAGCTGACGATAATAATAATTACCAGCCTTTGTCTAAAAAGGTACAAAGATTATTGGATCCACTTGTTCAATGTGTTTAGTATTACCTATTGAAGTAGCTTATCTTTGGTCGTGATTCGTGAAAGAAAACTCTGCAAGCATTTGCAGAACGTGTTTCAGACTGCAATT
The DNA here is from genome assembly GCA_030848705.1 of Heracleum sosnowskyi. Taxonomy (NCBI): domain Eukaryota; kingdom Viridiplantae; phylum Streptophyta; class Magnoliopsida; order Apiales; family Apiaceae; genus Heracleum; species Heracleum sosnowskyi. Next base: position 9,791,340 of record CM061238.1, read on the forward strand.
TTCTACTGTATTCCCATGTTAAACTCTTGATTATGTTACATCATTCTCATTATAACATTCCATGTTACCACAAATGAGTGTCTATATGTAGGAGGAATGGACCATGGTTATCAACACAAAAAATCAAAATTACGGTGTCGGATAAAATGATAAAAAATGATCTTAACAGGTAGAATGAAATGAGCAGATCATGCATATGGTGGAGGATGGTGCTAGCTAATGTGACCATCCTATTTACTGCAAGTTAGGAGAGAATAGCAGTAACGTACTGGCGTTTACGCTATCACCTCTCATGACTTGACAAATATTTGTAAGAGCTCACTCCAGCTGAGCAGTCTGATATAAGCATTCCTTATATTGATAAAAGAACCATACTTGTAGGATCTGTTAAAGTGTAGCTTGTAAATAGTTAATTATATAGCAAGGGTAGATTAGTCTATTCACTTAGTTAGTTAGAAATAGTTAAGTCAACTATGTGTATAAATATCTTTGTAAACCTCCTAACAGATTTATGAAATCAGTTTACATTTTTTAACCAATTTACAGTTCTAAATGGTATCAGAGCAAAACCACTTCTCTCTCTATAACTAACTCATCTTCTTCTTAGATTGAGTTAGTTACAGTTTTTCCGCCATTAAAACTCCATCTTGAAGCTCATTTTTCCAGAAAACAATACAAATTCAATCAAATTACCTCAAACAAAGCAACATTTTTGCCGAATTCATCATCGTCTTATCAAATCATTGAGTTTTATACACAGTTTTTTTCATCAAACACTTCGCAGACATCAAAAGTATGGCAAATATTAAAGAAATTGCTACTGAAAATGTAGAAACTAACAATGAGTCTGATCTTGAAAGTGAGTATCACTCAATCATTCTTGAATCAAGTCATCCTCTCTACTTGCATCCATCTGATCATCCAGGTTTGATACTCGTAACTACTATTTTTAATGGAGAAAATTTCAATGAATGGAGAAGATCTATGTCACTTGCATTATCTGCAAAGAATAAGCTAGGGTTTGTTAATGGAAAGTTTAAGATTCCGGTTGTATCGTCTACATACTTTGATCACTGGCAGAGGTGTAATGATATGGTGATAACATGAATATTAAATGCAATTGTGCCAGAAATTCGATCTAGTCTGATGTTCATACCTCTTGCTGTTGATGTTTGGAATGATATTCATGTGAGATATTCTCAAAGTAATGGCCCTAGAATTTTTGAGATCAAGTGTTCCTTGAATAATCTGCATCAAGATACTCTTACTGTTTTTGCCTATTATACAAAGTTTAAGATGTTATGGGATGACTTCATGAATGTGGCTAATATGCCTAAGTGCACATGTGTGTGTCTCTGTACAACTAAGTCTCAATTAGAACAGTATGATGAAATGATGAAAGTCACACAGTTTCTTATGGGATTGAATGAACTGTATACGAATATAAGAGGTCAATTGTTAATGATGAGTCCAATGCCAAAATTGACTCAAGTGTTGGCACTCCTTCAACAAGAAGAAAGGCAGAGAAATCATGTAAACCTAGCACAACCTGCAGTTGAATCTGCTGCTTTGCTGGCTAAGACATGAAATTTCAGGAGTTTTAAGCCTAGTTTTGTGAAGAATGATAAGAGACCTGATTTCAGGAAATCAGATAGTCGAAGAGGAAACCTGGAATGTACTTACTGTAATGGTACAAATGACACCAGAGATAGGTGTTATCATCTAATTGGATTTCCACAGAAAACAAGGTTCAATACTGCATTCAATACTGATAAAGTGATTGCTCAGGTCACAACTAATTCTCAAACTCAGGGAGGCTCTTCTTCATGTACTGATAAGGCAAGTGTAGCTTCTGGAAGCCATCAGGTTACTGAAGCTATTGCAAACACTGCTCTCTCCAATGCACAATATCAACAGTTACTAAATTTGCTGAATCAGAGAGTAAACTCCTCTCACTCTACTGAAGTACCTCAATCAGGTATTTCTTCTCATACCTGCTCTTATATGACATCTGTGTGTCTGGTAAATAGTCACTCCTCTACTGACTGAATCATAGACTCTGGTGCAACTGATCACATTACATGCTGTCATGATATTTTAAGCAACATCAAGTCTTGAAATATTGATATCTGTCTTCCAAATGGTTTTCAGACAAAAGTTAAATTGAAAGGCACTATTCATTTAACATATGACATAATTCTCTATGATGTCTTACTTGTTCCAGCTTTCAAATTTAATCTCATTTCTGTCAGTAAGTTGACTACCACTCTTAAATGTGGTGTGCAATTTCTTTCAAATCTATGTCTTATACAGGACTCCTTTTTGAAGACTGTGAAGGGGATTGGTAAACTTCATGGTCATCTCTATAAACTTTTTATTCATGCTCAAAGATCTTCCACAATTGTAGCTTCTTTCTCATTGACTGCTAGTGTTCCTCAAGCAAGTCAAGCCTGTTCTGCTCAAGCTGTTGATTGTCAAAAATGGCATTCTAGACTAGGTCATGCACCTATTCACATTCTTAAAAACATTGAAACCATTTCATTTCCTGCTAGTACTCACAAACTCTTACCTTGTGATGTGTGTCATTTTGCCAAGCACAGTAGATCTTCTTTTCCAAATAGTACTAGTCATGCTACTGTTCCTTTTGAGATTTTACACTGTGATTTGTGGGGCCCTTACAGGAATAAAACTTATCATACTTGTAATGCTTTTCTTAAAATTGTTGATGACTGCACTAGGTGCACCTGGACATATCTGTTATCTAACAAGTCTCAAGTGTGTAGTATTTTTCAGAAATTTCTTGCTTATATTAGTACTCATTTTCAGTCCAAAGTTAAAACTGTTAGGTCTGATAATGGTACTGAATTCTTCAACAAAGAGGTTAAGTCTTTGTTTGACTCTCATGGTATCATACACCAACATTCTTGTGTAGAAACTCCCCAACAGAATGGTAGAGCTGAACGTAAACATAAACACCTTCCATCTGTGGCTAGAGCCTTGAAATTTCAATCAAATGTTCCTATTCATCTCTGGGGAGATTGTCTTCTTACTGCTACCTATATCATTAATAGAACCCGCACATCTGTCCTTGATCACAAAACTCCTTATGAGGTTCTATTACATCAAACACCTTCTTATAATCATATGAGAGTGTTTGGGTGTCTCTGTTTTGCATCTACTTTGTCTCTTAGGAAAGATAAATTTGGCCCTAGGGCATTCAAATGTATATTTTTAGGGTATCCCCAAAATCATAAAGGCTATAAGCTTATGAATCTAGATACATGTCATCACTTTGTTTCCAGAGATGTTTGTTTTTATGAATCTGTGTTTCCTTATATCCCTTCAAATCATAATCTGTCTCTTGCTATGTTTCCTACTGAACCTTCCTTCATTGACATTTTGTCTCCTATTATTAAACACAAACCTCTCCTTACAAATGTTGATACTGATCTTACCCATTCTACTGAATCAGATTTCTTTACTTCTACCTCACCTATTTCTGAATCTGTTTCACCTATTCCTGACAATTCTTCATCTAGCTCAAGTTCATATTCTGGCATTACTTTACCTTTTATATCTCATCCTTCAGCTGAGAATGCTTCTTCTGTTATACCTAATCTGTCCAGACCTATCAGGTCTAAACATCTTCCCTCAAAATTCTCTGACTATACTGGTTTACCTAATTTGTTTTCTAAACCTCAGTCCTCTATCAATTCCACAATTCAAATTCCTCCTCTCTCATCAGTCACTTCAGACACATCTAAAATTTTAGAACCTACTCACTACCATCAAGCCATTAATGTAGGGGTGGCAATTTCGGGTAATGGGTCGGGTTCGTGTCGGGTTTTCTGTACCCGATCCTGTTTTTGAGTCGACCCGAACCCGAAACAGGTTGAATTTTCTCAACCCGAACCCGACCTGTTAGTACCCGATCAACCCGAAAATGACCCGTTTAACCCGAAAATAATTAAAAATAATTATTTATACATATATATATATATATATATATTAAATTTTATTTATAAAATATTAAAAAATTATAATAAAATTTTATTATATGATATATGAATTAAAATTATTTATATAATATCAAGATATATCACATATGTATATAATTATGTAATATAAATTTATATATTTTAAATAATTTATTATATATATTAAATTTTCGGGTCGGGTTCGGGTATTTTGGGTCAACCCGAAACTGACCCGAATATTTCGGGTAAATTTTTACCCGACCCGAAACTCAAAATACTCAACCCAAATTCGTACTTTTCCGTATCGGGTTCGTGTCGGGTTTCGAGTCTTGTCAAATTTCGCCACCCCTACATTAATGATCCTAACTGGTGTGCTGCTATGCAAACTGAAATCAATGCCTTGGAGGCTAATAATACTTGGATTATAACTTCACTTCCTCCTGGCAAGAAAACTGTTGGTTGTAAGTGGCTTTACAAGGTAAAATACAAAGCTGATGGTTCTTTAGAAAGGTATAAAGCTAGGTTAGTGGCAAAGGGGTTCACTCAAACTCATGGTCTGGATTACTTTCAAACATTTGCACCAGTTGCAAAAATGACATCAGTTAGATTGATTCTTGCCCTTGGTGCCACTCAACATTGGGATCTTACTCAGTTGGATATCAATAATGTTTTTCTCAATGAAGAATTGCGTGAGGAAGTTTACATGACTATCCCACCTGGTATTCCTATTCCCTCCTCCTTTCATGGTTCAAATACAGTGTGCAAACTCATAAAGACTCTTTATGGTTTGAGGCAGGCTCCTAGAGAATGGTTTGACAAATTTGCAGCATCTTTGCTCACTTATGGCTTCACTCAGTCCAAATCTGACAACTCTCTATTCTTCAAGCATACATCTGAGGCATTCTTTATGGTTCTTGTGTATGTAGATGATATTATATTAACTGGATCAAGCAACTCACATATCACTGCTGTTAAGAAATATCTTAATGATAATTTCAAGATGAAAGATCTTGGTCCTTTGAAGTATTTTCTTGGTTTGGAAATTACAAGGTCAAAGTCAGGCATCTATGTTCATCAGAGAAAATATGCCATGAATCTTTTGTCAAATACTGGTATGTTAACAGCTAAAGCCAGTACTATAACTATGGAAGCTCAACACAACCTACAGTCAAGTACTGGTATGCCTTTGTTTGCTGGAGATGCCTCATCATATAGAAGACTTGTTGGTCAGTTGATTTATCTCACTATCACTCGTTGTTAGGAATATGTTGTTCTTGATGATAATTATAAAAACACTTAGTAGATTTTGTATTAAGTCATTTTTGTAACTGTCAACGAAATGGCATGCTTTGCAGTGTTTCGTTGACAGGAAGCTCATCAACGGAATGAGTGTCATAGCAATTGCACTGTACAATACTTCATAGTTTGACATGCAGTTTGTTGTGAGTATTAGATAGGTTTTCTAAGTCATGTTGACTAATGGTTAGATAGGCAAAATAGGTTGGATAATTGTAAATATATTGTGCCTTGTAATTTTGCCTAAGTGAAGACATGTCAACGGAATGAAGATTACTCTATCAACGAAACAAGGAAGCTCATCAACGAAACAAGGAATAAAGCTATCAACGAAACACATCTCCACAACATCAACGAAACACTATTACTTTTTGAATAGTTGACCAAGTGATAGTGACAGTTTACTGAACAGATCTAAAGGAGATATGGAAGTGTACTTTGCATTGGAAGCCATCAAAATGGTTACTGGAATTATGGAAACATTCCAATTTCCAATAAGGCTCTTGGGAATGATCATTATAAGCATGAAGACAAAAGCAAGGATCTCCAAGGACCATTGGACAAAAGGAATGAAAAGCAAGCTACTGATGGTTACTACTATTGTACTTTAGTTTAGCCAAACGTAGAATTGTAAACTTGGGTATTTATAAACCAAGTGTAGCAGTTACTTTAAAAAGTGAGAGAAGAAAAACAAATAGTTTGTATTAGCTATCTTTGAGAGCATTCTTCTCTACAACTCTGTAACTGAGAAGCTGTGTACATTTGTATCACAGATTAATTCCGCAATAAAAACACTTCAGTTGGATCATCAAACAATCCAACTGAATTATTTATATCTTGTGTTTTTATTTATTCAGTTTAGTTTAATTTCTTAAAGTGTTTTTAAGTTTAAGAAAATATCAAGAATTGTATTCAACCCCCCCTTCTACAATTCTGTTAGGTCATTTGGGATTAACAATTGGTATCAGAGCAAGCTTCTAACATACAAGAAGTTTAAAGATCAAGACCAAAACAGAAACCATGGTGAAGAAGGATGCAGGTGTGAAGATACCAGTTCTTGATAAGGACAATTACTTTCACTGGAAAGTAAAGATGCATTTACATCTCATGTCTATGGATGAGAGATATGTAGACTGCATTGAGAAAGGTCCACACGTTCCCATGAAGTTTGCATCTAGAGTTGGAGTGCCAGATGATGCTCCTGATGTAGAAATTCCAAAACTTGTCTCAGAATGGACTATTGAAGATCTTGCAGAAATCCATAAAGATAAAAGAACCATGAACATTCTGTTTAATGGTTTGGAGCAAGAGATGTTTGACAATGTCATAAACTGTACAACCTCCAAGGAAGTATGGGACACTGTCAGAACACTATGTGAAGGAACTGAGCAAATAAGGGAGAACAAAATGCAACTCCTTATACAACAATATGAGCACTTTCACTTTAAAGCTGGTGAAACCCTAAATGACACGTTTAGTAGGTTTCAAAAGCTTCTGAATGGATTAAAGTTGTATGGGAGAATCTACCAAACTAAGGACTCAAACCTTAAATTTCTAAGAGCTCTTCCAAAAGAATGGAAGCCTATGACTGTTTCTCTAAGAAACACTCAAGAGTACAAAGATTACACTCTTGAAAGGCTGTATGGAACATTGAAGACTTATGAGCTGGAAATGGAGCAAGATGAGGAAATTGAAAAGGTACAGAAGAAGGGTGGATCTATTGCATTGATTGCATCTGTGAACCAACTGGAAGATGATAATAAAGAAACTGCAAAGGCCACAACTAGTCGATCTAGTTGTAGGAGTGATGTTAGCAAGGGTAAAGACAAGATGACAGAAGAAGAAGAACCAGAACCAGCCAACTTGGATGACTTAGATGAGATTGATGAACACATTGCTTTTCTGTCAAGAAAATTCTCTAAGTTCAAGTTCAAAAGAAACTCAGAAGCAAGGCCACCAAGAAGAGACTTTCAACCTAGCAAAACAAACTGGATTGAAAAGTCTAAATCTAAATGTTTCAATTGTGGAATGCTTGGTCACTTTGCTGGAGACTGCAGAAAGCCCAAGATTGAGAAGAGCAACAGGAAATTTGAGCCTGTTGATTATAAAAAGAAATACTTTGAACTTCTCAAGCAAAAGGAAAAGGCTTTCATGTCTCAGGAGTATGATTGGGCTGGTAATGGTGAAGATTCTGATGATGATGTTGAATATGTCAACTTGGCTCTTATGGCTAACAATCATGAGCAGGAAGCAAGCTCCTCAAGCAACCAGGTAACAATTACTAATCTTTCTGAGCTTTCTAAAGAGGAATGCGATAGTGCAGTAAATGAAATGTCTACTGTATTATATAATTTGCATGTTACTCTTAAATCACTTACCAAAGAGAATTCAAGAATTAAAGAGACTAATTTGCTCTTAAGTGATAGGAATGCAATGTTAGAAGCACAGCTCATTGAATTTGAGAAAATGAGATGTGTTAGTAGGGATGCTAAGAAGGAACTTGAGAACGTGTTACAAAGGGAAGAAATTCTTAAGACACAACTAGAAATAGAACAGAGTGTGATTGCTAAATGGAAAGATGCCAGGAATGTTGCTACCAACATCATTAATGTTCAAGGTATGGAATCTTTCTGTGAACAATCATGGAAAAAGAACAAAGAGAAACTAGGGTATGTTTGTGAAGCCTTAGATTCAGAAACAGAGTCAACAAACAACAATGATCACTTGTTGAAGGTTGATATGTCAACGGAATGCGATGTTTCGTTGACACATGAACCATCAACCGATCAGGGTGTTTTGTTGACAGAGAAAAGAAAAGATGAACTCACTAGACTTAATAATAAGTATGGTCCTGTCACCAAGAACTTTGTTCAAGGTGAGTCTAGTAAATCAAAGAAAGTTGAGAAGCCTGTTGAGAGAGCTAATGTAGGTCACTTGTCCAACAAGCAATTGAAAGATAAGATAGAGAATGTTCAAATTGAGGCTAAGGGAAATAAAAGGAATAACAGGAATGGCAAAGTAGGAATTAACAAACACAACAATTACACACCTGATAAATATGCTCCTAGAAAGACATGTGTCAATTGTGGAAGTGTTAATCATCTATCTACTAACTGCAAATCTGTTAAGAAAACTGCTAATATGAAAATTCCCAAGCCTGCAATGAATAATCTTATGCCTACAATGCCTGTTATGCCTAACATGTTTGCTCCATGTGCACAATTTCAAAATCCATATGCCAGCATGCCATTTGTGCCTAATCCATACATGAATATGTTTAGTATGCCACAAATGCCATGGAATATGAATAATATGTGTGTTCCTTCAAATATGCATGCTGTAAATGAAAATGTGAGCAACAATCAGAAATCAACACCAAGAGTAAAAGTTGATCTAAATCAATCTGAGCCCAAGGTGAAAAATGATGTAAAAAGAAAAGCAAAGGCTAACAAAACAGGACCCAAGGAAACTTGGGTACCAAAATCAACTTGATTTGGTTTCATTGTGTGCAGGGAGACAAAAGGAATCTTTGGTACTTGGATAGTGGTTGTTCAAGACACATGACTGGTGATTCTACCCTGCTCACAGAGTTTCAGGAAAGAGCTGGCCCTTGTATTGCTTTTGGAGATGACAGCAAAGGCTACACTAAGGGATATGGCTTGATTTCAAAAGAGAATGTCATCATAGATGAAGTTGCATTGGTGGATGGTCTTAAGCACAATTTGCTTAGTATCAGTCAACTTTGTGACAAAGGGTTTTTAGTTACTTTTTCAAAAGAAGCCTGTGTTGTTTCTAGAGGAGGAAACAACAATGTGGTAATGACTGGATTCAGAAGAGGGAATGTGTACATTGCTGACTTTAGTAGCACAAGTCCAGACACCATCACTTGTCTTTTCAGCAAAGCAAGCAAGGATGAAAGTTGGCTATGGCACAAGAAATTATCTCATCTGAATTTCAAGGTTATGAATGATTTGGTAAGGAAGGATCTTGCTAGAGGAATTCCACAGGTGGAGTTTACCAAGGATGGTTTGTGTGATGCCTGTCAAAAAGGGAAACAAAAGAAGGCATCATTCAAAAGCAAGACAGAGTCATCAATTGTCCATCAGCTTGAATTACTTCATATGGATCTGTTTGGTCCTGTAAATGTCATGTCTATTTCAAAGAAGAAATATTGTCTTGTGATTGTTGATGATTTTTCTAGATTTACTTGGACCTTCTTTTTACATTCTAAAGATGAGGCAAGTGAAATCATTATCAATCACATCAAGATGGTAAACAATCATCCTGACTTGAAAGTAAGAAGGATCAGGAGTGACAATGGGACAGAATTTAAGAATTCAAGCATGAAGATATTCTGTGAAGAAAATGGCATTATGCATGAGTTTTCAGCAGCAAGGACACCACAGCAAAATGGTGTAGTTGAAAGGAAAAACAGAACACTTATTGAAGCTGCTAGGACAATGCTAGATGAATCAAAGTTACCAACTTATTTTTGGGCTGAGGCAGTTAACACAGCTTGCTTCACTCAGAATATTTCTTTGATTAATCAGGCCAAGGGAATGACCCCTTATCAACTACTCAAAAGAAAGAAGCCACTATTGGATTTTCTTCATGTCTTTGGATGCAAGTGCTTTGTTCTGAGAAATCAAGCTGAGCATTTGGGGAAATTTGAAGCAAAGGCAGATGAAGCAATATTTGTGGGATATTCAGCAGGGAAAGCTTACAGAGTCTATAATCTCAGAACCAACATTGTTATGGAATCTGTACATGTTGTTTTTGATGATCTCAAAATTCAAGGTCTCTGTGATGAAGGTTTCCATGAAAGTCTCTCTTTTGAGAATGAGGAAGGAGATCGAATGAATCATGTTAAGACTACTGAGAAACAGCCTAAAGTTGTTGCATCTAGCACAGATGAGAGCAGCAGTGAAGATGAAATTGCTGCATTAAGATTGAAAAGAATAGCTGCTAGTAGACCAAATGGTCATTTCGTTGACAGTCAAGATGGTGGTTTCGTTGACAGTCAAAATGAGCGTTTCGTTGACAGCCAAATCAGTCATACCGTTGAAGGTCATAGAAATGTCTCAAGAAGTGATCATTTAGGGACAACAAACTCAGGGGGAGTTTCTCAAGGACAAATATCCAATCAAGGCAATCATGATCATGAAGCTACCTCGTCTAGAGCAAATCTACCCCCCTCAAGAAAATGGACTAAAGATCATCCCTTTGAACTTATTATAGGTGATGTTTCTTCAAAAGTCCAAACTAGAAGAGCAACTCAAGAAGAATGTCTATATAGCAGCTTTCTGTCTCAAGATGAGCCAAAGAAAGTTGAGGATGCACTTCTAGATCCAGATTGGGTTTTGGCTATGCAAGAAGAGCTAAACCAATTTGAAAGGAACAATGTTTGGAAGCTGGTGCCCAAGCCTAAGGACAGGAGTGTAATAGGCACAAAATGGGTGTTCAGAAACAAGATGGATGAAAATGGCATAGTCACAAGGAACAAAGCAAGACTAGTTGCAAAAGGCTACTCACAGGAAGAAGGAATTGATTTTGATGAAACATTTGCTCCTATTGCAAGACTAGAAGCAATAAGGATTTTCCTAGCCTATGCAGCCCATGCCAATTTCAAAGTCTATCAAATGGATGTGAAAAGTGCTTTTCTGAATGGGGAATTGGAAGAGGAGGTCTATGTGAGTCAACCTCCTGGTTTTGAAGATGATGATTTTCCAGAATATGTATACTTCCTCCTCAAAGCACTCTATGGTTTGAAACAAGCACCTAGAGCCTGGTATGACACACTCTCACAGTTTCTTCTTGAGAATCACTTCACTAGAGGTACTGTAGATAAAACTCTTTTTCACAGGATTGTGAATGGCTCTACTATACTTGTTCAAATTTATGTAGATGACATAATCTTTGGGTCTACAGATGTGAAACTTTGTCAAAAGTTTGCCAAGCTTATGCAAAGTAAATATGAAATGAGCATGATGGGAGAATTAACTTACTTTCTTGGTCTTCAAGTGAAGCAAGTTAATGAAGGCATTTTCATTAGTCAAACAAAATATGTTCATGATTTATTAAAGAAATTTAACTTAATGGAATGCTCTCCTGCCAAAACTCCCATGCCCACTGCCACCAAACTTGAATTGAATACTAAGGAAAAATCTGTGGACATCTCAAGTTACAGGGGCATGGTAGGCTCACTTTTGTATTTAACAGCTAGTAGACCTGATATTATGTTTGCTACATGTCTATGTGCTAGATTTCAGGCTGATCCTAGGGAATCCCATTTAGTTGCTATTAAAAGAATTTTCAGATATCTCAAGGGAACACCAAACCTTGGCATTTGGTATCCTAGAGAATCTGGTTTTGAACTAATTGGTTATTCAGATGCAGATTATGCAGGATGTAAAATTGACAGGAAAAGCACAACAGGCACCTGTCAATTCTTAGGAAACAAGCTTGTGTCATGGTTCAGCAAGAAACAAAACTCAGTTTCCACCTCCACAGCTGAGGCTGAGTATATTGCAGCTGGAAGTTGTTGTGCACAGATTTTATGGATGAAAAATCAATTACTTGATTATGGATTAAGAGTTGAGAAAATTCCTATTTTCTGTGACAACACTAGTGCCATTGCCATTACTGAGAATCCAGTGCAGCATTCAAGAACCAAGCACATTGACATCAAGTACCATTTCATTAGAGAACATGTTATGAATGGTACTGTGGAGTTACATTTTGTTCCAAGTGAACAGCAACTTGCAGACATCTTTACCAAGCCACTTGATGAATCAACATTCTCAAGATTAGTAAGTGAGCTAGGTATGCTAAATTTCTCTTAATTATTTCTGAGATGTTTGTAAGTCATAATGCAGCCAGAAATTTGCTATGATTTTCTGTGATTTAATTTTCTCAGGAAAAAGTAAAATTTTGTCTAAGTCAAAATAACTATGCCAACGAAACAAACCATTTCGTTGACAGTCTTAGCATTTTTCTGGGTGTTTCGTTGATAGCTCTTTTATGTCAACGAAACACAGCTGTATCAACGAAACAGACGGGACTGTAAACGCCCAATTCTGATTCGTTGATTTAGCGCTTTTTATCTGAACCGTTGAAAACTGACACGTCTTTTACCACGATCTATGCATACATCCCTGTAAGTATAAATCATGGTAATACTTTAAGAGTAACGGTTATATTTTTAAGCCAATCCAGTAATTTACTTTTATTATTGGACTCATTTTCTGAGAATTTTTGGGGGAGTATTTAAGAATTTCTATTTTCTTTAATTCCTTTTTACCTGCTCTCAAAAATTCCAAAGGCTTTTCTCTCTTTTTCTCTCTAACAAGCAACTCAGTTCGAAGCTTTTCCTCACTCAACAATGGCACCCATAGTCAAGCTTATGTCTGCTGGAGGGTTCATCTATGAGAAGAACAACTCCATCCCGTTTGTTGCAAAGGAAAACCCGAACAGACTTTTCTTCAAAATGATGGATTTCATGAAGAATTGCAAGTTGAGCTATGCGATGTTTCACTCTACACCACTCTACAATGAAGTAATTGAGGAGATTTGGACCTCATGTGAGTATAGTGGAACAAATTGCACTCTGCAATTCACTCTCCAAGGTAATGAGTACATAGTTAATTCTGATGTTTTGCAAGCATGTTTACAAATTCCTGATAATAACTGTGATGCTTTGCCTACTAACACTGAAATAACTACCATGCTAAATTCTATAAACTACTCTTTGCCTACTGATAATCTGGGTAGAATAATTAGGAGAGGTTTGGTTAGGGAATACAGTTATTTAGCTGATGCATTCATTAAGATCTTTTCTGGAAAGATTAGTAATTTTGATGCATTAACTAACTCTATGTTAATTCTCCTAACCATGCTTCTAAATGATAGATATTTCAACTTTAGCACCCAACTTATGTATGAAATTGGTGCTAAGATGGGTGATAAGGCAAATAGGAAGAAAAATATCTATTATGCAAGGTTTCTGATGATGCTGGCTAATCATGTTAGTCCAGCACCATTAGTTATCTCTAACCCTAATGCCAGGTTTGAGTGCTTTGTACAAGAAAAGAGAATATTGACAGACATACTGAGGCTGAACTACAATGGTGATGTTCCAGTGGTGTATCTGCCAATCATTGAGGTAACTACTACTATCCCTGTTAGTATAGCTGTTACTTCTATTGTCTCCTCCAACCTTGTTGCTATGGAGTCTGTAGCTGTGTCCCAACAGGCTCCTGCCCCGGCAACTAAATCAAAATCAAAGAAATCCTCCAAGCCAACCTCAGGTGCTTCTCAAAAGGCACCTGTTGTAAAAACTACCACACAACCTAAGGGGAGTGAGTCTGGAGTTGTAAGAGGTGAGGGAAGGGGTGAAAATCAAAGAAACCCCAAGAATAAGGAAGGTGAGGTAAGTGTTTCCCAGCCTAGCCCCATTGTGTCTTCCCAACAAGGCACAATGAGTAAAATGGATTTAAACACAAGTCTAATTGCATCCTCCCAAAAGGATGTGATTATTGAAACAAGCTCTTCACCTAGAGCACAGTCCAAAAGGGTAAGGGACACTTCAAGCCCAAAGTCTACATTTTCCCAATACCAAAGGAGAGTGAAGCAAAAGACCAAGGGTTCACAGGGTGCACACACACTGGAAGCAACACTTCCAGTTTCTCAAATTCAGTTTGATGTAACCCCTATTATTACTCTGGGGTTACAGTCCCACTCTCTAAACATTAATCTTGATTTGTCTCCATCCAATTCACCAACTCAATCTTTAGATGTGGACATGATCCATACATCTTTTCCTGATTCTCCAACTCTAATCTTGGAGAAGCCCCACTCTGAAGCTGATGGTCATCACTTATTAAGTGATTTGTTGGGCCATCAACCAAGTTTTTCTGAAACTGCAAGAGAATCTGTGGACCCCAATCTAAAATCAATCACCACAGATTCTACTGTAATTTCACTTTCTCAAAATGCTTTATTGACTTCATCAACGAAACAGCCTCTTTCGTTGACAAGTGTTTCTCCATCAACGGTACCTATACCGTTGACAGTTCAAACTACCATTCCGTTGATAGGCCATTCTACACCTTTTACTGAAAATCAAGTTGTTTCCACAACTAGTGTAGATGACCTGGTGGTAGTTGAGACACTTTTAGGTTTGAAAGGGAGTGAAATTGAGAGGCTGGCTTGCAGCCAGGCAAAAGGAGAGAATGAGAGTGAGAGGCTGGCTATTTCTTCCAGCCAGGCAAAAGGAGAGATTGAGAGTACCACCTTAGTAGGTGAAGGTGAGGGTGTGAGAGGTGTGAGCCATGGGGAGCCCATGATGCAAGAAAAGAGTGGAGAGAGAGAAGGGACTACAGGAGCAATAAGGATGGAAGCAGCCATTGCTAATGAGTTAATGGAGGTCAGTGAGGGAGAAAGGGAACTTACTTTCCAAGAGCATTATCAACAAACTCTGGATAGTATTTCCCTGGATCCTGAGACCTTTACTCATCCTGTGCCAGCCTATCAAGTTATGGCTCAACAGGGCAATGTGGAGGCAGAAAGGTCACTCAACTTAATTCATACTACTGCATCAATGCAAAGAGCAAAGGATGCCTTGACCAATCTACCTCCAGGAGCTGCAGCAAGTGGAGACTTTGAGTTTTCTGATGATGAGGACAGCTATGGTGATAATCTACAGGTGGCCACCACTTCACAGACTGGGACTTCTGTGGTGCCTCCTACACCAAGCTGGCTTTCTCAGGATATACATGGCAGAGCCACTCTAGATGCTGCTATCTCAAGGCAGTACAATGAGGCCTATCTAGCTCATGAGTCTGCAAATGCAAGGGACAAGAAATTCTACAAGGCCATCATGGATTCTCTGGAAATTCAAAGGCTACAAATGCTGCAGACAAGGATTGAGGCTACAGAAATCAGGGACTCCCTTAGCAATCTCAGGGATGCTAACTACAGGATGATGGATGAAAAGCTCCCTCCTCTCACTGTGTCCAAGATGACCAGGTTTTTCTCTAAGGAACCTGAGGTGGCTACATCCTTGAAAACTCTCTCTACAAGAGTGGACAAGGTGGAAGCTACACTTTCTCAAATGCAGAAGGAACAGGAGAAGCAAACTCAGCTACTCACTCAGCTAGTGGCAGCTCAAGGCCTCCCAGTCATCTCTCTTGATGCTAACAAAAAGGGGGAGAAGTCTAAGGAGCTAAACATTCAAATCACAAAGGTGTTGGTCCCAGCCATTTCACTGCCACAGGAGCCACTAGCAATGGGGGAGTTTGGAAAGAAGAAGAAGGATAGTATTGACTTGATCCAGGAAGCTTCTATGAGGATGAAACTTGCAGAACAAATCAAAGATCACTGGTCCAACATAGAAGCAAGGTTCAAGAACATTACTGAATCTTCAAAGACAGATCAGCCATCAACAAATGAAATGGTGATTGTACAAATGGAGCCACAGTTCAAGAGCTCTTATGCTATAGAGCCTCTTCAGCATGGAATCCTTCAAGATTCAAGAAATGAGAAGGGTCAATCTTCATGCTTTACGAATGTGGATGCAAGAGGGATGTCTCCAATATCACCTGCTAAACCCAAAGGCAAGAACATTGAAAGGATATTTTATCCTGCTCCAAAGCCAGATGAGTTCAAAGTCCTAGGGAAGCTGATCATTGAGAGCAAGGCAAGCAATCATCCAAGCATAAGGAAACAAAGGGCCATCATCTACAGGGACAGCAAGGAAATCTGCATTTGGGTTGGTCACCCAAATTTTGCAAAGGCCAAGGCCGAAGAATCTGAAAGGGCAGCAATGCAAGCATTGGCAGTTGCTCAAGCACTTGAAGATGAAGAAACCTTTCAGGAAGAAAAAGCCAAGGATGGAGCTAATGAAGCTGAACCAGCAAGGAAAAGTGTAAGGCAACCAAAGGCTAGAGCTAAGAGGAATCTGAACTTTGAAAAAGAGGACTCTCTGGACACTGCTCAAGCCCCTTCCACAACAAGTGCACATCAAATTCCTATTGATCCACCTATTGGAGGAAAGTTGGCCTGTGACCCTGCACACCCTGTCAACTTTCATGATCAACCAATCATGCCAAAGGAGGAGCCTATTGAATTTGATGAAGCCTATTTTCCAAAGTTCCTATTTGAAAAGGATCAACCAATGAAGACAAAGAAAAGGGCTGTCAAGGCAAAGCCAGTATTTGTGAGGAAGCCACAATCTCAGAAACCCCCTACAAATCCAGAGGACTGCATGTACATTGCTGACATCAGGGAAGAATCCAGCTTACATCTTGATTTAGACAACCTGGTGGAAGTAAGGGGCATTGCAGCTTCTCAAAAGTTACCTGAAAGATTGATTTTCACATACAAGGGTGGGAGAGAACAAACATGGCCTCTATACAGAATTTTAGGAGAAGACTACCAAACACTACTCACAGTGTTTAGATGCTTGAAGAAAGACTTTGGCT
This sequence comes from Heracleum sosnowskyi, assembly GCA_030848705.1. Taxonomy (NCBI): domain Eukaryota; kingdom Viridiplantae; phylum Streptophyta; class Magnoliopsida; order Apiales; family Apiaceae; genus Heracleum; species Heracleum sosnowskyi. The sequence goes on from CM061238.1 coordinate 9,808,093, forward strand.
TCACCAAAACAGCCAAGTCTGAGGTGGTCTCCAAGATATGTCAAATAAAGGCTAGCTGGAACAAGCCTGAGGCTCTTCCCAGGATGCTAAGAGTGCCCTCAACAGGAAAGAAGATCCATCTTCAACCTTACTGGATGATGGAATTTAAGGACAAGGACAACTGCAGAAGGTTCTTCAGGATGGAAGACCAGCTGGATAAGGCATCTAATCATACTCTAAGGTTCATGCAATCCAAGCTTGGTGATCAAGATGAAGAAGAGAAGATCTTTTACAGAAGGCTACAGGTCCAGATTGAGGAAAACAACTCTAGGAGAGGGAAGAAGACTATGCCTCAAAGAAGACCAAGATGAATCATTTGCTCAGTCTAGAGGAGCACATTTGGGCATTAGTCTTGTAAGTCTTATTTTATGTCTAAAACTTAATGAAGCTAAATGCAAATTCTACTTTTATCATGTGTAATTTAACTGAGTGTTTTTGTTATCATCAAGGCTCTTGATTTATGGCTGTTATTCTATCAGTCATAAATTGGGGGAGATTGTTAGGAATATGTTGTTCTTGATGATAATTATAAAAACACTTAGTAGATTTTGTATTAAGTCATTTTTGTAACTGTCAACGAAATGGCATGCTTTGCAGTGTTTCGTTGACAGGAAGCTCATCAACGGAATGAGTGTCATAGCAATTGCACTGTACAATACTTCATAGTTTGACATGCAGTTTGTTGTGAGTATTAGATAGGTTTTCTAAGTCATGTTGACTAATGGTTAGATAGGCAAAATAGGTTGGATAATTGTAAATATATTGTGCCTTGTAATTTTGCCTAAGTGAAGACATGTCAACGGAATGAAGATTACTCTATCAACGAAACAAGGAAGCTCATCAACGAAACAAGGAATAAAGCTATCAACGAAACACATCTCCACAACATCAATGAAACACTATTACTTTTTGAATAGTTGACCAAGTGATAGTGACAGTTTACTGAACAGATCTAAAGGAGATATGGAAGTGTACTTTGCATTGGAAGCCATCAAAATGGTTACTGGAATTATGGAAACATTCCAATTTCCAATAAGGCTCTTGGGAATGATCATTATAAGCATGAAGACAAAAGCAAGGATCTCCAAGGACCATTGGACAAAAGGAATGAAAAGCAAGCTACTGATGGTTACTACTATTGTACTTTAGTTTAGCCAAACGTAGAATTGTAAACTTGGGTATTTATAAACCAAGTGTAGCAGTTACTTTAAAAAGTGAGAGAATAAAAACAAATAGTTTGTATTAGCTATCTTTGAGAGCATTCTTCTCTACAACTCTGTAACTGAGCAGCTGTGTACATTTGTATCACAGATTAATTCCGCAATAAAAACACTTCAGTTGGATCATCAAACAATCCAACTGAATTATTTATATCTTGTGTTTTTATTTATTCAGTTTAGTTTAATTTCTTAAAGTGTTTTTAAGTTTAAGAAAATATCAAGAATTGTATTCAACCCCCCCCCCTTCTACAATTCTGTTAGGTCATTTGGGATTAACACTCGTCCAGACATCACATATCCTGTTCATATTCTCAGTCAGTTTCTAGCTGCACCTACGGATGTTCATAGAAATGCAGCACTGAAATTGGTAAAGCATATTAAAAATGCTCCAGGACAAGGACTTATGTTTTCTGCAACTAGCTCACTTACTCTGAAGGTGTATACAGATGCAGACTGGGCATCTTGTCCAATGACTAGAAGATCCTTATCTGGCTATTGTGTAATGCTCGGAAACTCTCTCATTTCCTGGAAATGCAAGCAACATAATATAGTAGCTAGATCCTCAGCCGAAGCAGAATACAGAAGTATAGCAAATGCTCTATGTGAAGTAAATCAATTTCCAACTGCTAATTTGAGGGAGGCTGTTAAAGTGTAGCTTGTAAATAGTTAATTATATAGCAAGGGTAGATTAGTCTATTCACTTAGTTAGTTAGAAATAGTTAAGTCAACTATGTGTATAAATATCTTTGTAAACCTCCTAACAGATTTATGAAATCAGTTTAAATTTTTTTACCAATTTACAGTTCTAAAGGATCCTTTGAATTCTTTTAAACAAATATAAAAACAGATGAAACAGTTGGAAAGACGTGTAGATTGTTAAGAATTTTGGCCATGTCTGTTTGGGAGGATTACAATCCCGGTATTATTATCCGGGGATAAATAATCCCCTCAATTAATGTGCTAGGGATTATAATCCTTTAAATTATGCTAACCCGTGTTTGTTTTGAAGTATTAAGTTTAGAATTGGAATATAATCCTTTAAAATTTTATCCCATGTTTGTTTTGAGGGATAATCATGGGATTGAACTACTATCCTTTAAATTTTCCAATCCTATGTTTGTTTTTCATAGGATTATAGTGAGGGGATTATAATCCTTTATAAAAATGACTTGTTAGAGGAGATTAAATAATACCTCCTCCAACCAAGTATTAGAGGGGATTATAATATTATCCCCTACTCCAACAAAACAAACATGGGATAGGAAAATTTAAAGGATTGTAATCCTTGGACTAATCCTAAATAAGTTTTTGAACAAGAAATAGGAAAATTTAAAGGATTATTATCCTATCCTATACTTAATACCATGAAACAAACGTGGCCTTTGTGCAAGATATTTGCCAACTAGTTTATTTTTGAATACACACTTCTCTCAACTCTAAATTGTAAAAAGTTCGCGTACATCTCATCCTTCACGCACCCCTCTTTCGACTTAAAATACTTGCATGCTTGGTTTAATCTTCTTTGTTAAAATGCTGTTAACAATCAGGCTCCCGTCCACTATTGGAAGTATTAATAGCATTACTAGTATTACTTAAATTATGATTAAGACATCATAATTAGCTGGCAACTAGAGTTAGAGTAGTGATTAGTTCAAGGAAAGTTAGTTATAACTAACTTTCCCTCTCCTTTTGTATATAATAACAGATAGCATAGTTTGTTTGTAATCAAGATTCTGTAATCAAGATTGAATACAAGTTTTATAGTTCTCACAGAAAAATAACATGGTATCAAAGCTTGCAAAGTTCAACAATGGCGATATGTATGAAGTCAACTAAGAGCAATCGATTCTCGTAAACAGGTGTATAATTCTTATCTTGTTATTCGAAGAATTCTCATCATTTCTGCTTATTTTGCGATCAATTTGTTCATTTTCATTGAAAATTCATGACGATTGTGTTCTAAAATCATTGATCTGTTACATCTGTATTAAGAAATTGCTAAGTTTGTTGAATCTGTTTGTTGAAGATGATCAATTGATTGATCTTGTGGACACCTTGTGTTTGATTCTTTGCGTAAATCAATTACATCTTAGTTTCAATACGGTGAATCTCCCTAAGCTCCTGAATCTCTAGATCTCAAATTCAATCCTAATCGTAGTTTCAGTTTCTAATCTCCTTTATCACAACCTATTCTGTTCGTATTATACTTCTCTCAAACATCTATCGATTCTGATCATCATGACTACAAATAATCACAATCAAGATCCTACAAGTGTGTTTTACATCCATCCATCTGATGCCTCTACGACACAACTTGTATCTGTTAAGTTTAATGGAACTGGCTTTCATAATTGGAAACGGTCGATGATGTTAACTCTCTCCGCAAAAAACAAGTTAGGCTTTGTTGATGGTACAGTTGATGTGCCTGCTATAACGGCTGTGGAGTACAAATACTGGACAAGGTGTAATGATTTGGTAATATCCTGGCTCCTGTTTAATCTTGATGAACATATTGCTAAGAGTGTACTATTTCTTCAAACTGCTAAGGAAATTTGGGACGATTTAGACGAAAGGTTTGGTTATGCCTCTGTAGCTCAAGTATACTCTCTTGAGCAACAACTGCTTGATGTTCATCAAGGACAGGATTCTATCTCTGAGTTTTTAACCAAAATAAAGACAGTATGGGATAGCTTGAATGATGCAGATCCACTTCTTCACTGCACTTGTAATAAGTGTACCTGCAATTTGACTCAGAAAATTCAGATGAAACAACAAGAGCATAGACTTCTTCAATTTATGATGAAGCTAAGTGATCAATTCAGTGCTGTAAGAGCTAATGTTCTAATGATGCAACCTCTACCTAATATCTCACAAGCCTACAGGTTATTTGCACAGGAAGAAAGACACAAGGAAATGTCTCAACTTACTGCTCAGACTGAATCTCTTGCTTTCTTCACTGACAGAAGGAAAAGCAATTACTATAATTCTCAGAAATCTCTTCCAGGCACTAAGCAGTTTTCTAATTACAGGAATAATGACAATAAAACTTCCGGTTATTCTACTGGTTTTCCTACTTCCACTGGAGACAATGCTACTAATAATTCTTTTAAGAAAGGTGGATCAGGAAAACCTAACTATTTCTGCAATCATTGCAAGATTCCTGGTCACAGTATGGAAAGGTGTTTTAAACTAAATGGTTATCCACATGGCTTCAAAGACAGAAGATTTGCTACTTTATCACTAGCTCAAACTCTCACTGATAATGATGATGATTCTGACAAATCTATAGTTGAACCTACTCAACCTAGCTCTATGGAGCAATATAATCACCTCATGTGCTTGCTTGGTCAATCTTCTTCTCCACAAACTCAAAGTGCAGATTCCTCCAACTCAAAACATGCTCTATTAGCAGGTACTATCTGTTTTTTCCCTTCTGCAAATCATTGTTGGATTATAGACAGTGGGGCAACAGACCATATATGTCCTGATATTCAAATGTTTTCCAATTATGAGCCTGTTTCTGAGCCTCATAAAACTATTACTATTCCTGATGGTACAAAGATTAAGGTTCTTCACAAAGGATCAGTAAAGTTGAATAAGGACATTGTTTTACATGGTGTTTTACATGTACCTGAGTTCTGCTTCAGCTTGGTGTCTGTTCTCAAATTATGTGAAGATCTAAATTGTAAAGTTCTGTTTACTAATAAGGATTGTTTTCTTCAGGGCCTTGCTCAGAACAGGCCTCCAATTCATCTTGGTAGCTCTCTTAATGGTCTTTACAGGGACATTGGTTCTTTTTCAACTCCTCAAACTACACAGTGTTGCAATGCTTCTGTCTCAGGTGATGAAGATTCAAAACTTTGGCATCTGAGAATGGGGCATCTTCCATTTCCACAACTTCATTCATTAGTTCAACTTTCTGCTGATACTTCTAAGACTTTTATATGTCAAGTATGTCCAGCTGCTAAACAAACTAGGAAATCTTTTCCTGTAAGTCATATTAAAACTACTTCTGCTTTTCAACTCCTTCATATTGATGTCTAGGGCCCATATAGGACCAAGTCTATTTCTGGTTGTACTCAGTTCTTAACAATTGTTGATGATTTTACTAGATTTACATGGGTACATCTGCTTAAATACAAATCTGAAGTGTATTCTGTGATGGATAGTTTTCTGCATTTTGTTGAAACACAATTCACTACTAAAGTCCAGAGTATTAGGTCTGATAATGCTTTAGAAATTACTAAAGGTTTAACTAAACATTTGTTTACCTCAAAGGGCATTGTTCATCAAACTACATGTGCTCATACTCCACAACAAAATGGAGTTGTGGAGAGGAAGCACAGACACCTGCTTGAGACCACTAGAGCCCTACATCTCCAAGCTAAACTTCCTGATAAATTCTGGGGAGAATCAGTACTTTGTGCTACATACTTAATCAATAGAATGCCTTTAAAATGCATAGGTTCTCAAACTCCCTACTTCAGATTATTTAATACCAATGCTGATCTTAGTCATCTTAAGACTTTTGGTTGTTTGTGCTACATGTCTACATCTAAAGTTCTTAGGTCTAAACTTGAACCTAGAGCTATTGCTGGGGTGTTTGTTGGATATTCTAATACAACAAAAGGTTACAAGGTCTATAATCTGTTGATAAATTCTATTCATATTTCAAGGGATGTATCCTTTCATGAGCTTCAATTTCCTTTTAAGATAATTTCTCAACAGAATCAAACACAAACTCAGTTTCTTCATGATATTTTTGTTCCTACTATGCCTGTTTCTGTCATGCCTGAAGACTTTGTTTCTCCACCAACCAATATATCTTCTTCTACTGGATCTCCTATTTCTTTTAATTCAGACAATAGTACTTCTTTTACTTCAGACAATTCATCAAATACTATACCTCCACTTAGACAGTCTTCTAGATCAAGACAACATCCTTCTTATTTACAGGACTATGTTTGTAATCTTAGTAATCAATTTGATTCTATGTCTTCTGTTGCATCACATTCTCATTGGTGTAACTTCATTTCTGCTGATAAAATTCCTTCTCCTCCCTCTATTTCTACCATTGAACCTAAGTCTTACAGAGAAGCTTCTTCTAACCCTTTTTGGGTTTCAGCTATGACAAAAGAACTAGAAGCTTTAAAACAAAATAATACTTGGGAATTAGTTCCCCTACCTAAAGGCAAAAAGGCCATAGGTTTTAAATGGGTTTACAAAGTCAAGCTACATGCAGATGGATCCTTAGAAAGGTACAAAGCCAGATTAGTGGCAAAGGGTTATAATCAGAAATATGGTGTTGATTATGATGAAGTGTTTTCTCCAGTAGTTAAAATGAGTACAGTGAGGTGTATTATTTCTTTGGCTGCTAGCAAACATTGGAAATTACATCAATTGGATGTGAACAATGCATTTTTGCATGGGGATCTGTTTGAAGAAGTATATATGCAAGTGCCTGAAGGTTTAGAAAATCCATTGGATTATGTATGCAAGCTGATCAAATCTCTTTATGGGTTAAAACAAGCTTCTAGGATGTGGTTTTCTAAGCTGGCCACAGAATTAGTTGCTCAAGGGTTTTCTCAGTCCAAGAATGATTCTTGTTTATTCATTCACAAATATGGGCAAGATATCACTGTGGTTGTTGTCTATGTCGATGATATTATCATCACAGGCATCAGTGAGGATCATATTAATTTTCTGAAATCACATTTGGATGCTACTTTTACCATTAAAGATCTGGGGATTCTGCATTACTTCTTGGGTATTGAGATCAATTACCTACCTGATGGTATTGTATTAAGTCAACGGAAATTTACTCAGGATTTGTTGAAACTCTGTGATCCAACAGACTTGGCAAAAAAGGCTGTTACTCCACTGCCTTTGCATCTCAAGTTGACAGCTGCTGGGGGTGCTCTATTTTCCAATCCTGAACTTTACAGGTCACTTCTTGGTAAATTGAATTTTTTGACAAATACTAGACCTGATCTTAGTTATTCAGTTCAGCTCTTGAGTCAGTATATGCATGAACCTAGAATTCCACATTATGAGGCTCTTCTTCATACTCTACGATATATAGCTCACACAGTAGGGCAAGGTATTGTGCTCCACGGTTCTGATCATCTTACCTTGCAAGCTTATTCCGATTCAGATTGGGCTGCTTGCCCGGATTCCAGACGTTCTGTCACTGGATATGTCCTTATGCTTGACAACTCTCCCATTACTTGGAAATCTAAAAAACAATCCAAAGTTTCTAGGTCCAGTTCTGAAGTTGAATTTCGAGCTATGGCTTCGGCCGCCTCAGAAGTTACTTGGTTGGTTCGGTTACTAGGCGAATTAGGTGTCACGGATCTTACTCCTGTTACACTCCATTGTGACAACCAATCTGCGATTCATATAACCAAGAATCCAGTTTTTCATGAACGTACTAAGCACATTGAGGTTGATTGCTATTTTACTCGAGATAAAGTCATGGAAGGGCTATTGGAACTTACTTACTTACCAACTCAGTCTCAATTAGCGGATATCTTCACTAAGATTGTGCCTTCACATCAAATGTAGACTCTTTTCTCCAAGTTGGGTTTATATGATTCTTCTTCGAATTCTCATATCTCTCCCACCTTGAGGGGGGCTATTGGAAGTATTAATAGCATTACTAGTATTACTTAAATTATGATTATGACATCATAATTAGCTGGCAACTAGAGTTAGAGTAGTGATTAGTTCAAGGAAAGTTAGTTATAACTAACTTTCCCTCTCCTTTTGTATATAACAGCAGATAGCATAGTTTGTTTGTAATCAAGATTCTGTAATCAAGATTGAATACAAGTTTTATAGTTCTCACAGAAAAATAACATCCACACTTCCAGAGGCAGATTGATTTGATAGGCTCCGTCTTTACCTATCTTTTTCCGCCAATATTTTTCAGCACGACTGAACATTTACATCCACGGCCGATTCGGCTTTAGATCCACAAGTCTCACATGTTTGATCATAAAAAAAACCAAACCAATATGCTTTCGTGTTTAAACTAAAATTCAAGTTTATCAGCTTCCATTATCAATCATAACAAAGAAGAAAATTAATGAAGATTACAAGTAAAAGCTACCTAGTCAAGACTTAGGATGGCCTACAAAGATCCCCAACTAAATTTGTCTTCAAGTTCCCATTGAAAATACTTGTAATAGATATCCTTAAGAAGAAATAATTGATAGAAGAAAATTTGAAACAAGTCTCATCCAAGGCCCGTATCTTGAGGAAAAATCATTACAAAAATGTCTATTCAGCTTAAAGATACATGGTGCTTTCTATTTGGCGCACATTTGTAATTAGTAGCAAAAAAGCTATACAAGAACTAGTGAAATTTGTAGCACATAATTACATAAAAAAAATACTTAAAATCATAATAGTTCCGGCCAGGACAAGATACTTCTGAAGAATCATGAGTTCGGAAGTTTTAAAAATTAATTATTTCCGCATAAATATTTCCTTGTTGCGGAATTAAATCCGAACAAACTGGAGTGTCAGTACGGCGAGTATTTTCGTTCGGAACTAAATCCGAACGAAAACGTTAATGTGTGAACATTAACCAACAACGAGATGTTATATAAGTTTCTTTTTCATTGGTCATTGGTCTGAATATGTAATACAGAAGCATAGTATGTTATCACTGATCAGCAATTGACCTGCATGTTATGTAAGGTTATTTAAGAAAGCTCCACGCTTTCGTCAGTCTAAGTTAAAAACCAAGTTAAAAAAGAGGCTGAAGCTGAGTCAAGCCTACCTGGTCGGTGCACCCGAATACCCGATCCTGTTACATTTGTTTGTGGCCTGCTAAATATTGCTGTAATTTTCAAGAAAAGGCTCATTAATCCACTCGACTTGACCGTTCTGCGACGAAAAGTTGGAAACTCATCTTAAAAACTCTGAATGCTCATCTTAAAAACTCATGGGACGAAAGGAGTATAAAAAAAAGTTCTATAATGTGTTAATTAAGTTCAAAATTAAATTTTAATGTTTTATAGTAAAGTTCGATTTAATCTTATATTATTATACTTTTACATAATCATACGATAAATAAGTATATGTTATATATATTCAAGTGTTATGGGGTAACATTTTTATTTCTACATAAGTGTTGTTTTAACTATAAAATTTAAAAATATGCTTGTGTCAAATTCAAATAATTATATGTTCAATTCTTAATTTTTGCAAGCCAAAAATGCTAAATTATTATAAGTAACATGGGTATAATTATTTGAAATTTGGTTCTATGATTCAACTACAAAACAATTAAGAACATTTCTAACGCTCAAAACCTTACCTAAAAATTTATGTAGCATACTAAAAATAAATTTTATAAAATATATGTACTTGTTTATAATTTTAGTCAAACTCATGATATTAACTCTATATTTTAACCTTTTTTTAAAACTCATAATTTCTTCAAAAGATAGAGACGGGAAGAAATGAGAGACTCAATGTAAATGCTCTAATTATCATTAAACTAGATTATTACTCGTGCGAATCACGGATTTTTTTTAATATATGAAAATATTTTATTATAATAAAAATATAATATAATATTTTTATATATTTCTTTAATAATATAATATTTTTGGAAATTGAAAGATTTTAGTAAGGACAAATAGAAAAGGTAAAATATTTTAATTGAAAAAGGTAATTGTCCGTGATATTTTTGGAAAAGGGGTGGATTTTGTTATAAAAAATAGAAAATTGTGTTTTAATTATAAATACGTAGGCATGTTAAAATGGGTAAGTTTTTTTAAATAATTAAAAGCATTAAAATATGTTTTAAAATAAATAAGTAAGACTTGCACCTGATATTTGGGAAAAATAGATTTTAGTGAGAATAAATATAAAAAGGTAATATGTTTTAATTAAAAAATATAATTGTCCGTAATATATTTGGAAAATGAATAGATTTTGTCGGAAAAAAATTATATTTTAATTATAAAATGCAATTAGCTAGATAAATGACGGAAAACCAAAACTTTTAATGTTTTAGCAATTATAAGATAGTAAAAAAATATTTTATTAAAAATAATTAAAGAAGGCAAGTACCGTACCAAAAAATAGTTATCAAAATTTTTAATGTTTAGTATAGATTATTTGTTTTGTTAACTGGATGGACTACTTTGATTTTGTCATTAGTGTGTATGCATGTGTTAAGATAATTTGCAATAAAATTTGCCAACAAAAGATTTAAATGGTGAGTTTTTGTCATGCGCTGGTATTTACAAGAAAAATTAAATGATAAGAACATTTGATTTAGCAAAATAAACATGAGATTGAATTAAGCACACCATCAAAATATAAGTCATCATAAACGTAAAAAAAATTAAATGAAAAAACTGATAAAAAAATTAATCATAGAAATAGTTTGAATCTCTGATCCTGCTCACGAGGAAGCTTGTTGAGATCAAACAATGGACGGGCCCTCAGCTGCTCGGCCCCATTCTGTGCTACTGGGATCACCGCATGTGGTAGTGGCAGAGCGATTGGGGATGGAGGGGGCCGGTTGCCTCAACAACAGCCTCCTCAGACCTCTTTGAATTGATCTTCTCTGCCGTCTCTTTTTCTTGTGGGCTACTTACTTGTGCCTCGCCCTCCTCCATCACACTGTTTAAATCAATAATCAATCCCGATCTAGTCCCCTCCACCGCATTTCTGGCATCGGCACCATTGGTTGCTCTGGCGTAGCTTCCAGTGTTGGCTGTGCCTAGGACTCCAGTCTGCGTGGATACCACGTAGGAATGCAGCAGGTGGCTGTGTGGGAGCCTCCACTACAACCTCATCCTCTGTAACCATTTCTAGTTCTTCGTTTCTCATCATCTTGCGTGGGTGGAGTTGTCGCATGTGGAGAATTACACTGATGGGGCTATGAAACGTATCCTGGCACACCCTACAACGAAATGGTCTACGTACCGTTTGGCACAGGATGATTTATAAATATTAATTTATTTATTTTACTTTTTAAATATCATTAATTATATTTTGAAGTAACGATCGCATTTTTAAACTTTTAATAATACTTAATACTAATAATATGTAGTTTACAATTGTACATAAAATTGACAATTTTTTTTTTGAAATATCATTTGTATTACATATTTTATTATACTATTAAATTTTATTGATGGTTGTTTATTTGTTGCAATTATTTCTAAATATTTTATAATTATTATTAATTAAGTATTTAATATCTTATATTAGAAAGTCGCATGAAAATTAAAGATTGTACGATACATCCCGTTTTCCTTTTTTGAAGGACAGTACGTGTTTTAGCTAATGTATGACAGTGACGACCACACCCTGCCATGACATACCATGCCATTTAAACCCTTTACTCCAATTATATATAAAGATATAATTTTAAGTTAGTACTCTTGACGACAACTATTAGATCTAACCGAGGAGTATTCTATATCTAAAGTACTTTGCTAAAAATTCATGGTTCGAACTTTGAATCCTGCTAATAACGCATTCTAAACAATACATCATTAATTATACAAATATTATTATCATTAATTATATAAGAAACTTATACATCGCACGTTTATAAGATAGTAGATACTGTTAGAACTCTCAACCTTCAGTATTCTAGCTATAACCAGAGAAGTAGAGAGAGAGATAATGAGAGAGAGAGAGAGAAATTTGTAACTGAATCTTTACATTATCATTGTATCCTCTCTTACTTACACATTCCACACTACTTATACAAGAATAGTTTGTTACAGTTTATTATAAGTTTGTTACAAAAACAGTCAACGGAGAAGTCAACACTTCTCACTTAACATCCCCCCTCAAGTTAGAGGTTGGAAGAGCATTGGAAACCCCTAACTTGAACAAGAGATACACTAGTTGTGCCGAAGACAGAGACTTAGTAAGAAGGTTAGCCGGCTGATCAAACGCCGAGACATGGTGAGGAGAAATTAACCCAGACTTAAACTTTTGTCGAACCAAGTGGCAATCAATCTCAATGTGCTTCGTGCGTTCATGGAACACCGGATTAGACGCAATGTAGATTGCCGACTGATTATCACAAAAGAGGGGCACCGGTGTGAGATTTGAAACATGTAATTCACCGAGAAGAGAAACCAGCCAGGTGATCTCACAACAAGCATCGGCCATACTGCGATACTCCGCCTCGGCTGAGGAACGAGAGACAGTATTTTGTTTCTTGCATTTCCAAGAAACCAGTGTGTTACCTAGAGTGAGACAGTAACCAAAAAGAGAGTGATGAGTGAGCTGACAACTGTCCCAATCGGTATCACAGTATCCAGTCAACACAGGATTGGCACGAGCTGGATATAGCAACCCTTGAATGGGTGTATGATTCAAGCAACGCACAAGCTTTAGAGCAGCATGTCAATGAACAGCTTGAGGAGTAGCCATAAACTGGGCAAGCACATGAACCGAGTAGGACAGGTCGGGACGAGTGATGGTGAGGTAAATAAGCCTGCCAATCAACCGACGATAGGAAGTAACATCAGTCAAAATAGGACTATCAGATTCATGAAGGAGATCATGATGTTGATCCATTGGAATCAACGAAAGCTTCGTAGTATGAGCTGTAAAGTCACGAAGAAGATCAGCAGTATACTTCTGTTGATTAAGGAACAACCCTGAATCATCCCAGACTATTTGGAGCCCCAAAAAATAACGTAAGGCACCAAGAGGCTTTATCTTGAAATGAATACTCAGAAAGTCAGTGATTTGATGCATAAAGCCAGAAGAGTTGTCAGTCATTACCATATCATCAACATAAATGAGTAAGTACACTAAGTGACCATCTTGAGAAAAAACAAATAGACTTGGATCACCAATGGTTTGCTTGAAACCAAACGAAAGTAAAGCAGTTGATAAAGCTATGAACCATTGACGGGGAGCCTGTTTTAAACCATAGAGCGATTTTAAAGGACGACAAACTAGCTTTTGATTGGGATACTTATCTCGAATATGATCTGAGACAGTAAGCCCAGGAGGAAAGGACATGTAGACTTCCTCATCCAAAGAGTCGTGAAGGAATGCATTCGTGACATCAAGTTGATCAATTTCCCATTTGCTCATAGTGGCAAGAGCAAGTAAAACACAAAAAGAGGTCATTTTCGCAACCGGAGCGAAGGTCTCAAAATAATCCATATTTGCTGTTTGCGTGAAGCCTTTGGTAACTAACCGCGCTTTATAGCGATCAAGTTGCCCATTAGACTGATATTTGACTTTGTATAGCCATTTATATCCTACAACCTTCTTGTTAGCAGGAAGGGGAACAACTTCCCAAGTGTCATTAGCTTCGAGTGCTGCAAGCTCCACATTCATCGCTTCGCACCATTCTGGAATACATGCAGCTTCCTTGAAAGACTCTGGCGTGTTTATATGTAATTTGGAGGGAACAGTTTCAGAGACAGTAGGTAAAGTATCAGAAGGAGAATTGCTAGAGACTGTTGCAGGAGGGACAGTATTAGCCAAATGTGTAGGTAATCCTGTGTAATCACCAAATTTAGATGGCAATTTTCGTCGCGTTGAGGCCGGGACAGCCCTGAAACATTAGTGTCTGACACTACAAGAGTATGATCAGAAGAAGAAGCAAGACCAGAGTCTGAGTCAAGTGAATCTGCAGGAAGAACCTGACTGGCGTTACCATTCGCAGTAAGCGAATCAACAGCAGAAATATGAAGAGGTTCATCATCCACAAAGTGGGAGGCTGCAGGAAATAACTGTTGGGGAGGGGTGGATTTGATGTCCTTAAAAGGGAAGACATTTTCAAGAAACCGAACATCTCTAGATACGAAAATTTTCCTAGTCTCTAGGTTTAAAATTTTATAACCTTTCTTCGCATATGGATATCCCAAAAATACACCTTTGACAGCTCGAGCACCAAACTTATCACTGGATTGGGGAACAATGGTTGCATAGCACAATGAACCAAAGACACGAAGTTGACTATAATCAGGATAACAATCAAACAGAATATCATATGGACTCTTACCTTGAAGCAGTAGAGATGGAGTGCGATTGATAAGATAGACTGAAGTTAATATACAATCACCCCAGAACACAATAGGTAATGCAGAATGAAACCACAATTCTCGAGCACAATTAAGAATATGACGGTGCTTACGTTCCACAAGCCCATTTTGTTGTGGAGTATATACACAACTAGACTGATGTATGATTCCCAAATCTTTGAAAAAGGAATGCAAAGCACGATTAACAAACTCAGACCCATTATCAGTACGCAGGACTTTAATAGTAGCCTTGAACTGATTCTGAATAAGAATCACAAACTCTTTAATCAAAGAGACAACCATAGATTTATCAGACATCAGATATACCCAAGTTGCTCTGGATTTATGTTCAACTAAAGTGAGAAACATGTTACAATTATCATGCGTGGTGAACCTGTATGGTCCCCACAAATCAGCATGAACTAGGTCAAACAAACCAGTACTTTCATGTTCACTAACTGGAAAGACAAGACGATGTTGTTTTGCTAAGAAACAACTGTCACAGACATCTGGCACTTTATTGTGAATATTAACAGGTAAAAGCTGAAGTATACTTGCAGGTACATGCCCCAACCGAGCATGCCACACAGTGTTGTTGCTAACATGTGCTGTAAACCGAACACAATCACCAGACGATGTTGTAGAGTCCTCTGACAAATTAGCTTCAATTTTAGCTGTAAAAGTCTGCAAAATGTAGAGACCATGTTCCTCTTTACCAATTTCGAGATCCTTCATCCAAGTAGGGTCCTGAATATAACAGCGATCAGCCAGAAAATGTACTTGATGAGTTGTGTCTTTTAACAACTTAGAGATAGATAACAAATTGTAAGCGAATGAAGGAACACAAAACACATTAGTCAATGTGAGCTCAGAAGTAAGGGCCAAAGAGCCAACATGAGTAATAGAAGCATTAGCTCCATTTGGTAGTTGTAATGTATCAGTACATGGCTTGGTATTATACAACAAATGTAGAAATGGAGTGATGTGATCAGTTGCGCCTGTATCAATAATGCATCTAGATTGTGACAATTCGACATTATGAACATAATTCACAAAGTGTCTTGCCATACCTGCAAGTTATACAGTATTAATTGAAGACTGGGTGGCCCAAGTGTTGCTTGTAGAAGTGGGTGCAGTATGCACATGATTTGAAGACTGATCAGACATGTTTCTCTGTAGCATCTGTATTAGTTGTCTACATTGCCCATCAGACAGATTAAACATGTTAGATTCAACTGAAGACTGTTGTTGAGTTTGAAGCCCCCCTGTGTCATTACTGTTGCAGGATGGCTCAGTACTAACATTTGCCACAACTGAGTTTCTTTCTCTTAGAAACCTTGGTTTTGGTTTTGGCTTTCCAAAGAGTTTATGCCAGCTAGGGTATCCATGGATGCAGTAGCACTTATCTCTCAAATGCCCAGACATATGACAGAAGTCACAGACAAGAGAACTATTAGAACTATCTCCACTTTTCCTATTCCCAGTAAACAGAGGCTTGGTTTGAGGCTTGATTTGAGCTTTTACGGACATAGCCATACTTTCAGAATTAACATTCACAGACGTGAATGACTCCATTTGCTTCTCTTCTTGTAACAACATAGCATAACTCTGGTTCAAGGATGGGAGAGGATTCATCAATAACAGTTGCCCTCTTATACCAGTAAATGCCTCATTCAGGACCATCAGAAACTGCGTTAACTGAATATTCTGATCCAGTTCTGCAAGTTTAGTATTCACAGAGCACGTACACAAAGAGCAGGAACATTTAGGCTTGACTGTAATACACTCAAATTCATCATGTAAGGTCCTGAACCTTGTAAAGTAAGAAGAAATACTGGAAGTGCCTTGAGTTAGATGAGCTATTTCTTTCCACAAATGAAACAGTTTAGGTACATTGCTTTGTGCAAATCGAACTTCCAAATCTAACCAAATTTCTCGAGCTGATTGTATATAAACTATGCTATTACGGATATCAACTGAGACGGAATTTAGAATCCACGACGTAATCATGTTGTTGCACCTATTCCAATATACTAACAATGGTGAATTCACAGCAGGTTTGACATAGGTACCATCCACAAACCCTAACTTTAGCTTAGATGACAAGGTTATCTTCATTGACCTTTGCCATTGATTGTAGTTGTTTTCAGTTAAGACAACTGCAGTTATTTGCATGCCAGGACTATCGGATGGATGCAAATAGAAAGGATGATTAATATCTATATTAGTACTAAGAGTACTAGTAGAACCAGCAGTAGCTGACGCATAGGACGCCATTGTAGCCATAACAACAATTAAGAAGATCAATCAACAGACTCAACGGACTGATTCACCAAACAGATCGATCACATTCAACCAAGCAAACGAAGAACTTATTCGTATACGCTTATCTCAACATACATAGCAATTAAAAATCCAATTTCAACACTCAATCTCATCAATTGAACTGAGTTTTCTTCTAACGAAACAAAAAAACAGCAGAAAACTTACAGATCTGGCGACAAAAACTTGTAACTAACCCCCGATTTTGAGCAAATTGAGATCTTTGCAGCGGAATGAAGCTTAACCTTGCTTTGATACCATGTTAGAACTCTCAACCTTCAGTATTCTAGCTATAACCAGAGAAGTAGAGAGAGAGATAATGAGAGAGAGAGAGAAATTTGTAACTGAATCTTTACATTATCATTGTATCCACTCTTACTTACACATTCCACACTACTTATACAAGAATAGTTTGTTACAGTTTATTATAAGTTTGTTACAAAAACAGTCAACAGAGAAGTCAACACTCATCACTTAACAGATACTCCCTCCGTTTTAAAATAGTAATAAAAACATGACTATTATTTTAAAATGGAGGTAGTAATAAAGTAAGAAGAGTGAAGATGTACTTTTAATATTTTAGACCTCTAATTCAAAATGGATATCTATCTACATGAGCGTACTCAGATTGACCATGAGCGTACTCAGATTGGCCATTGAATAGAGGGGGGCTTTTCAGCTGAACTGAGATCAAAGTGTAGAAATTGTGAGGGTAGGCTACTACTTGTGTATGTATATGTATAAACAATGTATGTTACATAGTAGTGTATGCACGATGAAGATGGTGAACCTGAACAACAATGTAAGAGAAAGAACAAATTGACACTTGTATTGCTATGAAAATATTCAGCTTATTTATTACAAAAGAAATGAGAACTATAAATAGAATAAACTGACTTGATGCCTACGAAGCTACAGTACTGCTACAATATGTGTATAGTCATTCAATCCCCGTCCCAATCCCCGTCCCCGAACTTTATTTTTTTTTAAATAATTATTTTTTATATGTATATCAAATGAATTATCAAAAAAATATATATGTAATGTTATAATTTAAATTTTTTTATCCACTCTAGAATTAAAGTTTACATGTAAGATATAATTTAATTAGAATAATATTATATTTGCCAAATATTAATAGTACAAATAAAATTTAATTCAAATTAAGATTTCAAATATTTTTAAAAATACAAATAAAAATAAATATTATGATTTATCGTGTTAATTTATATTAAAAATAAATATTAAGATTTATAATTTTTTTTTTTATAAAAAATCCGATTACCCGCAGGGATCCCCGTACCCCGTTTGAGGCGAGGATATGGAAGTAAAATAAAACCCTATTCGGGGATCGGGACGGGGATGAGGATCGGGGGTGGAAATAGCACTCCCCGACCCCGAAGTGGTCCGATGTCCATCCCTACAAACTACAGTGTGCTACAGTAACAACTTCGACACCATGGTTGCTACAGTTATAATACTAATAAACATTTATTTCAACACAAAGAAATTTATGCGTAAAATGAGATTCAAGTAGTTATTCCAAGATATAAAGAGTATGCAACAGAAACTGTGTTAATATCCAAAAATACAAGGGAATACTCCGGGAATATGGTAATCTTTTGAGGATTTGCTACAGGGAATGAGACGCTTGTGACTTCCCATTTGGAATATCTATAAATCGTATTATATAGCTCATTGAATAATCTAATAAGAAATTCTTTATCCCCATTAATAGTTGTTAAAATCCCAAAAAAAAATCTAAATTTTAACCTCCATAATTAATTGTCAAAATTTAATGACAACATTTTTTACATTTTTACTATTTCAAAATTATGATTCCGATCTTAATTCCTATTATTCTTTACATACAAAATACATAGTTACAACTTACATATATCACCCAAAACATACGTAATTTCGTATCATTCATTCCTCGTACAAATCCAAATGAAGGCATTAACAATGCCACTCAGCCTTCGTTATACAGTACAAGCATGAACATGCATGAACATGCTATGTTCCCCTTTCTCAACCCTCAAAACACCCCGTATCTCAAATCCCAAATTCTCCATGTATAAACACACAAAATTAAACACATTATTAATATCATTAATCATATTTTAATGATGTTAACCTCAACTACTTATCACCTAAAACATTCTCACACAATCTAAATCATAAACCATGCCCCACACAACAATGTTACAACATTGTTCCACCATTACCACCTCGTCGCAACCACAAAGTCCTTGTCATTCTCGGCGTTACTAGCGCCGAGAAGTCAAAGCTCTTTGTTGACTAAGCGTCGACATTTTTTCCAAACTCTGAGATCATCAACTCCGATAAAATACAACTCTATCGCGGCCTCAATATCACTACTAATAAAATCACATTGCCTGAACAACTCGGTGTCACTCACCACCTCCTCGGCCAACTCGACCCAGTCAACTCAGTTACCCCTTCCGAGTTTCGTTCCATCGGGTCCGCTATTCTCGCCGACATTTTCGCGCGACGGCGTTTGCTAATCATTGTAGGTGGGTCCAACTCGCTCAATTACGCTCTTCTTGAAAAACGGTTCGACCCGAATTCATATATGTTTAACGGGTCAAAACCTGACCCGGTATCCTCGGAGCTCCGGTACAATTGTTGCTTCATATGGGTCGATGTTTTCTTACCCGTTCTAAACAAGTATCTCAAAAAACGAGTTGACTCAATACTTGACTTGGGAATGGTGGAAGAGCTAGAAGACTTTTACAACTCCACCGAGTTCAACTCAGTGAGTGAGATCGGGTTAAAGAAAGCAATAGGAGTACCTGAGTTCAAAAAATACTTCGGTAATGATTGCACAAAATTCGAGGAAGATCTGTACGAGGAGGCAGTTAGAAATGTTAAGAAGAACACGTGTCAGCTAGCGAAGAGACAGATGGGAAAGATCCAACGGCTGAGAGAGGGGAAGTGGGACCTACGAAGAGTAGATGCAACGACGTCGTTTAAGGCGGCAAGGGGATTAGATAGCGAAAAAGCAGCGAAAATACGGGAGAGGCAAGTAGTGGAAACAAGCGTCAAAATTGTGAATCGATTTTTGAAAGATGAGTAGGTTTTGCATTCTTTTTGTTACTTATCTTTCTTGTTTGTTTAAATGATTATTTTTGAATTTTGGCTTTTTCGAAATTAGTGCAACCGAGTTTTTTTATTGAAAATTGTTATTTTCAGAGCTCTTTTTTTATTTTCAGAATTATTTATAGCATATTTTAATATAATATGCGACACTTTGTAAGCGCAAGGAGCATATGCAACATTTTTTGCTCTGAAAATTAAAAAACGGCTCTATACATTAGGAGTTTTATATTATACATACAAGTTTTGAATTAGTATGGAGCTGCTGGCAAGTGAATTTTATGATTTAAATGGAAATCAGAATTTTACAGTGACAAATGTCAAACCGTATTAAAATAGTCAATGTTTATGGTGTTTAACTGTGTTTATGTACGAGTACAATAACAAATACTACAACGTAATTTGTAATCCTTATTCCTTGTCGTCGTAACAACTAACACATAAAACTAATTATACTCACTTTGTATCCTTTTACATATTCATTTTTAAAAGTTTTGTATTAAGAAAATATAAATATATTTTTAACTGTAATTTTATTATGTTTTGACCATAATGTTACACATGACTTTTGACCCCATACTATTAAATTTCAAAAATGAGCTAAGTAAAAATTACTTTGATAAATTTCGACTTAATTATATTAAATGAAACTTTCAACTTAATTATTCATTTTTATTTATTTAAAATAGTTTCGAATTCGGTTTGAAATTATGTTGTTTACAAACAGAAATGTGATTCAAAACTTTAAATTATCTCCTTGACAACTTTTTTTTTGGTGTTTTGTTATTTTTGTAACTAGATTTATACCCGTGCAATGCACGGGATGCTTTATATATCATTTGTATATATTTTAATTTTGTTTAAATTGTTATTTTTAATTTTTCTATAAGTATTATTCTTATTTAATTTCAACTTTATAAATTTTTAATGATAACCAAACTTGAAAACATATAAATTTCACATATATTTTATTTAAGTTTATGTCGTATTTTTGAAATGATACTTGTTTTTTATTTTTATATTTTTAAAATCACTATTTGTTTGTAATCATTTATTATTTTCCTAAATTTAACTTTGGTAATTTTAGTTTACTATTTATTTGTCTTATATCAAGTTATATGTTGACATTTTTTATTTAATTTAGTTTGTTATTTGTTTACTTTAATAATTTAATTTTAATTATTTTATTTATATACTTATTTGTTTCTTAAAATATTATATAGCTAAAGATATACCGATCATACCATGTCATAAATTAATTATTTTTGTATTATAGTTATCATTTTCTTAATTTTTTTGAAAAAAAATAAACACAAATATTATTTTTTTTATATTACAGTTATTATTTTAATTTTATTTTTGTTGTAATTATATTAGTAATCACAAGGTTAAACATATATAACTCATATTTTAGATTTAAGTTTTATTTTTAATTTCTTGTTCATTTATAATGAGAATATGACATTTTAGTTATCTTTCTATTTAATAATTTGAATTTCATACAAATTGAGATTTTGTTTTATTTTTAATTCAAAATAAGAGACAAATTTGTAAATGAAACTAATTTATATTAAAGTAATACATATGCTAATATATATATCATTTAAAAATTTATCTTTAATTGTTTTTAGCTAAATATTGACCATAATTTGTTGATTATTAATTTCAAGATTTATCTTTTCTGATTATAGATAATATTTATATAACTTTTTAGTTTTTAAAGATCATTGTTTGATCTTCATTATAATTAATTATAATTGTATTCTTTGTTTTAGTGATTTTTTGTTTTAAAATGTTAAATATTTGTTGCAGCATGGTGATTATAATGTTAAGTATGTCTAACCTTTATTTTATATTTAAATCTTATTTTAAATTCTTTTTCCTTTTCTATGTGGGAGTATGAGCTTGTTTGGGTAAATTTAAAATTATTGTTTATAACTTAAATTGCTTAAAGTCAAAAGTCATAAATTATACATATAAAAAATGTTTCATTGATTTTAACTTTTTGATACACATTTAATTATTTTGTTTATTTAAATCTTATTTTAAATTCTTTTTCCTTTTCTATGTGGGAGTATGAGCTTGTTTGGGTAAATTTAAAATTATTGTTTATAACTTAAATTGCTTAAAGTCAAAAGTCATAAATTATACATATAAAAAATGTTTCATTGATTTTAACTTTTTGATATACACATTTAATTATTTTGTTTTTAGTTATGTTGTTTACTAAAATGTATCATCTTAGGACCTGACGACCACGTCATGCCATACCATACCACCTAAACCCCTTTACACCAATTATATATAAAGATATAATTGTTGGGTGAAAGTTGGCCTTATTTGTTAACACGTGAGCATTTAGAATTAGCTGCACTTAAATAATTCCGATCAAGGAAGTAACTAAAACAAGGGTTTTTTAATCTAAATTTAGAATTATGCAATCTAGTAACTCCCCATTTGCTTCCGGTGATCTTTGTTGGATTACATAACAATTAACATACATACGCCTGTCAAAAAAAAAACATACACCAGTGGCGGAGCCAGAAAACAAGAACAGTGGGGCTAATAATTAAAAAAAAAGTTAAAAATCAATGTGAAAAGTAGTTTTTTAGAGAAATTTTATCGTTTCAATACTTTATACTCTAAAATTATTACAACATTATATAATGACAATAGATTTCATAATATATATGAAGTTCATATATATCATAAAACAAAATTTGAATCATTAGACAACTTTTTACGATAGTGAAAATTACTTCTAAAACTTTTAAGTGCAGTCTATTCAAATTTACATTTTAATAATTTTAAAATATGATTTTGCAAAAAAAAAATGAAATTAAAATATTATGATCATAATTTTGATATCTTATATTAATATTAAAGTGATGAATAAGAAAATGAATTACTTTGACAAGACAAAAAGAACTACCTTACAAGACTAAGCTCTTATTTACTAATAATTATAATTTATTATATAAGTGAAAATTTATAAATTTATTTACGTCAATTAAATAGAATAGTTAATACTATTAAATTTAATGTCTAGTATTTTAATGTGAGATTATAATTTACAAGTAAAATCGCGATTGAACACGAGATATATGTACATGTCAAAATAGAAAAAAAAATCAAGATATAAATATATGGTATGAAAATTTCAAAGAGTTTTTTTTAATATGAGATTAATTAAATTATAAAGAATTTTTTTGAATTTAAAGAGGACATATGTTTCATATAAATTAAAAGATTAAAATATGTTCTAACAAAAAACATAAGAAGATTAAAATATGTAATTAGAAAAATTACAAATATTATATAAATTAATTATTAAAGGTTACTTTTTTATTGTTGTGGGGGCTAATTAAAATTAACACTATAAATTATGAATTTATTGTAGTGGGGGCTAATAAAAATTAACACTATGAACTCATTGTAACCTAGTGGGGGCTATAGTCCCCACTAGCCCCTATGTAACTCCGCCACTGATACAAACGTGGACTGATAAATGGTTTATGGTGCTTCTATATTATGGGGGTCGATTGCTTTTAAAACCTCTTAGTTTAATTCATTTTTTGTTTCACAATCAGGTTGTAATTGATAGTTCAGGAGTTTGTTCTGACAGATTTCGGTATTTTAATGAATTCTTCCATTTACATCAAAAAACAAAACCTCTTGTCAACTTACTTTTATGAATTATTTTAGGAATAATTCAAGGAGTATCAAATTGGATCACAAAATGATTCCCAAATATTAGATGTTACAATTCAATCGGTATTTGACAAATATTTAATAAAATAGGCCACCTGCATTCACATAAGTCAAATCAATTAAAAAATTTCAAACCGACAAATCACTCCTTCGATATCAAATTTGGGTAATTGTAGCGGGGTTTGTGGCAAATGGTTCCTCCCAACAAATCAAGGTGGCAGAGAAAGTCATGATAAGGGCAACGAGATTGGAGAACTCACAAATCACAATGTACAAGGAGCATCCTAAGTACTTGGATAGGTCATTTTAAAGGTCTAGAAGTCCAGAATGGAATGGGCCTTATCTGACCCAGATGTCTATGACCAGCAAATGTTAATATGACGCAGAATTTCTGATTTAGAGTACCTTTTGAAATCGTTTTAAGTCTTAGTGTAAATTCAATCGTAATTTTTAATTTAAAATTTTATAAAGAGTATTTAAAAACAACTTTCTAGCAATTATGCAATTATTAAAAAACTTTAAAAAAAAAAGAGACGGCACTTAAACTCTATCCCAGAAGTTTAAGTGTGTTTCCAGGATCAGGTGGATGAACAAGGTTCCAAAACCTTGGATAAAAGACAAGGCCAAAATATTAAAAAATGTTAGACTATCCCTAAATATTCGCAAGTCGCATATTATATTTCTTTCTCTATATATTAAAAGCCAACAAAGGGCAAAGTTTGCCATTTTAATGGCTGTAAAGTTACGATTTTACCCTTATATTTTCTAAAATTACAAAAATACCATTCTTTAATGAAAATGTAAAAATTGTGAAATTATGTTAATGATGGGAATCGAACCCTTAACATATCAATGTCAAACTCATGTCATAACCAACTGTGCTACACTTTGTTTTGAGCTTATATTCAAACTCTTATTAGATAAACCACCTCTTCTTCCAATTTTTTTATTTTTTGAGTTAATAAACATTGATTTATATTATTTTTAGAATATTGCACAATACATAGTTATAATAAATATTTTTAGCAATTGAACATAATCTACAATTCTGTTTTATCAATTTAAATTATTGATATATGTCATTTTAATACCTTGAATTTATGATTTTGCCCCTACATGTTAAAAAATTACAAAAACGTCAACTCTTTTATATTTATGCAAATAGTAGATAAAATTATGTTAGTGTAGTAAATTGAACCATTAATCTTCTCTAATCAAGCTCATGCATAAGTAGCATAGTACATTTTGTTTTAAGTTTTCTTTAAAATCTTATTAATGTTAATTTCTCTTCTTCTCTCATCTTCTTTTTTATAATTTTTTATTTTTAAATAAATAAAATGTTGGTTTATATTATTTATAAAATTTTGCATTGTATATAATTACCAAAAATATTTTAATGGATTGAGCATACTCTACGATTCTCTTTCTTTTATTTTAAATGATTGATATAAAAAATAAAATTTTAAAAGAGTATAAGATTATAGATAACGTATAATTTCTACATAATAATAAGATTATAGATAACATATAAGATTAGAGTATAAAATTTTTATAAAATTTTAAAAGTAAAAAAATTGAGTGAGACGCCGCATGGATGACTTTTAAATAATATTAATAGATTTTGTAATAAGTCTCAGCCCTACGTTTATATCTGACAATGTTAAGACTGCATCGCCTATGTTATATACCGACAATTTTGTAATTTACACCGCAAGATAGTCTCGTGAGAGTGTGCAAAGATGCACCAACCTTCAGCTTCTTTTTAAAATCCTCTATCTCATTCACATGTGTTCGATTATATTACAACAACATTGTGTGCATTTAACGATTTATATTCTAGACTGCAAAAAAATAAAAAAAAAAAACCAAATCAATTGATCGCTGAAAAACAAACAACAACTACTAAGGCAAAATATCTATTTACAAATTATACTTTCTCCAACATAGAAAACTCCGGTAAACCTGATTATAATTGCAACAAGAACAATAGTTCGACCGTGTTTCAAATTTTACATTGTTTCTATTTGTTCTTAATATCAATAATACTCACTATGAACAAGTCCCAAAGCCTTGGGTTTGGCACAGTTACGTTATCATATTAATTTACATACACTAATGTTATATACGGACTTTAGACTAAAATATTTTAAGATGTGATCACGGTGTGTAGTCTTACGTACGTGACCAACTTTATATTTTATTTACAAGTATATTGTCATTTCGTTAAAAACACATTAGTTTAGATACATCCATATCATAAACAACTATACTAAAATAATCATTTAGATTATATTTAATTGTTGAATTTGATAAAATGCATTTCACGACATTTAAAACTAAATTAATATTTTGTCAAATGAAAATAATAATTTGATCTTTATTTTATAGATTTTTTTTCCAAATTTTGTGAAATCTTATTAAATATTAAAAACATTAAAATTTTTTTATACAAATATAAGATAAATTCAAAATTAATTTTAATTACAAAATTGTTTCGATATATATACATTTTCGTGCGAAAAATTATTTCAATAAATAAGTAGGTCCGTGCTTCACACGGGTTTTTAGGCTAGTTGATTACTAAAATGGTAATTGCGGTGTGGTTAGGATCTAAATAAACGGCCAATAATTGATTGAAAAAGATTGAACACACACAAAGTGCTTACAGCCTATCTGTATCTAATTAATCAACTCTCCCACCAAATCTGGTACAACTACCGTGTTTGCTTATTTGCTCCAAGTCTCCTACCACAAACACTACCCTACTTGCTATTAGATAAGAGGTCTTTCAGTAATTAAATCATCCCACTTAGGGGCACTTTGGTGGAGGGTTTTTGGTATCATGGGTTTTCATTCTAAACTCGTATTCTTTTTTCGTCCTAATTATTTCTTTACATTTTTTTTTTGGAACATCTCTCACAATTTTTTACATTTCAAAACTTTCCTAAAATAATAAAGTTTTATAATATAAAAATTAACTACTCTCACTACTTTTCTCCACTTTATTTACTTTATACACTAATTATTGATGAGTTCTATCACTTTACTCCTTTTTTCTACTTCTCTCCGCTACTTTATATATTTTCTCTAACTTCCGTGCCCAACCCAAATGTAAATTTGATATCA
Organism: Heracleum sosnowskyi; assembly: GCA_030848705.1. Classification (NCBI taxonomy): domain Eukaryota; kingdom Viridiplantae; phylum Streptophyta; class Magnoliopsida; order Apiales; family Apiaceae; genus Heracleum; species Heracleum sosnowskyi. Next base: position 9,834,665 of record CM061238.1, read on the forward strand.
TACCTGTTATTTGGTTGATTATTTTTTAAATTTGATACACATGCCTGAAATCCATCTGAAATGAGATTTTATACCTTAGAGGATATGTGGATTTGAGAAAGTTGTACGAGGTATCAAATTATATTTTATTATTTTATTTTTATTTATGAAATAAAATGCACTCTTAATTACACATATTTTACATATGATGCTGTTTAATCTTAAATAAATTATATTTATTTTTATTTTATACTAATTAATAATATGTTATTTCTTTAAAAAAATATTGAATTACTATTTAATTCGTTAATTTTATTTTTCAATCACATATTTATTATATTAAACTTTGTTTGTAAATTATATAATAACTTAACTTTAATATATTATGTATACTTACACAAAATATAATACAAAAATGAGTTATTAATTATATTTTAAATTAAACATTTTCATCCCAAGATTCATCCGAGTACTGAACTGTGACAACCCGGGTCAAATCCCAAGTCTTTTTCAAAAATTGGGTCAAGTCCCGACCAAAATGCAGCCAACTTGGGTAAAGACAAGCCCACCACAGACCCCTAAAAGGTCATGATTTGTTGGTGCATTTAGTAGTATTACTCTTTCTTATATACTGAACAAAGTGTCCTAATCTACTCGATATGGGACTGGGGTATTACAAACTCCTCCACTTAAATTCATCACGTTCTCGTCAGGCCTGAACGGATATCTCATAGGTCCGGATCGTTTCTCTCTAGCCATTGTGGAATAATACCGGATGGCTTTGTGTCCGCACCTCCGGACCTCTGTCCTTTGTGGGATAATACCACTGGCCTTCGTGTCCCCACCTCCGGCAACTTCCTCGACAAGCTTTCGAGGAGTCGGCTCTGATACCATACGTGACAACCTGGGTCAAATCATGAGTCTTTTTCGAAAATCGGGTCAAGTCCCAATTCCTAGTCCGAATTAGATAAAGTATACTGACCTAAATACAGCCAACTTGGATAACGACAAGCCCAACACAGGCTCCCAAAAGATCATGATTTGTTGGTGCATTTAGTAGTATTACTCTAGCTTATATACTGAAAAAAAATGTCTCAATCTACTCGATGTAGGACTGGGGTGTTACATGAACCAAACACATGATATCATGAATGATACCATACCAGCTTAACCCAATTCATAATTTCAAATTCATACCGCCTTCTAAACCAAATGACCCCTTACTCTTTTTCTCACACAAATTAAAAATAGAGATCGAGGATTTATAGGTCGATCTCATTTAATTTTCCTAAGAGAATAAGGTTCGTGTGATTATTTCAGAAAATTTATCATCTGAGATACCATTAAAAGTTACCTTATTTCATACACCCATTTATGTATTTTCAGTTAAAAAATATTCACTTTCCCTAACACATGTATATACAATATTTCTGTCTACATACATAGGACATGTGTCGTATTATTATTGGATTTTATTCTATTACCTCATATAACTTTCCTGAGATAACCTTAGAAACCTTATTCTCTTTTTCTAAAATTATGCTCAAATTTTATATTGAAACATGAGGGTGTTGTTGTAATTTCAGAATAGTATGTATAATTACAAATTTGTCATTAAAAATTTATACTAAACACCCTATTACCTTGTAAAATTTTATAAGGTCAACCTCAAGTTTCTTTTTATATTAAAAATATTCAAAAAAACAGGCGTGAAATTTAACTAGTGATGAGCATTGGATCACTTCGAAACAAAGGACCCCATCCCCAAACCCAAACAGGAATTGTTCTACCCCGATTTTCGTCCCGAACAGGGAACGGAGATCCACGCGAGGAATCAGGAAATTTTTATTTTTTTCCTAAAAAATTGTAATTAATGAATACTTTTTTATAATTTGAATTAATATAATAAATAATAATTATTATTTTTATATTTTATTTTAAAATAATATTATAATAATTAAAGTATATCATACTATGTAACTCATAAATTATTTGAATGGATAAAAAGTTCAAAATTATAACATTACATATATATATTTTTTAATAAATTATTTGATATGCATATAAAATATAAAATATAATTATTTAAAAAAAAAATAGGGTTCGGAGGCGGAGAACGGGGATCGGGGCGGGGAAATCCTGATCTCTTACTCCACCCCGATCCCCAAATTTTTCATATATTTTTTGCTGATCCGTGCTCTGTATCCGAAAAAAATTATTCAATTGTCTAATCGGAACGAGGCGTGATTCGAATTGGGATCAAGCGGGGAGGGGTGAATCTCCATCCCTAATTTATGTTCAAATAAATAAAATTAAATAAGTCACATGATAAATGTGCATATCCTCTCATTTAATATATAAGCCGATAACCCGTGCGAAGTACTGGTTGAGATTAAAACATTTATATAATTAATTATTTTTATTTAATATGAACTTGAAAGAATCGAATTGAAAGTAGAATGAAAGTACATATATAACAAATAAATACTATTTAATTGTGTAGTTATATGAAATTGAACGGGATGAAATAAAAAAAATTAAGTTAAATAAATACTTGTTTAATTATGTATTATTATTATGTTAAAAGATTGTGTATATTAAATATTGTATGTATAAAAAAAAAAACATTTAATTCATATCTCACGGAAAATTAGATGAAATGTATTCCTGGTTTTTTTGTCTCAATTATTTGTTCAACTAAAGATAGATTAGTACAAGTAGGTGAAAACCAAAAGTATGAACTACTACTTAACTGAGTTAGGTCAATTCAAATCATTCTTGTAGTGTGTTTTAAAAAAATATCGCACAACTTACAAATGCGTTGGTTTCTACTTTCTAAGAACTTGCATATTTGCATGTGCAACAATGTTACTTTGTCTAAAAAAAGATTTACTTTGAGGTTGTTTGGCTTCCGTTTAAAGTGATTTTTTATTTTAAGTTGTCTATTTGTGTAATAAGTCAAAAAAATGATTTAAAGTTAAAAAAACAGTTTAAATTCTAAAAGTTGGTATGAGTTACTTTTTGAATAACTTATTTTATTTTCGTGATTTTATTTAGTAAAAGTTAATATCATCATTCAAATATACTATTTAAATAAATTTATTTTATATTTTTATTTTTTAATAACTCATAAATTAGCCATAATATAAAATCACTCAAATAAATAATTTTTACTTTTCATTTATCACTTTCAATAACTTTAAGTCATACTCAAAAAATTTAAGTTTACAGCCTCTTTGTCTGTGTGAATTTGTCCAGGTAACGTGACTCAACTATTACTCGTGTACACAATCTTGGAACTTAAATTTACTTGCCAATCTTATACTGCACTAAAGATAGAAAATTCCAGTATTCGATAAAAGAAATAAATATATTATTGATTAATTTAAGAATCATATTTACAAAAGAAAAGTAATCCTGTCCATGTTTCTAGGATCACAAATCTTTTTGACAACATTTTTGCACACACTGTTTCATCACTGCGTGCGTTACAAACAACACCGTCTATATTTCTTTTACTCTTTCCTAATTTACAATAACGGCGTCAGCATCCCACCATGTTTCGACATCACTCTCCGTCAAATTATTTAACGGCGTCCTAACGTTCCTCAAGCCCCTCATTCTCAACTCGCCGGCGGCCCTACTTCCGGCATTACCACTGCGTGGGCCCCATTCAGCACAAACCACCGGAAAATCATTTGAAATTCTCCGGTCATATGCACCCAATACGAATCTATCATTTTCACTCATATCCGCTAAATAAACAACCGCCGGAGATGATTTTCCGGCCGCCGGAATCTTGTTTTTCCCCGCGAAAAAATCGCTGATTTTCAAATCTTTGTCCAAACCCCACGTGGGATTTTCATTCTCCGATGAATCTTGGAAGTCTAGATTGAGGCCAAAGCTATCCCACAGCTTGACAACACTATTTCCGGCAGAAAAGTCCGACCAAGAAAAAGAATCACGCCGGAGCTCCGGCTCATCATGACCATCTACTGAATTTTCATCATCCGTTTCATCATCGTCAGAAGGAGTTGATAACGTGTCATCTTCATCGTCGGAGAAGTCAAAATCGTCGTCGAAGCATTGAAGAAGCTGTTTAGAAGAGGAGCGTTTGATTGATCTGACCCTGATGATTATATGTTTAATTCTAGTTGAAATGCTTGTGAAAGTAGCGATTAGAGCTAATATTAAAGCACCCCATTTCCATAAACTGTTGTATACTTGTGGTACTCGAACAACTGGTGACACAAAATCACTTATCATATTTAGCTTTGTTAACTCCATTGTATGTTTATGTATGTTGAGAGAGAGAGAGAGAGAGAGAGATGTTGAAGGGAGAGCTATCAGCTATGTGTTGAGGGAGATGAGAGAGAGAGAGATGTTGTTGAGGGAGAGATAATCAGAAAAATGTTGAGGGAGAGAGATTTTAGAAGGAGGAAAGGAGAGGAGGGTTTAGGTTTTATAATGATTCGTAAGATAATTGATTAATTCAAGGTGAGGTGAAGTGGCAGATTGTGAATGGATGGATGGATATATAAAAGGAAATAAAACACGTCAGAAAAGGTCTACAAAAACAGATTGGAATGGCTGAGTAGGAGACCAGGGGAGAAACTTTGCAGTGTCATATGTGACTCAGGTTCTGATTTGTTTTATAAACCACATCTTGTATGTGGTGAGATGCTGCTGCTTTTTATTTAACCCCTCACACGTGGGGAAAGTTTTGTATTTTGAGTGAAATGTTTAGAAAGTTGTGGTTCATTTTTCTCTGTTTTTTCTAAATATGGAATATATGATTCTAAAATCTAATACTCCAATACAGTTTCATAATAAAAACTTAACATAAAGATATTTGGAAAAATAAATTCTTTCGTCCTTAAACTATATGCCGTTTTTGGTTTAGGTCCTTGAATTATACGAAAAAATATTACGGTACCTAAACTTTCAAATTTTCTGATTCTCGTTCTTCCGTCCAAAAACGCTGACGTGTCAATTACGTGAAAATCGAAAATTCTTGGAATGGAGTGAAATTTTGATATGTTAATTTACTACTGCTTACAAGAACCCGTGTGGTGAAAATTTTCAATTTCGAGTTCACTGACGTATAGAAATCTGCACTTTAATTTCAAGAACACGAATTTTTTTTTACTAAAATCTGCAGATTTTCATATGTTAGTGAACTCGAAATCGAAAACTTTCACCACCGATGTTCTTGTAATCATTCATAGATTAACATGCCAAAATTCCACTTCATTCCAAGAATTTTCGATTTTCACGTAATTGCCACGTCAGCGTTTTTGGACGGAAGGACGAGTATCAGAAAATTTAAAAGTTTAGGTACCGTAATATTTTTTCGTATAGTTCAAGGATCTAAACCAAAAACAACATATAGTTTAAGGACGAAAAAATTTATTTTCCCAAGATATTTTGGATAATACACCAAATTGATACATGATTTAGTATTTTCTGTCCCTCTCATTTTTTTTACATTTTTCTTTTTGATACGTACCTCTCATTTCTTTACGTACCAAAAATAGTAACATTTTATAATATAAAATTCAATCACATTCACTACTTTCCTCCGCTATACTTACTTTATATCCACTTTATACATTAAATATTGATCGATCCCACCACTTTACACATTTTTTTTATTTTTTTCTATTAATTTACACTTTTTCTTAACATCCGTGTCGTCCCTTCAATGTAAAGAATTGAGCAGGATGGACGGAGTACTAAATATACCAAGGTAGGAGACATGTGAAAATGATGCAAAAAAAAAAAAGTATTCTGTAAGTCGTTGTTCGATGTAACTTGACGGACACACCTAGTATATAATTCGATAAGCATTCCTTAGCGGAGCGGCTTTGGATTTAATTTTGACGGACTGAATTGGTTTGAATTTTGTTTGGTACGTACCTGATCAATCAGTATTGGCAATCGTGTCCTAAAGCAGCAAAAGTACATTGCGTGAGGGGCAACCCATACTACACACACCGCATACATTTTCTTTACAAATTGAAGATATGAGCAACACAACGTGTTGATTTCATCTACGGTGAAGATATGTATTAACCAATTTGTTTATTCCATTAATATTCATTTCCGCCGCGTATTAATAATTTGTTGAATCTTTCAACTTGTAAACTATGCTTTGTGTTAGTATTCAACCTAGCTAGTAGTACATGGTGATGCCTCTCGTAATCGCCATTCTCTACGTTCTATGGGTTAACCAAAGTTGTGAAAACCTTAGCCGTAGGATTAATTATCTCCCAAAGGGAAGCAGCTAGACATATGACATCCATGCACACTCCATTATCCTTGTTATAACCTATTCTCATCACATACTCTATATTCATAAATTGTCAACACATCTCGAAAAGGTTAGTCTTATAAAAGGAAGAAGACGATAGATAAATATGAAACCGGAATTACACACAAATATATCAAAAAAAAATCGATAAGATTTCCAGCTTCCATCGCCTGGAATTGTAAACATGCGTACACCAGAAATGTGTCTTTCATTGAAACGGCATGTTGGCTCTTTTTTTAATTTCCTTAAATATGTCCACAACATTTCGAAACTTTTTTAATTTTTTTTTTTTTTAATTAGCTGAGCCATAATGCCCTCAAGCAACGAACCATATGTTTTACAATGACCATTCTTAAAATTAAGGGGGTAGTGTTTATAAATACTCCTTTATAATCCTATGTCAACTTGGCGAGGAGACAGGACAGAGAAGCAAGTATTTTTAAGAACTATTAGCCGTAGTAGTTGGTAGTTCATAATCGAGATAACCCTTAAATTAGTAGTTCTATTATTATAACTAGCATAAAAATTCGTGCAAGCCATAAGCCGTTAGTTTAGATTGTATTTTTAAATGAAATTATGCACAATCAATGTTATTTGAAGTTTATGATTGTATATTGTTAATGTTTATAGAGTTTTTTTGTTAATGGTATGATTATACTGTACTTGCTTAAATATGTTCAAGTTTTGTAATTTGAAAACTAATACGAGTAGTATTGATAAATCATGTCTATTTTTAATTTTATTGTCGATCATAGAATAGAATTAGAGTGTTCCATGGATGTTTCGTAATTAAAATAACATTTTTAATACTTACAATCCTAAGATTTTTTCGGTTCTTCAAAAATGATGCATCCATTTAGCTCATCTCCGACAATATTCAAGTTAGAAACTAAATAGCTTTCAACATGTTGCAATATGAGATTGTAGGTTTTAGTACTAATTAAAGCACGGTTCATTTTCTAGCAATTAACATAAATTTTTATTATTTGCGGTTTAAAGGTTTTTTCTAGGTATGGTTGCACATTTTTTTCGTCTTTTTACAATGTACTTACTTTAATTTATATAGATAATTTGATTGATCTGGGTCTATAATTTTAAATAACTCGGGCTGTATAATGTGATTGACCTGATCATAATGTATGTTATACAATATACTATTTTTTAAAATTTGTTAACTGGACTATATATTTTAATCAGTTTATTATTTACACAAATTATTATCAAAATTTTAGAATATATAATTCATTTAATTGTTTTGTTGTACTATCTAATTATTTTCATTATCTCATCTTTTACATTATTTTAACTCAAAACAAATAATTTTTCATATGTTTTATTTATGTTTTATAGTTATTTTACAAATAAATAAATATATATATATATATATGTGTGTGTGTGTGTATTAATTCAATTTCAAATAATTAATTATTTTATTTTGTAAAATTAATTTAAAATTAATTTGATAATAACAAAAAATGTGTCATATATATAATGCATCCAATCTAATTATAAATCTAGTCACTATTATATCTATCTATTTATATTGTATTATTAAAACCGAAACATTGAAAGTTTGATAGTCGGTCGGTACGATTCTCATATTTTGATATTTGTGCTTTAGTTCTTTTATTTTTACTACTTTACGTTAATTTATTAAAAACAACAATTTAAATCAAAATATAGTTTGGTAGTCGGTCGGTCAATGCGATATTCATATTTTGATATTTGCACTTTAGTCCCTTTTTTTTTCAACTTGACCTTAATTTATTAAAAACAACAATTTTAATTAAAATATATTTTTAAAATATTGTTAAACACAAAACTTTTAAAACACAATTTAATCACGCTCAAACACAAACACACACGTCAATTCAACATCGATTTCAACAATTGCATAAAACTATTCAAATTTAAGACCAACTTCAAACAAAGTAAATATAACGTAAAATAAAATAAAATATTAATATAAGTAAGATAACATATTTAAAAGTCACTCATGCATCACACAGACTTTATACTTGTAGTATAGATAGGAAGAATAAGCATAAATATCATGTATACATGTTATCAATATGTGTTATTTAACAATGATTATTGTAGGGATAAGTAAAGTAATCCTCGTTCGAGAATCGAGGCGGGTTCGGTGAATGAGTTCATATTCGGAGTCTCCCCGATCCCGAAGTGATCGATCGTCCATACCTAAATTATTTCTAATTTTTAAATATGTTTTAACACTAATTTTCATTAATTTAAAAATAAATAATTCATAAATATATAAATAAAATACTTGTAATATGTTATTTATGTTATATCAACATTTAATAATACATTTTATACATTAAATATTTGAATAATTCAAAAATATTGTGTAGTACAAGAAAAGTTGGACTCTGATGTAAGAAAATAAAATATATTATAGTTAACGATACATATACAAAATATTTGTTTGGTTAAAAAAAAGATAAAAAACACCACATATAATATTGGTTTTAAAATTTAATATTAATATTTTATAAGACTAGTAGTATATATGATTCTGTATGATATTTTAAGTATTAAAAAAATAAAGTTTAATAAATATTATAAATCACCTTAATTTTTAATCAAAAGTTTAAATAATAAAAAATATAGGATAAGAAAGATGTGAGTTTCATGTCATATGCTTTTTAACTCAAAATCAAAAAAAAAAAATCATGTGACTTAACAGTTATAATGATGGCTTCTTTAGCGAATGTCAGGGGTTTGATCCATAACCAGAACATTAATTACTCAATTTTTTTTCTTTAGATAAGAAAGTAGTGGCATAACATGTAATTTCGTAATATGTAAGGGTAAAATGGTAACTTCACGGAGGATTTATTGGCTCAAAATTCCCCTAAAATATCCACATGTTCTCTTATTATATATAGAACTCAAAATTAAAAAAAAATCATGTAGCTTAACGGTTACAATGATGTCTTTTTTAGCGAATATCAGGGGTTCGATCCCTAATTAGAACATTATTTACTCAATTTTTTCGTTTAGATAAGAGAGTAGTTGCATAACATGTAATTTCGTAATATGTAAAGGTAAAATAATAATTTCACGGACGATTTATTGACTCAAAATACCCCTAAAATATCATCATATTCTTATATTATATATAGAATGGATGGATGGATTTACGAGTTACTTATTAGCGGAGGTTTAAGAGTCTTGTTATGAGAAAGCGAAAGAAGATGCTCCATTCAGATTATTTAATGTAGTCATCCCCGCAACTAAATGGAGATGTCCCAGAAGAAACACCAGAGGTCTTATGTTTGTATTAATTGTTTTTTATTCTCAACCATAACCTTGTAGACAGCTACACATATATATATAAAAATTAAAATGCACCGCCCCAACGACCAATTTCAAAGGGAAACTGTATGTGTGTCAAGGACAAAACTCAAATGCAGTGGGCTAGGTCCAGACTATATGTTCTTTTTCTATTTATGAATTTGTATTAGCATCATCAAATGTTTTATGTCTTCCCTAACATTTATGCATACTTTGAGATTATTCGAACGAAACGGGTAAGAGAAAATCGAACATGTGATATTTATAAAAATGTATTAAGCTATTCTCATCTGTTTGTTACAATAGATAAAATTACAAAAAATTAATTACTAGCAATATGATGGGATTTGCGTGTCAGCGATATTTCCCATTTCGAAATAAATACATACTGTACATTGTACACTGGAATGACTAATATCCACCCTCTGATATGTCCAGTTCTCCAGATAGGATTACACGCGAACTAACTAACGTTGCTGGAGTAGTTTGCAGATTAAAAAAAAATCTCTTATGCAAATAAGATTTTATTTGTTAGATTTTCCACTTAAAAAATGAAGCAAGAAATATGAAAAATATCTATAGATGTTTGATTTATTAATGACGTAATGTCATGTAATCGATGTTCTTGATGGAAAATAAGGCCTTTCCTACTCACAAAAACCTTTTGAAATTACAACAAACTATATGGACAAACACACTGAAATACAAAATTCGATCATAACGAGTCTAAAAGAAATTTAGACATGATTTTTTTATTTCATATCACACTAAAAACTTTTGATGCAACGTAAAGCCCGTTTAAATTATACACATGTGGGCTGAGATCCTGTGCTACATGTTTTTATCACACATTGAAATACGTCCACAATTTTTATACATCGGAAATGGGCTAAATTTTAATCATACTCATTAGGAAAGTGCATGGTGTCGTTTTTAGGATTACCTGTTATCAAATTAATATATTCGATTTGGTTCGGTTAATTGATATTAATCGCTACCAAACCGCATAGAGCGGTTTTTTTGATTTTGGATAACTGTTTATCGATTTCGATTTTTTTTTCAGTTTTTTAATATTTAAATTTTCTTCTAACTTGTACGACGTTTTTGTTGATAATGTATTTGGGAAAATAAATAGAGTCAAAGAACAATAACTATGTTATATTAGAAATTAAAAGATAGTCATTTTCAAATTCAACCAAACTAAATTCATATCATAAAATTATATTTTATATGTAATTCATATTATCACAAATAAAAATAACATATGCGACAAATATATATATCCAAAATAATGAAAAACAAGATTATAACATGTGCGTATCAAACAATTGATACAAATTTAATATACAAAAATTTAAAAATTATGATTTAAAACTAATATAATACTCCCTCCGTCCCGTTTATATTGGCCACAATTCTATATTTATTTGTCCCAAAACATTTGACCACATTAGCTAATTATGGTAAAATGTATGTTAAATTTCTACAAATATGCTAATATTTGAGTTTAAAATTGGTAATTTTTGTTTGATTGCTAAATATGTGGATTTTGGTCTCTTGACAATATAAATGGGACGGAGGGAATAATGATATTGTAGAGTTTATGTGGATATATTATATAATGTATTTATACTAATATAAAGTATATATTTATGTAGTGAATATTTAAATTAATTTGTTAGTTGTTATCATAATAATATATACTATATATTATATATAAATATAATATAGCGGTTCGGTTAATTTCGGTTCGATTTTGACTAAAAACCGAAACCGAAACTGAACCATTAATTTTGGATTTTTGGTTCAATTTTTTTTGATTTTTTCTTCGATTTGATTTTTTTCGGTGTGGTTTATCAATTTTTTCGATTTCGATTTTTTATACTCACTCGTACCCCTGGTCCAGTTTATATGACTTCGTTTCCTGTCCTTTTTGTTCCAAAAATTTGAATTTAATCAAAAAATAATACGTATATAAAATGATAATAAGCTCAGTTTTTTTGTCAGGGATAAATGGCTGAATCACCGGACAAATGGGAGTTAAGATTGACAGTCAACAACGAATTTATTCATCAAAGAAAATTCGATTTTCACATTATAGTTGGATAGGAAACTGATTAATTTGAAAAAAATTGTGCATACATTTATTTATGGGTACAAATTACAATTATATTATCATCGAGTAATTGTAAAGCTCTCAATTTGTTCACCAATCCATTACTCTTTTTTTTAATCGATGTAAACGTGTATAAGTATGAAATTCACTAATTAAAAATACTATTTATCAAACTGGTTGTGACGAAGGAGGTACATGTCTATATATCAAATTCAACAAATCGCTTGATTGTCTCTCGATAAAGACTGTAATCAGCAATATGATCTGTTTTACGTTTGTTCGACTCAATTATTTTTGTAGATGCCATATGGCTTTTCATTAATGAATTAATTTCCGTTTTAAAAAAAATACTATATATCATTCGAAAGAAATTCTGAAACCCATTTTATTCTATCATTATTCACTAACTGTTTATCCGTGTCAAGCATGGACCGAGCATGAGCCGACACTAATATATTGATATTAAATAAAAAAATCTTGTTAATAAGAAATCGAACTCAGGATGAAATTAAAAAATTTGAAGTAAATAAATAAATCTTGTATAGTTATATAGTTGGAAATAATCGAACTCTTGTTTAGTGATAACTAAATTTGGTACTTTGATATTTAAAGTAAATAAATTTTGTATAAATACGTAGTTGTAAAAATCAAACCCGGATTAGTAATAATGAAATATGATATTTTGATATTATAATATTGTGTCATTTAAATATTGTTTTTCTTAGTGATAAAAGTATAAATTACCCAAAGAAAATAGTTTTTACCATACATGGTCGAATTATATATCCATGCATCTACCAAGTTGTGAGCAAAATAACATTCCTGCATATCAGCAACAACTTCCGGGGACTTGTTTACTTGTTTAAGCTCAAATCCATTTTGGAAGCAGTGACCCCTACCTTAATACACCAGCAGTTGAAAACACACAAAGTTATACGGGTCATATTGCTAGGATCACAAACAAATAATATGTGACCATCTCGATCTGGTCTATTCTGCTAAATGGAGTACAATCCAAAAAAGTAGGTCACATGGAATAGTCTTGGAATTTTCAAAAACAGATTATTTGCCAAAAGCTTTTGTTTCCATTTTCCAATGTTAGTAGTACACTGTTTAGAGCTAAATATATCGACATGTATCTTTCTTGCTGTGCATTACAAAAATACAAGCGACTAATCTTTGCTCGATTATTGTACCTCTTCTCTTATTTTGTACTCTCTCCGTCCCATTTATTTTTATATACTTTTCATTTTGAATGTCCCATTCATGTCTATACATTCCAAAAATAGTAACTTTTAATAATATAAAACACTATTACACCCACTACTTTCTCCACTATCTCTATTCTATAACAATATAAATCACTATTACACCCACTACTTCCTCCACTATCTCAAATCTATTATTAAATATTGATAGATCCCACCACTTTATTCACTTTTCATCTAATTTTACTCATTTTTATATCTTTTCTTAGTTTACGTGTCCAATACCAATGTATACAATTCACTCGGACGGAGAGAGTACAAAATAATTACAAAAATTATTGAGCAAAGTGGAATCTTTACTTAACTAGATCTTCACTCTTCTTCCTCCCTATGGCCTATTTCGCATCATAATCAAGATTAATATAGCTAGGCTATAAATATTCCTGTCCATCCGAAAATTTGTATTTGAATATTCGAGCTCAATTTGTATCTCAAACAAAAATATCATTTGATTTTGTTGAAAGTATACATCGTTTCATGATTTGAGTTCGATTCGGTGTCTTCAATTATCAATATTTAAAGAAAAGAAATTAATAAATTAAATTCGAACTCTACTTGATATAGTATCAAACAGTATTTTAAAACTCGGATTACTCGACCGAGTATTCGGGGGAGTATTCAGACTCGAGTCTGTTGCCGATCCAATTTTGCTATACTCGATTGATAACTTAATTTTATACTTGACTCGGGTTAAACTCGGGAAAAATCTAAGTACTCGGGAAAAATCTGGATTATAATTAAAAAAATTCAGAAAAATGAGTTATGGCAAAAAAAGAAAGTTCTCGAAGTCACTACTATTTTTAATAAAAAAGACAACATTTAAGTATTTTAAACAGTGTTCTAAAAGTCGACGATTAATCCCGATTAATCATCGATTAATCCCGATTAATCATCGATTAATCCCGATTAATCGTCGATTAATCACTAGACGCAGGACCGAACTGATTAAGCGAAAATCGATCAATTTATCGTTTTTTCAGAAAACGGTCAAAAATCGACTGAAACAGTCAAGATCGGTCAAAAATCGAGCTAATTATTAAAAAATAGTTAAAATTAGAAAAAATAATTAAAAATTTAAAAGGTAGAAACTTGATTAAACAATAGGAAAAAAATTATTTTTGTACAAATAATTATAGTTTTAGATGCTTAAATCGTAAATTCTCTTAATTTTTGCTCTCAAATTGATCTTTAATTGAAAAATTAAACCTTCAAAATTTTATTTATTACAATTATATAATATTTTTAACATATTTGCATAAATATATGATAATAACATATGTTTAGTAGAAATAACTAAACTATTATAAATATAAATATAATTGTATATAAAAAAATATTATTAAATTTATTCCGATTAATGATCCGATTAATCCCTGGACGGTGCCTTCACCGATTAACTCTGATTCCCGCTTTTTACAACATTGATTTTAAATGTTAAAATAATAATAAAAGACTTACAAAAATAATAACTTAATTAATAATGTTGTATTTACATCATTTATAAAATATTAGAAGATAAAAAGATATCAAAATTAAAATTAATATTTTTATGCATTCGATTTTTGAACCGAGTACTCCTTCCTAGTACTGAAGTACTCGAAGAGTACTCGTTGTTAGGATTTATGGGTGATAGCTTAGAAGACAACTTAACTTTGTATTTTGTAATACTTAATTTTATTAAGTAGAACATACTGTCACAGCCAGAGTATGTTCTTATAGTCATTTTCATTGCTGTAATAAACTTATTTATAAATTTTGGAAGAAGTTCATTCATTTGTTCAAGCCTCAAGAAGCTTATCAGGATGATAGCAAGAATAAATGTTACTGTCATAAGACAACATGTTGCAAGTCAAGACAACATATTTTCTCTGACAACAACATTGGCGGAAGCCTTGAGACAGCAACTCTCTATTCTTCTGACAGCAAGTTTGGAACTCCTGACAGCATCTATTGCGGGGATTTCTTACTATCACCAAAAACACATTCTTGTGACAGCAAGCTTGAAGATCATGATACTGTCTCAGAGGGATAAACTTTGAATTGGGGATCTACCCGGTCAAACATGTGACAGTTTGGATGTTCAAGAAATAGGCGTGCTGCAGTATCTCAACACTGCATCAGGTCTGCAAGACTACGACAGAAGCTTGAGAGATCACATGATAAAACTCACCAATTCAAGAGTATAACAAATCAACATCCACAGAATTGTGTTAGCTAAAAATAGAATGTATCTAGATTGCTTTTTCCAGTAATGATAAACTTGTTTGTATAGCAATTTAGGTCAGACACACGGGTAGGCAAATTGTAAGAAGCTGCCACATGAAAATGATAGCAGCTTCACAAACCCGTGATGATAGAGATAGGATTAGTTTACTTAGACTATCTCTCACTTCATTCTATGTATCACTCGAGAAATCGAAGCTTGAGAAAAACACACATTTCTCTCAAGGTTGTAGCAACACTTTTGCAAGATAAATAAAATATTTATTTTGTGAGAAAACTACTTGTGATTTCATGACGGTTAAAATTGCTAATTCAACCTCCACGTTGACAGAAATTAAAGGAAGTAACCCACGTGGTGGTGTTACTGGGTAATAGCACGATTCCAAAAATCCCCTTTTTCAGCATAACGCTTGAACTACCCTTTATACATCAGTTAATCAGACAATATCAAACCTGACAAAGAACAATCAAAAGCAAAACAACTTTCTACTCTATTTCTCTCTCTACTCATTCAACACATTCATTTTCTCTCTCATACCAACAATGACACCCAAACAATCAATTTCTCAGACTAACTTTGCTGGCATCTATTCTCCAGATGATGTTGGTGAAGAATTCAAAGGGCTTATTTATTTCCTGAATAAGTCCTATCTCGGGTATGCTATCACTTCAACTCCTGTTCTTGACCTAGACAGGATTGAGAACTTCTGGGAGTCTGCTGTTGCTTAGATGGAGACCATACCACGATCAAGTTCAAAATCAAATAGCAGAGTTACACTCTCATTATTCAAGGCATCAATGCATCACTATTGATAGGATTTAATCTTAGTTTTAGTTGTTGAAGCAAAGATTAAATTTCATCAGTATTGCATTCAACCCCCTTTTGCAATACTCAAAGACCAACACTCATTATTCCATTTTTTCTCCGAGTCGAATCGAATTCTAATTTTTAGAACACTGATATCAAATCATATTTACTAAACATAAACAATTTAGTTAAGATTCGTTAAGATCCCAACTTAAAGTGAATTTGCCATTACCGTTCCTACATGTACACACATGTACAAGTGCGAACCACAAGATCTTAGTATAGGAATTCGGAAAAACAAGAAGAGATAGCATGGGGGCGAGGTAAATGTAATGTTTTAGCTAAAGTGAAGACAACATTTGTCTTCAATCTAGTAACACATTGCATGCTAACCCCCCTTCTCATTTTTTCAAATTCACTTTCACAAGTTCGTATAGTAGCCGCCCAAGGACCAACCCAATAAACCCACGTTTCCCATAAGCTACCACTAGAGCTTACAATACGACTTCAATATATATATATATTCATCTAGTATGGTCAAGCACGTTTCTTGCCGTGAGAATCCTTTTATCAAACATATCACATATGACATTGTTCTTTAAAAGACTCGCACTTATGAAAACCATAATCTCCTTCTAGTTTCAAGGTTCTCTTTTTCTCTTCTCTAGGTCCTTTTTATTCTTCCCACCCCATTAGTTTTTGAATAGAATATAATTGACCTTTCCATGCCAATATTTGTACAATAAAAATGTATAATTATCTAACATTGTAAAAATTTTATCGGAACTGATTTACGCTCCAGCCCCCGAATTACAAATCCGATCTAACTTGCAAATGACAGAACTATGCGAACAAAATAAGTAACAACTCTATAGTTTAGGATAAATAGGCTCAAATTTTTTGGGCGTAGGCATGACCAAGAGTGTGTACGTAACTAAAAAGCAGGGTGAAGAAAGTAGGGGTCCATTCAAAAGAAGAAGTAGTATAGTAGTAGTATACAGATATTGCGCAGACTTGAATGGGTAGGATTAGTATGCTACACATGCAAAGAGCATTTATTACTCCGTTTACTCAAACAGTACTCCAATATCACATCAGAAAGTGACAAATTTTATCCCAAGAAAAAGCTCTCATGTGAGCAAACTTTTAAGTAATTTCTTTGTATTCTACAAGACATGTATGCATTACATCAATTATAAAAGCCCCCCTATACCTCTCCACTTTATTTCATACACTTCATTTCTAACAAGTAAACTAGAGCTGTAAAGTTATGTCAAGTGTTAACATGTCAGGGTCTAGTGAAGAAGAATCAGAGCTTAGAAGAGGACCATGGACTTTTGAAGAAGACTCTTTGTTAACTCATTACATCACTTCCCATGGCGAAGGCCGCTGGAATGTTTTAGCCAAATCTTCAGGTAAATTTAGCTAGCTAGCTAGCTCAATTCTATTATTGTGTGTGTGTGTGTGTGTTTTTTTTCAAGAATTCTAACCACTTGTAACATGTGTTTGTGTTCAAGAATTCATTTTAGTCCAGACTGTTTCGAAATCCTGGTTCCGTGTGTTCAAGAATTCAAACATGCCCAGCTTTCTAATCTAACTGAACTATACATATATGTTTCATGTGTGTGTGTGTTCAAGAATTCAAACATGCCCATCTTTCTAATCTAACTGAACTATACATGTTTTTGTTTTTCAGGATTGAAGAGAACTGGGAAAAGTTGTAGACTAAGATGGCTAAATTATCTGAAACCTGACATAAAGCGTGGCAATCTTACTCCTCAAGAACAACTTGCAATCCTTGAACTCCATTCCAAATGGGGTAATAGGTAAGTAATTTTGTGCATCTTAATTTCTTTATCTTTATTGTAATCTGGTAGCATATCTTTTCGTTTGAGCCTAATCTTATTAAATTTAAGTGTTATTTGTTGGTTCCCCCATCTCGAAAGCCTATTTTGAACTCAAGATGGTCGAGTTCTGATATTGTGTTAAATTAAAATCTTAAGGTGTTAGAACGAAGAGTTAAGCTTATAAATGGGCTTATGTGTGTTAAATTCTGGTGACATCAGGTGGTCCAAAATAGCAGCTGAACTTCCCGGAAGAACCGACAATGAAATCAAGAACTACTGGAGAACAAGGGTGCAAAAGCAAGCAAGACAGCTTAAGATAGATTGTAACAGCAAGAGGTTTCTTGAAACCCTGAAGCATTTTTGGATGCCTCGATTAGTCGAAAAAATGGGCCAAAATTCATCACAATCGCAATCCTCATCATCATTTTCCTCAACTACAACCTTGAATACTCAAAATTCTGAAACCCCATCACTGCTAACTGTTCCACAACAAGTGCAAACTCCATATCAAGTTACACATGACAAGTCAAGTTCTAGCATTTGCTCTTCAGATTCCATGAAAATTCAATCAGAAAATGAGTGCTATCATGTGGACACTGGTAACTTCAATGTTGAGGATTTCATATCAGCTGACATTTTGATGTCTGATTGCCAAGAAGAGGCTATTGATTGGATAAATTGTGAAGATGCAGCTACATTTTGGAACGTGGATGAACTGTGGGACTTGAAGAAGTAGAAGGCTACAAAAATGAAGCAATATATATATTTCGAGTAACTAGCTTTTGGTATTATTAAGGGGGGCCAAGGTCCCTGTAATGAATGTAATGCAGATGTTAGTACTAGGTTCTATCAAGTGTTGCAGTAAAATGGTAACTGTACACAGGTAAATTTTAGTAAGATGAATATGTATAGTGCAGGTTTTGAAGTTAATTTCCCCTGTTTTCCTCTGTTTCCACTGAAAAGATCATAGGTGTTGTCAGTTCAACTGAAGTGAGGTGACAACTTGATGGAACTAGAAGATGTAATGTCTTTATATCATTATATCTTCTTCACATTTCAGATGAATGGAAGTTTTTAAAGCCAAGATTAGTTATAGTTTGTCCAAAACAGGAAAAAATTAAGCTCTGTAAACTTGTTTATCAACACTCTTTTTTTGCTATAAATTATGCTTAACCTTAATTATGAATGGATATACATTAATGTAGAAATTCCGCTTAATATTCAAACCTATCAGAAGCTGAAAATTAAAATACTTACCGAAAGTGCTCCAGTCTAACTATATTCCATAGACTTTGGGGATGGGGCAATTGTCAAACTACTCGATGTTTTGCTGCAAAATGCGATTCCATTTTATTTTATGTCGCAGACTCACATTACAATTTTTAATTTACTCACCAGAAGTAACATATAGTCAGACACCAAGGCTAAATCTACGCACATAATACCGCAACATCGAATAGATCAGTGGAAATTGGAATAGGTCATGAAATTTAAATCTAATACGAGTGATTTGAACGGGTGCAAATACACTTAAAATATCAGAGTTCGTGAGCGCGATAAGATAGCTCAAGTGGTAAGAACTTATCTTTTATCGTCCTAGGGTTCGATTCTCGCTCACCCTGAAATTTCTGAGAACACATACTCACATGTAAATCCATATAAGTCTAATTAGTCAAAAAAAAAATATCAGAGTTCGTAAATTCGATATGCACACTGATGAATTCTTGATTCAGTTCGCAATCATCACGTAAAAAAAAAATTCGATAAATGTCGTGCAACTACGAATTTTAGTAGTTTATTTAAAATTTTGATAAATATGTATTAGCTTACGACCCGTGCGATGCATGAATTATTTTTAATAATTGTTATTTTTATTATTTATGTTTTAATATTTTATTAATTGTATTTGTTAAAAAAATAAGTAGGCGTGTTAAACTTTTTTAGATAATTAAAACTATTAGAATAGATTTTAAAATAAATAAGTAATGGTTTGTCCGTGATATTTTTGGAAAAAAAAGGGGCGTTAGTAAGGAAAAAATACAAAAAATAACATGTTTTAGTTGAAAAATGTAATTATCCATAATTAAAAGTATTAAAATTGGTTTTAAAATAAATAAGTAAGGGTTGTATAAATAAGGTAAATATCGTACCAAAAAACAAGTACCAAAACTTTTAATGTTTCGTCTTTAATAATACTAGCTTAAAACCCGTGCGATGCACGAATTGTTTTTAATAATTGTTAATTTTATTATTTATATTTTATATTTTATTAATTGCGTTTGTTCAAAAAAATAAGTAGGTGTGTTAAACTTTTTTAATAATTAAATGTATTAAAATATATTTTAAAATAAATAGGTAACGGTTTACCGGTGATATTTTGGAAAAGGAGGGATTTTAGTAAGGAAAAGAGAAAAAATAACATGTTTTCGTTGAATTTTAAAATATAAAAGTAACGGTTTGCCCGTGATATTTTTGGAAAAAAAAGGGTTTTAGTAAGAAAAAATAGAAAAAGTGACATGTATTAGTTGAAAAAGGTAATTGCTAATTAAAAATATTAAAATAGGTTTTTAAAATAAACAGGTAAGGGTTTGCCCATGATATATTTGGAAAATGAGGGATTTTAGTAAGGAAAATAGAAAAAATAACATGTTTTAGCTGAAAAAGGTAATTGCCAGTGGTTTTTTTTTAGAAAAAAGAGGGGATTTTGTTAGAAAAAATATAAAAAAGTGACATGTTTTAGTTGAAAAAGATAATTGCCAATTAAAAGTATTAAAATAGATTTTTTAAATAAATAAGTAAGGATTTGCCCGTGATATATTTGGAAAAAAAGGATTCTAGTAAGGAAAATAGAAAAAGTAACATGTTTTAGCTGAAAAAGGTAATTGTCCGTGACTATTTTAGAAAAAGAGAGGATTTTGTTAGAAAAAGTAATGTATTTTAACTGAATTAGTAACTGATTGTAATATTTTTATAATAATTAAATAAATAATTAAATAAGGCAAGGTAAATTCTTTATATAATTAAAAGCATTAAAATAGGTTTTAAAATAAATAGGTAAGAGTTTGTCCGTGATTTTTTGGAAAATAACGGGTTTTAGTAAGGAAAAATTGAAAAGGACATATTTTAGTTGAAAAGGAAAATTGTCCGTGATATTTTTGAAAAAGTTGGGGATTTTGTTAGGAAAAATAGAAAAATAATGTTTTAACTCAAAAAGGTAATTAATATTTAATTTAATTATAATTTTAACTCTTTAAAAGCATTAAAATAGGTTTTAAAATAAATCAGTAAGGGCTTGCCCGTGATATTTTTGGAAAATGAGGGCTTTTAGTAAAGAAAAATAGAAAAATTATATTTTTTAAGTTGAAAATGATAATTTCCCGTGATATTTTTGTAAAAGGAGGAGATATTGTTAGAAAAAATAGAAAATTAATGTATTTTAGAAGAAAAAAGTAATTATTATTTAATATTTTTTATGAATAAGTAAGGGTGTTAGGATTTATGGGTGATAGCCTAGAGACAACTTAACTAGATGTTTAGCAATACTTAATTTTATTAAGTAGAACATACTGTCTCAGCCAGAGTATGTTCTTGTAACCAATTAGTTTACTGTCATAAATTGATTGTATATCTTGGAAGAAGTTCATTCATTTGTTCAAGCCTCAAAGAGTACATTAGGTCGACAGCAAGAATAAAAGTTACTGTCATGTCATTGACAGTAAGGTTACAAGAAGACAACATGTTGCAAGTCATGACAACATATCCACTCTGACAACAACATTGACGGAAGCCTGGAGACAGCAACATTCTTCTATCCTGACAACAAGTTTGGAACTCCTGACAGCAACATTGGCGGGGATTTCTTACTGTCATCAAAAGCACATTCTTGTGACAACAAACTTGGCAGTTCAGGTCACTGTCTCAAAGGGATTCATTTTGAATTGGGGATCTACCCAGTCAAACATGTGACATATTAGATGTTCAAGAAACAGGCGTGCTGCAGTATCCCAATACTGTATCAGACCTGCAAAGACTACGACAGAAGCTTGAGAGATAACAAGACAAAGCTTACCAATTCGAGAGTATGACAAATCAACATCTACTGGGATTTTGTTAGCTTAATTTAGAATGTATCTAGATTGCTTTTTATGTACTGATAACTCTGATTGTATTGCAATTTAGGAAAGTCACATGGGTATGAAAGTTGTAAGGAGCTGCCATAAGAAAATGACAGCAGCTCCACAAACCCGTGATGAAAGAGATAGAAGTAAGATACATAGACTATCTCTCATTCTAAGTCTTGGAGATCTGAAGAATCGAAGCTTGAGAAAAACCCATTTTTCTCAAGGTTGTAGCAACACTTTGTAAAATAAATAAAATATTTATTTTGTGAGAATAGCTTGAGTAAACTACTTATGTTTGCATTTCTTCTACTGATAAATCTTAATCTTTGTTTTAGTTGTTGAAACAGAGATTATAATTTATCAGTATTGCATTCAACCCCCCCTTCTGCAATGCTCAAGGACCAACAACTGGTATCAGAGCAACAGATTGACATACAAATCTGTGATCATGACGAGTGCGCAGAAGTCAAGTAGTATCAGGATTCCAACCTTTGATAAAGAGAACTACAACATATGGAAGAGAAAAATCTTGTTGTTTATCAAAGCTGCAAATCCACTATACATGGGAATCCTCGAGAATGGTCCCTTTTTTCCTCAGAAGGAAGTTCAAGCCTCGACGGTGAATGGTGTCGTTGTTGCAGCACACTGGGTCGCCAAGAAACCTTCAGAATTTATAGAAGGAGAAAAAGAAAAGGTAGCTCTAGATGATTATGTGCAACTCATCTTGCTTGATTCTCTCACCTTGGACAAATCCATGTGTGGGAAAGTCATTGGATGCACAACAACCAAAGAGATGTGGAACAAAATCGAACTGTTCTGCGAAGGAAGTGAAGAGGTTAGAGAAAATCAAAGACAAATTCTTGTATCTCAATATGAAGCCTTCATGGCAAAACCTGGTGAAGAACTAACACAAATGTTTGAAAGGTTCAACAAACTTCTAGCTGAACTACAGATTCATGGTAAGTTCTATGAAAAGAAAGAAATCAATGTTAAGTTCTTGCTCACTCTTCCTGAGCATCTTGAATACAGAGTTACAGCAATCAGAGAAGGAAGAGACCTGAACAATGTTTCTCTTAAAACATTATATGGTGTGCTCAAGTCATATGAACTTGAACTCTTTCAGAAAAGAGCCATACAAAGTGGATCAAAAGGCAAAATGGCAAATATGTCTGGTGCTCTTGTAGCTCATGAGCCAAAGATCACCCAGCCAAGTGAAGCAATGCAAATCACACAACTAACTTAAGTGTCATCTCTAAAGATTGAAGAGGTGGTGGATCATGAGGAGAAGTTGGTGCTGCAACTTAATGAGGTTGAAGATGAAGACTTCTATACTGTAGAAGAGATGGAAAGTATGGACAATCCAACCATGGCTTATATGGCTAAGAAATTCAGGAACATAAGATTCAAAAGAGACAAGCCGTACAAGCCTCAGGGTCAAACATCTAAGTTCAACAAAGGGATACAAGACAGGGATGGTGGATAGATCAAAGTTTAGATGCTACAACTACAATAAACCTGGTCATTTTGCTATAGAATGTAGAAAGCCAAAACAAATCCAGAAAATGGACAAAGGATCTAGTGGACAGTTCAAGAAAGGACAAGGAAGGACCTATGTGGCTGAAGGAAAATGTTGGGATGAATCTGATGATGAAGAAGAGGAAGAGTATGTGAACTTAGCCCTCGTGGCTAAATCTGATGATGTTTCATCAAGCTCCTCAAGTCAGGTACCATCACTTATTTTACTTGATATGTCTAAAGATGAATATAAGCAAACTGTTGAAGAATTGAGTGCTGAAATGTTTAACATCCATACCAGTTTAATTGCTGCAAATGAAGAAATTGCTAGGCTAGTTAAACTGAATGAAACACTCAAATCTGAAAATGAAATGCTTTTGCTTAAGACCAGTCCATTAGATTCCTTAACTCAAGAAAATGCTATACTTAAAAATGACATAGTCTGTGCTAAGGAGATAGAGGAGTTTTTGAGAAATGAGATCACTGAAAATGAATTCAAGCTTAAGGCTTTCAGGAACTCATCCAAGCTAATTCAAGATTACAATGAGAAACACACTGGGAATCAGAAAGTTGGAGTAGGTTTTGTTTATGGTAGAAGACCTGGAAAGGAAACTGTGGATCATGATTATTCAAATGGTGTTACTGTCAAACCTCACATCCCCAAAAAGGTTCACAGACCAATTTTAAAGAATGCGGAAATTGAGTTTGATGAGGAAGCCATGCTCATCAAGCAACAACTCCTTGATGAAGATGAGAGTGTTGACAGCAAACCTAATGAAGAAAAAGATACTGTCAAAATTCCCAAGACAGTAACTTTGCCAAACGATCTGACAGAATGTTCCAAAGATGCTGTCATTAAAGCTGGCCCAATCATAACCTTTGGAGACAACAACAAAGGTTACACTGTGGGATATGGCTGTTTGGAAATTGGAAATGTTGTCATCAATGATATTGATCTTGTTGATGTATTAAAGCACAATCTACTCAGTGTCAGCCAATTCAGTGACAAAGGATTTAAGGTTGACTTTGATATGATGTTTTGCAACATCTATCACAAGAAAGATGGAAGCCTTTCTCTTAAAGGAGTGAGGAAATGAAGCTTGTTTGTTGTTGATCTAAGTTCAACAAAGAAGGACAAAATCTACTGTATCTACAGTAAAGCTACTGTTGGTGACATCATGCTTTGGCATAGGAAACTCTCTCATCTCAACTTCAATACTATGAATATGCTAATGAAGAAGGAGCTTGTAATAGGACTACCTCAACAGGAATTCTTTCAAGGACTGTGTGAGGATTGTCAAATTGGAAAATTGAGAAGAGCTGTGCACAGGACAAAGCAAGAAAACACCAACACTGATGTTGCCCAGTAAATAACAATTGTAGAAGGGGGTTGAATACAATTGTATAAGATTCTCGACTTTATATAACACAAATATGAAAGATCAATAACAATAACAATAACAGCTTTATTAACTTTGATATAAAACTGTTACAAACTCTCTTAAGAAATTCTGATGTTCTTAAGAGCTGCTAGCTTACAAAAACTCTCTCAAGAAATTCTGTTCTTAAGAGCTTCTCTCCGATTATGTTCTCTCTCGAATGAAATACATAAATCGAAACCAAAACTGTGTTTATATAGTGCACACAGCTTCTCTATCAATAACAAGATAAATCCTAATCATAACAAAGATAGAAACATATCTTTAATCGATAGCTGCATTCTACAAACCAGGAACAAACTTCCATGTTTATCTAGACTCCAAATATAACTCGAAGTAGGAATCCTGATCAGCTTCAAGTCCTGATGATCAAACCTGATCATAGTCTGAGTAGGAATCCTGATGATCAATAAGATACTGACGCTTGATCAAATACTGATGACCATGCAATACTGATGACGTCAGCAATCCTGATCAGTTGAGTCTAGCTTCTGACGATCATTGAATTCTGATCTAACAATCTCCCCCAATCTCATACTTTGTGAAATAAAGTATAGATTCCAAATATTCAATGATGTCAAAAACATGTATCAAAATGTACGAGTATCTTCAGAAACAACTTATCTGTTTAAGCTTTGTGATAGAACAGATTCATCTTCAAGAAGTTGGATAATAAACTTTCTTCTTTTTCTTCAAGAATTTGAATCAGTCTTTCCTTAAGATTTCTGAGTTCTTCATCTTCCTCATTAATCTGGTAGATAGCTGCTCTGAGATTCTGTATGGAGTTTCTCTGTAGACTGTGCTCTTCAAGCAAAAGATAAGCAATTTCCTTCCCATCAGGATTGAGAGAAAGATGAGTCATGCCAAAATTTACTTCTTTAACAGCAGTACCCCTTTGCATTTCCACATCCTGACCTCTTTGATTTAAGTACATGGGAGTATAATTACCATCGAAATTACTGTTTCCATCCAGTCTTCTTCTTATAGTTGACAAAATCATGTCACTCCATTCTTTGTACACTTGGTTCTTCCATCTTAACAGATAGTGAACATATTTCAGTTCCTGTGTAATTTTCATCAGCAGATCTTGAATAGATAGAATCTTCACACTACCATCTTTCATGAAGTACAGAAGCTTTTCTTTCTTTTCAAAACCATCATGACAATCTATAACTATATCAACAGCTAATAAATTGTTCAGGTTTTCAGAAGTTAAAGTACCTCCAATTTCTGTCAAGGAGTAAGGATCAACATATGACATATTCAGATATTCACCATCTCTGTGTCCAATACCTCCTCTTGAATTACTTGACAATTGCTTCAGATTTGAAAACATCTTTAACCAGAGTGCTTTTGATCTAACCATATCAGACAAATCAACAACACTTGAAGCGCTTGTAATAATTCCACCAGACTGAAAATTGATAGGTGTATCACAACTTAATGTGCTAATATGTTTCCACTTCTTATCCTTTTCCTTTTCAAAAACATAGCTTCTTTCCAGTAAAGATTCTTGTCTGCTTGAATTTCTCCATTTTCTTTCATTTGAAACTTTAAGCCTTTGTAGATAGAGATTAAAATCTTCATTTGTTCTCTTTGTAATATCTCTTCTTATGGCTTCTTCTTCTTCATCTACTTCTTTGTTGTGACAATCAACAACAGTAGATAAGATTATCAAATCAACCTCTTGCAGAATTTCAGATTCGTCAGGATCTTGAATATTGTCAGGATTAGAATCTTCAATTTGATTTGTATTGCTGAGAGTTGATTTACTTGATTTTCTTTTCAATTCAGGTTCTTCTTCAACAAATTCCTTGTCTTCTTTCTCCATGATATCCTTGATAACAGGATCTATTAGATTTTGTGAAGCTTCAGGAATTTCTTCAATTCTTAATGCTCTAGACCTTGTCTGTCTAGGTACTGTTTGAGTTGAAGAACCTCTTCTATTTCTTCTAGCACCTCTCCTACCTCTGCTTCCTCTACCTCTAGCAGAAGCAGTATAGCTTTCCATTGTCTCTCTTTGTAATCTCAAGAAATCTTCATGTGAGAGATCTGGATATTCTTCACTTGCTGTAGAGAGTGCTTTTCTGGCAAATAATTGTTGAACTCTTTTATCAGTGTGATAAAGAGTAACAATTCTACCGTCTTTTGTAGAAAACTTCTGGAATAAGTTTGATGCATCTTCAGGATTATCAATAATCACATCTTCATCACCTTCAGGAATTGTAGCAAGAATGTGTCCATGACCAGGTGTCAGGATTTGATCTTCCGTCAGGATCTGAGATTGCACCAATGTTCTTACTGTCTTAACTCCAGAATCAGAAACATGAGTTGACTGCGTAGTCTGACTTTGAGAAGTTTGAATTGTAGACTTCAAAACCGCAGCATCAGAGGTTTCTCCTTGTATCACTTTGTCACCACCATCATCTCCAGTATCATCATCATTATTTCTTAATACTAGATCAGGTGTACATTTTGTCTGAATAACCTTCTCCCCCTTTTTGACATCAGGATTTGACAATAATTGCAAAATTAAGGAAAGAGAGGCTTGAATTTCAGTTACCTTAGTATCCAGAGAATCAATTCTTTGATTGATTGAGGTTTGTTCTGAAACAACAGATTTCACTTGGGATTCCACTACCCTTAGTTGTAAAGTAGTAGGCACCTTTGTAAAATTATTAAAGATATCAGTCCTCACTTTTTCAGTTGAACCCTTGATAGAATCAATCTCACTTTTCAGGCTTTTGGATAACAGAGTAGTAGCCTTCAGATGATTCTTCAAGTCTTGATTCTCTATAGACTTCACTGCATTATAGGCATGTTCAATAGCAGAAGAAAAACTGATAGATTCATCAGAATTGTGCCATGAATTGTTCCATTCATTCTGTCTAAATGCCTCTGCAGGATCAAAGGAAGGAGTAGAAAAATCTTGTCTCTGATCTTTCCCAGTGAAAGCATTGCTAGCCATATATGTACTTGATGAACCAAAATTAGTTCCAAGACTAATCTTGAGTGCTGTAGCAAGCTATTCCTTCTCTTTTCTATTCTCATTATCATCATCACTATCATCATCAGAATTATCATCATCAGAACCATGAGATATATCAGGATCAGGAATTGCAATACCTTTCATTTTATCCTGTGATTCTGAGATAGGATGATCCATTGGTCTTGAACGAAGTGGCTGTATCAAAATAGGCTCAGTATCAGGAGCACCACTAACGTCAGGATGAACATCGTCAGGATTTGATATGCTTGCATCAGTATTTGCTACCAATGGTTCTTGTGGAGCTTGAGGTTCAGAAGCTGCTTCAACACTTTGAGCTAAAGGTTCTTGTGTGCTTCCCTCATTGACAATGTTCTCGACCAATCTTTCAACAGAAGCTGTAGCTTTGCCTGCATCTTCACTTTGAGAAGATGGTTCTTGTGTAGCTGGAATGTTGATGTCTTCATTCTCCCTTTGAGAAAATGGTTCTTGTGTGACCATTCCACTAGCTAAGCCTTCACCCAAACTTTGATTGAGTGGTTCTTGTGTGGCAGGATCAACAATAGCTGCTGAATTACTCTGAAATTCAGGTTCTTGTGGGCTTGATCCTTTCAGCTTCTTCTGTCTCTGATAGACTAACTCTTCTGCATTCCTCTTTTTCTTTGATGTAGGTGTAAGACCAACCAAGGAAGCAGTTGTAGAAACCTTCTCCCAAGAATGTCCTCGAATCTGAGATGGAGAGGCTGGAGAGTCTGATATAGAGACAACTTTTGTTGCTGCATCAGGAATACTAACATCAGGATTTGATGTCTGAATATCAGTATCCTTCATTTGCACTGTCAAAGGAATATGATACCTGCTCTTTGATAATTTCCTTGTCTTTTGTGGTTTTGATAAAAGTACCACAGCTTTAGTAGCAGTATCAGCAACTTCCTTGTTCACATTCATCACAGAGGATATAGGTAAGTCATCCTCTGAATCACTTTCATCAATCAACCTTAACTTCCTTTTCACA
This sequence comes from Heracleum sosnowskyi, assembly GCA_030848705.1. NCBI lineage: Eukaryota > Viridiplantae > Streptophyta > Magnoliopsida > Apiales > Apiaceae > Heracleum > Heracleum sosnowskyi. The sequence goes on from CM061238.1 coordinate 9,863,613, forward strand.
GGAACATTCTTAACAACCTTATCAGCTTTCTTGACCAGGACCCCTTGTACACCCCCTTGTATCTTCTTTTTAGTGAGTGGTGTAGAGGAAAAATCCTTTGAACCTGATTGCCTTCCAGACACATCAGTTCTAGCTGATTTCTTTGAGTTTACAACTAAAGTCTTTTGAGAGACAGTAGAGGTGGTTGTTAACTGTTTAGACTGTTTAGGTTGCATGCTTGTGTCAGGAACAAGGTGGGTTGGACCTTGTACCATAGCATTAGAAAGTAGTCCATAACGAGTAGGCATTTTCTGATGTAAGAAAAACCTAACCTCATCAGGAATAAAAGCATTTCCGCACAAAATATTTTGCCATATCAGGATTAAAAAAAATATTCAATAAGATTAAAATAAAATTTTATTTAAGAAAACAAAATTTATTTTAACAATCCTGAATAGCGTTTTGGTTTAAGAAAAATAACCAAATTAATGGTCATAGAATTAAAACACGCTTACCAGCAAACGAGGCAAAAATATTTATGGAAAACCGAACCGTCTCATCGAGATTGTAGAAATGACCTGCACCCTTAATACACATTCTCTATAAAAGAGAACTGTTAAGCATAATCATCATATATCTATTAAAACACAAACCCTCTCCAGAGAAAAACTTACGAAAACCTTTCACCTTCTTTGTTTTTCAATGGCTGCCAATAATCAAACCAACATACCTGATGAAGAGCTTGACTTGATTTGGCAGGAGATGGAGGAGGCTCTTGCTGATATGGAGATGATAAATAATAAACTCTGTTAATAATGAAATTGAAATTGATAATTAAGACTGAAAACTTAATCAAAGACTAAGTAATAATCTAATTGTCCAGAGTCTACCAGGAGTGTTGATGACAAATTAGCATAGAACCTCTGGTTTTCATACCAGCTTCAATCATCTGAGCATCAGGATTTGACCAGTTGACTTCCTGTCAGGATTCAGTCCTATCAGGATTTGATCAAAGATACATACCTTTCTGAATAACCATCAGGATTTGACAGTTATCAGGATTTCCTCTCTGTAGCTTTCCCTCAGAAATTCTCAAAATTCATCATTCCAAGTTCATTCACCAACTTATTGAAAGTAGCTTCAGGTAGTGGCTTGGTGAATATATCAGCTAGTTGTTGATCAGTAGGAACAAAGTGAAGTTCAATTGTTCCTTCCAGAACCTTTTCTCTTATAAAGTGATATCTGATACTTATGTGTTTAGTAAGAGAATGCTGAACTGGATTTCCTGTCACTGCAATAGCACTTTGGTTATCACAATAAATAGGGATTTTTGAGTATGACAGGCCATAATCTAACAACTGATTTCTCATCCACATTATCTGAGCACAACAACTTCCTGCAGCAATGTACTCAGCTTCTGCAGTTGAAGTGGAAATAGATTTCTGCTTTTTACTGAACCATGAAACTAGTCTTCCACCCAAAAACTGACAACTTCCTGAAGTACTTTTCCTGTCTATTTTGCATCCTGCAAAATCAGCATCTGAATAACCACACAACCCAAAATCTGATTCCCTTGCATACCAAAGGCCAAGTGAAGGAGTGCCTTTGAGATATCTGAAAATTCTTTTGACTGCAATCAGGTGTGGTTCTCTAGGTTTTGCTTGAAATCTTGCACATAGACAGGTTGCAAACATGATATCTGGTCTACTGGCAGTGAGATACAATAAAGAGCCAATCATTCCTCTGTAGTGAGTTACATCTACCTCTTCACCTTGATCAGGATCAAGTTTGGTAGCTGTAGCTATGGGAGTTGAAGCAGGAGTACTGTCTTGCATGTTAAACCTTGTCAGTAAATTCCTTGTGTATTTAGACTGATTAATAAAAATCCCTTCATCAGTCTGTTTAACTTGAAGACCCAGAAAGTAACTCATTTCTCCCATCATGCTCATTTGATATCTTGACTGCATAAGCTTGGAAAACTTTTCACACAGCTTATTGTTTGTTGACCCAAAAATGATATCATCAACATAAATCTGAACTAACAGTAACTCCTTACCATGATTCAAATAAAATAGAGTTTTATCAATTGCACCTCTTTTGAATCCACTTTCCAGTAAGAATTGAGCTAAGGTTTCATACCATGCTCTTGGAGCTTGCTTTAGTCCATAAAGTGCCTTATCCAGTCTGTAGACATGATCTGAATATTTAGGATCAATGAAACCAGGAGGTTGTTCAACATAAACTTCTTCCTCCAGTTCACCATTTAAGAAAGCACTTTTAACATCCATCTGGAAAACCTTGAATTTCTTATGTGCCGCATAAGCAAGAAATATCCTGATGGCTTCTAGTCTTGCAACAGGAGCAAAAGTTTCATCATAGTCAATTCCTTCTTGTTGGGAATACCCCTTTGCAACTAGTCTAGCTTTGTTTCTGATAATGACTCCATCAGAATCAGTCTTGTTCTTGAAAATCCACTTTGTACCAACAATTGATCTATTCTTTGGTCTTGGTACCAGTTTCCAGACTTCATTCCTTTCAAATTCATTCAGTTCTTCTTGCATTACAGTAACTCAATCAGCATCTTTAAGTGCATCTTCAACTTTCTTAGGCTCCTCCTTGGATAGAAAGTTATTATATAAACATTCATTCTGAGTTGCACTTCGTGTTTGAACACCTGCATCAGGATCTCCAATTATCAAATCAGGAGTATGATCTTTTGTCCATTTCCTTGCTGGTGTCAAATTGTTTCTTGAAGTAGATGCTCCCCCTGGATTGGTGTTATCTTGATTGAAAGAATTTGATTGATTTGAAGCTCTCCCTGAATTATTGCTATGCCCTCCTGATGTGTTATCAGGATCTTCACTTGAATCAGTATCTGAAGAATTATGTCCTGATGATTGAGTTGACTCTGAACTTGTAGTTGAATGCCGTTGCTCCCCCTCAACATTAGCACTACTAGTTGTATTACTGTTGTTTGCATCATCAGTATTAGCACCATCAGTACCTGGTGAGTCATCAGGATTTGGTGACCCGTCAGTACTGGATGAATGGACAGGATCTGATTCACTTTCTTCAGGTTCCTTGGAAGCTTCATTTTCAAATAACAATCTATCATGCGAGTCTTCAATGATTCCAGTTATCTTCTTATCATCAAAAGATACATGTTTTGACTCCATGACAGTTCTTGTTCTCAAATTAAAAACTCTGAAGGCTCTTGATGTAGGATAACCTATGAATATTCCTTCATCAGCCTTTGTTTCAAATTTCCCTAGCTGTTCAGGATGAGTTCTGAGAACAAAACATTTACAGCCAAACACATGCAAATGCTTCAGACTTGGTTTCTTCTCTTTGAGTGACTGATAAGGAGTGACACAATGCCTGTTTATCAATGTGAGATTTTGTGTATAGCATGCTGTGTTGACTGCTTCTGCCCAGAAATATGTAGGTAATTTAGCTTCTTCCAACATAGTTCTGCCAGCTTCAATAAGAGTTCTATTCTTCCTTTCTACTACTCCATTTTGCTGAGGTGTGCCAGGAGCAGAGAATTGTTGAATGATTCCTTTGTATTTGCAGAATTCTTCCATCTTTGAATTCTTAAATTCAGTACCATTATCACTTCTCAGAATCTTGACTTTGTACTTTGTGGTTGTCTCAATCATCCTCACATGATCCAACAGAACTTCAGGAGTTTCATCTTTTCTATGCAGAAAATACACCCAGGTGAATCTAGAATATTCATCAACAATTACAAGAGTGTACCTTTTCTTACTGATGGACATGATGTTGACTGGACCAAACAGATCAAGATGTAGCATGTGATATGGTTCTTCAATAGAGGATTCTGATTTACTCTGGAATGATGTCCTTCTTTGTTTTGCTTTTTGGCATGCATCACAGAGTCCATCAGGTGTATATAAGACATTAGGTAATCCTCTTACTAACTCTTTCTTAACCAACTCATTGATGTTGCTGAAGTTGAGATGAGAAAGCTTCTTGTGCCAATTCCAACTTTCATCTACTGAAGCTTTACTGATGAAACATGTAGGGGAGCCATCAGTATCTGAGAGAATGTTGGCTTCATATATGTTACCATGCCTGTAGCCAGTTAGTGCTATCTTCCCTGTTGCTTTACTGACTACTTCACAATGTGTGGAATAGAAATTGACATGATAACCTCTGTCAGTGATTTGACTAATACTCAACAAGTTGTGTTTTAGTCCCTTCACTAGAGCTACTTTTTCAATGATGACATTTCCAATGATTATATTGCCATATCCCAAGGTTTGTCCAATGTTGCCATCTCCATAAGACACAGTTGGGCCAGCTTTTTCCTCATATTCTGATAACAGGGCTTTGTTTCCAGTCATGTGCACAGAACATCCACTATCCATGACTAACACATTTTTCCTTTTACCCTTATCATCAGGAGCAGCAGTTACATCAGCATTGGCCATTAACGCATAGTTGACTACCTCAGTATCAGATTCTGAGGAAGAGTCCATCCAATCCTTGCTTGATGTGATGAGTGCCTTTGTCTTGTTGCATTCAGAAGCAAAGTGACCCATACCATTACATTTGTAGCATCTAACCTTTGACTTGTCAAATTTGCTACCCTTGCTGTCCTTTTTGATATACTTGTCTTTGTCTGCTTTGAAGGTCTTTTTCTGAAAGTTGCCTTGTCTTCTATTCTTCCTGAACTTCATCCTTATGAAGTTTCTGACAATCATAGCAACCATCTCTTCCATGTCTGAATCAGAAGATTCATCACCAGTATTGGCATCAGGATTGCCATCAGTATCTGATGAAGAGTCGTCAGGATCTGACTCAGCTACTCTTGCTTTCCTTCTAGAGACCTCCATAGCTTTCCCTTTTGATTTTGCTTCTACATTCAAAGCAATTGACTTTGCCTTGCTGCTTTTCTTGTTCTTTCTCTGTTGAACTTCAAGATCATAAGTTCTTAGCATCCCATAGATCTCATCAAGAGACACAATGTTCAGATCATACTGGTGTCTAATGATTGAGGTCTGAGTATCCCATTCTTCAGGTAAAGCTCTAAGAAACTTGGTGTTTGAATCTTCAGTTTCATATACTTTGTCAACTAAGGATAAGCTGTTCAATAGTGTCAGAAATCTATCATATAGATCAGTCAGGCTCTCTTCAGGTCTTGCATCGAATTGTTCATATTCTTGAATCAAAAGAGCCCTTCTGTTTTTCTTAACAGATGCAGATCCCTGGCACTGAGTTTCCAAAGTATCCCAGATTTCTTTTGAAGACTTGCATGCAATCACTCTGTTTGACATAACAGCATCAAGGCTATTATGCAAGATATTCTTTATCTTTGGTTCCCTGAGTACATGAGCTTTTTCTTCTGGAGTCCATTCAGCTTTAGCTTTGACCACATAATGTTCTGGTACTGTATCTGTTTGTTCTATGAACTTTGTTGGTATATATGGTCCATCACGAATCCTGTCCAAGTAGTCGGGATCCATAGCCTCCAGGTACATCAGCATCTTTACCTTCCATGTAGGATATTCTGATATCTTCAAGATGGGAATCTTCATGCTTTCATACTTGGTTGTCGACATCTTTAGATCGTATCTGATTCAGAATTAAATCAGTTTGCTCTGATACCAATTGTTGCCCAGTAAATAACAATTGTAGAAGGGGGTTGAATACAATTGTATAAGATTCTCGACTTTATATAACACAAATATGAAAGATCAATAACAATAACAATAACAGCTTTATTAACTTTGATATAAAACTGTTACAAACTCTCTTAAGAAATTCTGATGTTCTTAAGAGCTGCTAGCTTACAAAAACTCTCTCAAGAAATTCTGTTCTTAAGAGCTTCTCTCCGATTATGTTCTCTCTCGAATGAAATACATAAATCGAAACCAAAACTGTGTTTATATAGTGCACACAGCTTCTCTATCAATAACAAGATAAGTCCTAATCATAACAAAGATAGAAACATATCTTTAATCGATAGCTGCATTCTACAAACCAGGAACAAACTTCCATGTTTATCTAGACTCCAAATATAACTCGAAGTAGGAATCCTGATCAGCTTCAAGTCCTGATGATCAAACCTGATCATAGTCTGAGTAGGAATCCTGATGATCAATAAGATACTGACGCTTGATCAAATACTGATGACCATGCAATACTGATGACGTCAGCAATCCTGATCAGTTGAGTCTAGCTTCTGACGATCATTGAATTCTGATCTAACAACTGAATCACTCAAGCTGATTCACATGGATCTTTTTGGCCCAGTAAATGTTCCATCCTTAGCCAAAAAGAGATATGCATTGGTCATGGTGGATGACTACTCTAGGTACACTTGGGTAAAGTTTCTAGAGTTAAAAGATGAATCTGCTCAAGAAATCATTGATCACATAAGAGTTCTGGGCAGAACTCCAAATGCCAAAGTTCAAATCTTAAGAAGTGATAATGGTACTAAGTTCAGAAATGCATCACTTGGAAATTTCTGCAAAGATGAAGGCATTGTACAACAATTCTCTGCTACCAGAACACCACAGCAGAATGTAGTTGTGGAAAGGAAGAACATGACCCTCATTGAAGCTGCTAGAACTATGTTGCATGATGCAAAATTACCAACATATTTCTGGGCAGTGGCAATCAACACAACTTGTTACACACAAAATAGAACCTTAATCAACAAGCCTAATGGAAGCACCCTTTACTATTTGTTGACTGAGAAGAAACCCACTGTCAAATACTTTCATGTATTTGGAAGTAAGTGCTTCATGAAAAAGGACAACCATGAAAAGAAAGGAAAGTTTGATACTAAAGCTTATAAGGCATTTTCATGGGATATGGGATAGAAAGGACATCTTACATAGTTTATGTCATAGAACACAAGATCATTGAAGAAAGTGTGAATGTCACATTTGATGAAACCAGGTTTCCAGGGCTGCATGAAGATGACTAAATGCAGACATTTAGTTTTGAAAATCAAGGATACTTGGAAGAAGAAGAAATTATTGATGAAGAGCCCAGTTATACTCAAACTGTTGATCTTGAGAAAGATGTTGTCAATACTAATGATGTTAATCAAACTCCAGCACAGTCACAGACCATTTCAACTAATCTTCAAAATGACGGTGACTCTAGAGATAATGAAGAGCATGGTGGAGACAACTGCACTGGTGAAGATTCAATTCCTCAAACTGGAGCTGATCTATAAGATCAAAACAGAAGCTTGCCCAGAACCACAAAATGGAACAAGGATCACACTAATGATCTAATCACTGGTAATCCTTCCACTGGGGCAAGAACAAGGAATAATGTCTCTGCTGACAGTATGTTCTCATGTTTTCTGTCTCAAATAGAACCAAAAACAACTGATGAAGCATATTGTTGGATTCTGATTGGGTGATTGCCATGCAAGAAGAACTCAACTAGTTTGAAAGAAATAATGTATAGAAGCTGGTTCCAAGACCAAAAGGAAAATCAGTCATTGAGACAAAGTGGGTATTCAGAAACAAACTGGATGAAAGTGGAATTGTGACAAGAAACAAAGCAAGGCTAGTAGCTAAAGGTAACTGTCAACAGGAAGGAATAGATTATGATGAGACATTTGCACCTGTTGCTAGACTTGAAGCCATAAGGATCTTTCTAGCTTTTGCTGCACACTGTAACTTCAAAGTGTTTCAGATGGATGTCAAAAGTGCCTTTCTTAATGGAGAGTTGGAGGAAGAGGTGTATGTTGAACAACCACCTTGATTTGAAGATTCTGAATTGTATAACTTTGTATACAAACTGTTCCTAGCACTATATGGATTGAAACAAGCTCCCAGAGCTTGGTATGATACACTCTCTACCTTTCTATTAGAAAATCAATTTATAAGAGGTGTAGTAGACAAAACTCTATTCTACAAGCATCATGGCAAAGACATCATTCTGGTTTAAATCTATGTTGATGACATTATCTTTGGATCTACAAATGAAAAACCGTGTGAAAAGTTTTCATCTCTAATGAGAAACAAATATGAGATGAGCCTGATGGGAGAACTTTCATTCTTCCTTGGTCTACAAATTCTTCAACAAGATGATGGAATCTTCATATGCCAAGCCAAATATATCAAAGAACTACTCAAAAAGTTCAACTTAGAAGATTCATCACCTGCCACGACTCTCATCTCCACATCAACTAATCTGGATCTTGATCCCAAAGGAAAGAAAGTGGACTCTAGTGCTTACAAAGGCATGGTAGGATCTCTCCTCTACTTAACTGCTAGCAGACCAGACATAATGTTTGCTACATGTCTCTGTGCAAGATTTCAAGCTGATCCAAAGGAGTCACACTTGATTGCTATCAAGAGGATTTTTAGATATCTAAAAGGCACTCATATTCTAGGCCTTTGGTATCCTAAAAATACTGGATTTGATCTAGTTGGGGGTATTATGATTCAGACTATGCTGGATGTAAAATTGACAGAAAAAGTACAACAGGTAGCTGTCAATTTCTTGGTGGAAGATTGGTATCATGGTTAAGCAAGAAACAACATTCAGTCTCTACATCAACTGCAGAAGCTGAATACATTGCAGCTGGAAGTTGCTGTGCACAAATTCTATGAATGAAAAATCAGCTTTTGGATTATGGTCTAGTGTTAAACAACATTCCTATCTTCTGTGACAACACTAGTGCCATAGCCATCTCAGACAACCCTTTTCAACACTCTAGGACAAAGCATATTGATATCAGACATCATTTCATAAGAGAGCATGTTGAACGAGGAACTGTGAAACTGATCTATGTCCCTACAGAAAAGCAACTTGCAGATATCTTCACAAAACCATTGGATGAAGCCACCTTTAACCGGTTGGTAAGTGAATTGGGAATGCTCAATCTAGTATGTTAACTTACTAGTTTTACATTTTCATATTCTCAATGCAGCTTGTGACAGTAGCTTTTGAGTTGCTGTCATGAGAAGTTACTGTCTACATAGTCATTATTCATTTTTGACAGCATGTTTGCTTTGACTATGCTAACTTGAATTTTGTGCTAGTCTTAATTTTGATAGTTAGACTTTGTGTGACATTAACTTGTTTAACTTCAAAATTTGAGAGAAATTGGTCAAGGAAATTGAACTAATTGGTTATATGTGTTTTAATTGTTGAATTAGTGGGGGATATAGCCTTTAATTGCAATATGTGGTAGTTGTATAGGTATTCCATACCTTTCACTTAGTATGCCTATAAATTGAACCTTAGGCCATATTAGTTTCACATTCAGAAAAGGTTAAATGGAAAACAAAGTAGGAATCGAGTACGAGCCTAAGATATGGTGTGAACCCTCACAAGAAGAAGAAGTTCAATCAGAAGCTCTAGGATTAGTTAATGAAATCATTAATAAAAAATTGTAATTCTTAATTGTTAAAATGATTTTGTTAATGAAACTTATCCTATTTTCTTCTATGACTCTTTATCTGTGTGGTATATGTTTGCATTGATTGACTGATCATTCTACTGAGCATGAAAATAAATCCTTGATTAAATTGAATACGTGTAACTGGTGACTCTTAGGTTAAGTAAATTAATGAAAAGATCTATTAAAATTATCGACAGGTATTGTTTTCCGAAAGGGTTACTGTCGTCAAGAAAAGTAACTGTCACGGTATGCCATGACAGTTAGTTTCTTAACAGCAGTGAAAAACATTCTGTCAATAATTTATAAAAGATACTGTCATTAAGGTACTTAACGATGATAGTAAGTTTTCGCGACAATGTTACTGTCAAGCAAAACCTACTATCATCACACCAAAAGTTACTGACAGATTTGTTTCAGCGCACAGGTTACTGTCAAAAGTAGTGGACCGATACAGGTGTAAATTCAACCTCCACGTAGAGAGAGAATAAAGCGAGCAACCCACGTGATGTAGTTACTGGGTTAAGACACGATTTCACTTTTCCCCTTTTTCAGTAAATCATTTGAGCTTCCCTCTTTATTCATCAGTTAATCAAACAAACACAAAGCAAACACAACACTCTTCACTACTCAAACAACTTAATCACCTTCTTTCTTAACTCAATTAGCAAAAATGGCCCCTAAACAATCAATCTCTCAAACTAATTTTGTTGGCATTTACTCATCCAATGATGCTGGTGAGGACTTCAAAGGGCTTGTCTCCTTCATGAACAAGTCCTATCTTGGAAATGCCATTACCTCAACCCCTGTTCTAGATCTAGACAGGATTGAGAAATTTTGGGAGTCAGCTGTTGCTCAAGGCGATGGTGACAATGCAGCCATCAAATTCACAATCAAAGACAACAGTTACACTCTCACCATCCAAGGCATCAATGCAGCCTTGGGTATTGTGTTTGAACAAGGAGAAACCTACAAGGAACTAGCAGATGATGAAACCTTGAAGAAATTCTTCTTGAAAATTGGGTATTCAGGACCCATTCTCGAAGAGGGTACAACAAAGTGGTACCCATCTGGTGAAATGGACAGGAAGTACTTAAGGAAAGAATGGAGCATGATTCTTGATGCAATGGTGAAGGTGTTCTCCACAAAGACCACTGGTTGTAATGGTATACCCACATACATCAAGAAACTCACTCACTCTTTTGCCCATGGTTACAAGGTGGATGTTGGAAAGCTAATCATGGCACACCTCAAAGATGCCATAGGTAAAAAGATCTCTATCTATCCTCGCTTTCTAATGTTGTGTATTAATTCTTTGTGTGGTGTTGATGAAAATGCTCCTCGCTCAGAGGACTGCAATGTTTTAAAAAGTAACACACACACTCAATTCTCACTTCACAAAATTTGAATGCACTTATTCCACTTTGCTTCACACAACAAATGGTCGATCAAGTGCCCAAACTTGATTTCCCATTACCCACTGGGTATGATACTTTCTCTCTCCAGGATGAGGCTGAATTAGACCCAAATTCAGCTAACCCACATTCTACACCATACACTCAGCCTAGGTTCTCTAGACTACCATACACTCAAGTTCTTTTTCAAGAGCAGTACATTTAAGTTTCATCTCTAAATACATGTGTTTAGAATTATCACATTCTATCTGTACTTTTTGCATAAAAGAGAATTCAGTTTCTAAATACTCATTCCTTTTTCTAAGTTCAGACATCTCAGATAAGATCCTAGTATTCTCAGCAGTTTGACTTCTAAAACTAATATGCAATGACTTTAGAAAACGTCTTAACTCAGAAGCATTATCAATATCAAAATCAAAGACAGTATTTAGTACCTTATCCTCAGGAATAGCAGTATCATCAGTATTGGTCATTAAGGCATAGTTGACCACCTCAGTATCAGATTCTGAAGAAGAGTCCATCCAATCCTTGCTTGCAGTAATGAGTGCTTTAGCCTTCTTGCACTCAGTTGCAAAGTGCCCCATTCCATTACATTTGTAGCATCTAACCTTTGACTTGTCAAATTTGCCACTTTTGCTGTCCTTTTTGTTATACTTGTCTTTGCCAGCATTGAAGGTCTTTTTCTGAAAGTTGCCTTGTCTTCTAGCCTTCCTGAACTTCATCTTCTTGAAGCCTTTGACTATCATAGCAACCATCTCTTCCATGTCTGAGTCAGAAGAATCATCATCAGGATTGGCATCAGGATTGCCGTCAGTATCTGACGATGAGTCATCAGGATCTGACTCAACTATCCTTGAATTTCTTCTAGAGACCTCCACAGCTTTTCCTTTTGATTTAGTCTCTACTTTCAAAGCAATAGACTTTGCCTTGCTGCTTCTTTTATTCTTCCTTTGTTGAACCTCAAGATCATAGGTTCTCAACATCCCATAAACTTCATCAAGAGTCACAGTGTTTAGATCATACTGATGTCTAATGATTGATGTTTGTGTATCTCATTCTTCTGGTAAAGCTCTTAGAAATTTGGTATTAGAATCTTTTGATACATACTCTTTGCAAACTAGAGATAGGTTGTTCAGGAGTGTCAGGAATCTATCATACAAATCAGTCAGGCTCTCATCTGGTCTAGCATCAAATTGTTCATATTCTTGAATAAGTAGAGCCCTTCTATTTTTCTTGACATAGGCAAATCCTTGGCATTGAGTTTCCAAAGTGTCCCAAATTTCTTTTGCAGACTTGCATGCAATCACCCTGTTTGACATGACAGCATCAAGACTGTTGTGAAGGATTTTCTTTATCTTTGCATCTCTGAGAACATCAGCTTTCTCTTCTGGAGTCCAATATGTTTTAACCTTGACTGCGTAGTGTTCAGGTACTGTATCTGTTTGTGGAACAAGTCTCGTAGGAATATATGGCCCATCACGAATCCTGTCTAAATAGTCAGGATCCATAGCCTCCAGATACATCAGCATCTTTACCTTCCATGTTGGGTATTCAGACTTCTTCAGGATGGTAATTTTCATGCTTTCATACTTTGTCGACATCTTAGATCGTATCTGATTCAAATTTAAATCAGTTTGCTCTGATACCAATTGTTGCCCAGTAAATAACAATTGTAGAAGGGGGGTTGAATACAATTGTATAAGATTCTCGACTTTTAATAAACACAAATATGAATAATAACAGTTTTAATAAATCTGTTATAAAACTGTTACAAAACTCTCTCAAGAAATTCTGAGTTCTTAAGAGCTTCAAGGTTACAAAAATACTCGTGTGTGTGATCGTTCTAAAACGAAACCTAAACCGTGTTTATATACTACACAGCTTCTCTATCAATTACAAGATAAGTCCTAATCAATTACAAAGATTGAAACCTATCCTAAATTGACAGCTTCATTACTATAAATAAAGAACCGACAAAATAAACTTCCTTATTTAACTAGACTCCAAATATAACTCTAAGTAGGAATCCTGATCAGCTTCCAGTCCTGATGATCAATCCTGATCCCAGTCCTGATGTAGATCCTGATGATAATCCCGATACTGACGCTTTGAGCAAATATTGATGACCATGCAATACTGATGACGTCAGCAATCCTGATCAGTTGAGTGTAGATCCTGACGATCATTGAATCCTGATCTAACAATCTCCCCCATTCTCATACTTTGTGAAATAAAGTATAGATTCCTAGATTCAATGATGTCAAAAACATATTTACAAAATGTACAAATATTTACAACAACAACTTATCTGTTTAAATTCTTTGATAGAACAGATTCGTCTTCAAGAAGTTGGATAACATATTTTCTTCTTTTTCTTCAAGAATTTGAATCAGTCTTTCCTTAAGATTTCTGAGATCTTTATCTTGTTCATCAATTTGATAGATAGCTGCTCTGAGATTCTGAATGGAGCTTCTTTTTAGACTGTGCTCTTCAAGCAAAAGGTAAGCAATTTCCTTCCCATCAGGATTAAGATTAAGCTGAGACATGCCAAAGGTCATTTCTTTAACAGCAGTGCCCCTTTGCATTTCCACATCTTGACCTTTCTGATTTAAGTACATGGGAGTATAATCACCATTGAATTTTCTACCTCCATCCAGTCTTCTTCTAATTGTTGACAAAATCATATCTGAACATTCCTTGCACACTTTGTTCTTCCATTTTAACAGATAATGAACATATTTCAGTTCCTGTGAAGTTTTCACCAGCAGATCTTGAATAGACAGAATCTTCACACTACCATCTCTCATAAAATACAGAAACTTCTCTTTCTTTTCAGTACCATCATGACAATCTATAACTATATCAACAGCTAATAGATTGTTTAGGTGTTCAGAAGTTAAAATACCTCTAATTTCAGTTAAGGCATAAGGATCAACATGAGGTGTATTCAGATATTCAGCATCCCTGTGTCCAATACCTCCTCTTGAGTTATTTGTCATTTGCCTTAGATTAGAGAACATCTGTAACCAGAGTGCTTTTGATCTATTTGAATCAAAGAAATTAGCAACACTGGAAGCACTTGTTATAATACCACCATTCTGAAAATTGATAGGGCTGTTACACCTCAGTATGCTTATGTGTTTCCATTTCTTATCTTTCTCTTTTTCAAAAGCATAGCTTCTTTCTAGTTGAGGTTCTTGTCTGCTTGGATTTCTCCACAACCTTCTGTTTGAGAGTTTAAGCCTTTGTATATAGAGATTGAGATCTCTATTTGTCGTTCTTGTGATTTCTCTTCTTCTGGCTTCCTCTTCTTCATCCACTTCCTTGTTGTGAGAATCAACCACAGTAGATAATATTAACAGATCAATCTCTTGTAGAATTTCAGATTCATCAGGATCTTGAACAATGTCAGGAACAATGTCAGGATTAGAATCTTCAATTTGAGCTGTATTACCGAGAGTTGATTGTCTTGATCTTCTCCTCAATTCTGGTTCTTCTTCAACAATTCCATCATCACCAAAAGTAGACATGTCAGGAACTACTAGAATTTGAATAGGTTCAGGAATTTCTTCTATTCTTAATCCTCTAGACATTGTTTCTCTAGGCATTGGTTGACTTGATGAGCTTCTTCTACCTCTTCTAGCACCTCTCCTTCCTCTGCCTCCTCTTCCTCTAGTAGGAGCAGGGTTATTAAAACTTTCCATCATTTCTCTTTGTTGATTTAAGAATTCTTCATGTGAGAGATCAGGATATTCTTCACTTGCTGTAGAGAGTGATTTCCTTGCAAATAATTGTTGAACCCTCTTATCAGTATGATAAAGAGTAACAACATTACCATCTCTTGTTTTGAACTTCTGGAATAGATTTGATGCATCTTCAGGATTGTGAATGAGCACATCTTCATTACCTTCAGGAATTGTAGAAAGAGTTTGTCCTTACTGTCTTTATTCAAGAATCAGAAACATGAGTTGACTGCGTTGTTTGACTTTGAGAAGTTTGAATTGTCTTCATAACAGCAGCATCAGAGGTTTCTCCTTGAACATCAGAGGTTTCTCCTTGAAGAACTTTGTCACCACCATCATTTCCAGTATCATCATCATTACTTCTTAATACTAGATCAGGTGTACATTTTGTCTGACTAACCTTCTCCCCCTTTTTGACATCAGTATTTGACAATAAATTCAAAATTAAGGCAAGAGAGGTTTGAATATCAGTTACCTTTGTATCAAGAGAATCAATTCTGTTGTTGATGGAGGATTGTTCAGAAATAACAGACTTTACTTGGGATTCCACCACTCTTAGTTGAAGAACAATAGGCACCTTTGTATAATTTTGAGCAATATCACTCCTCACAGAATCAGTTGCAGCCTTGACAGAATCAATCTCATGTTTGAGGCTTTTGGATAACAGAGTAGTAGCCTTCAAATCTTGATTCTCAATCAATTTCACTGCATCATAGGCATGATCCAAAGCATAAGGATAACTAACAGATTCAGAAGATCTGTACCATGAATTGTTCCATTCATATTGTCTAAGTGCCTCAGCAGGAGTCATTTCAGAAGGACCAGAAAAGTCTTGTCTTAAGTCTTTTCCAGTAGTAGCCTTGCCATCCATGAATGTGCTTGAAGAACCAAAGTTGGTTCCAAGACTAGATTTAATAGCTGTGGTAATCTGATCCTTCTCTTCATTATTATCATCATCACTATCATCAGCATCAGAATCATGAGTAACATCAGGATCAGGAATAACAATACCTTTAAGTTTGTCATGTGATGCTGTGATAGAGTCTGTCATTGGTCTTGAGCTAAGTGGCTGTATCAGGATTGACTCAGCATCAGGAGCACCACTAGCGTCAGGAGCAACACCGTTAGGATTTGATTGGCATTCATCAGTATTTATTACCACTGGTTCTTGTGGAGCTTGAGGTTTAGAAGCTGCTTTAACACTTTGAGTTAAAGGTTCTTGTGTACTTCCCTCATTGACAGTGTCCTCAACCAATCTTTCAATCATCATTGCATCAGAAATCCCTTGAGCATTGTTAGGAAATTCCTCAGAAGCTGTAGCTTTGCCTGCATCTTCACAGTTAGAAGATGGTTCTTGTGTGGCTGGAATTGAAGTGTCTGCATTTTCCCTTTGAGAAAATGGTTCTTGTGGGACCATTCCAATAGCTAAGCCTTCACCCAAACTTTGATTGAGTGGTTCTTGTGGGGCAGGATCTTCAGTAGCTGCTGAATCACATTGAGATTCAGGTTCTTGTGGGCTTGATCCTTTCAGCTTCTTTTGTCTTTGAAAGACTATATCTTCTGCTTTCCTTTTCTTTTCCATGGGATGTGAAAACCCAAGCTTTGAAGCAGTCTCAGCAACCTTCTCCCATGAAATTTCAACAATCTTTGCAGTTGGAGAGGCCTTTGCTGGAGAGTCTGAGATAGAGACAATTTTTGGTTGTGCATCAGGAATACCAACATCAGGATTTGTTTGAGCATCAGGAATATATGACTCATCAGGATTTGATGACTCATCAGGATTTGATGTCTGAATATCAGTATCCTTCATTTGCAGTGTCAAAGGAATATGATACCTGCTCCTTGATAATTTCCTTTTCTTCTGTGACTTTGTAGAGACCACAGCCTCAGTAGCAGTATCAGCAACTTCCTTGATTATTTTCATCTTGGAGGAGATAGGCATATCATCTTCAGAATCACTTTCATCTTTTAAAATCAACTTTCTTTTAACTGGAACATCCTCAACACCCTTATCAAGAACAGTCTTTGCAACCTTCTTCACCAGGACCCCTTGTACACCCCCTTGTTTCTTCTTTTTGGTGAGTGGTGTAGAGGAAAAATCCTTTGAACCTGATTGCCTTCCAGACACTTCAGTTCTAGCTGATTTCTTTGTTTTTACAACTAAAATCTTTTGGGAGACAGTAGAGGTGGCTGTTGACTGTTTTGACTGTTTAGGTTGGATTCTAGGGTTATGAACAAGGTGTGATTGGCCTTGCCCCATGACATCAGAAATTGATCCATAACAAGTAGGCATTTTCTCTTTCAAGAAAAGCCTGACCTCATCAGGAATAAAGGCATTGCCTGAAAAACCATTTGCCTTATCACTGTTGACTAAGGACTTCAAATTGTTCTCTGTAATTCTACAAATTGGTATAATCACATCATTCTCAAAAACAACATTAGGACATAAGTTATTAAATATCAACTGTAAAAATCTAAGGAAACAGACATAACCTAACTTATCTGATTTCCTATCACTTAAAGCTTTTAAAATTAAACTACCATAATCAAACACCTGAGAATAGATAAGAGAGTACCCAATCTTTAGTGATCCTAATGGAAGATCATCAAAATTCGATGTCTTGTTCAGGAAACAGCGGCTTATGGTATCAAAGAAGAAGTTCCATTCCTTCTTAAGCTTTGTCCTGAAGAGGTTGCCATACCTCTTTACCTCACCATTGTAACCCAATTTTGTAACAAACTCAAAAAATTCAGAGTCCGAGACATTATCAGGAACTTGGTCACCCAGAATTGGCAAGTGCAGTGCCTTTTTAACAACAACAGGCGTGGCATGATGGGTAATTCCATTGAATTTAAATTGCATTAACAAATTTCCTGTTTCCCCTTTGCAACTAACCTGGCTTTGTTTCTAATTATTACACCATCTGAATCAGTCTTATTCTTGAAAATCCATTTTGTACCAACAATTGACCTATTCTTTGGTCTTGGTACCAGTTTCAGACTTCATTCCTTTCAAATTCATTCAATTCTTCTTGCATTGCAGTAACCCAATCAGCATCCTTAAGTGCATCTTCAACTTTCTTAGGCTCCTCCTTGGATAGAAAGTTATGATAAAGACATTCATTCTGAGTTGCACTTCTTGTTTTAACACATGCATCAGGATCTCCAATTATCAAATCAGGAGTATGATCTCTTGTCCATTTCCTTCCAGAATCTGTCCAGGTTCTGATTTTCTCTTTAGCTTCCTCAAGTTCTTTTTCAAGAGCAGTACATTTAAGTTTCATCTCTAAATACATGTGTTTAGCATTATCACATTCTATATGTACTTTTTGCATAAAAGAGAATTCAGTTTCTAAATACTCATTCCTTTTTCTAAGTTCAGACATCTCAGATAAGATCCTAGTATTCTCAGCAGTTTGACTTCTAAAACTAATATGCAATGACTTTAGAAAACGTCTTAACTCAAAAGCATTATCAGTATCAAAATCAAAGACAGTATTTAGTACCTTATCCTCAGGAATAGCAGTATCATCAGTATTGGTCATTAGGGCATAGTTGACCACCTCAGTATCAGATTCTGAAGAAGAGTCCATCCAGTCCTTGCTTGCAGTAATGAGTGCTTTAGACTTCTTGCACTCAGTTGTAAAGTGCCCCATTCCATTACATTTGTAGCATCTAACCTTTGACTTGTCAAATTTGCCACTTTTGCTGTCCTTTTTGTTATACTTGTCTTTGCCAGCATTGAAGGTCTTTTTCTGAAAGTTGCCTTGTCTTCTAGCCTTCCTGAACTTCATCTTCTTGAAGCCTTTGACTATCATAGCAACCATCTCTTCCATGTCTGAGTCAGAAGAATCATCATCAGGATTGGCATCAGGATTGCCGTCAGTATCTGACGATGAGTCATCAGGATCTGACTCAACTATCCTTGAATTTCTTCTAGAGACCTACACAGCTTTTCCTTTTGATTTAGTCTCTACTTTCAAAGCAATAGACTTTGCCTTGCTTCTTCTTTTATTCTTGCTTTGTTGAACCTCAAGATCATAGGTTCTCAACATCCCATAAACTTCATCAAGAGACACAGTGTTTAGATCATACTGATGTCTAATGATTGATGTTTGTGTATCTCATTCTTCTGGTAAAGCTCTTAGAAATTTGGTATTAGAATCTTCTGATACATACTCTTTGCCAATTAGAGATAGGTTGTTTAGGTGTGTCAGGAATCTATCATACAAATCAGTCAGGCTCTCATCAGGTCTAGCATCAAATTGTTCATATTATTGAATAAGTAGAGCCCTTCTGTTTTTCTTGACATAGGCAAATCCTTGGCATTGAGTTTCCAAAGTGTCCCAAATTTCTTTTGCAGACTTGCATGCAATCACCCTGTTTGACATGACAGCATCAAGACTGTTGTGAAGGATTTTCTTTATCTTTGCATCTCTGAAAACATTAGCTTTCTCTTCTAGAGTCCAATCTGTTTTAACCTTGACTGCGTAGTGTTCAGGTACAGTATCTGTTTGTGGAACAAGTCTCGTAGGAATATATGGCCCATCACGAATCCTGTTCAAATAGTCAGGATCCATAGCCCCCAGACACATCAGCATCTTTACCTTCCATGTTGGGTATTCAGACTTCTTCAGGATGGGAATTTTTATGCTTTCATACTTTGTCGACATCTTAGATCGTATCTGATTCAAATTTAAATCAGTTTGCTCTGATACCAATTGTTGCCCAGTAAATAACAATTGTAGAAGGGGGGTTGAATACAATTGTATAAGATTCTCGATTTTTAATAAACACAAATATGAATAATAACAGTTTTAATAAATCTGTTATAAAACTGTTACAAAACTCTCTCAAGAAATTCTGAGTTCTTAAGAGCTTCAAGGTTACAAAAATACTCGTGTGTGTGATCGTTCTAAAACGAAACCTAAACTGTGTTTATATACTACACAGCTTCTCTATCAATTACAAGATAAGTCCTAATCAATTACAAAGATTGAAACCTATCCTAAATTGACAGCTACATTACTATAAATAAAGAACCGACAAAATAAACTTCCTTATTTAACTAGACTCCAAATATAACTCTAAGTAGGAATCCTGATCAGCTTCCAGTCCTGATGATCAATCCTGATCCCAGTCCTGATGTAGATCCTGATGATAATCCTGATACTGACGCTTTGAGCAAATATTGATGACCATGCAATACTGATGATGTCAACAATCCTGATCATTTGAGTCTAGATCCTGACGATCATTGAATCCCGATCTAACATGTCACCCCTTCTGTTGACCGTAACATTTCTGCAAAAGATTGTTAGGATTTATGGGTGATAGCTTAGAGACAACTTAACTTTGTGTTTAGTAATACTTAATTTTATTAAGTAGAACATACTGTCACAGCCAGAGTATGTTCTTGTAACCAATTAATTTATTGTAACAAATTTGATTGTATATCTTGGAAGAAGTTCATTCATTTGTTCAAGCCTCAAGGAGTACATCAGGTCGATAGCAAGAATAAAAGTTACTGTCATATCTTTGACAGTAAGGTTACAAGAAGACAACATGCTGCAATTCATGACATCATATTCTCTCTGACAGCAACATTGGCGGAAGCCTAGAGATGACAACTTTCTTCTATCCTGACAGCAAGTTTGGAACTCTTGACAACAACTATTGCGGGGATTTCATACTGTCACCAAAAGCGCATTCTTGTGACAACAAACTTTGCAGATCAGGATACTGTCTCAAGGGGATTCATTTTGAATTGGGGATCTACCCAGTATGCCTTACCTCTCACCTAGTATGCCTATAAATTGAACCTTAGGCCATATTAGTTTCACATTCAGAAAAGGGTAAAATGGAAAACAAAGTAGGAGTCGAGTACAAGTCTAAGATATGGAGTGAATCCTCGCAAGAAGGAGAAGTGGGAAAGATGTTCCAGAAGAAGAAGCTCGTTCAGAAGCTCTAGGATTAGTTAATGAAATCATTAAATCATAAATTTTAATTCTCAATTGTTAAAATGATTTCTTTAATAAAACTTATCCTACTTTCTTCTATGATTCTTTATTTGTGTGGCATGTGTTTGTGTTGATTGACTGATTACTCTACTGTGCATGAAAACAAATTCTTGATTAAATTGAATATGTGTAACTGGTGATTCTTAAGTTAAGTAAATTAATGAAAAGATCTATTAAAATTCTCGACAGTTATTGTTTTCCGCAAGGGTTACTATCGTCAAGAAAAGTAACTGTCACAGTATGCCATGATAGTTAGTTTCTTGATAGCAGTGAACAACATTCTGTCAAGAGTTTTAAAAGATATTGTCATTAAGTAGGGCTGCACATGGGTTAGTGAAACCGAAAAAACCGACCCAACCCAACCCTTAATTGGGCCGATCAAACCGAACCATCCAAAACCGAATTTAAATTGGGTTAATTTTTCTTTGGGCCGAATATATTGGGTTGGGTCAGAGTTTGATTAATTAAAACCCTAAACCAACCCAACCCGGTTAAATTATATAGGCCCAACCCATTTATACCCTCCAGGTCCAGGCCTGCACAAATACTAGATAGTAGTCAGTAGATACATTTCATTTTCAATATGTTAAAACCCTAAATTTTGCAGCCGCTCTTAACTCTTGCCTTCTTTCTCTCAACTCTCATATTTTCGCTCAATCTTCACAGTTCACTCCATCTTCTCAATTTGTAACAAGTCTGTAACTCAATCTTCACTCTATCTTTCGCTCGATTTATAAGTATACCATTTCCCTGTCTTGTATCATTTTTCTGTATATGAATATTTCATTTATGTCTTGATTTTGAGTTTCTATATATTCATTTATATGTGTCTTATTGTCTTGTATCATTTCTCTATATATGAAAAAGTTATATGAAATTTTGAATTATAAATCCATATTTTGCGATGTCCTGATTGTTAATTGTGATATTTAAGTTCTATTTTTCGTTTGTGTTTAGGCTCAAAGAAATGGAAACATATTTTTCTCTAATTGATTTTGTCCCAAATGCATATGTTTAATTTGTTTTGTTATTAAATATTGTAGATGCTAAGGGCAAAGTGAAGGATACATCAACTGACAAGGGCAAAACCAAGACAATCAATATTGCTGATGATTTAATTTTCACCAGTTTAAGATTTTGTTTGAAGCTAGAAAAAACTTGTGTTTAAATTAATTTCTAGCATGTTTCAATTAAGAATTTTATGTAATATTCACTATGAAACATGGATGATTGTGCTATTTTGGATGATTAGCTGGATGACTAAACCCGATGAACCCAACCCAACCCGACCCAAACCATCATAAAATTAATAGGGTCGGGTTGTCGGAATTTTTCAGGAACAATGGGTTAAAATTTTGTAGGCCGAAATAATTAGGTTGGGTCACTAAAATGGGCGTAACCCAGCCAACCCAACCCATGTGCAGCCCTATCATTAAGGTACTTAACGATGACAGTAAATTTTCGCGACAAAGTTGCCGTCAAGCAGAACCTACTGTCATCACACCAAATGTCACTAACAGTTTGTTTCAGCGCACAAGTTACTGTCAAAATTAGTGGACCGTTACAGATGTGAATTCAACCTCCATGTAGATAGAGAATAAAGCGAGTTACTGGGTAAAGACACGATTCCAATTTTCCCCTTTTTTAGCGTTACGTCTGAGCTACCCTCTTTATTCATCAGTTAATCAGACAAAATCAAAACTGACACAAAACAACCACAAAGCAACATAACTTTCTGCTCTACTCAAACAACTCACTCACTTTCTTCTTTCTTACCTCAATTAGAAAAAATGGCCCCTAAACAATCAATCTCTCAAAATAACTTTGATGGTATTCACTCTCCCAATGATGCTGGTGAGGACTTCAAAGGGCTTGTATCTTTCATGAATGGTATACCCACCGGTTGGAATGGTATACCCACCTACATCAAGAAACTCACTCACTCTCTTGTCCATGGTTACAAGGTGGATGTTGGAAAGCTACTCATGGCACACCTGAAAGCTGCTATAGGTAAAAATATCTCTATCTATCCTCGCTTTCTAATATTGTGCATTAATTCTTTATGTGATGTTGATGAAAATGCTCCTCGCACAGAGGCCTGCAATGTTTTAAAAAGAAACACACACACAACTCTCACTTCACAAAATTTAAATGCACATATTCCACTTTGCTTCACACAACATATGGTTCATCAAGTGCCTAACCTTGATTTCCCATTGCCCACTGGGTATGATACCTTCTCTCTTAAGGATGAGGCTGAATTAGACCCAAATTCAGCTAACCCACATTCTACATCATACACTCAGCCTAGGTTCTCTAGACTTCCCAAATTACAAAGACAAGCCTTGCAAGAATCCAAAAAAAGACCTTTGGAAACTGGTGTTGGTGGTAGTACTAAGAGTAATGAGGGAGTTCCTGCAACTAGTGCAGCAAATAAGGAAGGTAGTCAAACTGAATCCACAGTGTTTCCTCTTGAGCCTAAGAAGAAGAGAGCTAAGACGGTCAAAACTACTATTAGCCACCCTGTAGTCTCCCAAAAGACTGTAGAGGAAAATAGGGCATCAAACACCTCCCTAGATGTTCCTTCTCAACAAGGGACCTCTATTGAAACTGGCATGTCTCCCAAGGCACCCTGTAAAGAGTCTGCACAACCTCATGTTTCACCTCATGAGGAGCCTACACTTGCAGAAAC
The DNA here is from genome assembly GCA_030848705.1 of Heracleum sosnowskyi. Taxonomy (NCBI): domain Eukaryota; kingdom Viridiplantae; phylum Streptophyta; class Magnoliopsida; order Apiales; family Apiaceae; genus Heracleum; species Heracleum sosnowskyi. The sequence goes on from CM061238.1 coordinate 9,886,859, forward strand.
ACACAAGGAGTTAGGGCATATTGAGGATTTCACCTCAACCATTGATGCTTCACAAGTTCACCCTATGAAGCAGCCAAAATTCTCTTCTCCACTCTCAACTTCTTCCTTCCCTAATCCATCTATTGTTTCTTCTCCACAACCTAGAGAGGGGGACAGTCTCAACCCTTCCGATTTTGATCATCCATCTCCTATCATGGATGAGCCCCCATCTAATGGTCCACAAGAACCCATTTCTCAAAGTGAGATGGAAACCACCCCTTCAAACACTGAGCTAGAACAAGGTGCAATTCTGCCAGAAATTGAAACAACCAGTGCCTTGTTCAACCTCCAAGAAACATGTTACCTTCGGAAAGTTTCTGTCACAGCCTCAGCTGCTGTCAAAGACACTGTAAATGTTGGTATCACAGACAAACCTGCTGTCAAGGATGCAGTCAAAGTTGCTGTCACAACCAAACCTGTTGTCCAAGATGCAGTCAAACCTATTGTCACCCCTTCAGTTGATAGTAACATTTCTGGAAAAGCTGCTGTCACCTCTACACAGCCTGCTCATGATGAAGTCCTTATTGAGGATGCCTCTGATGATGACGTGCCACTCTATCAGTATATCAAGGTACACTCTAAACCCTCTTTTTCAATGCATGTAAATACTGCTCATACCCATGCATCTAGGATGAGTGAGGGAGAGAAAAAGAAAAGAGAGATAAAAGAAAAGAGAGGTGAGTCAAAAAATGAGAGGCAGCCAAATGAGCTGGCAAAATGAGAGGGACTTGAGCATGTCCAGAGTGCAATTGAGGGAGCCCACACTTATCAGGCAATAGGCCTTGAGAGTTCTAAAGTGAGGAGTGATGAGATCACTCAGAAAAACCATGAGAGTGTGAGAAACCCCTCAGCCTCTGTGCCCCTTTCTCTTCCTTCTCCTCCAAAAAGGTTGAGAACTGGTGGCCCCTCTACTCAAACTGCCCTCAGGTTGGAAGCCCTGGAAAACAGATGCCTATCTATGGAAGTTAAGCTTGACAGTTTGTCTAACCTGGTGGCTACTGGATTTGCTGGCATTCAACAGTCAATTCAGTTTTTATCTGCGAATCTTGATGTTGTCAACTTACCTAAGGGGGAAAAAAAGGTAAGATCAAAATCTGTCAAGGTGCAAGGTGGAGCAAAGAGAATGCCTGTATCTCAGGGGGAGTCAGGAAGTAAGGGGGAGTCAGGAAGCATGTGGGAGCAATTTGCAGACCAACAAGCAAGTGGAGCTGGCAACCTATTTGAGTATGAAATTGATGGAGAGAAAGTATTGATGTCTAAAGAAGCATTGGAGGAAATGCAAGGGAAATCAAAATCTAAAAGACCAATACTTCCTTCTGTGTCAATAAGAGAGCCAACTCCTCAACCTCAGGAAACTACATTTCAAAAGCTATGGAGAGAAAAGGAGGAGCAAAACAAGCTGGGAAAAGGCAAAGGGAAGATGCCTGAATACTATAGTTCAACAACTATATGGACTGAGGGAATGGAAATTGATCAAGAAGCAACAAATGCCTTGATGGTGGATTACAGGGAGAGTACACTACACAACCAGGATGAAGAATTCAACAGGATGATTGGGGAGATGATGAGGGAACTAAGTGAAACCCTAACTAAAACCTCAACATTACCGATGAGCAAGATTGTGAGTGTATGTGTGAAGATCAGTGAGGAGAGAAGATGGGCCATTGATGTGTACTTGGACACATGAGTATCCATGTTCATCACTATGCAGCTATTGCAGAACCTTCCAGCAAGAGTGTTGAGTGTGATGAAAGCCAAGATAAAAGCAAACCACACATCCTTCAATGAGATTCTACAGATGCAAATCCAACTTACTGGCAAAGAGATATAAAAAGCTAAGCTCTAAAGTAAAAGAGTTAATCTCTAAAGCCAATGCCAAGAGAACTGAACAAGGTGAAAGCAGTGCATTTGATGACTCTCTTGATGATGATGATGAGTTGGATGGAAGTGGAGGATCTGGTGTGGCAAAGAATGCTGGTGGAAAAGCTGCTGGGAAGGTTGTCAATCTATCCCAGGAGGAAAGCAAGGAAGTAGCTCCTGAACAAGAAAAGAAAGATGCTAGTGCTACAGAAGAGGAGGAGGCTGAAACACTTGAAGCCTTGGAGGCAAACATCTTGAGGTGTGCAATTGACAGTATCAATGCTGAAAAAGATGTTGTCACCAAAGAAGCTGTCAAGGAAGACAAAGATGCTGTCATGAAGGACACTGTCATGGAAGACACTGTCAGGGAAGATACTGTCATAGAAGATGTTGTCAAGGATGAAACCAAGCAAGTAGTCAAGCGTAAAAGGACAAAATCCTTAGCTAAAGCTTGGTTTTCTAGACAGGAACCTGAAACTGAGAAGACCACTAGAGCAAAGAAAGGAAAAACGAAGTACTCAGGGAAGGGAAAGTCTACAGGACTTGGTCGAAAGCTGTGGAAACCACTCAAGGCAAAACCCTCTAACAATTTTGAATTGCTGAGAAACGAGGCTAAAGAAATCATGAGTGTCGAAGTGAAGCTAGATGCCAATAATGAAGCAAGCCTGTATGTCCTTTGGTATGATAAATCCAAATCAGTATAGGTAGAAAAGGACTTCACTATGGAACTTGATTCAAATGTGCTGAATGAAGACTTCACACTTAGAAAGGAGAGAGTCAGACGAAGAATTGATTATTTCTTCTGGGAGAGAATGGTGAATCTACTGCTAAGTTATGACAATATACCCAACAAAGTCATGGAGCATGTTCTGAAGTATAGAGCTGAAAGAGATGAAGAATTCTATCAGAAGCATGGGAATTGGGTAGAGCATGATGATGTTGATATTGCTAACTTAGCAGTGTTCTCTGATGAAGAAATACTTGACTTTGAAGATGATCTCCCAACAGAAGAAGAGCAAGCCAAGCCAAGTCAAGAGAGACCAACCAAAGCTGCACATGATCAGTCTGTTGAGGAAGTGTAAGCTGCACTCTTGAGCAAATACAAGAGTCTGAACAAGATGAAGAGTAAAGAACCCAACTTTCAACCCTGTGTGCTAGAAAATCCTCTGAGAATCAAGCAAGGAAGGGAAGAAATTTATTTGGACAGCTTCCACAAGCTCGGAACCAGTGTACTGAAAGAGTTAAACTACTTGGTGGTTGGATCAACTCACCATCTAGAACTGCTGTGTTCCTTTGAACTTGAAGACATTCTTCAGAGAAGGAAAAGTGAAGACTCAAAGCTGGACAGGGCAATGAGGACAACTCTAAATGCATTTCCTGGCAGGAGATTCAAGCTTGATCAAGGCACTCTAAAATTCAGGATCTATGTCTTTGGTCAAGAGTTGTGGATGGATCTCAAGGATGCCCAGAAGGTCAGCTCTAGAACAGCTCAACAGTACATTGATGAGATAGAAGATGATGCAGTCTCTCCTATTGAAATATCTCTGGTGGATGGTCTCAAGTAATGTTTAGCAGAAGCTCTTAGAAGAGAAGGAGAAGCCAGACAGAAAAGAAGATCTTAAGCTCAAACTAGGTAAAAACTCTATATTTGCTCAATCATTCAGGAGCAACTATGTTTGTAGCTATTCCGATCATTGTTAGTTAAGTTGTCAGCATGTATTGTTTGTAAATTTGTTGTTATTTTCCATAAAAACAAATTGGGGGAGATTGTTAGGATTTATGGGTGATAGCTTAGAGACAACTTAACTTTGTGTTTAGTAATACTTAATTTTATTAAGTAGAACATACTAAACCAATTAATTTACTGTAATAAATTTGATTGTATATCTTGGAAGAAGTTCATTCATTTGTTCAAGCCTCAAGGAGTACATCAGGTCAACAGCAAGAATAAAAGTTACTGTCATATCTTTGACAGTAAGGTTACAAGAAGACAACATGTTGCAAGTCATGACAACATATTCTCTCTGACAGCAACATTGGCGGAAGCCTAGAGACAACAACTTTCTTCTATCCTGACAACAAGTTTGGAACTCCTGACAGCAACTATTGTGAAGATTTCATACTGTCACCAAAAGCGCATTCTTGTGACAGAGAACTTGGCAGTTCAGGATACTATCTCAAGGGGATTCATTTTGAATTGGGGATCTACCCAGTCAAACATGTGACAGTTTAGATGTTCAAGAAACAGGCGTGTTGCAGTATCCCAACACTAAATCAGGCCTGCAAAGACTACGACAGAAGCTTTAGAGATAACAAGACAAAGCTTACCAATTCAAGAGTATGACAAATCAACATCTATTGGAATTGTGTTAGCTTAACTTAGAATGTATCTAGATTGATTTTTATGTATTGATAACTCTGATTGTATAGCAATTTAGGTAAGTCACATGGGTTTGCAAGTTGTAAGGAGCTGCCATAAGATAATGACAGCAACTCCACAAACCCGTGATGAAAGTGAAAATGTACACCTAGAGGGGGGGTGAATAGGTGTTATGACCAACTATATCCAATTTTAAAGTTTTACCAAATAATTAACTGCCAACTTGTCAGCTAGCTAAGATGAACAAAACGAAGTCTGTCAGCTAGCTAAGATAAACAATGCAATGCAGAATTGAAATAGCAGTAAGTAAAAACACCAAGAATTTTAGCCAGGTTCGACCCCTATTCTCTATGGTCTACGTCCTGGTCCCCTACCAAACCTGGTAAGAGAATATATTATTAATCACTATAAAAACCAATTACAAGATTAATACATATATCTCCCTTCCTCCCTGTCACTGATAGCAGCTAGCTGACACCCTTGTTCCCTGAATCAAATGATCTCTAAGTACTATACTACCCAAGTATAAACTTCTCTATCAAACTAATTCCCGAACCCTTGTGTCTTAGCCTGCAACTCAGCAACAACCTTACAATCTGAATAATATAAGCAATTGAGAATAATACAACTCAAACTATAAACTCTAAGCAAAGATATAAACGTATGTATATAAAAGTAGAGCTCAAGTAAAAGATTTTGCAAAGTAGCACAGAGTTGTTCTTGTGTGTTCTCCAGGAGATTCAAACGAAAACCACCACACAAGTATTTATAAAGAACTATTAACGTTCGAATTAACCAATCAAACACCAACGGTCTTGAAACCTTTTCTCACGTTTAGTTTGTTTGATAAATTCGTTCATCAACGTTCACATAACGTTAATATACTGAAGTTTAGGAGAAACGACGTTTAGAATATAAACCATTCAGTATATAACTAAAAACCAGATTTAGAGAGTTTGTATAAGATAAGATATTTGAAAGATCCAAACTCCTAATAAATAGGAAAACTGTTTTGAAAAAGTCTTTGTGAAACCTGAGCTCTAAAATTATATATATTACGTTTATATAATTTATAGAGTCCTTACATATCATGTCCTATAAAATCTCCATGAAATTAGGACTTCCGTTTGACTTTGACAGTTTCTGGCGGAACAGTCTTAGCTTGCTGAAATGCACTGTTACTTCAAAGTTAGCTAGCTAAGATACTTGTAATCCTGCAATGTTAGCTGGCTGATAACAAGTAATATAAAGCCTGCAACAAAAACTGTTAAGACAAATATAGATACTGTCATTTCTTGTACTAACAGCTAGCTAAGATTAATATCATCAAAATCAAGGATTATCAATCTCCCCCTTTTTGATGATTATTAACTCATCTATTTAGGAAAGTAAAAACTCCCCCTAAATACTTGCATAAGAATCTTAGCAACATATTTAAATGCATAGAAATCATAAAAACAAGCATTTCATAAAAACCATAAACCAAGTCTCACAAACATACGATAATAAACCAAGTTCAACAAGTTCCAACTTAAACCACATTACCACATAACTTAAAAACTTAAACTGTTCTGAATAACCCAAACATAAAATATCCTAAATAAATCTCCCCCTTAATCATTAAAAAGGAAATAAACTTAGACATCGTTGTTATCGTCATTCTCTTCCATGCCATCAGGACCATCAACAGCATCCAAATTCTGAACAGCATCAGCAACATCCAAAAGAGAACTAGTACCAGCAGCATTTAGTGTAACCACCGCAGCAAAGTCATGCAAACCACCAGTTGGAGAAGGAACACGAACAGATGGACCAGTACGAGCAGAGGCAGGAGTGTTTGTACCAAGAACAAGATCACGTAAGAATTTTAACTCATCACCAACATCATCAATCTTGCGACATATTGTCAAGTGATTCTCACGAACCTCACGCATAAACTCATTCCAACGAATCTCAGAAATACCCGATAACACAGCATCAGCAGGTTTCCCAGAAATAACAACAGGAGGAGGTTCAACATGCAGAACAGTACCATCCTTCTCAACACGAAGAGAAGACTGCTTTAAACTATTACAATCCAAGAAATCTTTGGCAACAACCTTATCGTCCTCACACAACTTAACACCAAACCAATCAAAAATACGAGTTAACAATAAACCATATGGAAGACCAGTACCCGGGGCAGCAGTTAAAACATCCATCATATTTTTGAGAATCAATTCAGAAAGATCGAACTTACGACCCGACATCAACATAGACACAACAACCACATCTTGAGCAGAGAAATTAGACCGAGTACCCAAACGAGGATTGACATTAGCCAAACACATTTTGAATACCAGATGAGCTAAAGGGGTGACAGTGTGAGTAGTAGGAGCAGCAAATTCAAGAATACCAGGAATACCACGAATGAGTCTTAACTGATCTAGAGCAGAAAAACCATCTAAATCCTTAGGGCCTTTGGGGGTGTAAACAGAAACAGAGGATGGATTTTCAATACGCAAAATCGAATTCAACACAGAAACATTGAGCATAATTTTCGTATCACGAACATATGACATAAAATTGCCATACTTATCAGGAGTAAAATTAGCATAAAATTCAAGAATACTCTCGGGATAAAATTCCTTAGGCAGTTCGACAAGAAACGACTCAAAACCCAAATCGGAAAACATCTTAACAGCACCAGATTGATGAAAGAGCTTACCAGCAAGAGGACGACCAGGGATCATTTTCCGAGAACCCAAATCGAGAGACTTAAAACGGGCTTCAAACTCAGTATTCACCTTGATTTTCTTGCATGCAGAGCCATCGAGACCACCGGAGCGATTTACAGCTGATTCATCACCACTATCTTCACGAATGTGTTCAATTTCAGTCTCGGTATCCACCAATTTGCGTTTGTTCTTCGGAGTCTTAGGAGTAACAGATGGAGTAGAACCTCTAGTACGCCTCATGATGTAGTAAAATCCAAAAGAAATAGTAATCGAACACACAATGTGGAGAGATATGCGAGAGAAAAACCCTTGAAAGAAATTGGGGAAAAAAAAGAGAGAGAATGGAAAAGTCGGGAACGAAGCGTTCGTTTAATACCTCTTTTAAAAATAAATTAAGGGAGAGGAATTGATAGGATAAAAATTTAAAACACCCCAACCCCTAACCATACGCAATATGATAAAATATAATAAACTTTAATTTACCACATTACCGATAAGAAACAACAACTGTCAAACTTCTATCATTTAAACACGGCACAAAAAACTAGGTCAGTCAAAATAATTCAAAAAAAATTCAAATTATGACTCTAAAAATAATAAAAATGATAAACAACCTGAAGGGATAGAACACAAAAAAAATTAAAAAAAAATACTGAAGTAAAGGATAGTACCCGGAAATATCTCAGCTAGCTAACTGAACATTACACATACCAAGTTCGCGACGCAGAACACAGAACCTTTCTTCTGCAAGAGGCTTGGTAAAGATGTCAGCTCGCTGATATTCTGTGGAAACAAAAACCAACTCGATATGGCCTTTAGCAACATGATCACGCAAAAAGTGATGACGAACATCAATATGTTTGGTGCGCGAATGATTCACTGGATTCTTTGAAATGTTGATAGTGCTTGTATTATCACAATAAATGGGAATCTTAGCACATTTTATGCCATAATCTCGAAGTGTTTGAATCATCCAAAGGATTTGGGCACAACAGCTCCCTGCAGCCAAATATTCACCTTCGGCAGTAGACAAGGCAACAGAAGTTTGCTTCTTGCTTTGCCAAGAAACCAAACTCTGTCCTAAAAATGCACAAACACCACTAGTACTCTTACGATCAGTTTGACAACCTGCATAATCTGCATCACTAAACCCAACAAGATCAAAAGCATTTGTGATTGGATAAAATAAACCAAGAGAAATTGTGCCACTCAAATATTTAAATATTCTTTTAACCGCACTCAAATGAGACTCTTTTGGTTTAGATTGAAACCTCGCACATACACAAACACTATACATTATATCAGGTCTAGAGGCAGTAAGATATAATAAACTACCAATCATACCTCTATACTTGCGAACATCAACATCTATACCTTGTTCATCTGCTGTCAGCTTGCTGGCAGGAGTCATTGGTGTTGATTTCTGCTTGATATTCTCAAAACCAAATCTTGTGAGTAGATTCTTGATATATTTGGATTGATGCACATATATACCATCAGGAGTTTGCTTAATTTGTAAACCCAAAAAGTAGTTGAGCTCTCCCATCATGCTCATGTCAAACTCGCTATGCATACGCTTAGAAAACCACTTGCACATATCATCATTAGTAGATCCAAAAATAATATCATCCACATATATTTGAACAACTAAAATATCAGAACCATTATGTTTAGTAAATAATGTGGGATCAATTTTACCTCGAATGAATCCATTTTTAATTAAAAACTTACTTAGCCTTTCGTACCATGATCTAGGAGCTTGTCTCAATCCATATAATGCCTTCTTTAATTTGAACACATAATTTGGAAATTGTTCACTCTCAAAACCAGGGGGTTGCTTGACATAGACTTCCTCTTTTAAGAATCCATTAAGAAATGCGCTTTTCACGTCCATTTGATGTAGCTTGATCTTCTTGAAGCATGCAAATGAAAGTAGCATCCTTATTGATTCGAGCCTTGCAACCGGGGCATAAGTTTCCTCAAAATCTATTCCTTCTTGTTGATTATAGCCTTGTGCAACAAGTCTTGCTTTGTTGCGAGTAACCGTACCAAATTCATCAACTTTGTTTTTGAAGACCCATTTAGTACCAATGATTGAAGCATCTTTAGGTGGCTCCACAAGTTCCCAAACATCACATCTTTCAAATTGATTGAGTTCTTCTTGCATTGCCATGATCCAATTCTCATCTTGAAGTGCTTCTTTAACATTCTTTGGTTCTGCTTGAGCTAGAAAGGCCGCAAATGCACAAAAATTGGCTTGACCCTTCCTTGTCTTGATTCCTTCTGATTTATCACCAATGATCAACTCTGGAGGATGGTTCTTCACTGTTCTTGTTGACTTTGGCAATGAATGTTGAGCTATGACTTCCTCATGTACTCGAATTCTCTTGGATGGAGGAGAAGCTTCACCACCTTCATAGATAGGCATCTTTTCTTGTGATCTCTGACCTCTTGGTCCTTCCAAGGTGAGCCTTGATAACTGATCAATAGTTTCATCAACTGGGGAAGAAGTTTCAGCTGGCTTTTCAGCTGTTTGAGTTGCAGTAGACTGGATGTCAGCTTGCTGAGATGCTGATATTTGCCTTGTCAGCTCGCTGTCATGACCTGTTTCTGCAATATCTTCCTCATCTCTTGACAGATCAACATTAGATTCTTGAAATGAAACATCAATAGACTCTTCAACAATACGTTTAGATATATTATATATTCTATAAGCACGACTTGTTAAAGAATAACCCAAAAATATTGCTTCGTAAGATTTAGCATCAAATTTACCATCTCGATCAATAGTTTTGAGTACAAAACATCTGGAGCCAAAAACTTTGAAATATCCAATGTTTGGCTTCTTATTCCTCAGTAATTCATATGGAGTTTTGTTGAGTATAGGCCTGATAAGTACCCTGTTAAGAACATAGCTAGCTGTGTTAACAGCTTCTGCCCAGAAACTCCTTGGCAGCTTGCTTTCTTGCAGCAAAGTCCTGGCAGTTTCTTGCAAAGACCTGTTCTTCCTCTCCACAACTCCGTTTTGTTGAGGTGTCCTTGGTGCAGAGAATTCATGTGTAATACCTCTTTCTTCACAATAGGTAATGAAGTCTTTTGAGATGAATTCACCTCCTCTATCACTTCTTATACCTACAAGTCTTGTATTCAACTTGTTCTCAAGTAAAGTGATTAGCTTTTCAAATTCACTAAAAGCACAATCTTTAGAACGAAGAAACAATACCCATGTATATCTAGAATAATCATCTACAATTACAAATGCATATTGTTTACCTCCAATACTTTTATATGCTTCCGGACCAAATAAGTCCAAATGGAGAAGCTCTAAAGGTTTAGAAGTTGATACCATTTTCTTTGACTTATGTGGAGTCCTGATTTGTTTGCCTAATTGACAAGCCGAACAGGTTTCCGTCTTAACATACTTCAATTTGGGCAGTCCTCTAACTAGCTTCTTGGAAGACAGCTTGCTGAGTAGATCCATATGAGCATGTCCAAGCCTTCTATGCCAAAGATCTGGGTTTGTATCAACAGTAGCTAAGCAACAACCTACTTCCTGCATCTCAAAGTCCAACATATATATATTTCCTTCCCTTCTAGCAACTAGGGGGACTTTGTTAGTACCAACATTAATAATACATTTCTCTTTATCAAAAACAACAGTATGTCCATCATCATATAATTGACTTATACTAAGCAAATTGTACTTAAGACCTTGAACATATTGAACTTTATCAATAGAGATGTTACTATTACCAATTGTTCCTTTGCCAAGTATGCGGAGTGTTTTGCTATCACCAATTGTAACACTTCCACCCTTTTTCATTTTGAGACTAAGGAACTGAGATTTGTCACCACACATATGTCTTGTACATCCACTATCCAATATCCATTGATTTGCATTGACTTTAACCACAAGACATACCTACAAACAAAGAACAAACAACTCAACGTTTTGGTACCCAAATTTGGTTGGGTCCTGCATGGTTAGTTGATAGAATATAGATATTATTCAATTCAGATCTCTTGATCCATATTTGGACCACTTTTGATGTTCGTTTTTCTGTTCTTCCTGTTCTGTTAGCTGGCTGCCTATAGGCTGTTTGTCTGTTCCAGCTTGCTGGTTTAGCATTCTGACTTGAGCAGTGATGTGATAAGTGACCTTTCTTTCCACATTTGTAACAAATTTTCCAAGGCATAGCATAATTATATGGAATACCCTGTTTGCCTTCATATTGAAAAGCCTTGTTCTTAGAAGTAGAAGCCATTCCAAGTCCTTCTTTATCCATAGGAACCTTTGTTTGTTTCATAATTGTCTTTAATACTTCCTCTCCTTGAACAAATTTTCCCATGCCTTTCTCCAGCTTTGCAACCTCAGCTTCCAATTCCTGTATCTTCTCAGCTTGTTGATTTGCTTCAATTGAGATGGATTCTCTGATTTTAAACGTCTCAAGACATACATCTCTTGCTTCAATTTCTGCACGTAGCTCGCTGAGTTCCTTCATCAATGTGTCATTTCTTTTGAGGAGCAACTTGTTAAACCCTTCAAGTTGTGTTAGCTTTCCCTTTAAATCAGAAATGAGATCTTCATGATTGGTTTCCAATGCATCCCACATCGCCTTTGCTGATTTAAGAGATGATACTTTGTCATGCTCAGCTTGATTTAGCCCATTCATGAGAGAATTCCTTGCTTTTCCATTATAGCCAATTTTGATCAATTCATCGGCAGTAAGATCATCAATATCCTTATCTTTGCCATCTTTATCAAGGAACACATATGGACCCTTCTGAACAACCCTTAGCACAAGTGGATCTCTAGATAGAAACGTTTCCATGCGCCCTTTCCACCAGTTGTAGTTGTCTGTTCCAGTGAGGAGAGGAGCTCGGTAGTCAGATTTTCCTTCGGGATAATTATCAGCCATTTGATCGATACTTTTCCTGTTACAGAAATATTAGTATACCTTCTCTGATACCAACTGAAAATGCACACCTAGAGGGGGGGTGAATAGGTGTTATGACCAACTATATCCAATTTTAAAGTTTTACCAAATAATTAACTGCCAACTTGTCAGCTAGCTAAGATGAACAAAACGAAGTCTGTCAGCTAGCTAAGATAAACAATGCAATGCAGAATTGAAATAGCAGTAAGTAAAAACACCAAGAATTTTAGCCAGGTTCGACCCCTATTCTCTATGGTCTACGTCCTGGTCCCCTACCAAACCTGGTAAGAGAATATATTATTAATCACTATAAAAACCAATTACAAGATTAATACATATATCTCCCTTCCTCCCTGTCACTGATAGCAGCTAGCTGACACCCTTGTTCCCTGAATCAAATGATCTCTAAGTACTATACTACCCAAGTATAAACTTCTCTATCAAACTAATTCCCGAACCCTTGTGTCTTAGCCTGCAACTCAGCAACAACCTTACAATCTGAACAATATAAGCAATTGAGAATAATACAACTCAAACTATAAACTCTAAGCAAAGATATAAACGTATGTATATAAAAGTAGAGCTCAAGTAAAAGATTTTGCAAAGTAGCACAGAGTTGTTCTTGTGTGTTCTCCAGGAGATTCAAACGAAAACCACCACACAAGTATTTATAAAGAACTATTAACGTTCGAATTAACCAATCAAACACCAACGGTCTTGAAACCTTTTCTCACGTTTAGTTTGTTTGATAAATTCGTTCATCAACGTTCACATAACGTTAACATACTGAAGTTTAGGAGAAACGACGTTTAGAATATAAACCATTCAGTATATAACTAAAAACCAGATTTAGAGAGTTTGTATAAGATAAGATATTTGAAAGATCCAAACTCCTAATAAATAGGAAAACTGTTTTGAAAAAGTCTTTGTGAAACCTGAGCTCTAAAATTATATATATTACGTTTATATAATTTATAGAGTCCTTACATATCATGTCCTATAAAATCTCCATGAAATTAGGACTTCCGTTTGACTTTGACAATTTCTGGCGGAACAGTCTTAGCTTGCTGAAATGCACTGTTACTTCAAAGTTAGCTAGCTAAGATACTTGTAATCCTGCAATGTTAGCTGGCTGATAACAAGTAATATAAAGCCTGCAACAAAAACTGTTAAGACAAATATAGATACTGTCATTTCTTGTACTAACAGCTAGCTAAGATTAATATCATCAAAATCAAGGATTATCAGAAAGAGATATGTGTAGTATACTTAGACCATCTATCATTCTAAGTTTTGTAGATATGAAGAATTTAAAGCTTGAGAAAGACACACTTTTCTCAAGGTTGTAGCAACACTTTGAAAAATAAATAAAACATTTATTTTGTGAGTAATCTACTTACGTTTGCATTTCTTCTAATGATAAACATTAATCTTAGTTTTAGTTGTTGAAATAGAGATTTAAATTTTACCAGTATTGCATTCAACCCCCCCCCCTTCTGGAATACTCAAGGACCAACAAAGATGTTGTCACCCCTACACAGCCTACTCATGATGACGTTCTTATTGAAGATGCCTCTGATGATGATGTGCCACTATCTCATTTTGTCAAGGTACACTCTACACCTTCTTTTTCAATACATGCAGCACTGCTCATACCCATGCATCTAGGATGAGTGAGGGAGAGAAAAAGAAAAGAGAAGTGATTCAAAAAATGAGAGGCGGTCAAATGAGCTGGCAAAAGGAGAGGGACTTGAGCATGTCCAGAGTGAAATTGAGGGAGCCCACACAAATCAGGCAATAGGCCTTGAGAGTTCTAAAGTGAGGAGTGATGAGATCACTCAGAAAAACTATGAGAGTGTGAGAAACCCCTCAGCCTCCATGCCCCCATTCTCTTCCTTCTCCTCCAAAAAGGTTGATAACTGGTGGCCCCTCTACTCAAACTGCCCTCAGGATGGAAGCCCTTGAAAACAGATGCCTGTCTATGGAATCTAAACTTGACAGTCTGTCTCACTTGGTGGCTACTGGATTTGCTGGCATCAAACAGTCAATTCAGTCTTTATCTACTAAGCTTGATCCTGCCAAGTTACCTAAGGGGGAGAAAAAGGTAAGATCAGAATTAGTCAAGGAGCAAGGTGGAGCAAAGGAAGTGTCTGTATCACAGGGGGAGTCAGGAAGTAAGGGGGATCAAATTGCAGGTCAACAAACAATTGGAGCTCCTAATCTATTTGAGCATGAAATTGATGGAGAGAAAGTGTTGATGTCTAAAGAAGCATTTGAGGAAATGCAAGGGAAACAGAAATCTAAAAGACCAATACTTCCTCTTGTGTCAATAAGAGAGCCAACTCCTCAAACTCAGGAAACTGCATATCAAAGGCTATGGAGAGAAAAGGAGGAATAGAACAAGCTGGGAAAAGGCAAAGGGAAGATGCCTGAGTATTGCGGATCAAGAACTATATGGACCGAAGGAACTGAAATTGATCAAGAAGAAGAAAATGCTTTAATGGTGGATTATAGGGAGAGTACACTACACAACAAGGATGAAGAGTTCAACAGGACAATTGAGGAGATAGTGAGGGAGCCAAGTGAAAAAAAGATCTTAAGCTCAAGCTAGGTAAAAACTCTGTATTTGCTCAATCATTCAGGAGCAACTATGTTTGTAGCTATTCTGATCTTTGTTAGTTAAGTTGTCAACATGCATTGTTTGTAAATTTGTTGTTATTGTCCATAAAAACAAATTGAGGGAGATTGTTAGAATTTATGGGTGATAGCTTAGAGACAACTTAACTAGATGTTTAGCAATGCTTAATTTTATTAAGTAGAACATACTGTCACAGCCAGAGTATGTTCTTGTAACCAATTAGTTTACTGTCATAAATTGATTGTATATCTTGGAAGAAGTTCATTCATTTGTTCAAGCCTCAAGGAGTACATCAGGTCGACAGCAAGAATAAAAGTTATTGTCATGTCATTGACAGTAAGGTTACAAGAAGACAGCATGTTGCAACTTGCAAGTCATGACATCATATCCACTCTGACAACAACATTGGCGGAAGCTTGGAGACATCAACATTCTTCTATCCTGACAGCAAGTTTGGAACTCCTGACAGCAACATTGGCATGGATTTCTTACTGTCATCAAAAGCACATTCTTGTGACAGCAAACTTGGCAGTTCAGGTCACTGTCTCAAAGGGATTCATTTTGAATTGGGGATCTACCGAGTCAAACATGTGATAGATTAGATGTTCAAGAAACAGGCATGCTGCAGTATCCCAATACTGTATCAGACCTGCAAAGAGTACGACAGAAGTTTGAGAGATAACAAGACAAAGCTTACCAATTCGAGAGTATGACAAATCAACATCTATTGGGATTGTGTTAGCTTAATTTTGAATGTATCTAGATTGCTTTTTATGTACTGATAACTCTGATTGTATAGCAATTTAGGACAGTCACATGGGTATGAAAGTTGTAAGGAGCTGCCACAAGAAAATGACAGCAACTCAATAAACCCGTGATGAAAGAGATAGAAGTAAAATACATAGACTATCTGAAGAAATCGAAGCTTGAGAAAAAACCCATTTTTCTCAATGTTGTAGCAACACTTTGCAAAATAAATAAAATATTTATTTTGTGAGGATAGCTTGAGTAAACTACTTACGTTTGCATTTCTTCTACTGATAAATCTTAATCTTTGTTTTAGTTGTTGAAACAAAGATCGTAATTTATCAGTATTGCATTCAACCCCTCCCCTTCCAATACTCAGGGACCAACAAATGGTAATTAAGTAAAAACACGAAGTACCAAAAAACAAGTACCGTACCGACCAAACTTTTAATGTTTCGTCTTTTATAATACAATATAGACTACCTTAAAACTCGTGCGATGCACAGATTGTATTTAATAATCATTATTTATATTTTAATATTTTATTAATTGCATTTGTTAAAAAACATAAGTAGACATGTTAAAATATATAAACTTTTTAAATAATTAAAAGTATTAAAATATGTTTTGAGCTATATTATAATATAATATAATATAGCTCAAAACCCGTACGATGCACGGACTATCTTTAATAGTTGTTATTTTATTATTATTTTTTAATTTAATGAATTACATTTGTTAAAATAAATAAGTAACCATGTTAAAATAGGTAAACTTTTTTAAATATTTAAAAGAATTAAAATATGGGTTTTAAATAAATAAGTAATAGCTTGTCCATGATATTTTTGGAAAAGGAGACGTTTTAGCAAGGAAAAACAGAAAATGTAATATGTTTTAGTTGAAAAAGATAATTGTTCGTGATGTTTTTGGAAAATGAGGGGATTTTGCTAGAAAAATAATGTGGTTTAGCTGAAAAATGTAATTGGTTATAAATAGGTTATTTTTAAATAATTAAAAGCGTTAAAATAATTGTTTTAAATAAATAAGTAATTGTTTGCCCGTGATATTTTTGGAAAATGAGAGATTTAGTAAGGAAAAACAAAAAAGCTAGCATATTTTAGTTGAAAAAGATAATTGCCCATGATATTTTTAATAATTGTTATTTTTATTATTTACATTTTAATATTTTTATTAATTGCATTTGTTAAAAAAAATAAGTATATGTGTTAAACTTATTAAAATAATTAAAAGTATTAAAATAAATAAGTAACGGTTTGCCCGTGATATTTTTGGAAAAAAGGTGTTTTAGTAAGTAAAAATAGAAAAAGTAACATGTTTTAGTTGAAAAAGGTAATTGTCCATAATTAAAAGTATTAAAGTAGGTTTGAAAATAAATAAATAAGGGTTTGCCCGTGATATTTCTAGAAAAAGAGGGATTTTAGTAAGGAAAAATAAATTTTTTTACATATTTAATTAGTTGAAAAAGGTAATTGTCCGTGATGATTTTGAAAAAGGAGTGGATTTTGTTTAGAAAAAAAATGAAAAGTAACGTGTTTTACCCGAAAAAGTTAATTAGTTATAAATATATAATGTTGTTATTTAATAATATTCTTTTATATATAAGTAAGGTAATATATTTTCATTAAAAGATAACATGTTTTAATGATAAAAGACAATCGGTTAGTTACCAATTTTTAATTATTTATTAAATAAAATAATGACCGAAAACCAAAACTTTCAATATTTTAGCTATTATATAATAATAATAATATAGATAGATAGATAGATAGATATAGATAGTATAAATATCAAATATGCGTTGCCCCTGTGATTTTTGTTTTTTAATAGGCAATTATCAATATACAAAATTTGATACTCAACTAATGGAATGCGTAGTTGTGTACTACAAAATCTAATGCTTCGTTTTTTAGAGGAGTTATTTGATTATTTATGTTTTAATATTTTATTAATTACATTTGTTAAAAAAATAAGTGGGTATGTTAAAATAGGTAAACTTTTTTAAATAATTAAAAGCATTAAAATAGGTTTAAAATAAATTATCTAGAGTTTGTCCCTAATATATCTGGAAAAAAAGGGTTTTGGTAAGTAAAAATAGAAAATGTAACATTTTTTGATTAAAAAAGGTAATTCCTACTTTTGCAAAGGTAATTATAAATGTAATTGCCCGTGATATTGAAAAAGATATTGTGTTCTAGCTTAAAAAGATAATTGATTATAAATAGGTAATGTCATTATTTAATAATAATTTTTTTATTGATAAGTAAGGTTAAATAAGTAAAATCACGAAGTACCGAAAAATAGGTACCAAAAAACCGGTACCGTACCGACCAAACTTTTAATGTTTCATCTTTAATAGTATAGTATAGACTAGCTTAAAATCTGTGCGATGCACGGATTGTTTTAATAATTGTTATTTAATTATTCATATTTTGATATTTTATTAATTGTATTTGTCAAAAAAAAAAAGTTGGCCTATTAAAATAGGTAAACTTTTTTAAATAATTAAAAGTATTAAAATATGTTTTAAAATAAATGAGTAAGGCTTTGAACGTGATATTTTTGGAAAAAGAGAGGTTTTAGTAATAAAAAAAGAAAAAAATAACATATTTAATTTAAAAGGGTAAGGTTTTGACCGCGGTATTTTTTGGAAAAAGGAGGGGGTTTAGTAAGAAAATATAGAAAATTTAACATGTTTTAATCGAAAAAGGTAATTTTCCGTGATATTTTTGGAAACGTAAAGGATTTTGTTAAAGAAAAATAGAAAAAGTAATGTGTTTTAGTTGAAAAAGATAATTGGTAATAAATATATTATATTATTATTTTATGATCTTTTTATAGACCGGGATATTTTTTGAAAATGAGTAGTTTTAGTAAGAAAAATATAGAAAAAATAACATGCTTTAATTGAAAAAGGTAAGACTTTGATCATGATATTTTTTGGAAAAAGGAGTGATTTTAGTAAAAAAAAAAAGTAACATGTTTTAATCGAAAAAAATAATTGTCCGTGATATTTTGGAAAATGAAAAGATTTTGTTAGAAAATAAATAGATTATATTATTATTTAATGATATTTTTATAGACCAGTATATTTTTGGAAAAAGAGGGGGTTTCGTAAGATAAAATAGAAACGACACCATGTTTTAATTGAAAAATGTAAGACTTTGATCATCATATTTTTTGGAAAAAGGAGGGATTTTAGTAAGAAAAAAATAGAAAAGGTAACATGTTTTAATCAAAAAAAGTAATTGTCCGTGATATTTTTGGAAAATGAAAGGATTTTGTTGGAAAAAAATACAATTTTAGTAAGAAAAAATAGAAAAGACAATATGTTTTAATTGAAAAAATGTAAGACTTTGACCATGATATTTTTTTTTGGAAGAAGAAGGGGTTTTAGTAAGAAAAATAGAAAAAGTAACATGTTTTAATCGAAAAAGGTAATTGTCTGTGATATTTTTGGAAAATGTAATTTTCCGTGATATTTTTGGAATTTATTTTAGGTGAAAAAGATAATTAGTTATAAATAGATTATATTATTATTTAATAATCATTTTATAGATAAGTAAGGTTAATTAAGTAAAAGCACGAAGTACCAAAATACAGGTACCAAAATACAGGTACCGTAACGACCAAACTTTTAATGTTTCGTCTTTAATAGTACTAGCTTAAAACCCGTGCGATGCACGAATTATTTTTGATAGTTGTTATTTTATTATTTACGTTTTAAGATTATTTAATTGCATTCTTTAAAAAAATAAATAGATTTGTAAAAATAGGCAAAATTTTTAAATAATTAAAATTATTAATATAATATTTTAAAATAAATAGATAAAAGTTTGTTTATGATATTTTTTGAAAAATAGGGGTTTTATTAAGGAAAAATAGAAAAATGTAACATAGTTTAGATAAAAAAGGTAATTACCCGTAATATTTTTGAAAAAGTAGGGGATTTTGTTAGGAAAAATAGAAAAATAATGTGTTTTAACTGAAAAAGGTAATTAACATTTAATGTAATTATAATTTTAAATAATTAAAAGTATTAAAGTATTTTTTAAAATAAGAAAAATAAGGGTTTGCTCGTGATATTTTTGGAAAATAAGGGTTTTTAGTAAGGAAAAATAGAAAATGTACATTTTTTTAGTTGAAAAATGTAATTGCCCCTTCTATTTTTGGAAATGAAGGGGATTTTGTTAGAAAAAATAGAAAAGTGATGTGTTTTAGAAGAAAAATGTAATTATTATTTAATGTTATTATTATTCAATATTTTTTATAAATAAATAAGAGTAATTAAGTAAAATACTAATTACCAAAAAACTGGTACGGGCCTTGTTTGGTAAGATGTAACCCAACGAAGTAACTTGTACTTCGTGGGAACTCGCATGTGTTATAGCTTTTGGTTGCCTGTCTTTAAGATTAATCCAAGGCACTAATAGTTCCTAGGTATTTCTACTCCTTACAAAATACATTAAACTAATTACCTAGCTCCACCATGGTTATTGTGAGTTATTGAGTTACCGGATTCTACTTAGTTAAATACCAACATTTTTAATATAATATACATGAAATAGAAAACATATATACATAACATAGAAACGTAAATTAAAATGTAAATAAAATTTTATTAAATTTTCTTATAATTTTATACGTCAAAAATATATATTGTTTGTGTTGTATGATATTTTAAAAAATCGTTAAATTATCTCTAAATTGAAATGCATAAATTGAATTCTTTATTAAAACGTTAAATTGTTATTAAAATGTTAAGTTGTTATTAAAAATTGAATTATTTTTAATTTAAAATATCATAATATTATATTAATATAAGTGTCAATTAAAAATTTAATTTTTTAGTGCATATTTTTTAATTTATTCCTTGATTTGTATAAACTGGTTACTTCAATTTTTTTTTGTGCTAAAAGATTACTTTTATTATTATAAATGAGCTTATCAACAAAATTAACAGTGTGATCACATAAATAAATTATAAAGTCACAAACCAAACACAGGTTTTGAACATTTTATGGAACTCCATGCTGTAATCTTGTTCCAAGAACTTTTAAGTTACCTTTTTATCTTTTATAATATAATATAAATAGATAGTATAGATTCATTACGTACCATTCATTTTGTCCAACGAACAGAAATCACATTTTCAGTTATAAGTTTATAACATGAAAATGCTTCTTCTCAGTAAGATTATAGATTTGAAATGACAAAAATTTGTGTTGATCAAGAATATGATCATTTCCAGGGCGCAATTTGCGCCAGGTTAAGGCTGCAAGATTGGATTATAGGAAGCAATTATGATACTTCCCCCTTCTCCATTTAAAGTCCAATTGTTCCAATCCTTTTCACTTACGAGGCAATTACGTGAAGAGACTCCTTTCTTCCGATAGCCATGTATTTTAATACTTTCGTAGTATATTATTCTGTGGTCAATTAAAACCTTTTTTTCTTGCCATCTTATCATTACGGTACTAATATAGTAGGTGTTTGGGTTAACATAAAAAATAAATTTATAACTTAAAATGAATAAGTGTCATGATAAATAGATGAATTCTTATAAATTATCTAGGTGTTTGAATAATTTTACTTATAAGTTAATAAGATTTTACTAAATTAATTTAAAAAAAATAATTATTTAATACAATGATCTCAATCCATACATTTTAAATTAAATAGACATTTAAAAATATTAATATGAAAATATAAAGTATTAAAAAAATAAAGAAATCAAACAATAAATGAATAAGTTAAGTAAAATGTACATAATTTCTAACATTTAACTTATTATAAGTTGATTTATAAGTTGAGTACACTTAAAATGAGGTTGTCAAATAGGCCCTTAGTCCCATGTCTAGTTTTCAACAAGCGAAAAAGATTTACTTCTTATTTTCAATTTCTATGGTCAAACAAAAGCATTGGAATTTTGAAGGATGGAAAATCTAAACTTTGGAACACAGATTACAATTTTTTGATGAATTTTCAAGGCACATTGTAGAAGAATAAAAAGTCTAGAAAATCATTACAATATGAAGCTTCTATCACACTAGCTATTGAAAAGTAGAAGACTAAGACAAGGAGGCCTTGCTTCCTATGCCGTGTACAATGTACAATACTATAGACATTGAAACAAAATGTCATCCTTTTCTCATTTGGATTCTGCTATAAGGATAAACTACAGTTTAGACAACTAAAATTAACAGTTTATGTTCATGTATATGAATGCAGAACCCAACACTTGCTTTTCCTGCTACTTGGCATAACTATCTCGTAATGTCACAGTTCGATTGAAAACGAACTTACCAGGAGTCGAAACCTTTGTTGGCCGCGCAACACCGATTAACTCCAAATTAGTATAATATTGTCCGCTCTGGACTGGAGTTGTTTTTGGCTGCTTATATTCAAGATAATTCTTCTTTATCTTATCGATGTGGGATTTGAGTTGATACCCACCCTACAATCTCCCCCAATCCAAGAACCACCAATCTTACAACTCTTATACGCAGTCATCTGTTACGCATCTTGTGGGACACGCCGCCCGACCACCTCACTGTAAGGAAGACTTTCGACACAAGTTGTCCAAGATCTCCGACCGTAGTTCTGGAGAGTCTCCTCCACACCACGCAACTTGCAGCCCGCAACCCCAGGATCAATTCTTAACCATCGGCTCTGATACCACTTGTTGGGCCGCACAACACCCGTTAACTCCACATTAGTATGATATTGTCCGCTCTGGGCTGTGGTCAAGCCCGCACGGATTTGTTTTTGAGCTCCTCCCAAAAGGCCTCATTTTAATGGAGTTATTTTTGGTTGCTTATATTCAAGATAATTCTTCTTTATCTTATCGATGTGGGATTTGGGTTGACACCCACTCTACAACCTTAACCGTGAAATGACCTGTAACAAGATATCACAAAACGGATTTAGACGATTAAAGTTATGCATAATGACCCTTTGTACCATATATCCAGGAATCAACATAGCCAGTATCGTATTGTGGTACTGTGGAAGTGTGCCCAGAATCATAGGTGGAGTGGTAAAGATTATAGAGAAGGAGACAGACGGACAGTTTATTCAGTTTATGAATGCAGAAGCCATTACTTGCTTTTCCTGCTGCATGCTGATCCCTTTCATGTTTTCAAGTAAATTACTTCCCACCCTGGCACCCTTGGCATACCTATCTTGCAATGAGACACATTGATTGAAAGCCAACTTATCAGGAGTCGAATCCTTATCAACTGTGATATAGCCTTTGCCAGAATATCCCTAAACACATTAGTCGTTGAGATTGATGCTTGACGATTTGTATCATAATCAGGAGTCAAAATTGTGGTAGTGTGGTTTAGTGGAAATCCCGAGTATTTTAGGTGGATATTGGTAAGTATTTTAGAAAAGAAAAGAAATGAAATAATCAAGAAAGCAGTGTTTCCTATTATAACACAAATACACAATGCCTTGAATTGTTTCAAGTTAATTTAAGTCCCAGAGTAAGAAACTAGGTTCTTGGTGAGTTTACAAAATGTTCAACAGTATGACAGGAAAATGAACCATAGAAACCAAGCAATGAGGCAATGAGATCACTTATACGAAATTCGCATGCATCTCTCTGAATCAGCAAAGCTAAGATGTAGAAACTATAGTGCAACGGGACCCTTAACCTCTATGAACTTGCCCAATAAAAAGGTGTTACATCTTCATTCTTTATCAAAATCCTTAACAATGAGTATTGCCCAAATATGTTCATGTCGCAACTCTACCAATTAAGAGAGTCTGGTATTCTCGATGGAGGGGCAGGGGATTAATTGCCACTAAATATCGCTAACTTGTTATCCACGCTGCATAAGAAACAAGAATTACCTACATATTTCTTCCCATGTAAGATTATACGGTAAACGACTAGGATATTATAGCATACCTAGTCTTTCAAACTGGAAGCTGTCTCCAAGTATAGCACTACGGATTAATGGTTCAAATCACCAAGCCAGTCATCAAGTTCAGAAGGATTCTGAACGCAATGATGTAAAGTTTTAGACAATCCAGCAATATCAGAGAATGGAAGCCTCTAAAAAGGAGCAATGGCCAACCTCAGAGAGTCAGAGAGAAACAATATGTCGAACAATCTGGATTCTACCTCAGAAATTTCAGATACCATGTTCGATCACCTTCTGGCTAGTTCATTCTGGAAGGACATTTTAAAACACCAATTTAAAAAAAATATATTGATAGTCTGGAGATTATTAGTATCTTGGAACAAACGTAAATGTGCATAAGAATTTGTTCACAACTCCAAAGCAAATGCAAAGTAAGAATAGATCATTATCTATACTAATATAGTTTATCAAAGTTTCCAAAAAAAAAATTGTACTCGTAACATGCAGCTCCACTAAGCAACATCTAACCATGGTAATTGGTAAATTCACCTTGGATCATGGATGATTCTCACATTCCTAACCTTTAAATATAAAATATTGGAGTGAACTAATATTATTACAAGCTCATCATTTACTAGTAAAAAACGAGTTGATGTAGAACTTTTAATAATTAATTAATACTTAACAAAATTTAATAAACGAGTGACTAAAGCTTAAATCAGGAAAAATGTCCTTAGACACAAAGAAGAAGCAAAATTTATTTGATTGCTCATTGCACTACTATACTATACTAGCATAAAAGCCCGTGCCCGCTAGCTTAGATTGTATTTTTAAATTGAAATACGCGCGATCAATGTCATTTAGATATATGATTGTATATTGTTGATGTTCATATATGATTGTATATTGTTGATGTTCATAAAATTTTTCTGGTTAATAGTATGACTATACTGTATTTGCTTAAATATGTTGAAGTTTGTAATTTCAAAAGTAATACAAGTAGTACTAATAAGTCATGTCAGTTTTTAATTTTGTTGTAGATCATAGAATAGAATTAGAGTGTTATATGGATATTTCGTAATTAAGATGACTTTTTTTACTACTTATAATCCTAAACTTTTTTCTAGTTCTTCAAAAATGATGCATCCATTTAGCTCATCTCCAACAATATTCAAAGTATAAACTAAATAGATGTTGTCGTATGAGATTGTAGGTTTTAGTATTGATTTTAGTCAAAAGCCTTCCTAAATCTTGCAATATTCTACTTAGCCTTGCATTTTCCGTTCTTAAAACTCTCTTTATAACATTTTTATGTCTTTTCTTTTAAACTCTTGATTTTAAGCATTCTTTGTATTTATTTCTCTTCCTCTACCTGTCTAACTTTCATAACATCGAACAATTCAGCTAATTGACTAAGTGGAACTACGTTGTGCCAAATCCTTCTATTATTAAGTACGGTTGGTACCACTTCGGCGTGTTTCGATTCTTTCAAACAAACAGTCTCTTTTGACCTCGGAACTTGAGAATTAATCAATTATGAATGGATAAATATTTTTTGTACTTCTACCATCGTAAGTTAAAATTGCTCATATGCCTTCTGAATTATGTCCGTGGTTTGACAATGAATTCACCATTTATATTTTTAAAATACAACTCCATCCAGAAAAATATCTTTTCTTTACTAATTAAAGCACAGGTCATTTTATAGCGATTAACATAAATTTCTTTTCTTTGCGGTTTAAAGATTTTTTCTAGGTATATTTGCACTTTTTTTTTTGTCTTGTTACAATTTACTTACTTCAATTTATATATATACTTTGATTGATCGGGGACTATAATTTTAAATAACTCAGGGTGTATAATGTGAATGATCTGATCATAATTTTTTTTGTACTTGTATGCTATGCCATATTCGGTTTTTTAAAATTTGTTAACTGGACTATATATTTTAATCAGTTTATTTTTTACACAAATTGTTATCAAAATTTTAGAATATATTATTCATTTAATTATTTTGATGTACTATCTATTGATTTTTATTATCTCATCTTTTACATTATTTTAACTCAAAACAAATAGTTTTTCATATTTTTATTTATGGTTTTTTTTAGTTATTTTACATATATATATATATATATATATATATATATATTAACTCAATTCCAAATAACTAATTATTTTCTTTCATCAAATTAATTTATAATTCATTTGATAATAACAAAAAATTTGTCATATATCTAATGCATCCAATCTAATTATAAATCTAGTCACTTCTATTATATTTATTTATAATGTATTATTAAGACCGAAACATTGAAAGTTTGATCGTGGGTTGGTATGCTTCTCATATTTTGATATTCGTACTTTAGTTCTTTTATTTTTTACTATTTTAGGTTAATTTATAAAAAACAACAATTTTAATCAAAATATAGTTTGGAAGTCGTTCGATCAGTATGATACTCATATTTTGATATTTGCTCTTTAGTCCTTTTCCGTTTGCAACTTGACTTTAATTTATTAAAAATTACAATTTAATTAAAATATATATTTAAAATATTGTCAAATACAAAATTCTTAAAACACAATTTAATCACGCTCAAACACAAACACACAAGTCAATTCAACATCGAGTTCAACAATCACATAAAATAATTCAAATTTAAGATCATCTTCAGAAAAAGTAAATATAAATGTAAAATAAAATATTAATACAATTAAGATAACAAACTTAAAAGTCACTCATCCATCGCACTGACTCTATGCTTGTATAGATAAGAAGAATAATCATAAATATCATGTATACATGTTCGATATGTGCTATTTAACAATGGTTATTATTAGGATAAATAATATAATCGCCTCTCGAGGATCGAGGTGAATTCGGGTATCGGGGGAGGGGATAAAACTCCCCGATCCGAAAGTGACTGATCGCCCATACCTAAATTATTGTCTAATTTTTAATTTTTTTTAACACTAATTTTCATTAGTTTGAAAAATAAATAATTTATAAATATGTAAATAAACTACTTGTGATATGTTATTTATGTTATATCAACGTTTTATAATACATTTTATATATTAAATATCTAATAATTCAAATATATTGTGTAGTACAAGAAAAGTTAGACCTTTATGTAAGAGAATAGAATATATTAAAGTTAAGTTACATATACGAAATATTTGTTTAACTAAAAGATAGATAAAAATTCACCAGACATAATATTGTTTCTAAAACTTAATATTAAAATTTTATAAGATTGGTAATATATAGTTATATATGATACATAATTAAAAAAAATAAGTTTAATAAATCTTATAAATCACCCTTATATTTACTCAAAAGTTTAAATAACAATAAATATTCGATAAAGAAAGATGTGGGGTTCATGTAATCTATCTATACTATTAACTCCTTATATATAATAAGCGTAAGGGAGATATTATCCAAAACTTTGGTTGGTCACTGTACTACCAAAAGTATACGATCCGTTGGATTATTAAACTATAAATCTTCAAATCAATGAGGACCGTCATATATAATATTAAAAATTGTATTTTATTATTAATAGGATAGTATTTAAATACTAAAAGATGTATTTTGATAATTTAAACCAATTATAAATAGGTTTTCTATATTGAATAGAAATCTTTATGTAAAAATTCGTAATTATCTTTTCTCTTTAGTTTATGGATAGTTCCAGTTAAATAATAATTATTAAACCATCATTAAATTAAAGATAATTTTGTAAGCTTCGTGTGGGCTGTAAAATCGTTAAAATCTGTTGTCTAAAACTCAAGATATAGCCCAAACAGTAAAGTTATTATCTAAATTTTAATAAATATATTTTTATTATTGTAGCACCAATTTAATTTTTTTTTTTTCTAATTCTTTTAAATTTATAAATTATATGTTTATTTCAATAAAATATTAAAACCAATTTAAGAAAAAATTAAAATCGATCGTCCGTGTACGATTACGACCAAATTAATAATTATAGTTAGATCTTAAATAGATCGATGAGAATTGTTAGATATAATATTAAAAAGTGTATCTAATTAATAATAGAATTATATTTAAATACTAAAAAGTGTATTTTGATAATTTAAAATTTTTCTATGTAAAAATTCTTAAATATATTTTCTCTTGAATTTATGTATAGTTCTAGTTAGATAATAATTATTAAACCAAATATCAAGATAACAATTCATATCGATTACAATGATACACGTGGACCCTACGTGGAGAACTCATGTACATGAATAAATTTAAACACTTTTTTTCTGAAGGAACATAACAATTTGATTAATCCAAATTATAATTATATTATTTTACATATAACAAACATAAAAGGATAATATCAAAATATTATTAAAATATTGAGGGTTTCATATTCATAAACGATAATTTTGAATATAATACTTATATTAAAATGTGTATTTGATTAAAGGTAGGATTATATTTAAATACTAAGAAGTGTGCTTTGATAATTTAAACCAATTATGAATTGATTTTCTATATTGAATTGAATTCTTTATGTAAAACTTCTTAACCATCTTTTCTTTTCAGTTAATTTTATGAGTAGGTCAACTGGTCAAGTTATATAATAATTATTAAATCATCATTAAATTAAAGATAATTTCGTTAGTTTCGCATGAGTTGTAAAATCGTCAAAATTCAATTTGTAAAGTGTGTATCTAAATTTTAATAAATATTTTTTTATTATTATAGCACCAATTTATTTATTTTTCCACTAATTCTTTTAAATTTCTTTCAAAAGTATCAAAATTAATTAAGAACAAATTCAAATCGATAAAGAATATTATAATATGAGAATAAAATTGTATATAATCATAACATAATTTTTATTCTGTTTAATAATTTTTAAGTAATAATGTATTTTAAATTTTTATATATACTGTAAATAAAACCGAAACATTAAAAGTAAAAGCAGTTAGTAAGATACTTATATCAGTTTATACTTGATATCCTTATTATATTAAATCCTTATATATAATAATCATAATATGGATCTTATCCAAAATTTTGGTCGTAGATAACCAAATTAATAAGGAACATTAGATCTTAACTAGATAAATGAAAATCGTTAGATCAAATATTTAAAAAGTGTATTTTATTAATAATAGGATTATATTTAAATTCTAAAAAGTGTATTTTGATAATTTAAACCAAATATACCAAATATAAATAAGTTTTTTATATTGAATAGAATTCTCCATGTAAACAATTAGTGACTTTCTTTTCTCTTTCATGGATAAAAATTGTTAAACCATATTTTAATTAAATATAATTTAGTTATCTTCATGTGGGGTATAAAATTGTCAAAATCTGATTTTTAAAACACAAGATAAAGCCCAAATTAGTAAAGTTAATATTTAAATTCTAATAATAATTATTATGTCATCATTATTTTAATACCAATTTAATTACTTTTTTATAACTATTTTAAATTTAGAAATCTATGTTCAAAAATTAAAATCAATCTAAGAAAAATTCAAATCAACAAAGAATATAATAATACGAGGATAAAATTTTATAAAATTGTGCATATTTTTAATCCTATTTTATTAAGTTTTAGATCATAACTAATCAAATATTATTTATTATTAAATAATAAATTATACGTAAATGGTGATTTTGTTTTATAAGAACTCATAGATACCTAATTTCATTGTTAGCATGACTATATTCATATTAAAAAAAAACGTATTTTGAAATTTTAGACTGGATGCCAAACTTTTTTAACATATATATATTGTAAATTATTAAATTCGAAATTTTAAAAGTTTCTTAATCAATTAGTATAGTACTTTTCTGAAAAAATCGTACTTTACAAAAAATATTATCAAATAACCTATGTCTGCAAGAAAAAAAATGAAAAAATTCTTTATTTAAAAAAAACCTAGAAATTTTAATATGTTGTTGGTAGATTCAAACCTTAGATCATTTTACATGATAATTTTACTGTTATATCTAACGTTTTTCAACAATTTAATTTGAAACATCCAACGATTATGGATTGAGTGATCAAACAAAGCGACCAAACTTATAAGGAAACTTTCATTATTTAGTCTTTAATATAATAACATAGATATTTATAAGATATACTATAAAAAATGAATTTTGATCGTCACGGTGTACTACTCTAAAAGAAGAACTATTACAAAAAATATTATATTTTAATTGATAATTTATTTTCTCAAAAGTTCAAAATTCCCGCATCTTTAACATATTACAAAAAAGAGTATATTATATTTTAGCAATAAATATTTAAAAAATTATAAAATAAAAAATTATAAATATTAAGAAAAATTAATGATGTTATCATGGTAGTTTGTTTCTAAATACCGTCAAAACATTCTCAACCGTTAGATCCAATACTTTTAAAAATAGATGATCAAGATTATATCATATAAAAAGAAGTTATTGTCTAAAAATGATATAAGTTAAAAGATATTATATTAGGATTGGATTTTCTAAAAAGTCAAAACATAAAAATAGTTGTAATTAAATAAGGAAATTCATTAAATACCAAAATAATCAAAATCGTTTAATGTTAAATAGATAGGTGAAAACCGTTAGATTTAACATTAAAAACTGTATTTTTGGTTAGTAAAGGGTATTCTAATAATTTAAACTAAATATAAGTAGATTTCCTAAATCAAATAAAATTCTCAACATTAAATTTCGTCAATTTATTCTCTTTTTAGTTTTAGAATAGTTTAGCGTGTAAAATAAAATAAATATCAAATTTTTAACTGTAATTTTTTTGGCTAAATCTTTTTTAACAATAATTTAATCATGTAAACTAATAACTTTTAAATATTAAAATATTCATAAAAAAATATAATTATAAATATTTAAAAAACAATCGTGTGTTGCATGGATAATAAAAATATAATTATAAATAGAATAATTATAAATAAAATTTAAGTAACTGTGCATCGCACGTGCTATAAGCTAGTATTATTAAAGATGAAATATTAAAAGTTTTGGTCGGTTGGTCGGTATTTGGGCCGATTAACGGGCCAATTTATTTTCAATTAAAATACTTTGTATTTTAATATCTAAAATACTACTAAAGATTACGTCAAAAATTTATTAAATTAAAATATTTATATTATTAGATATATAAATCCAATTTATTATATATATATATTAAAATTTCATCAAATAATATATAATTACAAAAATCTAAATAAAAAATAATAAAATATTAAAGAAAACCGTGCATCGCACGAGATATAAGCTAGTATGATTTTAAATAAAAATCAAAAGAAATCGTGTAGCTCAATGGTTATAAGGATGTCTTCTATAGAGAAGGTCAAGTGTTCGATCCATCACAAAAACATTATTTATTCAATTTTTTCTTTAGATAAGAAAGTAGTGGCATGTCATGTAATTTCATAATATATAAGGGTAATATGGTAATTTTACTGGGGGTTTATTTGCTCAAAATCTATTATCTATTATATTCTTAATAAGTGCTAGTGAAGGATTTAGATAATTCCACCAAATACCCTTAAAATTTTTATCTCTACATACAACTTATGTCTATTTTGGTAAATTCCCAATTAGAAAATATTATGTCATCTTACATCATCTATCCAATTCATACATTTTAAGGTTATTTTGGTAAATTCCCAATTCTAAAATATTATGTCAACATGACATCATTCCCTTAT
This sequence comes from Heracleum sosnowskyi, assembly GCA_030848705.1. Classification (NCBI taxonomy): domain Eukaryota; kingdom Viridiplantae; phylum Streptophyta; class Magnoliopsida; order Apiales; family Apiaceae; genus Heracleum; species Heracleum sosnowskyi. The sequence continues at coordinate 9,917,773 of CM061238.1, forward strand.
TATAGTATAGTTATAATCACGCACCAATTAAGGATATAAAACTGACAATATATCAAATAAATAAGTTAAAGTATCTATTTATTGGCTCAATCAGTGGAATCATTAAATAATTATATAAATAAATTCCATCATGAAAAATATGCCATACACAAGTAGATATGAAAGTCAAATCAATGTATAAATCATAATCAATGTTGTAATTTATTTTAATTTTGAATATGCAGATTGTCAGTTATCCATAAACATACATGGATATTATTCATTTTAAATTTGGTTTACCTAAAATCAAGTTAACAATATGATAATCTCATAATCAAAAAAATATATGGTAATAAAAAGAAATAATTAATATCTACCTTATATCGTGGATCATTCAATTCAACAATATCCATATAGTCACACATGCAATTAATACTTTCCATATCTTTTAAATCAATCAACAACTAATATCCATATTTTAGTTTCAAATTTTGAATCAGATATGATAATTACACTTACAAATATATGTATTTATATCCGTGATTTTTGTCATCTATTTTCAAAATTCAAATTCATAATTGGTTACAAGTATTTCTTGACTATAAAACTCTGATCTTCACCATTCATGATGTTAATGTTAATATCTTCTTTCTTTCTATTTTTCTCTCCCTTTTTCCATTTTCTCTCTTCTTCTTTGTCTACTGTCTTTCCATTTTTTTCGTTAGTATTTGTGTTGATTATTGATGTTTGTATATATGCATGTGTTTTTGTTGCTTACTTAAATATGTTACTAATGTTTGTTTAAATTGTGCAGAAAACAAAAGTTTGAATCATTTTTTCAAGGACAACAAGCATGATAATTAAACTTATATGTAAGCTACATTGCATCGTTACTTACGTTTATTTTGTTATATAATAATTTCAGGTGAATCCCAATATTTATAGACTTGAGTTCTTGATCATAAGAGGTCGTGGTATCCATGAATTCAAAGTGGACAAAAAATAAAGGTTACGTTTTATATTTATGTGATACATATATTTATTTATTTTGTGTTGAACGTTAAACCAATTGCAGGTGAATCTCAAATCGTATATATTGAAATTCTTGACTGGAAGAGATTATGGTATCCATGAAACTCCTAATCGTAAGAGATCGTGGTATCCATGGACTCGAATTCCTCAACAGAATCAACTAATGTTAATATAATGTATTGTTAACTTGATGTATCTGTACAATTTTTATTGAATGTTCTTGGTTTGATATTGACATGATATTAGTTTGATGAATGTTTAATCATACTTCTTTTTGTGTTTATGATATTTAGTATAGATGATATCTATGTTTTACAAAAATTGTATGTGTGATTGCAACTTGAGATATCCGTATAATTGTGACTTACTTTGTTACTTATAATTACATTTATTTAGATTAATTTGTGATCTTTGTAATTTTAATTTTCTTTTAGTAGTTTGCGCCTCTTTCGGATGTCAAATGTTTTATATGTTTACGTGTATGGTACACATATATTTATTCAAAATATTTTAAAATTATGACATATGCAATATATAATAGATAATTATAGTATTTGATCATAAACAGAAATATGTACACATTTTGGTGGGTTACATTGGCACTCCACTTAGTAATTTACATCATATGTATTTCGTTACTTTATCTTTTTTTTTTTAATTGAATTTTAAAATGTATATGGTTTAAATTGCGAGGGATCGTCATTAGGCGACACCGAAAAGACTTTAACTAAAGTTTTATGGCAACTTAATTACTATTTGATATATATTTCCAATATTTCCAATTCTAAATTTTATAATTTGTATCATCTCAACATTCAAATCATCTGATCTCATAATTTTTGAAATTTGAAAAGATCATTCAATTTCTTTTCTTTTTTGTTTAGTGCTCAATCAGTACTTAAATCAAGGGTTTTATTGATATATGGTCATAAATTACGGTGACAATCATAATGAATGTCATTTAAATAGGATATTTGAATTTATTTTGGAGAAATTTATGACTCATATTTCTCTATTATCATTCTATATGTGTGCATATATACATATATACTATTTTGATAGTTGTTGTTGAGTTATTTATATATACAAAAAATAAACATGTATAACAGAATTATACTTGCACACCAATCAAGAATATAAAATTCTTTTGAAAGTAAGAATATAAAGTTAGTATTATATCAAATTAATAATGAATCATATATTTTATTTGCATAATTAGTGGAAGTATGCACATACACAAGTAAATATGTAAATTAGATCAATGTACAAAGTATAATCAATTTTTTAAATCAAATCTTTCCAAATTTTCTACAACCTTACATTTTCCAAATTTAAATTCACTACTCTTATGTCATGTTTTCTTATAAATAAAATAATCCATTAATTTTGTTATGATCTAAAGTATTTAAGTTTTTCCCATTTTGACACCTACAATAGATGTACGTGAATTCGGTCATATCCTTATATTATGGATAAATATAAAAAATAATTGAAAAATGCTAGAGGTCCCAACAAAATGTCCCAAAACATGTCCCAAATTCATTCTTAAAGGTAACATTCTTCATAAAAATATGGGACCCCGCGTGCATAAATATGAGCCCACAAATTAAAAATTGTCAAGTGTCAACCACATCATTATGTACAATTTTAGGACATTTTGTTGGGTTCCCTGGCATTACTCAACACAATTTTTAAATTATAGAAACTGTTTCAAATCAATCCTTAATTGGTGTTATCATTTTCTCAATTCAAATTTTTGATTGTTTATATGTATGTATCTCATTCTATTGGTGTGAGGCTTTATATATGTGATTGTGTATAATATATTATTACTTACACCATATATATTTGAACTTGCATAAGATGAAACATGGATGATCCTTAACAGAGTTGTTTTAACGATTGTTAATTCTGGTAAATACATTTATGTATGTGTCAATACATAAGCGCTCACGGAAGGTAGATCAGATATTGATAAATTACTGTAATTGTTTTAATCAAATTGTACCTAAGTATGTATAATTGAACAGTGTATTGTTGTGTATAGTATTGATATATATTTGATGTGTTTAGTTAATTTGCTTTGCATATGAAATTTCTTCTTTTTCGTTAGTCATGTTTTCTTTGTTTTACTTACACATGTGTTTGTTTGTTTTAATTTGCATGTGTATCCATGACAAGGTTTTTAAAAAATCGTATTTGTTGTACCATTTAATCACCAACGTTCTTAGTATCCGTAGAATTCAATTCGTCCAAGAAATCAGGTTTTAATTCAATAAATTTTGTTTATACTTATATTTGTTTGGATTACTTTATGATATTGGTAATTTTAGTGTGTTTTTTTCTCTTAGTAGTTTGTGTTTCTTTTAGATGTTAAATTTTTAATATGTTCATTTCTATTATACACTTATATTTGTTTAGTTTTTTTTAATTACAGAAATATGCAAAATATGATTAAAAATAAATTAGTTGATCATATATATATATATATATATATATATATATATATATATATATATATATATATATATACATTTTTAGTGAATGATATTGTGCCACATATAGTAATTTTACATCCTAAGTATTTAGTTATTTTATCTTTCTTTTTTTGTGAGTTTTAAATTGTATAGTGTTCGAATTGCGAGGTGTCACCATTAGGTGACGCCGAGAAACCTTTCACTGAAATTTTAATAATATTTTTAAGGGTAATTAAGTAAATACACGAAGTACCAAAAAACTGTACCGACCATACAACCAACAAAACTTTAAATATTTCGTCTTTAATAATATTGTATATATATATATATATATATATATATATATATATATATATATATATATATATATATAGGGGGAGGTTCAAAAGAGACCCTTACTTAGGGAGAGACCGAGAGACCCTTCATCATTACCGTCCGTTACTTTTCAATCCGACGACCTGGATCTTGTACAAATATAAGTGTATATTAGTTGATAAATAGTATAAGGGTAGTATTTGGGTTACAAAAAAAAACATACGTATTATTTTTAATTTATTACCATTTTTGTAATGATCTAATTAGATGTTAATTTATTACCATATTTGTAAAGATTTGATTAGAGATGATTTATGGTCAACTCTACACTTTTTATTTATCAGTTATCAATTTAATTCTTGTAATCAATTCTAATACTTTTTATTATGTATTATAATAAAATCAGATTAAAACATTCTTATCAGTATATAATGCAGAAAGGTGTTCTGAGAGGTGTTCTGGAAGGTGTTTTCAAAAGTGTTCTTGATAGCATTCAACTAGTATATAATCTAAAGTTCTTAACGACAACGAGGTAGTATATTGTTCTTTATGTTGTATCATAAAATTTATTGTATTTTCAAAAAGTGGCATGCAGATTCTAAACATGTTATTAACGTATTTCACTACATTTTGGACTTCTTTTCCACTCTGTAATGTGATTTCGTAGTATACAGATTCTAAACATGCAGATTCTGTATAAAGTGGCATGCAGATTCTGTATAAAGTGGCATGCAAATTCTAAACATGTTATATTGGTTGTTAATTCATATTCATACGCCATTCCATGGGTGATATTTCTCATAGCAGAACCGCATCTTATTGATTCATGGGAGTACTCGGAAACATTAATTTTGAGTACACCTGGTCCTGGCCTCGTGAATGAACTCATTTTCCTTTCAAGATATACGTCTTTTATAATTGTTAAGAATACAGATCAACACGGTGTAAGAATGACATACAACAAAAGTTTGAGCTGATTTTATTATATTTTGTCTGACATATTTTTTATATAGAAAGTTACATTATACCTAATTCCCAAATTGATGGATATATTTAAAATTCAAAATTTACATCATGTATTCTAGATTTGGAAATTTAGCTAATACATCAACAATAACCAACATCATAGGAACACCTTAAAAACTCCAGGTGCATATTACAGGAAAGAATGTATTAGTAAATCAGGACTAAGATCTTATTACATATTCTTAAAATGATCTCCTTTTAAAAAAAAAAGATAATCCTAAAAGCAAGTAACGTTTTTTAATATGTTTTTTTAAGATTATATGATCTTTCCAATTGAACTTTGAAAACATTTAGCAGAATAATACATTTGAGTTTGTTGCTATTGATGATGGTTTGAAAGTGTTAATGTCACACCAAACCAGGGTTCTTGCTCGTGTTCTTACAATATTGATCTACATTCATAATACTTCTGTTTGTAACACTAATTCACTTTGTCCACGTCTTTAATCTTACACTGCACTAATTATCTTGTTACAATTGTTATTGTTTTCTAGTTGTTCTGATATCAAGGTTTCACCAGATTCATATTAATGTTTACTGATATGAAAAATGCATTTAAATTGTATATCAACCATGGAAACTGAAAATCATAACCACGCCTTTCACGCTAACAGTTCCACAAAAATACATTTTATATCATTGTTAATAATACGTTTTTCTAAGATTCATTACCATATGTCTTTAAAAGATTTTCTAAATTTTTGTCATTTGTTAACGGTACACATGCCATATATGAATCTCTATCAACTATTTTATTCTTACAGTTTTAGTTAATTTGATTGTAATGCACTACACTAACATTATAAATCATGATATGTGAAATTTGCAAGATGTGTAGAGATTCTATTACCTTTGTTTTAATCTAGTTCAAGAAAATCAGTACATTAACAAAACAACTCTCAATATAACAAAGATAATCTAAAATAGTGAAACACTTAAGAGAATCTCAATATAACAAAGATATTCTTTAAAAATATATTTTTATAATTAGATAAAATTGATTTAAAATTGGAAATTTGAAACTTCTATTAGATTATTAGATCAATAATTTGCTGAAAATTTAATTTTTGTTATTGCTTTTTTGGTAATATAAATGTCATTATAGATTTTTTAAGAAGTTATGTTGAGATTCTCTTAAGTGTTTCATTATTTTATTTATTTTAATTAATATTTATTTTTCAAAATTCACTTTAAGTGTTTCTTTGTGAGATTCTTAAATGTTTGATTATAATCTTATACTAGCTTATAAACAATGCACGAATTTTATTATTATTATTTACGTTTTAATATTTTTTAAATAACTAAAAGTATTGGAATAAGTTTTAAAATAAATAAGTATTTAAGAGTCATGTATTCTTAATAATGTGTACCTTAAAATATATGATTTTTTCTAAATATATGATTTTTTATACAAAACACTTAATAGAATTTAATGATGGCCATTTAAAAGTTGATTTTAAGAATGTATGATATTAAAAAATTCATTATTTGTCTTTTTTTATGATATATAAAGATTCAATTACGTGTTTCAATGTAATTTTGAAAAATTATATTATTTTGAAAATGAAATTCAATATGATGGTTTACGAAAAATATATAACGAGATTCTGTTAAGTGTTTTGGTACAATTTATCTTAACATTATGAGATTTTTAATCTTTGAATTCATTAAACATGTTAACGTATGCTTTTTCTTATATTTTTTATAAATAAAGATTTTATTTTTCAATTGTTCGGCACATTAAGATACTCTTGTAATATTAGCTTAAGTATTTGAGTGTAAATTTTAAAACTGTATGTTTTTCTAATATAATGAAATTCAATATTGTCCTTTTTACAGAAGATGTAAAAAATTTAAATTTTTACGAGATTTTCTAGACTATTTAAGAGTAATGTATAGTTTAAAATATTTAAATTTTCTTATAAAAATTAGCGTAGATTTAGAAATTTGACTTTTTTATAAGCTTAGATTATTTATTTATTTAATATTTATTATAAGCTCTGTATATAAATTTTAAAATTTAAATATTATAAAAGACGTACTAAAAATATATTAAAGATTTGCTTAACCATTTCAGAGTAATTTTGAGAAATATCTTATGCTGAAAAAAAATAAAATTCAATATGATCATTTACATAATCAAAAATATATATAATTTTTACGAGATTCTCCTAAGTGTTTTAGCAGAATATTTAAATATTTGGAGTTTTTAATCTTTCAATTCATTAAATAAGTTAACATATGACTTTTAATATTATTTTATAAATAGAGATTTTCATTTTTCAGTTGTTTTTAATTATAAGCCATTTAAAGATTTTCTTAAGTGTTGTAAAATCCGCTTAAGTGTTTTATAGTAGATTTTGAGAATGTATTTTATTTGTATATAGTTAAATTAACTATCGACCTTTGAAAATCACATTTTCAAAAGTGTTACAAATAAGTTTACGCATGAATTTTCAATTTTGTTTAATTAATTGAAATTTTTACTTTTTAGTTGTTTTCAAATACAAACATCTTAAGTGTTGTAAGATTTGATATAAGATTCTTATTTTGGAGAATGTATGTTATGTTAATATATAATGAAATAAGTATTTTAGTATAATTTATGTTTATAGTTTGAGGTTTGAATCTTTTAATTCAACAAGTTAATGTAGGACTGTTTAATATTATTTAATAAATACATATTTTATTTCTCAATTGTGGCATTTAGAGATTTTATTAACATTCTCGTAAATGTTAATATTGGCTTAAGTGTTTTAGAGTAGATTTTAAGAATGATATGTTAATAAAATATAATAAACTTTCATTATTGTTTTTTTTACAAAACATGTAAAAATTTATTTTTTTACGAGATTCCCTTGATAACTATTTAAGAGTAATACTTTGAATAATACATAGTTTACAATATTTGTTTTTTTTTATAGAAATTGACGTTTTTAGTCTTAATATTACATTTAGAGATTTTACCTTTTTTTATTCAATGTTTATTATAAGATTCGTATATGAATTTTAAAATTTAGATATCATAAAAGACATACTACAAATATTGTAAAGGTTTTTGTAAGTGCTTCAGTGTAATTTTGAGAAAATAACTTATTTTGAAAAATTAAAATCTAATTGTTTATAAAAGCTGAAAAATATTATTTTTTACGAGATTCTCTTAAATATTTTAATACAATATTTTTAATATTGCGAGTTTTACACTTAAGAAAATCTTGTTTGAATAAATTTTTTAACTACCATTTTAATTTTCGTGTACCATTTCTTTTTGTAAAATATATTATATTTTTCATGTGACAATATTTTTTTCAACATATATGACCACATACAACACTTAATAGAATCTTGAAAGTGTTACTTTTAGTGTTTTATAAAGTATTCTTTATGACTTTATAAGATCCTCTTAATTGTTTTAGTAAAATATTTTTAATACTTTGAGGTTTTACTATTTTTATTTATTAAATAAGTTAACATGTATTACTTTCTAAGATTATTTAATAAATAAAGATTATATTTTGTTTTCAATTCTTTTTAAATGTAAAGTACTTTAAGATTTTTTAAGATTATCTAAGATTCCGTTAATTATTTTGAGGATGTATGTTATTATAATATAAAATAAAACATGCTATTGTGTTTTTGCATAATATATAAAAATTTAATTATTTTACTATTGTATATGAATTTCTCAAATCTAGATATCATAAAAAACATGTCCGGACAATATTTTAAAGATTCGCTTAAGTGTTTTAGAGTAATTTTGAAAAAATATCTTATTTTGAAAAAATGAAATTCATATGATCGTTTACAAAACAAATAAAAATACGAGATTCTGTTAAGTGTTTTAGTACAATTTATCTTAATATTTTAATATTTTGAACTTTTATTCTTTCAATTCATTAAACAAATTAACTATGATTTTTTTAATATTATTTAGTAAATAGAGATTTTATTTTCCAATTGTTCTTAAGAAAAAGACACATTAAGATTTTATTAAGATTCTGTTAAATTTTGTAATATGCGCTTAAGTGTTTAAGAATAGATTTTAAAATTGTATGTTTTTTTAATATAATGAAATTCACTATTGTCCTTTTTACAAAATATGTAAAAAATTTATTTTTTTGTGAGATTCTCTTAAGTGTTTGAGAGGATGTATCTTATTATAATTTTATGAAATTCAATATTCTATTTTTGCAAAATATATAAAAATATATTTTGTTTTTACTATTGTATATGAATTTCTAAAATTTATATATCACAAAAAATATGTACTAACAATATCTTAAAGATTCGTTTAAATGTTTTAGAGTAATTTTAAGAAAATATCTTATTTTGGAAAAATGAAATTCAGTATACTCCTTTACAAAACAAAAAAAAAACTACGATATTGTATTAAGTGTTTTAGTACAATTTATCTTAATATTTTAATATTTTGAGGTTTTTAACATTTTAATATTTTTTTAATATTATTTAGTAAATAGAGATTTTATTTTTCAATTGTTCTTAAGCAAAAGTCACATTAAGATTTTATTAATATGCGTTTAAGTGTTTCAGAGTAGATTTTAAAATTGTATGTTATTTTAATATAATAAAATTCACTATTGTACTTTTTACAAAATATGTAAAAAGTTTAATTTTTACCAGATTCTCTTAACTGGTTAAGAGTAATATTTTGAATAATGTATGGTTTAAAATATTTATTTTTTTTATAAAAATTGGCGTATTCATTTTTTATATTAAATTTAGAGTTTGGATTTTTTTTAAAAAATTACTGTTTAGTCTTCATATTTTTTTTTCTTATAAAAAACTTAGAATTATCATTTTTTTAAAATTTTCATTTTTTTGTATTTTCTTAACACATTAAATTTTTAATTTACTATAAGAGCACCTATCAGAACCAAAAAAACCATAAATTTTATTTTCTAGGAATACCTCAATAAATTTTAGACAAAACATATCAAAATAAGAAACTCCCAAGATCCTTTTAGTTTTTATGGATCAAAAGTTAATGTCAAAGACACGTAATCACCAAAATGATTAGATGCATCACAATGGCATTTATCACAGAACTCTAATATACGATCCATTTGTGCCTTGATGTCCTAGTTATGCAGTTTTGCTTCATTGGAAGCTATCTAATATGTATCAAAATGCACCAACTTTCATGTTGCTAAACGTATTCCAATAGAACTGGACATTTTTTTTATTACTTTTACACTCTCCTTCAGAACCTTGTACTCAAGCTTCATATCTCTACTTGTAAGATCAATTTCAAGAACTTTCTGATATCATACTTTAACAAATATAGATCAATAAGGTTGATGTAAGCAGGATCCCTACTTCTTTAAGATCCTTTTCAGTTTGCAAGATGCATTATTGAGATTGCAAGTCACCTTCAATGTCTTGGCGTGTTTTGTCTCCTCTTCTCCAAACGTGGTTTCATACTTTATATACTTGGCAGGATTATTATAGCACTTTGAGGCATTTGCATATTCATCAGCCTTAAGCATGCATTATCATCTTCTTTTTGTTATTAGAGGCGTTTAATGTTCTCCTCCGTGTTCATCCTATAATTCCTTCTCTTTGTCAAAATTTACAAGCTCATAGTAAATGCGTGACTCCTGATCTAGATAAACAGTATACACATTCAAGAGGATTTTGTTAGTATAACATGCTCACACAAACATATAAGTTATATACTTAAAACAACACTTAATTGAACCTTATTATAAAGCATACAAAAAAATTTAGACAAATAAAAGTACAAATGTTAGAAGTTGAGCAAGTGAATTCTCACACCATAAGAGTCCTCTGTGTAGGAAGAATCTAGATTTAATTAAAATAGTATCATTCACAAAACACAAAGGAGATTTTATGAGAACATAATTAAGGATATCAGCGTACTCTATATCCTATAAAACACGGTACATAAACTTGACATGTTAATGGAACACTTTAATAAATCTTAACTGAACAACTTAGTGAATCTTACAAAAAGTACCTTGATGAATCTTATCATCATTAGTAATCAAGTTGGAGAGTAGTTAACTGAAACTTAATATCTCGTAAGGATATTCTTTTGTACCAAACTTCAACAATGAACCAAATCCAGTATCGTTAATCCACTTCTTTTGAACATCAGACAAAGACTTCAATATCCCAGACAGTAATCCTCGTTGTAAATTTACTGTTGAACGTGTTTCATCCACCTTATCTGACAAATCTGGTATTGACGTTGAATCAACAAAATTACTGCATGGAGAAAACATAGCTTCTGTTCAGTGTTCCGATTCTACTAGGTGTTTTTGTTTATTATAGTTGCAATGTAAAAATCGAAAATGAATGAATACTACCTTCTCTCGTTACTGCCTTCAACATTCTCTGACAAAACTGGTATTGCCAATGAATCCATAATCCTCCTTTCTGAAACATAGATTCGGTTAGTTATTCGATTCTATTAAGTGTTTCATTGTTAAAATATAAAATGTATAGAAGTAAAATAAAGGAACAGTACCTTGCATCTGTCTTCTAGGTTTTGCAGAATGAAACCTTCGTTTCATTTTTATTTTTGTACTTGTTATTTCATTAAGAGTAAAAGTTTAATCAAAGATTCATTTCCAAAAATAGAAAAATTAAAATCTTCAATCAAATATGTTGATTACTCTCTTCCCATGTTTAAAATATTACAAACCGTACAATTTCAAAAACAATACACTGAAACTATACTTAATGATTGTGCATATTTACCGGATTGCCATTTGCTATGTATTATATAATTTATTAAAAATATGTTTAATGAATGGTCAGGATCTAGTCTCTTGGGTCTCTTGATAAGGAGGGTCTCCATTGAACCTTATATGATTCCAACACATACTATGTGTCATATTTATTTAATACAACAAATTCAAAAATAAATATTCAATCAATATATACATATTTATATGTTTTTATACGATTCGTTTTCAATGTATGCTTACAACGCAAGTATGGTATATATAATAAAATTTTAGTAATGCTAAACAAGTTTATTATTACTTTCCAAATAAATAAAGAATCAGAAATGTGAGTACAACAAATGTTAGAATAGTATGGTACTTTACATACTTTCATTCTTACATATCATGGAACAAAATCGTCTGTAAAAAATATTTCAAAATTAAAATGAATTTTTAGATATTGCTTATTTTTTTAATTTATACAAAATGCATGTTATAATATATTACTTACATAAATTATGAAGATGAGGAACAAAGATTTAAACATGGTGACGCGATTCACGGTTAATGTCTGAAAATTTTATAATAGCGTAAATGTTTCGCTTCTCATATTTTATTTTCAAATGACAAGGTGGGAATTCGATCAGCATCAAACGGGTTGATATAAATGCTTTATACATTTAATTTTTGTTAGTCAAAATTTTCAATTTTCTATTATTTTTCCATAATTTCTCTTTCAAATAAAATTATAGAGATTGTGTGAAACAATAATCTCAAGTGGAACTATTGTTAGTAGTGATAACACAACCGTAACAGAACAACAGAAGGAGAAAAGGAAGATAAGAGAGCAAAAAAAAAAGGTATCGAGGGAGTTTTGATAGAAAAGGATTGAATAATATTCCGATATCTAAAAATACTAACCATCGAGCTATTTACAGAATTATAGATCTCTATTCTAACAATTAAGATAAGCCTAAACAGCTAATTACGACAAATTGAAGATTCAAAATCAACTACTTCTACGCTAATAATAACTAATTCTAACTTCCTATTACATTCCTCCCCCCTTAACACAACCTTGACCTCGAGATTGAAGAACAAAACCTGGAAACTGACATGGTAGATGATTCCCATATGCTACAGTCACTACTTGAGAGGCAATAAGATCCAATTGTAATCCTAGCCTTTTAGCTAAATTCAGGTTCAAAAAGTCGTGTGTACAGTCAAAGTCGATCAAAATGTGAAGATTTTTTCTGTCATGATAACCATTCACCCTCATTGTTTGAAAATGATGTTTCCCACTTAAAACATCAATATAAATATATGGTTCCGCACTCGCGACCTCAAAACAATGATCTTCAACCTCATTTTCCTCCAATTCCTCTTCATCCATGCTTGGTATTCAACTGTGAACAAGAAAATTGTTTCAATGGGCACTAATGCCCCTTTTTATATGGCTTATCACAAAAGTAACACAATTGAAAAGTACATAAAAACTTGGAGGCCTTTAATTTGCGGCTAGAAAAATAATATTAGCAGCTCAAGGTTACTTAATTTTATAATTTTATTTTTAATTAATTTTAATTACTATTATTTCTTCCTTTAATATTGTTTTTCTACGTTATATTCTGTGTTATTTCTAGATGAAAATATATAATTTTGTATTATTTAATTTTACTTGGGACGTAATTATCATAGTACTTTATTTATAAAACATATTCGATTTTTGACAATAAAATAAAATCTATATATAATTTTTGTATTATTTAATTTTACTTGGTACGTAATTATCATATTACTTTATTTCTAAAACATATTTGCTTTCTGACAATAAAATAAAACTTATGTATTTTATAACCATATCTATTTTTTATTTTACACAATTTTTTGCAATTTTCAATATAAATATAATATTATTATTAATTTAAATATATTTTTTAAATATTTCACCCGTGTGCGTAGCACGGGTTAATTCCCTAGTACCCCTAAAATATCCCCATGTTCTCCTATTATATATAGAAGAGGATTTTATGCTCTTCACATGCGTTACCAATGCTAAAATTCTTAAAAACATCAAGTCTCATTAATGTATGTTAGGCTCAAGACATGTCTGAATACCACTATTAACAAGCCTACACTATGTGACTATGTCACATTACATGACCTAGTGATTTCTATCACTGGGATATAGTATAGGTCTCTAAATGTACTTGTCTTGTTTTCATGGACAATAGCTTTATCATGTATGCTCAGATTTATAATGAGCTTAGTAAAGTTCTTGCATCTAGAATGTATATAGGCCATTGAATAATTATCCTGGTAGAAGTTCAGAAGTGTTCATGCAGCAGGATGGAGTTGAATAAGGCCATGAAGAAATAAGTTGCAGGAATTTGTCTAAGGCATTATATAGCAAAGTCAAAAGAAAGCTATGTCGTGAAGTCACCAATATCCATGTCGTGAAGTACTATATCGCATAGTCCATTTTGTACTATGTCGAGAAGTCCTCAAGACACATGTCGTGAAGTGTTGAAGTCAGCAAAGTCAAAGGAGCCTAGATCGTGAAGTCCTCAGAAGCCTTATGTCGCATAGTCATCTAATGACCTATGTCGCATAGTCATCTAATGACCTATGTCGCATAGTCGTCAAATGACCTATGTCGCATAGTCGTCAAATGACCTATGTCGCAAAGTCTTCAAAGGCTATATCGCGTAGTCCTCACAAGGGAGATCGCGAAGTCAGTGATAAAGTGGAGTTCACGATATCAACACTTAGCCGTTCATAACAAGACAAATCAAGGTACAGAACCAAGAATCAAAGGAGACAAATACTGAAGCATTTGTTCTGGCAAGGTGGTCCAAAGAACAGATGGCAAATCTACAGCTAAACTTGGAGAGAAAGATAAGAGACAAGCAGCTACAGAAACGGGAAAGACTCCGAAAAGCAGGTGGTCCTTCCTGACACAGTGAACTTCTTATGGTAGGACAAGTTGGACTTTCAGAAGGGGTAGCTGTGTAATATTGTGTGTGCCTAGTTTGTATAGGGGAATATATATATCGTGCACACGTAACTGTAAGCCAAAAAGAGAGATACACATAGTTATTTGCTAAGCTCTTTTCTCTGTAAGCAAGCAAGTTCAAACTGTTCTTGTTTAGAAGCCAGAAATTCGATTGTGAATTTCCTGGAAAGCTGTAGTATTTAATTTGCTTATACAAAGTAGATTAAAGTGATTGTGTGTGTTATTTACTTTCTGCATATTACATATCATAATCACATACAGTTGCTTACTTAGTTTTCAAGATCGAAAAATATATCAAACTATCCATTCACCCCCCCTCTGTCTAGTTTCTAGTGGTATTCATTTCTAACAAGTGGTATCAGAGAGAAGGCTGTTAACGTACAAACAGGAAAAGATCAAGAATGAGTTCACAGAAACTAAGCAGTATCAAGATTCCTCCCTTTAACAAGGAGCACTACAGTTTATGGAAGAAGAAGATGTTGCTTTTCATCAAAGCTTCTAACCCCATGTATTTAGATATTCTAAAGCATGGTCCCTTCATTCCAATGATTGAGATTGGTGAATCAACCAGTGGCACTGAGATTATACCAGCAAAACATGTGCCCAAAGATCCCTCAAAATACACTGATCCTGAAAAAGAAAAAGTTGCCCTGGATGGACATCTTCAACTTATCATTTGTGAATCTATGGACTTCAACATGTATGGCACTGTTGCTCATTGTACTAGTGCCAAGAAGATGTGGGATCTTATAGAAGTGCTCTGTGAAGGAACTACTGAAGTAAGAAAGAACAAGAAGCAGATTCTTGTTTCACAATATGAAGCCTTTATGGCTCAGCCAAAAGAGGGAATCACAGAAGTCTTTGAGAGATTCAACAAGCTGATAAACGAGCTCAAACTCTATGACAAACACTATGAAACAGAAGAGCTCAATATGAAGTTTTTACTAACTCTTCCAGATCACTTGGAACCAAGAATCTCTTCCCTTAAAGAAAGAGATCTAACAAAGATTGGTTTTGATGTGTTATATGGTGTTTTGAAGACATATGAGTTGGAGCTGTTTCAAAAGAGATCTATTCAAGCAAAGCAAGGATTAGTGGCTAATACCTCCTGTGCACTTATTGCTGACAACCTAAGTCAAAGAATGGACTCTCTTAAAGTCAGTCAAGTGAAGATTGAGGAACTGGAAGTTGAAGACACTGGTGATGAGGTCCAGGTCATCTATGATTTGCCTGAGGAAGATGAGTTTTACAGCATGGAGGAACTGGACAAAATGGAAAACAAATCTTTTGCTTATATGGCTAGGAGATATCCTAACATAAGGTTTAAAAGAAAGCAGCCATTCAGGTCCAAGTTCAATACTGGAAACACTGGTGGATCTAGTGGCTCAAACACCTTCAATAAAGGAAAAGGGATGGCTGGTGCTGCTAAGGGTGGATACAAGACAGGAAGTGTGGATAGGACCAAAATAAGATGCTATAACTGCAATGAACTTGGGCATTTTGCCACTGAGTGCAAAAAGACTAAACAAGTCAAGAAGGACAAAGCATACTTAGAGCTTGAAGCTAAGTATGAAGCTCTACTCAAGAAACAACAGGGCAAAGCTTTTATTGCTGAGGGAAAATGCTGGGATGACTCTGATGAAGAAGAAGAACAAGAGTACTCAAACTATGCCTTGATGGCATTTTCTGATGATGGTGATTCAAGTCAGGTACCCATTCTTACTTCTCTTGATATGACTCCCATTCAATATAAGCAAACTGTTGAAGATATGAGCACTGAGATGTTTAATATTCATACTAGCATGTTAGTAGCTAATGAAGAAATTGATAGACTAACTGCTAAGAATGTTGAGCTTACAGAAAAGAATGAGAAACTTGAGTTAATGGTTGTGAACCTGGATGGTTTGAAAAAGGAGGTTGAGTATCTTAAAACAAAGTGATTTGTGCTGAGCAGATAGAGAAAGCCCTTAGAGAACAAATTGCTGAAACTGAACTGAAACTAAGAAGCTTCAAAAACTCCTCTGAACTTATTCAAACCTACCACAAGGAACACACTGTAGACTGCAAGGTTGGAGTTGGTTTTGACTATGATAATGACAAAGGAAGGAAGAAGGTCAAGGGCAAAGGAAAGGAAACCTTTACAAACAAAAATGTCCCAACCATACTGTCAAGTGTTGAACAGCCCATCTTCAGAAAGAGTGATGTTGAGTTTGATGAGGAACTACTGATCATCAAGCAACAACTACTTGAAGAAGATGAGGCTGCTAAGAACACTTCTTCCTTTCCTGATCTTGTCAATCAGAAAGAGACCAAAGACAATCTTGTTAAGAGTCCTAAAGCAAAGAAAGAAGTTGTTAAGAAAAGGAAACAAAACAGAAATGGTAAAGTTGGTGTTAACAAAGGAAACAACTATGCTTATGTGCCAAATGCTCCCAGGAAACAATGTCAAAAATGCCTATCTGTTAATCATTTGACTCATAAGTGTAGTAAGCCTGAAATTGTTGAAGTTGATAACCTAAGTAACCTTTCTGCAAGCATAAATTCTAGTCATGATTCTTTCTGTGGTAAGCCAAACTGCATGACATGCTATGTGACTGTGATTGCTAACTGTTTATCTCTTAAACATAAACTTGACTCTGCACAATCTGGTGAATCACACACACACATACATTCTCATAGGACAGAGTCCCCAATCAGGGTTGAGAGGGTGAAAACTTCATGTGAGCCTAAGAGTGTAAACTCCAAAGCCACAGAAAAAGTGAAGTCTCCTACTATGAGAAATGCAATTTATGACAGAAGAATTATTAATCAAAATGTTTCTAAATCATCTGGACCCTACCAAGTGTGGGTACCAAAAACAACTTAGTCACTTTGTGAATGCAGGGCAACAGGAATAAAAGAGTCATATGGATCTTGGACAGTGGATGCTCAAGTCACATGACTGGTGATATAGCCCTGCTATCACATTTTGAAGAAAAGGCTGGCCCATCAGTAACCTTTGGAAATGACAACATTGGTTATACAATGGGATATGGCAGTGTTAAATCTGGAAATGTCATTATTGAAGATGTAGCATTTGTTGAAGGACTGAAGCATAATCTCTTGAGTATTGGACAGTTTACCAACAGAGGCTTCAAAGTGGAATTTGATGAAGACCTTTGTTCAATCTCAAAAAGGGAAAGTGGTGAAGTTGTTCTAACTGGTGTGAAGAAAGGAAGCTTGTTTGTAGCTAATCTCAAGGCTGCAGATAAGGGAGAAATTTGTTGTTTCTACACAAAAGCCACAAATGAGGAATTCTGGCTGTGGCACAAGAAACTGTCTCACTTAAATGTTCAGGCAATGAACTCTCTAACCAAGAGAGAACTCATCAGGGATTTGCCTGCCTTGGAGTTTGTGCAAGATGGAGCATGTGAAGCTTGTCAGAAAGGGAAGATTAAAAGATCAAGTCACAAGAACAAGTTGCTCAATACAAACTCAAAACCTCTGCAACTAATTCACATGGACTTATTTGGCCCTGTGAATGTAATGTCCCTTTCCAAAAAGAAATATGCTCTAGTGATGGTAGATGACTATTCAAGATATACTTGGGTGGAATTCCTATTCTCCAAGGATGAAGCACCCCAAGTCATAATAGAGCATATCAAGAGAGTTGATAAAGAAGCACAAAGCACTGGTGCCTCTGTAGTTGCTTTGAGAAGTGATAATGGGACTGAGTTCAGAAATTCAACATTGTATGAGTTTTGCAAAGATAAAGGAATTTCTCAACAATTCTCAGCTCCTAGAACACCTCAACAAAATGGAGTAGTTGAGAGAAAGAATAGAACTCTCATTGAAGCTGCAAGGACAATGCTACTGGATGCAAAGCTACCCACTAGCTTTTGGGTTGATGCTGTTAACACAGCGTGCTATGTGCAAAATAGAACATTAATCAATAAGAAGTCTGGCAAAACTCCTTACTCATTAATGACTGGAAAAAGAGCATCCTTCAAGCACCTGCATGTGTTTGGAAGCAAGTGCTTTGTGATGAAAGATACCTCTGAGCATGTTGGAAAATTTGATGCCAAGGCATTTGAAGGTATCTTCATTGGATACTCTCTGGAAAGGACAGCATACAGAGTGTTTGTACCTGAGCAACACAAAGTCATGGAAAGCATGGATGTTACCTTTGATGACAAGAAAACTCCAGGACTGAAAACAAGTGATCAAGACAGTGTGCTATTGAGATTTGAGAATCAAGGTTATCTTGAGGATTCTGAAAGTGAAGATGAACCCCCTGTTCAAACTGTTCTAGAAAATGAAACTCTTGAAGTTGACAATCTTCTTCAAACACCTGTGCAAGGATTCACAAACACAGGGGGAGAAGAAGAGAATGCAACTGTCAACCAAAATGAGATTGGAACAGATCAAGGAAATGAACAGGGGCACACAAGGAAATGGGACAGAGCCCACACTAGGGATCAAATCATTGGAGATCCTAGTGAGGGAGTTAGAACAAGAAGGGCAACATTAAATACTTTTCTGTATAGCTGCTTTCTGTCACAAGAGGAACCTAAATTAATTGAAGAAGCTTTGAAGAATTCTGATTGGATTGTTGCCATGCAAGAAGAGTTGAATCAATTTGAGAAAAACAAGGTATGGGAACTAGTGCCACCTCCAAAAGGAAAGAATGTTATTGACACCAAATGGGTGTTCAGAAACAAGATGGATGAAGAAGGAGTGGTAGTAAGAAACAAAGCAAGGCTGGTTGCCAAAGGATATTGTCAGCAAGAAGGCATTGACTATGATGAGACATTTGCACCTGTAGCTAGACTGGAAGCCATCAGAATCTTTCTGGCTTTTGCAGCTCACTCAGATTTTAAGGTGTATCAAATGGATGTGAAAAGTGCATTTCTCAATGGTGATCTTGATGAAGAAGTTTATGTGTCTCAACCACCTGGCTTTGAGAGTGAAGACTTCCCAAACTTTGTGTATAGACTGCTCAAGGCACTCTATGGACTCAAACAGGCACCAAGAGCCTGGTATGAAACTCTATCTCAATTCCTTCTTGAGCATCAATTTACCAGGGGTACAATTGACAAAACCCTATTCTTCAAGAAGCATGGAAATGATATCATTCTTGTTCAAATCTATGTGGATGATATCATCTTTGGCTCTTCAAATGAAAAACTCTGTGAAAGGTTCTCTAAGTTGATGCAAAGTAAATATGAGATGAGTATGATGGGAGAGTTAACCTACTTCCTAGGCCTGCAAGTACATCAAAGGGAGGATGGCATCTTTATAAACCAATCTAAGTATGTCAAGGATCTTTTAAAGAAATATGGTTTAGAAGAGTCATCCTCAGCTAAAACTCCTATGTCTACTGCAATCAAGCTGGATGAAGACAAGAAAGGCAAGAGAGTTGATATCAAGGTCTATAGAGGAATGGTTGGATCCCTGCTCTATCTCACAGCTAGCAGGCCAGACATCATGTTTGCCACATGCCTTTGTGCAAGGTTCCAGTCTGATCCCAAGGAATCTCACATGATGGCCATCAAAAGAATTTTCAAATATCTGAAGGGGACTCCTAATCTTGGGCTATGGTATCCAAAGGGCACTGGGTTCAACCTGGTTGGTTACATAGATTCTGATTATGCTGGATGCAGGATTGACAGGAAGAGCACCTCTGGAAGCTGTCAATTCCTAGGTCAAAGGTTAGTGTCCTGGTTTAGTAAGAAACAACAGTCCACAGCAACATCCACAGCTGAGGCTGAATATATTGCTGCTGGAAGTTGTTGTGCTCAATTGCTTTGGATTAGAAATCAACTCATGGATTATGGACTAGTCTTAGAACACATTCCTCTGATGTGTGATAATACTAGTGCAATATCCATTGTAGCTAATCCTGTTAATCATTCTACTACAAAGCACATTGAGATCAGGTACCATTTCATTAGGGAACATGCTGCAAATGGTACCATAGAAGTCTCTTATGTTCCAACTGAGAAACAATTAGCTGACATATTTACTAAACCTCTGAATCCTTCATTCAGTTGTTCTAAGTAAATATGCTGGTTAATAGGGAACATGCTGCAAATGGTACCATGGAATGCTCAATCCTTCATTCAGTTGTTCTAAGTAAATATGCTGGTTAATAGTTGCAGCAGTAAATTTTCACTGTATTTAAATGATCTATTTGTTTGGAGTGAAAATTAGCTGAGATATGATTTATAAATATTTCAGTATTTTACTGCATATTTTTCAAAATCATATTTGTTAGTGGTGTTGTGAGCTTTTGAGACATCTCGACATAGATGATTTTCAGAGTTCACGACATAGTTCAAATTAAACAGACTTATATCGCAAACTGTTGAGATTGTGAGACTTCGCGACATAGTTCATTTCATGAGTTTGCGACATAGTTAATTTTATGACTTCGCGACTTCGAATAACTATATCGACAAGTCTCCATAGTTGACAGAATTTTGATTTAAATTAATTTTATTTCAAAATTTGATAAAAGTCTGACAAATTGCTCAAAATTCCTAAAAGAGAGCTTTAGACAGGGTATTTCTACTATATCGTAAAGTCTCCCCGATCCTTTCATTTTGAAGACTTTGCGACATAGTTCATTGTTGAGACTATGCGATATACTTTGCAAGACTTTGCGGTACAGGCCACTTTTGACTTCACGACATACAGATAGACTGTACACATTCATAACTCCATATCGCAGTGTCTCTATCATATAAATACCATTTTCTAACCGTTTGCAACTTTTCATCTTGTCTATTGCTCTCAAACTTTCTAACCTAAGAACAAATTCTCTACTCTCTTTCTTACTCTCTCTCTCTCAAGAAATGGCACCCAAATCTCAAACAGAATCCTCCTCTATTCCTTTAACCATCCCCAAAGAAACAAATCTTCTCACCATTCCCTCTGAGGCTGAGGCTAAACCCAGGTACAAGTGTTTTGTACGGTTCCTGAACGATTCCTACCTCCGTCGAGCCCTAACCTTGAACCCCACGTTGTATGTTGATGTATTGGAAGGATTTTGGCGAACGGCGTTGGTTTCTACAATGGCCAGGGAAGATGGAACTTCGTTCCAGGAGATAGCTTGTTCAATTGGAGGCAAACACTTCCAGTTTGGGGAGAAGGAGATAAATGAAGCATTAGGGTTCAAGGTGGAGGGTCATGACCAAGAAGCTACTGATGCTCAAATAGTAGACTTCATGACCTTCATTCAGTATGCTGATGAGATAGATACTGGAAAGCTGAATAAGAAGTTTGTAAGAAGGGAGTGGTCATTTCTATTTGATGCACTCCAGAAGGTGTTCCTTTGCAGAAAGACAGGATGGGACCATATCAGTCACATTGCTGTGAAGCTGGCCTATTCCCTAGCCTACAATCAGGAAATCAATGTTGGAGCAATAATCCTCAAGGAATTGACTCAAAGGCTAGGGAGGACAGTCCGTGGAAGAGGTAATGACATCTTTTACCCTCGCTTTCTTCAAGTTATTTTAAATTATCTTGATGCTAATGTCCATGACTTGGAGGGTATTGATAAATCAAAGATGGCTTATTCCAAGTCCATGTCCAAGATTCTGTTTGGTTCATTGGACACAAGGAATCAAGTGGATGTGATCTTGAGTGTGACCCCGCATATGCAGGACACATTCGCGTCTTATCCACTTGATAAGCCCATATACCATGCTCTTTCCTGGACAGGGGAGGCTGAGACTGAAGGAGCATCACAGTCTAACCCAAGCCTCCCTATCCCATCCAGCAACCCCACTGTAAACACCACTATAGAGGATAGTCAGCCAAGTGCATCAATCTCTCAAAAGGTTGATGTTACTAAAAAGAAGAAGAAGAGAACCCTAGCTATTATCCATGAATCTGTAGAGTTAGCAAGTGAGATTCCTGAGTCACCTCTCACCAGACCAAAGAAGAAATCAAAATCTGTAGCCACCACTGCATCCTCTCAACAAGATTCAGATGTGCAAAAAGGGGTACACCTGCTACTGTCTATGGCCTCTCAACAGGTCATGGGTATTGAAAAGAGCAGCCTCCCCACTGCAAGTTGTAACGAGTATGCACGGGGTCAAGACCTCACTCTTGACCCTAGGAGTGATAAGGGTGATCAAACACTAAGTGGAGAGCACATCAATGTTGAAACTCCTCCTATTTCTCAGGGGGAGTTGCTAAAATCCAATCTGAACCCCACTTCTCTCTCAGATTCTTCCACTAAAATTTCTTCTGAACAAGAGAGTCATACTCATGACAATCTTGCCCTTGATCAATCACAATCCAGCCCTGTGATTGAGCCAACTTCAAGTGACATGGTGCTTGACACTGTGCTCACCACTCAGGACCCACATTCAGTTGGTCAGGGAATGCATGCTGAGGCATATCCTAATGACACCAACACAAACATGGAGGATTCACCAGTTTTCACTGGAGACTCTGTGCCAAATTCTCCCATCCTTAGGGATGTGGAACTGTCTTCACAGACATATAGGGCTGATGTTGTAACACATCCCATTTCAATGGAGACAACATCAGACCCTACAGCCATTCCAAGGCTGGAGGAGACTCAAACTCACACATCTCATGAAGTGCCTAGCACTAGCTCTCACTTGGCTCAGGCCACAATGTCAGAATGGCTGAAGCCTGTGCACCATGACAGGCCTTCAGGATCGTCATCTGTGCCTTCCAAAATGTCTGAAGATGCCATACAAGATCTCCATGTGGCACAGATTGATGAGTTCTCAAAGATAGCTCAACATCTCCTCACCTCCAACCTTCCAAATGCTGATTATGAAGCTATCCTGCTATGCCATAAGGAGGATGTTGAAGCTCAACAGGAGAAGATTGTGGATACAGCTGAACCAGAGGGGAATGTGGATGCCTGGTTGGATGCTAAGAGGACTCTCAAGCTCAAGGATGCCCTGGCTTTTGTGAGAGAAGAATACCTCACCTCTCTGGGCTCCAATGCTAAGGATCTTTCTCCTGTTGCCATCTATGATGCTGTGAATGATGTATACAAGAACCAGTTGAAGGCTCTGCATTATCTTGGGAAAGGGCTTCAATCAGAGATTTCTTCAATTCAGGAGGAGACAGAAAGATCCCTCACTAAGCTCAGAACCTCTTATCTCTCTGATTTTCCCAAGGTGGACGGTATCCTCAAAGAAGTCCAGAAAACCTCCACCAATGTGTCCATGATGGATGTGACTCTTGCCATGGTCACAGACAACATCAAGAAACTGGCTTCTACACTGGAAAATCAAGCAAAATCTACCATCACCACCAATGCTATGTTGAATGTCATGTGGAAAAACCAGTATGGTGATAAGCTGGTGGATGAAGTCCCTCTGTCAGACATCTCCAAATATGATTTTGCCAGGGTCAAAGATCAATCCCTCAACTCATTTAGGTCTCAACAATTATTCTCCAAGGTGGATGGCTTAGAAAGAGAAGTGGCCTCTCTCAAGGATGAAAACAGAATGCTATCTACATCTCTAAGCCAACTCAATGACAAACTCGATGATCAAGCCACCAACACAACAAACATTTTGCTGGTGCAGCAACAAATGATGACCTCAATGATGAGATCTATGAACCTGCCTATTCCTGGGGAAACTCAAGACACTTTGTCTGATCCCAAGCCTAAGGGGGAGAAAGGAAAGGAGGTCAATGTGAAAAAGACAGGGGGAGCACCTACCAAGCAGTCAAAACTTAAGGGCAAGCTCATTGAAGAGACAATAAAGCCAATCAATCTTCCCCCTGTAGAGGTCATCAATGCACAAGGTCAGAAAAGCACAGTCACCACAACATTCTATCCATCCACAATGCCTAAAGACATCTCAACCTCTCAACCTGCTATACCTACTCCAATTGCTAAACCTACCCAAGCTACACTTATCACTGAGGCCAAGCTACAGGAAGTTGCCAACTCTAACATCTATCATGATGAGGCATTCCTGGAGTTTCTGAAAGCCACCTACAAGAATGCTCAAGGAGATGCACAAGCATATAGAAAGAAGCTCAGGGAAAGCATCAAGTACTTCACAGTTGCAGTAAGGAAAATCAGGGATGTTTATCTGAGAGAAATAATCATGGTATGCAAGGACAACTGCTTGTGGCACTTAGCATTTCAAACTCTGGAGAAACTGAAGTTCACTGAAGTGTCAATAATTCTGGAGTTGATTGAAAAGAGTGGGGCTAACAATGAAAGTCTTTATAATGACTTGGAGGTGGACCAAAATCAAAGACTGCCTGAGGTCATACCCAAGCCAAGGACAGTAATTTTTCAAAGTCTATCCAAAGTCAGAAGTATTGACCAACTAGTCATTCCCAAAGATCTGCAAATGAAGAATAACACAAAGATCAATCAGGTGCTGCAAATGCTGAGAGCAAAGAAAGGAGTCAAGACAGCAGAGGAATTAGAGATGATTAACATTCTACAATCTTTTCTGATTCATGGTGTTTTGCCAGAATCTGTCACAGAAAAGAACAAGAAGAAGGATGAGGAGGATGATGATGAGGAGAAAACCTACAGGAGGAGATCTCATTCAAGGAGTAATAAGGATGGACCAAGTGACAGCAGCAGGAGCAAATCTTCCAAGAAATCTACAGATGCTGGTGATGACACAAAGGGGGCAAAGGAGACAGTGAAGAGAACTAGGAGTGGAATTCAGCAAGTCAAGGACATTGCTAGTAGTACTTTAACCACAACACAAGACTCTAAGTCTAGGGTGGGTACTGTTAGCAATGATCCTCCAAAATCATTATCCATGACTTCTGAACTTGAGTTGCCACAGAAGAAGGGTGAAGCCACAAAAGAAATATCAAGAAAACACTTCCACAAAGTTACAGCTAGTGGAGTGTTACAGTGGATGAAGGGGAAAGGAATAAAGCTTCTTCCAAGTGATGTGGCACTGAAGACTAATTCTCCTTGTTCCAGAAAGGTATCTCTTGTGAAGCATTTGAAGATCAAGAGTGTACCCAAAAGGATAAGGATAACAAAGAAGACTGGAAAACTCACAAATGTTACTGGCATCAATGTGCTTCCACTAGATGAGGACTATGATGAAGATGCCCTAGCATTTTTGAGGGCTCAAAGGATCTTTGAAGTCAAAGTGAAGTTGGATCATCTAGAGATCAAGTACACTGATGGAAGAGAAAGGATAATGAAGCAAGGAAGCTGGCAATATTTCTATAAGTATGAGCTTGAAAGGATAAATGCCTTACTGAATTTTGAAGAAAGAGAAGAAAGGACATGGAAGATAGATATTGCCAGGTACTTGAAGATGCATGCTGATTATGAAGAAAACATGAGGAAAGAAAATGAAAAGAAGAAGATTCAGAGAGAAAAAGAAATGGCTGAGATGGAGGAGAGGGCTAAAGAGCTAAGGCAGAAAGGGTTGTGCAGGGTCAAGCAAAATCCTTACATTGTGGAGTACAAAAACTCACATGGAGGTCAAAGCAAAATAAGGATGGAGTTTCTTGATTCCTATGTAGAAAGTGCACTCAAGGCTGCAATTGATGACTTGGAAGGCTCACCTCTCATTGAAGAACTGATTGCAAGAGAAGAACTTCAAGAAGCCATCATAGACTTGAAGAGAAAAGAAGAGATAAGGAAAAAGAAGATATATGATGATTTGCTAGAGAAGCAATTGGAAGCTGAAGCTGTTGAGCAACAAAAGTAATCTGTAAGCTTTCAATTTTTCTATGTAATCAAATCTCTGATCTCAAGGTTCATGAATTGTTCTCTCTGTTACTAAATTTCCTTTTATGTAAGTTAGGCTTGTTATCAGACATGAAATTGTGCCTAAGGATCTTACTCACAATTTGGGGGAGATTGTTAGGCTCAAGACATGTCTGAATACCACTATTAACAAGCCTACACTATGTGACTATGTCACATTACATGACCTAGTGATTTCTATCACTGGGATATAGTATAGGTCTCTAAATGTACTTGTCTTGTTTTCATGGACAATAGCTTTATCATGTATGCTCAGATTTATAATGAGCTTAGTAAAGTTCTTGCATCTAGAATGTATATAGGCCATTGAATAATTATCCTGGTAGAAGTTCAGAAGTGTTCATGCAGCAGGATGGAGTTGAATAAGGCCATGAAGAAATAAGTTGCAGGAATTTGTCTAAGGCATTATATAGCAAAGTCAAAAGAAAGCTATGTCGTGAAGTCACCAATATCCATGTCGTGAAGTACTATATCGCATAGTCCATTTTGTACTATGTCGAGAAGTCCTCAAGACACATGTCGTGAAGTGTTGAAGTCAGCAAAGTCAAAGGAGCCTAGATCGTGAAGTCCTCAGAAGCCTTATGTCGCATAGTCATCTAATGACCTATGTCGCATAGTCGTCAAATGACCTATGTCGCATAGTCGTCAAATGACCTATGTCGCAAAGTCTTCAAAGGCTATATCGCGTAGTCCTCACAAGGGAGATCGCGAAGTCAGTGATAAAGTGGAGTTCACGATATCAACACTTAGCCGTTCATAACAAGACAAATCAAGGTACAGAACCAAGAATCAAAGGAGACAAATACTGAAGCATTTGTTCTGGCAAGGTGGTCCAAAGAACAGATGGCAAATCTACAGCTAAACTTGGAGAGAAAGATAAGAGACAAGCAGCTACAGAAACGGGAAAGACTCCGAAAAGCAGGTGGTCCTTCCTGACACAGTGAACTTCTTATGGTAGGACAAGTTGGACTTTCAGAAGGGGTAGCTGTGTAATATTGTGTGTGCCTAGTTTGTATAGGGGAATATATATATCGTGCACACGTAACTGTAAGCCAAAAAGAGAGATACACATAGTTATTTGCTAAGCTCTTTTCTCTGTAAGCAAGCAAGTTCAAACTGTTCTTGTTTAGAAGCCAGAAATTCGATTGTGAATTTCCTGGAAAGCTGTAGTATTTAATTTGCTTATACAAAGTAGATTAAAGTGATTGTGTGTGTTATTTACTTTCTGCATATTACATATCATAATCACATACAGTTGCTTACTTAGTTTTCAAGATCGAAAAATATATCAAACTATCCATTCACCCCCCCTCTGTCTAGTTTCTAGTGGTATTCATTTCTAACAATGTATGATAATAATAGTTAGAAAAGCCGGCTAAATAAAAATTTAGCCAATAAAATTCACTACAGAACTCATGTTTGTTCAACAATCTAGATAAAAACCTTAGCGAAGGCTCTGCACTCGTAACCACTTACATAACTTCAATTTATGGAGTTGTGTCTCCGTGTTTCATGATTTTGAATTATTGTTAAGTTTGATCGCTGCTTTGACTTTTGTACAATTTCTTATTTATTGAATAAAGAAATACTTTTATTTAAGTTTTGAATTTAGAATTAATAGTCCGAAAAGTCGGGTTGTTACAGTTGGTATCAAGAGCAGGCTATCCTTCGGAGTGTGTTAGGTATGTGACTAATACATTCTTTAGGGTGCGATCTTGTGGATTATAGATTAAGTTTGACTTGTAGGAGATTAGTAGGTAGACGTGTCATGAACCTTTTAAAGTATAGGATTGTTGTGAATTTGGGGATCAAATTCTTTTTAAGGAGGGTAGTATGTAATATTCCTGATTTTTCTTATAATTTTAATAGATTTTAATTTGCTAGAAATTATAATTAGAAGTGGATTAAAATTTAAGATAATTATATTATTTGACTTTAGAATAAAATTGGATTAACTGGTCGTACCAATTTAATTTGGTTGGGCTTTAGTTTAATTGAATAGTTTTGGTTGACCCAAGTTAATTAAATGGACCAATACATAGTTAGATGCAAGCGTGTGAAAAAATAAAATAAAATCCTAGCCCTAACAAACAGTCGTGTAAAAAACAGGAACGGTGAGAGAGAAGAGAGAGAGACGCCGAGAGAGAGAAGAAGAAAAAGAATAAGAAGACCACGAGAGAATGAGGGAGTCGTAACAAGTTCAAAGAACAAGGGGTAAAAATTCTTTAATTAACAAAATCGAAATATAGTATTTGATTGATTTTGATTATGTTAAGGTTTTTCGTAGTTTTCTTGAGTTTTGATGTGGTAATGTTTTGATTTCAATAGATTGTCATATAATTTGGTCTTCTACATATGCTGAGTTCTTGTAAAATCTGTATAAAATTCATTGTTTATCGTATGATGATGATCTTGGTGTTCCTGAAAAGGTATTTGAATTTTCTATAACTTTTGTTCTTTAACCTTTCTGAAATTCTGCGTGTAACAGTGTGTTTTATGCTATTTTGGTAACCTGCCAGGGTGTTTTCAAAACTGAGTCACTAACTTTGAAAATTCGTAATAAATTGAGTTTTTATGCTAATTTAATGAGTAATATCAATATTGAAAGGTATTTTCGTGTTCTGTGTTTCTTGTTTACACTTTGCTGCTATATTATGTGATTTGGATGTCATAAATAGCATAACACTAAAGAAATCAGGGGCTGATTCTGTTATGCAGTCCACAAATGTCTATGTTCCGAATTCGTTAATTATCCGTTTCTAACGAGCCTTATCATTCTGGAAAGGTCTCGGAATCGTCTACGCTTTTCGTGTTTTGTACTTTTTCGGATAAAGTCATTTTCATAGAGTAATTTGCCAATTTTCAGAACTGGTCAGTATTGATTTTGTTAACAATAGTCTATTTTGCAAAATATTTTGATGTTTGATGTTTGGACTCTTCTTTGAGTAAGTTATATGTAAACGTCGCAGGAGTTCTATTGAGTTGTGTGCTTGTTTGCTTTATTTGACTGTTAATAGATTATAAATTAATATTAAGAATTTGCTGTGATTTTATTTTCAGGGTGCGACATCGATATTGAGGTAAGTGACTTTTCGTTGCTCATTAGTATTCTCAAATCTGTTTTCATTTGGTTAATTTTATTATATTCGAAATAATGATTTTTGAAAATTGTGATATCGAAAAGAGAATTTAGAAAAGATTTTCATAGAATTCCCCAGTTTTAGTTGCGTATCGAATCATAGAATCCGGTCACTGGATAGTGTGACATGTAGAACTAGTTTACGCACGTTTTGGAACACATAGATACCTCGTTGAGTTTGTCTTATCGAGGGACGTAAATTGGGCCCCATCGAACCATCGAACTATAGAAGCCGTGTCACTGACATAGTGTGACCGTAATTTAGAACCGTGGGAATTAAATGTGATTTTGTTGTTTGATTCTTTTATCGATTTAAAGTTCAGAAATTCTGTTTTAAATATTATTTTGAGCCGTTGGGCGATAGTTACTTGCTGGGCTTTGCAGCTCATTGTTTTAATATATTGGTTTGGACTTTTGGAAGCTAAGTAAGAATAAAGATGTGGAGTTATGGATTTCGTGCTATGTGATTTTGCATAAGACTATTCGAATAATTGGATTATCTGTTAGACATAGAATATTGTTGGATTTATGGAGCTGTGTCTCCGCGTTTCATGATTTTGAATTATTGTTAAGTTTGACCGCTGCTTTGATTTTTGTGCAATTTCGTATTTATTGAATAAAGAAATACTTTTATTTAAGTTTTGAATTTAGAATTAATAGTCCGAAAAGTCGGACTGTTACAGTTTATGTGATATCCCGTAATTTTTAGATTAATAATAATAAAAGAATAATAGAAAATTAGATTAAAATTTGCAAAAGAATAGGATTTAAAATTAAATTAGATTAACGAGCTTAAAATATGGATTGGATTTGAGTACAGTTAACTTGTAGGTCTGGAGTTAGGGTTTTGTATCGTTATATAAACATCTTATTCTTCTTCTCCATCTTTTTAAACAATTCAACAGTCTTGTAAAATTCGTATTTAATTCATCGTAAGTCATAATTTGATGATTCTGGACTTTTCAGAAAGCTCTTTCAATTTCCTACAACATCTATTTTATAGTGTTTTTCCAGATTTTGCCTTAAACTGTTCTTAAAATCACAAAACATGTTCAGATCTTGTTTTTCAGTTTCTATTTAAATTCAGCGGGCGTTTTATTTAATTCCCGATTCATTATTAGTCCGTTTCTGATGAGCCTTACCTTGTCGGAAAGATATTTTCGTTCTCTACGACTTTCGTCCTTTGAGTTGTTCATGAAAACGTCGTTTAAAGGGTCAAAAAGGTTAAATACAGTTCTGGTCAGAATTGAATATATGATCTAGGTTGCGTCAAGTTAAGTTTCCGATTGATTTTTCTAGTGTTTTAGAAATTATGTGTTATATGTATATGTTTGATTATATAAATTTGGGCAAGTGATTATATTTTAAAGTGATATGCGATACTGTGTATGTGTTATGTGTAAGCAATAGTCTTGAGATTCGGATTTGTGCCATGGTTTGTGAAAATATCGAATAAGAATAACGACCGAGTCACCGGGTTGTAGTGACAGTTTTCTGAAAATTTAGGACCGTTATCACCGGGTTGTAGTGGTCGTGGCATGAATTGTGTGTTTCGAGTTATTGTTGTTATGTGGTATCGTATTTATCGAATAAGAATAAGAATATGTGAATCGGAAGTTATGTATTGTGTATCGTTATTGTATCATATTGAATATCGTATTATCTTATATGTATACATGTTATTTGCCCGACTAGTTGGATCGATTGGTTTTTTACTGGGCTATATGGCTCATTCCTTACAACTTTCAGGTTCAAGTTAAGATCGAGTTGGATAGCATTGGAGTTCGACGATCTTAGGTTCAGGATTGATTGACTTTTGAAACATCGTCTGTTGCGCTTTTGTAGTAGTTATTTTGTAATAGAACTTTTGTCACGCTTCCGTCTGTAATTGTCATTGTATAGTACTTTATTTAAGTTTTTTTATTTAGATTTAATAGTCCGAAAACTCGGGTTGTTACATCAATCCAAGTCAAAGATCTTAAAAAACACAGATACTCACTCTGCTCCGAATCCTATCTTAGAATGTCAACTGAACATCTCATGTGGCATGAATGTAATGTTTCACATTCTTAACATCAACTTGTTGACATCCCTGAAGACTTTGTAAGTTGTAACAATCTGCAGACACACATTGGCCCTATTTGGCAACACCATCTTATGCATTATAAGTTAATAAGAGGGGGTGTTTGTCGACCCAACTTATGACCTCAATTTATAACTTATATGTTGATAAGTTGAATGTTAATAATATGGTACATTTTCCTGAACTTATTGACTTATTACTTGATTTCTTTGTTTTTTAATAATTTATATTTTTACATTTGTGTTTTTAAATATTTTTTTAATTTAAAATACAAGTGTTGAAATCATTGTATTTAAAAAAAATTCAAATTTAATTTAGCAAATTCTTCACTAACTTATAAATAAATTTATCCAAACACTCGTATAACTTATAAGAATTCATCAACTTATCACTTATATGACACTTACTCATTTTAAGCTATAAGTCAACTTTTTTGTGATACCCCAAACACGCACATTATTATACTTGGACCTTTCACATCCTTCAGTTGCCCAAGACCTAAAACAATTTTATTATATTATGATCAGTGAAGGATGAAAATAATTTTAGGGGGATCAGTCCTACATAATAAGTAGTTAAAAAACAATAAATAATTTAGATTTTAATCATAAAATGAATTAAAAAAAATGAATTTTTTAAATATATTATCAACAACTGAATTTAGAGGGAAAGATCAAGAAGTGTTTATAATTTTAAAAACATGTAAAAAGGATTATATTGAACAATTTAAAATATTATCTCACACATCTTACCTGTGCGCTTTTCTGGGCTTACGAGAATGAGAGACACATGAATTTTTTTTTATCATGTATTTGTATAGTCATGAAATGAAATGATAGTAGTATTAACATCATTTGTAAATATATGCAACGGGCTTTATAAATGAGATTTGAAGCGCTCATTAACTGAATTGAAATCACTTGATTCACCCATCTTAGATGTGCTTTGTTGGGCTTCCTAGACAGAAAAATGGTGTGTATTAAAATTGTTAATACTGTGCATTATAATGAACATAAAAATTAATAATGAATAAAATCGTTAATACAATAGTTTTCTTATGCTCTTCACACGTGTTACCAATGCTTTTCTCCTTGTTCTCCAGGGATACCAGTAAGCAATGAACATGACAAAGTCAGTCCTTAGTTTACCTTAAGACCAACCATGCCTATATTCTTTAAAAGCATCAATTGTCATGTTGAGTAAACAGCTCATCTAAAACCTTAAGGTGTTAGAGGAATGCCCCAAATGGATCTTATTCTATATTTCAACACTCCCCCTCACTCGAAATCCCATTTTTAGGTTGAAGAGTGGATCACGGGCGCCCATCGACAGGGAGTCGAACTTGTGACCCCCGCCGACCAGAGCTCTGATACCATGTTGAGTAACCAGCTCATCTAAAACCTTAAGGTGTTAGAGGAAGGCCCCAAATGAATTTTATGCTATATTTCAACATGTCAGAAATATAAGACGATAATATGAAGTATGGAGTTCTGAGAAAATCCGATTAAATAAGAGTTTGAGCATGGGCTTCCTTCACCAAGGTGCGACCTCAAGCCACTAGAATTTACTAAAGAACTCATGTTTGTTCAGCAATCTAAATAAAAACCTTAACTAAGACTCTGCACTATATCCACTTAACATAATACATACTACACATGTTTATGATTGAACATAAACATAATACATACATAATACACACTACACATGTTTATGACTTATGTACTCGAGTTTGTGTTTAAATGAAAAAAATCATAGGCATGTTTATGATTGAACATACTACACAAAGCACAAAACATAATCATAGAAATGCCAATTTAGATTGTATAGTGAGCGAGAAATGTATGCCTGAATTTAGAGAGGAAAAAAGAAACATTTTAATATAGTGAAGGACGAAAATATTTTTTGAGGATCAGTGTCCTATATAATAATTTTAAAAACAATAAGTGATTTAGATTTTAATCGTAAAATGAATCAAAAAGAAAGAATTTTCTAAATATATTATCAACAATTGAACTTAAGATGGAAAGAGTGACAAGTTTTTATAATTTTAAAAACATGTAAAAAGGATTATATTGAAAATTTTAAAGAGTTAAGTAAAAAAAGAAGTGACTATCAGATTGAAAAACAAAGATAGAAAGTAAGGTGCAGAGTGCTACCAACCCAATATTCCCCTATATGAAGAATTCTTGTAAACTAATGTGTTCGATCCATAATTCTAGCCATTTGTATCTCGACTTTAATTTTTGATCTTCTACATAATCGGCATCAAATTAAAATATGTACTATAATTTACATGACGATCACAAATATCATTTAAAAATCATTCTAGACATTATTATGCCACGTCAAATATTTCAAAATTATATATACTAATATTAGTTCTCCCCTATATCTTACATAATTTGTACAGTATATAAATGTACATTAGTGAGATATAACCGAGAATATGGTTACATTATATACACAAATTAGTCAGATAAGACGTTTCCAATCAGTCATACAAGTTGATACATGTTTCATAAAAATACATCAGCCATTTATCTCACACATCTTACCTGTGCTTACGAGAATACGAAACACATGTTAAATTTTTTTACCATGATTTTGTATGGGTCCTGGTCCCTGATAATCAATTGTCAGGGAAGAATTATTTAACAATTCACTTCCTGGCCGTTGGATCAACAATCTGACGGTCAGGATTAAAAAAAAAATATCCAGCCACTTCGCGCTTCTTTTCCGCGGAGCCATAGTCCTCCGCGCTTTTTTCCCGCGGAGCTCTTAAAGCCTTAAATTCTCTTCGCGATTCTTTTACGCGGAGCAGTTGAATCCCTAAATTAGCAGTTTAACCCGTTTTCAAAAACCTAATTTGTGTGGAGTGAATTGTCTGTGCACGATTTGGTTTGCGATTTAGGGGCGAATTCACCGATTCAAGCGATTACAGCGATGGAGCAAGGGAAAGATTACGAACAGATCGAGGTATCACCTGTTAATTGTATCTTTGTTTTCGTAATCTAGGGTTAGGTTTCTTCAGTTTGTGTGTGATTTGTGTTGACTTTGTTCAATTCGAAGTGATATCTGTTATATTTCGAATTATAAGTATATGATTACTGATAAATTCGAATTATATGTATGTGAGTAGTGAATATTTGCATTATATGTTAGTGAATTAGGTTGTACTTGAACTGCTATAGGCAACTTGAATTAATTCGTTCTATTCGTTCGTTCGTATGTGAGTATTTCGTATGCATATATATTTTCAGTGTTCTCATCTCCGTTTTCTATCAAGTATGACTGACAAGCTATGGACTGGAGGTAATCCATCTGCAAACAAGTATATATAATTCATAACTAATTATAAGTTCATCCCAGATAAAAAATAAAAATCAGGCATGTTATTATCTACCAGTCCAAATTGTTCCCCCGACATTAAGATAATATAGTTCATTGAAAAGAGTAACAGGATACCTGCAAGAAACCATGAGATATCAATATTCAATTGATGTACATAAGTGAAAAGTAAATCAAAAGCTCACCATTCAGGAAATCTCTTATCTCCAAGTATGGGTTTTTGCCATGCTTCTATCTAGGCCTCCCACCAGCTATGCTCTAAGTTAGACGTAAAACAACAGATATTAAAATGACAATTTTTTACAAGTCAACAGAGAATAGCTTCTGGTGTATTACCAACATAATTATACTTCCTCCAAACAATATATGTATGAGTTTTTTTAATGCGGCAAAGTAAAATATTACAAAATAGTAGTCATAAACCAATACAGTTCACCAAAATTAGTTTAAATGTGTAGAGTTTTTATATGCATTAGGAGTTAGGACTTCTCTGGTTTAAATTTTTAATATTGGCTGGTTACTTATACTTCAACTCATTATGATCATCAATGTTTCCAAAGATATAATTTGATCAAGAAGATATATATTCTAGAAAGGAAGGAACATCATATTTCCACAAAATATATATGCATATGAACTGCTATATGCATTATACGTTCTGAAAAGTGCAAAATATATGATGTAGCTTGTAATTCTGTCTATATTTCAGTCTGATTAACGCATATTGGTTTCTACAACTTGATGTGTGTACTTGTCTGTGCTACAGCTTCATGCTAAAGTGATAAAAGGGTTATGTTCAATCTAAATGTACTTAACGTTACATCAAGTATAAATACATCCTTGTTCAATCTAAAGTGAATATGGTTTGGTATGTACACATTGAAATATGGTTTGTGTATGGCTAATATATTTTAAATTGTTAATTTTTCAGGCTTGAGGACGTATTGCCAGGCCCTATTAGTCAGACGGTTATATTCGACAATGTGTATCATGTGAGTGGGGATGTTTGGGCGGGTGTTGATAGGGGTACCTTGCAGTGTTTTTGTGGTAATAGACTGATGCGCTCATGGGTATTAAACGATGCTCAGAAGGCGATATTGCGCATGACTGGGTTTGGCTTGTTTGTGAATACCGATGTGGTCCTTCAGAATGATACAACACTTATCACAGCTTTGGTGGAGCGTTGGCGCCCTGAGACAAATACCTTCTTCATGAGGCAGAGTGAGATGACAGTGACATTGCAGGATGTCCATTACATCTTGGGGTTGCCTACTGTTGGTCAGCCTTTGGTTGGGCGTGCTATGAACAATCCCAAGTCATATTTCAGTAGGAATTGGTTTGAGGAGCTTTCATAGAAGGAGATTGGTGAGGCAATGGATAAAAGAGGAGGGATAAACTATATTTGGTTGTTTAGTAGGTACGGGGCATATCCGGGTAATGACATGGATAAGATTGTTCTCCACACGAAGGCGTACCTGATGTTGGTTGTGGGGTCAACCTTGTTTCCTACCAGTAGTAGGAATGTAGTGCATCCCAGGTACATTGCCCCTTTTTACTACTTGGATAGTATTCACACTAATTCTTGGGGTTCTGCAGTATTGGCATAGTTGTATAGGGGCCTTGAGCATGCATCCAAGAAAGGAGCCAACAGTGTCAGTGGTTGTTTATTCATGTTGATGGTATGGTCTTATGAGAGGTTTGATATTGGGCTTCCTATTCCGGATCCTAAACGGGCTACCTTTCCCGTTGCTGAGTATTGGGCAAGGGCCATTGTGCCGAAGAAGAAGAAGGGGGAAACTAATGTTACGGAGGAGGAGTCTACTAAGGAGGTGGAGCTGACTATTGAGGCAAATGGGAAAGGGAAAGGAAAGAAGAAGGCAAAGGGGAAATGTAAGGCGAAGGTAGTTGAGGAGGAGTTGGTTGAGGATGATGTCTTGGTTGAGGAGTCGGTGCAGTTAGGTAAACATCGTAGACATGATCTTAGTAAGGGGCCTCATCATAGCTTACCACACTATCGGGCCGAGTTTGATGAAGTCGGTTCAGATGGGGTTAACTGGACCCCTTACGAGGATTTTCATGCTTCTGATGATGAGGATCCGGATGGAGATGGTGATTTGGATTGGGAGGATTATGAGGGTTTTTACGCCGGGTGTGCTAGGGTTCCACTTCTAAATTTCGATATTGTTGAGTACCAACATTCAGATCGGGTTTTTAGGCAGTTTGGGTTCAGACAGGGTATTCCTAGGTCCCCTGTTGATATGTCACCCTATAGGAAAACAAAATTGCATTTTGTGAGTTGGGATTGGATGGATGTATGGTTTGCCGAGATATGGGAGTGGTACAGATTTGCTGATCATCCACATGATGTTGACTTGGATGATTCTCATTTTGTTTCTGAGGTTGAATACATGGCATGGTACGTAGACATTTCTCGGATGCGGGTTGGGAAACCACAACCCCGTCCACAGCCAGAGTATGCTAGCCGAGAGTTGTTTAACAACTTAAAGGCGTACGAGCTTGTGAGTATTCTTTAATCTATCTATTATTTGTTAATATTTCATTTTAAATATTTCAAATGTGTAATATATGTTGTTGGTTGGTGCAGATCATGAAGGGGTTAGAATTTGCTCAAAAAATTGATAGTTCGATTCCTATTGAGTATAAGGCGGAGTTTGCTAGGATTGCACCCACCTTCTTGGACCCCTTCTGCAGCTTCATGAAGGAGGTTTGTGGTCCGGCCTATAAACTGCCTAAGTTTGAAAACGTAGACTTGTCAGAGAAGGCGAAGAAGAGTGCACTGCCGGATATTTTTGAGCCTGATATCATTCATATGACGCAGCCTTCTCAACATGTGTCAAAGACCCCAATTGTTGCAGTTGAGGCATCTTCTTCGAAGCCAGAAAAGCTTGATGTACGTCGTGTGAATGAAAGAAAATGGCAGATCAATAAGCCTCTAAGGGAGGAGAAGAGGGACAACATCAAGTTTACTTGGGGATGGGGTGATGGGGTGGTCAAGTTAAATGGGGCATCATGCATAGACAGTTTCATTTAAATGAGACTGCGATGTTATCTTTGGCACCCGACAGCTGGATATATGACCGGGTTATCTACACATACATGATATGATCTACAACTTACAATGTATTTAGTTATGAATATGCATTGATAGTGTTATGTTGTTTAATGTTGTAGAATTACTAATGTTTTGGCGATTGTTGGTGCAGTCTTTGCTACGTGCCCGCGAGGAAGCCGTTTCTTTGGAGCACGTGTATGAGCGAAAGCCTACTTACTACTTCATGGACCCGTTTTTCATGAAATTTTCCAGGGTGGTGGACTATAGGCGGGAAACAACAAAGTTGGTCAAATTCTATCTTCACTGGGCTACTTGTGGTGTAGGTCCAACAATTAACAAAGTGGATTTCATATTTCTCCCGACTAATGTTTCTGGAAATCATTGGGTATTGTTCGTTTTTGCCGTGAAAAGTTGGGGGGTTATTCTACTAGATCCATTGCATGATGATGTTGAGTATCCAAATGAGGAAAAAAAATCATGGTATTCACTCTTTCTTTTATTTTAACTATTACATATTAGCTTTTCTGTTTGTTAAAAATTTGTACTCTTTGTTAGGTTGGATTACTTCCTCGCATATTGAGATACCTTGATAGGAACTCCATGAACCTACCGAAGGAGGAGCCAAAAATTCAGTCATGGACTATGAGGCCTAAATAGAGAAATAGCACGGATTGCGGCATCTTTGTGATGAAGTACATGGACCATCTCCTACAGGGCTGCGAGATTGAGTCATTGAGATGGACGGACGAAGACATTGAAATCTTCCGATATAGGATTACTATGGAGCTCCAGAAAGGGGAGGCTAGAAGAATTCCCGGGTTTCTTATGCGTCAAAGGATAGATAACGCATAGTGTTTACTTGAGTTTTTTATTAGTTGCATGGTAGTTCTCCCCCTCCCCTATACATTTTCTTGGTTGTTATTGTCTCCCTCCCCTTTGCGGTGAAGTTCGTTGGATTTAGAGGTGATCATTTTTTTGGTGTTTTGAAAATTTTGGTCCATTTTGGCCATATTTTGGCGGTTATGTTATTTTTTGATTTTTTTTTCGATTTTTATGGCTGTTACAGTTTGTGCAGTGGTTATATAGTATTTTGACTGGATTGGTACAGGTGGGAAGTGCACAAAACAAACAGGATATTTAAAAAAAACAATACTGATCCGCGGAAATTTTCCACAAAGCGCTTTTTTCCTTTTATTCCGCTCCGCGGACAGGCTAGAGGTTTTTTGGAAATTATGGTCATCATTTTCCATCAATTTCACTTCTATTACACTCCAAACTACCTAACTAACTTGGTTTTTGGGAAAAAAACCCCTTACAAAGAAGTGAACACTAAAAATTTGAAACAAGATTTTGACATAGGGGTTCAAATACTACAATATAACAACATAAGTCATCCAAATCCATAAAGGTTACATAATGGTTCAAATACTTAGATATTACAACAAAAGTAATGCAAATCCTACGATATTGTGGTTATCTAACCAAAATATTCTAACACATTCGAGAATTCGGCGGACAAACAGTGACTACGCACTCCCGGAGGAGGATCCTTGTTGATGAACACAACTACATGGTACAATACTACAACACAACCATCGCGGAGGACACCCATACTAATTGCTTTGTGCGTAGCGGTGTCATTGTGAAAGGAGACACGTATAGTGCTTCTTCCATCATAAAGGCGAAACCTTGCATACAATCCCTTCACGTTCCCACCATCGGTTACGTTGGAAACCCATCCCTTCACATATTCAACGCGCATTTGATCGCGTGTGCAACCCTCCCTAGGCCTCAATTTGAAAATGTCCCTAATGTTGTCACATTCCACAACATCACCACCATCCCAATCGGAAAGCCTCCATTTGCCTTCAATTTCCTTACCCAAATTCAAGATTGAAGAAAGTAGGGTGTCACATTATATGCAACCTTTTCAAATATTGCTTCACTAGTCGTCCAAAGGCATGCATCTTTCCAAATGGTTGACCTATGAGCCATTTCCTCCGGGGGATACAAGTCAACATCTTCCTCTTCAACAATTGGTGGCGGCTCACTAACTTTATTGAACTCCATTATGTCATAATAAGGTGGTAAATTGTGACATATTTCATCCAACTCATCTCAAGTTGGTGACTCCATAAATACCTCTCCTTCGGAGCTCAGAAGTGAATCACTAACATGTGAAACCGAATCATTATCTGAAACATTACCACCATCCATGTTACCTACACATGACAATAAAAAAACTTTGTTAGATAATGTGAGAAGAACATAATGTAAAGTTAAAAATGGAAAAGTAGAGAGTTACATCAATTACAATTGACCACTTTCACCACCACTTTGACTACTTTGAGCATTTAATAAAATTTCTTTTTTTTCACAAGTTCTAATATCATGTCCTTCAAGTCCACATTTAGAGCATTTCCTCGGTGTTTTGCGAATTGTTTCGATGGGACTTTTGAAACGAGGGTCTTTTTTCCTTCCTTTGGTTTGTGACACAATGGGATCAAGAATTGGCTCATGCAAGCCATCACCATCTTCTTGAGTTGTTTTCGTGCCAACTTCACTACTTACATGCTCAATTCCATCAACTCCCATATT
This sequence comes from Heracleum sosnowskyi, assembly GCA_030848705.1. Taxonomy (NCBI): domain Eukaryota; kingdom Viridiplantae; phylum Streptophyta; class Magnoliopsida; order Apiales; family Apiaceae; genus Heracleum; species Heracleum sosnowskyi. The sequence continues at coordinate 9,958,318 of CM061238.1, forward strand.
CTCAAGAATTTTAGTTTCCCGATTGATTACCGAAATGGCAACTCATAACGCTCCTTTGATGTCATGCTACTATGACAAAAGGCCATGGTGAGTAATGTCATGTTGTTGAATCTTTCGGTAGGAGTCAAATCATGGGATGATGTTTCTTCTCCGGTCAAATGATAAGGCAACATACCATCAACTCTATTGGCATCCTTTGTCCAACGTCGTCTCAAAAAGGCATTAGGTATTTCGGAAACACATCTCTTTGTCAACATGACTATAATGTGTCGGCAAGGAATGCCCAAATATTCATACATTCTACACTTGCAACTAACACTTAGAGACAATTTGTTGAATGTAACAAGATACATTGTTCTTTTTTCGGGATCCACCAATTGCCTATAGCATTTGTAGTATGTATACTCATCTTCTTCCAAAGAACGATCTCTATCTTTCTCCACAAAGTAGGTTGTAGCTTCCACCAATTGCTCTTGAAACTTTCTAAACATTGTTTTTGTGTAAATGGAAGCACCATGTTGCTCTAAGGCGGTCTTCATTTTTATCCCACGACAAGTTGGACGAGTCTTAAAATCCTCTTCTTTCTCCCTCATAAATTGCCTTTCCAAAGATTTTTGAGCATTTTCAACAAATTCCTTCAAACTTGTGCAAGAACTAACATAACTATCAAAAAAAGCATTCATCCCCTCACTCCTTGAAGTTGTTGTTTGTCCCGCGGAAAATGTGCTTCAAGTGAAAGCCTTGATCCATTTATACTTCAAATCGTACAATCCTTGTAGCCATGTATTATCTTCCAATTCGTACTTCAAAACCAATTCTTTCCACCTATCCTCAAACATATCTTCGGTCAATGAGTTATAAATGCAATTATTGAAATCAACTTTGAAATCCGGGTGCTTTGAATAGTAACTTGCAAGTTTCTCGGGAAATTTGTTACTAATGTGCCAACTACACAACAAATGAGTGGTGTTCAGTAGTTGTGATGAAATAGCCCCGGCCATGTCTTGGCCTTGATCCGTAATGATAGTCAAGGGATGTTTGTTTTCAACCACCTCAAGCCAACTACCTAATACCCATTCAAAACTTGTTTTAACCTCGTCCCTCATTAGTGCAAATCCAAAAACAACCGATTGGTAGTGATGATTTACCCCGGTAAAAGGAACAAATGGCATAACATATCTATTAGTTCGGTAAGTGGTATCAAAGGCAACCACATCACCAAAATTTTGGTATGCCATCAAACAACGGTGATCAACCCATACTAGACATTTCAACCTTTGTTCTTCATCGAATAAAGTTTTAATGTAAAATTTTCCACCACTTTCTTCTTTCAACCTATTCAACAAGTCTAAACCCGCTTGAGCATCATTAACATTTAAATTGGTCTTTCTAAACTCACGTACCACATTTCTTACATGTTGTCCACCAAAACAAACATGTTGAGCTTCGCCTTTTAAATTGCTAAAAATGGACATTTGTTGCCTAGGAGGAACACCCGACATATGTAGTGTTCTCATTATATTTCTTTGTGTCGCGCTTACATGTCTTTCCCTTCGAATTAAATTCATTTTCGAAGGTGTAACTACCTCGTGATTGTGCTCTAACTCTAGTGCGGTGATCTCCCAAAAACTTGTTTTCTTTTTATTCAAAACATACATTATAACCTTACAACCACATCTAGGAAGAACATCTCGACGACGTTTACCTTTTGTATTATCCGTCAAACATGCATCATCATTACCACTATTTTTATCCTTATTCTCACCAAATAAATTATAAACAAATAACCGAGCATATATTTCTTTATTAACACATTTTTGTGTTTCTTGAACCTTAATTGCAAAACCAATTTTCAAGGCATAAGCTCTAAATAAATTTTCAGCGGCTTCTAAATTATCAAATCTTTGGTTCAAGTAAGGGACAACATTATTAACATCTTCATCAACATTATGTACATTTTTTTCATGCAAATTATCATCTTCACCATAATGCTCATCGATATTATCATCATCAATATTAACATACTCTACACCACAACTAACATTATCAACATCAACATCAACGTCTAAATCATCTAACCCCATATAAATATCATCTACTTCAATTGATTTTGATTTTTTCCTAGGAACAAACTTAGCAAACATCTTATCCGTCATATTAATCAATTAAATAACAACAATAAACACTTACCCAATTCAACAAATGATGACAATCTCTTCAAGCTCTCAAACCCCCCCCCCCCCCCTCCCTCTTGATGCAAAGTGAGCAAGGAGACTACAAATGATCACACAATATGCTTTTAGGGTTAAAACCGTGGAGGGACATTTTGGTAATCCAGTGCTCCGCGAAAAAAATGCGCGGAGCGGAGACAACACTCCACGAAAAAAAAAAAGCGCGGAGGACTATGGCTCCGCGGAAAAGAAGCGCTGAGTGGCTGAATATTTTTTTTTAATCCTAGCCGTCGGATTGTTGATCCAACGGTCAGGAAGTGAATTGTTAAATAATTCGTCTCAGGACCCCGACCCATTCTGTATAATCATGAAATGAAAGTAATATTAACATCACTTGTAATTACATGCAACGGGATCTATAATGCGAGTTTAAGTGCTCATTAAAGGAATTGAAATTACATGATTCAAACGGTTTACGGAGATGTTTGGCTTGGGTAAGTATACATAAACCAACTTATAAGAAGTGTGCTAACTTAATTTTGCATCTGTTCTTGCTCATGCTTGTCCAATTTTTATAGTACTTGGCTATCAATCATGTGTATATATATATAAGTTGAAGGAGATGCCAAAAGGGTCGTGAATGACAATGTGGTTGGAGAGGTAAAGTAACATGTTTTTGCCCCCCTGTCCAAGAATTACGAATCATCCAGCCAAGACGGACACACCAATTTATGTACTATTCCTTCCTCCACGTTCTCTTTTTTATTCACTTGGTAAATTTTAAACTTACGTTGCTTTGCTCATCCCTGTCCACTCTTTCAACTGTACATTCAATAATACGTTTCTAATCTTAACGTTTATAAGCATTGTTAGTTTCCCCCATTTTTGTTTCTAGCTCACAAGTAACCGCCCTTGCGTAAATTTATTCATGGGGCCTCTGCTTGCTTGTTCCTATCTTCCGTCTTGCTTCTGTTTAGCGTCTCTTTTAGCATTGCATATCGTTATTTGTCGCGAAATATCGAAATATGGACATATATACGTTAAGTTATACCATATTAAGAAAAATATGCAAATTAATCACGGTTGTTGTTGTCCTATTTTCCTTTTCTCACTAAAGCTATAGTTTCTCTATTCAGAAAAGTAAGATTTTGTTTTAACTATTTAGGCACCAAATTGGCAAATTCCCCTCCTTTCGGTGCTCCAAATACAAGTCACTGCTCTCTTTAAATCCCTTTTTCCACATCACTAGTCACCAACTCGGCAGTGTAAAAAAATATCCAAATGTCACTATGCCCCAGAGGGCAGAAGTATGTATGTACTTGGTGCATACTATCACATAACAAACATACCCTGATCATCATATCTCCTTAAAACCAAAAGCTGACCCTTACTCTTCTCACAGCGTTATCTCCTTGGCTTTCTTTTATTCTGCAAATCTTTGTAATGCCACTACACCTTCTATACCTTAAACGAACTTGTTTGCGTCCTTGTGGAAAGAATGGGAATTATGACAGCTGAGATATGCTCAGAGAGTTCAAGTTTAGTGACAAGCCCCAGAATCTCGTTTTCGTATGATCTTAACGAAACAGATGATTCGCTTCCTGCTGAATGCTGCCACCGCAGATCAGATGCATTACTGTTAGACTTCAGCACGGATTTTGATTTCTGCATTAGTGTTAATAACTTCCATCAAGATAATTTATCAGCTGATGAGCTTTTTTCGGATGGAAAAATACTTCCTACTCAGATCAAGAAAGTAAAGAGCATCAGTAAAGATTTGGATACTCATCAATCAAAGCCTTGTACAACTAGCCGTGTGGGGGTGAAATTTGGTAATGTGAATGATGACACAAAGAAGAAAAGGCTAAAGGAATTTTTATTCGAAAGTATAGAAGAAGATAAGCCCGCATCTAAATCTTTTTGGCACTTCAAGCGAAGCACTAGCCTTAATTGTGATAATAACCGGAGTAAAGGATTAATTCGTTCTTTTCAGATTCTTGGTCGGAGCAATTCAACTGGTTCTGCTCCGAATTCCAAAGAATCTATGCCATCAAAAGTTACTTCAAAGCAGCACTTACAAAAACAACATTCCCTTGGTAGTACAAACCGGTCCCTTCCTTCTCACGGAGAATATCATCAGATTTATAATTCCTCGGGTAGGCCTCCGTTGTTAAGGAAATGCAAATCTTATGGCAGTGGAGTTAGAATCAATCCTGTTTTGAATATTACACCAGCTTACATATCAAAGGGGACTTCAAACTTGTTTGGATTTGGCTCATTTTTTTGTAATGGTAAGTCTAAGAAGAAAAAGAAATGATACATAGTACTATGTCTTAAGTTGTACAGTACTTTCCTGTTAATACATACATTGTGGTTATTACTTTTGCAGTAATTATATACATTTTACTCTTCCCAGACCCTGCTTCCGAGTGACGGAGAATAGTATATATTGTTCCTCCGGTTTAGAATATTTGTAGTAATTTTCGGTTGTGGTGGATAAACTGACTGGATATTAAATGTTTTTGATGTATATCAACATGTCAAATAATAAGGGAGCAGGAGAACAAGGAAGCTTTGCAGTCTTAATGTATATCAAATTTTCTGGCACTTCATAATTCCATGTGGGTGCCTTCTGTTTATTACATTTTTGTTTTTGTCTAGCGTTTGGATCTGAGGACTGATTATTAAAGCCGATAAATGATTGACAGACTTATTGAGTTTTAGAACAATGCATGTTGGTTTATAATGTAATCAAGTATCTGTGGGTAATTCCTTAGATATGCTTTCATCTTACAAGGATCTGCTGACTGTTCTCGTAAACTGATCCTACTTTAACTGCATGCTTTTACTTGAAATCATCTAATCAAATTATTGTCTGATTATGTAACAGCCATTGGTCATAGGATTCCTTTGTTACTCTTGGCCTATCTATGTTACTTTACTTTACATTTCATTTAAACCACATTATTGGTATCATTTTAGGCTTTAGCAGTTTAGCTGGTGGATTTTGGTTGATTTGAATTTAGTAAACATCATAATTTTTCTTTTAAATATCCGAATAAAAAATGCTATCTGATGAACAAGTTATTATTTATTTTGCAGCATTAGATTAGTAAGTTGTACAAAACGAAGAGAGTCAAGGCCGGTTCATTTTCACATCACATAAAAAAAATTACAGGTATAAATAAACGAATAATATAAATAAACAGGATACATCAGATATCAAATAATAAAATAGCAGGTAACAAGAAGCGTTCAAACCAGAACACAGTGAAAAATCCGAAAATATTGACACCCCACTTAAAACTCAAATATTTAAGTCTCTGAATTTTAAACTTTCAGATTTGTAACGGGTTAAATATCAAATTGTTCACTGAAGTGAATGTCATATATCAATTTCTTCATCAATTTTAACGGGGTCTCATTTCAATCACTTAAGTCATAATAAATATCAAACAGATACCTCTAAATGTTGATCGAGAAGTAAAATAAATTTTTGTTGAGTTCTATACATTTTCTTCAATGTCATCATAACCAAATGAAAAGTGATGAACTCTAGTATTTTTTAAAATTTTAAAAATCTGAATATATTATCTAAAATACTAGAATACATAACTTTTCATTTGGTTACGGTGACATTGAAGAAAACTGTATATAACTCAACAAAAATTTATTTTACTTCTCGATCAACATTTAGAGGTATCTGTTTGATATTTATTATGACTTAAGTGATTTAATTAATACTCCGTTAAAATTGATGAAGAAATTGATATATGACCTCCACTTCAGTGATCAATTTGAACCCGATTTCTAACTGATGGATGTTCAATTAACTTGGTTTTCGATTATAAAGCCGGCTGGCCGGGTGCGGGTACTACAAATTTTAAGCAGTTGATTCGTGATTGGCTGCTGTAAAAGTAAGACTACTCCTCCCAAGTCCCCATAAAGATGCGATATTTGACGGGACAAAATAAGGAGTTTTAATTGAAGAATTCATATGAATGCTGGTGAGATTTATTTTATTAATTAATATTTCAATCAATTACAATCAGACATATTTCTGAGAAATTTTATAAAAACAATTTTATGATTTTCTAGCATTTTTCGTCTTTAAATTGGTCATTTCCGCATTTGAAGCCAATGATGTTTCGAGATATCAGCATTGAGAGCAAGCGAGCTGCTCTGATGGTAAGGGGCCAATTTAATCCAAAGTGTTACGAGTTCGACTATTAATCTTAATTAAAAAATATATATCAGCACTGAAAATGGTCATATCATGGGTCGAGTTCCATGACCTTTTCTATGCATTGGGTTGTGGCCCACTGGCCCATGTTAAAAATAAAACCGCGGTATTCTTTAATACACTCTCGGGGTCTCTGGGTATTTGGACTTTATTTTAGAGTTTATTCTGCTACTAATCTATACTTATTCTATACTAAAAGCAGAAATCTCTTTTTAATGATTTTTAATGATATATCATGTATATCGCGGTATATATATAATTAGTTTAATATAATTGATTTAATTCAAATTATTAAATTAAAAATTACTCTCTTTTACTAAAATTAGAAACCTCTATTAATGGTGTGGTATGTCATGTAAATATGCTTAATTAGTTTTAAAAATATTGTTAATATAAAAATTAATATATACTTTTTAAAATCATAACTCCCTATTAAAGTATGATATGTCATGTATACTACGATGTACAAATATAATTATTAGTTTAATACGTAATTAGTTTAATTCAAAATTAATATAATAATTATTATTAAATTAAATTAATTGCCAACAATAGTCAAGTTACATACTAGAAATCTAACAGCAACGTGTTTGAATTGATATCGGGAGGGTAAATCATGAAGTATCATACTTATGTATTAAAAGTAAACTCCATCAAAAATACTACATTGTTTCCGTACAATGTTTTTTTGCTTCTAAAAAATTTTAATACGTATAATGGTAAGTTGGTAATTGATAAACTTAATAAATATATACTCTATATATTAAAAGCAGAAACCCTCTTTTAATGGTATGATATGTCATGTCTGTCATGTATACCACAATTTACATATAATTATTAGTTTAATTAGCTTAATATAATTGATTTAATTTCATATTAATTATTATTTAATTAAAAATTAATTTCTAAATTTAAAACAGAAACTCCTCTTAATAGTATGGTATGTCATATATACCGCGATATACACATAATTATTAACTTAATTAGTTTTAAAAATATTGTTAGCTTAATTCCAAATTTATTTAATTATTGTTATTAAAATATAAACTTATTTATACTTTTTAAAAAAATAACCACATCTTAAATGTATGACATTTAAGATATGTTATGTATACCGCGGTATACACATATAATTATTAGTTTAATTCAAAATAAATATAATTATCATTATAAGATTAAATTAATTGCCAACAATAGCAAAGTTGTATACTAGAAATCTACCAACAACTTGGTGTTTGAATGATATCGGGAGGATTGTTTGAACTGTCGGGAGGGGTAAATATCATAGTTAAACACTTAAAACATTATGTATTAAAAGTAAACTCAATCACAAATATTATATTATTCTAATACAATGATTTTTTGCTACTAAAAAGTTTTAATATGCATAATGATAAGTTGGTAACTGATAAACTTAAGAAATTTTTTATGTGAAAATAAATAATGGAATTTAAACATCATCCATTAACATTACCTTATACACTAGACCAAGAGTTCTAGCTTGAACACCCCCAACACACAAGAAGCATTTCTTTATTAGTAAAATAATAATTATTTTAATAAGAATAATTAATTTCTATTTTCAAATTTGTAAAAAATTTCATAATAAAAATTTATAATACAATTAATAAAAAAAAATTGATTAATACAATTAATATAAAATTGCATAATAATACAATTAATATATACGCTATACTTATAACTATTACCTTTTATACTATAAATTATACAATAACTCTGTATTAATGTAATTATTAATGTAATTATTATCCCTCTTACTATTACGCATGTGTATTTCATCCGTTCGATCTCGATATGTTCCCCACCTCAATCAGGACGGAAATTTGGGAAATTGTTCGGGTTCGAGCGGGAATGATCAGATATATAGAAATAATTTGAGGAATTTGCTACTACATAATTATAAAAGTTATTTATTTATTAAATTTAATTTATTTGATTTCACCAGATTCGATTATCATAACTATTTAATTAAATAATCTTTATTTATTATAAAATTTCATTTAAATTTCACATTTAATTCTACAAATCAACATATTTAAATTAATATTTATTAATTATTTTTATACTCAATATTCAAATTTTATTTTAATAATTTAATTTTTATTCTCTATCATGCTTATTGGCTAGTATATATTGAAAGGCCATCTATCGAAGAAGCCCAACAGCAAAATATTTCTACGTTTTGATGGCATGTCACCTTCTTCAATAGTTCAATATGCCTACCAACCAAAATAGTCAAATTGTTAGGCTAATGTAGATTTCCCTCCAATTTATTTATATGAACCTTGCAAAACAATATTTGACCATGTCCGGTATAACTTTGATGCTTGTAAAATACATACATTTTTTTCGACGGGAACCTTTCGCTCATACGAACTGAGACCTCTGTCATCTCAGATCCAGCTTTGTTTCCTTGAACCAGATCAGTTAACAGTGTTATTCGGGTCAAAGTTCACCATTTCTAAAGGAAACAAATCCCAGAATCAACATAACAGTGCAGATAGCATATTATAAGTGCAAATAAGCAATCTCTACATTTCCAAATTAGGCAGTAAAACCAAGTGGAACATGATTCAAGGAACACATTAGTCAGAACATGCATCTTTTGTGCAGACACAGAAGAATCAACAAATCTAAGCTCCATGAGATTTGGAATACAATAAACTTTTCCATTTCATCATAGCATTAAACAAACAGCGCAAACTGGGGTTCCAAGTACTTAAAAGTATTAAAGAAAAAGGACATATTATTCAAGAACACAAAATGTAACCGCAAAATGACTGTCAACACTTCAAAACATAAACTTGAGATCAAAAACTTCTGTATATATAGATGAGAGGGTAGAGGGTAGAGACAATTAGACGTGCTACAATATCATGGATAAGAGGCGGATCTCTAAGAAGTAATTATAGGCATCTCCCTGAAAGTTCATTTTAAAAACTTGAGTTCAAGATGGAAAAAGAACTGATATAATGCTGTAAAAGGCATTCACAAAACTTACTATGTACATAGAGAATCACTCAGTCTCTCCATCTTCATTTTGAACCAGTAATGAACTCGTACAAACTATGTTCTGATTTCAGAGTAACATATCGTAAGTCACAAGTAATAGAGATGCCAAAGAATAACGGCTACCTTTCACAGCAGTGATGGCAAAATGAAAAGGGTTAATAAACATTTCTTACATCTCAAAAGCAACAGCAAAAACTCAATAATCTAACTCTGAATTAGGTATACATTCTCCACGAATACCAAGCTCAATAGAACACATATATAAAAATGTACCAATCCTTGAGTAGCTTAATAATACATATCTCATCTTCAGTAACACAAACATAACATTATAGAAAAATAAGATCTCTTGCAACACACATTTAGTAAACATAATCGCAAACTAGTTTTATCAATTGAACTAACAGTTAATATTACTATAATGAGTTCAATACATAAGTTGAGATGGAACTCAAAAGAAGTTCATCTATTAATCAACAGAAGCAAATATGAACAACTTCCATTAATTAACAAAATTAGCATCATTCATATTAACTAAATTTACACCACCACTCCTACCAGGAAGAGCTTAAAATTCGATCAATATCCCAAAAACAATGGTGGTTAGGTGTTTTCATCATACTCTAGTCAGCAATCGTAAGAAGCTTCAAAATATCAGAGAAACAACATCTACTACACATGCTAAAGCCAATCAACATTAATACCTCTCTGCATCCGCAAAAAGTTCCCCAGTTTCATCCAAATGCCCTAAATCGTACCATTCATAGAATCTCGAAACAGAGAGCTTTTCTTATATGATCAATATATCACCTCTTCCCCGTCTCCGCAAGATCAGGAACTTTGTACAAATCAGCATTCACTTCAGTCAACCACAATCCAGGAAACAACATCTGCAATCATCAACAAATTAGGTTAGATCAAAATCACAATCACTATTTTCAAAAATTCCAACACATACACACATAAATTAGGTCAGATCATAACCATAATCACCATTTCCAAACAATTCAAAACACAGACACACACAAAAATTAGGTCAAATCATACTCAAAATCACTACTTGCAAACAATTCATTACAAACGCAGAGAGAGAGAGAGGGGGGGGGGAGAGAGATTTCAAACAATTCAACACACACACACAGAGATTTTAAACAATTCAACACACACAAAGAGAGATTTCAAACAATTCAACACACACACACACAGAGAGAGAGAGAGAGAGAGAGAGAGAGAGAGAGAGAGAGAGAGAGAGAGAGAGAGAGAGAGAGAGAGAGAGAGAGAGAGATTCACATAACAATCACAATTTTCAAAAAAAACACAAAAATTAGAAAATCAAACAATGTATACTTACATCCAATTGTTTCTGAACATTCTTCGCTCGTTTCTTCGGCCTCCGCGGCACTCTACAACCAGTAATCACCATAAAATCCTCCTCAATTTCATCTTTCGAAAGCGAAACCGAAAATTTCTCTCTCTCTCTTTCTCTCCCTCTCTTCTCTCCACCGCCTCTCAAACACCACGGAGAATCCACTCTCACCCCCTCATTCCTCACCAACGACTCCTTCCCTTTCACTTTCATCACTTCCGGCTCCAACCTCGCCCTCCTCGTCCTCAAATTCCACGGCCTCATCGTCTCACACTCCTCCGCCGTACTCCGCCGTTGCTCCGCCGTCGCCGGAAAATCAAACACAACTTCCTCCGATTTCTTTCCAAAACCTAATTTCTCCGCCGGCGAGAAATTGAAACTGACTTTCCGACCGACGAAACTCCGGTGACCTCTCGCCGGAACCTCTCCATCATCAACTTTCATACATCTCATTACCTTCCTAGACCCCCACTTCAACGACGGCAACTTGAAATTATGCAACACTCTCGATCTTCCACACTCAAACTCCTCTTTACTCACCATATCGCCGGAAATATATGTATCTATAGGTGTATGTATATGTGTATGTATTTGTTGAAAATCGCCGGGAAATATGTGTCTTGTCACTTGTGTGTAGAGAAAGGAGAAAGGCATGATGAACAGGATGTATTTATATCGAAAGAGTACGAAAGAGAACTAATTATCTGTGTGCGAGTGTATGATAAAAATTGTGGGATCTACGCGTGATGACCGTTGATTTGCATTGATGGATTTAGTTTGATTTATTTATGGGTTGTAATTTTGGTTTTTTTTATTTATTTTGAATCTTGGTGACCAAGTAAGAATAACTGTGGTGACATTGGCTTAGGAATAGGAGTTACCTTATTATGGTAACAACAAGTGACAGGTGACCGTTCGATTAAAATTGATCATGAGTTGTTTTCTTGTCAATTATTACAGTACCGCTATTTTGTTGTTTTTTACTTTGACCATGGTACTTCCTTGGGTGGCTTTGGCTGTTTTGATGACCTTTACATAGATTACATTGTGTTCGAGGATGATTTTGGGCGAGATTTGCTATTCGATTCAGGTTGAAGTAAATAATAGGATAGGTACTTCGAAATGATTTCCGGAATTTATATCAAATAATGTGGAATGCAAATGTCGGATTATGATTTGTGCGTGCTTGTATGTACGCGGGATCTTATGTTAGCATTTGGAAAAATTTATTAATTATACGAGTGAAACATCAATTTTAAGAAAAAAAAATTGGAATTTTTTTGAGAAATCTAGCATTTTCCATAATATAAATTATTTTTATAGTTCATAGATTTATCCTTTGTTTGAAAACCACATATTTTAAAAAGAAATTTTATGTTGAGATTAAGATTCCGAGTAGCTAGGATTAGGGCCTATCATTCGGTCGGTTCGGTCCAGAACCGGATCGAATCGGACTGAACTGAAAATCGAATTTTTTATTTTTTTAGACCGAACCGGACCAAAATAATCTCTTGGACCAAATCGAACCGAAATAATTCGATTCGGTTTTAAGAACCGAAATTTATAAAAAAATCATATATTTTTTATTATGATTTAAATCCTCACTAATCTTGTGTGCAATATAAAAAGTATAAAAATAAAGCCAAAATTTAGCATTCATTCAATAAGTTACTCCCTCCGTCCCATCCTTTTATTAACATTTAAAATGGAGGGGTCGACACGCATTTTAAGGCTCCTATAAAATATAGTTCAATTATTTGTTTTTAAAATTTTTCTTTTTTGAATAAAAATCCAAACATTTAACTTTTATTCAGAAGAAAAAAAAATTTAAAACAATTAATGGAATTATACTTTAAAGGGGCCTTAAAATGTGTGCCAAATCTTCTCTTCGAAATATTAACTTTCTGCTGGGACGGAGGGAGTACGATTTAAAATTAAACTGCAGGAACAAAAATTCTTGGGACCTGCAAGTAATACAGATACAAAATACAATGATGAGGATGATACTTGAATTATCATTTACGAAAACAGTAGTACATTCTATAAAACACAATAAAAACTAAAGACTATGCGGACGTTTGGGATATCAAGCAAAAGTTGATTTATAGCTTAAAATGAGTAAGTGTTTTATAAGTGATAAGTTGATGGATTGTTATAAGTGTTTGGGAGAACTTAAAAAAGTGAACTTATGTATTATAATGAGTAAGTGCTTTATAAGTGATAAGTTGATGCAAACTTATAAGTTACGTAAGTGTTTGGATAAATTTACTTATAAGTTAATAATTTTTTTGTTAAATTAAATTGAAAAAATAATTAATTAATATAATGATCTCGATAAATACATTTTAGATTAAAAAACATTTAAAAGTATAAATTTGAAAAAATAATTAATTAATATAATGATCTCGATAAATACATTTTAGATTAAAAAACATTTTAAAGTATAAATATATTAATATAAACTACTAAATAGATAAAGAAATCATGAAAAATGAAATAAGTTGAGCAAAATGTTAGTATTTTCTAACATTCAACTTATCACTTTATAAGTTATAAGTTAGATTATAAGTTGGGTAGACAAACACCCCCCATAAGTCATAAGCTAAAAAAATAAGTTATAATTTATAAGTTAATGAAATAAGTTGAGTACACAAACACCCTCCATAAGTCAAAATTGATTTATAAGCCATAAGCTTATAAAATAAGCAGTAGCCAAACAGGCCCTATATCTGTTGGGCTCCTTCAATGTGCCAGAAATGCAAAAATGGTACAACTGCATTCAACTTTTCAAAAATGGTATAGGATCGCCACATCCCATAATTTTCCGCCACCTCAGGTGGCGACCCTCTTTTTTATTTTATTTTTTTTCATTTTTTCCTTCTTCCTCATGTGGTTCACTTAGTAAAAATGGGTTGGTCACTAGTAAAAATTTATTTTCAACAATCAATTTTGAAGGTTTAAAAACTGTAGTTGCAAATTTTAATTTTTAATTTTTTCTTTTCTATATTAAAGTTGAACTGTCCTATTTCGCTAGTAGCCAAAATTTGAGAAAAAAACGTAAATATGTAAAATTTTGGTCCAAAAATGATAATTAGACAAAATTTTAGTTTATGTAGGCAGTTTTACGGGTATAAAAAACATTCTTGTACATAATAATTTTTATTTTTCTGTGTTCTGCATTAAACTTCAAACTTTGTACTTCTATACGAGACAAAATTATGAAAAAATATTATGTAGAACATGGTGTGGCGCACCGTGACTTTAAATATTTTCAGTAATATTTTGTTTTTACTATGTTTCATAATATTTATTTATAAATTAATTTGAATAATATTTCATAATTTATTTCAAGTAAAATTTTAATATTAATTTGAATAATGATTCATAATTGTTTAAAATTATATTTGTAATATTAATTTGAATAATATTTTATAATTTATTTAAATTTAAATTGTAATATTAATTTGATAATAATTCATAAATTTTTTAAATTTAAATTGTAATATTAATTTGAATAATATTTATTTAAATTCGAATTGTTGGTTTCTGTGCCTTATCCGAAACGGGGATGGGTCAAATGTCAGATATGTTGCAGTACATTATTACATATAATTGATATGTGTGCCTTATCTTACAATGCTGAAACATTTAGATTTCCAATCAGTACAAATCTTATATTCTGAGTAACATATATATCCTATTGGCTTTATATTTATGTACATTCAGACATAAACATTTCCACTACATCTACATTACACCACTACTCCATCTACATTACACTACTGCAACAAACATTGCAATACTTTCGGTAAAGATATGTAATTCTTTGTATTGATATATACGTTTTATACCTTGTATTAGTACCTTGCTAATGCATTGTTAGTTAAACGTTAGTTACGGTTGATATTTCGTTAATATATGTTGTATATGTTTTTAAATCAGGAAAATGGACGGTTGTGTCAATGTTAATCTTGATAAAGTGTAGAAAATATATGATATCTCATGTATTGGTTGGTTGTTTGGCAGAGAATCTTGATTGAAAAAAGTGGATTCAACATTACCACTACACGTCCGAATTGAATAAGTTATGGAGCCTATGATATTTTCATTGCAACTTACAGAGTGTTGGAACTACGTCTTACCGGTGCAGTGGCAGAGGTATGTTAAGTTGGTACCCAATGAAGTCTGCAAAAAGATAAAGAAAAAATATGGCAATAAGGAGGAGTCTGTAAGAATTCGTACTGAGATGGACCAGTCGCGCTCGGGAATAAAGTGTAGCCGCTGTAAGCAAGAAGTACATACGAAACGAGGCAAACTTTGCCCAATAGGGGTTGACGTTGCTACATTTACCTATTGCATTTTTTCATATGAATTTGTACTATTTACTTTGTGTGATTTAATTTCCTTCATGTACTTCTATTATGTTATTTTTCAATTGAATTCGTGTGCTTTTAATATCAGTTCCATTTTTACTTGTCTCAAGTGTTTGAAACTTAATGACATGGAAATTTAAGAACAATGAAAAAGTAGTCATACATTGAATAATTATTCATACTTGAAATAAAAAAGTACAATAGTTTAGTCATCATCGGACATGAAGCTGTCTGATTCATTATCAGCACTCACGCTCCATTGATGATACTGTCTTGCACGCAGCATGTCTCCGTCCTCTGCAAACATCCTTGCATCTGCTGCTAGACTGTGTCGATGTAAGCACAATCACATTCGGTTATCTTCTTCTCGTGCACGAAACAATGCAACTTCAAGTTAATGTGGAGTATTGCATTGCATCATTATAGCACGTTGTTTCGGTATTCTAAAATCATGCAACCGACATATAGAAAGCCTGGATCTCATATTTTAGGAAGTGAATTAGAAGTATAAGTGAGCGGCTATGGCTTACTCAACATACATTATACATATAAAATTAATATACAAAAACTAGATAATTATATAATAAAAAAAATTCGGTCTATTCGGCTCGAACCGAACTTTTTTTGAAAGAACCGGACCGAACCGAAATTTATTTCGGTCTATTCGGTTCGGACCGAAAAAACCAAAATTTCAGAAATTTAGAACCGAACCGAATCGAAATTACACGGTTCGATTGAAGCTCTAAACGAGTTAAATCAAAATAGTTGGGATCGATTAGTTGATAATGAATTCCACTTATCATATTTAGGGCGTAGTATGATTTGATTTTGACGGTTTTGAAGCTCCAAATGAGTTAAATCAAAATTTCAGTTTCAAAAATTTTAAAATTTGAACTATTTTGGAGTTTCAAATTGAATTAAACTGAAAATTTTGATTTTAAAAATTTTAAAGCCAAACACAAATGAATATGTTATAAAAAACAATCCAAATCAAAATAATTTTTAACGGATTAGTTTGTTCCTAAAAAATAAATGGAATATATTTTTTTCATTAAAGTAAAATAAATAATTATTGATGCTACACTAATTTGTCACTTCACAAAACACTTAAAAGATAAAGATGAAACTTGTATAATTTTGTGATATGGGTAACTTTTAGGTATTACCCTTATTTGTTTATACAAAAAACAATTCATTCTATATTTATTTTTTAAAATTACATTTAAAAATTCATTGATTACTGTAAATAAAATTATGATGAAAAAAAATGGAGAATAATTTCAAAAGTGAGAATAACAACAATGATGGTCAAGACTTAAAAATTTAAATTAAATTTCAAAATAATTATTTATAAATTATAAGTTTAGTTGTTCGCTTCGACTATTTCAATCGATTTGAAAGTAAAAACTATTGAAGGGAACTTGCTCTTGTTGCATGAAATAAACACCACATGGCATCTCTTGCAGGACCACTCCACCAATAATACGTAGAATACATCTGTTTGTTTCATGTGCTCTCCAAGGACACAGTTGTAATTTACTTTTCAGTTTGTTAGGATATTCCCATGTTGTCATTCTATATAGTGACAAAAACATTGTGTGATCGGGATGAATGTTTTGCTATTTTGGCCATCTGAAGTTTATTACTCCTACACTCAGATTTGCATTTCTGCTCACTTAGTATAATAGTCTTTATGGTATCAGAGCTGTTTTCATGCATATTTAGAGTGTTTTTTCTTTGAGTTTTAAACTAGAACAAGGTTTGTGTCAATCATTCATCCTTTCTCTGTTTTGAGAGCTTACATAGTTTGTAGTCACAGTCGCATATCTGAGAAAGTTTAAATTTTTATCCACTGTCATACAGATTCATGGTGAATGGTTTAAAGTTTAAAGTTTAAATGGGCTTGATGACACGTATAGCTCATTGAGAAGTCAATTGTTGATGCAAAACCCATTGCCTAGTGTTGAGTCTGCGTATGCTACAATACATCATGAAGAATCTCAAAGAGATTTGTTTGATTTAGCTGAATTGGATGCAGCTGCAATGTATAGTAAGAGTCAATTTGAATATAAAGGACCTACATGCACAACATGTGGCCAGAAAAACCATAGCAGAGATAAGTGCTGGATAGTCATAGGGTTTCCTAGATGGCATAGAAAGTATAAACCTCCACAAAGGGAAGTTGCCCCTACAACAAAATGGTCTCATGCTCCTGTGACTTCTAGGCCTAGATAGGCTAACTCAGTTGTGCAGAGTCAAAGTGATGTGTCATTTACTCCTCAGCAACTACAACAATTACTGAAACTTTTGCCAAAGGGTACTGATGTTGGACACTGATCCAACACCTCTGAGACTGATGAAGAACTCGAACACTGTTTCTCTGGAATGGTCACATGTCAAGTGTCCACTGTAGACAATGGCTTTTGGATCATTGACTCTGGAGCAAGTGATCACATGTCCTCTAATCTTGATGGGATGTCAAATGTGGAACAGGCACCACCAGACATGATCATAAAGCTGCCAACAGGGGCCACCTCAAGGATTTCACACATTGGGGATATTCAATTGCAAAATGGATTGCTGCTTAAAAAGGTTTTGTATGTGCCACAATTTAAACACAACTTGTTGTCTATTCATAAATTGTCCTAAGACAACAAGTGTGTGGTCAATTTTCAACCGAATGGTTGCACAATTATCGATGCTGAAACAAATCGTACTCGAGCTGTTGGAGTCTTACAAAGTGGACTGTATTGCATGAAGGATACTCCAATCTTTGTTCCAGTAGTTAATCAATCCTCAAAGTCTACATCTACATTTGCTTTGTGGCATGGAAGATTGAGCCATGCTCCTCTGGACAAACTAAAGTGCATCCCTTCACTCAAATCTCATGTAATGCCAACTGATAAGGTATGTGTCACATGCCCCATGTCAAAATTTACTAGACTTCCTTTTTCTTTGAGTATGTCACATGATGTTGAAAAGTTTGAGTTGATACATATTGACACGTGGGATCCGTATAAAGTGGCTACTAGAGGCAAGTAGAAGTATTTTTTGACTATAGTTGATGACTGCACTCGAGTGACATGGATATATTTGCTTCAATTCAAATCTGATTATCTGGCAACCATCAAAAGCTTTTATAATCATGTTGAGGTGCACTTCAAGACAAATATTCAGACTATCAAGTCGGACAACGCTCCAGAATTTGCTGATGAATACTGCAGACAATTCTATGCTGAAAAAGGTGTATGTCATCAAACCTCGTGTGTCAATCGACCACAACAGAATGCTCGAGTAGAACGAAGGCATAGATATGTTCTTGAAGTGGCCAGATGTCTATGTTTTCAAGCTGGGTTGTCACTTAGTTTCTGGGGTGAATGCGTCATGACAGCAGTTTATATTATAAATCGATTACCTACAGCTGTATTGGGTAACAAAACGCCCTATAAAATGCTCTTTGAAAATCCAGTTGAGTATGACAACATACGAGCTTTTGAATGTTTGGCATTTGCAGTAAATCCTTCGGTTACAAGTGATAAATTTGGGGCCAAGGTTGTACCCTGTGTGTTTGTGGGATATCCTTTCACTCAAAAAGGCTACACTCTACTTAATTTAACAAATATGCAAACATTTGTCTCTCGTGATGTGATCTTCCATGAGCATGTGTTTCCTCTAAAAGCATCCAGCTCTGACTCTTACTTGCAGCCTACCCCAGTTGATATGCCACACTCTAATTCAAGGGAAGTTGCTCATGATGACATCTTCGTCCTAGAAGAGGTGACATTTGACAGTCAAGCAGCCACAAATACAACCACACCTGCTGCTTCAAATCCTGTGCCGCGACACTCTTCCAGAATAACTAGAAAACCAGCATGGCTGGACAACTATGTCAACAATGTGGAATCCAACTCCAATGTCCTACAAGTGATTGACTTACCACTTGATACTGAATTTCACTGCTTCTCTGCAACTGTGTCCTCTAATACAGATCACATCACTTTCAAACAAGCTGTACAGCACCCACATTGGGTGGCTGCCATGAACAAAGAACTCACTGCTCTAGAGGAAAATAATACGTGGCTAATAACTACCCTTCCACCTGGTAAAACTCCTATTGGGTGCAAGTGGTTATTCAAAACGAAGTATCACCCGGATGGTTCTATCGAACGGTATAAATCGAGACTTGTGGTGTTGGGATGCAAACAAACATACGGTGTGGATTATGTAGAAACATTCGCACCTGTCGCGAAGTTGACAACTGTCTGCACCCTCTTGGCAGTGGCTGCCACACAAAATTGGATTATTGTTCAAATGGACGTCACGAACGCCTTCTTGCACGGTGACCTTGATGAGGTTGTTTACATGAAGTTCCCACAAGGATATGCAGACATGGGCTCAAGAATCTCAATTAATTCTACTCCTCTTCCACTCTAGGACTTGTGTGCAAGCTCCTCAAATCGTTGTATGGACTCCGTCAAGCACCTCGCCAGTGGTTCAGCAAATTGTCTGAAACCTTGAAGAAGCTTGGCTACACTCAATCAAAGACAGACTACAGCTTGTTCACAAAAATTGCAGGTGACTCAATAACACTTGTCTTAATTTATGTCGATGATTTGCTAATTTCTGGTAATACTTCTACTGAGATTGAGCACTTGAAGCTCATGTTGAACAACACGTTCCACATGAAAGATCTTGGCCCTGTTAGCTATTTTCTGGGGTTGGAAATAAATAGGTTTCCAGTTGGGTTTTTTATATCACAAAAGAAGTACACGCTAGATTTGCTTCAGGAGTTTGGTATGGCTTCAGCTACTCCTCTGAAACTTCCTATGGATTCTCATCTAAAACTCACCCCAACCACTGGCACCCCCTTACTTGACCCCCATCCATGTCAACGTTTGATTGGGAAACTTATATACCTCACGATGACACGTTCAGACATCACATTTCCTGTCCATATACCGAGTCAATACATGCATCAGCCCACAAATGCTCATATGCAGACTGCTAAAAAACTGCTTCGTTATCTGGTCGGGAACCCAGCTCAAGGTATCCTCTTAACCTCGTCCTCTAAGGTGATAATTCATGCATACTCGGACAATGATTGGGAAAATTGCCCCGTTACACGCAGATCTACATCCAGCTTCTGTCTACTCTTGGGGAACTCACCTGTTAGTTGGAAAACAAAGAAACAAAATGTAGTTGCTCGATCTACAATAGAGGCCGAATATCGCTCGATGGCTCTCACTGCCTGTGAGATTATATGGCTCAGTGCTTTGCTCAAAGACATGGGACTCAACTCTCTGCCACCTGCAACTCTTCACTGTGACAATATGGCAGCACTCTCCATAACTGCAAATCTCGTGATGCACGAACGGACAAAGCATATAGAAGTTGATTGTCACTTCGTGAGAGACAAGATCAAAGCTGGTGACATCATAACCACGCATGTGCCTTCTCAGAGTCAAGTAGCAGACTTGCTTACAAAACCACTATCTGTGAAGCAGCATTATCTTCTCCTGGACAAACTTGAAGCTTCAGCATAGCCTCCAGCTCAGCTTGAGGGGAACTATTGAAAGGAAGTTGCTATTGTTGCATGAAATAAACACCACCTGGCATCTCTTGCAGGACCACTCCATCAATAATACATAGATTACATATGTTTGTCTCATGTGCTCTC
Source organism: Heracleum sosnowskyi (assembly GCA_030848705.1). NCBI lineage: Eukaryota > Viridiplantae > Streptophyta > Magnoliopsida > Apiales > Apiaceae > Heracleum > Heracleum sosnowskyi. The sequence continues at coordinate 9,979,181 of CM061238.1, forward strand.
CAAGGACACACTTGTAATTTACTTTTCAGTTTGTTAGGATATTCCCATGCTGTCATTCTATATAGTGACAAAAACATTATGTAATCGGGATGAATGTTTTGCTATTTTGGCCATCTGAAGTTTATTACTCCTACACTTAGATTTGCATTTCTGCTCACTTAGTATAACAGTCTTTAAAAACAACCTAAACCAAAATATTTCGATTTTCTCAATATCAAAATTCAACCAAACTAAACTATTAAAAAAGTGCTCGGTTCGGACAATTTGAATCGATCGGTTAGAATCGGTATTAAATAATTATGCACAATCCTAGTCACATTGTACGAGTCTAGTTTAATCTCGTTCGAAAATTGAATTTATTAAATATTCGGTTTCCTCTATTCGAATAGCAAGATTATTTTAAAATTTTGGCCAAGTCAGTTGGCAAAGTTTTTGGAACTACACTTCTTGAAACTTACGTTTACCAAACAAACAAAGGAACTTTTTGGTTTATTATTCGATTTGAGAAATTTGATTAATATTGTGTTAGTAGAATATAATAGCATTTCTTTGACAATCATATATATTTTTGGAGTACTAAAATCATACAGTAGCAGGATAATGGAATTCCATTTCTTGTTAAAAGCAGGGAAGGAAGGAATCTGTAGTAAAGATCTGAGTTATGTTACTGAAGAGGTTAAGCAATGAATCATTTGGTCGAAAAGTGGTTTAAAATCTTTCAAAATTCGAAAAGAAATGAGCTTCAACGGCTAGCTGCGCTGGACCAAATATAATAAGTGAGCAACTAACTTAACACCGACCATCCATACTTTTACAGCCTAGCTCCCCCACCAGGCGCCCCAACGACCAGGGCACTATGCAAACTTTTGGTACACTTTCTAATCTCTATTAAAAGCCCCTTCCTTGTACTCAACTTCTCTCAAATTGTGAAAGGCTGTACACCAAAAATTAACAGCCTTTCACAATGAAAATGACTAGAAATTACATGAAGCCCATTTTGCAAAAAGTCCCAAACGTTGTGAAAATCGCGATTTTTGTAGCGAAAACCCTGAAAAAACCCGTTGTTCCGAGACTTATTGCTTTCAAGAAGTCCAGAAAACACAAGAAAGTGAGTCTTCTTCAGCATTATGGTTATGGATACATTAAAGAATACCAATTCTCTCCTGCACACTCACCTCTTGTAAGTTACAAAAGAGAGCAATACAAGAAAAGGAGCTACAAAGATTTATGTTCCATTTTGTACATGTATAATTGTCTGGGGAGGTTTGAAGATGATTCCAGAGTTGATAAAATGTACAACTACTCAATGGATTATCATTTGGAAGCTTTGCCTGAGAAAGAAGCGATAGAATACGCAGATTCATACGACGACGAAGAAGAAGAAGAGTCTGTTGATGAGAGGGCTGACAGATTCATTGAAAGATTTTATGAAGAAATAAGAATGCAGAAGAAAGAACCATTTTTGCAGCTTGGTGGGATAAATTAAGTATTTAAGTGCATGTTAAGGGATGATGTTTTTTCCAATTAAATTTGTTGTTGGTACTGGTTTTTGTGTGTTTGTTCTCCACATAGTTATTTTTGAAATTTGTGGAGCATGTTTCTATTCCCCTGTTTCAATATTGTTTTTGAATATTTTTTTGTTCATGTACAATGTGCATTTGGTGGTGGTTGATTTTCTTGAAAGGAAAGTTTATTTCTAAATAAGCACTATAATTCTTTTCCTTTTCGCATTAATTCATTTAGGTGTAAGGAGATTGTAATAACCTCCGAGGAGTCAAAATCCTCTCTACCAAAACAAACAGCATGAGCTATCAGATTTAGCATAGAGATTGACAAGAAACCTATTCTTTAAAATTACACTACCAACAACTTTCAGGCAACCATATAGCCATATGTTATGGATTTTTTTATAGGGGATTTGTTCCCCAGTCATCGATGAATGGTATATATATAACAATATTACTAAATTAGCTCTCTCTCTCTCTCTTTATTTCTAAGCAATTAGCGCTCTTTCTCACTTTGTTTCTACGCAATTAGCTCTCTCTCGTAATTAGTTCTCTCTCGCGTGCTCTCCGTCTCTCTCTTAGAGGCACCTGTATCTTTTTCTCGCTCTCTCTCCCACCTACCTACTCTCAGTCTCTCGCACTAATGGACCCGAACCCACTATCAAAAACAAAGAAAAGACCATCATATAATTACGAAGGAGGAAGAAGGCTCTCTTTTGAAATATATAATGATCAAGTAGACATTATTGTTCCAAACACACGATTAAATGAGCTAAAATTTCTACTAAACAACTTCAATCATTTCAAAAGCTTTGGAATGTAGAACAGAAGAGGACCACTGCCTCAGACAAGAAGGAGGAACGGAAAAAGAAAATTCAAAAAAGTATTTCAACAAAAAAGAATTTAATTAACCACTTGCCATGCCATATCATTACTAACCAAGCAGGAGGAGAATTATACATTCACTAATCAACCTTTTTTGCCCAGTGTAGATTCTAAAGAGAGGTAGTTAATTTTTTAAACTCACTTCTCACTTATATCTTTCAAATATGATTCTACAGACAAGTAGTTAATTTTTTTAAATCACTTCTCAGTATCTTTCAAATATTATTATGTGTACATTAACAACTAACACAAGCATCAATATACCAAGTAGTCCAATTTAAATTGGCATCATTAAGGAGGACTATAGATAAAATTTGTTAGCATAAAAGTGCAGCTTTGCAGGTGTAAAAACCAAACTGAAGAATATATTAAAAAATTTTATTCTAAATAATGAATATACAGCACTCATGCAAATATTAGTATCATGACTATAACACAGAACAAAAAAGAATTTAAAAGAAAATTTATAGACACGCTGTTAAATTCAATCTAAAAAATATGACCTAAATAAGAAAGTTACATTTTAATTATTAAAAGTTTTATAATTAGTAATTTTTTCGCATATAAAAAAAATTAAATTTAGCAAAGTATTTCACTTACTTCTTATGATTTTTTACTATTTAAATTTACAAAATATAATAAATTTCTTTGAAACTAGTTTCAATCACATCAAAAGCTATTATTTTTTAATTGTGAACAAATTATTAAATAATAATAATTTTTAGAGAAAAATAGATATAAAATTTTAAATCGTTGAAGAGTGTGTCGAAAGAACGCGATGGTGGGTGAGAGTTTAACGCGTTCCCGCACCACTCGTCCACGTCATCCCAACCGGAGAAGTATATATATAACAATATTACTAGATTAGCTCTCTCTCTCTCTCACTTTATTTCTAAGCAATTAGCTCTCTCTCTTTGTTTCTACGCAATTAGCTCTCTCTCGCGTGCTCCTGTCTCTCTCTTAGAGAGGTACCATTATCTTTTTCTCGCTCTCTCTCCCACCTACCTACTCTCTGTCTCTCGCACTAATGGATCCGAACCCAGTATCAAAAACAAGGAAAAGACCATCATATAATTACGAAGGAGGAAGAAGGCTCTCTTTTAAAATATATGATGATCAAGTAGACATTATTGTTCCAAACACACAATTAGAGGAGCTAAAATTTCTACTAAACAACCTCGATCAATTTCAAAAGCTTTGGAATGAAAAACAGAAGAGGACCACTGCCTCAGACAAGGAGGAGGAACGGAAAAAGAAAATTCAAAAAAGTATTTTCAACAATCGATTTTCAGGGACGAGTTACGCAACAATATTTAACAAAAAAATAAAAGAAAAAGAAAAAAATAAATACCTGTGCTGTAACAATTTATTTATTAGCTAATAGCGAAAGTAACAAAGATATTTGATGGAAATATCTTACGCAATTAAATTGTAAAATACAGTGCAAATTGTTTCAGTTACAATTGTTTTCAGTTTCGTCTAGTACTAAAAATGGGTCCAAGCTCCAAGGTGATGCTTATGAGTGGGCCTGGATGGATACAAGACTACAATCAGAGGCCCATATTCAACGGCAAATTCAGTGGGTTCAAATTATATGACAGGCCCTTGTAGACCACCTTTCATTATTTATATTTATCAGTAGTATTTTGTTAGCTGGCCCGTTATTAAGCCATTTTTGTTAGCTGGCCTACATCGAATGTTAGGAAAATCAAACCATAGAGGAATGAAATGAAAAATAAAAAAATAAAAGTTTGTATGCACAAATTAGATGAAAACAAAAGCAAGTGAAAATGGGTAAATGATAAGATCAATAAATATTTAAGTAATAAATTAGAAAGGTTGAGCAAATATAGTGGAAAGGAGTAGACTCATTTAATTTATTTAAATATTTAAATATTAAAATTTATTATTTTAAACCTTTTTTTTAACTTTGACAATTAAGAGGGACATTCATTAGAAAAAATAAAGAATTAACGGTGAGGGCATGAGGGACGGAGGTAATATTATTTAAGATTTATACCGGTAGAGAATTACTCTACTATAAAATTTAAAGAAAATCTATGAGTGAAACTTTATCTTCTGCTTCCTGCTTAGAGATGATTTCTGGTACTGGGAGTTGTAGTTCTTGTCGTTGTCCGGAGTAAAATAATTGATTGATATGAATATATAATTCAAAATTGTACAAATTCATTTTTCGTTTTTCTGGACAATATTTCATCGTAATTTTAGCTAATTCAATTATTCATTTCATTGTTATCAACATTATCCATTACTCGTATTTGATTCTGTTTAAAAGTTCAATTTTGGATTGTGCAAGAATTCAAGATATTTATGAGAAGCTGGGCACGATAATTTCTTGTTTGATAGATCAACAATTATCCATATCTCACTCCCTACTTATAAGCTACTTATAATCAAGCACATATAATTAATTATTTTTTGATTCATGAATTTATTAATTTTGATACATTTATCAAATATATTTATCAATTCCATATTTGAATTATTGCAATTGTTTGTACAATATATTAATTAATAAATTATTTGATATAAAATATTGTATAAATTAATAAATATTAGTTTATCGATAAAATAATAAAATATTCATTAATCGATAAATTAATAATCTCGTTAAAATGATAATTTTTCTGAGACCAAAGTTATAAATTTATAGAGGTTTTACCGCAGTCAAGTAAATAAACCCAATGTTGTGGGAATAAATTATTGTGGGAGTTTAAAAAAATTTGCACATATTTTCAACTTGATCAAACATGAAATTAAGAATTATATTCAAAATATCTCAAGAGATTTAGGAGGAGAATGATACCTAAAGTTTTGAGTGTTGGTAGATGCTCGTACAAAAGTTAATTATGTTACAAATTCGGGGTATAAAATATATTGAAATTATTATCTTGATTCAACAACTAAGTGATTATAATCGGGTCTGGTGGGCTAATCTAATTGTGACAGGGTATAATAATATAATATATTTGGTGCAATAATAATATTATAATATATGTTAGATTAATATTATTTTGTGGTATTAAATTTTAGGGGTGAAACCAAAAAAAAGTGCAAATAAAATTTGGTACAAAGAGTACTATTAAGAACAAATTTCGTTTAGATTAATATTTTATATAACAACATAGAATTTTATGCGAGGTTGGATTGAATTTCTATGTGAGATAGAATTTTTACGTGAAATAGGATTTTAGCCACAAATAATATTGACATATGTATATCACTGTTTTGACAAAGCATAAAAATAACCTTTCATTACGTAGATTTGTTAATATTAATGATTTATTTAGCTTCTATCTGCAAAGATGAAAAAGTTAAAAAAAAAAAAAAAATTATTTGCATAAGATGAAAAAGTCAAAAATAATAATAAAATTGTTAGAAGATCCATGAAAGTAGAGAATTGAACAAAAAAAAAAAAAATTAAAAATAATATAAAATTGTAATACGTGAGTTTAGAGTATAATAATTCTATTACATCAAATAGCAGTTTAGAGTATAATATATTCTATTTTAGATTAGATAATTATATTTACGGGAAATAGGATTTTAGCCACAAATAATATTGACATATGTATATCACTGTTTTGACAAAGCATAAAAATAACCTTTCATTACTTAGATTTGTTAATATTAATGATTTATTTAGCTTCTATCTGCAAAGATGAAAAAGTTAAAAAAAATAATAAAATTATTTGCATAAGATGAAAAAGTCAAAAATAATAATAAAATTGTTAGAAGATCCATGAAAGTAGAGAATTGAACAAAACAAAAATAAATTTAAAAATAATATAAAATTGTAATACGTGAGTTTAGAGTATAATAATTCTATTACATCAAATAGCAGTTTAGAGTATAATATATTCTATTTTAGATTAGATAATTATATTTACGGGAAATAGGATTTTAACCACAAATAATATTCACATATATATATCACTGTTTTGACAAAGCATAAAAGTAACCTTTAATTACGCAGATTTGTTAATAATAAAGATTTATTTAGCTTCTATCTGCAAAGACGAAAAAGTTAAAAAAAACTAATAAAATTATTTGCATAAGATGAAAAAGTCAAAAATAATAATAAAATTGTTAGAAGATCCATGAAAGTAGAGAATTGAACAAAACAAAAATAAATTTAAAAATAATATAAAATTGTAATACGTGAGTTTAGAGTATAATAATTCTATTACATCAAATAGCAGTTTAGAGTATAATATATTCTATTTTAGATTAGATAATTATATTTACGGGAAATAGGATTTTAACCACAAATAATATTCACATATATATATCACTGTTTTGACAAAGCATAAAAGTAACCTTTAATTACGCAGATTTGTTAATAATAAATATTTATTTAGCTTCTATCTGCAAAGACGAAAAAGTTAAAAAAAATTAATAAAATTATTTGCATAAGATGAAAAAGTCAAAAATAATAATAAAATTGTTAGAAGATCCATGAAAGTAGAGCATTGAACAAAACAAAAATAATTTAAAAATAATATAAAATTGCACTACGTGAGTTTATAGTATAATAATTCTACTACATCAAATAGCAGAGTATAATATATTCTATTTTAGATTAGATAATTATATTTTTTAGAAAAATAAAATTGAAAAGAAAAACAAATTAGGGGTGAAACCTAAAAAAAAGATGGAACCGTGTGAACCAAATTTTATACAATATTAAAAAGAGTTTCACTTATTAATAAAGATTATAGATTTATACCGGTAGAGAATTACTCTACTATAAAATTTAAAGAAAAACTATGAGTGAAACTTTATCTTCTGCTTCCTGCTTAGAGATGATTTCTGGTACTGGGAGTTGTAGTTCTTGTCGTTGTCCGGAGTAAAATAATTGATTGATATGAATATATAATTCAAAATTGTACAAATTCATTTTTCGTTTTTCTGGACAATATTTCATCGTAATTTTAGCTAATTCAATTATTCATTTCATTGTTATCAATATTATCCATTACTCGTATTTGATTCTGTTTAAAAGTTCAATTTTGGATTGTGCAAGAATTCAAGATATCTCGGAGAAGTTGGGGACGATAATTTCTTGTTTGATAGATCAACAATTATCCATACCTCACTCCCTACTTATAAGCTACAAAAATTCTGTTTTTCCCTTAAAACAGAAAAAAGACAGTTAAGAAAGTAAGTAGTTGTTTAAGCTTCTGTCCCTCCAATACTTTGGAGTTCCATTTAGTGTTGAAAAGTTAAGAAATATTTCTATTTCTCGGAAACAAGCACTACAAAGAAAAACAGCTACATTTCACGGCAAACTGCTGCCCCTACTTAGGCACGCACGCACACACATTTTTACCGAAACTCAAACCTTCAACCGTACAAGAAAAGGAGAGAGTGTGATATTGATGGAGCATTTCCTGATTGGTAAGCAAGCGGCACATGAAAAAAGAGCTAACTGTCTGTCTGGAGGCTGACACTGGAATTTTTGATGACAAATTTTAGGAATGACATCTCTATTGTTACAACACTTTTGGCTTCGAGTTTTCACATTAATGCAAGTACTCTATGATATAACTTGTAGTTCTGTCATCATTCATGTCGGAACTCATAACCAAAGTGCACCTGAACTGATAATGACCATGCTCAAACTGCGGGACCTTGCATGTTGAAGTTCGAATGTCTTCATCAATATTTGAAGTTTTAGATGTAGCATGTCACATGCTTAGGTTTCAATACTGAACTTTAGTGCTCCGTGTGGGACTTTGTGATTCCTCAAATTGGTATATGAAGAAAAAGAAAGACTTGTCATTGTTTTGGTTATAACAATGGGCAGGCCCGTCTAGGAAAGTGTACAAGTAGTCCAATAACACAGGACCCCAAAATTATTATGGCTCCCAAATCAGAAAAATCCATGTAAATATTCTATATACGTCCATCTAATTATCAGCAAAATCCCACCAAAATTGATTCAGTTACTCACGTCCGGAATCAATAACTCTTCTGATGTCTATTCAAATATCACGCCTAATAATTAGAAAATTGTCACTTAAAAGTGTTGGAAATATATTTATTATATATAGCTTGTTTAAATTTTAAATAAATTAAGGGTCCAATTTTATAATTAACACAGAGGTCTTGTAAAGTTTGAGACGGGCCTCACAATGGGACTGGTTGATTATACTTGATCTGAAAATGCAACCACAGGTATCATCATCCCTTTCTTCCACATTTGGTAATCGATTAGACTGCTCGAAATCGCAAGCTGTGGCAATGAAACCAGTGCAACCAGTTTTGTTGGGGGGTTAGGGTTGTGTTCCAGGCTGTGCACGTAGCCACCCCCTAACCTTGTTAAGCTGCTTTCTTCTTATTGTGGAGGTGCTTAATATGTTTTTTTTTGTTTTGTTGCTTTCTGAGGTGCTTAATATATACTTTTCGTTATTCTATTTCAATTTTTTTTTTCTGCTAACCATTATTCTATTTCTATTGATGAATCTAGATCGACCATAATGGAGCGAGAAATGACTAGTTTTGATTTTTACGAACACATTATATGGCACCACTAATACAAGTTCTAACTCTAATGATCAAGATTCATCAAGTAGTCACCAACTTTGTATAGTTGGTCGTCTATAACAACTATGAGCTGTAATTTAAGGTCGGTTGAGTTTTTGTCTTTGTGTTTTGTTTGTGCCAATTAGTAGTTGTCTTTGTTTAACTTTCTCTAGCTCTATGATAGGTAATTAACATACACACTGTCGCACCCACATATCTTGTGGAAGTCCTGTGGAACGAGTATGTGAATGTTTTATGCGATGACCTGATCATATTTGGCCGGGATTAATGTAATCAATTTATCAAGAACCTTAAATTATTAGAGAAAAACGTTACATGATCTTATTAATATTTTGCAACATTGTCAATTTCGGGCCGAAAAATAAATACAGAATTCCAGCTTTTGAGCATTAATTGCTTTCATGTTCAATAAATTATGAAAATGTATTGGAAGTTTGCAGAAAGAATAGAATAGAAAATGGATTGTTTTGTTTTTTTGTCTCTAAAATATTTCAAAAGTGAGAAAAAAATTGTAGACAAATTTAAGATATAAATATGTAAGAAGTTTCTTTTCAAATTTTTAGAAATATTTTCTTTTTATTCTACACTTTTTTTTTTGCAAACAAGCGGAAGAAATCAATCTACAACTATCTTTTCTTTCAAAAAACAGTTTGGGGAACTAAATACAAAAATCATAGTTAACTTTTGAAAGCCAGCTGATCGAGGTGGGTCAGGTTTTGAAAAAATGAAGTAGCAAAAATGCAAAACGATATACTCCCTCTGTCCCCTCATTTTTTTACAGTTTTTTTTACTGTTTGGCACGCATTTTAAGGCTCGTATAAAGTATAGTTCCACAACTTATTTTTAAAATTTTCTTTTTTTGAATAAAAATTCAAACATTAAATTTTTATTCAAAAGAAAAAAAAATTTAAAATAATATATATAACTATACTTTATAGGAGGCTTAAAATACGTGCCGAGCCCCCGTCCCCCAATGTAAATAACGTAGGGGGACAGAGGGAGTAGTACATGTTAAACAAACCACTTTTTTTACATACTACTATGACTTAATTGCACTTTAGTGGCTCGAACTATAATATTTTGGCAGAAAAATGGCCGAAATATTAATTTAACCACTTTAGTGGCCGAACAATTTAATTTTTAACACTTTATTGCATTCCGTCATGTCAGTTGGACGGCGTTACAGTGTCAAAGGGTATTTTCGTCAGTTTACTTTTCAACGGTTATGTATACATACAGCTGCCTATATATAACTCCATTAGTAATTTATTCCCACAATCATACAAATCCTCTCAATTTATCATGGCATATCAGTGTTTTTGTGGAAGATGGGTTGTAGAGAGGACTGCAAGGACAGAAGCAAATGCTAGGCGCAGATTTTGGGATTGTGTTGAAGGAATTAACGGGTGTAGATTTTTCAGGTGGGTTGAAGGGTGCAATCGTTGCCGGTGTTTAAATGATGAACTGGGGAAGATGAAGAAGGAAGCTAAAAGATGGAAATTTAGGTTTTTTGTTTTGTTTGCGATTTTCTTACTGTATTTTGTTCATTCTTTACCAGCTGTTGAGGATGTTACAGTTGGGTTGTAATTGATTTATGAGTTTTAAAAGTCTGTTGTTGAACTACTATGTAACTGGCTTTGTGAAGTAATGTACGTTTAAGAGAGACATTTTATATTGTTTTGGAATGAACATTTTGTAGTAATAAGACTTAAAGGATACCAGTTCAAATCTGTCACATTTAAGTCACAACCAACAACCACATTACCAATCCAAACTACACATCTTAAATATCTCTCGTACATTGCATAGACTGGTAGTTTTGGGAGCAAAAACTAAAAGCCAAAAGTTGGAAACAACAAGATCTTATTTAATTGTTGGAAGGCTTGTCAACTCTGGCTTTCTTCCCTGGCCTTCTTGGAGTCATCTTCTTAGGTTGAGTCTGGAAGTCTGCATCTCCATCATCTCCATGCCCCATGCTTGATCCTTGGCCCTTATGTCCATGTATCTGGACCTGCTGTCCTGTGGATGTCATTCCTTTCTGCAGGTAACCAACAAATTGTATATGAGAACATTATCACATATTTTAGTCATTGTAAAAGCATTTTCATACATTTACCTTAATTAGACATGTCCTGGAGTTGTGGCCTTCCCCTCTACAAGTTTGACAAACCACAGTGGACTTCTTAATCACTGGTGTTGTGCCTTCTATTGCAACCTTTTTTTGCAAGTCATTTTTCTACAAACAAGTGCAGATAATTATTAATAGACTATATGTAAGAACATAGACATGTCATCTTTAGGGAAGAAATTAGTACCTTAGCCTCACATGTCCTGGCATTATGACCCTGTGCTTTGCAATAGGTACAGTTGATAATGGTACCAACTTTACTCAGTCTTGTTGGGTCTTGAGGGATATCATTCTTTGTTGTTCTCTTCTTTTTGGGTCTACCAGCAGGGATTCTGATTTGTGGTGCAAGAGGCCTTGATTCAGTACTTTGTTTCCAAAACTCAGGGCCCACAATTGGCTCCAATGTACAACTATAAAGCTGTCGAATAAGACAATTGAACATGTACATATTAAATAAGACAGATTTTATAAGACAGATTTTATAAGACAGATATATACCTTCATGTACATGTCTTTGCTATAGCAAGAGTGAACATGTAATTCCCAAGGTTCATTTCTAATTGCTATGCAAGCTGCAGCATGGTAGCAGGGAATGCCAGTTAATTCCCATTTTCGACAGGTACAAGTTCTTTTTAAGAGGTCCACAACCAATTCAAAGCCACCATCTGTACAGGTTACACTATAGCTAGTGCCTCCATTCCATATGACAGAACAATTACCAGCATGTTGTATTGCCCTAGACATGAATTTCAACTTTTATTTATTGTTGCACTAGAAATAACAACAGACTATAGTTAATCCCAAAATATAGTTAATCCCAAAATGATAGAAACAAAAACAAGATATAGTAAAGAACATACCTTTTGCCTGTCACTTATGAAAGTCCAATCAGCATCTGTCTGAATTTGCAAGTCTTGAGCCAATAGTTGTAAGAACCAAGTCCATGATTCTGTGGTTTCAGACTCCACATAGGCCCAAGCAATAGGGTACATGCCATCATTGGCATCTACCCCAACTGCTGCCAACAGTTGGCCGCCAAAAGGTCCTTTGAGGTGGCAACCATCCAACCCCACCAGGTGTCTGCAAAACTGCACAAATGCCTTTTTTAATGGCCCTAAGCGCACATAGAGCCTCATAAATCTCCCTCTATCAGTTCCTGGTAATGGATCTTCAGTGAGAATCTTGACAGTGCTCTCAGGCAACACTCTCCTCACCTCATATGCATAATCCCATACCTGTCCATACTGTATCTCATGAGTACCATTTATCTTAATGAGAGCCCTCCTCTTGGCTCTATAAACTGAATGTTTAGACACCTCACACTTGAAATCACTGAAGATTTTTTGATGAAAGGAATGAATTGGCCATCCTGGATTCATCCTTATTTCTTTTTCATAGTGCTCTGCAAGCCATCCTGAGTTAATTTGCTTCTGTTTGAATGTTGGCATACAAGTGTGTTGTTTGATGATGACTTTGATTTGGTAGGTGCTTGTTTTGTTGAATGGAGTGGCATACAAACTCCATCTGCAAGGTTTCTGGCATACATACTTCACTTTTTTCCCATAATTTTTGACATTCTCAATAGGTCTTTTTTTCAAAGATAGCATGATTCTTAACAGCCTTTCTAAACAATTTTGAACTCCTAAACAACATCCCTAATTCAAAAACTGGCTTCTCCATATCTACTTCCTCATTGAACACTGGAAAGGCTCTTTCATCTTCATCACTAGAATTGGATGCCATCCTCTCTTCATCAGATGCAACATACACACTATCTTCATCAGTTTCCACATTATCATCCAAAACCATATCATCTTCCTCATTATCGTAATTGCCTGATTTATGAACATTTTCATCAAATTGCAGATCATCATCATTATCATCTTGATTGGACTCATCAGAATAAAAGCTATCATCATCACTGTCATCTTCCATTTCACCTTCTTCCTGACTATCATCTGGTTCAGAAAAATCTTTTTCAGTTCCATAAGTATTCCTTATTTCTTCTTCCAACTCAATCTCTTGTTGTGTGGAATCAGGAAAAGGGGTTTCCATGATTATTTCTTCAGGGGGAACCCTATCATCTACAATTGCCAATGGTGGGGTACTGATCACATAAATCTCAACATACTTCTTTTTGGGATTAATCAAGCCACACATTAACATTAATTCATCATCTGAATCTACCTGAAATACTTTTTCATCCGTGGTCCCGGGAAGTTTATACCATAAATCATAATGCCCCCCTTTTGCACCACATTGGATTAACATTGTGTTAATTTCCAACAAACTGATTTCATCAGAATCACACCAATCCACATACACAATTGAACCCCCAATATACTTCTTTATATTTTCCTCAAATTTGCCATCATAATACATTTTAATCGTAAACTGTTCTTCACCTAATATCAATTAAAAGCACTCAGAAAAATTATTCAAAAAATTGCACCCAGCAAGGATACTCATAAAAGGCCATATTTTGCAGTACATACAATCGACTTTAAAGAAAATGACATATAAATACGATCCAGATGTATATAAGCAAAAATTATCTAAGAATATATACATACACATTTATAAGGATACTTCTACATCAAAAGCCCCAATTCCAATTTTTGATCCAAAAATATGATCCATATGCATGCATGAGTGTACATACTGAGAGAGAAAGTACAGACTTACTTGCATATCCGGGACACTCGTACGGTTTATACTTGTCAATGTCTTCCTTTGATCTCAGTAGCCACGCCATTTCGTCCGATTTACTCCAATTAAATTAGGGTTTTACTGTGTCGATTGAGAGGGCGGGGAGAAATAGGGTTTAGTTTGGGGGGAAAGTGATAGATGGGGGGAGAAATGGAGGTGTCTATCAATAATTGAAGTGTTTTTTATATTCAAAACTTATCAATTTACCTATATACCCTCGATGATATTTTACAAAGGCTGAGAACTCAAACGCCGTCTAAACTGACATCACGGAATGCAATAAAGTGTTAAAAAATAAATTGTTCGGCCACTAAAGTGGTTAAATTAATAGTTCGGCCATTTTTCTGCCAAAAAATTATAGTTCGAGCCACTAAAGTGCAATTAAGTCTACTACTATTTTAACGATGTTTGATAACGTGAATCGTGATTGTGTGAATATCACGGCTGAGCATTCGGTTATTCGATGATCGAACCGAATTATAATTCGGTTATTATAATTATTGAATTATTGAAATTATCGAATTAATATAAAATATCATAAATAATATTTATTATATTATATTTATACTATAATTTTGGTTATATATGATTTTTATTTTGTTTATTTCTGTGTGTTGCGTTGTTGTTGCCTGCCTGCTTGTTACCTGACTAGTGACCATTGATTGCGTACCTTGAGTCTTGTTGCTAAGTTGTTAGTGTACTGGGACTCACTTTATTTTGTTTAGAAAAATTATTTTCCAAACTTTATGTATTGGTAGCATTTTATCTCATATTGAAGCTCTTTATTTGTATTAAAAGATCCTACATGTTTGATATTTCTGTTAACAATCGATTTTAATTCAGATTTTTTGATTCGGTAATCGGTTTTAACCGAAATAATTAATTCGGTTCGGTAAATAATTGAAATTATTTCGGTTTTTAATTCGGTTATAGATTTTGCTCTTATTCGGTATTCGATAACCGAATTATAATTTGGTTCGGATACTGAATAACTGAATGCTCAGTCCTAGCCAAAAATGCATGATGTACGAGACATAAAATATTGACGTAATGTTCTTCAAAAACACATTGTTTTGAACAAATTTAGCATTAGTATCTGATCTCTTATCCGTATCTCTATATCTATACCTCATGCTCCCTCCATCCCGCCCATTTATTTATATTTGAGTTAGATACGGAGATTGAAAAAAAGTAATAAAGTAGTGGAAAAAGTAAAAAAGTGATGATAGGGAGGAAAGTAGTGTAAGTAGTTGATTTTAATATTGTTAAAAGTTTACTATTTTTGAAAAGTTTATAAATTTAAAAAATTGAATGAAACATCCAAAAAAAATTACTCCCTCCGTCCCCCTCAATTCTTTACATTGAGGTGACAGCACGGAGGTTAAGAAAAAGTGTAAATTAATAGGGAAAAGTAAGAAAAGCGAGTAAAGTTGTGGGACCAATCAATTTTTAATGTATAAAGTGGATATAAAGTAGGTATAGTGGAGGAAAATAGTGGATGTGATTGGATTTTATATTATAAAATGTTACTATTTTTGCTATGTAAAGAAATGAGAGAGACGTATCAAAAAAGAAAGTGTAAAGAAATGAGAGGGACAGAGGGAATATAAAGAAACGATCGAAACAGAGAGGGTATTTTTTAGAAATGAGTGCCGGATTCGTGGAGGTATTTTTCAAAATTAATATTACGGATTATTAATTTGAAGGGGTTGCAGAACGTTGCCTTCATTAGTCATTACATTTGTCAAACTGCCTCTTTAATCTCAGCCGTAAGATTTGAATTAATTGAATGGTTAGATCATAGGTATAAGATTGATCTCCATAGAGCCCAATTCATCAAATCTATACTATCTATACTATTATATCTTTATATATAATTGGAGTAAAGGGGTTAGGATGGTATGGTATGGTATGGTTGATGTTAGGGGTGAGCAAAAAACCGAATTAAAACCGAAACCGAACCGAAACCGATAAAAACCGAACCGTAGAAAACCGAAACCGAGTTGAAACCGAACCGAAACCGAAAATTAAAAAACCGAACCGTTCTTGAGGTTTCGGTTTCGGTTTTAGGTCCAAACCGAACCGAAAAAAACCGAACCGATCCGATTAATAAAAATAAATAAATAAATATATTATATATTCTACTAGACCAAATTTTATGAGTAGTGGGAGTAGATTAATAAAGATCCTGACATTCCTTTTAATAATTACACTATTTTGTTCTTATTTTTGAAGTTTTAATTTGTAATAGTTGATTAATAAATGTAGTTTACTAAACTTCTATATCTAGGTGTTTTATATGTTTGCTTTATTTTTGGATGTGACGATTTTTCTTGGCTTCCTGGAAAAACTCTTTACTTATACAAAGATTTCAGATAAGCTCGAGATCGTTGAATTTCTAACATTGTCTTATATACATCTCAAAGAAAATATTTTTGAAGATCATGTTAAATTTCCATTATTCTCGGATCATGTTGGACTTAAATAATTTATTATGAAAACTTTGTATGCTTATTTTGTACGAAAAAATAATTTGTAACTTTGCATGCTTAAAAATTCGAAGTCATTTTATTTTTTTTTGTTATGTTTATTTGAGGCGGTTTTAAAACCGAAACCGAACCGATTGTAACCGATCCGGTCATTTTAAAACCGAAACCGAACCGTCGGTTTCGGTTGCGGTTTCGGTTTTCGATTTTAAAAACCGAGGATATGCGGTTTCAGTTTCGGTTTTAACCTAAAACCGAACCGATCCGACCCGCGCTCTCCCCTAGTTGATGTGGTCGTCACTCTTCTACTTCAATTAAAACACGTAATTACACAAGAAAACCTAAAGCATGTAAATAACACATTTGATGTATACTAAAAAAACCTTTAATACGTGAAACATTCTCATTAATATTAAAATTAATAAATGACTTATATTAATTTAAGTTAGACTTAAAGTAAAACCTATATAAAAAAAATAGATTATATGTATGGTTAATACAAAAATACAAATAATGAATTAATAAAATTAAAATATTATAATAATGATACACATTATATTAAATAATATTAAAAATATTATAAGTAGAATAAAAGTATATACATCCTACATTAGGTAAGCTTGAATATTAAGTGATTCACATGTTAAAGTTAATAACAGTACTCTTATTTAAAAAAGTAATAATTTTTGAAAAATTAAAAAATTAGTGAAAGTAATCTAATTTTGATAATGAATAGTCTAAAATATAAAATTTTATTTTTTATTACAAAAATGCATAAAGAAATTTAAAAAAAATAATTCACAACATACATAATAATTTTAAGAAAAAATAAATATATACGACAATATAAATAAAATTTCAATATTCACATGAACTTGCTAAATAACATGTTTGAAACTTTCTTTTTAAAATTTGAATATTTAGGAAAATATTGTCAACAAATAGTATATATAATCCCAACAAATATTTATCTTAAAATTTAATATATTTAAATTTAGGCAAATAATGACTGAAAATATTAGTAATCATAAGAATTTAAATAATTTTAGTAAATACAATAAATGAGAAATATATATCATTCGAAATATATAACATAAATTGAAATTATACCTTTAATACATGAAATATTCCCAAAATATTAAAATTAATAAACGACTTATATTTAATTCAAAGACTTAAAGTAAAATTTATATAAAACAAACTAGATTGTATTTTATGTATATGTATATGGTTGATATAAAAATACAAATAATGAATTAATACCATTAAAATATTGTAATAACAATACTCATTAAGAATCTTGAATATTAAGTGATTCACATGTTAAAGTTAATAACAACATTCTTATTAAGAAAAGTAATTGAAACCATGTTGATTTTGATGATAACACATAGTAAGCAAGCTGGATATATTGTGATTGTATTAGTTCTCTTATATTAGTTTTAAGTTGTTATGCAGGTATTTAGGGGGAGTTTAATTCTCCTAAATAGATGAGTTAATAATCATCAAAAAGGGGGAGATTGATACTCTCTTAATTTTGATGATATTAATGTTAGCAAGCTGTTAGTATAAGAAATGCTAGTACTTTTATCTATATTGGTTTAACAGTTGTTGCAGGCTTTATATTACTTGTTGTTAGCAAGCTAACAGTGCAGACACATAGTATCTAACAGAACATTTCAGCAAGCTAAGACTGCAGGCTTTATATTACTTGTTATCAGCCAGCTAACATTGCAGGATTACAAGTATCTTAGCTAGCTAACTTTGAAGTAACAGTGCATTTCAGCAAGCTAAGACTGTTCCGCCAGAAACTGTCCAAGTCAAAACAGAAGTCCTAATTCCATGGAGATTTTATAGGACATGATATGTAAGGACTCTATAAATTATATAAACGTAATATATATAATTTTAGAGCTCAGTTTTCACAAAGACTTTTTCAAAACAGTTTTCCTATTTATTAGGAGTTTGTATCTTTCAAATATCTTATCTTATACAAACTCTCTAAATCTGGTTTTAGTTATATACTGAGTGGTTTATATTCTAAACGTCTTTTCTCCTAAACTTCAGTATGTTAACGTTATGTGAACGTTGATGAACGAATTTATCAAACAAACTAAACGTGAGAAAAGGTTTCAAGACCGTTGGTGTTTGATTGGTTAATTCGAACGTTAATAGTTCTTTATAAATACTTGTGTGGTGGTTTTCGTTTGAATCCCCTGAAGAACACACAAGAACAACTCTGTGCTACTTTGCAAAATCTTTTACTTGAGCTCTACTTTTATATACATACGTTTATATCTTTGCTTAGAGTTTATAGTTTGAGTTGTATTATTCTAAATTGCTTATATTGTTCAGATTGTAAGGTTGTTGCTGAGTTGCAGGCTAAGACACAAGGGTTCGGGAATTAGTTTGATAGAGAAGTTTATACTTGGGTAGTATAGTACTTAGAGATCATTTGATTCAGGGAACAAGGGTGTCAGCTAGCTGCTATCAGTGACAGGGAAGAAGGGAGATATATGTATTAATCTTGTAATCGGTTTTTATAGTGATTAATAATATATTCTCTTACCAGGTTTGGTAGGGGACCAGGACGTAGACCATAGAGAATAGGGGTCAAACCTGGCTAAAATTCTTGGTGTTTTTACTTACTGCTATTTCAATTCTGCATTGCATTGTTTATCTTAGCTAGCTGACAGACTTCGTTTTGTTCATCTTAGCTAGCTGACAAGTTGGCAGTTAATTATTTGGTAAAACTTTAAAATTGGATATAGTTGGCCATAACACCTATTCACCCCCCCTCTAGGTGTGCATTTTCATTTGGTATCAGAGCAGGTATACTAATATTTCTGTAACAGGAAAAGTATCGATCAAATGGCTGACAATTATCCCGAAGGAAAGTCTGACTACCGAGCTCCTCTCCTCACTGGAACAGACAACTACAACTGGTGGAAAGGGCGCATGGAAACGTTTCTATCTAGAGATCCACTTGTGCTAAGGGTTGTACAGAAGGGTCCATATGTGTTCCTTGATAAAGATGGCAAAGATAAAGATATTGATGATCTTACTTCCGATGAATTGATCAAAATTGGCTATAATGGAAAAGCAAGGAATTCTCTCATGAATGGGCTAAATCAAGCTGAGCATGACAAAGTATCATCTCTTAAATCAGCAAAGGCGATGTGGGATGCATTGGAAACCTATCATGAAGGCTCAACATCTTTGAAGAAAGTCAAACTCAGCAAGCTAATGAATGAGTTTGGAAATTTTAAACTCAGGGAAGGTGAAACTATCAAAGAAAGTCAAGCTAGATTTCAAGTGAACATCAATGCACTTGAGAGACTTGGCAAAAAGATCCCTCAAGACGAAATAAACATGAAAGTTCTAAGTGCGGTATCATTCATCTATGAACCAAAAGTTACCTCCTTGGAGTCTTCATCAAATCTTGACACTATGGATCATCTATCTATTTTTGCTGAGTTAGAACAGTTTGAAACCAAGATACATGAAAGTAAAGTGGAATCTGTGAAAGCTCCAGTTGAAAAGATGAAGAATCTAGCTCTACATTCTAGTAGCAGCAAGCTGACTTCAGATGCAGAATCAGAATCAGATGAAGAATTGGCTCTTATGTCCAGAAAAATCAAGAAGATGATTGAAAAGAGGGATAAACTAAAGAAAGGAAAGGCTTTTGGTGCAAAAAGAGAGTCAAGGGATTCAAAGGATGATGCATGCTTTGAATGTGGCAAGAAAGGACATTTCAAAAGGGACTGCTACAAGTTGAAGAACAAGCCAAAGCAGCTAGCTACCTCAAGGGACAGAAAGAAGTCTAAAGCTCTTTTGACATGGAGTGATGATGAGGATTCAGCTTCTGATGATGAATCAGGTGATGAGATGGTGAACTTAGCTCTTGTTGGTCTTGATGATGAAGATACAATACGAGGAATCACGGAAGATGGCCTTGTAGAAAGTGATACTTCAGATTCGGATGACAATAATAGTGAGGTAAACTCTATAAATTCTGATTCAAATTCTAGTAATCATTCATTAGATGAACTAACCTTGCAGAGACATAGTACTATATCTATTGTGGAGTTCATGGAATTAAAGAATGAGAACAACGAGCTTGAAAAGAAGAATGCTTCTCTTCGAAAAATGATTTCTGAGCTAATGGCTGAAAAGACTCCATCAAACAATCATGAAGATCTCATTTCTGATTTAAAGGGAAAGCTAACACAACTTGAAGGGTTTAACAAGTTGCTCCTCAAAAGAAATGACACATTGATGAAGGAACTCAGCGAGCTACGTGCAGAAATTGAAGCAAGAGATGTATGTCTTGAGACGTTTAAAATCAGAGAATCCATCTCAATTGAAGCAAATCAACAAGCTGAGAAGATACAGGAATTGGAAGCTGAGGTTGCAAAACTGGAGAAAGGCATGGGAAAATTTGTTCAAGGAGAGGAAGTACTAAAGACTATAATGAAACAAACAAAAGTTCCAATGGATAAAGAAGGACTTGGAATGACTTCTACTTCAAAGGACAAGGCTTTTCAATATGAAGGCAAACAGGGTATTCCATATAATTATGCTATGCCTTGGAAAATCTGTTACAAATGTGGAAAGAAAGGTCACTTATCACATCACTTCTCAAGTCAGAATGCTAAACCAGCAAGCTGGAACAGACAGACAGCTTATAGGCAGCAAGCTGACAGAACAAGGAGAACAGGAAAACAAGCATCAAAAGTGATCCAAATGTGGATCAAGAAATCTGAATTGAATGTTCTTTATGTTTTATCAACTAACCATGCAGGACCCAACCAAATTTGGGTACCAAAACGTTGAGTTGTTTGTTCTTTGTTTTGTAGGTATGTCTTGTGGTTAAAGTCAATGCAAATCAATGGATATTGGATAGTGGATGTACAAGACATATGTGTGGTGACAAATCTCAATTCCTTAGTCTCAAAATGAAAAAGGGTGGTAGTGTTACAATTGGTGATAGCAAAACACTCCGCATACTTGGCAAAGGAACAATTGATCTTTGGCATAGAAGGCTTGGACATGCTCATATGGATCTACTCAGCAAGCTGTCTTCTAAGAAGCTAGTTAGAGGATTGCCTAAATTGAAGTATGTCAAGATGGAAACCTGTTCGGCTTGTCAATTAGGCAAACAAATCAGGACTCCACATAAGTCAAAGAAAATGGTATCAACTACTAAACCTTTAGAGCTTCTACATTTGGATTTATTTGGTCCGGAAGCCTATAAAAGTATTGGAGGTAAACAATATGCGTTTGTAATTGTAGATGATTATTCTAGATATACATGGGTATTGTTTCTTCGTACTAAAGATTGTGCTTTTAGTGAATTTGAGAAGCTAATCACTTTACTTGAGAACAAGTTGAATACAAGGCTTGTAGGTATAAGGAGTGATAGAGGAGGTGAATTTATTTCAAAAGACTTCATTGCTTATTGTGAAGAAAGAGGTATCACACATGAATTCTCTGCTCTAAGGACACCTCAACAAAACGGAGTTGTGGAGAGAAAGAACAGATCTTTGCAAGAAACTGCGAGGACTTTGCTGCAAGAAAGCAAGTTGCCAAGGAGTTTCTGGGCAGAAGCTGTCAACACAGCTAGCTATGTTCTTAACAGGGTGCTTATCAGGCCTATACTCAACAAAACTCCATACGAATTGCTGAGAAATAAGAAGCCAAACATTGGATATTTCAAAGTCTTTGGCTCCAGGTGTTTTGTACTCAAAACTATTGATCGAGATGGTAAATTTGATGCCAAATCTTACGAAGCAATATTTCTGGGTTATTCTTTAACAAGTCGTTCTTATAGAGTTTATAATATATCTAAACGTATTGTTGAAGAGTCTATAGATGTTTCATTTCAAGAATCTAATGTTGATCTGTCAAGGGATGAGGAAGATATTGCAGGAACAGGTCATGACAGCGAGCTGACAAGACAAATTTCAGCATCTCAGCAAGCTGACAACCAGTCTGATGCAACTCAAGCAGCTGAAAAGCCAGCTGAAACTTCTTCCCCAGTGGATGAAACTATTGATCAGTTATCAAAGCTCACATTGGAAGGTCTAAGAGGTCAGAGATCACAAGAAAAGATGCCTATCTATGAAGGTGGTGAAGAATCTCCTCCATCCAAGCGAATTCGAGTACATGAAGAAGTCATAGATCAACATTCATTGCCCAAGTCAACAAGAACAGTGAAGAATCATCCTCCAGAGTTGATCATTGGTGATAAATCAGAAGGAATCAAGACAAGGGTGGATAAACCAAAAGAGTCTCACTTGAGTTGTCAAATTGACCGCAAGAGTACAAGGGGTGTTTGTGCATTTTTAGGACAGAGTTTGGTGTCTTGGCAAAGCAAGAAGCAAGCTTATGTTGCATTATTCACTGCAGAAGAATACCAGCGAGCTGACATCTTCACTAAGTCATTGATCGAAGAAAGATTTTTGTTCTTCGTAGGGAAATTGGCATGTGCAATGTCTAGACAGCAAGCTACCTACGGATGTCTGGTAATATTAGCTCACTTAACATGATAATTCATGCTTAATCTTTTTGCAGGGGAAGCATAATTTTAGGGGGAGTATTTTGCTCCTGAATGTTGGTGTGTAATCATCAAAAAGGGGGAGATTGAAACCATGTTGATTTTGATGATAACACATAGTAAGCAAGCTGGATATATTGTGATTGTATTAGTTCTCTTATATTAGTTTTAAGTTGTTATGCAGGTATTTAGGGGGAGTTTAATTCTCCTAAATAGATGAGTTAATAATCATCAAAAAGGGGGAGATTGATACTCTCTTAATTTTGATGATATTAATGTTAGCAAGCTGTTAGTATAAGAAATGCTAGTACTTTTATCTATATTGGTTTAACAGTTGTTGCAGGCTTTATATTACTTGTTGTTAGCAAGCTAACAGTGCAGACACATAGTATCTAACAGAACATTTCAGCAAGCTAAGACTGCAGGCTTTATATTACTTGTTATCAGCCAGCTAACATTGCAGGATTACAAGTATCTTAGCTAGCTAACTTTGAAGTAACAGTGCATTTCAGCAAGCTAAGACTGTTCCGCCAGAAACTGTCCAAGTCAAAACAGAAGTCCTAATTCCATGGAGATTTTATAGGACATGATATGTAAGGACTCTATAAATTATATAAACGTAATATATATAATTTTAGAGCTCAGTTTTCACAAAGACTTTTTCAAAACAGTTTTCCTATTTATTAGGAGTTTGTATCTTTCAAATATCTTATCTTATACAAACTCTCTAAATCTGGTTTTAGTTATATACTGAGTGGTTTATATTCTAAACGTCTTTTCTCCTAAACTTCAGTATGTTAACGTTATGTGAACGTTGATGAACGAATTTATCAAACAAACTAAACGTGAGAAAAGGTTTCAAGACCGTTGGTGTTTGATTGGTTAATTCGAACGTTAATAGTTCTTTATAAATACTTGTGTGGTGGTTTTCGTTTGAATCCCCTGGAGAACACACAAGAACAACTCTGTGCTACTTTGCAAAATCTTTTACTTGAGCTCTACTTTTATATACATACGTTTATATCTTTGCTTAGAGTTTATAGTTTGAGTTGTATTATTCTAAATTGCTTATATTGTTCAGATTGTAAGGTTGTTGCTGAGTTGCAGGCTAAGACACAAGGGTTCGGGAATTAGTTTGATAGAGAAGTTTATACTTGGGTAGTATAGTACTTAGAGATCATTTGATTCAGGGAACAAGGGTGTCAGCTAGCTGCTATCAGTGACAGGGAAGAAGGGAGATATATGTATTAATCTTGTAATCGGTTTTTATAGTGATTAATAATATATTCTCTTACCAGGTTTGGTAGGGGACCAGGACGTAGACCATAGAGAATAGGGGTCGAACCTGGCTAAAATTCTTGGTGTTTTTACTTACTGCTATTTCAATTCTGCATTGCATTGTTTATCTTAGCTAGCTGACAGACTTCGTTTTGTTCATCTTAGCTAGCTGACAAGTTGGCAGTTAATTATTTGGTAAAACTTTAAAATTGGATATAGTTGGCCATAACACCTATTCACCCCCCCCCCCCCCCTCTAGGTGTGCATTTTCAGTAATAATTTATGAAAATTTAAAAAATTAGTGAAAGTAATTTAATTTTGATAATGAATGATCTAAAATATTACAAAAAACTTAAAATTTCAGTACAAAAATGCGTAAAAAAAATTAACAAAAACGATTCGTAACATACATAATAATTTTACGAAAAAATACATATATACGACAACATAAATAATATTTCAGTGTTCATGTGAACTTACTAATTAACATGTTTCAAAAGTTTTTCTTAAAGTTTGAATATTTAGGAATATATTGTCAACAAATAGTATGATATGCCAACAAATATCAAACCACAAAATTGAAATAAAATACTCATCATCTACGCACACAAAAAAACTCATGGTCTACACAAAAACCTAACAATTTAAATACAATCATAACCCAAAATTTAAAAAACAAAACAAAAGCTTCTCATGCTTCTTCCCAACACAAACTACAAACAACAAAAAAGAAAAGATTACTAACTTTGACAACAAAGTATGAAATAAGCAAATAAATATTAAACTAAAATGAACAAACTAAAATTTACAAAAAAACAAATAACCAAAAAATGCATATAACAAAAAAAATGCTTTCCTCATTAATAAATAAATATGCATAAATCCAAATAAAAAACAAAAATACATGTAAAATAAAATATATCATTTCAACTTTAGCTACTAACAAAAAAACAAAAAAAACAATTAGTCTTTTAAAAACAACTCTAACATTAAAATATAAAAGGTAGAAAAAACATACTGTCAATAAAAAAGACATGCAACACTAATCACAAAAATAAAATAAAAATCTCATAATCTACACACACACAAAAAAAAACATGCAACACTAATCACAAAAATAAAATAAAAAATCTCATAATCTACCCACCAAAAAAACTCATCATCGTTTACAAAACAAATAACAATTGAAATACAATTATAACCAAAAATATAAAAAAAACAAAATTCAAGCTTCCCGTGCTTCGCACGGGTATAAAGCTAGTATTATTAAAGACGAAACATTAAAAGTTTTGGTCGGTCGTCGGTCGGTCGGTCGGTATTTGGGCCGATTCACGGGCCTGTCTATAATCAATTTATTAATAACCAATTACCTTTTTTCACTACATTACCTATTTTATATTTATTTTTTAAACCAAACCAACTCATATTCTAAAAATAAAACGAGCAACATATATATAATATGGTAATATTATCATATATTTATAACTGATTACTTTTTTCAGCTAAAACACATTATTTTTATATTTTTTACCTAAAACAACTCATCTTATAAATAGGACACATATATGGAAACCAAGTTATTGATAACCAATTACCTTTTTTAGCTAAATTATAAAACAACTCTAACATTAAAATATAAAAGGTAGAAAAAACATACTGTCAATAAAAAAGACATGCAACACTAATCACAAAAATAAAATAAAAATCTCATAATCTACACACACAAAAAAAAAAACATGCAACACTAATCACAAAAATAAAATAAAAAATCTCATAATCTACCCACCAAAAAAACTCATCATCGTTTACAAAAAAAATAACAATTGAAATACAATTATAACCAAAAATATAAAAAAACAAAATTCAAGCTTCACGTGCTTCGCACGGGTATAAAGCTAGTATTATTAAAGACGAAACATTAAAAGTTTTGGTTGGTCGTCGGTCGGTCGGTATTTGGATCGATTCACGGGCCTGTCTATAATCAATTTATTAATAACCAATTACCTTTTTTCACTACATTACCTATTTTATATTTATTTTTTAAACCAAACCAACTCATATTCTAAAAATAAAACGAGCAACATATATATAATATGGTAATATTATCATATATTTATAACTGATTACTTTTTTCAGCTAAAACACATTATTTTTATATTTTTTACCTAAAACAACTCATCTTATAAATAGGACACATATATGGAAACCAAGTTATTGATAACCAATTACCTTTTTTAGCTAAATTATAAAACAACTCTAACATTAAAATATAAAAGGTAGAAAAAACATACTGTCAATAAAAAAGACATGCAACACTAATCACAAAAAAAAAATAAAAATCTCATAATCTACACACAAAAAAAAAAAAACATGCAACACTAATCACAAAAGTAAAATAAAAAATCTCATAATCTACCCACCAAAAAAACTAATCATCGTTTACAAAAAAAATAACAATTGAAATACAATTATAACCAAAAATATAAAAAAACAAAATTCAAGCTTCCCGTGCTTCGCACGGGTATAAAGCTAGTATTATTAAAGACGAAACATTAAAAGTTTTGGTCGGTCGGTATTTGGGCCGATTCACGGGCCTGTCTATAATCAATTTATTAATAACCAATTACCTTTTTTCACTACATTACCTATTTTATATTTATTTTTTAAACCAAACCAACTCATATTCTAAAAATAAAACGAGCAACATATATATAATATGGTAATATTATCATATATTTATAACTGATTACTTTTTTCAGCTAAAACACATTATTTTTATATTTTTTACCTAAAACAACTCATCTTATAAATAGGACACATATATGGAAACCAAGTTATTGATAACCAATTACCTTTTTTAGCTAAATTATATTACCTATTTCATATATCTATTTAACTAAAACAAATCATTTTCTAAAAATAAGACGGGCAATATATATATAAAATGGTAATATTATTATATATTTATAACCGACAGCTAAAACACATTATGTGTTTTATATTTTCTAACTAAAACAACTTATCTTCTAAATATAATACATGCAAAATAAATTTACAATGGTAATATTGTTTTATATAAATATTAATAAATAACAAGTTATTCTTTTCAGCTAAAACAAATTACCTCTTTTAAATTTTCTAACTTCAACAACTAATTTTTTAAAAGTAATTCAGACGTATATATAAAAAAATTAATATAATTTTATATAATTGTTAATAAGTAACTAATTATCTTTTTAAGGATATTACCTGTTTATATTTTTTAACTAAAATAACTCATGTTCAAATTAAAAATAACACGGGCAAAATATAGATATATTGGTAATATTATTATATTAAACTTATGAAATTCATGTTTATTATAAATTTTTTAACATTCAATTTAAACGAGATAATTAATTAAAATAAAAGTAATAGTATATTCAAATAAACTCGGTATATTGAACAAGCACATATTTTGATATTTGCACTTGAGTCCCTTTTTAGATTTTTAAGAGTAAAAAAATACGAATCATTAGATATGTTATTTTAAAATATTTTATATTTTAATATCTAAAATACTACTATTGATTACGTCAATAATATATTAAATTTAAATATTATATTGTTAGATTTATAAATCCAATACCGTGCATCGCACGGGATATAAGCTAGTATAATATACTTGTAGATCAACTAAAATAATATTTAATATAATCTATACTCTTTATTAATAAGAAAAATAATATGTAAATAACGCGCCGTATCAAAATATCAAAGTATCAAATTTGTTTATAACTAAACCCAAAAGTTCGATTTCTCGCAATTAAATAATTATATAAGATTTATTTACTTTAAATTCTGTATTTTCACTCAGGTTCGATTCATTACAACTACGTAATTATACAAAATTTGTTTATTTTAATTTCATTAGTTTATTTACTTTAATTTCATTAATTTCATCCAAAATTCTATACTCTTTGTTAATAAAGAAAACAATGTTTAAATGACGCGCAATACCAAGTCATTAGTTTCATCCAGGGTTCAATTGCCTATAATTACATAATTAAATAATGTTTATTTATTATATATTTTTATCGTTCAATTCTCTACAAGTATATTTTTAATAATATCTTTTAATAATTTATTAATATTTTATTATTAATCATGCTAAATTCGTGCTTAGCACAGATTATTAGCCGGTATTACTCTATTAGCCAAAAAAAACTTGTAACTCTAAGCAATTTTTAATATAAATTCGTAATTTCCACCTAGATTAAACTTTTACCTATTTACCTATTTACCTATTACATATGATTGCTATCATACAGTATCATTTACAAATCAAAACCGGCGCAACGTGCAATATGGCTATCTAGATTCCAGCCTACCTAGTTTAAGTTATTCACCGCTAAAAACTTAAACTTATGTTGTGTTTGGTTGGGATGAATGGAATGGAATGGAATGAAATGATGAAATTAAAGGAAAGTAATGAGAGTTGGAGGAAAAATTTAAATGTCATTCCATTCCATTCCAATCACCCCAATCAAACGGAACCTTAGTTCATGACAAAAACAAATGAAACGATTAAAAATGATTTGAGTACTAAAAAAGTTTCGTAGACATTTACCACTAATTGTCACTTAATATAAATATAATTTTGTTTTGTTTTAGTTTAACTAGAAAGGTGAACTTGGTCTTAGCAAGGCTTTTATCTCGAACTCTGATTATCATGTAAAACTGAAACTACATGGAGCATTATCTTATCTTATATTCCTTTCGTCCCACCGGATTCTATATATTGGGAATGAGCACGGAGATCAAAAAAAATATATAAAATGAATAAAGTTAGATGAAAAATAGATAAAGTGATAAAAATTATCAATATTTAATAATAAACTTGAGATAGTTGAAGAAAGTGGTGGATGTAATAGTGTTTTATATTATTAAAAGTTATTATTTCTGAAATGTATAGAAATGAGAGAGAGTATTCATTAAGTAATGATTTATCTCTTGTCATTTTAGATTTTGAGTTCGATTATCCGTCATCCCAAAATCTAAATTTATAAGAAATATAAGATTAATTATTAATAAAAAAAATCACAATAATAAGTACATCATCAGCTTCATACGTGCTGAAGAGTACTACAATTTTCACATATTTTAAACTAAACCTAATCTCTTATCACGGCGCGGCTGGCGCCAAACTGAGATGCAAATCCAAGCCCAAAGCATCATTAAAGCTTGGCCCATCTTCTGCTCTAGAAAACCTACCCAGAGAAGACCCATTATTCTGGGGTCGTCCAAACACAGGCCCAACACTGACCAATGTAGACTCTACTACATTGGCACCATAAGATAAGCTCTCTGCGCCTCTCGCAACAAATGCTGACGTGGACGCTGAAGGAAAAACACAACCATGCGAAACCTGAAAAGGAGGGACGGCGCGTGGCATGTACGTCCAAGAAGGAGATTCCGTAGAAGGTGCTAGTAGGTGAGACGGAGGCGCGAAAGCAGACACGATAGGGTTTCGCATGTACGAAACGGCAGCGTTACGTGTAGCTTGCATTTGTGCTCGTTTTAGTTGTTGTCTCTCTTTTTTGTGAGCGTTTTGGTGGCCACCTAATGCTTGTGAGTTGGCAAATTCACGACAACAATATTGGCACTCGTACTTATGGCCGTCGGTGGTTGGAAAAATGGAGGATTCCGATGAGGCGGAATGTGATTTGGTGGAGTTAAATTCTTCATGATCTTTTATGATGTTAAAGCCAAAGAGTTTGAAGGCTCCATTAGTGGGAGCGCTTGTATTGTTTTCGTTTAATTGTGTATGAAACTGTGATTCCTCCATAATGTGTGTAAGAAAATGAATAAATTTCTTAATGTAAGTGAAGGGAGAGAATCTATAATGTTAAGGTGAGTGAGTTCCGACTTGAAAAGAGTTGTTGAATAAAGGGGGCCATTTATACAAGTAGGAAAATCATTTTAAGGTCCGTGCTTCCAAGTTTTAATAACGCCAAAAATAAATGTAAAGTTAAGTAGTTTTATCTCGACTATAGAGTGAAATTATACCGAAAAACACAAATATTACGAAATACACGTGACAGATTCTAATTGGTTGTAATAATAAATGGGTCTTCTGCATTCACATCAATGTTAAATTATTTTATAACAATTTTTTATGTCTGTAGCACTATTCAATAAATAATTATACTACCTATATTTTTACTTACTTTCCTTTCTATTTAAAATCCGGAAATGAAGCGTAAGTTTGTGGACATTTTATTATTAGAAATGTTTGTATATGTATATGTGAGTCTCGATCATAAATACTTAGAATAAATTGGAGTATAGGTGTTTGTGTGTGTAAAGAGATTCATAGTTCGGGGGACATTCCAATGAGAAGCGGAACGGGACCCAAGAACACATGTAGTAGACTCGCCCTAATGGATTGCACACACTTTTCCCTTTAAATTCTTTGGGCATCCATCTTCATAGCTTACTTGCGAGGATCACGAGGTGGACTCAAGATTCTTTCTTCCATAAGCATCGAGCAAATTCTGGGAAAGAATATACTGTACATTGTAATTAGAAAAATGCTTTATAGTCCTAGAAAACCACAGAGTAAGTACTAGCTACTTCCTCTGTCCCTTGAGTTCTTTACGGTAGGGGATGGGGGCTCGGCACACATTTTAAGCTTCTTATAAAATATATTTTTATAAATTATTTTAAATAATTTTTTCTTATGAATAAAAGTATAATGTTTAAATTTTTATTTAGAAAAAAAAAAATTTGAAAATAAGTTGTAGAATTATATTTTATAAGATCATTAAAATACGTGTCAAGTAATGTAAAAAAACTGTAAAAAAAATAAGAGGAACGGATGAAGTAGTTTCTAATTAAAAAAAGGTAACTTAGAAGTTATGCATGTCTTGGTTAAACAATTGTAGAGGATGGGACAATAATTAATAGAACTGAAAAAGAGAGAGCCTTTTAGAGTACTGGAATAGTTGAAACTGAGCAAGGATGTGTCATCTCATTTGCTTGATTATTTGTTTTATGCAGTGTACTCACTTTAAAGAGTGCGATGCATGTGAATATCGCATGTACCAGGTTTTGCATGATTGTGTTTTTTTACTAACCTAATTTTGTCCCAACAACCCGATGTTCCTTTGCATTTTCTACCTTACTTTATCTTTGAAATATTGATCCTTTTCGACATCATTTATTAAGTAACAAGTTTTCTTATAACAAACCAGTAATATAATGTCCTGCTAGGTCGAAACCAAAATGAGTAACATGAAAGAGATGAAGGAAAATTAGAAACTGACCATAAAAATGATTAATATGGTAGGGCATCATAGGTTTACACTACTCACTGTGTGGTGTCTTAATTCAGTTTCACGGGGTAAAGAAATTATATATGCAGACGTGTATTTGTAGGGTCCTGGTCCAGGGATAATTTATTTATCAATTCTGGACCGTTGGATCAACACTTTGACGGTCAGGATTTAAAAAAAAAATCGATTACTCCGCGTATTTTTTTCGCGGAGCCCTATCCTTCTGCGCAAATTTATCGCGGAGTACTGTACCCGCTCCGCGGTTATTTTCCGCGAAGCTTATTTTCAGCTGAAAGATACAGAATGGTTTTTGAGGCAAGATCATATGTGTGTTTGGAAAAGTATTACATTAACAGTCAGTCTTATACTTAAAAAAGTAAAGAATAAAAAGTATCTACAATTCTGCATTAACGGTTTCTCATTCAAAAATTACTAATATATTTAAACAAAAACACGTGTTTTCGTGTAAAACAACCATTTACTTCCCCATTGGATCATTTCAACAACATACTGACTGTTATGGTCAAAATGACAACCTCGCCTTACATGGTGGCATTTTCTTATAATATGGTTAAAATGGAAACCTAGTTTATTGATGAGTCTATTGGGCTTAGCCCATAGATTACATAACCTCGCCCGTATGTGAGGAAGGCTTGCCTCGGGTCTATCCCAATGATTCTCACTCATCCTAACAATGCCCGGTAGGTCCAAAGTATTTTGACAATAATCTCGCCCAGAGTGTTTAGTAGGCAACCTCGCCCAGGGTTTTCGTAGGCAACCTCGCCCAGGGGTGTGCTAGGCAACTTCGTCCAAGAGGCTCGAAGATAACTTCGCCTGGAAGGTTAGAAGGTAACTTTGCCCGATAGGTTGGAAGATAACTTCTCCCGGAAGAAATAAACTATATATATATTACATTTTACCAGATTAAACTTTATCCAGGTTGAGAAGCTTCGCCTTGCTAAAAGGATCGAGAAACCTCGCCTTTTGAGATTCATAAGAGCCTGTCTTTCCTTATTCTCCATGGATCAGGATAAGCATCGACTCCGATAAATTCGGGTCCATAACTTATCCGATAAGTTCCGAGAAAATAGTAAGACCATGACAGCTCATAATGACGTATCAAAGGCGGTGACCCCGGTTTTTTCGCTTTTTAAAGAAGGAAACTCGGCCCATGGGTTACTTGCTCTCCAAGAACTACATTTACGTTTGGCTTGATCCCTATAAATAAGGGTACGTAGGCACATTGTATGGCACGATGCGATCTGGCGAAAGAGAGTGAATTCAATATTCAACTTCAATCGCGACCTATTCTCACATACAATCTCAGCCATCCCCAAATCATAAACCCTAACCCTCTCAACCTATGCTACACACCGTCATCAACTACCACCACAATTCTAGCAATCCTCCCCGAATTTGTTTTCACCAAATTCCTCCGTTAACAATTGGCGCTAGAAGGAGGGGCTTTTTGACATCTCTGGAGGAAGGATGTCGCAACATACCAAAGAACCAGTTGATGCAGGTAACAACACAATGGAGGTTGAGATCCACACAACAGATCTACCTCATCTACCACAAAGGCAATCAAATCTGAGAGAGGCTACCACGCCAAATCAGACAAACTCGGCTCCACGCCTAGGAGGGGATCCTCCCGTCCTGATGAGCAACACCGAGCTTTTGAGTCAAATAGCTCACATGGGAAACACGGTGAACAGAATGGCACAACGTATAGAGTCGCTCGAGAGAGAGAAAAGGTTACCGGAGCGGGCTTGCCAAAGCCTAGATAGGCGACGTACATCTTTTAGGGACAGACGTCCCCCACTTACCAACAGTCGACGTCAATATGCAACCGAAAGATTTCATCGCCCCGGGAAAGAACCTGTCACTGGCCGTAGAGAATCTTCAAGAAAGGATTCCCCCCCCCCCTGAGAGAGAGATCCGTACGGTTGAGGAAACCCATCAGAATCGAAGATTCCAAGCTGTAACCCCTAGGGTGTTAACCTATGAAGATAATCTCACCCCATACGTGGAGTTCCCCCCCCCCCATCGTCCCAGACATCTCTCGAGACCCCCTACCCCGAGAAATCAAGATCCGAGTGAACTGAGAATCGAACCTTATGATCAGCATGGATAACGTTCTAGACCGATTTCACCTGGAGATCCACATAGAAGAACGGAGATCTATAGAGGAAGAGATCAATGAGATACGGAGAAGGGCGACGCTCCCCACCGTGGGTGAGGACTGGCAATCAAGTGAGAGATCGTCCTAGGAATTCCCAATCTGATGATGATGTTGTGATAATAAACCCGGTTCAAACTACCTATAGGGGTGGGCGTGCGAATCAGGAATCTCGGGATTTCAGACGACCTCGCCCTCAGGAAGAACAAGCTTTTAATCAAATGAGGGTAGGTGAGCGTGGGCCCTCGTATAAAAGAATGGAGGAAGATATTAACAGAGATATAGTTTTGTTTCAGCACAACCAAGTCGGACATCACATTAATAGTGGCGATGGTCCACGTCAGCAAACGGAACCTACAGCCGGAGGACCAACCTATCAGCAGAGGGAACCTACACCCCGAGGACCGACCTATCAGCAGAGGGAGTCTACACCCCGAGAACCAACCTATCAGGAGAGGGAGCCTACTCCTCCAAGACCTATTCATCTCCAAGGAGAGCCTATGCAGCGATAAACAGAGCATATACCCCAGCAAGGATTTCCTTATCCTCAAAGGATCCCTACACCTCAGCAAGGACGAAATCCTTACTAGTAATGCCAAATCCTTTTCAACAGGAACCTGCACCTCATGCGGAACTAGAAGGCGGGACTCAGACAATCCCAGGCTTGGAAGGTATCAATATGAATGCGTTACGAAGGCTCATTGCTCAGTCGGAAGGTTAGGGAGGTGCTATCCCTTATGCAGCACCTTCTCCTTTTTCTGCTGCTGTACGAGAAGCCCCTCTTCCACCAGCATTTAGGGGTACAGGAGATCTTCGCTTTAACGGAAGCACGGACCCTGCAGAGTATATTGGTAGGTTTAATACATATATGGAACTCTATCAAGTGGAGGACTTAACAAATTGTAGGCTTCTTGCTTCAACTCTAAGGGGAAATGCTCATCAGTGGTTTCAAAAGTTGGGACATGCGTCAATCACTTCTTGGGAACAGATGCGTAAGATGTTTTTAATTCAGTTTCAGTCTTCAATTCATTATGCTCCACCTGTTACAACTCTAGCTAACATCAAACAACGAGATGGAGAGACTCTCCAAGAATACTTCAAACGTTTCAATGCAGAGGTTTCTATTGTTCGTGGGGCGTCCGATGAAACCATTAAGAATTTCTTGATTACTGGGGTTCGCGTGGGAACTGATTTCTTGAAAAATTTGCAACGGGAGGAACCCTCAACTCTGGTAGCTTTGTATCTACAGGCTGAGCCTTTCAAACGAGAGGAAGAAGCTTTGAAGAGGAATGACTATGGAGATACACCTCGCCGAGTTAAACGGAAGGAATGGTCTCCCAGCCCCAAAACAGAAAAAAAGAATGGTATGAGAGATGTTAATCTATTTGAGACTAGTGGACCGATCCGTTCGAAGTCCCTTAGCCCAAAGGGGAACAGAGGAAAAGATAGATTCACCAGATCCAGATCACCTAGCCCCCCAAGTTGTCCGCCTCCACCTCCGAATCGGCAAGGAAATCAGACAATGCCCCGTAACTATTACACTCCCCTCACATCATCCATTGATTATATCTATGAGATTACCAAGGATCAAGGCCTATACAAGAAGCCCACACCTTTGTCAAGAGCTGCTATGAGAGATAAAGGAAGATATTGCGCATATCATGAGTCCTAGGGGCACAACACCTATGCTTGTAGACAATTGAAAGAAGAAATTGAAAAACTGATAAAGGAAGGCAAGCTTACTGAATGGGTGGTTCGGGAAGTAAAGAAATATAAGGAAGAGGCTCCAGCCAAGACAACCGAAACACTTGAAGGTTCCACCGAAGCGAAGATTCCAGAGAAACCTGTGTTCGTGAGAGAGGCGAGTATACACTCTATCTTTGGAGGACCTCATATTGGAGGGAATTGAAGAAAAGCAATGGAGAGATATGTTCGTGAAGCTCAACACCTCCCCCTTAACAATGTCAATCATCTGTCTGAGAGGCCTCCTAAGCTCTTCAAGGGGGAGGATATCCAAAAAAAAAATTTCTGAAGAAGATGCTAAGTGGGTACATCACCCTCATAGCGATGCTTTGGTGGTTAATGTCAGGATTGGGTCTAGAAATGTTCATCGCGTGTTTGTTGATAATGGAAGTTTGGTAAATATCCTGTATTACGGAACTTACCAGAAGATGGGATTGCTAGATAAAGAGATGACTCAAGGGACTACTCACATCTATGGCTTTACAAGAGATTATGTTCGTGTAAAGGGAACTGTTAAATTGTCGCTCACTCTAGGAGAAGGTCTTCTTTCTGCTACCCAAGTAGTCGAGTTCCTGGTTATTGATCAACCCACGTATTATAATGCACTGTTAGGGCGGCCGGTGTTGAAAGAAATGCGAATAGTCACTTCAATTTACCATCTATCTATGAAGTTCCCAACCCCAAATGGCGTAGGTTGCATCAAAGGATGTCAGTATGATTCTCGGGACTGTTATAGCAAGATGATCAAGTCTTCTTACAAGGGAAGAAGAGGGTTAGAAGATGATTCTAATATGCCAGACTTCAGAGAAGAAAATGCACAAGAAACTCAGAATTCTTTCAGACCACCGTACGCTGTTACTAATATGGTTTATACAATCGAATTTCCAGAAGATGAGAGGTTAAAGGAGTATGAGACTTTGGCAAGAGTAGGGACTCTTATTTTATTTTTTTTGGAAGCACCTCCACCGGTGAGTGGGACTGTTGATATGATTTACAAGAAATATACCTCTACTGGAGGAGATGTTGCTGTTCCTGTAGAGGGCGAGGTTATCTCTATACCCCGACAGTTAAAAGATGAAGTGATGATGATCGAAGCCCCACCACCAAATCCTTTTTATGAAGGAATTGTGGAAGATGCTAGTGATGAAGAAGAGGGCCAGCGTAATCTTCAGGCAAATAAAGGTAAAATTATCATGGAGACACCTTTCATAGAATTTCCGGAGGATCTTCCGCAAGCATGGTCTATCAAGAGCGAGGTTGTGTCTATCCAAGAGATTGGAGAATCAAGCGGGACAAAGGATGTCGAGATAGATTTAGACCCGCGTTTTCCTAAAAATGATAAGATGGGACCGGCAGAAGATACACTCTCAATTCTAATGGACGACACAGATTCCACAAAGGTACTTCAGATAGGAGCTAGGCTTGAGCCCAGCCTGAGGGCGAGGTTGATTGAATTCCTGAGGCAGAATTTGGATGTTTTCGCTTGGAGTCATGCAGACATGGTTGGGATTGATCCGGAAGTAATGTGTCACAAACGGAATGTTGATCCCCTACGAAAGAAAGGCTTTAGACAAAAGAGACGTGCAATCAGTGGGGAAAGAGCAATAGCCTTAAAGGAAGAAGTTAACCGACTTATGCAAGTTGGTTTGGTGAGGGAATCATTTTATCCTAATTGGCTAGCAAACCCGGTGTTGGTAAAGAAACCCAATGGAAAGTGGAGAGTGTGTATAGATTTCACATATTTGAACAAAGTCTGCCCAAAGGATAGTTTTCCTCTTCCCAGAATTGATCAAATGGTAGATGCCACGGCAGGACATGCTCTTCTCAGTTTCATTGATGCTTATTCAGGATATAATCAGATTCCAATGTATGAGCCAGATCAAGAAGATGCCTCGTTCATAACGGATAGGGGGCTCTATTGTTACATAAGAATGCCTTTCAGTTTGATTAATTCCGGAGCTACGTATCAAAGACTGGTTAAAATAATGTTTAAAGATCAGATCGGGAAAACAATGGAGGTCTATGTAGATGATATGCTCGTAAAGTCTAAGCAAGCAGGGGATCATATCATGCACTTGGATGAAATGTTTCAAATATTGAGGAAGTACCGGATGAAGCTCAACCCTCAGAAGTGTGTGTTTGGGGTTGAGTCTGGAAATTTTTTGGGTTTCATGGTGAATCACCGAGGAATAGAAGCGAATCCTGCCAAGATACAAGCTCTTCTTAACATGAAGTCACCTCGGACAGTGAAGGAGGTTCAGAGTCTGACTGGTAGGGTGGCGGTTTTGAATCGTTTTGTTTCTAAATCTTCTGATAAGTGCCAAGAATTTTTCAAGGTCATCAAAGGAGCATGTAAGAGGTTCCACCGGACAGCTGAATGTGAGGAGGCTTTTCAAAAATTGAAAGATCACATGGAATCTCCTCCTCTCTTATCTAAACCTTTGGAAGGAGAGACCCTTATTTTGTATTTAGTTGTGTCAGACTATTCGGTAAGTGGGGTCCTAGTTAGAGAAGAAGGTGAAGTTCAGTTCCCGGTTTATTATGTGAGCAAGAGATTGTTGGATGCAGAGACCAGGTATAGCAATATGGAAAAACTTGTGTATGCCTTAATATTGGCTTCTCGGAAGTTGAGGCCTTATTTTCAAGCTCATAGGGTAGAAGTACGGACAACCTATCCTTTAAGACAAGTGTTGCACAAGCCGGAAACTTCTGGACGTATGCTTCGTTGGGCTATTGAGCTGGGACAATTTGATGTAGAATATAAACCTCGGAATGCTATCAAGGGACAAGCCTTGGCTGATTTTATTTTAGAATTCCCTCTTGAGCAAAAAGGTGATGCCATTGCTATAGTTTCCACAATTCCACTTGAGGTTGAGGTTGAGCAAGTTACCTCGGCTCCGTGGTGGTCTTTGTATGTTGACGGAGCGGTTAATAATGAAGGAGCTGGAGGAGGGATAATCTTGATTAGTCCTGAGGGGCATCATTTGCAAAGTGCCATTCATTTCTCTTTATATGCCACGAACAATGATGCTGAGTATGAGGCTCTAATCTCAGGTTTGAAGCTTGCTCTAGAGATAAAAGTGGAGAATATCAATATTTGGAGTGATTTTATGCTCTTTGTATACCACGTCAACGGGGGGTTCCAGGCAAGAGGACCTCGTACAGAGTTATATATGAGATGCGCTCGTTGGTTGATGGGTTTGTTTAAAGAAGCTAGGCTGGAACAACTTCCGAGAGACAGTAATGCAGAGGCAGATGCCTTCTCCAAGCTTGGGTCTCAAAGAGATGCTGCTTTATTAGGGGTTATTCCCTTGGAAATTAAGACACAACCTAGTGTACCAGAAGTTGATTTGGGAGTATTTGACGAAGGGAACTCTTCAAAAATTACTAATATCCTTAAACAAAAACACGTGTTTTCGTGTAAAACAACCATTTACTTCCCCTATTGGATCATTTCAACAGCATACTGACTGTTATGGTCAAAATGACAACCTCGCCTTATATGGTGGCATTTCCTTATAATAGTGTTAAAATGGAAACCTAGTTTATTGATGAGTCTATTGGGCTTAGCCCATAGATTACATAACCTCGCATGTATGTGAGGAAGGCTTGCCTCGGGTCTTGCCCAATGATTCTCACTCATCCTAACAATGCCCGGTAGGTCCAGAGTGTTTTGACAATAATCTCGCCCAGAGTGTTTAGTAGGCAACCTCGCCCAGGGGTTTCGTAGGCAACCTCGCCCAAGGGTGTGCTAGGCAACTTCATCCAAGAGGCTCGAAGATAACTTCGTCTGGAAGGTTGGAAGGTAACTTCGCCCGGTAGGTTGGAAGATAACTTCACCTAGAAGAAATAAACTATTTATATTACATTTTACCAGATTAAACTTTATCCAGGTTGAGAAGCTTCGCCTTGCTAGAAGGATCGAGAAACCTCGCCTTTTGAGATTCATAAGAGCCTGTCTTTCCTTATTCTCCATGGATCAGGATAAGCATTGACTCTGATAAATTCGGGTCAATAATTTATCCGATAAGTTTCGAGAAAATAGTAAGATCATGACAGCTCATAATGATGTATCAAAGGCGGTGACCCCGGTTTTTTCACTTTTTAAAGAAGGAAACTCGGCCGATGGGTTACTTGCTCTCCAAGAACTACGTTTGGCTTGATCCCTATAAATAAGGGTACGTAGGCACATTGTATGGCACGATGCGATCTGACGAAAGATAGTGAATTCAATATTCAACTTCAATCGAGACCTATTCTTACATACAATCTCAGCCATCCCCAAATCATAAACCCTAACCCTCTCAACTAGGGCTGAGCAAAACCGATCCAAAACCGAAAAACCGAACTGAAATATGTTAATTCGGTTCCGTTCGGTCCCAACTTTTCTGATAATCCGGTCATTTCGGTTTTTCGGTTCGGACCGAAATATATTTCGGTTTGGTCCGGTTTTTACCAAAAACATTCGGTTCCGAACCGAATAACCCGAAATATACAATACATATATTTACATTTTATATATATGATATATAATATATATTCTAATTATCTAAATTCTAATATGTAAATCTAATTACCCCTACCCATAACCCACTCCCACTCAGTACCTATACCTAATTGAAAACGCAGTCGACTTCAGTTCCACTTCCACCGACGGCCGACTTCAGTAACTCAGTGTCTCAGTTTATGAACTATTAAGTATGTATGTATAGTTGCACCTTTTTTCTATTCTATGTATGCTATATTGTATGGTGAATTTTTTTTATTTTCATTTTAGTGTCTCACTGTCACTAACTGTTGACTATTGAGTACTTTGAAGTTTCAATTTATTTCTGAATTCTGAAGCTACTGCACTGCACACCATGATACAGGTTACAACTTACAGGTTTTTTTTAAAACAATTCAGTTTTTAGGAACCGAACCGAATAAACCGAACAATTTCGGTTCGGTTCGGTCCCGGTCCATATAGCAATTTCGGTCCGGTTCGGTCCCAAAAAAAAAAAGCATTTTGGTTTTCGGTTTTTTCGGTTCGGTCCCGGTTTTGGACCGAACCGCCCGAATGCTCAGCCCTACTCTCAACCTACGCTACACACTGTCATCAACTACCACCACAATTCCAGCAACCCTCCTCGAATTTGTTTTCACCAAATTCCTCCGTTAACACTAACAATCATAGTTGTCATCATGACGAATAGTAGGCTTACAACCCAAAGAGCCGGCCTCACATCTTTAGTCAGAGACACCTTCTCAACACTTACGTACACCCTAACACTTAATACTCTAATAATAATAAGCGTTGCATCTCAAAATTTTGGATACTTTTTATTCTTTACTTTTTTAAGTATAAGACTGACGGTTAATGTAATATTTTTCCAAACACACATATGGATCTTGCCTCAAAAACCATTTTGTATCTTTCAGCTGAAAATAAGCTCCGCGGAAAATAATCGCGGAGCGGGTACAGTGTTCCGCGATAAATTTGCGCGGAGGGACAGGGCTCCGCTGAAAAAATACGCGAAATGATCGAATTTTTTTTTAAAATCCTGACCGTCAAAATGTTGATTCAACGGTTGAGAAACAGATTATTAAATAAATGATTCTAACCATCACCGGGAGTCCGGCACCCGTATTTGTATATGTAAATGGCTCTTGGGAATATCTGCAGCTGCTGAAAAATTCAAATTTATCCTTAAATTGTCCAATTGTAAGTCGACAAGAGCTAACAACGTACTGATGCGTACTATACTATATAGTATGTATTACAATCTAGTTTCAACTTTCAAATACAGGCTTTCTGATGGAACCATGGAAGTTGGCTCACGATCGAGTTATATAGTTACTCCTCCGTCCCATTTTTTTTTTCTTTGAGAAAACCTCCGTACCATTTTATATGTATTTTTAATTTTTTACATGTATTTTAATCTATATAAAAAAGGTACTTCGACTTACTATTTTTTTAATTTTTTTTAAGTGAAAGTATAACTTATGAACTTTTATTCAGAATTTTTTTTATGGAGCATGTTTTTTTAGCTAAAATTATAGTAAATCTCATCATATTTGTTATATTTGTTGAATCTCTACGAATACGGAGTGTCATCTATTACCATATTAAAAATAATATATTCTATTTTTAACAATTTGAAATAATAATAACATACAATTTTTAAAACATAACAAATTATTATAACCAACTTCAGTAGAGTACAATAATCATTCATATTAATTAAATTTTATATAATCATTATTTTATATTATTTTAGATGATCATTTTAAACAACACCTTTTGAGATGTTCTAAGATCTTTTGGCTAAAAATCTATTTAACATACCATAAATATTATAAAATTTGTGTAAGAAAAATTGCACTACAATTTCTCTTAGCAAAAAATTTAACCAATCTTTCTATTTTGACTATATTTGATCAAATTTTGGGGACTTGTAGCAATATTTAATATATTTTATTTATAAATAATTAAAAATAATATTAACATATTATTTTCAAAATATATAGCACAATCCCTTTGAATGTTCTACAAATCTATACTCTTTATTAATAAGGAAAATATATTACAATGTGAAAATGACGCGCGGTACCAAAAGTACCAAAGTACCAAATTTGGTTATCACGAGACATGGGTTCGATTACTCGCAACTACGTACAAGATTTATTAATTTTAAATTATTTAGCTTAATTCAGGGTTCAATTCCTTATAACTACGTTATTATATAAGATTTATTTATTTACTTTAATTTCATTAATTTCATTCAAAGTTCAATTGTCTATAACTAATATACTCTTTATTAATAAAGAAAATAATGTTAAAATATCGTGCGGTACCAAATTCAAGATTAATTGCCGATAACCACATAATTAAATAGTATTTATTTATTATATATTTCTATCATTCAAAAATCTATAAGTACATTTTTTAATAATTCAAATTAATATTAAT
The DNA here is from genome assembly GCA_030848705.1 of Heracleum sosnowskyi. Classification (NCBI taxonomy): domain Eukaryota; kingdom Viridiplantae; phylum Streptophyta; class Magnoliopsida; order Apiales; family Apiaceae; genus Heracleum; species Heracleum sosnowskyi. The sequence continues at coordinate 10,021,491 of CM061238.1, forward strand.
AAGCAAAACAATGTGAAAATGACGCGGAGTACAAGTCCCCAAAATCCGGGTTCGATTCCTTGAAACTACGTAATTATACAAGATTTATTTACTTTAACTTCGTCCAGAGTTCGATTCCTTGCAATTGCGTAATTATACAAAATTTATTTATTTACTTTAAATTTATTTTAGCTACATCGAGGGTTCGATTCCTTACAGCTACGTAATCATACAAGATTTATTTATTTACTTTAATTTTTCTTTAGTTTTACAAACGGTTCGATTGTCTATAACTACATAATTAAATAGTGGTTTATTTATTATATTTTTATCATTCAATTCTAAACAAATATATTTTTTAAAAATATTTATTAATATTATTATGTTGATGTCGACTCATGTTCGGCCCGTGCTTGGCACCGGCGGCTAATTTTAGATAATAACTAAATTTTATCTTATTTTGGCTTACATTAGTCGATACCATTGAAAATGCTATAACAGAATGAGTCAAAGGTGAGACTTGTAACTTCACAAATAAGTGAGAAAGAGAATTTGAGAAAATTTTATGAAAGATTTAAATCTTCCACGGAAAGGATTCAATCTAAATGCATGCGGGTCAAATTTGAAATTCGAGTTACTACCTTGTCGGCTTACAAGGTCTGGTTTACAAATTAGAGACGTAAGACCAGATGATCATGGATTTACTTACTCCGTCTCTTATTCGTGAGATGACGTATATCATATCTCTTCCACCCTACACATAAACGGCATAAGTGGACTCGTCTTTCTTCTACATTTTAATTAGGTATGTTAATTAATTAGAAGGAATCAAAGTTTAGAAGTCTGCATAGAGAACTGTTAATTATTATTTAGTAACTATAATTAGTTTTAGTTAATTCCAATATTATTGTACAAGATATATAGCACTATGTAACTATACTGCAACTTAATTTAGGGAATCTACATACATTAATTAACAATGGCCTGTCTGCGGCTCTGCATGTTACCTAGAGTCGATATTGTTAGTAAAAATTCTAGCTAGAACCATATAAACAATGGAAGTTCTTTTCAGCATTCAGCTAGCCTATGTTTTGTATTATATTATATGCTTTCTCCTTGGGAAACATGAAACAGCCAGGCTGAAAATTCTTTGGCATTATATAATGAAACATGCCTAGGCTATCGGAGTGGTATACTGGTATACGACTGCATGCAGCAGTGCTGTTGGGCTATCCCCAAAAGCTATATACTATTCAGATCCATACACTAAACACAGTTATTTAGTAAAGCACATGATCACCCCACTGATCGAGGGAAACAAACACCTAAACATGTGATTGGGTTTATGAGTAGCAAAAGCTACTAGCTAGCTGAGATGGTGTTTAACATTAAACAATTTCCTAATACAACTTTTACAAACATGTTCATTTATTAACAAGTGTCTATAATTAAACAAACGAAATGAGTGTTAGTGATGGTTTCCACCATGCATTGTCCTAAATGATACTAGAAAAATGATAGAGGTTTCAAATTAGATTAAAAAAATTTACAAAAATACATATATTTTATTTTGATTGGCTATATAATAATAAGTCTGCGTGCATTTATACTGATATCATCAATAAAATCATCCTAAACTGTCACGTTACTCTTGTCATGTTATTTTATAATAATATTTGGTACACAGTTTGATAACAAATCAACTCAGTGTCAAAGACAATTATGTTTAGGGCAATGTCACGTACTCCAAAATGAATTTCAAATATATTTTCGAATGACATATGACATATTTTTATTTGTGAAATTTGTATGTATGCAAGCCGGGTCTTTCTCATTTATGAGTAAAAAAATTCAATAATATATTGACAACTCAACATTCGAAAACGGTTTTGGAAATAATTTTAAGGCTCTAGCAATTTCCTTATGTTTAATACCAGTTGATTAGGTGACGCCTATGTTACCATTTTTAAGATCCCCAAATCCCATCTAATTTGGTCCACAACCTTGTCCTTTAATATTTAGTAAAAAAAGAAATCCTGTGCTTGTATATCATGTTTTTCAAATATATTAATTACATAATCTAGTATTCTATTGTACTACTTACTAGTGCAGTCGTGCATGCTCTTTGAGTTGCAATAAGAAAACATGTTAATCAACTCAAACTAAAGCTTGTAGATTAATTAAATCAAAGTAATCCCGTGATTTAAGATTGATTATTGGTTTTAGTGGCGGCGACCCTGTTTAATCAAAAGTACAAATCTAAAGCACTTTATTTTTTGTGAAGGCCTTTTGGCGAGCCGGCGAGGTGGTTTTACACTACAAGAAAAATGGTTAAACGACTAAATTCGACAAGAAAAATTCTGTCGAATTTAACTAAATTCGACAAGAAAAATTCTGTCGAATTTAACTAAATTCGACAGTATTTTGTCGAATTTAACAGAAAATGTTTTTGTCGAAAATACTCGCAACAAATTTAGCAAATTTTGTCGAATTTATATAAATTCGACAGACTAAATTCGACGGATTATTTTCGATAGATTAAATTCGACAGATTAAATGCAACCAACTTTTGTCGAATTTGATAATACTAAATTCGATCGAATTTGACCAAAAAATAAATTCGACCGAATATTTCAAAATTTTGAAATTTTCAAATTCTGCTAAAAAAATTTGAAATTTCAGATTTTGGCACCCGAAGTGCATTAAATTCGACCAAATTTGGTCAAATTTAGTATGCTAAATGCGATCGACTATAGTCAAAATTACATATTAAATTCGACCAAATTCGGTCGAATTTAATGAACACCGGTTTTTTTTAAAAGCAGCAGAATCTGCTGCTCAAGAATTGTTCCATTTTTCTGCAACTTTTCACTAGTTTCTGCATATCAAGAAGGTGATTACATTAAACAATAATGGATACAATAGTTATTTTTTGTACTAATCCGAAAATAATATAAATCAATAATGTTGAACTAAAAATACAACAATTTCTACTCCTTTTGAAACACATTAAAAATCAAACACTATAAAAATCTCTCTACCCAAGTAATATCCAAATGAAAAGAAAAAAAAATAACTTGGTGTTTGTATAATTATAATGACTTGTGTTATTTCGCTTTTAAGTTGCTGGAAATGAACTCGTCGGAGGTCGTAGAGACCGGAAGTGTGGAAATGAACTCGTTGGAATTGATTAGGGCGAACTCGCCAAATGCTAGAAATGTAATTAAAGGATGTGCTAATATGAATGAAGTATATATATTGTTTGAAATGTATGAAACATGTGTTAGTGTTTATGTATATAAATTGATATGTATGTTTATTAGAGAAGAAAAATGGAGAGGGAGTAATTGAATGTTTAAAGAATATAAATTAATGAAAAATATAAAAGAGAAAGAGATAAGTGTAACTGAATTAATGGTTAGGATGAAATATTTTAGGAAAGAAATGAATGCTCTAGATTGAATGTAAAAGAGCAATCCATGTGCTTTTTTTTAAGCCACTACAAGCATGACACGTGACAAGAAAAAATTGGCTTATTCTGAATTTTACTAAATTCAACCGAATCTTGTCGAAAATAAAACACGGGTAAATTCGACTAAAATCGGTTGAATTTAGGAGATGGTACTAAATTCGACCGTTTTTTGTCAAATTTAGGAGCTGGTACTAAATTCGACACAACACTCTCGAATATTGTTTTGAATTGTGTGAAAAAATTTGGGCAGAAAATATCCCACCTTTTACTAAATTCAAAAATATAGGCGGCAAAATTCCCACAAAAAACTAGAAGTTAAATTCGACAGAATTCGGTCGAATTTGGCTAAATCTGGTCGAAAATAAAACATGGGTAAATTCGACTAAAATCGGTTGAATTTAGCTAAATTCGACTGAAATCTGTTGAATTTAGCTAAATTCGTTCGATATCAGTAGAACTAAAGCTTACATTCGACCAACTAGGAGTTGTGGTCGAATTTAGTGTAAGTGATATATATATATATATATATATATATATATATATATATATATATATATATATATATATATATATATATATATATATCAAAATGTTTAAGATATAAATATTTTAAATTAACTATTTTTTTTGCACACCCTATATTTTTTTAATAATCTTCACATCCGTACGGTTGGATTAATCAAAACAATTTTTAAATAAACTGAAAACTCTAACCATAGTCTAACCCCTAAATCTAAACCCTAAACCGCCCATATTCTACTCAACTATGTCGTTTATGTACAGAATTATAAAAAATACTTTTTTTCTACCCACTATTAGTTATTCAAATTTTTTTATTGAATGTAATATGTCGTCCAAATACTTTCATTTTTTTTTGTATTTTTTAAAACTAATTAGATATTTTATTTAATTTTTCTTAAAGTATCAAAAAATGAAAGTTCAACATTATCTAATCATATAAAAAAATTATGTAAATTTTTTGTACAACTAAATTCTTAAATGTACTGAATGGTATCCTTGTATTTTTATTTATTTTTCATGATGTGTACAAACATTTATAAAATGAATAACATGTTTTAAAAATTCTAAAAATAATAAATTCAACCGAATTCGGTCACATTTATTAAATTCGACTAAATTCCGAATAAATTTGGGGGATTTTCATTTGGAATGCACAAAATTTTCGACCGCGGCTAAATTCGACAGTTTTTGGTCGAATTTATAAACTGGTACTAAATTTGACAGAACACTGTCGAATTTAGTTTTTGAATAGTGTGAAATATTTTGGGCAGAAAATATCTCACCTTTTACTAAATTCAAAAATATAGGCGCCAAAATTCCCACCAAAACTACAAGTTAAATTCAACAGAATTCGGTCGAATTTTTATATTTGAGATTAATATTTTGGCGATGTTTCCCTCCTTTTTTTGGCGGGTTTTGAATTCAAGAATGTAAAATAATCTGTCGAAATTTTCGATCGAAAACTATCGATTTTAGCCGCAGTGTATAATTTCGACTGAATTCTTTCGAATTGTGTTTCTGTCGAATTTGGTTTGTTGAAATTAGCCTTACTTTCTTGTAGTGTTATAAAACTGAATGTATGGCCTTGAACGACTACATAAAACACTACAGAACTGTAGAACATGTAACGCAAACACATTGATCTTCAGATGTTATAGCCAAAATTTGATAACGGGTTTTTAGGTTAGATTTGGGTCAAGTAGGATTCAATTGGGATATCAAAGATGTAATTAGGGCTAGGACTAATACAAAGAATGGTTAGGGCTTACCCTCATAGGGGTAAGGGCGCGCCCTTTAAGCCGCCCACCCCTTGAGGGTGCGCCCTCATGGTGATAACAGATAACTTGACATAAATGGGTGGTTTTACAAAGGACAACAGCTACATTAACAAAGGACTTGTATAGGAAAGACTTAGGGCTTGTCCTCATCAGGGTAAAGGCTTGCCTTCTTGGCTGTCTAGCCTTTGAGGACGCGTCCTCATGGCATCAAGGTGACAATTCTACAATGAAGGATAGTTCTATTGGCTTAGTGATTGAAGAATTGCCTCATAGGATGTGCCCTAGGATGAGGATGTCCGTGGTTGAAGGCCTCTAGGGGTTTGCCTAATGATTGAAGGCCTCCTCATGTATTCAATGGGTGCGTCCTCATTGGGGATGTGGGGTGAACCTTGGTGTTTGTTTTGGGAGCTCTGTTCATGTACTCAATGGGCGCGTCTAGGGCTGTCAATGGATCGGATCTGGATCGGATCGGCCTTGATCCATATCCTGATCCATTTAATTTTACCGGATTCGGATTCGGATCGGATCACAAACAGATTTTTTATAGCCCGATCCATATCCGGATCCGTTAGGATCACGGTTAACGGATTGGAACTCCGATCCGTTAATATTTTAAAAACATATTTTACTCAAATTCAAATTCAAACATCACTAAACATTTCACAAAGTTGAAATGCAAATTTGACATCAACATTAATTACAGATTACACAATAAATTAAAACCTAATTACAATCCGAAAACTAAAACATAGAATTTGAATGTCCAACTATCCTAAATACGCTTGCTTGTCATACAACTATTGTAAGTTTGTAACCGTTCATCAACAAATCTAAAGCTAGTTTATGTGCCTTACATTTCATTGTCTTTTGTATCAATTTTATAAATAAAATAGAGGTTCAGTTTATACAAGTAAAAGAGAACTATTTTGACTTAATTGGTAAAAATATATGATATATTTAATATATAACATATTATATATAATATATAAATTATATATATATATATAATATATAAAATAATCGAATCAGATCGTTAACGGATCGGATCATGTTAAATCCATATCCGATACTAATCGGATCGGATCGTTACCGGATCGGATTTTTAACGGATCGGATTTATTTTGTAGTGATCCATATCCGCTCCATTAACCTTCGGATCGGATCGGATCGGATTTCCGATCCATTGACAGCCCTAGGCGCGTCCTCATTGGGGAACTTTGGAGTAATCCTGCACTTTGCACCCAAACACTTGGGATCACTTGTCCTGTTATCTGGTGGGCGCTTCTCATTCGGGGGACAAGGATGCGTCTAGCATTTAAGGTAAATCATGGCTATACTTGCATCTATGATATAAGGAAATAGTTGCTAATGGAAAGGACTAGTCCTCGACGGGGGAAATTTTCTTATCCATGAAGTCCCGAAATCATAGGTGAGCCTTGGGCCTTTGTGACTAGGCCTTATCGTTAGACATTCATAAAGTGAGATAAATTCCAAGTATAGAAAGCGGTGGAAGAGTCCTACTTCCAGTATGGAAGGCGGTGGAAGACTTCAACTAGACTTCGAAGATTAGAGACCAAGCCCATGGAGGAAACTTATTTCCCAAGAACTACGTTGGCTTGATCCCCTATATAAAGGGGTACGTAGGCACATTGTAAAGGGTCAAAAGTTGAGAGATTAAAGGCAGCCAACATAAACCCTAAGCAATCTCAGCTACCAATTAAATGCAACCACCATACTCCGGTGAATTCATCACCCAAGTACCACCGCTGTAGATCTTGATTCCGGCAATAAACCTCGAATTTTGTTAATACCAAATTCATCGGTGTTGACATCTGCACATTCAATTTAATACTGTAGTATATTATTCAGCGGCGGAATCAGGATTTTTAAGAAGTCGGAGGTTAATTCCTTTTTATGTTTGTTACAAAATAGCAGTACTCTTGTCTAGCACTCATTTTTGAGTTGTCTAGTACTACTGTACTTGGCGCTCCAATTGCTGTTTACATTTATTGAATGCTTCGTAAATTATGACTTAATAAAAATAGCTACGCGGCCTTTAAAAGAGAATTCATATACAGACTGCATTTACCTCAGTTCTCATTCTTAGGATTGTGTTTTCATATGACTTGGTACAAAGAGATTCTATCGGATAACAAGCCGTTATAAAAAATACTAGAAGATAACCCATGCAAAGCTAGACCCGGCAATTTTATACACGACACGACTTACACGACACGAAACGACACGAAAATTTAGTGTTTGTGTTTGCATTTTAAGTACACGACACGAAAATACACGAACACGAAAGTACACGACCCCGATTTAGTGTCGTTTTTGGATTTACCCTTCAAGTACACGACACGACACGAAGTACACGACATAAATAAATATATAAATAATTAAAAATATATATTATATATATAGTATAAATATTAATTGATATTACACGAAAGTAATGTGAACTTTAAGAAATTTTGTGTAAACATTCGTGTTTTCGTTGCTATTCGTGTCTATTTCGTTTCGTTTAGTTTCGTGTACACGAATAGTACACGAAAAAATTCAGGTATCTTGTGTCGTGTCATGTCAAGTCGTGTATCACTCGTGTCATGTTCGTGTAACAGTTTCAGGTACACGATTTGAATTCGTGTTGTTTTCGTGTATAGCCAAAAAGTACACGAAACACGAAATTACACGACATGAAACGACACGACACGACTGATTTGCCAGGTCTATGCGAAGCACAGGCGAGTGATTATTTTTGGAAATTTATTTTATTTATAGTATGTTTTAATTGATATTATCAATTATATTATTTTAAATTTTGACTTAAAATTATTTACAATTACATTATTTTTTCATGAAATTAGTTACTGAATTTTATAAATATTTCACTCATGAAAATATTATTATTATTCAGTTAATTGTAAAAAATTTATATGTTATCCTATTAGAACATAACGGAATCTCAATGAATTGTGAATCACTATCAAATGAAATGTTAATGGTAGATTATTTATATTTCAATATCGAAAGCAAAATCATTTTAAAATCTAAAACACCAACTTGTGTTTAGATCCAAAGATTCTCATCCAAATGAATTTCTTTATTTTCAGCAACAACTTTCTATTATATAGAAAACGAAGAGATTAATAGTTGTAATTTTTCAAAAATAGTTGTAATTTTTGAATAATTATATATATATATATATATATATATATATATATATATATATATATATATACTAGCTTAAAACCCGTGCGATGCACGGATTGTTAATTGTTATTTTATTAATATTTTATTAATTACAATTGTGCAAAAAATAAGTAGGCATGTTAAAATAGCTAAACACTTTTAATTAATTAAAAACATTAAAACAGATTTTAAAATAAATAAGTACGGGTTTGCCCGTTATATTTTTTGGAAAATAAGGGGTTTTAGTAATAAAAAATAAAAAATTTAACATATATTTAGTTTAAAAAGGTAAATGTTCGTGATATTTTTGGAAAATGAGGTTTTAAAATTTAATAATTAAAAGTATTTAAATACGTTTTAAAATAAATAAGTAAAGGGTTTCCTCTGATATTTTTGGAAAAAAGAATGGATTTTAGTAAGAAAAATAGAAAAAGTAAATTGTAAAAAGCAATTTCCCATTATATATTTAGGAAAATGATGGATTTTGTTAGATAAAATATATAAGGTGATTTAGCTGAAAAGATAATTGGTTATAACTTATAAATAGGTATTTGATTATTTATATTTTAATATTTTTAGTAATTGCATTTGTTAAGAAAAATAAGTAGATATGTTAAAATAGGTAAACTTTTAAAAAAATAATTATAATATTAAAATAGGTTTAAAAATATATAACTAAAGGTTTGTCCGTGATATTTTTGGAAAATGAGGGGTCTTAGTAAAAAAAATAGAAAAACAAAAATGTTTTAGTTAAAAAAGGTAATTGTCCGTGATATATTTGAAAAGGTTGGGGAATTTGTTATAAAAATAGAAAAAATAGAAAAAATAATGTATTTTAGGAGAAAAGGGTAATTGGTTATAAATTAATAATATATTTCTATAAATAAGTAAGGTTAATTAAGTAAAAACACGAAATATAGTTAATTAAGGGCAATTAAGTAAAATCACATTGTACCATACCGACCAACCAACCTTTTAATGTTTCGTCTATTATATAATAGTATTGATATATATATATAAGTAAGAGAAACTACGTACGTCACCAATACCTGTGCCATATATCTTTTTCGACGTTTTTCATTACGTTTATTTCGCTGCTCATTAATTCAGAATTTCTTGTTTGATGACATCTTTTTATTCCAGCAGCTCTTTTAACTTCCAATTTTGAAAGCGTAGTTATAAGGGATAATTATATGGGTAATAACAACTTAGACAAATGTAATATACACTATGTATGTATACATATAATTAAAATTTTGTTTATTCAACCTGGGATAAGATCTAGAAGATTTTCATCCAGTTGATTTTCTTTATTTCTAGAAATAGTTTTTTATTATATAGAAAACGTAATTAAAATCAAATTAATTTTAAAACTGAAACACCAACCTGTATATAGATCCAAAAGATTCACATTCAATTGAATTTGTTTTTCCATAAACAACCTTCTCTTATATAGAAATAGAAATGTAAGAGGTCATTAGTTGAATTGAAAAATAATATAAACAAAAAAAACAAAAAAAACTTCGTCACCAATACATGTGTCATATATTTTTTGAGATATTTCTCATTATATTTATTCTAGTGCTCAATAGTTTAAGAATCTCTTGTTTGACGATATCTTTCTCTTTCGACAGATCTTTACAATTCTAATTTTGAAGGCGTAACTGTAAGGGATAATTATAAGGGGACTAAGAAATCGGCCAAATACAGTGTAAACTATGTATATAAAATTAAAATTTTGTATATACAACATGGGCTAAAATTTAGAAGATTGATATCCAGTTGAGTTTCTTTATTTCTAGAAACAACTTTTTATTTATACATAAAACACAAGAGATCATTATCTGAATCGAATAATTCTAAAAATTAAGAAAAACGAAACTTTTGATAGTAATACTCGGGACATAATTTTTTTGTGAATTTAGTCATTATGTTCATCTCAGTGCTCAATAGTTCCAGGATCTCTTGTTTGACGATATCTTTTTTTTTGTATGCACACCTTTTGTCTTCCAATTATAAAGGCATAGCTAGAAGGAAAAAATATAGGGGACTAAGAAATTAGCTCAATATTGTACAAAGTACAGATTATTTAAATATTTTAAACCTATTCATGAATTGAATTAACTAACCGTACATGCTATATAGTTAAATTCATTTGGGACTATTTAAATATAAAAGGCTAGTCATGAATAAAGAATAAATATAACAGGACATATTTAATTGTATTCAATTTATGCACTTGTGATTGGTGGTATAAACATTCGAACCTTTTCTGTTAAATTGATTCGCATGTAGATGGGAACAACTTGGCATGCTGAAAAGTGAATTTACTTCTACACAACTTGTATTAACAAAAACTTGTATTCGATTAGTAACTTTTTTTGTACTTTGGTGATTGACAATGATCACTTCATCGGTAATGACGACCTACAATCATATTCGTTGGTGTTTCATATTTTAAGTTCAATTCATCAAGACACTAAGATTATAAAAGAATTAGAACTACAATAAGAATACAAACTTTAGATGGCCTAAACTACAAATTACACATACTATAGTTTACTTATGTTGTGATCATATTTTGGGTCTGTATGGCAACCTAAATAAAAGCCAACTTATAGCTTATAATCTCATAATAGCTTATGTAGGGTGTTTGCTAACCCAACTTATAAACCAACTTATAACTTATATGTTCATAAGTTGAATGTTAATATAACAACATACATTTTTCTTAACTTATTGACTTATTGCTTGATTTCTTTGTGTTTAAATACTTCTTATTTTTACATTTGTGTTTTTAAATATATTTTTTAATTTAAAATGTATGTATTTAGCTCATTGTATTTAATAATTATTTTTAAAATAAAAATTAACAAATTTGTAACTAACTTATAAGTAAATTTATCCAAACACTTAAGAATTCATCCACATATCACTTATATAACACTTATTCATTTTAAGGTATAAGTCAATTTTTTTAAGATACCACAAACATGTACGGTAACTCCTCCAGCATGGATAATATCTATTACGTGATATAAAATATAATAATATAATATATTTTGGTACAATAGTAATATAATTTAATAACAATATAATATATTCGTACAATAACAATATAATTTATTGTAGATTTAAATTAGATTATTATTATTATAAAAAACAACATAGAATTTTACGTGAAATAAGAATTTATGGTACAATAACAATATAATCTATTTTATATTAGATAATTTTTTTTTAATTTCAAAACAACAGAGAATTCATTTTATTTTGAAAAAAATTAGAATTTTACATGAAGTTGGAGTTTAGAATACAATAATAATATAATCTATTTAGATTAGATAGTTATTATTATTTTAAATTTAAAAACTACATAATAATATATAATATATAAGTCGAACATTGAAGTATCAAGTGTGTAGTAAATTTATACTTTCAAAAAAAACTTGATACCAATGTTTAAATTTTATGGCTTAACTATCCAGTGTATGCGATCACCGATAATATTGACATATGTATATTAGTGTTATGACAATGACAAAGAAGTGACAAAGAAGAAAGATAACCTGTAGACTTTTAATTGACAAAGAAGTGACAAAGAAGAAAGATAACCTTTTATCATGTACATTTTTAATTGCTTGTACGTGCAAGTCAAAAATAAAATATTATTTTTTGTAAGTCGAAAAAGTCAAAATAATAATAGAATTGTCAGAAGATTGGTGAAAATAAAGCATTGAACAAAACAAAAATAATTTAAAAATAACATAAAGTTCTACGACGTGAAATCAAAAAAAAATGGAACCAAAAAAAGTGCGAACCAAATTTGGTAACAGATTTCGCTTATTAATAAAGATTATAGATATCACATGCGCGAGTCAAACCAAATTACAAAAAGAATAAAATTCAACAAAAGAAAAAACTTGCGAACCATAGACAGCAAATTTGTGAGTGCCAGATTATGATTCTGAGACTTTGCAAGGTTGTAGACCTTCCAAACCTTTTGAAAAAAGCAGGCTCAGGGAGTTGGGGTCCTTTGAAATTGCTAACTGGACCACAAGTCCACAATAATATAGTGAGCTCCTTGATAAACAAATGGATGATGCAAAATTTGTTTAGAAGATGCAAGAGGGCCATCATATTGGCACATCTCATTTACAGTTAATTTTTGATTCTGTAAACTTGAAATTTTTGAAAGTACATGCACAAAAAAAATCAGCATTATACAGGAATGACCTCACTTCCTCTCCACTTAGTGAACTTACCAACCAGGGTACGACACACTCAATTAGTCTCAGAGGCATCACACACAAGCTCTGATATGCAAGTTCTCTCTGTTTTCGAATACTAAATTGCTGGCGTGCAAGCGGAAAAACCTACAAATGCAATAGAGGCCATAATTGAGAAACATAAAAGACATTGCACACACATGCACGTAGAGCTGGCAATTTGATACACGACACGTGAACACGGTACGAACACGACACGGATAATTAGTGTTTGGGTGCAAAAATTTGGTACACGAACACGAAAGTACACGAATATAATTAGTGTCGGGTTTGGGTTTTCACAATAGGTACACGACACGGAACGAAAGTACACGAATTAATGAAATAAATAAATAATTTAAAATATATATATTATTTATAGTATTGCATATTTAGAAAATATATAAGCAATTACATATGAACAATAAATAAAAGTTTCACGACTAATTGGCAGTAAGTTATACATTTATATATAAGAAGTATACATTTATATATATAAGTTATATTTACATTTTTTTGTAAAATTGTATGTAATACATATTTAATACACATTTCATAAAAATTTACATAATAAAAATAGTTTTATAATATATAAATTTTAATTAAATTAAATTTATATTTTTGTTTAATGTATACGAATACGACACGTAAAGTACACGACACGTTTTGAATTGGATATGTGTTTCAAATTTAGTACACGAATCCAAAACGGGTCGGATATGAGTTTTACATTCAAGTACACGAAAACACGAAAGTACACGACACGAAAGTACATGACACGGTCCATTGCCAGGTCTACATGCACGCGCATACTCCTAGTCTCACAGGCATACACGTAAAAATAAGATTTACAGTAAGTTTCAGCTAGTGTATCTGGAATATTCAGATTTTAGTGAGTGCAGAAGTTTCATTCCTTCTAGGGAAAAGGATGAAGAATTTAAAATTTGTGAAAGTAAAAAAATGTTCACCTGAACTTCTTCAAAATCAAAATGCTTCTCTAAAGCGCCCATTATATCATTAGCATGGGAATACAACTTTGAATAAAGTTCCGCAGAAGATGAGTTTGTTCCAGCACTTTCTATACTTTTAATTAAGCATCTAAACTTCTCGAAATTGCTTTCTTCTTCTGCATGCTCTGGAAAATACAATATTAAGGCATACCTGTGGAAAATACAAACTTCAGAAATGAATTCTAGCCTCTTATTAAATGTGGATATATCAGAAAAATCTCCAGATAACAGTATTGTTCTAGTCGTTTCAACTATATCATTTACTTCCCTTTTGATTGCCTTATGCCAATGCAATAATTCATCTAGTGGTCGGTCCAGAGTGGAATTTGAGGGACAGCAGTCTGATAACAGGATCTTTGAAGATGCTGTTGAACATATGGAGGTGTTAGTATTGGAATCTGAAGGACTTCTCAGCTCAGATTGAGCTATACAACTTTTACACTTCTTATCATTCTTTACTCCAACCATCCAAGTAAAAATAATCTTCAATTGAATAATACAAAGTCAGGGAAAAGGGAATAGTGTGCTGAAGATAATATATCCATGGTTTGTAGTGTAGTGACATCACCTGTTGAAGAAGCTCTTCTTCTAGACATTATTTCGGATCGTCTAACAAACTACAGAGACTTGTACCTGACACCCAAATTTCCATTCTCAAGATGTTTGTAACATTTTAGGCATCATACTACATATCATACCTGAAGCTTAAAAGTACAAATTAAAAAAGAGTATACATACATACCTGCTCTTCTTCCTTGGACATGTCCCGGCTAATTGATGTTTCTAAAGCCCCTGTACAGAAGGCTACTTCCCTCCTTAATCTCTCTTCATTTTGCACATTTGAATTGAGCATAATAAAGACTTGACCGAAAAGAATACTTTCTCCATCGCGCTCGAGGGAGTAAGTAAATTTTCTTGTGGCAGGGAGTCGAACCTTGGACCTCCTGCCTGCGTGAGCTCTGATACCATGTTAAGTAACCAGCCGCTCTAAAACCTCAAGATGTTAGAGATAGGCACTTTCCAGGATCATATAATTGTATTCTAACACGGAGCACCATCTGGAGAATTTATTCACACAAACCTCATCTTCAGCAATGCAGTGGTACTTGTAGATAGAATGGAGGAAGCGAAAACGCTTCAACAAAGGCTTTATAACAGCCTGAGGATCAGTAGCGTAGGCTATGGCAACTCGATGGACCTCATGTAGCTCACACCTAATGGCTTTATTGAAATAAAAAAACATCCGAATTGGCGAGCCCTCCAAACTCCACTTTTTCGACAAATCAGATGAATCCAGTCTGCTCATTGCGCCAGCCATTACTGCAACACCTCCTCCCCCCCTGTATTCGAATAGAAAATCTTTGTGGCGTGCATGAATAACGGTGTTTAACTTAAAGAGAAATTCGGAGTTTTGTATCGAAGAATAATATACGAGGGCATGCAGCAATACAAAGAAATATGTGCAAAGGGCGTGCCTGCAATAGGCAGGCGTGTGATATATCTGTGTCACGGCAAGGCCATTGCCACCTTTTCATGCACAAGCCATGCCCAACTAATAAATTATCTCAACTTGAGGTATAATTATAACGGTATTTGTACTATATCATCTAATTTTGTTGAGTAAAAGAGTAATATGTTTATATCTTAAGTAGCAAGAAAAATGTTCACGGCCTCGTTCTGATAAATTTTACTAAGGTTAAAACAATTTTAAGCAAAGAGCTGGAGTGACATTTCTGTAAATATATGTCAAGTTCACACTACAACAAAAGCGGGCAAGCGGGCATTTGTGACCGCTGCAAATCAAAAGAAAAAAATGGCCGAAAATGAACATTACGAATTTTGTTGGTCACAAATGCCCGATTTTGTTGTAGTGTTATTCTTACAACATTTGACAAATTGAATGTGTGCACTTTATTAAATAAATTAGAGTAAATAACAGAATTGTGAATCAATTTTACAGATTTAGCATCTTGATGGTGTGAGTTTCAAATTTGGCTAAATATCATATTTATTTTTCAAAAATGTCGCTCTAACCACTTTTTGAGAAAATTTATCAACAATCTATGTATATTATAATTCCCGAACGATTTTCAGGGGTACAAAGGTAATTTCACTTACAAAATAAAATGTTGAAAAAGCCACGTCATTTCTTCGGTTACAAATCCAATATTATTGCCTCTTTTGGTGCATGTCAATCAAACCTAACTCAATCCATGTTTTTCAAATTATCTTAAGCAGAAATTTTGGAGTTTCTATTCTTAAACTAGCGTGAATTTAAATATTCTCTTAAACTCACAACAAAGATTTAAATTTAATTCCTTCAAACTCTAAACTCTAAACAAAAGTTGAAGTTTTTTTTATTATGAATGTGATAATACTAGATGGATAGGTCCTCCAATTGTTCGGCATATTGTCCTCATAATCAGGTTTTTGTTTTTGTATGTGATATTTATTTGAAGTGCTTTTGATGTACTATTGTTTCTCTACACCTTAAAACTTTCAGATGCGTATTACCTGTTTGACAAAATGCTCAACTCAATTTTGTTCAAGAAAATGATTATATAAGGGAAAAGACAATTAAATTGTTCTTCGCGTGCTTCCCAAGAATACGGAAGGTTTGTCTATTCCTGTTTAGTTACTAGACAAACGTTCTATGTTGTACTTGCAAAGTATTTTTTAATTTAATTTCGAATATATTTGTTGGAGTATATGGTTGTGTTTTTTCATTGTAACACGCTCACGTATACATACATATGCATTTTTGAAAACAGAGGGTGAACAATGAGTACACAAGGGATGCAATATTGTCACAAAAAGAACCGAATATCTAATTATCTTTGGTTATTATTGTTTACTTTATAACATCCATATAATATATAGAGTACTACAATTTATTTTAATTTGTAATGATTTCTTTTACAGGTGAGAATTATTTATTTCTCTCAATTACAAAATTGTTTCTCTCAATTTATATTTTAGCCATGCTTCATATTTAGGTATTATGATTCCCAAGATTCGAATCCTTGACATCCCGTAAAGGGAACTTTTGACATCCCGTAAAGGGAGCGAGAGTGATACCAGTGGACTAAGAGGTCACCGGTTGATGTTTGTTATATTGTCTCATATAATTTTTAATGATTTGTTTTTTCCTTTATTTTATTTATACTTTTTACAAAGTAGTAAAAAGACTAATAGTGATTTAAATACTGTATATAGATTTATGTGAATGTTGTTTTGCTGATGGGTAAAAAAAAAATAACGTTCAGTTTTGATTAGTGGGTATTTTAACTATAGAATCTATTTGTTCAATCTTAATCGTGGTTAAACCTTTTTTAACCAAACTTACCTGATTCGATATTTTGATTATAGACCGACATTCTCATTTTTGTGGTACTTGGAGTGTGATCGATATGCTTATATATTGAATATACAAAATTACAGTTATCGTTAATAACATTGTTATTAATATTTTTTTTTTCAACACTTAACATTTATGTTCTAATGAGTTTTGTTGTTATCTACAGAGAAAAGAAGAGGAGAAAAGAGAAGTTTCCATAAGATGCAAAAAAAATATTGCAAAAACATGGAGGTTTTGATGCTCTTGGTACACTATGGTTCAACTTATAATGCAGTTTTTAATATATTATGGGATCCCAAGAAGTTGCAATCAGTAATCTCTCTTTTCAGTTATATGTTTTTCTTATTTCCTTCTTATGTATATAATTTTTTTATAGTTTTGTGTACCTATATTTCCTAGGTGTTGATGTGGACAAAATCTGGAATACAAGAGGTGCACTTCTTGCTTATTTTGATAGTTCTAGCCAAGAGGAGCAACAAGGGTGTACATGAAGGGAAAATGTGTGAATTTAGCAGCTCTTGCAAGTATGTTATAATGAAACTAGAAAATGTATCATATTTATCAAGTTTATCTTAATGATATACAAATGTAATTTATGCAGAAACTGACCATATAAGTGATTGAAGAAGAGTTGAGCAGCACTAACGGAATAAACAACTTGAAGAAGAGGTGAAACACTATCAGTTGATCTGTTTGTAATAAGGGTAGTTTTAAGACTTCTTAAAGATATAATTTTTCCTTAAGCCATCACATGGAAACTCACCAGGCTGATAGATAGTGTCCTTCTTCCTCAGGTGCCACTCATACAGTGCTATAACATCACCAGCTCTAACACCAGCACCTAAAACTGGATGGGTTTATACACAGAGGTTCATTGATTCAACAAATATAGTCAATTAAAATTGATTATCTATATTTTTTTTTAAAAGGGACCGCTTCAACTTTTCAATAAAGTTTAACATCTATTTTCTTCAAAAAAAAACATTGATTAACATTTCATTTCATCGTTAAAATTCAATTTTGAGTTGCAGAAATGTAAGCCGTATAAATCCATTCATTATAAATATGGACATAAAAAATGTAAATTATTAAAACAATATTTTCAATAATGTCATATGGTCATGCTCACAAATAAGAATGACATATATGTATAATTTATAAGAATATAATCAAATTTTATTTCTGACTTGGAACTTAATAAAATTCAGCTAAACTATTAAATAAGTTCTAAAGTAAAGATTTAATCTTAATAAGTCATAGACATACCCAACTAAACATTTTTTAATAGGAAAAAAAAGTTGGAAAAATGTTTATTTGAACCAGTGTTCTAAAAATCAGAACTCGATTCGACTCGGTGAAGAAACAGAGTAATGAGTACTCGGAGTAATCGGAGAGCACTCGGAGGAGTACTCGGTTCAAAAATCCGACGTATAAAAATATTAATTTTAAATTTAATATTTTATAAATGATGTACATACAACATTATTAATTAAGTTATTATCTTAGTAAGTCTTTTAATATCATTTTAATATTTAAAATACTTAAATATTGTCTTACTTATTAAAAAATAGTATTCCCTCTGTCCCGTCCAATTGTTTACATTTGGGTTGGGCACGGATGTCAAGGAATATAAGTAAAGTAGGCGAAACAATAGGAATAATGAGTAAAGTTGTGGGATAAAGTAAGTAAAGTGGAGGAAATTAGTGGAAGTAGTTGATTTTTATATTATAAAACTTTAATATTTTTGGAAAGTTTTGGAATGTAAAGAAATGGAAGGGACATCCCGAAAAGTAAAGTGTAAAGAAATGGATGGGACGGAGAGAGTAATGACTTTGTGAATATATTTTTTGCCATAACTCATTTTTTTTATTTTTTTTATTATAATCCGATTTTTCCCGAGTAATCCAATTTTTTTCCCGAATACTCTGATTTTTCCCGAGTTTGACTCGAGTCAAGTATAAAACCGAGTATAGCAAAATCGGATCGGCAATAGGTCCGAGTCTGAGTACTCCCCCGACTACTCGGTCGAGTATTCCGAGTTTTAGAACACTGATTTGAACATAACATAATTAAACTTAGTTACCTCATTACCTAAGATTTTGTCAATGTGTTGCTGATCAGAGAATGTTTCAACTGTGTTTGATTTTTCATCGGTTGTGATAAAAATTATCATTTTTTTATTTTAAAACAAAAAATTCAACGCCCGTGCGCGAAGCGCGGGCAAAAAATACTATTTTTCATAAAAAGTAGTAACTTTTAGCCACATTTTCAAAAATAAATATAATATAATATCATCTTAAAATTCTTGTTTAACTACCACTTTACAATTTACTCAATAAATTATTACACATCACACCCTCACATAATTTACACCCATTTTTATATTTGACACTTACATAACTTTTGCACCCATATATTTGGGACTGATTTTCTTTTACACAATTTTCATGTGTCATATTTACGATGATTTCAGAAATAAACTAATTTCGGAGAAGTTAATTTTATATCTCATAGAAAACGACCATTTGATTAATTTAATTAGTAGGAATCTACCAGGGTAGTGACTAGTGAGTAGTGAGTAGTGACTGGTGAGGCCCCCAGGCTAGAAACTTGAACTTGTAGTCTTTTGACAAGTAGGATTATTTGCGAATAAAAGAGAGTAAAATGATTCTACTGCAGAGTCAAACAGAATCTGGGCGAGGACAAGCTGGAAAAAACTAACACTAGTTTCAGTAATTTGACTATTCGACGCTTGACAACATATAGAGTGTATCCTGTATATCATCAAATAAACACTTTAGTAAAATTATAAAACTAATGCTGCATATCCATCCATTATTATCTCTTTAACAGGCCAACATGGCTTTCTATCCAATTTAATAAATTACTGATATATCCCTATAATATATAAATATACTAAAAATATTGTTACTAGCAATAATTAAACTCATGACCTTTTATTGCTAAGATATTTAATGTTACCACCTCAATCATCATGCTAGGAGTCCATTTGATAAAATTTTGAAACTCATTTACCACATACTTAAATAACTCTTAATATGTGTATATTATTTAAACTTTATTTTAAAACTCATACATCCATCCATTATATATTATATTATATTACATTACATGTATTATGGGTCAACAAGCTCTTTCAAGGCTATTTAGTAATTTATTAATTCGCTCTTCCATCATATTAATATTAAAAAAATGAATTATATTTGCATCTCCCAACCACTATACCAAAGAAATTTTGAGAACCTTTTTATGAATCATTGGAGCATCTCCAATGGGCTTAGCTAAAATGGTTGGCTAAAATAATATAAAGTAATGGTTGGTTAAAATTTACTGAATCTGTAAGGCGTTGTACTCCAATGAGTTGACTATAATGGTTGGATATATTTTGAAAATAGTATTTATAATTTTAAACAATACTTTTTCAATGAAAAAATATTTATATATATTAATATCAATGCTAGAGGTGCCGAAATTGGGTACAAGATAATGTGGAGTCGTTAATATGTAAATTTGAAATATTTTAATTTGTGAAAATGATGTAAATGACATTATACATTTATTTATAAATAATCAAATAATGATTTCAACACTTGTATTTTAAATTAAAAAAATATTTAAAAACACAAATGTAAAAATATAAAATATTAGAAAAATAAAGAAATCAAAGAATAAGTTGATAAGTTAAGTAAAATGTTGGTGATTTCTAACATTCAACTTATCAACTTATAAATTATAAGTTATCAAATAAACTGACTACACAAACACCCCATAAGCTCTTATCAACTTATAATGTATAAGTACCGGCGGCCAAACATGCCCAATATTCTATTTTGCCACCTCAAAATTATCACATCATTCTGATAATTTTTATAAAAAAAAATTTATGATACTCTAGGATTACTCAAATGCTTTTACTAAATAGTAAAAATGGGACGGAGATTCATCCAAATTAACAATCATGTTGCAAATTGCAATATTTGATCGATAAAGGATACACATGAAAATAGTTTAAACTAAGTTTGGATGTCGATTTCACTTGGTCAACCAATAATGTTCGAATGCATGATTTCCCTTTTTTTCATTGGTGATGCCTCAAAACATGTTTATATTAATATTGTAAATTTTTGTATAGCCACAATAAAGTTATGAAATGGGTTTAAATCATTTTGGCTTGACTAGTTCGTAATTCCGTCCAATTCCTCTGTTGAGTGTTCATACTAGGGGTCTGTTGATTATTTTTAATTATCATATTTATCCATTTCCTGTTACTATTTTAATCACGACCATAAACATAGGTTATATATAATAATTTAAATTATCTTTAGTTTTTAATAATGACTCAATTCATGATCAGTTCCTTTAAAACATTTTAACCAGCTGTGTTATGATTATTTCGTTTTGAATAAAAAACTGTGTTATGACCATATAGTTCATGATTAAACGAACTATCATAAATCAGGCACTACTTATATTCGTTTGATTATAGATTAAAATTTAAAAAATAGTTTTTAGATATCACAAAAATTGTTTCCAAATACGATATGTATTTACAAATTAAAATAAGTTATATGTTATGTCACATTATTTTGTAAAAAAAATTAGGAATGAATTTGAAATACTTAACACTAGTCATTATCTACTCCCTCCGTCTCATTTAAACTAGCTTATTTGACTTTTATTGATTGTTGTGCCCAAAATCTCATATGGGTTCAACTTAAGGCCCATATCGGTTGTAAGTCCAGTAGCGATGTATTGGGCTAAGATTCTGGATACTGAGATGTAGGTTTAGGATGTCATGGGTCAGGTACATGGCATTCTAATGTGGTTCAGAGTGTTGAGACAGGTGCAGGGCATCATGGTTCAGGATTACCACGATAAGTGCAGGAATCGATAACAAGGTCACAGTATCAAGGATCAGGTGAAAGGTGATGAGGTTCGGGTGGTCTGAACCTCGATACAGGTCTCAGGTAACGAGTGGTCGAGATCTCGGGAAGGCAGAGTACTAGTAGGACAAGGATTCAGTTACCGATACTCTATGTGCACGGAAGTATAGTGGGCAAAGGACTTTTAGGCTGGATAAAACGTACTTACTGGAATAATTATAATCAATACATGACTTGTATTGATTATCCCGGATATACATTACTGGCTTGAGGATTTATAGGACTTAGTGATGGATATGAACTAGAACACTGGAAAACTCGGCTAGAGCTACCTAATTCGTCTATAACTCTAAGATGGATTATCTTAGAGTGGCCGAATTCATGGCAAGGGAGAAGTATAAACCTAATAGAACTACATGGGGCTTGATTCCTATAAATAGGATATGTAGGCACTTGACTAAGGGATTCAGATTTTCACCTTTGAAAGACATAAGGCACGTGCACCTCAGTGATACATATTCCGGCGAATTTACTGGTAGTGTAGGACTTACACTGCTGATTTCGACCGGTGGTTTGTCAACTCAGCCCCGGAATTCTTACTTCAACCATTTTGTACTTATAGCGAGCTTCGGGCTTCGAGCTTTGAACCTGTAAGCTCTGTCCGATAATCAAGGACGTGTTTCACGAATATTCCAGCGAGATTCTCTCAATTGTGTTGTACCAAATTTCTCTCACAACATTGATCAAATTGATCAATTTTATAAATTTAATTACTTATATCATATGTTAAATATAACAAGTGAAAAATATATCATAAGAAAATATAGATAATCTATAATAGTATACAAATTTTAGATTTATAAAAATGTATGTCAATTTCTTTTAAAAATTAGTCAAAGTTTAATAAATTTGACCAAAAAGAATCAAACAAACCAGTTTTAATGGGAAGGAGGGAGTAGCTCTGTCCTATCCATTTGTTTACATTTAGGTTGGGTACGGAGGTTAAGAAAAAAGAATAGAGTGGTGAAAAAAAGTAGAAAACGTGAGTTAAGTGGTGAGATCAATCAATTTTTAATGTATAAAGTGAGAATAGTGGAGGAAAATAGTGAATTAGTTGATTTTAATATTGTTAAAAATTTATTATTTTGAAAAATTTAGAAATGTAAAGAATCGGAAGAACATCCCAAAAAAAAGTGTAAATAAATGATTGGGACAAATGAGTAGTTTTTTTTTTTGTATTGGACGGGTGAAACTGTTAAATAATGGTAGTGATTGTTTATTGATTGATGAGGTGGGTCTAGACTCTAGAGTTTAGACTCTAGATCCTTCATATCTTTCGTCCATCACACTCGACTCGACACGTCAGCTTCATATTTCGTACGTAATTGCCAATAGACAATAGTAGGTTAATTAGTTATACTAGCTTTATACCCGTGCAATGAACGGGAAGATTTATAAATTATTTATATAAATATATTTTATAAATTTTATTTATTTTTCCAAATTTTTTGTTTATTTTTAATCATATATTAAAGTAAATATAAGTTGTATACTAATTTTTAATTTTTAAAAATGTTTGTACTCGTCAGGAATCGAACCTTGAACTTATTATTTAATAACACGGTTACTTAATTTATACTGTATATTAGTGATGAAATTTTATGTCTTTGTAAATTTTAAATTATTAAAATTAAGAAGTTATATAGTTTTTAGTTTATAATATTCAATTTTATATTTTTTTAACACTACTATAATATTCGGATACTAACAAATATCTTAATACTGTTTTCTATAAATTTACAACACGGAAAAATAAACACTTGCAACATGTTTCCTCTTTTATCTCCTAACTTCTTTCTGTATACTGTATGTCGCTTTTTTCTTTTTTCTTAATAATAATTATTAATTTACTGATTTAGCCCTGACGACCAAACCACCTAAACTCTCTTATGCCAATTATATATAGGATATAATTAAAAAGATTTTGCTTCTTTTCTTTCTTTGGACATGCTACATTACGAAGATTCTAGTTTCGCAGTCTTTTGCACAGATGAAAAAAGTCAGAGATTTCAATTTCTTAATGAATAATATTAAATATTAATAAATATTATATAAAACTAATAAAATATATTTGTAAAGAATTGAATGATGAAAATATATGATTATTAAATACGATTTAATTATGTAGTTACATGCAATTGAGTTTGGGATAAAACTAAAAAAATTAAGGTAAATAAATAAACTTAGTTATGTATTTGTAACAAAAGAAACCGTCGAACTATCACCAAATTTGATACTTCGATAAAGTAATTACTTAAATATTGTGCGCCCCTTAAATATTATTTTACTTATTAATAAAGAATATAGATAAAATAATTAAATAAATTTGGTATAATTACTTAATTGCAAGAAATCGAATTCGAATTTAATGATAATCAACTTTGCTATTTTGATATTTTAATACTATTGTATGTCATCTAGACATTAATTTTTTTATTAATAAAGAGTATAAATGTAGCACCTATTCTCATCAATTCTATAATTTTAAACATTGTGGATCTCCTCCATGTATTTAAAAAAAGCACAAAATTTTAAAATTTGGAAAGAATAATTTTTATCTAAATATAGTGTAATCAATCAGATGATACCGACCAACAAAAAATTACACAATAATTAAAATTAAGATAAATGCTAGAAATTAAAAATTATTTTTGCAAAAATCTATGTGTCAAGTTATATAATTTGATAGTTAATCAATAAAGTAATGGAACGCACAATAAATTTGCATGCATGAATACGTCAATTAATTCTAAGTTAAAAGATCGGCGAAAAATAGATCGCATATATAAGTTCTTGCTCTCTTCTACACTAAAAAAAAATACATAAAGTTAATAAAAAAAACTAAATACATATGCATGCGTATACTTTGATCACGGTAAAATACTATTAATTTCTCTCTTTTCTCAAAAAATAAAAGAAAATAAGTTTCCTTCAATTTCCTTTTTTGTCAGGTTCAATTTCCTTTTTTATGTTGATAATAACTAGCAGTTTCTTATTCAAGTGTCGAAAATATATACTCTGGTCAATCAACACATTACTTTAAGAAAAACTTGGAGATAACAAACTAGTTATTAAAAGAATATCAAATATTATGTTTCATATAATCATATTTTATTAGTTACAACTAAATTAAATCAAAAGTTGTAAATTAAGTGGACGTTTGGGGTATCAAGCAAAAGTTGACTTATAGCTTAAAATGAGTAAGTGCTTTATAAGTGATAAGTAGAGCTGAGCTTATAAGTCCTAGAGTGTTTGGTAAATCAGAACTTATAAGCAGTAGAGTGTTTGGGTAAATCAGAACTTATAAGTTAACTTTTTTTTATTATTTTTAAAATATTTATTTTTTAATATATATAAATGGATATCAATGGATAGATCTCGATGAGTAGAGAAATTTGATATATACATATCAATTTTTTAATGAACAGATCAAAAGATATATGGTTTTGAAGATTTGAAGGATATTATATATTGCGTGTATCGAGAATAAGTTATAAGTTGAATGTTAAGGATTCTTAACATTCAACTTATCCATTTTAAGTAGCCATAAGTTGGTTTCACTTATTTTGACAAACACCCCCAATAAGCACTTTTGAGTTTATAAGTCATAAGCTGCAACTTTAAGTTGCAGCCAAACAGGACCTAAGTAAGATGAGATAACTTAGGCTCTGTTTGGATTGCTGTTAAAAATTGTTGTGCTGTTAAAATAAGTGCTGTTGTGAAAATCCGATAACTGTTTGGTAATATTTTTGATATGTGCATGTTTTGGTGTATAATATAAAAAATCAATGTTTTTTGTGAGTTTTGATGTTGAAACCCGTAGTTGTTTCCCACAAAAGCTGAAAAGTAGCTTTTTTCAAAAGCATAGGGGGCCTGCTTTCTCTAAAAGCGGCTTTTAGCCGAAAGCGCTTTTCAGAAAAGCAGCTTTTAAATTTTACCAAACACTTTTTAAGCTGCTTTTCAGAAAAAAGCTGTTGTCTTAAATATTAAGAGCTTTTTTGTAGTTTCTTATTAAAAAAAATATTAAGAGCTTATTTTTTGTAGTTTCTTACCGATGAAAACATATACTCATTTATAAAATATATAAATCTAAAAAACAATAAATTTATGCCGAAATTAATTAATAAAAATATTTTATAATGCTACATTAATGAAAATACATTTGTACATGCCAGATTTTGTTCCAATAATTGAGCCAGAATTGCATCAGTGGGCAAGAAATTTCAAGAACCTAAGAAGTCATATTTTATGAGCTTACATTTCAGAATTCAAACAATGTAATTACACACACACAGTATTTGTATTTGACACCATAAATCCTTTGATTTAACTACTAATCTCCACCTGTCTATCTCAATTCGCCTACTAGGCAGCCCTTGTTAAATTTGTAAGTTTTAGAAATTTCTCCTCCTCTTTCCGAACTACCTTCTCCTGTATATATATATACCTATGCATTTGAGTAGACATTTTAAGAATAGCTAGGTTTTGAAGTTTGCATTATGAAGTTTTACTTATAACAACACTCTTATGCATTCCCACAAATAAGCTCTCTCTTCAATACATGTGCAAGAACAAATCTTGATTTTCATATTTAGGATCTACTCTTCTTTGGAGCACACATTCAAGTATGAAGAATCAAAATCAGGTTTTTACACCTAAGGTCTTTGGTCCTTCAATTCAAGGACTTGTGACAGTCCTGTATTATATCCTTTTCTTTGCTATAGGTTTAACTTTCGGAATTATTATAACCTTCCATTCCAAAAACTTCTCATTTAATCTACAATTAACACAGTTCTCCCTCTCCACTTCATCATTTTCACCTGCACCACCATTGTCGTTTTGGTCATCGTTAGCTAGTCATTCTAGTGTTAATACGACTCTCGAGAGTCGTATCGGATTACAAGAGTATTTGAAACCACCGAAGCTAATGCATGACATGAATGATGATGAATTGCTATGGAGGGCTTCCATGGCTCCTTATAGGAAGGAGTTTCCGGGTGCTAAACCAACACCGAAGATTGCTTTTATGTTCTTGATCAAAAATAATGTCTCGTTTGCACCTTTGTGGGAGAAGTTCTTCAAAGGCAGTGAAGGACTTTACTCGATTTATGTGCATTCTGATCCATCTTACAATCAGTCCGAATCCGAAAGTTCATTGTTTCGTGGTCGGAGAATCCCTAGCAAGGTAAATTTACGAACTAACTTTACTGATATTGATGCGTTACATATTCTACAACATGTAACTTCACTGATCATTCTACAAATATCCTTGTATTAATCATTGTTTGAACACAATCTTCTTGTCTTGATCTGTTAGTCATCTAACCATCTGTCTATGTCATAACTAACAAGTAAAATTGAATAATCAAAGGATGAAATCTAGGCAGATCATCAGGCCTCCAACCTATATCTTGTGATTTTACAAGAATAAAATAATGGTTAGATAAGACACGATACTAAAAAATCGTATATCTAATCCACAAGTCTACTGCATCAGCATGGTCCGAGATTTGATCTTCTAATTACATATAATCTGCAGTCTTAACCAGAATAGAATATAACAAATACTACTACAGGATCTTTATAGGCATTTACCTCGTGGGGGATAGCATCATAACATTTAAAATGTTGTGTAATCTTGGATAAATTATTGTTAATACATTGGTGGGGCGATTATAATTATTAATTGCATAACTGCCTTAAAGTTGGCATATCTAAGCTAAGTAGGCCAAGTAATAAGAATTCTTGGTGTAGTTCGGTGAACTCAAAATTAACAAACAAGTCATGAAATATGATTCGAGGGGGAAAGTCACATGGTAGGCTTGGTAGCTAAGCTAGCCAATGGTTGATAACAACTACCCGCAATTTCGCCAACCTACTTCAGAAAATCCTTACTCATTAGAACCTCTTTTTAGAAATTACAGTTTGTGTCGGCTTGTTTTACTCATTTATTTTTCACCAGAAAATCAGCATAGAACATTCTGTGGTCTACATGGCATCTAATACGTACAAAACATTTCATTTACATCGACACATACTTACGAGTAAAATATATCGGGTATTTTGGTTCGATAATGTTACATGGACCCCTTTTTGCTATTAGTCCATCGAAAACTCATTGCCTTAAAATTATAATGTTATTCAACATAATTCGGTATATCGTGGTTGTTCATTCATTCATTCTCAAATGCAGGTAGTAGAATGGGGAAACGCTAACATGATTGAAGCAGAGCGGCGTTTGCTAGCCAATGCACTTCTTGATTTTTCAAATAAGCGTTTTGTTCTGCTCTCTGAATCATGCATTCCTCTATACAATTTCTCCACCCTATATTCATATCTCATGAACTCCTCCCAGAACTTTGTCGAGGCCTATGATTTAAACCACCCTGTTGGACGTGGTCGCTATAGCCAAGACATGTACCCAGTTATAAAACTTGCAGACTGGAGAAAAGGGTCTCAGTGGTTTCAAATTGACCGTCTATTAGCCATTCAAGTGATCTCTGATACTACATACATTACTATGTTCCAAAAACATTGCAAGGGCTTGTGTTATTCTGATGAACATTACTTGCCTACATTAGTTAGCACTAAATATTGGAGGAGGAATTCGAACAGGACATTGACTTGGGTTAACTGGTCGAGAGGAGGGCCTCACCCGTCGAGGTACTCAGACACAGATGCAACCGAAGAGTTTCTGCAGAAGATGAGGACTGAGAAGCAATGCAAGTACAATGGTAATATAACCAATATTTGTTACATGTTTGCAAGGAAGTTTTCGCCAAGTGCTTTGGATAGGTTGCTGACACTTGCACCTACGGTTATGCATATAAAGACATGACCATAACTTTGAATTATATATTTACATGATTAGGGCACTGTAATTCCATAACTTGTACTTCATTATTATCAAACACTGGCCACTGCTAGTGGATCTTAGGAGTTGGCGAAAACATTCAGGGTAATGAATTTATATTTCTAATACACCCACAACAGATTGCATTTTATTAGTTCCAACTTCAAAGTATAGAAATCATACAATTATGATCAAGTAGGTATACATTGTTATGATCAAGTCATCAAGATGTCAACTTTCTAATGTCTTAAATAGAAGCTTTACTACTAGAAAAGTATAAAGCTGTTTTGCTTTGGATGATATGCTCTGAACTAGTATTTTTTTTCCCGTAACCCAGAAAGGTGATTGAGTTTAGCATCTGTGTTCATGCTGTATACTAGACATTTTTAATCAATCTTTACTCTGACTGTATCAACAAGATATCGGTTCAAATTCTGCCCAAATATTTTGGTCGAAAATGACTCTTCAACATGTCGCCGGGCATCATTACCCATATTCTCGGCCAACTGTGGCTCCCGTATAAATTTACTCATAGACAAAGAGAAAGCTTCAGGATTAGGGTCACAGAGGAACCCAGTAATACCATCCTTGATTGTCTCAACAGGGCCCCCACTGTTACAAGCAATGACTGGCTTTTGTGCTGCCATTGCCTCGAGAGGAACAATGCCAAAGTGTTCATCCTAAGCCCAAAGTACAGTTCTTCAGATTTTTTAACATACAAAACCTACTCTAGTTGATGCCAATATGAATATATATACATAAATCTACAGTACCTTTGGTGTATAAAGAACACACAGACATTCGGAGAGAAATGTGTTCCTTTCCGATGTAGAACAAGATGTGATGAATTTAACACGACCAGACACACCCTCTCTTTCGGCCAAAACTTTTAATTCCTCCAGGTATTCAACATTCTCTTTCAGGCGTCTGTCAAAGCCACCTGAAAAAAAGGGCATAAATATAACTCAATTATATTGCATACGCATCCCTGAACAGAAGCACTATTGGTGTATAATTCAGTTATTCCAGATACTTAAAGTGATTGTGAGGAAGCTATGGTAATTTACATCAAGGAATGCAATTTTGCAAAGCTGGTGACTCAAAGAAGCATGTTCTGGTCAGGCTGTCACTGATGGAATGAAATGTAAGGCGGAAGTTTGTTGAAAATAAATTATGCATATGCGAGACAGGGTAACCACATTAGGAGTTAAACTGCGAAAAACAAAAATTTGTTTTGATTAGTTTGAATACAAACAATCTACGCCAACAAGCTGAATTGTGAGGACTGCAGTTATGATAAGGTATAAGAAGCAATAAGCTTGAGCCATGACTTCATTTAGTCGTTCTAACAACCCACCCATCACACATGATGATATCGGGAAGACAAAAAGTTACCAACTTCTCCCAAGCAACAAAATATCTTCAATGTCCAAAAAAAAAACAATGCAACCTAAGGGTGATCATAATTTCATTTGGTCCGGATTAAAGGTCAAACCAAAATTAAACCTCAAGACATCAGTTTGTAAGAATTTTAACCCAACCACAATTACATGGTCCAGATCCGGATCAACAGGTTGATCGGTTTGAGACCCTTTAATCTGACAACATTTTTGTCAATATCATATTTTACAAAAAAATAACTTTAAATCTAAATTATGATTGAGAAAACAGTTTCAGATTTTAACAATTCATCTTAGATATCAAAATTAACATATTTAGAAGAAAACTCAGATAGTAAAATTAACAAAAGCCAAAGAGTATTGTCCATCTAAGATACTGATCAAAGTTAATAAGTGTTAATTTCCAAATTTTGGAGCAAGAGAGGATGTTTCAAGTGAAATAACAGACCAGCATCAATATTTATAGTATATAATAAAAACAAAAAATCTTCTGTAATGTGTACATATGCTGCGCGCGCATGAAGGTCAGGTTGGAATCAGTTTGGTTTAGACCGAAACAGTGACCAAATTAAACCGGGCGGTTTTTAAATACCTCAACCCAAACCACAGTTCGGTTAAAAATTGTTTTAGTTTGAACAGGTTGATCAACTCAACCCAATCCCTTATCACACCTAACGATAGGGCATGTATAAAATTTGTATAAGCGAGAAACTTGACTTTGAGAGTGGTGACACAAAAATATGGTGCATGTGTAACCTAGACAGATAGATAAATTGAACAGATCATAGATAGGATAGTAGGTAATGATGTCTGATCTCAAGCTGTAATGTGTCATAGACTTGCCTGCAATGGTTAATGTAGCATCAGCCAAATTATGTCCTTGTAGAACATTTTCTTCATCTTTACAAAGAATTGAAAATGCAGAAATAGCCAAAGCTATGTTCTTTTTCCTTTCAAATCGATTAATGGAAAGAAAATTCAACCTGAAAAAGATTAGCAAGTATGTTTGATTTTTACTTAAAAAGACAGGGTTGCTCAAACAAGAGAATAAAATTTGCATTACTAAATAATCCATAGAACTTGGATGTACCAAGAGAAAAAAAAATGTTTTACTTGAAAGCATTGGGTTTATCAAACTGCTCCACATTTACTGCTGGATAAAGCACAGCTGGTCTAACTGCTTGTGAATCAAGATTCTTGAATGTCTTTGCAAAAGTTGTTGCAGTAAACTGGCTGTTAACCAGAATTAAATCTGCCATTCCTGTACTTTTACCAAGCAATTTAAATAAGATATAAAACATGTTATGAATAGCACTTTAGTGGCAGATGATTCACATGGAAGTTACAAAGTTTACAACACCTGTTGTTACTTCCTCTACAAAATCTATAGGCTTTCGATATACCCTCCTCAGAGAAGTTGTATGTTGAGCTAACAACAAATCGGGAAAATGGCAATAAAATACAACCTGTATACGTCATGGGTAATATGAACATGCGTGAGTTCACAGTCATGGACAACTGGAAAATGAGGATGCATATCGAATCGGAAAGGAAATATTTAATAATGTGCATAAGCACAAAAGAGCAACACTTATAATCAGATATATTGACAACACGATACCAAAAATCTGAAAACAAAGTTACACACTACTTTAACAACATTGAAATCAACATCGTAGGCTTAAAAAAACTATCCTTATAACCTAACAATATCTGCTAATCCCTTCACAACATCTGTTTTAAAAGCAGACATACATAAATCCATTCTTTTAGTTCCAAAGTTACAGATATGTTTCATTTATAAAACTATAAAGTCATCTCTTCGTAACAACAGGTCGAAGGTTCAAAACTGTTGTACCTCCAAAACAAAATATAAAGAACCACAATCGAAATGAAACCAATCAAGATATTCTAAGCCTGTCAACTACAGTATTTGCAATTGAAGTAGTCTTTTTATTTTATTTTATTTTTGACATTTAATTACCAGTTCCAAAAAAATATATGCTTTAAACAAAACTCTGAAATAATCTACTTGATACATTCAAACAAGTAAATGGATTGAAAAATATGCTATTAAAATTAAATGTTTCACAAGTAACTTATCTTGATAATTGAAAAATTACCTTTGAAGACCTTTTCAACTTCATCAGTGGAATGACTACAGAGACCTGATCGACGAGTACTACGTCAAAGGATTTCCACATAAACAACATGCAGAGGGCAACAAATATGCAGCGAAGATATGCGCACAATGCATGAAAATGCTGAAAGATATGTCGGGGCAGGAAAGAACCATATACTGTAACAGGAAAAGTACCTGGACAATTTTCATAAACAGGTATATCAAAATCTGATAGATATATGCAAAAGCAGATGAATAGTCATTTCTATCACCATGTGAAGTAAAAATTATTTATAATTCTCACCTGAAAGAGTCTCCTCAAAACATCGATTTTTATCATGGTGCGCCGTATATATATGAACATTATGGCCATGTGATGCAAGTTCTACAGCAGCGTCAACAATTAACCTTTCAGCTCCACCTACTCATCATGTCAAGTTAGAAACAGACCTTCTGGTAAAATAATAATAACACGAGATAACAGATCAAACATAACCAGTAACTTTGAACACGGGAAAAGCAGCAATAACCTTTACATGCGCAAAAACATATAAAGCACAATATCATCTAGGTTTTATTTGACTGTGTATATTTGAGTATGCAGTTTGAACTGAACATTAACCAATGAGAAGCAACGTCTTATCCTCTTCAACCTTCAAGTCTAGTTATTAGTAGAAAAAGACGAGAAACATGTTTTCTTCTTCAAGTGTTTTTGCTTGTGTAAAATGAGGACAAACACACATCTCTAACCAGTGGTATTATAAGTTAAATTCCACCAACTTATATATTCTTGTACAATTTTGCAACTTTGGTCACATATACACACAAGTTTTAATTAAAATTAAACTGAAGAAGACATTGATAAGGTGAAAGTGCAGAAGCTATACCAGATCTGCCTTCAACAGACAAAACAATACGAGATTGTCAGCTCAAACTACACAACAATCAAATATAATGATGTAACATATCTACTCATATATACAGAAACTATGTATACACACAAGCGCGCGCACACACACAGGTATGTTACTTAAAACCGAGAATTACCAATTCCAAGATCGGGATGTATGATGCCGATGTTTAACTTTAATCCACCCTTTTTCTCCATCACCTCCTTCCCTGGATCAGTGGCGAACTACAATTAGATAAAGGATTATAATTCACAGTGGCAAACATGTCCTAAATCTCTCACAAAAATCTTTGGAAAATAAAACAATGAAAATACCATTATTATTGTTTTCAGGATGAGAAGTTACTACTTCGATCACTAGTAAACACTTCAATACAACTTTTACCACAATACAGACTACTATGAAGTTAAAAGTAACTTTTTTAAATAATACACACATACACATATAGCAGATTAAGACTTTCATTAAATGTTTTTATTTTTATAGGAATGATTTTCCATTAGAATATCATAAGATATCTCAAGTATAATCATAAATCTTAAAATTATAGTCCCTATGTAATATTTGTGATTATTTAGAAAAAGAAAAGTACAGACATCTACTAAATCAAGAGTATACTTCACTAATTCAGTTCAAATAATGTGTTCAGTTCAGCTACAACTTTTGTCAAGTTAACTAGCACGAGCATAATTGTAGTCCTATTAACTTAACTGTGTAAAGCCCAGTTACTTGTTTGATTTCCATAACACTGTTCATGAACAACTCAAGGAAAACGAGTGGAAAAAAAAACCCAAAAAGGGCACTTCTTTATTAAGCCGAAGTATTCCGAATGCAATAAAGATGAACTGCTTGGGGTACTATGCTAGTAAGTGAACAAGTAAAGATAAAGCAATTTAAGGATGAGAAGGAGAAAGCTTATCTACAAGGCTTAACCTAGCTATTACCCCTTGCCTTGTTGTAATAACTACAAGCCTATCTCCAGGATGGTCTGCGAGTATTTAAATTTCCGCAATAGACCATTATTTATAATTTCAAGGACCCAAATCAAATGATCATTATATTACCATAGGCCCCTTTTACGAGTTGCGGATCACATTTAACACACGTTTTGAACAAATCACCCTTTTTAAGACACTACATAATTCTCAGAGAACTTTCATCAAACACTTGCCAGGCATTAATCAAACACACACTTGTTCAAGCAAAACACCTTCCCAATAAAACATACTAAAATTACCCATTACTAATTAACAAACAATCAACAACAAATCAACACATAAAATATATTATTCTTTCAAAAAAAACACACACATAAATATATTATTACAACTAAATAGCTTCACAATTTAGAGAGAAAAATAAAGAAAAAATAGTGAGCAATTACCTAGAGAGCTAAAGCAGTAGAAAACAATGGGCCTATAGTTGTGATTTGCTTGAGATGGCAATTCTTTTTGTTTATATAAACATGTATGTATATATCTGGGAAGTTGATGAACAAAATTTGAGTCAGCTAACAGGAGAAAGGGGGAAAGAGATTATAGTTTGGAAATAGTTTTTTTTTTTCTTTGTTTAGAAAAGCGTTATTACTTTTTAAATGATTTTTTATCCAGATACTAATTATACACTTTTCATTTTGGGATGTCCCTCTCATTTCTATACATTCCAAAAATAGTAACTTATAATAATATAAAACACTATTACACCCACTACTTTCTTCATTATCTCTATTCTATAATAATATAAAATACTATTACATCCCCTACTTTCTTCCACTATCTCAAATTTATTATTAAATATTGATAGGTCACACCACTTTACCCATTTTCATCTAACTTTAGTCATTTTTTATATCTTTTCTTAGTCTCCGTGTCCAATTTTTATGTATAGAACCTGGAGGGACGGTGGGAGTAGAAAATAGAGAGTGTATTAATATTTAATACATAAATTTTTATTTTAAACTGAAAAATGCACTAGCCAATGGGCCTTTTCATTTCAACGAACCAACGTTTTGTTTTGCTCTATGAAACTGGCATTTCTGCATACAATTGTTCCAACATTTTGTTATTGTATGTGAACTCCTCTTAGAACTTTGTCGAGATCACAGTTACAGCGGGCAATCTTGAATATGCCTCGGGGAAAGTAATGCACCTGGCCTAGATGGATAATAAGGAAAGATTCTCTCACCGAAAAAAAATAAATGAAAGAATTACCAGTGCCCGATCGAAATGTCACTTCCTTGCCTTAGGGCAGCTTACTATATAAGGACCAGGTTGCAACTAGCCCTGCCTTGGTTCCACCCCTGTAAGCAAGAAAGCTCTCCCAACCAGGGGATATTTCCAAGATTCTAACTCTCAGGTGGTTCTTGAAAACATTTTGAAGCCTATATGATTTACTCGTCTACGTAACCTAGTTCGATGTGGTAGATGTAGACAACAAATGTACTCAGCGTTAGGACTTAACTAAGAGAGAAAACGGTCATACTTCTAATGAAGAGCGTACAGGGACGGACCTACGTCTGGGCTGAAATTTTTTCAATAACTTTTCTAAATTTACTAGGTAACGACAGGTTTTATACAAAATTTTGTATGTTCCAATAACTTACTATTTTGTTGGATTTTTGAATACTTCTTTAAAGAAAAAATTGTCGGATTGTAATTATTTTTTGATTTTTTAAAAATAAAAAACTATAAAAAAAAAAGACATCTTTTTTGAATTACAACCTGAATCAGCCATTAAACTTGATGAAACCAGAGAGGACAGGTCCGAGGTCCCTCCCCTGGATAGTACGATCAGCAAGAGCCATAGCATCTCAAGCAAGGTGATGCGCCACCTTGTTAGCAAATAGTAGTTTTACAAAGAAAAGCTGGACATAGCCTACCTGGTGAAATAAGAAATAAGAATAGAGAGCTTATAATAGCACATCCCTCGACACCCGTAAGTCAAGTTCGTTTGCATCAATTATAATAAGGAAGAAAATTTACAGAATACAGCTACTACGGGTGAAAGATGTCGGAAAAAATGTAACATATACACGTAACGGATATAAATGGACAAACCTTAGATTCCATAAACAAATAGAAATGGACAAACTTTGCAAAGTAATACTGGCCAGGGTTTGCCACTTGCTCACATGCTTGAATAGTTGAAACTTGAAAGGAATCAATATAAGATTAACATGTCTTAAATAAAGATTACGAGTAAAAGAAGTTACTGCATGCCGTTACAGATGAAACTAACGACGTGGTAGTTTAAGAAAAGATTTACAGCACCTAATTAGATAAACTAACTACAAATTACTGTTTCTGTCTATATTCTCATTGACTAGCTCCTCCGCAATTATCATCTGAGGCAGATACAGCTGGTGAGTCCTCAGAAGCAGAATCATGAGACGGAGAGACCTCAACCCCTCGAATCTCCTCTATCATTTTCACCACTTGGCTCATCGTTGGGCGTTGATCTGGAGAGGCCGATGTACACGCCATTGCAATCTGCAACAATCCGACCATCTCTTCCTCTATATTCTTATATCTCATCAACTCCAAATCAAACACCTCTGCTGTCCACTCTTCCCTTACCACTGATTGCACCCATCGTGGCAAATCTATTCCCCCGCCGTCTACCACCGTGGACGGGCACTTTCCTGTGAGCAGTTCCAGCAACAGTACCCCAAAAGAGTAAACGTCAGACTTCTGGGTAAATTTTCGGCCACTGTCAGTTGGTGACTCTGGTGCACGGTAGCCATTTGATCGTGGGGCAACAGAAGTTGCGAAAAGAGATAGACCAAAGTCAGAAACGCGAGTATTGCCAGAGCTGTCAAAGAGAATGTTGGTGGATTTGATGTTGCCGTGGGTGAGTCTGAGGGACCTGCAAGAGTTGTGGATGAAGAGTATACCACGAGCTGACCCGGCTGCAATTTTTAGCCTTGTTACCCAGTCTAGTGGCGCTCGCCCTGGTCCTCTGTTACCTGTCAGATAAATAATGGAGCCAAGTTCAGAAGCAATTAAACACAAATATATATATGATAGATACATTTGCCAAAGCTGAACAGTAGTAATTTGAAGATTAACAGTAGTTTAACAGAAACAAGTAAATCTTGAAAAGAACTTTAGACTAAATTATTGCAAACAAGAGTTGTTTTTTAGTATTCCGCATATTATCAGATGGAAGAAGCAAGGAGTAAACATTGCATTGCATTCTGTGACGGTGCAGACTGAAGAATACAAAAAATTATTTCAGTCGAATGTCGTAAAAAAACAGGATGATGACAACATAGATTGATAAAAATAACTAAGATTGGTGCATATGATAGCAATGATAATAAGGGATCATGCCACAATACAAAAATTAATAGCAGGGCATGCTTAGCTTAGGTAACATGGGATCAAAAAGTAGAGAAAAGATAATAGTAAAAAACATAGATGCCATCAGAATAATTATTAAAATCATGTTACTTTTCTTAATCCAAACACATACAATCTTCTTGCCCATAATTCTTGTGTACTAGACTACAAGCAAATCGCTTTTGTCATGTGTGAGTAGTGTGAGTGTGAGTACTTGACACTAAATACCTTGATTAAGCACTAACTAATTCTGGTGGATCTTAAGAGTTACACGTGAAAAGAATCATGGGAAGATATTACATATCTAATACTCCACCTAATTAGTTCAAGTACGCAATGTGAATTCCATATTCATTTAGAATCTGTGAATCATACAAGTATAGGAATCAGACAAGTCGAATGAAGCATAATATACATCTTGCTGAATAAAATAAACTATTAATTAAGTATCATGAGATGCATTATACTGGCAAATGATTATCAAGAATTTTAAAGATAAAACGATAACTTCAAATCAGACCTCTCTACTCATCGGACTTACTACTACCTTGCTAGAGAAGGGTAATTTCCACTCCCCATAACTTACTACACCTTACCAGACCTTGTTTACAGTATTTCCAAATGGGATATGCAAGTAAATGGTATGTTCAGTTGCAACTTGGTATATATAGGAAACAGATCACCGTAATTACTTATACGAGGATGACAAGTTTGATACAGACAAATGGTTAAAGCCTACAAACAAACTAATCAGTTTAATCAATAAAACGGAAAACTAGGCCCAAGAACTACAACTACAAACTTAACAATAAAATCTATCAAATTTCAGGCCAATGTGAATAAGAATAAAGTGAAAACATACCATGTAAAAGCCAAAACAAGTTCCCATTAGGCATGTAATCATAAACCAACAGCTTCTCATCCCTCGCAAAATAATAAGCCTTCAAACTCACCAAATTCTCATGTCTCAACCTTCCCAACACTTCCATATGTTGCTCAAACTCCCTCTTCCCACCACTACCTCCACCCGCCTCCTTTAACCTCTTCACCGCAACCACATTCCCATCATCAAGCACAGCCTTATACGCCGTCCCAAACCCTCCTTTCCCCAACATTTCCGCAGAAGCTCTCAACAAATCCTCCAGCTCAAACCTATTAACCCCTTCAAAAAACACCATTTTTCCTCTCTCAAACCCGGGCTGACCCGTAGGATATGGACTCGTTGAATACACAATTTTCTCCCCTTCTACAATTTGCGCAGACCCGACTCCATTCCCACTCTTCCGGGTCCAAAAATAGCAATACAAAAGCAATGACACTACAGCTAAAACAATCACATCAGCTATTATAATAGCCACTATAGCAAAAGGGCTTATTTTACTACCCCCACCATGCCCATCACCCCCCGATTTTATAGAGGCAACTTCCGTTTTCGGTAATGACGTCGGAGAAGACGAAACAATCACAGGTGGTACAGAACCCGACCCCGACAAACCGGGTCGGGTTCCGGGTATGACACCGGGTCGGGTCGGGTCATTAGAACAGTTTTTCAATGGGGGGCCACATAAACCCAAATTTCCGGCAAACGCTGTCGCCGGAAAATCCGACAAAAAACCCGGAATTAATCCGGTGAGATTGTTGCCGGAAACGTTAAATTCTTGGAGACTCGGCAGTTTAATGCCGGAGATATCGCCGGAGAAGCTATTTCCTTCTACCCGGAGAGTGAGAAGATGAATAAGACCATTAACACTCAACGGAATCTCCCCGGAGAGATTATTAAACGACAAATCAAGCCGGAAAAGCCTACCTAAACCCACCGGAAACCCGCCGGAAAACTGATTATTCGACAAAAACAAAAGCTTCAAAGCAGTAAGATTAGAAAGATCAGGAATGGGTCCTGAAAATTTATTCCCTTTAAGACTCATGACTCGGAGATGACTCAGTGAAGTGAGTTTCTCGAAATTTCCGGTGAGTTGCATATCCTCAAGAACGAGTCGAGAAACACGGTTATCGAGGCAAGAAATGCCGACCCATTTGGCACAAGGGTCGGTTTGGTTAGTCCATGTAGTGAGCTTAGTGTTGTATGTATCAGCAGATGATTTGAATGAGAGGAGAGAGTGTGTTTCTTGTGGGTTTAAGAGAGAGTGTAGAGGTGTGAAGTGGAGGAGAATGAGTGTGAGGAGGAGTGTCAAATGGGGTTTTGCGTTCGGCATTGTTGAGAGAGAGAGAGAGAGAGAGAGAGAGAGGTTTTGAGGGATATGAAATGGTGGAGAGAGAGAGATGAATATGGAAAAGAAGGTAACTGTGTGATTTTAAGTAAGTTTGTGTGTAGTCTCATAAATGGCTGTGTCGTGGTTTGTGCGTAAAATTTATGACGGTCTTAAAAAATCTTCGAGATTTCGTTTTGATTTTTTTTTTTTCATTTCGTTTTATAGAGGCAACAAAAAAAATGTGAGTTGGCAAAACAAAAATGTGAAAATGGCTGCGATTTAAATTATTCCCTTTTCTTGTTAAGAATGTTTGAGATGGAGATGATGTTCTTTGACTTAAAATGGGATTTTTAGCAAAGATATCGATATAAAGGAACGATAATATTATATATTTACGGATGATATCTATCATACATAATTTGTGTTTGATAATGTAAATCGCTCAATTATACAGCTGTAAAATATTATGCACAACCGCCTTTGCAATCCGTTACTCTTTTTTTGTATGGATGCAGATTTTATTCTTCTTATGGGTACTCTTTTGGTCAAAAGAATTAAAAGTCTAAAAGTAATGAAGCATATACATATAAATGACTAATTAAATTAGTGATTGAATCTGATAATCGGTTTTATAAAATAGTAGTACGGTATAGTGTTTTTTAATTTGTGTGAATGGTTGATGTGACAGTATAGTGTTTTTTAATTTGTGTGAATGTAGGGGATCCATTTATTATTACAATCAATTAAAATCCGTCATATGTATTTTTTAACTTTTTTTGTACGTATTTTAGGACCTCTAATATTATTTTTTATAAAAACGGTGTTATTTTCATTGACGACACAAGAGTAGAGGTAATTAATTCATTGTCGAGACTGGTAAAATATTCAAGTACGAGTCAACCGCTCGATATTCTTTACATCAAACGCTAGGGTTATCCCTTAGGAGTAGGAGAGTACTCCTATCATTCTGCTAGTTTCATTTATGTTTGTACGTGATGACCGTTTGAGTGGTAACGTATATTTGCGCGCACACAAGGCCAATCATCAAATCTGCTCAAAAGAAGCGAAAGTAAAGCCGGGAGCCTCGGAGCTGCTGGACATAAGCTCGTGTTTGCAATTAATACATTTTTTTTTTAAAAGCTTTTAACATTTTTTTTATTCTAGTAACTTATTCAATGTCAGACTTTTTAATATCATAACTTGCTAATTTTGTAACATGAAGTTGATCTCCTGAAATT
The DNA here is from genome assembly GCA_030848705.1 of Heracleum sosnowskyi. Classification (NCBI taxonomy): domain Eukaryota; kingdom Viridiplantae; phylum Streptophyta; class Magnoliopsida; order Apiales; family Apiaceae; genus Heracleum; species Heracleum sosnowskyi. Next base: position 10,062,607 of record CM061238.1, read on the forward strand.
TTTCAGGATAACAAGGCTTTTTGGTATAAATTTTTAACAATAATTTTGTAAATATTTATAATATTCTGAATTTATAATAGCACCCTCATATTATATATGAAATTTGAGTATAATTTACGTAATTTATGTGAGGTTAACTTTAAGATTTTCGGTCTCTTAAAATATTTAAATGCACATTTTTTTGTATTTATCCAAGTATGAATTGCAAATAAATTAAACTAAATCAAGACAAGCGAAACATCTAACAAGCTGAGCTCAAACTTATATATGAACAGTTTGATTCGTTAACGGTTAACAACACTAGTTAAGATTACTTCACGGCGTGCATATTAAAACTCACCTCTTTTTAGCATTTTCGTTTTAGTTAAATTCTAAAAAAAAATCTTGAATTAATACGTCTATGGCCACCTACACCACAGTCCACACTAAGTGATCGGTCCTGAAATTGATACATGACGTGGCTCACTGCCCCACTAAATGGGCAACCTAGATATAATTATAGGTGCTCACGGAAGAAAATTCAATATAATTTATAACTCCAAGAAGATGTATTTTATATGAACAATGCTAGAGTTATCGAATTGGATATCGAAATTTGGTATTCAATGTTATGTGTTATATTCTGATTGATTAATAATAATGGACCACTCTGCATTCACATTAATTCTACCAATAAAATCATTCGAAATTGTCACGTCATCAAAGTCATATCATTCGGTACTAGATTTCGGTAACCAATTCGATACCTGCATTACTCATTTTATATTAGAATTCCCCTTTTTGGTTTTCTTAATATTTGGTAGCTATGGTACAATAATCCAACCATTTGAAGTAACTGTTTTATAAACTTATTTACTACAATAGTACGAAAGCTGATGTTTGTTGTTACAGGTAGGGCTGAGCAAAACCGAACCGAAACCGAAAAACCGATCTGAACCGAAATATTTCGGTTCGGTTTGGATTGATTTTTTTTTAATATTTCGGTTATTTCGGTTTTTCTGATTAAACCGAAACAAAATCGGTTCGGTTCGGTTTTCAGAATATCGGTTCGGTTAAAAACCGAAAAACCGAAATTTAATTATATGCTTTTAAAAATTATATATGTACTAGCTTAAAACTCGTGCGATGCACGGATTGTTTGTAATAAATATTATTTTTATGTTTTAATAAGTATTAATATAAATAAGTAAGGATTTGTCCATAATATTTTTGAAAAAGAAGGCATTGTAGAAATGAAAAATAGAAAAATTAATATGTTGTAGTTAAAAAAAAGTGATTGCTCGTGATTTTTTTAGAGAAAATGGAGATTTTGTTTGAAAAAATAGAAAAAAATAATGTATTTTATCTAAAAAGGTAATTGGTTATAAATGATGTTATTGTTTAATAATAATTAATAATTTTTTTAAAAATTATTTTGAAATTTCGGTTTTTTTATAACCGAACCGAAAAACCGAATTATTTCGGTTCGGTTTTCGGTTCGGTTTTAGTGAAACTTCGGTTCGGTTTCAAAAAAAAACATTTCGGATTTTCGGTTTTTCTAATTTTATTTAAAAGGGAAAATGAATCTTTTTATCACTGAACTTTATATACTTTTAGAAACCAACCACTCAACTATAAACTTTTAGAAACCAACCACTGAACTATAAATTTATTTGTTTATATCACTAACGTTACTCTCGAATTTCAAAATTAGCATTCCGTTAAAAAATCAGTCACGAAATGCTTAATTGATTCTAGATTGGTGCTTGAACCCTAGTTTGTATTGAGCCACAATCTGAACATTCGTTGGCCAATCATTTAACGGAATGCTAATTTTGAAATTCGAGAGTAACGTTAGTGATATAAACAAATAAGTTTATAGTTCAGTAGTTGGTTTCTAAACGTTTATAGTTCAATGATTGGTTTCTAAAAGTATGTAAAGTTCAATAATAAAAAAATTCATTTTCCCTATTTAAAACCACAACTTATATGGAGTTGCTCTGGACTCTACTAGTATACAAACACAACAAGCTTGATGTACATTGAAAGCTTGAAGTTGATGATTGGACGGGCTATTATGCACACCGCACACATATTATATGAACGAACGGTCAAAATCTGAAAGCTTTGCTTTCCTGAAACTGGAAAAGGAAGAAAGCGTGGTCCATCTACATATATTTGTCGAATTGCACAAACATACAATAACTAATCATTCCCTTCATTATTCTATAGCGACAATCTATAAAATTGCAATTAGGTTTAAACCACATTATCAGTTGTTAATTGAGATATTATTAGAAGTAGTTTCAACAATTTATCCAGAATAAATATGACTTTTTGGGTTACTTTTGACTCTTTAGTGGTGTGGTAGGGTGACCTTGAGTATCCAATTTCATTAGTCATTTTTTAATCAATTTCAGAAGAATACTACTCCTTCTATTTTTTATTTATTTTGCATTTCAACTTTTGACACACATTTCTAGTTACTTTGATTTATTATAAAAGTAATTGTTTTTTATTAATCTTTATTGTGAATTAGAATTTTTATTCTGAATTTCTATTTACATAATTTTTTTTAAAATTAAATTGTAATTATACAATCAAATACCTAAAATATGCATAAGAAACAAAGGGTCAAATGAAAAAAAAGCAGAGGGAGCAATACTAATACAGTAATACTTGACGCTTTACGAGAAAATTAAGAAACAGCTTTTGACCATGGACATGAGAAAAAAGGGGTGTAGCGGGAGCCTGAGATGCGCGCCAAAACTTTAGTTGGGATCCGCACTCTTTTACAGTTGTATGGCTCAAATTTTCAAGCGGATGAATCTTGATTTTATTTTTCATTATATCCATTTCTAAAATTTTATAACCCAGCTTAGTACCAAAACGAATTGCATTAGTTAATATTCTCTCCGTTTCAATATATTTATTTGTTTTTAAATTAGTTGTCCATTTGTCATTTTAATGTCAATTTTAAAAACTATACTTTAATTTATATTTTCAAGACTAAATCTAAACCATATATAATTTTTTAGTCTTTAATTTATATTTTCAAGACTAACTCTACATCATAAACACTTATTGAATCAATATAGTCAATGCAATAAATATGAATGTAAATGTAATTTTGTTATCAATGTTATGATTTCTTAATATACGTAATTTTTTTAAAAGTGGTGGACAAGTATTTTGAAACGGAGGTTGTATCGTAATTGTTGCAAACTTGAGTGGTTCTGGAAACAAACCCAAATTTCAGCTGACTTAATGACTTTTAAATAAAATATTATCACTATAAAATATCATCAACTTATTAGTTAAAATAAGAAATTGAATAATTTTGTTTAAAAAAAAAGAAATTGAATAATTTTGTTTAAAAAAAAAGAAATTGAATAATTTTGTTTAAAAAAAAGAAATTGAATAATTAGAATAATTATTTGCCCGGGCCACAAGGCTGAGCCAGCACCAGTCTCTTTCAATTTCCAAATGACTGAGTTTGGTTAAAGTCCGTTCTTCTGATAAATTAAAGTCTGTTGGAGTATGAGTTTAGGGTTTTGTCCTAGACTCCTAGTGCTGAATGAGTTTTTGGTCCTAACTCGTAAGCCCATGTGTTCTTGTTTTGGGCGCCCAAATATAATTCTGCTTTTCAGAAAGTAAAAAAAAACATTGGTCAGATATGTCATATGTTTCAATATCCACGAGCAAAAGTAGGCAGAGAAATTCTGCTTTTGTACTATGCTCTTTTTAACTTTTGAAAATATTTACAAAAGTGCTGGTATTAACAGAATTTAATTAAATGCGACTTTCTTTCACGTTTTTTTAAAAAAAAATCGAAATTATATTCAGTTGTATAGTTGATTTTAATCCCATGCTATTTTTTTTTGACAAATTTAAAGCAAATTTCATTAACGAGAAAAAGAACTTGACTGGACAAACCCTCAACCGGCTATGTAATCAGGTTGAAAAACAAATAAATGAACTAAACAATTAGCCGCTTTTCCAGATCGCTTAACATATAGAATACAAATATTTTTTGAGCAAAAAAAGATTACAATAACTTCCCGAAAAATCCAACCTACATCATCCCTAAAACCAGTAGCATCACAATTGACCTTGACACGATTAATTTCGGTTGTTCAGAAGTTTTAGTTGCACCAACTGAAATTGAAGGGACAGATACCCTCATAATATGAACAATCTTCCGTTGTAAAAGGTGAGTTTTTCGATTTCCACCGTCGATCCAGCCTCGATGCAAGCTTTCCAGATCCTCAAAACACCTATTGAATCATTCTCACAGAGACAAAATAACAAACCAAAAGTACCAAAACCATATCAAACACTCCAAAAAAAGGACAAACAAACACCCAAAATATTGGGTACAACATCAATCCTTACAAATAAGGATGATTATTGAAGAAAATAAGAATTATGGTGATTAGATAAAAGAAAGGGATACGAAAGTGAATTTGTGAGAAGAAAAAAGTTTTATTGATGAAGAAAAATGATAAATATATTAAGACGGTTAGTTAGAATCGGGATCGACTCTCGTTGAGAGAGTTTTGTGAGGAGTTTTAAGTAAAGACTGTACCTTTCATTAATCGCATGCCGTTTAATTTGGATGTATAGTTACATTTTCGTAAAAAAAGTTTTAAAATTAAGTTCTATAAAGATTAAATTAAGAAAAACAATTTTGTACAAAAGTATTCAAAAATGTCATATTTTTTGAAAAATCTGTTTTAGTGAAATTAGAAAAGAACCATTTAGTAAAAAGAAAATAAAATAAAAAAGAACATTGGCAAAACGCCTCTAGTGTGTCCGAATCCGAATAAGCAGGGTTATAAACAAACAGAGTCGAGCTGAGTTTTGTCCGAATCGGGTCGAGTTTGATTTTTATTTCAAACGAACAGAGTCGAGCCGAGATTTCTAATCGAACGAAAAGTGATGTTCAAGATCGGCTCGTTAATAAACGAGTAGAACACGAGTTTGTTCACGAACATTTCGAGTGGAGCCGAACACAAACCGAACTCGAATCGAGTCGAGTTGTTCACTTATAGTTCATACTTTTATACTCAACCAAATCCAAAATTTTAAAATTACTTACTCGATTTACAGTCTCACGCCTAAAATCACATCTTAAGAATACACGATTATGTTTGAATTTCAATACTAAAAGTTAATTTATTTTCTTCTAATAATCATATTAGATTAATATTTGTATTTATGAGTAATCATACCTTACTCACTTCACCTAATAATAATAGTTAAAATAAAACAATTTTATCACTAACTTATAGTCTCTCTAAGAGCCTCTTTATCTTGGCTCTTAACTTAAAATTTGAGGAGGTTTACAACTTTTTTTTCTCGAACATACTCTTATTAACCTTAAATTCACTAAAAGTCTCATCTTTCTCATCAATTTTAAGAGGTACAAGCCACTTTTAAATAATATTATATAATAAATTAATAAGACAAACTCTCTTTCTCTATTCACTTTTTTTGTAATTTTATGAATGCAACTTATAAATTTTAATAATGAAAAACTAATTTGGATTGGATATAAAGAGTTTACCTTTTGGTAGTACGTTGATATTATACCTTTTAGATATAACAAATACAATTCCCTATTCAACCACAAAATAACTAAAATAGATCGTAATTAAGTTTTATTTAACATATTCAAATGGTTAAGGATATTATGAAATTCACAAATTTATAATTAGTTAAACGAATCGAGCCGAATTTAACAAGTTCGAGCCGAGTTCGAGCCGATCCCGAGCAAAACGAACCGAGTTCGAGTCGAACATGTGTAAAGCTCGGCTCGAGCTCATTTACTAACCGAACACATTTTCATGTTAAGCTCATGTTCATTTAGTAAACAAACCGAGCCGAATTCATGTAAAAGGAGTCGAACTCGAGTTTTGTTCACGAACAACTTTATTCGCTTACGGCCCTACGAATAAGGATCCAAATTGTGCTTACACGCACCAACATATCACCTCGGTAGTCGATACAAACACAACAACTAATCACATTGAAGATAAGAATGGGCACCCTACCCGTGTCATTCACACGTTATCCAAGTTACATCTAATCTAACCTCTTCACCATGTAATAACAAAACCGATCTAAACCTCGATTAAATTCTTAATACTCCCTCCTTCTCATTAATTAGTTTGTTAACGTTTGAAAGGAAAGAGTCGTATTTTAAGTTTTTTTTATAAAATATAGTTTTATTATTTATTTTTAATATATTTTTTGAATAAAAATTCAAATATTTAATTTTTATTCAGAAGAAAAAATAATTTAAAATAATTAATGGAACTATACTTTGCCGAGCCTTCTCTTCCAAATGTTAACTTCGTGTTGGGACGGTGAGAGTAATTCACAAAATTTATCATATTTAATAATAATATAATAAATTTGTAACTAAAATATTCTACTTATTTAAAAAAAAAAACTAATTAAAACATATAACAGGAAAAAAGTATTTAAAAAATTTAAATGATTACAATATTTAATAATTCAAAATAATTGTAGAAAAATAAGTTTCCTTTCTTCTTCGCCTAGCCTTCCATTTATTCATAGACTGCTTCTGTCTCTCACCTTCCTTTCTTATCATCATCCTTCTTCAATTCCCCTGCAATTTTCATTTCCTATACACACACCTATACATACAACTCTCATTCCTTACATACATTTATAAAATTATTAATTAAATTATACACACATAAACAAATTGAAAAATTCCATAAATTTTCAAAATCTGCTAGGGTTTATTAACAAATTCATCATTAATCATACATATATTAATTGTATACATATGCAAGGTTTTTAATCAATCAATTCATAATTTATAATTCGAATTGTTGTTTTGATTTATATTGTATTTGTGTGATAATATAATTTTGTAATTAGGGTTTATAGGAGGTTGAAATTAGGGGAAAAGATGTTGGGAGCTGGGTTGCAATTTGGGCGGAAACGAGGAGAAGATCGATTTTACAACCCGGCGAAGGCTCGTTCGACACGGAGAGGTCAATTGAATCAGGATCATTTGAGGAGAGCTCTTAGTGATGTTACTGCTAGTCAATCGAAAGCTTCGGTGAATTTGAAAGAGCAGGAGATTGTTAAGGAGGTGGTGGTGCCTTTAGAGCCGGTTGTGTCTCCGTTGTGTAATTTAGAACGGTTTCTCGACTCGGTTATTCCGTCTGTTCCTGCTCAGTATCCGTCTAAGGTTTCTAAGTAGTATTGGAAATGTTTAAGTTTTCGTAGTTCAAGTATAAGTGATTATTCATGATGGAAATGTTTATTGTGTAATTGGTGATTTAAATGTGAAATGTCGGTTTGGTAGTGGTGTTGAATGATTAAGTGAATATGTTTATTTGTGATCGAAATGTTTACTGTACAATTGGTAATTTTATTTTGTTGATTGAAATGTTTATTGTATAATTGGTAATATAAGTATGTAATGTCGGGTTGTTACTACTTACTAGTATCGAAATGTTTAAGTGAATATATTCATAATTGATATGTTTATTCTAAATTTGGGGATACAAATGTTGGTGGATGTTTGAGTGGATAAATTCGTGGTCGAAATGTTTAATGTAATATTTGTAATTTGATGTTAGTGTGTGATGCGATTAATTGTGTTTTAATGTAGAGAATGTCGAAGATACGGAGGGATTGTGAAGGGGAATTAAAGCCGTTTTTCTTGCTTAGTGATTTGTGGGAGTCATTCAAGGAGTGGAGTGCTTATGGTGCTGGTGTTCCATTGTTACTTAATGATACCGAGTCTGTGGTTCAGTATTATGTTCCGTATTTATCTGGCATGCAATTGTATGTTGATCGATCAAAACCTTCAACAGAGACAAGGTACTTATATTTGTAGTAATGTCCGAAATGTATTCTCTAAAGCGCAGCAACAATTGTGCTTGTTGATATATAGTTATATGCTGTATAATGTATAGTCAACAAGTCTGCATAATGTATGAAGAACAAAGAACAACGTAGATTAAAATCTAGGATTTGTAGCTGATATTGCGCTACGTAATAATGTTATAGTCAACAAGTCTGCATAATATATATATATATATATATATATATATATATATATATATATATATATATATATGAAGAACAATGTAAATAAAAATCTAGGATTTGTAGCTGATGTTGCGCTACGTAATTTACAATATCTTCTGTTCACTATTATTTACTGGTTAACATAAAATGTCAAGTTGTCTGGACATATAGCATTATGAACACACAGCACTATATTTGTAACATAACATATATTTGTAATATGGAGTTAGCAATCTATGGATTAAATCATTTGATATCGTTTGTTTTACATTTACTTGTGAGTTTCAGTATGTTGAGGATGATTTATGTTGTATAATATGTCATTATAATATTATATAGTTGATGTGCAGCAAATTCCAGTATCTTTAGTCTTTACAAATTTTAAAATAGAGTGAGTAACGAAAGCTCTATCAAAGGCATCTCATCTCATCTTTCATCTTATTGCTTCGAGCTCTCTTCGCAAGGGGAGCTCGCTCGATTCGCAGATTGGTCCGACTCGTAATTCACTTCTGACCTGGCGGTATGATTGTTGGGCTCTCTCCTCGTTCCGCCCGCTGGCCTATTGGGATAGCAGCCTTCGGGCTTTACCTGCCTTCACAATGCTTAGTCTATGATTCAATTACCTTTTTGCGTAACCAACTAGTTTGTAACTATACATTTGGATGTGTTTCTTTGTTAATATATAACATATATGGGTTGGAGATGATTCCTTTTTGGTGTAATATACAGTTTAATGGGTTGGAGTTGATTTGAGGGGTAGAGTGACTTTTGCACCGAAATAGTGTAGAAATGTATCCCGTTCATCTGATTTATCTTAAGGTTTTTTCCCGTGATTCATATACGATGTGATTTTTAACTAAAACATAGAACTTGGAAACATTTTGTTAAGTATAAATTGTTGAATAGTGGTTCAGTTTATGTATCGCCTTCACAAACTCGGAAGAGAATTATTTACTATATGAAGGTCAGTAGAAGAGCCTTAAATTATTCCAGCTATTCATCATCTTATCAGTAGTTACATACTGGAAGTTGCTATGACTCGTCCATGTTCTTTATTTCGAAGTGTTGCAACTCTGCTATTTTTATTTACTAATCCAGACCTGAATTCTTTTACTACTGATTGATTCACTGACCTATTTAATATTCTATTTAGGATCACTGCTATTATCCTATTCAGAGGTCTGTTGACTTTATTCACATTATTACCTGATTTCACAGTGCATTGTGTATTAATTAATTATAGGCCTGTTTGGGTATCCTGTTTACAAGTTAAAGTTTACCTATATGTCTAAATTCGCTCGAGTCTATTTGTGTTACTACAACCTATGATTCGAACTTGGCTTATAAGCAGAATTTCAAGTAGGAAATATATATTTATTTTAAGTTCGTGATTCGAGTTGACAAAAATTATTATAATCCTGCCCTACGTCGCTCTAATATTTCTTTTGTCAGCTGTTTCTTAGTAATAAGTCACAAGTTTACATCATCTTTTAAACTATTATTCAAACAGATTGTAACTTGTATCTGTAAAAATTTACTCGAACTATCGAGTTACTAAAACAAATTTAAGTAACGAGTTAATGTTTTAAAGGCAAGCTAACTGGGATATAAACAAAATTGTGTCACTCAACTTTTAGCCCTACTTTACTAGTGTTTCCTAAGAATTATGGCTATTTAATGAAAAAAATGTTGATTGAATAAATGTAGTTAACTATATTTTCACCACAGAACAGTTTGGATGATTGTTATTTCGAGCTTTGACCTTACCCCATGTGATCTTTTGTATTGTCTCTTCTTGGTGTTAGAAGTTATTGCATGCTTTATAACACTATACTTGCTGATCAAGAATTTGACAAGTTTTGCAAGCTTATCAGTTACATGTTCCTTGATCTTGGTGGAGACTTCTTTCATGTATCTTGGTTTTTTCGTTGAAGCAGGCGGCCAGGTGAGGATAGTGATGTGGAATATAGTAATTCTAGTAGTGATGGAAGCTGCGATTATGAGCATGATAGAAGTTGCATGAGTTTTTTGACGGAACAGCGGAGTTACAACCATTCATCAGGTGAGCTAATCCAGAGAGTGGAGGGTTTGACACTGCGTGAGCAGAATAATGCCCTCCAAGAAGGATTTTCCAGTGATGAGGGTGAACCTAGGAAAGCTCAAGATTTCTTGTTATTTGAGTATCTTGAACGGGATCCACCTTTTGGCAGGGGACCTTTAGCGGACAAGGTTAGCCACTGCTTCCCTTTCCATAACAGTTTCTGATCACTGTTTATCTTTTATATTATTATTATTACAAAAACTTACTTCTTATGTGTCAATGGGTTTTGTTTGTCAGTGTGTTGAATGGTTAACACCATTTTATTTTATTACATATTTTTGATTGGGTTTAATATTATTATAGATTTCTAATCTTGCTCTTCGGTTCCCTGAACTAAAATCACTGAGGAGCTGCGATTTGCAACCTTCCAGTTGGATATCTGTGGCCTGGTAAAGACTGTTGTAATTTGCATTGAGCCTGCATTTGTTCAGTCCGGGCATGTCTATACACATGACTTAATGGTGATTAAAAAATTACAGGTATCCAATATATAGGATCCCAATGGGACAAACGCTAAAGGATCTGGATGCTTGCTTCTTAACATTCCATCATCTTTCTACCCCCATGACAGGTAACTGAGAGCTCTTTGTTGTTTTGCTCTATACTAGATGATAACCCGTGCGAAGCACGGGCCCGAGAGAGAATTTGTTTAAATCAATTAATAATAAAACAATTTTAAAAATAATTTAGAATTGTAGTGAATGATAAGAATTTACTGATGAAACCAAAATAAGAATTGAATCAAATTTGGAACTGAAGTATTAATAAAGGTAATTTTATTAATTTAATTATGATAGATACATTATTTCTAAATTTCGTAATAAAATAATTGCAATTATAATAGGATTCTGAGAGTATAGAGTCGTAGGAGTAATATGATTAGGGGTGAAACCAAAATAAAGGTGGAACCATTAAAAACTAATATAGATATAGAATTATAATGGAAATAGGACTCTGGGGTGAAACCAAAATAAGTGTGGAACCAAATTTTGGTACCGAAATACCATTTAAAAGGGGGTTTCGCTTAGTAATAAAGGTTATAGATTTGTGTGCAGCCACCTGTGTCAGCTACCTATATCAATGCCTCTTCGCCTTTTATACGGTGTATGAACCTGAATCCATTGGTGTTTACTTCCCGTGTACAGTTCTTTTGTCTTGGTCCTTGCATCTTTCTTGGGGTTTTGTTCTAGTTCTCATCTTTAGATACACGTGATACACATAGGTACTCATGCTGGTCTCTAGTATAGCCTTTGTCTCCGACAAGCGGTATTATTCGTTTTATATACGTTTGTCAGCTACCCGTGTCAGTGCCTCTTTGCCTTTTATAAGCTGTATGCACTTGATCCATTGGTGTTTGCTTACCGTTACAGTTCATTTGTCTTAGTCCTTGCATATTTTTGGGGTTTTGTTGTAGTTTATGGGATTTATGACTGGTTTCATTAACTGTGTTCTTGTTTGTTATTATTCATTTTGGTTGCATTATTTAAAGAAAATGGCAGACCTTGATTCAGGAATACTCTGTCTTTAATTCTTTGTCTTGTAAAAACACTTCCCTCGACTGCCCTTTTTCAATTCATTGACCCATCTAGCCATGGGTGACTGTGAGTGTGTGCGTGTGCGTGTGTGTATTTTACCTTATCTACTACACTACAATTTATCTTTATGAGCTTGTTAAATGTTGATACATATATGTTGTGTACAGTGGATACATATATGTTGTGTACAGTGGATACATATATGTTGTGCATGTAATGAATCCGCGTTGAGAGCGTAGGTTGTGAGTCCCCGTATTTATCATTATGTCAAGTAAAATAAACCACAATCAACTCTAATCATATATAGTGCCTCTTGCCTTTTATAAGTTGTATGCACTTGAATCCTTTGGTGTTTGCTTGCCATATACAGTTCGTTTGTTTGATACATGTGATACATATAGGTACTCACGCTGGTTGTCTTGTATAGCCTTTGTCTCCGACAAGCGGTGTAATACACTTTTAGTTGCTCCTAATAATAATATATTTCACTTTTTAATCGTGTCTTCATGGTTGTCACCATCATATCTTCAGCTGCATGTCGTGTTCCTGTAGTGGGGTCTGATGTGTGGGTGGTAGTTCTAGTTACTTGAGAGAGTTACGTTCATAGTATATGTTTTGACCCCTGTAGACATTTTCAAATCTTGCAGATGATCCAAGTACGGCCCCTTCTCCTGCTTCAGCTCCAGTTGTGACATGTCCCAGTGAGATTGATGGTGTTCCAAGGATGTCATTGCCTGTTTTTGGTTTTGCTTCGTACAAGTTCAAGTCATCACTGTGGACAGATAATGGCCAACTAGTGAGTTTGCTCTTGCAGGCCGCTGATAATTGGCTGACTTCGCATCAGGTCAATCACCCAGATTTTAGTTTCTTCTGCCGTAGATGATAATTGGAGATAACATCATCCCTCTTGGCAGTTATCCAGCGAAGGGCCATAGTTTGATAAAGTGAAAATAAGGAAAAAGTCATAAAAACAAAAAAAAAACGGGGTCGAAAGAAAGATGATGGAAGGCACTACTGAGATGTAAGAAGGTCAAAGACTGTATAAAAGGATTAGACATGATATAGTTTTAGAGTAGGCGCTGAAGGGCTGAAGCAAATCCCCTATATAACCACCTCTGCATGCAACGAGTAGAAATGTTTAATCTAATTTATGTGGTGTGATGTAGAACAGGCTTATTTTTTCTGTCCTGATATTATAATGTTTCTTTTTTCAAATTGGGGATTTTGATAGGCATAATTAATAGATTTAGGTATTATATAGTAGTATCCTTGTACGATTACCTGTATATGTAGTTTGATGAATTGATGTTCAAATTATGTTTACACACAATTGATGAACCCCAGAAAGCTTTATTTAATTATTCTTAAATATCTATCTTGTCGGCAAATTAACCATACAAAATTGATGGTAGACTGGTGATTGAGATTTTAGAGATACATTGGCATACTTTGTGTAAAGAACTCCATAGGCACTAGTCAATATTTGTATAGTCCATCAAATGGTTTAACCATCATATGGCTTTTGGCTGTCGAATAATTAATTTTCCGGCAACAAGAAGCTGAAAGTTGAACTTCTAAGTACAGAACATAAGTTTCCGGCGAAATGAAGTTGAATTTTAACAATACGTTTCAATAGTTTCGAAGGATGAATCTGTAAACATTATCTACATTTAATCTTTTTATGCAAATAATATATGCAGCTTTTAAAATGTGAACCAGTCATTTTGTAAGCATACAATAAACATTACTATTTTGGGTAATCCGACCAAATTAACGTTTCTAGTTGTACAATATTACCAGAATACCCTACTCTCTCCATATATACAAACACATTGCATGGTTTCACATTTCTCATGCGCCATAAGAAAATAAATCTCCAACACAAGAATCACGCTGGTAGCCCTGGCAATGGCTTTCAACAACAATGCAAATGGAAACAACGCCTTGGTTGTCGCTGCCCTGATATTGTTAATGGCAACGCCGTCGCATGCAGAGAATTTGTCCTTGTGGAACAGGTGGAAAGCCAGAGTCAGCAACAGCTTGTTTCCTAGGGTAGAGGTAACTTTGTTCAATGAATCAGATGACAAGGTTCTCTATATGTGTAGCTTTGGCGACGAATGCCATAGGTCATTACAGGTGCTCGGGGGAGGGCAACAGAATAGCTGGAATTTCACACAATTTGCATTTCCTTTGCATTGGTGTTATCTTTATGTGAATGAGAACAGACATGGTTTCTTTTGGGCTTACGGTGTGAGATCAAGGTGCATCAAATGTTTCTGGAAAGTTGGAAAGTTTCCTTTTCTTTATAGGAGCGATCGGAACAGATGGGAACGCCAACAGTTATTTCCTCCGCAGAATCTTAAATTCAACCTTACTTTGCCCAAAGATGCATAATCATGAATCTAAGAATCAAGGCAGCTGGAATGATACATTCAAGCCTTTTTCGAGGATGCTGGTGGAAATTTATCTAGTGCATTTCTGAAATTTTTATTCCATTTGTCTCCCATTTCATATGCGTCTTGTTATAATCAACATGTAATCCAGGCATCTTTTTTGTGAGTGTGATCTTGGCAAACTTAATTTGTTCATGCACATTCTTTTTTTATTTCTATTTACGGTTCATCATTCGTTCTTTTTCTTCCCGATTAGACAGACCATTTAAAAGGATACAAGGAAAATAGAGTATTGTTCTTTCTGGTATCATGCACACACAGATGCCCTGCGTCTACTACAATATCATACGAGACTCATATATAACGAAAGCACTGAAACCCAAGACACATCACACGAAGCTGCAAACTTAGGAAACAGTCCATTTCAGAACAGCATACATATCTTGACTCCACATAAAATAAAGACAGGCTAGCTAGCTGGATAGCTTGCATACACATGGTACAGAGGATATATGATATAAATAGGCTAAACACGGACGCGAGGTTGATAATTACTTAGGTGCAGGTGGTAGGAAAAGGAGTGCCACAAGTGTTAGCAACCTTCCTAGCATTGGGAGAGTTGATGAATTTCTGGAGAAAAGGGTTCTTCATGTAGTTGCAAAGGCATGGCGTTTGTTCCTTTAACTTACTACAACATATCGGAGTTGGTGTGGTTGTTGCAGATGTTATGGCGTTTGCACAAGGACTTAGCTCCACCGCGTTACATGTCAGTGCAGCTGCAGTACTGAATGAAATCTGATCACTAGTGACAATCATGGTAATTAGAAACATCATTAGAACTGCTGCACCTGAGTTTCCCATTTTCAGCGTCTTCTAAATTTCTCTGTAAGAGTGGAGGGCAGCTAGGAGAGTGTGATGTTTGGATATATGCAGTTTGTATTAGTTATGCATCTAATTTATAAGCACCACAGAGGGACCATTCATGTATTAATTAAGTCTGAATTAGTAGAAAGAATAACTAGTAATACGTTGTAGTAATTACTACTTATCACAAAAAGTGGACACACTAATCATTATGATGTCAAGTCAGTAATCCTTTTCGGTGGTGCGATTTGATGCTTTTCAATGTAGATATAACGTGGTTAGATTTAGAGTATAATGTAGGCATCTAGTACTTGTAACACCGCAAGGGCATGCCGAATCTCGAATGAGAAAATTCATAGATCAGAACATGGATTCACAAATCATGCATCTCATTATTACTTACCACTGCAACCACTGTGCAAAAGCATGCGAAGATGAGAGTAATATAAGAGCAAGTAGAATCACAAACCATTAAGCATGGCGTCAATGATGATTTTCGCTATAATCTATCCTCTGGAAAGTGTCCTCGATCTATGCTTTATTAATATAGAAGATGTGGAAATGGGATGTGCCTGAATACAAATTTAAACATGTAATTGTAATCTTCAAGAACCAACATGCATCTTCTACGAATATTCATACAATGCATATGCTGATCTGCAGGACCAATATATAATGAACAGTAGATAATCATAACTCGTAAATAAGCTTCGACCGTGCAGCTTAAAAGCACCATCCGCATTTCGACAAGGAAAGTATCTGTGTTTTGCAGCCAAGCTGGATCTCCAGCATTTTGCCATAGTCACCACCATAGTAGTACTTTTGATGCATATATACACAACAGAAATGACTTCACTCAACCCTGAATCATCCGAATTCAAATACAAACCATTTCGGCGAAACTTTTTCAAAAATTGAAATATTTAGATGTTGATTAACTAGCTAATTGCAAAAACTGTCAATCACTTCTTTAAAAGCTAATTTGTAGAGTTTCATGTTATGCATCTAGGAGGGTAAACGAAGTCAATGAGTCAAACTATCATGACAGATTTAAATGTTTTCTATGACAGATTTTGAACTTTTGATTTAAAAATACTACTAGGAGAATTTTAATTTGTTAGGATCGCTTCCACTGTATATCAATGTTAAGTAAACACAATAACAAGCACGAAAGTAAAAAACACAACAATTTAACATAGAAACCCCTCAAGGGAGGGTAAAACCACAAATCCACTATGAATGTATTGCAAGATTGAAGTCGCTCTCTCACTCAACACTCTTAAATACAATCACCTCACCTTGATTACAAAAGCTCTCTCTTGTGTATCGCACACAACTCTTTAACTTTTGCAATACTTCAAAACCCCTACAAATATCTATATTTATAGACACCACAAATATTCTAATCCTAATATATCTCAATTCTATTTGTGACAATTACCATCTTTTCTTATCTTGGATATAAATCTTCCACAATTCTTATCTCTACCAGAATAAGACTTACCTCAATTATCACAAATTAAAATACTGCTCATAATAGGATTCTTAACTTATTTAGGAATTTGGAGCGGACCCCAACAAATCCTCCCACGGCTCGAATTCCCTAATACTTCAACCAATTCCGAGAATTTCACCTTTTTCTCGATCTTCATCGTTGTTGCTTCACCATCTAAACAATAGATGTTCTTCTTATGCATCATCCCTTGTAGAATCAAGTTTATTCCTTTATACACCTTGTAACTTCGCCCTCGTTCAACGAATCTGTACCCACGTGATGCCAACACACTCAAAGATAACACATTCTTTAATGCATCTGGTACATATCTCACGTTGAGAGCTTTCTTGATTGTACCATCATGGAGTTTAAGACGAACAATTCCAACTCATTGAACCTTCATCTTCTCATCATTCCCCACAACAATATTACCAAGGCTTTCATCGGTGCATAAAGTCTCAAACATCGCTCGATCCCTACATATATGCATAGAAGCAACAAAGTCCATCACCCATTCTGATTTATTCTTCACCGAACCAGGAACGGTATCCTCACTCGCCATCAAAAACTCTCCCTCATCGATCACAAGTGTAGAGTCCGCATCATCAACTTTGTTCTTTCCTTTCATCTGCTTAAAGGACTTCACATCTTCTTTAAAGCTTGGACAGAACATCTGCATATGACCCGTTTCACCACAATAATAGCACTCAACAGTGCTCATATCCCTCTTACTCGGCCGAGATTTACTTCTTCCTTGCATGTCATTGCGGTTGCGACTCCTTCTTTCAGCACCTTCGACAGCTAAAACTGTCCCACTTTGAGAAACAACATCTTTTGCCATCCTCTCATTATCTCCTAACGCCTTTAACATATCATCAAGCGTACGAGTTGTCCTCCCTACTAAAAGCGTTTGCGTAAAATACTTGAAGGACTTCGGCAACGATGACAACAACACCAAAACTTGTTCCTCGTCTTTCATCGGCTCATCAACATTAGCCAGATGACATACTAGCTGATTAAAACAATTAATGTGATCATGGAGACTACTTTCTTCATCCATTTTTAAAGAGTACAACTCCATCTTCAAATTAAGTCTGTGGTCAACGACTTCGAAGCGTATATGCTTGCTAACTTGTCCCCTATATCCTTTGGTGTCGACTTCTTCAACACTTTATATCTCACATCGGGTGCAAGTGCCAGCCCAATCTGCATCACTCATATCTTTTGGCTTTGCCTTCTCCAAGGCATCATCAAATCCTTGTTGAATTAACACATCCTTGACGGTTAATTGCCACATAGTGAAATCCGTCTTCCCATCATACTTGGGTGCATCAATCTTTAACGACTTTAGATCTTCCATCAAGCCAAGAAAAGATCAACTCATGACCAACTATCCACACGCAAACAGCCAAATTTGGACACCAGAAATCACACCCTCCCAAACCCAAAATTCGATCTCCACCGTTCAGATTTTAGATATTGATATAATGAATCTACTGTCCGAAAATTAGGAAGATCCGACCACAGATGACTTCCCAATCGTCAATTCTTCAACAGCTGCGCAGACCAGAAAATTTCTGCGATTTTTCGTAATTACTTTGTGATTGCCTTCTCTTTAATGTCGAATCTACTCCTCAAACCTGGCTCTGATACCAGTTTGTTACGATCGCTTCCACTATAGATCAACGTTAAGTAAACACAATAACAAGCACGAAAGTAAAAAACACAATAATTTAACGTGGAAACCCCTCGAGGAGGTAATTACAAGATTGAAGTCGCTCTCTCAAAACTATTATGACAGATTTAAATATTTTCTACGACAGATTTTGAACTTTTGATTTAAAAATAGTACTATGAGAATCTTAATTTGCATCACATATTTTTTTCAAAGATGCTTAGATTCTAATCTCATTAGCCAAAAAAATGAGAAGAAATTTGCAATCTTCTTGCAAAGTCTTCTCCTTGCAGTACTCAAGTCAGAAATCAATGTTTTATATGCCAAAATTTTATACTACATTCAATTTTGTCATAAAAAATGGCTTCCTCAAAGTAGGCTATCAAATTTTAAAACCAATTCACACTCTAATATATAAATAGTCAGTGGTCATAGAATTGGATTCCTTTACCAACCTTCTTTTTCGTATTTACAAAAACAAATATTACTACAGAACTATAGTCTAATCTACATGTATGTATGTGTGTATGCATTGTCCCAATGTCTAGTTTCCTGTAACCACCTTTACTCTTTCTTCAACACTCCTGTCCTCTCCCTTGTCCATATTCTCTCCCACTCTCTGTATGTATTTTCTTGGGAAAAAAAGGTAATCTTTCCCCATTGTAATCTCTCTCTCTCTCTGTTAAAAATGCTAGCTTTGTTCTTGTTCATTTTCCTTTTCAGCTCACAAAACTTAGTGGATTGTGTAAATGATGAAGGCTATGCACTTTTATCATTTAAACAATCCATTACTGAAGACCCTTTAGGGTCACTTACAAATTGGAATAGTTCAGATGAGACCCCTTGTTCTTGGAGTGGTGTAACATGCAAAGAACAGAAAGTTGTGTCTGTAAGTATACCTAAACAGAAGCTTAAAGGGTTTGTTTCACCTTCTTTAGGGTCTTTGTCTCAGCTTAGACATGTTAATTTAAGGAACAATAAGTTGTTTGGGGGCTTGCCTTTTGAGCTTTTTAGAGCTCAAGGGTTACAAAGTTTGGTGCTTTATGGTAATTCTTTGTCTGAGTCAGTGCCATTTGATATAGGAAAGCTTAGTTATCTGCAGAATTTAGATTTGTCACAGAATTTACTTAATGGGTCATTACCAAGTTCACTGGTTCAGTGTAAGAGACTGAGAAGTCTTGTTCTTAGTCAAAACAATTTTAGTGGTGGTTTGCCTGATGGGTTTGGGATTAGTTTAGTTTCTCTTGAAAAACTCGATATTTCGATTAATAGGTTCAGTGGTCCTGTTCCTAGTGATTTGGGGAATTTGTCGAATTTGCAAGGGACTGCTGATTTATCGCATAATTTGTTTAGTGGTTCGATTCCAGCTAGTCTTGGAAACCTTCCTGAGAAGGTTTATATAGATCTTACTTATAATAATCTTACTGGTCCAATACCGCAAACTGGTGCTTTGATCAATAGAGGACCTACAGCTTTTATTGGAAATCCTGGGCTTTGTGGACCTCCATTGAAAAACCAATGTGGTATAAGTGCAAGTTCACCTTCGTCTTCTATTCCGTTTTTGCCAAGTGATGTTCCGCCACAATATGGTGGTGATGGAAAGGGTGCGAGAAGAGGCCTAAGTAAAGGATCTATAGTTGCTATTGTTGTGGGTGATGTGATTGGAATTTGTTTTTTTGGTTTATTGTTTATGTACTGTTATTCAAGGGTATGTGGTATGAGAAAAGGTGAAAATGGTTTTGGTTCTGGGAAGAAATTGAAGGCAAGGAAGGATTGTTTATGTTTCGGGAAGGATGAGTCGGAGACCTTATCAGAAAAGGTGGAGCAATATGACCTAGTACCATTGGGTATGCAGCTCGGTTATGACCTAGAAGAGCTTCTTAAGGCTTCTGCATTTGTGCTAGGGAAGAGTGGGATTGGAATTGTTTACAAAGTTGTGCTTGAAGATGGAAATACCTTGGCTGTGAGAAGGTTGGGTGAAGGGGGTACACAAAGGTTTAAGGAATTTCAAAAAGAAGTAGAAGCCATTGGGAAGCTCAGGCATCCTAATATCGTAACTCTTAGAGCCTACTATTGGTCTGTTGATGAGAAGCTGCTCATATATGATTACATTCAGAATGGTAACCTTGCCACTGCAATTCATGGTGAGTCTTGCCAATTTTTTTTCCCCATACGATAACCTAATGCATTTACTTTTTTTAATTTATCAGGTGTTCAGTTTATTCTAGCGTGTCTGATGATTAATTAAACATTTTATCGCTGTTCTTATAATATCCTCAGGAAAGCCGGGAACGGTTCCTTTTACACCTCTCTCATGGCCTTCAAGGTTGAAAATTATGAAAGGAGTTGCAAAAGGCATGGTTTATCTGCATGAATTCAGCCCTAAAAAGTATGTCCATGGAGACCTCAAGCCAACTAATATATTACTCGGACAGAACATGGAGGCCCTTATCTCTGACTTTGGACTCGGACGTCTTGCTAACATAGCTGGAGGAACTCCAATTGTGGAATCCAGCCGAATGGCTTCTGAAAATATTCATGAGAAGCTGCAAGACAATGCACCTTCAGAAGTGACAGCAGTAAACTCGCCTGCAAATTTGAGATCTTGTTATCAAGATCCTGAGGCCCTAAAAGCTATTAAGCCATCACAGAAGTGGGATGTTTATTCATATGGAGTCATTCTACTCGAAATGATTAGTGGAAGGCCACCTATCGTCCAATTGGACACCACACAAATGGATATTGTTCATTGGTTCCAGCTCTGCATTGAGGAGAAAACACCATTTTCAGAAGTTCTAGACCCATATTTAACTAAAGATGTTGATAGAGAGGATGAAATAATTGCTGTTCTGAAAATTGCAATGACGTGCATTCAGAGCAGCCCCGAGAGAAAACCATCAATGAGGCACATCTTCGATGCTTTAGAAAGACTTTCCACTAAATGATTTTTTTTACGACATGACAAATGCGGTTGCAATGAAGCTTGAGGAGGATGAATTTGGGCGATGGGGGGTCGATTGCAGGATTGTTAGAATTAAAAGAAGAGTAGATGATGGACATGGAATTGCCTGTTAAAGGGCCCAGTTGGAAGATATTACAGGATTTTTGGCCTTGTGTTTGCTACAAGTGAGAAATGTCTTCATGTGGCTCTTATTACAGGCATTTTCTTTTTGTTGTTTACCTTGATATATGTATGATGTATCAATAGTTTCTCTTGTTTTTCTGCACTTTTCAGAACAGAGAAACTTGAGCAAATTTAAGTCACATTTATTATGACACCATAAATTCTAAAATCACTTCAGCTTTGCAATCCTTCAACACCGGGAGATGAATTGAAATGCATATGTAAGACATCCAAATGAACATAACGACCATTTATTATGTACCTAGAGTTGCACTGCACTCCATACCAGTTTTAGCACTATTAACACAATATTATTTGCTCCATACTAAGTTATGTTGACGCCTTGAGGTCTTGACAGTGCTACATATTATCGCAACTCATTTGAATGTCAGTCTTAAGTTAATCCGTGTTGACAGTGTTAGTAAGTTCACATACTAGCGTAACTCATTTGAATGTCGGTCTTAAGTTAATCCTAAACTGCGTTCCCCTTCTGGATCAAAAGCGTATTAACACATACATGCACTCTAACATGAATCATCTGAGCTGGTATGTAAGTGTGATTCATCATAAGTATCTAAAAGTGATGGAGCATGGATGTATGTTGATCTGTAAACAGGGGGGGTGGAGAGCATGTTGAGAATTTAGTCGGCTTCATACTTTGTACTTGGTAATATTTTGCAGTATTAGAATACAACATCCTCATCATCATAGAGTCTGGTTGTAATACTTTATCTAATTGTTTTACACATTTTAATCCAAGTCTTGCTAATTGATTTCCAGCTGCTTATATTTATGGTAAAAAGGTTGTGTAACTTCATACTCACATGACTCTTTCTTATACTTATCCTGGTAAGATGGTTCACATGCCAAAGTTAGTTTTAGTGCTACAGCAAACAAACAAACACAAAGTTCAGGCAAAAACATGCCAACCCCCACACTGAGAAATCATTCTAGTAGTAGGGAATTAGCTTCCTGGGCTCTATAACTAAACTAGTACTACTAGTTTGGGACCACGTTTGTAGTGGGGCACATATACGCCTGGATATGCAATAATGATAAATCACATAGGACGTTTAAAGAAGCCAAGTAGGCGCTGCAACAATGGGATACTTTTAAGTGTGCCGCATTATGCATTGCCGTAGAGTCTTGTGCATTAGGTACGATTTGTTAATACACCGACAAAGATTAGATAATTGGCAATAGTTCGTTTGTCAAACAAAAGATTCGTTTGTGCACTGACTAATGAAGCTATACTTGAAACTCATGTTGTCAGTCTTGTATAATGCAGTTAGGCAGCATTCTGGTCATAACTGAAACGCCAATCATGCTAAACAATATCAAGAATAGAGAATAATTTGAAGTTTGGTTTTTTCCTTTCGACTTTGGGAGGGAGAATGAGGACTTTACCAGAGTTTACTGTTCACCATTCAGCAGTAGCCTGTTTCCATAAAATATCCCATCACTGGAAGAAAAATTAAAAAATTGCAATCATTTGACAGAGAGCAGGAAAAAGGAAATAATCTAACTAAAAAAATAAGAATATTCCAAGAAAAACTAAATTTAAGCACATATACCAAGTCAACTTTACAACTGGTATACTGATGGATGCTGGTGCACTGACTTCTTTACTACAACATATGCAACTCCACGAGCATCCCCGTAAATATAAAGGTATAAAATTCTCCGGTGACTGGCATTTTGCCATTATACTACTTTCTCCGTCCCTCTCATTTTTTTATGGTTTTTTTACACTGTTTGACACGCATTTTAAGATTTCTATAAAATATAGTTCTACAACTTTTTTTTTTAAACTTTTTTTTCTAAATAAAAATTTAAACATTATATTTTTATTCAGAAGAAGAAAAAATTTAAATTTTTTTATCGAAATATATATTAAAAGAGCCCTAAAATGTGTGCTGAGTCTCCGTCTCCCAATGTAAAGAATTGAGGGGTACAGAGGGAGTAATTGTTATCTGTGTATCTGTGAACATACTGCACAGATTTTAACTACACTTCCTGTTGTAAGGGCTTCAGTAAGCTGCCACCGATATACTTCCTGGCACCAAGTTTGTATTCGGAGGTGCAAGTTTTTTCCCTTACCCATAACTTCAATTCGTTTGTACATGGACCTTGTATTTCATAACATGATTATCCCACAAATAATCTCATTTCCATGTAATCTGTCATGGAGTTCATTACATTTCAATCATATTAATTTATCACATTGACTATCTATTGTCTACGTAGATAGAGACTTAAAGGAACATCTGTCCGGATTTTTTTTTAATCTTCCAAGTAACTAATCGTAAAAATCATGACTGGTAGTGAAATTTTGGAAAAAATTTCTGGATCGGTCATTGTCCAAACAAAACTGGTAGTGAAATTTTGACTGAACCACTCGTCGAAGAACTAGCTTCAGATTTTAAACAGCTTGTTTGCCACAAACTCTATGGTCACAGCAACTGAATTTTTCTTTATGTTGTGACGATAAAAGCAAACTTGAAGCTCGTGTAGATGCTGTATAGTCTAGTTCTCTTGACTGAACCACTGGTTGAAGAACAACTAGCTAGCTGCCAATCTATCTATGGCGTGGAGATATGAAATTTTTCTCTATGTTGTGATCTCAGATCTGTGAGGTTGAAGGCAAACTTGAAGCCTCGTCGTGTAATGCATGGAACCTTATAAGTTTTTCTTGTTTAAATACGTTTATAATGTACATTATATGATTTTGAACACTATAACTATTAAATTAATTCAAATCCAGTTCTGTTTTTTCCTTTTTGAAGGAAATCCAGTTTTGTTTATATATAGAAAGGAGTAATACGCACGTATTACAATGTTACACCAAATATACGTATACACCCCTTGTAACTGTAGTCACTTATATGGCTTTTGGTTTTCGCTACTTATTCAGTCGCTATGATATTCGAAAGGCGATGTTGTTTTTGTGAAAGGCAATTATGTTTGTGCATCACAGACCATCTCCGGGGGCGAAAAACTAATGCAACCTAGCTTAGCTCCCGATCAAGATTTCTTAGAAGTTTTGAGATCTTCCCGCTTTGCAAGAGATGTATTCCGACCGGCTTGTTGCTCTGCAAAATGTGGGCGGTAAACAAGTACTATGTATTGTAATCTACGACATCGAGTGAACTGATGAGACCTACCTTCCGTTTTTCAAAAGAACCGCCTATGTAGCCCTGAGCTTTTTCGACATCCCTGGTAATTTCTATACTTTAAAAGATAGCCATTTGCAGGAAAAAGATGTGGAGAACGCTAGAATATACGCAGACCAGATGGATGAAGATGGTGTCGTGGTCAGGGAGATACTTCAGTGCCAAATATCGTCACACTACACATTTTATCATCAATAATTCTCATGTCTTTCCTTGCGGCAAACTTGTGACATGTTTCTCTTGATTATGGGTGATAGGCTGAGAAATATCCAAGTCATGAAGGCTTGAAATATGAATCTAATGAAGGGTATTAAGGATGAACCCCATAAGGGGTCTTTTGGGTATTCAAGGATGAACCCTTGAAGGGGTCTTCAAGAGAAAGCACAACAGGGCCTCAAAGACCAACATACACTTAATGCAAAGCCTGACATGATGGTGCAAATATTCCTCCACGTGGCCATAATAATTGTAACAACCCCAAATCTGGGGTCAGAGATTTAGAGTAGTCACGATCCACTTACTTCTTGCCTTGCCTGCTTTACTCACAATAGACATAATTCATCGGCTTATGACCCCACAATGTATATATCTCTCTCACACACACAGGTTAGAGTCTCAGAAACGACACAAATACCACAATTGCGGAATAAATAATCTTTATTACAATACCCAAATGTCTTTTGAATTTGCTACTGATACAACTCCTAAGTAATGGTACATTACCAACTTAGCCTTGTAATACTCACCACCCTCTCATACCATTTATATCTATACATAAGATTAATACAAAAAGTTTCAGCTTGATCTGACTGGTTCACACTACTTCCAGGATCACTGCTAGAAACTGCTCCTGAGAATGTCTTGCGCTTACCACACGCTTGAGGGATGTGCGCCGAATCCTTGGTATCCTGCTTCGCTGCTATATAATATTTATAAAACAATAGCAAGAGTGAGCGATAGCTCAACAAGGTAATAAAAGTATGGCATAATCCTGCCTTTAACTCAACCCAGAATAAAGCGGGTATAAGACAATAATTTGTCAAAATATCTCGATACTGAAATTATTTCCTTATCGGAATGTATTCCAAAAACAGTACCATTGTTGTATTTCAAATATCATTTTCATAATATTTCTGCAAACTTTTACTATATTATGAACAAAGTTCTAGTATAATATAAAAGATGATGTTTCAAAATAAACCAATATAACCTTTCCGAAAAAATATCTGCTATGTAAGCAGAATATCAACATATAATTTAAAAGATGAAGTTATAAGGTGATTCAGTATAAACAACTCCCTTACCATAACTCATGTTATGTAAGGTATCCACAGAGTCATATGATATAAAAGATGAAGTTACGAGGAAAATTTCATATAATGTCCCGTAACCCAAAATCCACTTATGCATATATAATTTGAGTAAGGTTTTATCAGAGTCATAACTCATAAAATAAAAGATGAAGTTGCAAGGATTTATTGTAACTTCATCTTTGAACACTTTTCAACCCCCTGCCAACATGATCGGTTCGTCTCCCCAATACATGTTGCAGGAATATCCAAAATTGGATGATGAACCAATACTGGAGTAATCACCGCGCCAGTTGTCCCAACCTCACTATGATCAGTAGCAGGTCGTACAACTAAAAATGTTTTCTACATGTAGATGGAAGAACACGACAGCCTGACATTGTCTACCGCCTTTCTGGATCTCCCGACCCATTTGGGGCAATAAAAATGGATGGGTCGGCGCAACTCGACCTCTTATACCGCTCCTAGTTCGGATGAAATCCATGACTCTGAAACGTAAAGATCGTCCTCCTTTCCCCAAGTGTAATACTTGTTGATACGACTCCACTAAGTAGTTATATCTAGGTTGGAAAGGAAGATTCTCCAATATTTCCCAAGCTATTGCTTGTTAATGGATATCGACTTGTTCCATCAATTTACTCCTCGATCGTTGAGGTGGTAACACAACATTTGACTTGCAGCAATTAAATTGCCCCGAGAAAATATCTGTCCCCTGACAGTTTTGAGTTGAGAGTTTAAAATGAGTAGCAGTCACTTAAATCAGGTTTCCCATATTTTTGGTAGTTGAGCGAGTATTTAAATCCTCTTAAAAGATAGATTTAAATGGAAAAACAGTGTTTGGGAACCTCCCCTTGATTTAAAATAATTAATAATACAGCTTAGAATATCCTTCATAGTTATTGAAGGTCGAAGATAAACTTTAAATAATATAACTCATTTTAAAACGTGTTAAAAGTATTTAATAAATAATCGAATAATATTTATTAAATAAATAAACCTTAAACGAATATTCAAAAATAATATTCATTAAATAAATAAGGATTAAATGAATATTCAAAATAATATTCATTAAATAAATAAGGATTAAATGAATATTCAAAATAATATTCATTAAATAAATAAGGATTAAATGAATATTCAAAATAATATTCATTAAATAAATAAGGATTAAATGAATATTCAAAATAATATTCATTAAATAAATAAGGATTAAATGAATATTCAAAATAATATTCATTAAATAAAAAATCATCGAATAACAGTTACCCGATATCTTTATCGGAAAAATAATCTTTAACATATACAGAAAATATAACTACTTCCGGTTTAAAGAATAAAAATCATACGCCCTTTACCTAGGGCATTTATAAAAACCTCGCTTCTAACTAATATCCCATATCTAGCTTAGAATCCCATGATCAAATCATAACCTCGAGTATCACTATATATAGCAGTTCGAAGACAAACATGCAATTTATATATCGCAATGTACTTGGGAATAAAACATATATACTACTCATTTTCATACAATATATGAAAGCAGTTTATTATCACAATAACAGTAAGCATAGGTTTCGAAAACTTGCCTGATGCTCGAGAAGTGGTAGGGGTTCGCGACGATGTCGAACAATCTAGACAAAGTCAAAGAAAACGTACGATTAATCCCCTAATTAATCCACTTATAACTTAATACTTAAACACGTAAGCGAATCACAATCATAGCACTTAATGGCTTAATCTAGCCTCGTACTAGGTCCATGCTACTCGTCAAATACTTAAGTCGTAAGTTTGGTTCGAAATCGATCCTCAAATTCAAGTTATACTTAACCATTTATAACATCGGTTTCTAAGTCGGGTTCTTAGTGGTTTTCACTTGCGCAACCTCTGCTGTCGCATTTTATAAAATCGAAAAATAATCTTTTGGACTCGAAACCTTCGCACACCTCTTGCCAACTGACCTTAGCACTTTACCACGAAATCTCATATTTTATAATCACTTGTAAGGGTCTCAAACACAGTCATGAAGTTGATGTGTTTCTGCAATTTCATTTCTCGAACAACTTTTACTAAAACGACCATAACTCAAAAACCGTAAACTCTTTTGACATGATTCTTGCGGCAAAACAAACTAGACAACAATATCTACACAATCATATGCAGTGCTTACTCTTTAGACACATTTATGGTCTCGGGTGGCTACTGTCAAAGCAGTACAAAAAAAAATGGGCATTACGACGGCTCTAAATCGAGCATTTCCATTTTACGAACACTCCAAACCAATCACTACGACATACCATACATCCTTAACACCAAAAAACAACCATCATACACCTCTAAGTTCAGTGGCGAGGCTCAAATCCAACACCCATCATTTTACACATTAAACAAAGCCAAATAATCACTAAATCACTTAATCATGATCTTAACTTTTCATGAACATCAAAACCACTTCAAAACTCATATAAAACTCAAAGGTGGGTTAGGGTTTTACCTTCTTGGAAGCTCTAGAAACACTACCAAGTGTTTACAAACACTTAACAAGCCTTAGATAGTCCTCATATAGCTTAAACCTTAAGAACAAAACAAGAAAACAATTTAGCAATCTCGGAGTTACTATTCAGCCCCAACTTTGAGCATGGATTCGACTAAGCTATACTATTTGGATTGCCATGAAATTTTGAACGAACCTTACCTACGGTAAAACTTTGGTGATTTATGGATGGATAGAAGTGGAGATATGAATTTTTCTTTGAGTTGTGCTCTTGTTTGGCAGATAGACGAGCTTTTGTTCATCTTACTTTTGTTTTGTTTTTCAACTTGGATGCATCTTTTCTTTTGTGTTGTTAACCACCCATTGGTCCACTTGTTGCTCTCTCATTAGTCCAAGTGTTGGCCTCTCATCAAACAACTCCCTTTTTGCCAATGTTGCAAATACACCATTAGCTTTTTGGTTGACTTTCATGCATGACACCTTGGTTTTTCTTCTTCCACCAATTGGATCGTCTTGGTGTCCTTTTAATAAAATCAATACGTTACAGCTTATATGTTGCATTTTATTACTCCACTGTGGCACAATCCCTTAAATAAATATTAACTCCAACATCCCTTATCTATTCCCTCTTTATTCCTTGTTCTTAGAAAATGTTCTCGCGTTTCTTCGAATATTCTCAATCTCTTTTTTTTATAGAGTTCCTTAACTCTTGGTTAGCTTCCTTTTTGTTTAAATCCTTGAATCCACTTGATATAATTCTCTTGATGATCGTGTAGGATATTTAATCTTGTCATAATTTCAATCTTTAATCCATGATTCGTTTGCTTAATCGCTTAATCTCGTTATAAAGTATCAGCGGTTTTCGTTCTAAATTCTCAAATCAAATATAATAAAATTCCAAAATATTAAATCCTCAAATCCTCAAATTTAATATCTCATTTCTTGATTATAATAATATATAATTCACTGCCCGGTCAAATACTACACCAAAATAAAATTTGGAATTTCTGAATTCTGATCGTCTTTGCATACCCTTATTTACTCCATAGATCACTAATATATGACTTCGGAATATCCACACTACGTGTCGTACATAGGTGGCATGAATTTTTTTTCTTAATCCTCAAAATCACTATTCATCCACCAAATTCACTATTCACTGATGCACTTAATCATAATAAGAAAAGTTTTAATTTTACCAAAAATTCGGGTTATTATTAATGACTGTAACAACTTCAGGTACTTCTTCATTTTCAGAGAGATCTCCTGATAGATTTTCAAATACCAAGGATTCAGAGTTCTCTCCAGTTTACAGGCCTGGTCTTTTGGTGTCGTCAAATGTTACATTAAAGCTTTCCAACACCTTCTTATCTTCAATCACATATACCCTGAAAGCCTTAGATTCCAGAGAATAGCCCAGAAAAATGCCTTCATCTGCTTTGGCATCAAACTTGCCAAGATGTTCTCCATCTTTAAGTACAAAGCACTTTGCACAAAACACATGAAAGTACTTCAGTGTTGGTTTCTTGTTGGCCATTAACTCATACAGAGTCTTTTCATGATCTTTGTTGATCAGGGTTCGATTCTGAGTGTAGCAAGCTGTATTCACTGCTTCAGCCCAAAAGTAAGTGGGAAGTTTTGATTCACTCAACATGGTCCTTGCTGCTTCAACCAAGGTCCTGTTCTTCCTTTCCACTACTCCATTCTGTTGAGGAGTTCTTGGTGCTGAAAACTGTCTTGATATTCCTTTCTTTGAGCAGAAATCATTAAGAACTGCATTCTTGAATTCAGTTCCATTGTCTGATCTGATTGTCCACACAGGTAGCTTAGCTTCCACTTCTATCTTCTTGATGTAATCAATGATAAGTTGTGTTGCTTCATCCTTTGATTGTATGAACAACACCCACGTGTACTTAGAGTAGTCATCCACCATCACCAATGCATATCTATTTCTTGAAAGTGACATAACATTAACTGGACCAAATAAATCCATATGAATCAGCTGTAATGGTTCAGTAATGCTTGTCATTCATTTGCTTCCATGTGATGCTTTCTTCGACTTCCCTTTTTCACATGCTTCACATAGTCCCTCCTGATTGAATTCCATCAGGGGCAACCCTCTCACTAACTCTCTCTTTACCAAAGAGTTCATAGTTTTGAAGTTCAGATGTGAGAGCTTCTTGTGCCATAGCCAACTTTGTTCTGAAGATGCCTTTGCATAAAAACATGTAACTTCTCCTTCACTGGTAGAATTTAAGTCAGCTATAAACAAATTTCCTTTTCTCACTCCCAGTAGAGTAAGCTTCTCATCCTTCCTGTTGGTGATCAAGCACTTGTCCTTTCTAAAATCTACATTGTAGCCTTTATCACAGAACTGACTGATACTTAGAAGATTGTGCTTTAATCCTTCAACAAGAGAGATGTTTTCAATGATGACATTTCCAGCTTTCAATTTACCATATCCCGTAGTGTATCCTTTGCTGTCATCTCCAAAGGTTACAATCGGGCTGGTCTTCTTAACCACCTCTGTAAGCAGGGACTCTTCACCTGTCATGTGTCTAGAACAGCCACTATCCAGAATCCACACAACCTTTGAGCTTTTAACCTTACCCTGCAATCACAGATTGATTAAGCGGACTTTGGTACCCAAAATTGTTTGGGTCCTGAAGGTTTAGATGATTTAACAGGAGTAACATTCAATTTAGTCTTACCCTGTTTGATATTCATAGTATCTGTGGATTTAACATTATCAGTGCTATTGCTACTATCAGACATCAACTTAAAATAAGCATGCATGATGTTGTACTTACATATCAAACAATCTTTCTTTCCACAGGGTTCATGAAGATCAGGCATGTCGGACATGTTATGCATTTCAGAAGCATTAGCAGTTTCTACTTTAACCTTTTTACATGCATGTGTAAGGTGTCCAGCAGAATTACAAATAGTGCACAACTTCCTAGATGCAATGGGAGAAAATGGAACCATTTCCTGATTAACAATCTTCTTCTTCCCATTCCTGTTCTTTTTAACATTACTAACTATGTCACCTACTTCAGTTTTAGGTAAATCAGGTTTAGGTAATTCATTTTTTACTGATTTCCTAGGCAACTTAGTTTTTACCTCTTTTTCCTTCAACAAATCCTCCTCAAGCAATTCT
The DNA here is from genome assembly GCA_030848705.1 of Heracleum sosnowskyi. Lineage (NCBI taxonomy): Eukaryota > Viridiplantae > Streptophyta > Magnoliopsida > Apiales > Apiaceae > Heracleum > Heracleum sosnowskyi. Next base: position 10,093,986 of record CM061238.1, read on the forward strand.
TGTCTTATGAAAAGGTCATCCTCATGAAAGAGTGGTGGAAACGGCTTAACAAAAACTGGACAATCAACATTCTTAAGAACATGTGGAGTATTCCTTTTGACAACTGAAGATGTCACAGGGAATTCCACAATCTTCTTACCAGCTTTCTTGTTATAGTCAAATCCTATAGCAGTTTTATTCTCTATGGCCTGAGTATCAATGATTTCCTTAGCCACTAGAGCGGAATTTTTAAAAGCATTCAGCTTCAAATCTAGATCTGAAATCTGCTTCCTGGGGATAGTCTCTATCTCATCATTACACTTGACCTTGTTCTCTAAGTACGCATTCTTTTGCTTAAGATCTTCTAATGTTACAGCTACAAGCTCTAGTTCTTCATTTTTAGATTCTAATTTTTTAATCTTAAGAACTAGTTTAGCATTTTCCATTTCTGATGCTAGCATGCTTGTGTGTACATTAAACAATTCTACACTAAGATCTTGCACAGTTTTCTTGTACTCAGAATTAGACATATCAATTGTAGTTAAGATAGGTACCTGAGATGATTGTGGTGATTCCTCTGAAGAGTCAGCCATTAGAGCAACATTTACATATTCCTCCTCTTCATCCGAATCAGTATCATCCCAGTGCTTTCCCTTTCTGCTTTCCAGATAATGCCTCCAATTGTTGTTTAAGCTTGGCATTCTCTTTCTTCAACTCATCATAAGAATCCTTCTTTCCATACACATCTTTCATGTCTCTCGCTTGACGAGGCTTCCGGCATTCAGTGGCGAAATGCCCTAACTCATTGCAGTTGTAGCATCTTGATTTGATTCTATCAATCATGCCAGTCTTGTAGCCTCCCTTAAAGCCTGTACTAGGTGTATAATTGCTCTTCTGGAATCTGTTGGTTGAACCCTTGAACTTGTACTTAGGGTTTCTCTTGAAACGAATGTGACTAAACTTTGCAGCTAAGTATGCCATGGTTTTGTCTTCCATTTGCTCAAGCTCTTCTAGGGTGTAGTAATCACTTTCATCAACACCCAGATTCACAGAATCCATTTCTGCTTCTATTATCACCTCCTTTCCAGCTCTAGGGGTTTGAACCTGAATCTCAGAAGTTATTGGTTCATCCACTACAAGTGCTGCTGATCTCACAAGTGCATTGTGCTTGTTCTCCACTGTCCCTGATCCGTAGATTATCACCCTTTGTTCCTGTTCCATCTCATAGGTCTTCAACTTGCCATAAATCATCTCTAATGACATCTTTGTGAAGTCAATTATTTCCATAATGGATGATGACTTGTGTTCTACATGATGGGGCAGTGTCATCATGAACTTCCTGTTTGATTCTCTCAGTGGATAGGTCTTTCCTTTCATTGCCAATTCATTGAGAAGCTTAGTATATTTCTCAAAGACCTGAGTTATACTTTCTCCTGGCAGTGACCTAAACGCTTCGTATTGAGAAGTCAGAATGTCCAATCTGTTTTCCTGCACGTCTTCAGTTCCTTCCATTATTAAGTTAATGGTATCCCACATATGTTTCCCACATTGTTAGGTCCAAAGTATCGTAGAAGGGGGGGGGGGGGGTTGAATACGATACTCACAAATAATTCAATTTCGTTCGCGGATTAATCTTTCAGTTCTATAACAAAATCAAACACACCAAACCAAATCAAGTTTCGGGGAATATATCTTTTTATAAATATAAACCTCGAGGGGTGCTACAATTTCTAATCCGTAGATTAGCTTCAATGAGTTCTAAGTTATACACAATCAAAACTTTGATAGATTTCAAGCAGAATTAATTTCTCTGTATTTTCTCTCTGGCTCAAGCTCTCTCTCAGTTATTGCTTCTGTGTAAATAACTTCGACTGAAGAAGACACTATCTTCTCTCTGTATTAATTGTAGTCTTCAATTGAAAACTATCGAACTAGGAATGTAGAAACAATCCTGGCCGTCCATCTTCAACTTCAACCTGTAAAACAAGAATACTTTTCACCTGCTCCTTAATTAAAAACCATCGAATGAAATACTTTAATTTGGTATTCGATAGTTTTACCATTCGATAGTTTTCTTAATTGAAAAACTATCGAATTCTTGTTTCTTGTCTTTTATCAATTAATGATTCCACTGAGCTCCTGGGTGTTTAAGTAATAGACTGTATCACTTTCTTATGAGACGATAAAACAACTTGATCTTTTCAGTGCCGTCACCTAGTGCAACTAGTCTGGTTCACAGATAAATAACACTTGATCAATTCTTCTTTTATGTCTTCAATTCAATGCTGCTGATACGTCCCTTGTCGTTCTGGTTGCTTCATTTAAATCACTGGAATCTCGTGGTACTTAACCCTAAATCATTCACATACTTCTGTCGTGTTGAAAGTCTTGTTTCTTTTGCTGTCACTGAGGCTTGAACATTTTCATGAACTTCTTTTCGTGACCTGTTTACGGACTTCAAGAATACATAACGTATTTTGATTTTTTGAGTTTACCTTTTCTTCTTTGATTCTGGATTCCTGTGCTTCTGTTAATATTATTGTTTGTCTTGTCCTTTGTTGAGTTGTAGTTATCTCTTTTACATCTTATGTTACATTATGCTTTACAAGAATTTACCGAGAGATCAACATGATCATAAGAACTCAACGTTGTGTGCCTCAATTGAGACATTACTAAAGGTAATTACCCTTCTTGTATTTCACAACTCACAAGTGATGGCGTCCCATCAGACTTCTATCATATAGACAGATAGTCCTTGTAGCCCCTATAAGTATAGGGTTGTCCGTCTCAGTGGAAGTTGAAAAGTATGAAAGCAATTCGAGATCAATTTAATGATTATCGCCTTTCGACAATATTTCTCAAAGGAACACCTTGGATTAAAATTGAACAGATTCCAAAGGTGCGGTTTCCAAAGAAAAAATAACCAAAAAGATACTGGTACTTAACAAGCAAGTGGTGAGGTATCATCATAGGGTTATTCATTATTTGAAGAAAAGTGGAAGCTTGAATAACATCATTTGACAGAGCTTCGAAAACCTGAAAGTAGGCATCGTGACAGCCTCTAACACAATTGAAATTAAATAAGCTTTAACACAAGTGTTATAAAATAACTTCGAAGAGGGAATATACCCTTTATCAGAATTCTTTCTTGGAGAGAGGTCAAGATAGATCATAGATTGGGGAGGTACCCCACATAATTTGCAAATGGGGAGGGTACTACCAAGGTCTCTATGGATGCCTTTTATGTCGGCTCCTCTAATGGATAATCGTTCAATTCCAAAGCTTTTCTTTTCCACGCACCCTAAGGTGTTCGATACTTACGTCATTGCCGACTTATAATAGTCGCTAAGAATTCAACCATCAACATTTGCAATCGCAGGGAGTTCTATTCGACTCGGCGCAAGCATCTCAACCAAGCGTTCTATCGTAAGAGGACTTCGATACCGGTGTCGCCCATAGCAACGACGAATTCCATATGTCAACTGGGTGGTACTCCGGAAGATCGTTAGAATCTACAGACTTAAACCCAATTACTATTATAACCGTTTTCATACCAAACATTTCCTTTCTTGTATCAATCCCGGATGCTACATAAGCTTAACACTTGTGGCATAACAACCTTTTTATTTAAGTCTTTCCCAGACTTTCTTAGTCCGTCTTGATTCTTTAAATATATCTCGTTTTGGCGCACTCGTGTTACAATGACACCTTGCGTAGTACGTACATACAAAAATCTTGCTCGAGGTAATAAAATGCCTTAGTACCGTAGTAAACACCTTCCTTGGTGGAATCGCTGATCGTGGGGAGTTAAACCCCCTAAATAAGGTAATGCCTCTACTAGTTAAGGTCACTAAGTACCCTTAATCATAGATGAAGTTTGAACGTCTTCGTTCTTACGTATGCTGCCTCCCTAGGCACTACAACAGACTACGAGTAACGGGTCTCGTTCAAATCGAATCATTCCACCGGTATTGGCTATTCTGCCTCTACCTCTTCTGCTTTGGAGACTCTACCCCATCTCTTCGTCATATCTCTTGTTGAATCATAACGATTCTAAACTCTCGTATCGGCACTTATTTGACCTCTGAAGGTTCGTCCGGTCCTATTGTACGACCTCAAGTAACATACCACATCTTTATCAATCAACACGTTCTCTACAAGATTCTTTCCTTGACCCACTATGGGGTCTTCCTCTAGATCCTCCTATGGATCTTCCTGTATCGGGTCTCCGTCCATTTCAAGGAACGCATCATCAATTGCCTACTCGAAGGCCTCAGGGTCTGGTATCTCAGAATCACATCAATCTATAACTCATACGAATCGAGGTTACTAACCATGAAGTCCTAAGTACGGTTTCCCAGAAGAAGTCCCCTCTCGAGCTTCATCTTAAACAGTCAGGGTCATGTCCTCTAACTCGACTACGAACTCAATTTGAGCTCTAGATGTTCTTATCATTATTAAGGGTATTGTAAGACTCGATCTCCTATCGTTTCTCAGGACGGTAACCTAACGCTCTGATACCATTTCTGTAACAGCCCCAAATCCAGGGTCAGGGATTTAGAGTAGTCACGATCCACTTACTTCTTGCCTTGCCTGCTTTACTCACAATAGACACAATTCATCGGGTTATAACCCCACAATGTATATATCTCTCTCACAGACACACAGGTTAGAGTCTCAGAAACGACACAAATACCACAATTGCGGAATAAATAATCTTTATTACAATACCCAAATGTCTTTTGAATTTGCTACTGATACAACTCCTAAGTAATGGTACATTACCAACTTAGCCTTGTAATACTCACCACCCTCTCATACCATTCATATCTATACATAAGATGAATACCAAAAGCTTCAGCTTGATCTGACTAGTTCACACTACTTCCAGGATCACTGCTAGAAACTGCTCCTGAGAATGCCTTGCGCTTACCACTCGCTTGAGGGATGTGCGCTGAATCCTTGGTATCCTGCTTCGCTGCTATATAATATTTATATAACAATAGCAAGAGTGAGCGATAACTCAACAAGGTAATAAAAGTATGGCATAATCCTACCTTTAACTCAACCCAGAATAAAGCGGGTATAAGACAATAATTTGTCAAAATATCTCGATACGGAAATTATTTCCTTATCGGAATGTATTCCAAAAACAGTACCATTGTTGTATTTCAAATATCATTTTCATAATATTTCTGCAAACTTTTACTATATTATGAACAAAGTTCTAGTATAATATAAAAGATGAGGTTTCAAAGTAAACCAATATAACCTTTCCGAAAAAATATCTGCTATGTAAGCAGAATATCAACATATAACTTAAAAGATGAAGTTATAAGGTGATTCAGTATAAACAACTCCCTTACCATAACTCATGTTATGTAAGGTATCCACAGAGTAATATGATATAAAAGATGAAGTTACGAGGAAAATTTCATATAATGTTCCGTAACCCAAAATCCACTTATGCATATATAATCTGAGTAAGGTTTTATCAGAGTCATAACTCATAAAATAAAAGATGAAGTTGCAAGGATTTATTGTAACTTCATCTTTGAACACTTTTCAACCCCCTGCCAACATGATCGGTTCGTCTCCCCAATACATGTTGCAGGAATATCCAAAATTGGATGATGAACCAATACTGGAGTAATCACCGCGCCAGTTGTCCCAACCTCACTATGATCAGTAGCATGTCCCAACCTCTGAAACGTAAAGATCGTCCTCCTTTCCCCAAGTGTAATACTTGTTGATACGACTCCACTAAGTAGTTATATCTAGGTTGGAAAGGAATATTCTCCAATATTTCCCAAGCTATTGCTTGTTAATGGATATCGACTTGTTCCATCAATTTACTCCTCGATCGTTGAGGTGGTAACACAACATTTGACTTGCAGCAATTAAATTGCCCCGAGAAAATATCTGTCCCCTGACAGTTTTGAGTTGTGAGTTTAAAATGAGTAGCAGTCACTTAAATCAGGTTCCCCATATTTTTGGTAGTTGAGCGAGTATTTAAATCCTCTTAAAAGATAGATTTAAATGGAAAAACAGTGTTTGGGAACCTCCCCTTGATTTAAAATAATTAATAATACATCTTAGAATATCCTTCATAGTTATTGAAGGTCGAGGATAAACTTTAAATAATATAACTCATTTTAAAACTTGTTAAAAGTATTTAATAAATAATCGAATAATATTTATTAAATAAATAAACCTTAAACGAATATTCAAAAATAATATTCATTAAATAAATAAGGATTGAATGAATATTCAAAATAATATTCATTAAATAAATAAGGATTAAATGAATATTCAAAATAATATTCATTAAATAAATAAGGATTAAATGAATATTCAAAATAATATTCATTAAATAAAAAATCATCGAATAACAGTTACCCGATATCTTTATCGGAAAAATAATCTTTAACATAGATAGAAAATATAACTACTTCCGGTTTAAAGAATAAAAATCATACGCCCTTTATCTAGGGCATTTATAAAAACCTGGCTTCTAACTAATATCTCATATCTAGCTTAGAAGCCCATAATCAAATCATAACCTCGAGTATCACTATATATAGTAGTTCGAAGACAAGCATGCAATTTATATATCGCAATGTACTTGGGAATAAAACATGTATACTACTCATTTGCATATCATATATGAAAGCAGTTTATTATCACAATAACAGTAAGCATAGGTTTCGAAAACTTGCCTGATGCTCGAGAAGTGGTAGGGGTTCGCGACGATGTCGGACTATCTAGACAAAGTCAAAGAAAACGTACGATTAATCTCCTAATTAATCCACTTATAACTTAATGCTTAAACACGTAAGCGAATCATAATCATAGCACTTAATGGCTTAATCTAGCCTCGTACTAGGTCCATGCTACTCGTCAAATACTTAAGTCGTAAGTTTGGTTCGAAATCGATCCTCAAATTCAAGTTATGCTTAACCATTTATAACATTGGTTTCTAAGTCGGGTTCTTAGTGGTTTTCACTGGCGCAACCTCTGCTGTCGCATTTTATAAAATCGAAAAATAATCTTTTGGGCTCGAAACCTTCGCACACCTCTTGCCAACTGACCTTAGCACTTTACCACGAAATCTCATATTTTATAATCACTTGTAAGGGTCTCAAACACAGTCATGAAGTTGATGTGTTTCTGCAATTTCATTTCTTGAACAACTTTTACTAAAATGACCATAACTCAAAAACCGTAAACTCTTTTGACATGATTCTTGCGGCAAAACAAACTAGACAACAATATCTACACATTCATATGCAGTTCTTACTCTTTAGACACAGTTATGGTCTCGGGTGGCTACTGTCAAAGCAGTACAAAAAAATGGGCATTACGACGGCTCTAAATCGAGCATTTCCATTTTTAGAACACTCCAAACCAATCACTACGACATACCATACATCCTTAACACCAACAAACAACCATCATACACCTCTAAGATCAGTGGCGAGGCTCAAATCCAACACCCATCATTTTACACATTAAACAAAGCCAAATAATCACTAAATCACTTAATCATGATCTTAACTTTTCATGAACATCAAAACCACTTCAAAACTCATATAAAACTCAAAGGTGGGTTAGGGTTTTACCTTCTTGGAAGCTCTAGCAACACTAACAAGTGTTTACAAACACTTAACAAGCCTTAGATAGTCCTCATATAGCTTAAACCTTAAGAACAAAACAAGAAAACAATTTAGCAATCTCGGAGTTACTATTCAGCCCCAACTTTGAGCATGGATTTGACTAAGCTATACTACTTCGATTGCCATGAAATTTTGAAAGAACCTTACCCATGGAGTGGAGAAGCTACGGTAAAAATTTGGTGATATATGGATGGATAGAAGTGGAGATATGAATTTTGCTTTGATTTGTGCTCTTGTTTGGCAGATGGGAGAGCTTTTGCTCATCTTACTTTTGTTTTGTTTTTCAACTTGGATGCATTTTTTCTTTTGTGTTGTTAACCACCCATTGGTCCACTTGTTGCTCTCTCATTAGTCCAAGTGTTGGCCTCTCATCAAACAACTCCCTTTTTGCCAATGTTGCAAATACACCATTAGCTTTTTGGTTGACTTTCATGCATGCCACCTTGGTTTTTCTTCTTCCATCAATTGGATCGTCTTGGTGTCCTTTTAATAAAATCAATACATTACAGCTTATATGTTGCATTTTATTACTCCACTGTGGCACAATCCCTTAAATCAATATTAACTCCAACATCCCTTATCTATTCACTCTTTATTCCTTGTTCTTAGAAAATGTTCTCGCGTTTCTTTGAATATTCTCAATCTCTTTTTTTTATTGAGTTCCTTAACTCTTGGTTAGCTTCCTTTTTGTTTAAATCCTTGAATCCACTTGATATAATTCTCTTGATGATCGTGTAGGATATTTATTCTTGTCATAATTTAAATCCTTAATCCATGATTCGTTTGCTTAATCGTTTAATCTCGTTATAAAGTATCAACGGTTTTCGTTCTAAATTCTCAAATCAAATATAATAAAATTCCAAAATATTAAATCCTCAAATCCTCAAATTTAATATCTCATTTCTTGATTATAATAATATATAATTCACTGCCCGGTCAAATACTACACCAAAATAAAATTTGGAATTTCTGAATTCCGATCGTCTTTGCATACCCTTATTTACTCCGTAGATCACTAATATGATTTCGGAATATCCACACTACGTCTCGTACATAGGTGGCATGAAATTTTTTTCTTAATCCTCAAAATCACTATTCATCCACCAAATTCACTATTCACTGATGCACTTAATCATAATAAGAAAAGTTTTAATTTTACCAAAAATTCGGGTTATTACAATAATGATAGGAATGATTACATGTCACTATCAGCACTTTCCAATTGCGGCTCTCCACACTCCAAGGCGTTCCTTACACGTGTTCGCATACAGCCCCCCTTTAACACGTGTACATCATCTACGCGTTCCACGCGTCCAGCTAGCATACCTAAGGACGACCCAGATTTCGAGGTAACACCCTAAAACCCTAACCTTGACCTATAAATAGTCCAAGGAATAAGGTGTTGCGGTAAGTTCTAATTTCCATACACATTTAGATACACTCTCTACCTTATATTCCCCATAAACTCGTTCTTATTCTTACGCCGGAGGTGCCGCGGAGCCGCCACCCCTCTCCGACATTATTTTGCAGAAACCCCACCAGCAGCTACACCGTACTCCAGGCAAGTGAAGACGGGAAGTAGGAGGACTCATGGCGGACTGATCGTTATCAGTGGCTAATTCGGATACTCTTAATGACCACTTTGATATTTAACCTCCAGATCTACTATGATACTCCCTCCGTCCCACCCATTTCTTTACACTTTCTTTTTTGGGATGTCCTATCCAATTCTTTACATTCCAATTTTTTTCTAAAATAGTAAAGTTTTATAATATAAAAATCAACTACTTTCACTACTTTTCCTCCACTTTACTTACTTTATACTTTAAATATTGGCGGATCCCACCACTTTATTCCTTTTTTTACTCTTCTACGTTACTTTACCTATTTGGGCGGGACGGAAGGAGCATGTGATATTCAATAAAAATGTATACACATTCTACAAAATGTATAAAGGTCGAGAACAATCGCTGAACCGGAGAACATTAAAACCCGGATATGAGTCATACCTAACAGGAGTAGTTTGTAATAATTGATAGTACATTAGAACCTCGATAAATGAATACACTTTGGACCAAAAAAATATATTCGTTTAACGAGATTATTTATTTATCGATTAATGAATATTTTATTCAATTATCGATAAATGAATATTTATTCATTTAGATAATATTTTTATTTTTTTAAATATGATAATGATGTTTTAAAATTTAATATTCGAATGTAACTAGAAGATAAATATAATTGTTAAAAATTTAAAATTCTTACCATATATTTTATTCACTTTCAATAATATGCATACATGAATTATACATATAAATTAAGTATAGTATGCTTGTACTATTTTAATATACTTGAGAGTGTTCATACGATTGTATTAGTAATATACTTAGAGTCTATTAAATTATATTTGAATTTATAATTTTTTTTGACTAGATGACATATATCATAAAAATATATATTATTTTAATTTTAGTGAATATTCATTTATGTTTACATAGGGCCTTTAAAGATTTCAATAAAATTTATTCATTAATGCATTTAGCGAGATTATTCATTTACTCTATTGTCCCAAGTTGGGACCGTAAAAAAATATTCATTTGACGAGGTTATTCATTTATCGAACATTCATTTATCGAGGTTCTACCGTAGATTTAATATTTAGAATTGGAAAACATTAAGATACGGATATCACATAGACAAGGTGTGTGTTCCTAACTTAAAAGGAACAAAAAAAAAACATGTGTGTTCCTCGTTAAAAAATTTCCAACTCATGCTTACTTATTTTTCTTAACAAATGTAATTACTAAAAATATTAAAAAATATAAATAATCAAATACTTATTTATAAACAATTACCTTTTCAGCTAAAACACATTATAAATTTTTTTCTAACACAGTCCCTCTTTTTCTAAATATATCACGGGAAAATACCTTTTTCCACATACTTTTTCTATTTTTCTCACTAAAATCAATTCTTTTTCTAAAAATATCACGGGCAATTACCTTTTTCAACTAAAACATGTTACTCTTTATATTTTTCCTTACTAAAACCCCTCATTTTCCAAAAATATCTCGAGTAAATCCTTACTTATTTATTTTGAAACCTATTTAAATATTTTTAATTACGGGCACTTACCTTTTCAGCTAAAACATGTTACTTTTTCTATTTTTCCTTACTAAAACCCCTCATTTTCCAAAAATATCACGGGTAAAAAGTTAATAATTTATTTTAAAATCTATTTTAATACTTTTAATTATTTAAAAAAGTTTAACACGCCTACTTATTTTTTTTAGCAAATGCAAATTAATACAATATTAAAACATAAATAATAAAAATAATAATTATTAATAAAAATTTGTGCATCACACGGGTTTTATGCTAGTTATATTATTAAATCCGAAACATTGAAAGTTTTGGTTTTCGGTCATTTATTCTATTTAATAAATAATAAAATATTATAAAAATAGTAATTAGTTGATTGTCTTTTATAATTAAAAGACTTTTTTCTAATAAAATCTACTTGTTTTTCAAAAAATATCACGGAGAATTGCCTTTAAATTAAAACATATTACCTTTTATATTTGTTCTCACTAAAATATCTCTTTTCCAAAAATATTAGGTGCAACCCTTATTTATTTATTTTAAAACCTATTTTAATGATTTTAATTATTTATAAAACCTTACGTGTTTTAACATGTCAACGTCTTTTTTTAACAAATACAATTAATAAAATTAAAACACTTCCAAAATATCACGGACAGTTACTTTTTTTAATTAAAACATGTTAGTTTTTCTATATTTCCTTATTATTAATATTATTTTAATAAATAATATTAATAATGCCCCATTTATCTTCCTCAGACCCATTTGTATTCTTTATTTATTTTTTCTATGTTCCAATTAATATTTAAGTTTTTCATTTTAGAATTTATCATATTGATTTTTATTCTTTATTTAATATTTTTCGTTCCCATTAATTTTCTTTGTTTATCATTTTTTAATCTCCTTTGATGGTCAATGTCTATTATATAATAGTCGAAACATTGAAAGTTTTGGTTTTCCATTTTCGATCATTTATTCTAATTAAAAAGGTGTTACCCTTTTCTATTTTCATTACTAAAACCCCTCATTTTTCAAAAATACCACGGGAAAACCCTTACTTATTTATTTTAAAAACTATTTTAATGTTTTAAATTATTTTTAAAAAATTACCTATTTTAACATGGATACTTATTTTTTAAATAAACGAAACTAATAAGTCAACAACAAATTTAAGTAAAGTTAATAAATAACAATTCCAAAAGAAAATTATATAAAAAAAATATTTTTACTATATTTTTTATATATTATATTAAAGGAAAATCTGTGCTTCGCACGGGTTATAAGCTATTATTTTATTAATTACATTTGTTAAAAATAGTAGCTTAAAACATGTGTGATGCACAGATTATTTTTAATAATTGTTATTTTTATTATTTATGTTTTAATATTTTATTAATTGCATTTGTTAAAAACAAATAATTATTTTATTATTTACGTTTTAATATTTTATTAATTACATTTGTTAAAAATAGTAGTTTAAAACATGTGCGATGCACGGATTATTTTTAATAATTGTTCTTTTTATTATTTATGTTTTAATATTTTATTAATTGCATTTGTTAAAAAATATATAAGTAGGCGTGTTAAACTTTTTTAAATAATTGAAAGTATTAAAATCCATTTTAAAATAAAGAAGTAATGGTTTGTCTGTGATATTTTTGGAAAAGGAGAGATTTTAGTATGTAAAAAAAAAGTAACATGTTTTAGTTGAAAAAGATAATTGCCTGTGATTAAAAGTATTAAAATAGGTTTTAAAAAAATAAGTAAGGATTTGTCCATGATATTTTTGGAAAATGAGGGATTTTAGTGAGAAAAAAATAGAAAAAGTAACATGTTTTAGTTGAAAAAGGTAATTGCCAAAACTCGTGCGATGCACGATTATTTTTAATAATTGTTGTTATATTATTATGTTTTAATATTTTATTAATTGCATTTGTTAAAAAAAATATTTAGAAATTTTAAAATATGTAAACTTTTTTAATAACTAAAAGCATTAAAAAAGGTTTTAAAATTTAATAATTAAAAATATTAAAATAAGTTTTAAAATAAATAAGTAAAGGGTTTGATGGTGATATTTTTAGAAAAAGAAGGGATTTTAGTAAGAAAAATAGAAAAAGTAAGTTGAAAAAGGTAATTATCCGTGATATTTTTGGAAAAGTATGGGTTTTGTTAGAAAAAATTTATAATGTGTTTTAGATCAAAATGTAATTGGTTATAAATAGGTAATGTTATTATTTTATATTATTTTATAAATAAATAAGGTTAATTAAATAAAAACATTTTGGTACCGACCAAACTTTTAATGGTGCTCATGATATTTTTGGAAAATGAGGGATTTTAGTGAGAAAAAATAGAAAAAGTAACATGTTTTAGTTGAAAAGGGTAATTACCCATAATTGTTTTTTATAAAAAAGAGGGAATTTTGTTAAAAAAATAGAAAAATTAATGTATTTTTGCTGAAAAGGTAATTGGTTATAAATAATGTTATTATTTAAAAATAAGTAAGGGTAATTAAGTAAATTCACTTAGTACCGACCGACCAAACTTTTAATATTTCGTATGTACGTAATTGGTTATAAATAATGTTATTATTTAAAAATAAGTAAGGGTAATTAAGTAAATTCACTTATTACCGATCGACCGACCAAACTTTTAATATTTCGTCAGTAGGTAATTGGTTATAAATAATTTTATTATTTAAAAATAAGTAAGGGTAATTAAGTAAATTTACTTAGTACTGACCGACCAAACTTTTAATATTCGGTCTATTATAATATAACAAGCCTGTAACCCGTGCAACGCACGAACGGTTTTAATATTAATTTTGAAATTTACTTTTAAATTTTTTGAGATTTTAATACTTCTGAAAATGCTACCTTTTTAGAAAGATTTAAAAGTACTACTTTAATACTTTAAATCTAAATTTTTTATAGATTTTATAATAGTTTATTAGATTAGTAAGAATATCAGTAAAAATAATCGTCAAAATTATCAATATATTTTCTTGTAATATATATAAATATAAATATTACTGTTATAGCCAAAATTCGATAATGGGTTTTTAGGTTAGGATCGGGTCAAGTATGAATTCAATTATGTTATTTTTATAATTAGGGTTTAAGTTTGGGACTTACCCTCATAGGGATAAGGACGCGCCCTCATAGGTTGGCCATCCCTTAAGGGCGCGCCCTCATGATAATGACAGCTTGATGGATGATTTGACGAAGGATAACAATTATATTGACATGGCATGATGTAAGGAAGATTCAGGACTTGTCCTCTTAGGGGAGAGGGTGTGCCCCTTTGGTCATCTAACCCCTAAGGACGTGTCCTCTTGGTAAGGACTGAACCTGATATGAATGGAAGACTTGACGGAGAATACTAACTTCATTTGACACAAGGCTTATGGCTTGGCCTCACGGGGATTAGGGCGCGCCCTTTAGGCAGTCTATCCCGTGAGGGCGCGCCCTCATGGTTTGAAGTTGCAACTTGATAATGAAAGATGGTTCCCTTGGCTTGGTATTGACAAAATATTGAAGAATTCCCTCCTAGGATGTGCCCTAGAAGGGGGATGTCCGTGGCTGAAGGCCTCCTCCTGTATTCAATGGGCGCGCCCTCATTGGGGATGTGGGGTTAATCTTGGTGTGTGCTTTGGGAGCTCTGTTCCTGTACTCAATGGGCGCGTCCTCATTGGGGAACTTTGGAGTAATCCTGCACTTTGCACCCAAACACTTGGGATCACTTGTCCTGCTATCTGGTGGGTGCTTCTCATTCGGGGGACAAGGATGCGTCTAGCATTTAAGGTAAGTCATGGTTATACCTGCGTCTATGAATTAAGGAAATAGCTGGTAATGGATAGGACTAGTCCTCGACGGGGGAAGTTTCCTTATCTATGAAGTCCTGACGTCATAGACGAGCCTTGGGCCTTTGTGACTAGGCCTTATCGTTAGACATTCCTAAAGTGAGCTAAATCTCTAAGTAAGGAAACAGATGGAAGTCCTACGTTCAAGTAAGGAAAGATAAGGAAGACATATGTTTAAGTATGGAAAGAACCCTATACATGGAAGGCGGTGGAAAAGTCTTACGTCTAAGCATGGAAAGGCAGTAGAAGACTTCGGATGGGCTCCGAAGATCAAAGACCAAGCCCATGGAGGAAACTTCCTCCCCAAGAACTACGTTGGCTTGATTCCCTATAAAAGGGATACGTAGGCAAATTGTAAGGGGTCGAATGTTGAGAACTCTGAGGCAGCTAACATAAACCCTAAGCAATCTCAGCCACCAATCATACACAACCACCATACTCCGACGAATTTACCACCTAAGGACCACCGTTGTAGATCTTGATTCCGGCGAAGAACCCCAAACTTTGTTAATACCAAATTCCTCCGTTAACAAATTGGCGCTAGAAGGAGGGGTGCTAATTAAGATCTAAATCTTTGGAGGAGAAGATGTCACAAAATCCCAACGAACGTCCTAGGGATGAGGTCTTATCTGAAGACAGTGAAGAGAACAACCATGCCCGCCATGAGGAGTATGTCCCCCATAGTGTTCCAAATCCATCTAATGGAACACCTATTGTAGGGGGACGACCACCAGTGCTCATAAGTAATTCTGACTTGATGGAACAACTCTATCGCATGGGCGATGTTTTAAATGGCTTTGAAGCAAGACTGGATACGGTCGAAAGAGGCAAAGGAAGGGGTCGTGTCAGGCGACAACCCCATAATCACCATCGTACAGGTAGAGGCACCGCGAGTCAAAGGAGGTTTCAGAATGTCACTCCAAGAAGGTTAGAGTATCAAGAGGATGGAGTCCCTATTGTTGAACTCCCCGATGATGAGACGGGCAGCCAAGATCAACCTAGGAGGGAACGGCGTCCATCTCCACACCCTCATAGATCAGGGCGACCTGAAAGTGAAATTCGAAGGGCTGATGAACTCCACCGAGACCAAGAACAACGATTGAGCAGATTGAAGGATCGCCTTGGTATAAGACTTAATAATGATGATCTACGATTGTTGTTGGTCGAATGGCAGAGGGACAGAGAGGTAAGAGGGGAACAACCTCTTGATCCACAGCGTGAGCCCCCTGTTGACAGGTCGAGGCCCCATGGACAAGATCATACTCAACCTCGCAGTAATTCAAGACGAAACTTAGAAGTGCAACCTCATAATCCACAACGAGAGCCCCCTGTAAACAGGTTGAGGCCCCGTGATCATGAGCAAGCTCCCCAATCAGAAGGAACAGGAAGGAGAAGGGATAGCGATCGAAGGAATAGGTATGATGCTCCTTATCATGGAGGACCCTCTGGAGGAAGGGATCCGCACATATCATCTGTTTCATCCCAAAGTAGAACAAGAGGAAGGCAGGAAGAGCCAAGGACTCGCTCTCACGGTCAGAGGGAGAGGACGCGCCCTAATAGTCATGAGGGAAGGACGCGCCCTCCAAGTCCCAATCCAAGAACACAAGAGACTCCTGCGGCCCAAGGAGAGACCCAGCCTCCTCAACCACCACCTCAACCTCCGCCTACTGATAATGCTCAGACAAATGTCCAAACAATCCCGGGTGTAGGAAGCTTCAATGTGGACGACCTAAAGAAACTCCTCACACACTTGGAGGGAGGAAGAGTGACTTCAACAGCCCAGACTCCCTCTCCATTCTCTACGGCAGTAAGGGAGGCACAACTTCCAACAGGGTACAGGAATACAACCAATGACTTGCGCTTCCATGGAAATGCCGACCCTGTTGAGTTCTTGGGAAGATTCAATATAGAGATGGATGTATATCAAGTGCCTGACTTGGCTAGATGTCGTCTTCTAGCAGCAACCTTTAGAGAGAGTGCACAACAGTGGTTTCAAAAGCTTGGACCAGGGGTGATTACTTCATGGGAGGTCATGAAAACTCGGTTCCTGACAAAATTCCAAGCTACTGTGAAATATGCCCCCCCAGTGACTACTTTGGCCAATATCAGACAGAAGGAAGGAGAAAGCTTACAGTCATACTTCAAAAGGTTCAATGCTGAGTCTACCATGGTCAGAGGGGCAACCGATGAGTCACTAAAAAGTTTCTTGATTGCGGGACTCCAAGTCGGAACTGATTTCTGGAAGCACTTGCAGGGGAAGGACCCAGCAACCTTGGCGGACCTCTTTGCCCAAGCTGAATACTTCAAGATCGTTGAACAATCTCTTGCTGACAATAAAAAGTCCGACTCCCAAGGGAAAGAAAAAGGAAAAGGTTCTAAGAGGAAGGATAGGTCCCCAAGCCCTGATTACCGGAGGAGAGGGTATAGTCCGAACAGGGTAAATGTCGCCAATGCAAGGAGAGGTTGGACTCCACCAGACTACGACAGGTTGAATAGATATCAAACAGGGAGTTATACACTAGCCGCTTCTGTTGAGCATATCTTTGAAGTCAATAAGGATAAGGGTTTATTCAAGAAGCCAGCACCATTATCCTCATGGCAAAGTAAGGACAAAAAGAGGTATTGCTCATATCATGAATCTACTGGACATAACACCCATGAGTGTCGGCAGCTAAAGGAAGAAATTGAAGAATTGATCAAGGCTGGATACCTAACTGACTGGATTGTCAGAGAAGTGAAGAAGCATAAAGATGAAACTGATAGGAGGATGGAAAGAGAGCATGCTCCTGAGAGGGATGATGACAGATCTAAGGATGTTCAGTTTGCCCGGGCTGGAAGCATTCATACTATCTTTGGAGGACGCCATTTTGGTGGTGACAGTAACAATGCACTGGAAAGGTATGCCAGGGAAGCACGCCATAAGCCCTTAACTAATGTGAACAGCTTGGAACTTAAACCTCCCAAGTTGTTCAGGGGGGAATCAGTAGATATTACATTTACTGAGGAAGAAGCAAGATGGGTACATCATCCTCACAGTGACGCCCTGGTCGTTGCCATACAGATTGGTCCTATGAATGTACACCGAGTATTTGTTGACAATGGAAGTTCGGTGAATATTCTCTACTACAACACTTATAAGAAGTTGGGTTTGCCTGATAAGGATATTGTCCGAGAGGATGCTTGGATTTATGGTTTCACTGGAGAAGCTGTTAGAGTTATGGGTGCAATTAAGCTCCCAGTTACACTTGGTGAAGGTCCTCTGTCTGTGACTCAGATGATAGAATTTATGGTATTGGATCAAGAATCTGCCCACAATGCTTTGGTAGGAAGGCCTTTGCTGAAAGAGATGAAGGTAGTTACTTCCATTTATCATTTAATAATGAAATTCCCTACTCCAAATGGGGTTGGTTCAGTTCGAGGGTCACAATATGATTCGAGGGAGTGCTATCATAGAACTGTCAAAGGTTTTCGTCGTAATGGATTAGGAGGACGCGCCCTTCCCCAAGAAGATGCCCAGGGATTGCTCAAAAATTCTAAGGGAGAGATTCATGTTCATTACACGGTTCAAGAGCCAGAAGATGATGTTCCTCAGCTAAGGGCGCGCCCTAAGATGTTACTATTGGAGACACCCCCCCTAATTGATGAACTTCAAGAAAGAATTGTTGAGAGCACCTATACCCTTCAGGGCGCGCCCTCAAGGAAGGAAGAGCTTGTTGAAGATGCACCCTCAGGGGGAGAGACATTTAATAACATCTTTCCAAGTAAAGAAGGGTATGTGGAGGACGCGCCCTCAATAGAAAACGCGCCCTCAATAGAGGGCGAATTGGTGAAGGACGCGCCCTCAAAGAGTAAAATGCCTGTTGAAGATCCTCGTATCTTTGATCTTGATCTTGATCCAAGAATTCCTATCCTACAGGAGAAGACAGGTCCTGCAGAAGAAACAATCTCAATCCCGGTAGACGCAGCAGATCCCAGTAAGGTTCTCAAAATTGGATCACAGCTAAGCAATGAGTTGAGAACAGGTTTGACTAATTTTCTTTTGGCCAACCTGGATGTGTTCGCTTGGAGTCATGCTGATATGATAGGAATTGATCCTAATGTCATGTGCCATCATCTAAACATATATCCTAATAAGAAAGGAATGCGTCAGAAGCGGCGTGCAATCAGTGGGGAAAGGGCAGTAGCTTTAAAAGAGGAGGTCGACAGACTCTTGGATGTGGGTCTGATCAAAGAATCCTTCTATCCCGAGTGGTTGGCAAACCCGGTGTTGGTAAAAAAGCCTAATGGGAAATGGAGAACTTGTGTGGACTTCACGGACTTGAACAAAGCTTGCCCAAAGGATAGTTTCCCACTCCCTCGGATTGATCAGTTGGTGGATGCTACGGCTGGTCACGCTCTCTTGAGTTTCATGGATGCTTACTCAGGGTATAATCAAATTCCCATGTATGGACCTGATCAAGAACATACATCCTTTATTACTGACAGAGGTTTGTATTGCTATATTGGAATGCCCTTTGGTCTTATCAATGCAGGGGCAACGTATCAAAGATTGGTGAATATGATGTTCAAAGAGCAGATTGGGAAAACTATGGAGGTGTATGTAGATGATATGCTTGTCAAGTCCAAGGACGCAGTAGACCACGTGAGGCACTTGGAAGAAATGTTTGGAATTCTGCGCAAGTACCGGATGAAGTTAAATCCTCAAAAGTGTGTCTTTGGTGTTGAGTCGGGGAAATTTTTAGGCTTTATTGTGAACCATAGAGGAATTGAAGCTAATCCGGAAAAGATCAAAGCACTCCTTGAAATGAAGTCCCCTACCAGTGTAAAGCAGGTTCAAAGCCTTTGTGGACGGATTGCAGCTCTAAATCGTTTTGTCTCAAAGTCTTCTGATCGTTGCAAAGAATTTTTCAAAGCCATTAGGGGGGTGGACAAGGACTTCATGTGGACTCCTGCTTGTGAAGATGCTTTTCAGAAAATCAAGGAACAGTTAGGTAAGCCCCCACTCTTGGCCAAGCCCGTGGATGGTGAAGTACTAATTCTTTACTTGGCTGTCTCGATTTACTCCATTAGTGCTGTGTTAGTACGAGAAGAGGATAGTTTGCAGTCACCAGTTTACTATGTCAGTAAGAGGTTGTTGGATGCAGAAACCCGATATTCTAGCATGGAGAAGTTAGTATATGCTTTGGTGCTGGCTGCACGCAAGTTACGTCCCTACTTCCAAGCTCATAAAATTGAAGTACGAACTTCTTATCCCATGAGACACATTTTACATAAACCTGAGGCTTCAGGAAGGATGTTGAAGTGGGCGATTGAGTTGGGACAGTATGATTTGGAATATGTTTCTCGAACGGCGATTAAGGGACAAGCCTTAGCCGATTTTATTCTGGAGTTTGAAGATGAGAGTATGGGACGAGAAATCATTCTGGTGCACCCTAACTCTCTCACTCGGGAGGCAAGCCCTTTGATAGAAGAGTATCCTTTTCCTTGGTGGACCATGTATGTGGATGGAGCAGTTAACAGTGACGGGGCTGGTGCTGGAGTTGTCCTGACTTCTCCTGAAGGTCACCTTCTTATGAGTGCTATCAATTTCAAATTTTCGGTAACCAATAATGAAGCTGAGTATGAGGCATTGATTAATGGTTTGAAGTTGGCTTTGGAAATGAATGTGAAGAATTTGGTGGTATTCAGTGATTCGAAACTGGTTGTTCAGCAGGTTGAAGGAGGGTTCCAGGCTAGAGGACCGAAGACAGAGGCATATATGATGAGTGTACGTCGCTTGATTCAACAGTTTAACATAGTCAGACTTGAAGGAGTTCCTCGTGAAGAAAATTCCAAGGCCGACACTCTGGCCAGGTTGGGTTCCCAAAGAGACACGGTGTTGATGGGAGACATTCCATTGGAAGTTCAAGAAATTCCTAGTATCCCCGAGATGGAGCTAATGGTTGTAGATGAAGTACCAATGAAGACTTGGATGACTCCTATCCAAGAGTATATACAGAAAGGAATTTTACCCGATGATAAAGGGGAGGCCAGACGTTTGAAATACCAAGCAGCAAGGTATGTGGAATATGATGCAGTGTTGTATCGAAGAGGTTTTAATCAACCCTTACTAAGGTGTGTTGATGGGGAGGAATGCAACTATGTCCTGAGGGAGGTTCATGAAGGAATATGTGGCAATCACTCGGGGGGTAGTTCCCTTGCTATGAAAGTGTTACGACAAGGATATTACTGGCCGACCTTGAAAGATGATGCTATGAAGTTTACAAGAGCATGTGACCAGTGCCAACGCTTTGCCAACTATTCATCTATTCCTGCTACTACATTAACTTCAATGATAAGTCCTTGGCCTTTTGCTATGTGGGGAATTGATCTCATTGGAGAGCTTCCTATGGCTAAGGGGGGTGTCAAATATGCTGTTATGGCTGTGGATTACTTTACCAAGTGGGCAGAGGCTATGCCCTTGGCAAAGATAACGGCCAAGAAAATCAAAGATTTTGTTTTTAATTCCATTGTGTGCAGGTTTGGGATTCCCTACAAGCTCATATCTGACAATGGAAAGCAATTTGATAGCAAGGAATTAAAGAAGTTGTGTGAAGACTTGAAGATCAAGAAAGATTTTGCGGCGGTTTATCATCCCCAGAGCAATGGGCAGACTGAAGCTATTAATAAGATAATCAAGCACACCTTGAAGACCAAGCTAGAAGAAAGTAAAGGTAACTGGCCTGAGGAGCTTCCTATGGTGTTGTGGTCCTACAATACCACCCCAAGGTCTACTACTGGGGAGTCTCCATTTATGCTATCTTATGGATTTGAAGCAATGGTTCCTGTGGAAGTTGGATCTGGGTCGTTCAGAAGGGATCATTATGACAAGGAGTCTAATGAGGTCAACCAACGACTTCATCTTGATTTTTTAGAAGAGACACGTGCAACATCATCCTTACGATTAGCTGCATATCAGAAAAGAGTAGCTAGGTTTTATGATCGAAGAGTGAGAGTACGTCGCCTAAAGGTTGGTGATCTCGTGTTACGAAGGGTGATGCCTCATACCAGAATTGCTAGTCATGGGGTTTTTGGAGCTAACTGGGAAGGACCTTACAGGATCAGGTCTGTGCTTTGGGAAGGAACTTTTCACTTAGAGGATTTGGGTGGCAATCCTATACCAAAAGCTTGGAATGTGGAACATCTGAAGAAATATTACCAATAGGGAGTGGTTGTGTACCCCCTATGTTATCTATCTAAATAAACTAGAAGAAATAAATTTCCTCCTAGCTTAGGGGGGTAGTGCATGTATACCCTACCTTGAATAGTTGAGATTTTGAAGTTTTTATTTCCCCAAAGAGCATTAGCCTTGGGACCAGTGTGGCTTTCACACCGGAGCGCATTATTTATGAAGATCTTATCAAGAATTTTCAAAACTTTAAGTTTGTTATGCTTGTTTAAAGAATACTCTGATTGCTTAAAAACAACATTGATAGAACGCGCCCTGAGATGTACCATGACAAGGCGCGCCCTATGGTAACAAAATAGACAAACATACTAGAAGAACGCATCCTTGTTATGTTTGCAAAGTACGTCCATGGGGATAATTTTAATTTACTAGGAGATTACATATTTGTTATGTCAACATCCCAAATATTTTCCTTAAAGGTTACAATAGTATGAATTCTGAAAAACATGACATATTCGAAGGTTATCTCAATTGTCCTAGATTTCATCATCAAAATTATAGTTTGTCATTCTAGAGAACGCGCCCTCATGTGAATTAAAGGAAGACGCGCCGTATATAACAAGAATGATTTTAACATAGTAGATCATAAGCACCAAATGGAAAGTTAAAGCAAATATTCAAGGAAATAAACCCTTGTTAAAGTTATCAAAAGAGGACATCAGTTAACTTACAAATTGCAAGGCAGTAAAGGAGGGCATGCACCTCAATATGTTTTTAATTTAAAGAAATATCAAGACGCGTCCTGAGTTTGGTTATTCACCTTTTCGACATCTTGAAGATTCTTGGAAGCTTCAGTAAGAGCAGGGACTGACTCATTGAGAGGGGGACCATCAAAAGTATGCTCAGGAATACCATCAGAGGACGCGTCCTCTTCTTCTTCATTTGGCACAGGAGACGCCGCCTCAAGACCGAGGAATATCCTTTTTGCCTTGATAGAAGCTGCTTCATCAGCCTTGAACTTGGTGATCCATGCAACAGTTTCCTCTCCAAATTTCGTAAAATCATAATCAGGATCTTGTGCTAAGAATCCAGAAGCATAGTTCCTAAAGCCATCCCTGAAAGAAGTTTTTTCAATCTTCTTTTTCTCCAATGCCCAACCATTCTGTTGATCAGCAACAAGTTCAGCTATCTGTTCAGAAAGTTTGCTTTTCTCTTCCTTTAGGGTGTTAATGGTGGTACTCAAACCAATTGAAACTTCTTCTTGGGTCTTCAGTTCACTCTCATAATAACTTTCTTTAGAACGAAGTTCGCTTTTCAACTTGTCAATAATCTTATCACGATCTTCAACCTGTTTGGAAAGTTTGTTTCTTTCCTTCTCCATGATATCAAGGCGCGTCCCTTCTTGTTGGAGAGTTGATTGACGGTGAAGAGCGGAGACCAAAATCTCAGAAGATGCTTTGATTATTGCTTCATTTTCCTCAATAGGAGTCCTGTTTCTCCATTTTGTAATTTCATCATCCTTTACGTAAGGAATAACAAGAGGACTAAGAGTAGAAGAAACAAGTGAAAAGGATGAAGGATTGGTTTTGTTTTTCTTTGAGGACGCGTCCTCAGGAGTAGTGATGGTTTTATCGCTCTCTTTCCTTTTTCTTTCCTTTTCCAGGTTGATGATTGCTGGCTCTTTTTTCTCTTTCTGTGATTTTTTGAAGTTTTTCTTGACAGGACGCGTCCTGGCAGCTTTAGAAACTCCAACGCTGGGAGCAACTCCCATTTCAAGACCCCAACCAGCTGGAAGATCGTCCATACCTGTGGAAATTAAATAAGATATAAAGTTAGGGCGCGTCTTCAATATTAAAACAATTTTTATGACATTGGCATTCTACAAGAATAAAACAAGTACAGTGCATATTAAGTGAACTCTAAGATTGGAAAATTCGTGCTACCAGGCTTGGAGGACGCGTCCTCATGAACGCTTTCCTCAAACTCAGTTTCTTCCTCTTCATCCTCATCAGAATCGTAATCTTTAGAACCTCTGATGGGAACACCTTTTCTAAAACGTTGGAAAGGCACAATGGATCCCACTTCTTTCCTCAAAATCCCAACTCTTTTCAGATTATCCTCAGTGATTAAGACTTTAAGATTAAACCTTGCAGACGGGAGTGAGGTAATCTTTTCAGCTCGCTTCTTGGCTTCTCCAAAAAGTTCCTTTGTATTTCTGTTATCTAAGTTTTACAATTTGTGAATGAAAAATTAGTTAAAAGGGAAAATTTTCCAAGGGCGTGCCCTTAAGGAAAGATTGAAAGGAATAAATGTGTGCTTACTATGGTTGCAGTTGAAGATGACTCTGACTCTCTCAACGTTCCAAAGATAAAAGAACGGTTCCTTCCAATTTTTCTCATTGCTTACTTTTCCACTGGAAAAGCCCATTTTATTATGCTTATGTTGAGAGGTCAAAAAGTAATAACCCTTAGAGCTCTTCCTGATGGCAAAGAAATAGCTGAATTCTTCCATGTTTGGAGGAGTGGATATCCCTTCATCATGGTATAATATAAACAAGGCGAGTGCTAACTTATATGAGTTGGGGGAAAGCTGAATTGGGGCTATGTCATACCACTGGAGAATATCCTTGAAATAAGGATGGAGAGGCGCGCCTACTCCTAATGACATTAGCTTGGGAGAAGTGACCATTCGTGGTACCCTGAAAGGTTTTGGCCATTCAAAGACATGAGGCCTCATCATAGAAGGAGGACGCGCCCATTGACCTTCCATACCGTAATATGTCATGCACCATGTAATCTCGGTTATGGATACAGTAGAGGACATCCCAACACAGAATAATTTATTGCCTTGTTTTCTCATTCTCCTTTTATCTGCCTCAGTCAACGTGTTTTTGTATTGGCCCCAATCATAATCCTTCTCCTCTTCGGTGATTTCAGGGTGGATGAATGGATTCGGAGAAGGTTTTGGAGGAGGTAAACGGTCATCAATATCTGGGTATGATCCTTCTGAGAACGTGTCCTCATCGTCAGGTGTGTTTTCAGAATGGGACGCGCACCCCTCAATAGGGGAAATGATTTTCTTTCCTTTTCTTCTTTGCATTCTATCTTCCATGTCTTTGTCTGTAATCCCTTCTATATCATCAATAACTGGTATAAACTCATGAGGGCGCGCCCTGTCACGTCGGCTAGTTACTTCGGGGTTTACATCATCAACATGAGGTAAGGATGAATTGGATTTGGTATTTGAAGACATTATTTTAGTATTATTTTTGAATGGAGAAGCTCCTTGGAGATGTTCTATTGCTTGAGTGTGAAAAGAAAGGATTGAAGATGAACTTTGTGCTGGAAAAGAGAGTGAAGGTGGGGAATAAATCCCCAAGCGTTTGTTAAAATCCTTGAAAGGATGAAACGGGGACGTGTCCTTACCCTCCAGCTGAAAAGAAAAAGGAAAAAGATGGTAAGGACGCGTCCTGCAAAGAAAGTATTAAAAAAAAAAAAAAAAAAGAAAAAGAAAGGAGTAATCCGTGTCATGGTGAGAACGCGCCTCAAAAGTATATACGGGGTCATTCTTAAGTTGTAAAGAACGCGTCCTAAAATCTATGTTCGATAATTGAAGCGGCAGAAACATAATTCAAAATTGAACAACGGCAAAATGAAGATTAAAACATCGATAGATACATACATACATACAGAATTTGAAAAACATATAAAGAACTTCAACGGTCACATATCGGTTCTAAACAAAATACTCGGTAAATACATGAAATAAAAGTGTGAAATCATACCTTTGAAGTTGCTGAATGAGAATCAAGGAGAAAAAACGATTAAAAACCGAAGATTTGACCGGATTTTTGCTTGGAAGAATGAACTGCGGCGACTAGGGTTTTTTCTGGAAAAAGAGTAAAGTGAAAAGTGAAAACGACTTTTAGGTATTTATAGGTGAAGACACGCCTGGTGGAAGACAGCTGTCAACGCACGTGCGATCATATGATAAGGACAGGACGCGTCCTACGTTAAGACGCGCCTTAAGCAACAGAAGTAGGGATTTTTAACTAAGGTTTAAAGAAATTCAATGTATTGTTTTTAACTTCACACTGAATTGGGGGGTAGTTGTTATAGCCAAAATTCGATAATGGGTTTTTAGGTTAGGATCGGGTCAAGTATGAATTCAATTATGTTATTTTTATAATTAGGGTTTAAGTTTGGGACTTACCCTCATAAGGATAAGGACGCGCCCTCATAGGTTGGCCATCCCTTAAGGGCGCGCCCTCATGATAATGACAGCTTGATGGATGATTTGACGAAGGATAACAATTATATTGACATGGCATGATGTAAGGAAGATTCAGGACTTGTCCTCTTAGGGGAGAGGGTGTGCCCCTTTGGTCATCTAACCCCTAAGGACGTGTCCTCTTGGTAAGGACTGAACCTGATATGAATGGAAGACTTGACGGAGAATACTAACTTCATTTGACACAAGGCTTATGGCTTGGCCTCACGGGGATTAGGGCGCGCCCTTTAGGCAGTCTATCCCGTGAGGGCGCGCCCTCATGGTTTGAAGTTGCAACTTGATAATGAAAGATGGTTCCCTTGGCTTGGTATTGACAAAATATTGAAGAATTCCCTCCTAGGATGTGCCCTAGAAGGGGGATGTCCGTGGCTGAAGGCCTCCTCCTGTATTCAATGGGCGCGCCCTCATTGGGGATGTGGGGTTAATCTTGGTGTGTGCTTTGGGAGCTCTGTTCCTGTACTCAATGGGCGCGTCCTCATTGGGGAACTTTGGAGTAATCCTGCACTTTGCACCCAAACACTTGGGATCACTTGTCCTGCTATCTGGTGGGTGCTTCTCATTCGGGGGACAAGGATGCGTCTAGCATTTAAGGTAAGTCATGGTTATACCTGCGTCTATGAATTAAGGAAATAGCTGGTAATGGATAGGACTAGTCCTCGACGGGGGAAGTTTCCTTATCTATGAAGTCCTGACGTCATAGACGAGCCTTGGGCCTTTGTGACTAGGCCTTATCGTTAGACATTCCTAAAGTGAGCTAAATCTCTAAGTAAGGAAACAGATGGAAGTCCTACGTTCAAGTAAGGAAAGATAAGGAAGACATATGTTTAAGTATGGAAAGAACCCTATACATGGAAGGCGGTGGAAAAGTCTTACGTCTAAGCATGGAAAGGCAGTAGAAGACTTCGGATGGGCTCCGAAGATCAAAGACCAAGCCCATGGAGGAAACTTCCTCCCCAAGAACTACGTTGGCTTGATTCCCTATAAAAGGGATACGTAGGCAAATTGTAAGGGGTCGAATGTTGAGAACTCTGAGGCAGCTAACATAAACCCTAAGCAATCTCAGCCACCAATCATACACAACCACCATACTCCGACGAATTTACCACCTAAGGACCACCGTTGTAGATCTTGATTCCGGCGAAGAACCCCAAACTTTGTTAATACCAAATTCCTCCGTTAACAATTACTATTTTCTAAAAAAAAGGTATTGTTTTTGAATTCTAAGTAAAGTATAATTAAAAGAGTTTGTAGTTATGTTATATATGTGAGAAAATCGAAAATCAAAATTTTCAATGTTTCAGCTATTATATAATAGTACAGATAGATAGATTAAATAGAATAAATTACCGAAAATTGAAATCAAAACTTTCAATGTTTCGGCCATTATATAATAGTATAATATAGATGGATATCGTCTGCGATAATTTTAGAAAATGAGAAATTTTAGTTAAAAAATATATAAAAGAATATACGCTTTGGCTAATAAAGGTAATTGGTTAATTATTAATATTTATAATATTACTATTTTATGTTACTAAATGAAATTGCATGTGATATTTTTGAAAAATGTGAGATTTTAGTTAGGAAAACTTTTAGTTAGAAAATATAAAAAAGAATATACGCTTTGGGAAAAACATTTAATCCGTTAGTTATTAGTAATTATAAATATTATTATTTTATTTCATTATAAATAACTTCCCGTGATATTTTTGGAAAATAAGAGATTTTAGTTAGAAAAAATAGAAAAGTAAAAATTTTAGTTAGGAAATATAAAAAAGAATATACACTTTGGCTAAAATAGGTAATTGGTTAGTTATTAACAATTATTATTTTATTTTAATAAATGAAACTGTAAAAGGAGAGGTTTTAGTAAGGAAAAATAAAAAGCTTGTATGTTTTAGTTAAAAAAAAATAATTGCCCGTGATATTTTTGAAAAGGTAAGGGGATTTTTCAGAAAAAATAAAAAAAGTAATATATTTTAGGTGTAAAAAGTTATTGATTATAAATAGGTAATATTATTATTTAATAATATTTTTTATAAATAAGTAAGGGTAATTAAGTAAAAACACGAAGTACAATTAAGTAAGGGCAATTAAGTAAAATCACAACATACCAAAAAATATTTAGTATTATATCCAATAACTCTCATTAATTTAATTTAAAAGATTTAACGGTTATAGATTGGATGACCAAACTATGGAGTATCAGACTACAAACGGACTACAAAAACTTTTAATATTTCGTCTTTAATATAATACTCCATTCGTCCCACTCAAACTGGCTTGTTTGACTTTTCTTAGTCAAACTGACCAAACTTTGATTAACTTTTAAAAATTATTGACTTACATTTCTTCAAATCTAAAAAATGTACGTTATAATAATTTTTTTATATTTTTTTATAATATTTTTTACATTAATTATATTCAATATATAATATATGTAATTTACATTACAAAATTAGTTAATTTGAGGGTTAATTATCTTATTGGTCACTAAAGTGGGCCTAAAGTATCAAGTTGGTCACCAAACTGAAAACGGTCTCAAACAGGTCACTAAAGTCAGCTACAGGTACATTCTATTATATAACTTACTTTTTTCTGGACGGTAAACACTAATATTAATGCTAATTTCTTCGATTTTATAGTCTGAAATGAGTATGTTACCCTACCATGTAGATATCACATTAAATATTTTTTAATACATCATCATTTTTCGTATAAAAAAATTATTTATTTAGTGAAGTGTACCTTGTAGACGACTTTAATGACCTGATTGAGGCCATTTTCAGTTTGGTGACCAACTTGATATTTTAGGCCAACTTTACTACTTTAGTGATCAACAAGATAATTAACGGGTTAAATATCAAAGTGATCACTGAAGTGAAGACCAGATATCACTTTCATCACTGATCTCAACGAGGTATCACTTTAATCACTAAAGTCGTCATAAATATCAAACGGATACCTCTAAATATGTGTTCGAAAAGTAAAAATAATTTATATGGAGTTCTACACATATTTCTTGAATGCTAACGCAACCAAATAAAAAGTTATGAACTATAGTATTTATGATATTATATTTAGATTTTAAAAAAATTATTTACTATTTATTTTTAATTTTATAGTTATTTACTTTGATTTAATTAAAAATAAATAATAAATGAATTTTTTAAAATCTAAATAAATTATCTGAAATACTAGAATTCATAACTTTTTATTTGGTTGCAGTAGTATTGAAGAAATATGTGTAGAACTCGAGAAAAGTTATTTTTACTTTTCGAACACATATTTAGAGTTATCTGTTTGATGTTTATGACGAATTTAGTGATTGAAATGATACCCCGTTGAGATCAGTGATGAAAATGATATATGATGTTCACTTTAGTGGTCACTTTGATATTTAACCCGATAATTTGACTAAGAAAAGTAAAAAAAGCTAGTTTGAGTGGGACGGAGGGAGTAGTCTATACTATATTATTATAAGCAAACTAGCCTCTATTTGGTTGGTTGGTTGTTGGTTAGTTGGTATTTTTAATAACAACCGTTAGATTGAAAGAGAGATAAAAGGAGAACCGTTAGATGTAATGTTAAAAGAATATTTCTTTCTTGATATTCAAAATACTCTCACGGGTTCAAGGTTCGAATCCCGTCAACAACATAGTTTAAAAAATATTTCTTTTTAGATATTTAAAATGTTCCCACGGGTTCAAGGTTCGAATCCCGTCAATAACATATTATTATTATTAAATATTTATATTACCTTGATATGGATAGAAAAGTAATTATAGAAATATAATTGCTTATTCTTTGGA
Source organism: Heracleum sosnowskyi (assembly GCA_030848705.1). NCBI lineage: Eukaryota > Viridiplantae > Streptophyta > Magnoliopsida > Apiales > Apiaceae > Heracleum > Heracleum sosnowskyi. Next base: position 10,123,878 of record CM061238.1, read on the forward strand.
AAGGCCAAGTATTTAAGGCCCAAAACCCAGATTATTTATTAATTTCGTAATTTATAAATAGGGAAAATATACAGCTCATAAAAAGAGTCCAAAATATGGTAAATTCGTCAAAGAAGGATCCGGAATCCCAATTAAAGGCAATTAATGAGTCATAGCCTTTATCAACAAGGAAAAGACTTATCCTGCAAGAAATACAATGTTTATCCATTATCAATAAGGAGACTTATTCGCTAAGACTCCTAAACATACCATAAATACTAGGCTCTAGACGCCTATATAAGGACCCTGATCCTACAATCAGAACTACGTTTTGGACACAGCTCCATACGTCATCTACTACGTTTTGGACACAGCTCCATACGTCACGTTTTGGGCACAGCTCCATACGTCACAACGCCTCGAAGGCGCAACAAGCCACGAAGGCACCCCTAGAATTACGTTTTAGACTTCATCCTCGAATAAGGACATACAAGTCACTACGTCCTTAGTGTGCCTCTGCCGCCATAGCCCCGAGGGCAACACCAAGAACTACGTTTTATTGGCTTGATTCTCTAAACATTAGAGATACGTAGGCATCTTGTTAGGACCGAGTTAGTCCCCGACAACAAGAGCAGCCATTAAAGCTCGAAGCTCATTAAACCCTCGCATTAAATTCGTAAGCTCAGTTTTTATTCCACAACATTTGGCGCCGTCTGTGGGAAAACAACATCAACCATGGAAAACACACGAAGAACAATTCGCGATCTTCAAACTTCTGATGGACTTCCTCTTACTTCTGCAACAGAAACTCAGGGGAGCCAACCACCGCCAATCACTGGCGCTGAAGGGACAGATATCCCCATCACTACCACTCAAGGACCGGAAGTCCCAATTACTGCTGAAGGGACGAATCCCCTACAAATGGTCGTTCATGGGCCAAATCCACAAGAGATCGTTCACCAGCAACCAATCACAACCTCTTCACTGCTCGCAAACGCCCCACGTGGCCTCCAAATTCATACCACGGATCTTCCCCAATACACGACTCAAACTCTCGGTATGCCAACCTATGGTATGCCTCCTCGACCCCCGGTGGGCAGTAGCGGTGCAAACCCCATCTATCATGAGGCATATGTGCCCCCATATATTTAAGGTCTGGGACCCCAAAATCAGCGAACCCCTTTTCAAGACTACTCAGGTCCCTACACTGAGGATGAGAATTACTCAACAGGAGATGAGAGGGACGTTTCCCCAAGAAGGAGACGCTCCTCCCAAACCAATCGGGAACAACACCAAACTACTAAGGAAAAACTTGCGTCCCTTGAAGCCGAGGCTGCAAGGCTCAAAAATTTATTGGCAAAAGAGGATGCCACAAGGAGACAAAATCAAGGAAGAGTCCTAGTGATCAACCTCGACCCAACACCAAGGAGAAGCAGTAGGGCTGAGGCCCCAAGGGGTGATCCTACTGATTTGTTGCCCCTAGGAGATCCTGATGATCCAACACCACTCTTCACTCAAGACATCATGAAAGCCAACACCTCTAGAAAATTCAAGATGCCGACGATCAAGGCTTATGATGGAACGGGAGATCCCGCTAACCATGTGAGAACCTTCTCCAACGCACTGCTGTTGCAGCCGACCAACGATGCGGTCAAGTGTAGGGCGTTTCCCCAAACCTTGGCAGGCATGGCACAATGTTGGTATAACCGCTTGCCTCCCAATTCTATTGGGTCCTTCAAGGAATTGAGCAAGGCGTTTATCAACCAATTCGTAAGTGGGAGAGTGCACGAGAAAAGCTCTGCATCCCTCATGGGAATTCAGCAAGGAAAGAATGAAGCCTTGAGATATTACATTAATCGATTCACTAGAGAGGCTCTAAAAAGTCCCAGACTTGGAGGACAAAGTGGCTATGATAGCCCTACAGCAAGGAACTACTGATGATCACTTCAAGAGATCATTGGCCAAGCACCCACCTGAGAGCATGTTAAAGCTCTAAGACAGAGCCGACAAATACATCAAGGCAGAAGAAAGCATGATAAAGCATGAACCCACTACTGGTGGTAATGGGAACTCAAAGAAAAGGAAGGAAACCCAAGAGTATGCAAGATTGAATACTCCGAGGAGTCAAATTCTGATGGAGATAGCAAAGGAAGAGGATCTCAAATGGCCGAAGCCAGTGAGGGCTGACTTGTCCAAACGGAACCAAAACCAATTTTGTCGGTTCCACAAAGAAGTTGGTCACGACATCGACGATTGTAGACAACTAAAAGACGAGATTGAGTTTCTAATACGAAGAGGAAAACTCAGTAAATTCACCAAGGATGACATCTCCAAGGTATCATTCATCACTGACTTTGGTGTTTTCTGTTATCTAGTCATGGCATTTGGACTTAAGAATACAGGGGCAACCTACCAAAGATTGGTGAACAAAATTTTTGGACACCTAATTGGAAAAACCATGGAGGTCTACGTAGATGACATGTTAGTCAAGAGCCTCGATAAAGCCGATCACATTGAGCACCTCCGAGAGGCATTTGAAGTGCTAAGGCACCACAAGATGATGTTGAATCCAGCTAAGTGTGCCTTTGGTGTAGGCTCGGGAAAGTTTTTAGGCCTAATGGTTTCCAAGAGAGGAATCGAGGCCAATCCCGACAAAATCAAAGCAATTCTAGACATGGAACCACCAAAGACTGTCAAGGATGTCCAAAAACTAACGGGAAGAGTGGCTGCATTGGGAAGATTTATCTCCAAGTCAGGAGAAAAGTGCTTATCTTTCTTCAAAGCACTCAAGAATGTGAAAAACTTTGAATGGACAACTGAAAGCCAAGAGGCCTTTGAGGCCCTGAAGAAATATATGGCTGAAGCACCACTGTTGGCAAAACCCAAGCCAGGGGAAATTCTCTATTTATACTTGGCGGTTTCTAGCACAGCCATTGGAGCCATTTTGGTAAAAGAAGAATTGAAGGTTCAGAAACCCATCTACTATTTGAGTAAGATTCTACATGGGGCAGAAATAAACTACTCTATCATAGAGAAGTTTGTCTTAGCCTTGATTATGGCCTCAAGAAAACTACGTCCATACTTCCATGCACACAAGATAGAGGTCTTGACTAATCAGCCTCTAAGAAACATCTTGCACAGCCCTCAAGTAAGTGGAAGATTGATTAAATGGGCCATTGAACTAGGGGAATTTGACATCAAATACAAGCCTCGAACGGCCATAAAAGCACAAGCACTTGCTGACTTCATGGTTGAATGCACCATTGACAACCAAGAAGTCGGGGGGCAGGAAGTGACAGTGGAAGACAAGGAAGTTGAAGAAATAGTCTCCAAAGAATGTTGGGTGCTCTATTTTGATGGAGCATCAAAAACAAAATCAAGTGGAGCCGGTTTAGTGCTACAAAGTCCTGATGGATTCCTCATAGAGTACGCACTAAAACTAGACTTCCCAACGACAAACAACGAAGCTGAATATGAAGCTCTGATAGCTGGCTTAGGGCTGGCTGGAGCCTTGAGAGTCAAAACTCTGAAAGTATGTGGAGACTCAAGGCTAGTGGTTTCCCAAGTAAATGGGGAGTTTGAAGCCAGAGATGAAATCGTGGCCAAGTACTTAAAGCTCGTCAAAGCAATCATGACTCAATTTGACGAATGCTATGTAGAGCACATTCCAAGGGAAGAAAACATGAAGGCTGATGCCTTGTCTAAGTTTGCTTCTTCAGAAATTGAAAACTATGCAGAGAGTGTATACTTCCAAGTCTTGAAGACCCCAAGCATCAACGGAAAGTTGGTAGCACCCATTGATGTTGCTAGTTGTTGGATGGATCCCATCAAGGCCCATCTGGAAACTGGGTGGCTACCCAACGACACTTCAGAAGCAAGAAAGCTATATGTGAGAGCACTAAGGTATGCCTTGATTGAGGGAATTCTATACAAGAAGTCTTTCATCATTTCTTATCTGAAATGCTTGAGACCTCAAGAGGCAGAATTGGCCCTAAAGGAAGTACATGGAGGAATTTGTGGGCAACAATTGGGGGGCAGAGCCCTTGCCCATAAAGTTACTCATCTAGGTTCTACTGGCCGAGCATACTTGCTGATGCTAAAAGCTACGTGAAGAAATGTGAAAGGTGCCAGAAGCATGCACCAGTGGTTAGGCAACCACCAGAGATGTTGACATCCATAAACTCACCAATTCCATTTGCCATGTGGGGAATGGATATACTTGGACCTTTCCCAATGGCAAGTGCACAACGAAAGTTCTTGATAGTAGCAATCGACTACTTCACCAAGTGGATTGAGGCTAAGCCATTAGCCAAGATAACCACCAAGCAAGTGATGCATTTCTTCTGGGAAAATGTGATATGCAGATACGGGATTCCACGTATCTTGGTCACTGACAATGGAACTCAATTTAACAACGATGAGTTTAAGAAATATTGTGATGAGAACGATATCAAATTGCGCTTCACTTCTGTCGCCCATCCTCAAGCCAATGGGCAAGCTGAGGTTGCAAATCGAATTATCCTAGATGGACTGAAGAAAAGAGTTGAATGCTCTAGAAACATTTGGGTAGACGAATTGCTCCCCATACTATGGGCATATCGTACTACCTGCAAAGTCACCACTGGAGCTACCACCTTTCTGTTGGCATATGGGGCAGAGGCAGTGGTTCCAGTGGAGATTACTCACACGTCTCCAAGAATTGAGGCCTATGAGCCAGAAACAAATGAAGAAGGCTTGAGGCTAGCCTTAGATCTAATTGACGAAGTTAGAGATGAAGCAAATGCCAAGATAGTTCAGCATCAGAAACGAGCATCTTTCTATTACAACCTAAGGGTTAAAGAGAGATTCTTTCGACAAGGAGATTTAGTCCTCCGAAAGATTGAGGCATCCAGAGTTGGACAAAAAGGCAAGTTGGCCCCAAATTGGGAAGGACCATATCGCGTCAAGAACGTATTTGGTTGAGGCTCGTACAAGCTAGAAACCCTCGAAGGGCATGAGGTGCCAAGGACTTGGCATGCCTCAAATTTGAAAGTCTATTATGTTTAAAGTGTGTCCTGATTGGACTCACTACTAGGACAAATAGAAATAAGGTTCGATGAAATCATGAGCTTCCTAGAAAGCAAATGAAGGGTTGAAACCCCATAAACCTAAGACACTCAGTCCAAACCCCATCATTCGATATGCTCAATGAAAGGCTTGAAGCCAAAACAAGACGGTATAAGACATAAAAGGCTTATGCAAATGTCAAGTTAGCCTCGAATAAGGCAAAATCGTCGTAAATGTGTAGGTCGCTCCACACTTTACACCAAGACGATACTCGTGAAACACTAGTGTATATTAAAATCCCCAAAAAAGGGTAGTAAGTCCCAGGTAAGGGATAAAAAGACCCCAAGTCTCGAAAAAGACCGGTATAACTTCTATGAAATCATAGTGCATTATCATAGACGTTGGGAAGCGCGATCAGCCATTTTAAACCCAGAATCTTCAAAGAAAGCCCAAACAATAAAGGCCCAATAAGGCCCAAGGCTGGAATAATTTAACTCCAATTAAAAATTGGGCTAGTTAAGGCCCAAGAAAGAATGAAATTTGGAATGAAACCAAGGCAAAAACAAGGATAAAAGATTTGAGGTCGAAAAGACCCTAAAACAAAATCGTACGACCAAGGTCGAAAATACATGAGAAATCGAGGTCGTATCCATCGACCTCGCTCCCAAATAAAAACGAAAAATTGAAGATTTGAGGTCGAAAAAACCTTAGAACGAAGTCGTACGACCGAAGTCAAAAATATACGAGAAATCGAGGTCGTATCCATCGATTTCGCACCAAAATAAGGCACAAAAATTAAAGATCTAAGGTCGAAAAGACCCTGGATCGAGTTCGAAGGCTCGAGGTCGAAAATGGCCCAGAAAATGAGCTCGAGGCATTCGATCTCGCACCAATTTGAGGTCGAAAGTATGAGGGATCAAGGTCGAATGACCCAGGTCGAAAATGACCTGAAAATCCTGGTCAAAAAAGGCTGGATCGAGGTCGAATGACCCAGGTCGAAAATGACCTGAAAATCCTGGTCGAAAAAGGCTGGATCGAGGTCGAAAATGACTGGTAAATCGAGGTCGAAACCATCGACCTGGGACCAATCGAGGTCGAAAAAAGGCTGGATCGAGGTCGAAGGCTCGAGGTCGAAAAAGACTTAAAAATCGAGGTCGAAACCTTCGACCTCACTCCAGTCGAGGTCGAAATCCAGGTCGATTTTCAGGTCGAAAATGACCTGTTTCCTGGTCGAATTTCAGGTCGAAAATGACTTGTTTCCTGGTCGAAAAGGAGGTTGAAAATGACCTAATTTGAGGTCGAAAATGCCCTTAAAATGGAAAATTTTGAGGAAAAACACGTTATAACTTCTACGAAAACCCCAAGGAGATTTTCCCAGAAGTTGGGGGGCAAATGATATGGATAGAAAAGTAATTATAGAAATATAATTGCTTATTCTTTGGAAAGGCCAAGTATTTAAGGCCCAAAACCCAGATTATTTATTAATTTCGTAATTTATAAATAGGGAAAATATACAGCTCATAAAAAGAGTCCAAAATATGGTAAATTCGTCAAAGAAGGATCCGGAATCCCAATTAAAGGCAATTAATGAGTCATAGCCTTTATCAACAAGGAAAAGACTTATCCTGCAAGAAATACAATGTTTATCCATTATCAATAAGGAGACTTATTCGCTAAGACTCCTAAACATACCATAAATACTAGGCTCTAGACGCCTATATAAGGACCCTGATCCTACAATCAGAACTACGTTTTGGACACAGCTCCATACGTCATCTACTACGTTTTGGACACAGCTCCATACGTCACGTTTTGGGCACAGCTCCATACGTCACAACGCCTCGAAGGCGCAACAAGCCACGAAGGCACCCCTAGAATTACGTTTTAGACTTCATCCTCGAATAAGGACATACAAGTCACTACGTCCTTAGTGTGCCTCTGCCGCCATAGCCCCGAGGGCAACACCAAGAACTACGTTTTATTGGCTTGATTCTCTAAACACTAGAGATACGTAGGCATCTTGTTAGGACCGAGTTAGTCCCCGACAACAAGAGCAGCCATTAAAGCTCGAAGCTCATTAAACCCTCGCATTAAATTCGTAAGCTCAGTTTTTATTCCACAACATACCTATTTTTCTAAGCTATATCCCGTCAATAACATATTATTATTAAATACAAGGTTCGAATCCCGTCAACAACATAGTTTAAAAAATATTTCTTTTTAGATATTTAAAATGTTCCCACGGGTTCAAGGTTCGAATCCCGTCAATAACATATTATTATTAAATATTTATATTACCTATTTTTCTAAGCTATATCCCGTCAATAACATATTATTATTAAATATTTATATTACCTAAGCTATATTCAGAAGTTCAAGATAGTATTCATGTCGACAATATATTAAAAACATTTATCCTCAGAATACAAAGACATGCTTACACCAACATCATACATACATTATTAATTTTTAAAAATTTATTTTTCTACTAATAAAATTATATAATCAAAATACAGATAATAATATAAAAATTCTAAAATTCATCCGTGCATCGCACGGGTTAAATGCTAGTATAGATAGATCGATAGATAGATATAAATATTACTCATTGTCGTTTGCTATTAAGTTATTATACTTTAAAAACAAAAACCTTCCGAAACAAAAAAAAAATTACTTTTAGGTAATTCCAATTTCCAAACGTGTTTCATTTGTCTCGTACTATGCGCGGACTTTACGAGGTTAAAAAATCGAAGAAAACAACGTTTTCCGAATCATCCACCTAAACTCTCACCTGTCTCTTTTATAACCAAACTATTACATCTCTCTCAACAGATTCATCAACTCAACTCTGTTTTAAAACATACGAAACTGCAAGTCTTTATAGCAACATATATAAGAAATGGCGGCTACGAGTTTTGTCAAGTTGAATGCCACGCCTTCACAGTGGATCGGTCAACGACCATTTAGTCAACGCTCTGGATCAGCCTCCGTTTGTCCGGCTCGTCGGGTTTCGGTTGTTCGGGCCGGATCTTACAGTGAAGAACTTGTTAAAACTGCTGTAAATTTCTCACTTTATATTTTCTTTTCATATAATTATGTAAATTTAAATTATTTTGTTTCGTGATTGATTGTTTTCTTGTATTGAGACTTTAGATTTATTGTTTTTTTTATATAAGTTGTGTTGTGAATTTTATTGAGGTGTGCTATGCTGATTGTAAGTGTTGTTTGATTTTCCTTTTTTAGAATTGTGATCGGATTGATATATAAATATTTAGAAAATTTAGAATGAACTTGCACAAATATTTCATTTCGTTTGTGTCATTCTTTTGGTTGCTTGGGATTCAAATGAAGGGAACTGCTGAAGAGTGTGTTGTATGTGAGAATAATAGGATGGTTTTAAAATGAGTAGTGATAGTACGATACCGAAATGGTTCACAAAATTTTGATGTCTTGGACTTGGTGGGCAATTAGTTGTAATTTTATGTGTAGAAAAAATAGTTGCGGGGAAAAAATTGTAACCATGAGATTTCGATTTGAAGGTGTGTAATTAGTTGGAATTGTGAAGGGTGATTACTGTTGTTTCAAGACAACTTGCTTGTAATTACAGCTCTACTAGCCTTTTCTAAGGGTCCAACTTTTCTTTTACCTTTCTCGGGTGGATATAAGAAAATTATTATAATTTCCTTATGGCATTAAGTATGTTTGTTTGAATTTTCTTTTATAATTATATGTTCATTATCTTTCAGTTTCTTGAATACCTTCCTCAAGTCCAAAGTTTTAAGTTCTTAGGATACAGCTACTGCTTATATTCTATCGTTTCACATTCAGTTGTCAATGGCTATGAACCCATGGAACTCTTTCCCTCTTTTACGTCCAGGAAAAATGATTTGACAAAACAAAACCCGCACTGATACAGTATACTGCTTGGAAAAAACTTAGCTTGCATGCAGCGGCGGAGCTACATAGGGGCTAGTGGGGACTATAGCCCCCACTAGGTTACAATGAGTTCATAATTTATAGTGTTAATTTTTATTAGCCCCCACTACAATAAATTCATAATTTATAGTGTTAATTTTAATTAGCCCCCACAACAATAAAAAAGTAACCTTTAATAATTAATTTATATAATATTTGTAATTTTTTTAATTACATATTTTAATCTTCTTATGTTTTTTGTTAGAACATATTTTAATCTTTTAATTTATATGAAACATATGTCCTCTTTAAATTCAAAAAAATTCTTTATAATTTAATTAATCTCATATTAAAAAAAACAATTTGAAATTTTCATACCATATATTTATATCTTGATTTTTTTTTATATTTTGACATGTACATATATCTCGTGTTCAATCGCGATTTTACTTGTAAATTATAATCTCACATTAAAATACTAGACATTAAATTTAATAGTATTAACTATTCTATTTAATTGACGTAAATAAATTTATAAATTTTCACTTATATAATAAATTATAATTATTAGTAAATAAGAGCTTAGTCTTGTAAGGTAGTTCTTTTTGTCTTGTCAAAGTAATTCATTTTCTTATTCATCACTTTAATATTAATACAAGATATCAAAATTCTGATCATAATATTTTAATTTCATTTTTTTTGCAAAGTCATATTTTAAAATTATTAAAATGTAAATTTGAATAAACTGCACTTAAAAGTTTTAGAAGTAATTTTCACTATCGTAAAAAGTTGTCTAATGATTCAAATTTTGTTTTATGATATATATGAACTTCATATATATTATGAAATCTATTGTCATTATATAATGTTGTAATAATTTTAGAGTATAAAGTATTGAAACGATAAAATTTCTCTAAAAAACTACTTTTCACATTGATTTTTAACTTTTTTTTTAATTATTAGCCCCCACTGTTCTTGTTTTCTGGCTCTGCCACTGCTTGCATGATGTATCTTGATATTCATATTCCTTCAAATTGATTGAAAAATAAAAAGAAAAAAATCAAGTTCGCAATTTATAATTTCTGATCCTCTTCAATGTGCTACGGAGGTGGTGATTTATTCAAAAGTCGCTGTTTTCCTTCACAACTGTTGAGTAGGATCATATGATATAATCAAAGATGATACTGGAACTTTTTATCTTAGATGTTGTCCTTAACATATATCCATATGATCTGATTCATCATGTTCTATTTTTAATTTGTAACAGAAAACTATTGCATCCCCTGGCCGTGGTATTCTTGCCATTGACGAGTCCAATGCAACCTGTGGGAAGAGATTGGCATCTATTGGATTGGACAATACAGAGGTCAACAGACAGGCTTATAGACAACTTTTGCTGACTACTCCTGGTCTGGGTCAATACATTTCCGGAGCCATTATGTTCGAAGAGACACTCTACCAATCAACAACAGATGGAAAGAAGATGGTTGACTGCTTGCTTGAACAGAATATTGTACCCGGCATCAAAGTTGACAAGGTGTGTTTCCATTTACACTACAAAAATAGAGCAATCTTCAATGCATACTCATACATCGAATCTTTGTTCACAGTTTCATGTTCAAATTATTATTGACATCTCCTTCCACTTGTGTCCAGGGTTTGGTTCCCCTGCCAGGTTCAAACAATGAGTCTTGGTGCCAAGGGTTAGATGGGTTGGCTTCTAGATCAGCAGAATACTACAATCAAGGTGCTCGCTTTGCAAAGTGGTGAGTTATATTTACCTTCTTTCAACATATTCTGAAATTCTTTAGAAAACTGCTCTTTTTTTTGGGAATTTGTATAAAATGTCCCAAATTAATAGGTTACTTCATCAACATGTCCCTTTTTATTCCATAATTAAAAATATGTCCTATGGTTAACTTTTAACTCATATATATAATTAAGTTATAAACCCAAATATTTATCTACTACATATGACTACAATACCCTGATACAATACAATACATATAAGATATTAGACTAGAAATTAGGTTTAAGAGATTAAGTAAAATTACCTCGCTAATTATTTAGGTTAAGTGGGTGAACACTCCCGCCCATTACCTCACACACAGACAGAGGTGTTTCTGCTCTGTATCTGAAAGTTGCTTTTCTGCGTGGCACTGCAAAGAATTTTTGTTGCCTTCAGCTCCATATTCTTTTTAAGGTCCTCCACCTTTAAAGGAGAACTTATGTGTTATCTTTCACATTTACCTGAATCTAATTTTAAAAACTCTGCTCGACATAGAACTAACCTGCGCAATATAAGAATTTATTATGTTGTAATGAGCTATCTTTTGGTACATTCATCTCAGTAAAACAATTTCTTTTTTCTACTTCCTCTACAGCACAAGCTGCTGCAGCTCTTGCTTCTAAGAGATCCTGTAAAAAATTCTAAGAAACTAGTAAAGTCCCTGTAACATATAAAATGTTATTAAAAATTTCATCTTCCATAGCTCTGCTGATATCTTTTGGACCTGCTTCTATGTAATAAATAAATTCTCATTTGCAGCAGTATTAGGACCTGAAACAATTGAGTTCAGGCCAAAGTTACGCATTAGTTTGTCATTTTGTTATCCTATTGAAGAAGGTTATAATGTAGCGCATTAGTACTTAACTATCTGTTGAAATATAAGGAATTAAAAATCAGAAGCAAATTTTTCCTTATGGTCTGAAAATTTAAGCCCAAACAGCAATTGCATTTTATATGAAACATGACCCCTAAAGATAGAGATTGAAATAAAGCTGCAGTCACACTCATTGTAGTAGTATAGTCTTTCTGAATCTTGAATTGTTGTTTTTCAAACTACCAACTTATGAAAGATAATTACCATATTATAATCAGTTACATAGTTTAACAATAATGTTTCAACCCAGTTTTTTGCAACACGGATTATCGGTGTGCAAGATACTAGCTATGCATTCTACCAGTTTACAAACTGATTTACAACTGAGAATGACTAATTTTGTAAATTGATCATGTGTCATGTGTGTGTGTTCTCTCTTTTATCAAGATTGTTAAAGTATTTTCAGTAGGGAACTTTTTATCGCCTGAACGATCCAAAATCATTTCAGATACCACTGTTACTACAATAAATAAAAAGAGACCAGGACCCTATTGCACTCTGCAATGTAACTCCTTATATCTGAGATGGGTAGGCATGCTTGATATCCACTGCAAATTTGCAATGTTGTAAATTGCATTATATCAGATGTATCTTTTTTCGTTGACTTATAATTAAGGGAGCTTATAACTCTTAGTATGTTAATTTGATTATAAGGTTTATTTCTAAGATGATGCACTATTCTGGACATATGATGCACTATCACTTAACAGATCTATAACTCAAGTACTACTGGCTAATCAAAACTTTTTATTTGTTGGTAAAAAAGGTTATACATGTCATTTAAAAATGTGAAGTAGCAAAATTAACCATGGTTAATTTAAAATTGTAAAAGAATTTGAATATAGGATATACTTATAAATACAATTATAAATGGGATATATTTGTAAATCAATTTTTAAAATGGGACCTGTTAGTAAAAAACCCTTTTTTTTTTGTTGAATAAAGAACAGTTCCATGACATATCTAATCTATTCAGAGGCTTTTTTATATCTAGGCGCACAGTTGTCAGCATTCCTTGTGGTCCTTCTGCATTGGCCGTTAAAGAAGCTGCATGGGGACTTGCACGTTATGCTGCTATATCTCAGGTATCTCCTTGTGGCATGTCTAATCAGTTGATATCAATTAACTGGATTGAAAGTAGCAGAATTGATGCACAACTAATTACAGAAACACTTCATCTTGTTGAGGAAATTTGAATTGGGAATGTCTTATTATCAAATTAAACTTGAAAAGTAAACAGTCAATATGAAGTGTCTATTTGGTTTATGAGTTTATCCATAAAGGTGTTATTTGCCAAGTTAGGTCTTTTCCTATAAATTTTAGGCTGCTTGTACATCAAATATCAACTAAGCTTCTGCATATCTTTTGATTAAATGAAATACTATAGTTACAATGTTGTGTATGGAAATAACCACCATCCACGAAGTTTATAGCATTAAAACTTATTATATTTTGTTTGAGATAAAACTTCACGTCGTCTAAAATACAGCCTTTGTTTTTTATATTGTGTTGGACAAACACTAACAAAATTTCTCTCGTGTTTCGAGTTTCGACTACAATGACTTCAGCTGAAGTCTAATTGTGACACTAAATTTTATTTAAATAAATAGAATGATATTCTACTAATTTAAGTATGCTAGAAACATCCATAATATATACATACTTATAAATCTTTTGTTACATTATTATGACCAAAAATGCATCTATTTTCACATTAGTACAGTCTAGAGTTACTAGATGTCATTACAAAGAAAGAAATAAATGTCATTGGCTAATTATATATGCATATAATTATAAGGAGAGGGAGTCAGATCTAGCCGGCCAAAGCATTATGCAGATGATGTATGCGCACCTCTACCTTGAAAATCCAAAATGCAAAAACTATGCTTCAACTATCTGTAATAAAATAATTAAAATGATCGTGAGTGACTACTCAATGAGTATAACGAGAAATTTAGTCTAACATATAATAAGTATAAACTGAAAAGTTTCATTCCCAATTAATATGTAGAACATGAATGCAAATGCCCACATTATTGTCACTCGTCTACATCAGTTTCCAACTAGGCAATGCACAATGATAATTCAGTAAATTTATACGTTTATAGGAATGGATTCCATTGAAATAAATCAAGAGGTAGCTTACACGAGGAATTTTACGTGTAGTACTTTGCTCCATCTCACATAATTTACAATAGAATTGATTCAAGAGGCGGCTCCCACGGATATTAACCCCGCGTAGCACTTTACTCCCTTCTGTCAAGCGTATAAACGAGCGGGACTCAAGAGATGGCTCTCACAAGGTGTTGTCCTTGTGCAGCACTTTGATCCCTTATTTAACACGTAGTCAGAACCACATTCGTATACTTAAATTATGAGTCAACTTATAACCGCACATTAAGTCATATACATATATATATATATATATATATATATATATATATATATTTATCTTAAGTAGAACCTTTCTTAGAAACATAACCACAAAATTTCAGTCAACATGTAAACTCAAGTATACCTAGCACATAAGTAAACTTATCTCAAATTTATACTCACCTTGGCCGATGTGATTTAGTTTAAGGATGAGTTGATTCTTCGTCACGAACCTCTAGAGTCCTTTGTGAGCCTAGTTATTATACACAATATATCACCAAGTTACAAACAAGGAAAATGATAGAGTTATGTTCAGGTATGCCTCAGTGACTACATAAATATAATTCAAGGTAAGTTATGATATATTGCTTTCAATTTGAATTTCGCAGCTCTACACTCCCTCGCGGTAATTGTTGTAACTAGTTCAAAAATTATCCAAATCAACTGATTCTTTTCTTCCTAATATTCCAGACAACCAAATCTACGACATGTCCAAAATTCAGTGTAAGATGTTCATCGTACAATCACAGACAATTATTTAAAGTCTGCTATGTCTTCATGATGCATATAATCTGATTGTGCTCAATACAATCATCTCTATCTCCATTTATACAAGTCTGGTGCCAAAACAATTTTATAGACATGTAATTTACATATAAAGCTATAACTTTCATTCTTTAACTATCCCCCAATTCTTTGTACAAGACCCCTAAAAGAGCAGTTCAATATCAAGTAGTGATCCTGAATAATGAAGCATCCTGAAAACACATTCAGTACTATGGCCGTAATTTTTGCAACTGAACTTCAGTAGCTACCAAATTTTACAGAAGATTAGAATGGTTGTTTAGGAACAATTTCTGTTCTTTGACCATCAAGTAAATAGGTGCTTAAGATTTTCAAATTATGCGTCTAAAACAAGACAACCCTGCTGAATAATAAATTCTGGCCAAGCAGGGTTCAGTATATTGCTATTTTCTTCTCATACATATGCTCAATCACTATGAAAATTTACAGGACCATACAACATACAATTTCCAACAAATTGTCTCATTTACTTAAGTCTAATTCCCTTCCTAAATACATGTATACAGTACCACAAGGTAGATCACATCTAGGGTCCAAAACCCTTAAACTTAGTTAACTTCAAACTTATCAATCCTATAGATGTTACCCCTATAAAATTGATGTATTACCATGGTCTAGGATGATAAATTAGAGTTATAATCAAGAGAACATACATGTATACACACATATAGGGATTGATTTATAAACAAACCCACCAAGTTTAATAAGCTTTTCCTCTCTAACCCTTCTTGTTCTTTCTCCTCTTCTATTATTTTTATTTTCTTCCTCTCCTGTTTTTCTATATCTGCACCGCCAGTCTCAAGTACATCCTTTGGTTTATCTAAAGATATGCATGAAGTCTTAATTGCATAAAAGCCCATCAGTTATCAGTCATATCCAAATTTAAGCCTTGTACTTAACAAATAAATACCCCTCTAATATTAAATAAATAAATATATATATCTATATATACTTATTTTTATTCATTAATCATGTTAATCCTAACATTATTTATTTATACAATTATTTCTCTAGAATATATTTTAAATTATATAAATATTAATTGGTATCATTTACATCTATCTACCATGTTATTATGCGATAAACTTATTTAAATATAGAGTAAAGTGCATTTTGTGTACTCGCACTTTAGTCAAGACACCACTTGCAATACTATAGTTCAAAATCGAGCAGTTGCAATATCAATGTTTGTATTTTAATGCACTTTGTTGCATTCCGTTAACTAAGGTTAACTCCGTTATTAATTTAGAGAGTAAAGTGCACTTTGTGTACTCGCACTTTACTCTAAAGTGCATTTTGTGTAACCGCACTTTGCTCAATACATCACTTGCAATACTTTAGTTCAAAATTTAGAATAAAGTGTGAGTACACAAAATGCACTTTAGAGTAAAGTGTGAATACACAAAGTGCACTTTTCTCCCTAAATTAATAACGGAGTTAACCTCAATTAACGGAATGCAACAAAGTGCAGTGAAGTACAAACATTGATATTGCAACTGCTCGATTTTAAACTATAGTATTGCAAGTGGTGTCTTGACTAAAGTACGAGTACACATATTGCACTTTACTCTTAAATATATGCGACTAAAAATAGATATTCAAATTTAAATGTACATGTAGATGCACGTGTTTGTGTGTTTTGGTCAGGGATGCTACACTAATAGTTTCCCCATTGTTTTCAGTTGTTTACAATTACAAACAGCTTATGTTTTTTTAACATCTTGTGCAGGATAATGGTCTGGTGCCCATAGTGGAGCCTGAGATTCTTCTTGATGGGGATCACTCAATTGATAGGACACTGGAAGTTGCAGAGAAAGTATGGTCCGAAGTCTTCTATTACCTGGCAGAAAATAATGTGATGTTTGAGGGAATTCTACTTAAGCCCAGCATGGTGACTCCAGGAGCTGAGCACAAGGAGAAGGCTTCTCCAGAGACCATTGCGAAATATACACTCACTATGCTTAAGAGAAGAGTGCCTCCTGCTGTTCCAGGAATCATGGTACGTAATTTATATATTTCTGATCTCTATCTTGCTGTTGTTTTTACTTGATTTATAGTCCAACTTTGTGGCCACTGTACGCCTTTTAGAGAATGACCTTCCAAATCATTGATTATGAACTACAATATTTTGATATTGATGATTAAAGAAACCAATAATATATCGAGTCACTACTTGGCCCTATGTACAAGTTTTACAAAAAGTCACCTCTTATTATCATATGGTTTAGAACTGAGAACTTGAACCTCGGATCTTAATTACTGTGAATAAATTGATCACCTTGCATGATTTTCATTCTTTTAACTTAATATCATGTTGATTAAAGTATGTTATAATCATTAGTTCTAATCATTCTAACAGAGTACTTGGTTTCAATATATGTAGTTTTTGTCTGGAGGACAGTCTGAGATGGAAGCTACACTGAACCTAAATGCAATGAATCAGACCCCCAACCCCTGGCATGTATCTTTCTCTTATGCACGTGCTCTGCAGAACACAGTCCTAAAAACATGGCAAGGACTTCCTGAGAATGTCGATGCTGCGAAACAATCTCTTTTGGTGCGTGCAAAGGCTAATTCCCTGGCACAACTTGGCAAGTACACCGCTGATGGTGAGAGCGATGATGCTAAGAAGGGGATGTTTGTTAAGGGCTATACTTACTGAGTCCAACTTTAGTAGCATAGTACAGCACTTGTTGAGTAGTGAGTACTATATCTGTACTGTTACTTTCGGGAATCTTCTGTTTTTTGATAACAATGAATGCTTAGAAAGGCTTCCTCTAGGGACAAGCTTGATTTTATCCACATAATTTGAATAAGGAATTGTTAAGAAGAAAATTGTCTTCTTGTAACCCACAAATGGGATTAGTGTCAGCTGGAGGTTAAGTAATTCTCATTATTTTGTAGTAAAATCCCCAATTGTCCAATTTTCACAAAAACCGAGTAGCAAGTATTATTCAGTTTTGATTTTTAGCACAAAACATGATTATGTGATTTACGTAATGTTTACTTTATATGTAATGGCCATTTTTTTTTTGTGGAATGCTCCTTATAGCGGCTATTTCTTTATGAAACGTTGGCTAAGATACAAATGTTTATATATTATACAGCAAGTACGCGAACTTGTGTATGAGGCTGAATATGCAGTTGATTTTTTATTACTAAAAGCTTCAATTAGTGAAGCAAAACATGCGGATGACTTAACAACATAGTTAACAGATCCATTTGAGTTCATGATTATGTATATCACCACAGGTTCAGCAAGGAGATCAAGCGTGTACATACTAACATACAAGGTTACAGATTCTCTCGCATTGCTTTTGTTATCGATAAATAGGACAACAATCATCAAGTACTGACACAGCACCGAGTAAGCAAAACCAATTTTACTCCTACGCTGAGCCATTTGGTTAATTGAAGCAATGATTGCTGCTGATGAGTAATTTCCCTTGACCTCCTTGTATTACATTACATAACTATATATACACTTCAAGGGAATCTTGATTGTAATTACCGAAGATATCCTTGCTGTAATTACTGGGGATTTCCTAACTGTTCTAGCTGGTAGCCTAGCTGTCTTAAGACTAATTACAATTATACTGAACAACAATTAAGCACTGATTTACATAATTATATTTACTATCACATCACATCAGTCGAAGCAGGAGAGGGACGAACAGTGAGGCTGGAACAAAATTCAGTGAACAAGGAGGAAGATAGATCTTTGGTGAAGATGTCAGCATATTGAGATGAAGAAGGAACATGCAGAACACGAACCTGGCCGACAGCGACCTTTTCACATACAAAGTGGATGTCCATCTCAACGTGTTTAGTACGTTGGTGTTGAACAGGGTTGCATGACAAATAAACTGCACTAATATTATCACAGTAGACCAGAGTTGCTTTTCGGATGGGGCGGTGAAGCTCGAGCAGTAAGTTCATGATCCAAGAGGTCTCTGCAACGACATTGGCAACACCTCGGTATTCTGCCTCGGCAGAGGACCGTGATAACGTGGGCTGTCGTTTAGATGACCAGGAGATTAAATTGTTACCCAAGAACACACAGTACCCTGAGGCGGAACGACGAGTGTCGGGGCACCCGTCCCAATCAGTGTCAGAGTATGCTATCAAGTCAGGGGAGGATGAACCTGAAAGATGGAGGCCATACTCAAGAGTTCCTTTAATGTATCTGAGAATGTGTTTCATGGCAGCAAGATGGGGCTCTCTCGGGGAATGCATGAATAAACAAATTTGTTGAACAGCGTAACTAAGGTCAGGTCGAGTAAATGTCAAATACTGTAGTGCACCAGCAAGGCTTCGGTAAGAAGTTGGATCAGACACCGGGTCCCCTAAATCAGCACTTAGCTTGTTCTTGGTGTCAACATGAGTCTGTATTGGTTTATAATTATCCATATTGGCCCTGCGAAGAATATCTTCAGCGTACTTTCGCTGAGAAAGAAACATATGATCACCCGTTCTACGAACCGAAATACCCAAAAAATAACTTAGTGGCCCCAAATCAGACATAGAAAACTCTGAACTCAAAGTGGAGATGATATTTTGAATGAATGTTAGAGAAGAGGCAGTAAGCACAACATCATCTACATACACAAGAAGATATGCGGTATCATCCCCATGCTTGTAAATGAACAAAGAACTGTCACATTTACTACTTACAAAACCCATCTTGTTTATAAATGTGGAAAACCATTCATACCAACATCGTGGAGACTGTTTTAGACCATATAAAGACTTCTGAAGTAGATACACATGTGACGGAAATAAAGGGTCAACAAATCCTGAAGGTTGATGCATGTAAACAGTTTCTTTCAAATCTCCATGTAGAAAGGCATTCTTGACGTCAAGTTGATGAATTTGCCAAGATTGAGATAGTGCAAGACTGAGCACAGTTCGAATAGTGGCTGGTTTCACAACAGGACTAAAAGTCTCATCACAGTCAACCCCAACCTCTTGAGATCGACCATTAACCACCAAACGAGCCTTGTGGCGCTGTAAGTTGCCATTAGAATCAAACTTATGCTTAAACAACCACATACACCGAGTAATATTAGCATTAGCGGGTCGGGGGACCAAATCCCAAGTACCATTTTTAATTAATGCATTATATTCTTTTTGCATGGCGGCATTCCAGTTAGGGTCTTTAAGGGGCACTAAGATGGGAGCAAGGCACGGGAGAAAGAGAAGTGGTGTGTGGACTATACAGATTTGATTTTTGGGATCGGGTAATCATTGGGTGTTAACGAGTAGGAGGTGGTTGGGGTTGTCCGTTTGTAGGCTGTTTAAGAGCTCGACTATAGACTAATAGAGGTCGAGATGTTGGTGGAGGGTCTGGATTGGTTTGTTGGGCAGGTCTATGGGTTGGTGAATGTGGGGAGAGAGAATCTGGGATGGTCATGAGATGCTCTAACAAATATGGAGAAGGTGCATCGTCAGCTAAAAACTTATACGATGAAGAGGGAAGATTGTCTATCTTTGAAAAAGGGAAAACATTCTCGTCAAAGGTAACATGACGGGAGACATAAAGTTTATGAGTGGACAAGTCTAGACAATAATAACCAAGATGAGAAATGGGATAACTAAGAAAAGCACAAGGTGTAGACCGAGGGGACAACTTGTGAGGGGTCCTGGCAGTCAAGTTGGGAAAACATAGACACCCAAAGGTTTTAAGATGAGAATAAGATGGAGAACGAATGTACAAAGCATGCGTAGGAGTGTTACAATTTAAAACCTTAGTAGGTAAAATATTATGAAGATAAACTGTCATATGAAGAGAGGCGACCCAAAAGTTAGGGGGAGGGATGCATGTGTCAGGAGAGTACAAATTACATCATTTAGAGTTCGAATTATCCGCTCTGCTTTCCATTTTGAGGAGAAGTTTGAGGACAGGAAAATCGAAAAATCATCCCGTAATTTTGACAAAATGATTTAAAAGAAGAGTTATCAAATTCGCGTCCCATATCACTTTGAAAACATTTTATGTCACACTCAAATTGAGTCTTCACACATGCACGAAAATGCAGAAATTTATTGTAAACTTCAGATTTTTGTTTAAGAGGGTAAACCCAAACAAAGTTAGTGAAATCATCAAGCAAAACAAGGTAATAGCGATGACCATTTTTACTTAACATGGGAGAAGTCCAAATATCACTATGAACAATATCAAAAGGTGCATAAGTAGGAGTGAAAGACAGATAGAAAAGTAAACGCTTATGTTTAGCAATTTGACAAGAAGAACACAAACTTTTCGAGCGATGTTCCTTATTACAAGAAATTTGGTTATTACTTCTAAGAAAATCAAAAACATGATCTCCAGGATGTCCTAAACGACAATGCCAATATTGGAAGGACAAGGTTGCAAGGGACACTTGCGGAGTAGTAGACGCCTTAGTAGATTGACAAATAGGATATAGATCTCCTGAGCTATTACATCTCATGACCGTATCCCCCGTCTGGATATCCTTCATAGAAAAACCAAATGGGTCAAATTCAACGAAGACATTATTTTCTTTGGTAAGTTGACGGACTGACACTAGATTTTTAATAATGTGAGGAGTATGAAGGACATTTGTCATGGTTAGGTGCAGGGAAAGATATGCAGTACCAGAACCAACAACAGGAATGTGATTGCCATTACCAACATAAACGGAAGGAACAATGCTTGATTTTGAAATAGTATGAAATGTACCTGGGTTAGCAGTCATGTGAGAAGAAGCACCCGTGTCCATATACCATGATTCATCAGGTGGTTGCATGGTCATGGCAGAAAAAGCAAGTGGTAAATATGTAAACTGCCTTGTGGTACCATCTGATGTAGTGGTATTGAGAGCTTGAGGTCGCGGTGAGGAACCAAGAATGCCAGGAGAGGGAGAGCGCTGATACGCCGGACCATTGGTGGGGTAAGGCCATGTTACGAGGCTGGCCACGATTATTGTTACGTGAGCCCTTATTCTTTCCCCGGTTTCGATTGATATTGTTATTACCCCCTCGCTGATTATTGGAAGAGATGATGGGAGGGTTTGGAACAGGTGGTGTTCTTGGAGCAACTAACGCCTGATGAACACCTAAGACCTGATTGTCGGAATGTCGACCACGACGCGTCTCCTCTCGGAGAAGCATACTACGTGCTGTATCAAAGGAAGGGAGAGGACTAGTGTTGCTAATGATTGTGCCAACTGTATCATAATCACGAGATAAACCATTGATTAATTGAATCACTAGTCGTTGGTCACTTACTGATTGATCCACACCCGAGAGTTGATCAGATAGCATCTTAAGATGCTGACAATAAGATGCAACAGACGTGAAATTCTCCAACTGAGCATGATTCAACTGGTTTTCCAAATCTGCAGCACGAGCACTTTTGTTGTCATGAAAAAGATTCTTGAGGCGGAGCCATGCTTCACGAGTCGTTGAACCAAGTTTGAGGATCGTGAGAAGAAGATCCTGTGTAATAGTCCCATAAATCCATGATAGAACAACTGCATCAATTTGATCCCACTTGGCTTTACTGAGAGTAGGATCAGGAGTAGTACCGTCAATATGATCCATGACGCAGTGAGCACGAGCAACCACCTGAAAAAGTTCTGCCCAAGAGTGGTTTTGAACCTGCTGTGGGTCGAGAGTGAGGGGAATTAGGTTTCAGATGTTGCTGATTGTCTGGGCAGGGTGTACAGGGTGTAGGAAAGAAGATGGTGGAGTAAGAGGTTGTGATGGTGTATCAGAAGAAGTGGTAGAGTTTGTCATTGCAAGAATATGCAGAACATAGATAGAGAAGACAACGGAATTTTGAGACTGTGAACTTCAGAAAAGAAAAAGAAAAAGAAAAAGAATTAGGGTAGGATGTATGGCTCTGATACCATGTAAGATGATGAGTAATTCTCCTTGACCTCCTTGTATTACATTACAGAACTATATATACACTTCAAGGGAATCTTGGTTGTAATTACAGAAGATATCCTTGTTGTAATTACTGGGGATTTCCTAATTGTCCTAGCTGGTAGCCTAGCAATAATCACATACGTAATCAATTATATCACCACAATTTAGAAAAAATAAACACCGTAAAAACAAAAAATCACCACTATATCCTTCGAACTTCAAACATCTCCCACCATCACTTCCGGCTACTACTACAAATCATCACTCCACCACTATCTCCAAACCCCAAAAATCAACACAAAATCATCGCGTTTTAATACATCAACCATTAATAACCAAAACGCAACCACCACCATCAACATCACCACCACCAACGCCACCACTAATCACTACCACCAGCTCCATAAAATCATCAGATTTAAACAAAAAAATATCTCAATCAAACCACCACATCATCGCCATCTAAAACCACCACTTCCGACCGCTTCTATCACCACCACCAACATCAAATCACCAACATCCTACTAGATTCAACCATATTTATATGGATACACACTCGAAATAACCAAAACATCACATAAATCTGCAAAAAAAAAATTATTAAAATCATTAGAATGAAAAATCACCGACGGGATTTTCAAAAATAAAGTACAAATTTGGTGGTAGCCGAAGTTTGATTTATGGAATTTGGGTTGTTGGATAAGATAGAGGTCATATGTGTGCCTGTATGCATGTGGTGTAAAAGAGGGAGGGGAGAGAAATATGGGGTAGAATGGACAGTGGCGGCGGGGTTGGTGGTGGTGGTGATGGCGGAGGCGACCAGAGGTCAGTGCTGGACTGGTGGTGGAGATGTTGGAGGTAGTGGGTAGAACTGGAAATTCATTCATGTCGTATACTTTCGTGTCATGTACTTTCCCTGTCGTGTTTTCGTGTAATTTTAAATAAAAATAAGAATAAAAACAAATAAGTAAATACATTGAAATATTAAAATTTTCAGTAATTTTTTTTAAAAACATGTGTTAAAATATATATTTACATAATATTTAAAAATATTATTATAAAATTATATATAATCATATAAATAAATGTTAAATATCTAATAAAAATATTAAAATATCTAATATAAATATTAATATATTTATTTATTTATTTCGTGTCGTGTACATAAATGGTAAACACAAAATCGACACTAAATCTCGATCATGTACATTCGTGTTCGTAAACTTTCGTGTCGTGTACTCAAAATGCAAACACAAACACTAAAATTTTGTGTCATTTCGTGTCGTGTTTTCGTGTTTATAGAAAATTGTCGGGTCTAGTGGTGGGGTGGGTAGAGGGAGAATGGGTGTTGTTGGTCCTTGACTATTGCAGAAGGGGGGGGGGGGGTTGAATACAATACTGATAAAACTCAATCTACGTTTCAACAACTAAAACCAAGATTAATGTTTATCAGTTTATGAATTGCAAACACAAGTAGATGCACGAATAATTCTCACAAAATAAATGTTTTATTTATTTTGCAATGGGTTGCTACAACCTCAAGAAAATGTTTGTTTTCTTGAGCTTCAGTTTCTCGAGTGATCGATCTTCCAAAGAATGGAATAATAGATGGTCTTAGTAAACTAAACCTATCACTATCAACACGGGTCTAGAAACTTTCCATACACTGAAGATAACAAAGCAATCTAGAAACTTTCCATATTAAGCTAACACAATTCAGTAGATATAGATTTATCATACACTGGAATTGGTGAGCTTTGTCATGTGATCTCCTCAAGCTTCGGTCGTAGTCTTGCAGACCTGTTGCAGTGTTGGGATACTGCAACACGCCTGTTTCTTGAACATCCAAGCTGTCACAAGTTTGACTGGGTAGATCCCCAATACAAGTGATATCCTTTCATGACAGTATCCTGATGTCTAAGCTTACTGTCACAGAATTGTGCTTTTGGTGACAGTGCAAAATCCCCGCATAAGATGTTGTCAGTATTTCCAAGCTTGCTGTCAGGCTATGGTAAAGTTGCTGTCAGAGGGCTTCCGCCAATGTTGATGTTAGAGTGAGTGTACTGTCGTGACTTGCAACATGTTGTCTTCAAGTAACCCTACTGTCAATGCTGTGACAGTAGTATTTATTCTTGCTGTCCATATTGAGCACTTCTTGAGGCTTGAACAAACTAATGAACTTCTACCAAGATGTACTAGAATCTTATTTGCAGCAAACAAAAACGGTTACATAGACATACTCTGGTTGTGACAGTATGTTCATACTTAATGAAATTAAGTACATAAAATATCTAGTTAAGTTGTCTCATTGCTATCACCCATAAATCCTAACAATCTCCCCCAATTTGTTTTTATGGAAAATAACAACAAATTTACAATTAACACATGCTGACAACTTAACTAATCAAGATCAGAATGGACAAAGAATTTTTACTTAGCTTCAGAATTCCTTTTCTGTCTGGTTTCATCCTCTCTGTTGAGAGCTTCCTTAAGAACTTCTTTGAGTTCTTCCACCAATGCTATTTCTTCAGGAGTGATGGCCTCATCTTCAATCTCATCAATGTGCTTTTGAACAGTCTTGGAGAGGCATACTCTAGCATCTTGAAGATCCATCCATAAGTCTTTGCCAAATGCATAAGTTCTGAACTTCAGTGTGCCTTCAAAGACTTTGAATCTACTTCCAGGATATGCATTTAGGGTTTTTCTCCTTGACTTATCCAGCTTTGAGTCTTCACCATTTCTCCTTTGAAGAATGCCCTCAATCAAAGAAGAGCATTGCTGTTCCAATGGATGAATTGATCCAATCACCAGGTAGAGTAAGTCTTTCAGGGCACTGGTTTTGAGTTTGTGAAGGCTTCTCATTGGAATCTCTTCCCATATGAACTTGATTCTCAGAGGATTCTCAAGCATACTGGATTGATAATTGGGTCCTTCACTCTCCACCTTGTTGGCTTCCCTGCTCTTATTCAAGAAGGAATCTTCCATGTCTTCAGTGGTATCTCTTTCTGCAGGGTTTGAGGATCCTTCTTGACCTGGTTGGGTTTGCACCTCTTCTTTAGGAACCTCATCATCATAATCAACTAACTCTTCATCAGAATACTCCAGCAAGTGAGAAATGTCAGAATCATCATATAGTGACCATTCTCCAAACTTCTGATAGAATTCTTCATCCCTCTCAACTTTGTAAGCTAAAATGTGGTTCATAACTTTCTCAGGGACATTGCCATAGCCATTAGATCAACCATTCTTACCAGGTAGAAGTAATCAATCCTCCTTGCTTCTGTTCTCCTTCTGAATGAGAGAGTTACATCATGTGAGATTACCTTCATGGTGAAATCCTTTTCAACTTTCACAGACTGTGATGAATCAAGCCAAAGAGTATATTCAGATGCTTCTTTGTTGTTATCCAACTTCACCTCAACACTCTTGATTTGCATAGATTCTTTTTCCAAAAGATCCAAAGAGCTGTAGAGTTTTGACTGGATGGGCTTCTTCAGTTTTCTGCCAAGTCCAGTGGCTTTCTCCTTTCCCGAGTACTTGTGTTTCCCTTTCTTTATTGTTGGAGTCTCCTCAGGTTCAGGTTCCTGTCTAGAAAACCAAGCCCTTGCCAAGAATTTTGTTCTCTTAGGTTTGACAGTAGACTTGATTTCATCTTTGTCAGCATCTTTGTTGACAGTATCTTCAGTGACAATATCTTTCTTGACAGTGTCCTCTGTGACAGCATCTTCCTTGACAGTGTCTTCTTTGACAGTATCTTTTTCAGTATTTATGCTATCTATGTCACATCTCAAAATACTTGCCTCCAAAGCTTCAAATATTTCAGACTCCTCTTCTTCTGTAACTCCAGCATCTTTCTTTTCTTCCACAGGAGCTTCTCCTTTATTTTCCTCCTGGGATTTTGATCCAACATTCCCAGAGGTGCTTCCACTAGCATTACCTGCTTCTCCAGTTCCTCCACTACCATCCAACTCATCATCATCATCAAACGGAACATCATAGGAGCAGCTTTCTCCTTGTTCAGCTCTGTTGGAGTTAGCTTTGGAGATCATCTTTTTCATAGTAGAACTCAGTTCCTTGTCCCTTTTTACCAGCAGGTCATAAATTGCTTTGACAGCAAGAACTCTTTCATTGTTGGCTTTAGAGTTGAGAATCATGTGTAGCACCTTCAAGATTGACTTTGACTCCATTGTTGAAGTGCCTCCTAGACTTATGTATGCACATCTCCTGCTACCACTTTTAGTGATACTTTCATAGTAGACACAGAATGGATTGGTGTAGACTTTTGGGAGTTTCTCAGCAATTAAGTTCATCATTTGCAGATGTAAAATCTCATTGAAGACTGTATGGTTTGCTGTGATTTTGTTCTTCATTACTGTTAGCACCTTTGCTGGAAGACTTTGCAACAGCTGCATAGTAATGAACATGGATATCCTAGTGTTTAAATACACATCAATAGCCCATCTCCTTTCTTCATTGATCTTTATACACACACTGGTGATTTTCTCTTTAAGCAGGGTTGAGCAGTTACTTAACTTTCTGATTGGCTCCTTCATAGCTCCCTCAACAATCCTGTAGAAGTCCTCATCATGATTCTTCAAAGTGTTTTCCCTATAGTTAACCATTATAGCATTGGCATCTTCCGGGCTGAACTCTGTTCCTTCACTCCAAGTGTTCCCTGACAGGATGTATTCAGGCATCTTGTCTTTCCCTTTTCCCAGCATGTTCTGCTCCTCCTTTTCTCTCCATTGCTTTTCAAGAGCACTCTCATTTGGAACTGAATTTGGCTCTCTTATAGTCACAAGAGGTAGTATTGGGTTTTTGGCAGGAACATTCCTTTGCACTGCTTCCAGGGCTTCTTTGGACATTAGAACTGTTTCTCCAGCCATCTCATACTCAAAGATATTTTCAGTCTCTTGCACTTGCTCCCCCTTACTTCCTGATTCTTCTTTTGTTCCCCTTTTCTTCCTTGCAGGCACTGATCTCCCCTTGGTTGCAGGCTCCCCCTCACTTCTTGAACCCTTATTTCCATGCTCCCCCTGAGCAACATCTTTCCTGGTGACACCTACTGATTCTGCCTTTTGTGAACCTGATCTTGCCATTTTCTCCCCCTTAGTTAAGTTGGCAGCATCAATGCTTGCAGACAGAACCTGTATGGCCTCCTGAATGCTAGAGAAGCCAGTGGCCACCATTGTAGACAGGCTGTCAAGCTTGGATTCCATGGAGAGGCACCTGTTTTCTAGAGCAGTAAACCTGTGTACAGAAGAGGAGCCACTTGTCCTTATCCTTCTTGGGGGTGAAGGAAAAGGCTGTGGCTTGGAGGCTATGGGGGTTCTCACACTCTCAGTGTTTTTTTGAGTGATCTCATCACTCCTCACAAAGGAACTCTCATGGCCTAATGCCTGGACATGTGGGGCTCCCTCAAAGACACTCTGGACATGCTCAAGTCCCTCACCTTTTGCCAGCTCATTTGGTTGCCTCTCATTTTTATGCTCACCTCTCTTTTCTTTTATCTCTCTTTTCTTTTGCACACCCTCACTCATCCTAGATGCATGTGTATGAGCAGTACTGACATGCAAAGAAATAGATGGTTTAGAATGTACCTTTAAGAACTGAGACAGTGGCACATCATCATCAGAGACATCTTCAACTATGACAACATCAAAATTAGGTTGTGTAGAGGTGACAGTAACTTTGACAGGAATGCTACTGTCAGGCTGTGTAGGTTCTACTGCATCATGGACAGCAAGTTTGGATTTGACAACAACTTCTCCTAAGTCCTTGACAATAGGATCATCTATGACAACAACATTCACAGTGTCGTTGACAGCAACTGAGGCTGTGACAGCATCTTCCCTAAGGTAAGATGCTCCCTGGAGATTGAACAAAGTACTGGCTGTTTCATTTTCTAGCAGAATTGTACTTTGCTCTTGCTCGGTGTTTGAAGGAGTGGTGTCCATCTCACTTTGAGAAATGGGTTCTTGTGGACCACTTGATGGGGGCTCATCCATGATTGGAGATGGATGATCAAAACCTGAAGGGTTGGGAATGTCCCCCTCTCTAGGTTGTGGAGAAGAAACAAATGAATGTGTAGAGAAGGAAGAAGGTGAAAGTGGAGAAGAGAATAGTGGCTGCTTCTCGGATGTAACTTGAGAAGCATCAACAGGGGAATTGAAATCCTCACAGTGTCCTGACTCCATGTGTGTTTCTGCAAGTGGAGGCTCCTCATGAGTTGGAACATGAGGTTGTGCAGACTCTTTACAGGGTGCCTTGGGAGACATGCCAATTTCAATAGACGGGCCTTGTTGAGAGGGCACGTCTAGGGAGGAGTTTATTTCCCTATTTTCCTCTACAGTCTTTTGGGAGACTGCATGGTGGCTGACAGTGGTTTTGGTCCTCTTAGCTCTCTTCTTCTTAGGCTCAGGAGGAACCACTGTGGGTTCTGAGTGACTACCTTCCTTATTTGCTGCACTAGATGCAGGAACTCCCTCTTGACTCTCAGCACTACCACCAACACCAGTTTCTAGGGGTCTTTTTCTGGTTTCTTGTAAGGCTTGTCTCTGTACTTTGGGAAGTCTAGAGAACCTAGGCTGAGTGTATGGGGCAGAATGAGGGTTGACTGAATTTGGGTCTAATTCAGTCTCATTCTCAATAGTGAAGGTATCAAAACCAGGAGGTAATGAAAAATCAAGTTCAGACACTTGATCAACCATGTGTTTGGTGAAACATAGTGGAATATGTGCATTTAAGTTTAGTGAAGTGAGAGTTGTGTGAGTGTTTCTTTTCAGTATAGGGCACACCTCTAAACGAGGGGCATTCTCATCAAAATCACATAACGAATTGATGCACAACATTAGAAAGCGAGGATAGATGTTTACCTTCTTACCTATGGCATCCTTGAAGTGTGCCATGAGCAGCTTTCCAACATCCACTTTGTACCCATGAACAAGAGAATGAGTGAGCTTCTTGATGTAGGTGGGAATTCCATTTCAGCCCGTGGTCTTGGTATAGAACACTTTCACCATAGCATCAAACACCATGCTCCACTCCTTGCGGAGATATTTCCTGTCCATTTCACCAGAAGGGTACCATTTTGTTGTTCCCTCTTCAAGAATTGGTCCAGAATATCCGATTTTCAAGAAGAGCTTTTTCAGGGTCTCATCACTGGCAAGCTCAGAGTAAGACTTTCCTTGTTCCAGCACAATTCCTAGAGCTGCATTGATGCCCTGAGCATTGAGAGAGTAGCTATGCTCCTTGATTTTGAACTGAATGGAGGAGATGTCACCATCTTCGTGAGCAACTACTGTCGCCCAGAAATTTTCAATCCTGTCTAGGTCAAGAACAGGAGTAGAGGTAATTGCATACCCAAGGTAGGACTTATTTAGGAAATAAACAAGCCCTTTGAAACCCTCACCATCATCACTTGGAGAGTAGATGCCAGCAAAGTTGGTTTGTGAAATTGATTGTTTGGGGGCCATTCTTGCTTTTTGAGAGAGAAGAGAGAGTAGAGGATGAATTGCTTGGAGAGAGGAGAAAGGAGAGTGTTGTGTTTGCTTTTTGAGAACAGTTGTTTGTTTGATGAATTTAGAGGGAAGTTCAAGCGTTTAACTGACAAAGTGGAAAAGTGAAATCGTGTCTTAACCCAATTAACAGTCACGTGGGTTACTGGCTGATTTCTCTCTCCTCGTGGAGGAAGTGTGTCCAATTTTAACGGTCCACTACTTTGACAGTAACCTGTGCGCTTACAACAACCGTGTCCGTAACTTTGGTGTGATGACAGTATGTTTTGCGTGACAGAAACATTTCGCGCAAAACTTACTGTCATCGTTAAGTTCTCACAAGACAGTATCTTTTACAAGTCATGACAGAAAATTGTTTACTGCTGTCGAGAAGCTAATTGTCATATAACTGTGACAGCTACTTTTCTTGATGACATCAACCTTTGCGGGAAAACAATTCTGTCAAGACTTTGTATTGAAACCATTATGAATGAAAACTTAACTGAAGAGACACCAGTGAAACATATGCAATATTTATTACTGATTCATCATTCATTCAAAACACTATTCTACAAGTTAAGCAATTAATCAACACACACAGGAAGCAAATAGAAACTGCAGAACGAGAAGTTTTATTGATTTAATTAAATGAAGAAAGGAAAATGCTACAATTGGTGAGATTAACTAATCAGTACAGTCTTTCTTAACCAATTCTAGGACTTCTTCCCTAACTTTCTCTTCTGAGGTTCCTTCTTCCTTGAGGAGTGCTTGAAACTCCTTTTCCTCTTCTTGCACCTTAGCCTCCTCAGCGGCCTTGGCTGCAAGTTCTTTTTCCTCTTCCTCATCGAGGGCATCCCATAACTTATCAAACAATGCTTCTACCTCTTCATTGTAGGGTTCACTTCCACAAGGTTTAGGCATGTACTCTATTCCTACTTTGTTTTCCATTTTACCCTTTTTCCAAATGATTCACTAATATGGCCTAAGATTCATTTTATAGGCATACTAGGTTAAGAGGGATGTAAACGGTCAACAGTTTGGAATACCCATACAACTACCACAGATTGCAATTAAGCGATGTCTACCACTAATTCAACAATCAAAGCAAAACTGACCAATTAAGGAAATCCCTTGACCAATTTTAATATTAACAACCATGCTAGTTAGTGTCATACAAAAATCAACTTTCAAGTAAGAGACTAGCACAAAATTCAATTTTAACAAAGTCAAAGTAAACGTGATGTCGAAAACAGATAAAGACTTAGGTAGATAGTAACTTTCTCATGACAACAACTTGTTAGGGTTACTGTCACAAGCTTCATAGAAAATTTAGAATGGAAAAACTAGTAAGTTAGCATACCAGATTTAGCATTCCCAATTCACTTACCAACCTGTTAAAGGTTGCTTCATCCAGTGGTTTAGTGAAGATGTCTGTAAGTTGCTTTTCTGTAGGGACATAGATCAACTTCACAGTTCCTCTTTCAACATGCTCTCTTATGAAATGATGTCTGATATCAATATGCTTTGTTCTAGAGTGTTGAACAGGATTGTCTGAGATGGCTATGGCACTAGTGTTATCACAATAAATAGGGATATTACTTATTACTAGACCATAATCCAACAGTTGATTCTTCATCCATAGAATTTGTGCACAACAACTTCCAACAACAATGTATTCAGCTTCTGCTGTAAAGGTAGAGACTGAATGTTGCTTCTTACTAAACCATGACACCAATCTTTCACCAAGAAATTGACCGCTTCCTGTAGTGCTTTTTCTGTCAATTCTACATCCAACATAGTCTGAGTCAGAATACCCCACTAGCTCAAATCCAATATTTTTAGGATACCAAAGGCCTAGATTTGAAGTGCCTTTAAGATATCTAAAAATCCTTTTGATAGCAATCAAGTGTGAATCCTTTGGATCAGCTTGAAACCTTGCACATAGACATGTAGCAAACATTATATTAGGTCTGCTAGCAGTTAGATAAAGAAGTGATCCAACCATGCCTCTGTAAACACTGGAGTCCACTTTCTTCCCTTTGGAGTCTAGATCCGGACTAGTTGAAGTAGAGATGGGAGTTTTGGCAGGTGATGAATCTTCTAGGTTGTACTTCTTGAGAAGTTCCTTTACATACTTTGATTGACAAATGAAGATTCCATCATCTTTTTGAAGAACTTGTAAACCAAGGAAGAATGACAGTTCTCCCATCATGCTCATCTCATATTTGTTTCTCATTAGAGATGAAAACTTCTCACACAGCTTCTCATTTGATGAACCAAATATGATATCATCAACATAGATTTGAACCAGAATGATGTCTTTGCCATGATGTTTGTAGAATAGAGTCTTATCTACTACACCTCTTGTAAACTGGTTTTCCAACAGAAAGACAGAGAGGGTATCATACCATGCTCTTGGAGCTTGTTTCAACCCATAAAGTGCCTTGAACAGCTTGTACACAAAATCATACATTTCAGCATCTTCAAAGCCAGGTGGTTGTTCAACATACACTTCTTCCTCCAACTCTCCATTTAGAAAGGCACTTTTGACATCCATTTGGAACACCTTGAAATTACAGTGTGCAGCAAAGGCTAGGAAAATCCTGATAGCTTCAAGTCTGGCAATAGGTGCAAATGTCTCATCAACATCTATCCCTTCTTGTTGACAGTAACCTTTAGCTACTAGTCTTGCCTTGTTTCTAGTCACATTTCCATTTTCATCCAGTTTGTTTCTGAAGACCCACTTTGTCTCAATAACTGACTTTCCCATTTGGCCTTGGAACCAACTTCCACACATTGTTTCTTTCAAACTGGTTGAGTTCCTCTTGCATAGCAATCACCCAATCAGAATCCAACAATGCTTCATCAATTGCTTTAGGCTCCACTTGAGACAGGAAACAGGAAAACATATTGTCAGCAGAAACATTGTTCCTGGTTCTTACACCAGAAGAAGGATCTCCAATAATTAGGTCATTTGTGTGATCCTTGTTCCACCTTGTAGTTCTGGGCAAGCTTCTTGTTTGTTCTGAAACAGTAGCCTCGGTTAGAGGAACTGAGTCTTCACCAGGGCAATTGTCTCCACCATTTTCTTCAACATCTCCAGAGTCACCATCATTCTGAGTGTTTCCTGAAATAGTCTGTGACTGAGCTGGAGTTTGATTTGTATTACTTTCAATGACAACATCTTTTTCAGTTTCCACAGTTTGAGTAAATATAGGTTCTTCATCAACAAATTCTTCTTCTTCCAAATAACCTTGATTCTCAAATCTAAGAATCTGCATTTGACCTTCTTCATGCAGTCCAGGAAATTTGGTTTCATCAAATGTGACATTCACACTTTCATCTATGACTCTGTGTTCCAAGAGATAGACTCTGTAGGTAGTCCTTTCTAAAGCATACCCCATGAAAATTCCTTCATAAGCTTTGGTGTCAAACTTCCATTTCTTTTAATGGTTATCTTTCATCATGAAACATTTGCTCCCAAACACATGAAAGTACTTGACATTAGGTTTCTTTCCATTGAGCAGATAGTAAGGAGTGTTCCCATGAGTCTTGTTGATCAAGGTTCTGTTCTGAGTATAGCAGGCTGTGTTGATAGCTTCTGCGCAGAAGTATGTAGGTAACTTTGCATCATAAAGCATAGTTCTGGCAGCTTCAATGAGAGTCATGTTCTTCGTTTCTACAACTCCATTCTGTTGTGGTGTCCTTACAGCAGAAAACTGTTGTACAATTCCTTCATCTTTGAAGAAATTTCCAAGAGTGGCATTTCTGAACTCAGTACCATTGTCACTTCTTAGTATTTGAACTTTAGCATTTGGAGTTCTGTCAAGAACTCTTAAGTGATCAATGATGACTTGAGTTGCTTCATCTTTTGATTCTAGATATTTCACCCAAGTATACCTAGAGTAATCATCCACCATAACTAATGCATATCTCTTTTTGGCTAAGGATGGAACATTTACTGGTCCAAAGAGATCCATATGAATTAGTTTGAGTGGCTCTGAGTTGGTGTTGATTTGTTTTGACTTGTGCACAGCTCTTCTCAATTTTCCCATTTGACAGTCCCCACACAGTCCTTCTTGACAGAATTCTTGTTGAGGTAGTCCTCTAACTAATTCCTTCTTCATCAGCATGTTCATTGTTTTGAAGTTGAGGTGAGAGAGTTTCCTGTGCCAAAGCATACTGTCACCAACAGTAGCTTTACTGTAGAAACAGTAAATCTTATCCTTCTTTGTTGAGCTTAGGTCAGCAACAAACATGCTTCCTTTTCTTACCCCTTTCAGAGAGAGGCTTCCATCCTTCTTGTGATAGATATTGCACACCATCATGTCAAAATCAACCTTGAATCCCCTGTCACTGAATTGGCTGACACTGAGCAGGTTGTGGTTCAATCCATCAACAAGTGCAATATCATTTATGAAAACATTTCCAATTTCCAAACAGCCATATCCCACTGTGTAACCCTTGTTGTTGTCTCCAAAGGTTATGATTGGGCCAGCTTTCTCTACAAATTGTGATAGCAGGGCTTTATCACCAGTCATGTGTCTAGAGCAGCCACTGTCAATGATCCAAGTGACTTGCTCCTTATTCTTGCCCTGCAAAACAAATTGTATTTAAGAGGCATATGGTACCCAATCTTTGTTGGGTCCTGTTACTTCAGTATCACAGACATAATCAACATTTTCAACCTTAACCATCACATCAGGAATCTTCTGTTGGACTCCTTTCTTTACCCAATTTTCTTTAAAATTAGACTTGGTCTTATTCTTAGTGGATGTAGCCTTCTTACTGTTATCAGTAGGCTCAGAAGTCTCAACAATTTGCAAGTAGGTACATTGTTCAGTAGATGAAATAGGCATATTGAAACAAGTACTCATGGCAGTTATCTTGCATGGCATACAATCAATGTTATTACACACTACCATAGGTCTATGCACAATGGGGGTTCTATGTAAGTTACCATCTTTCAGGGTCACATTATCCTTGACCTCTTTTGGTTTCTTACAAACATGAGTTAAGTGATGTGAAGATCCACAATTATTGCATAGTTTTCTAGGAGCATTATTACTACTAGCATTGCCATTTCCTAACTTACCATTCCTGTTTCTAGACTTGTAGGTAACTGAGTCATCAGGATGTTCTGAAGTTGCTGTCGAGCTTTTCTTGACAGTACCTTTCATACCTTCTGTCTTGACACTAGATTTGGAAGTTGCTGTCTTTGAAACTCTCTTGACAGTATCTTTAGAACATTCTGTCAGATTGTTTGGAAAAGTTACTGTCTTGGGGATTTTGACAGCATCTTTTCCGCCAACTATTGTACTGTCAGTACCTTCATCCTCATCATCAAGTTGTTGCTTGATGAGCATGGCTTCCTCATCAAACTCAAGTTCAGAAAGTTTAAAAATTGGTTTGTTGAGTTTCTTGAGGACATGAGGTTTGACAGTAGCATCAGTTGAACAATCCTGACTAACAATTTCCTTACCAGGTCTTTTACCATATTCAAAACCTATCCCTACCTTTTGATCCTCTGTGTGTTTCTCATGATAATCCTGAAGTTGTTTGGATGAGTTTCTATAGGCTTTAATCTTGAATTCATTTTCACTAATTTCTTTCCTTAGAAACTCCTCAATTTCTTTAGCACATACTAACTCATTTTTCAGTTTAGCATTCTCCTGTGTTAAAGATTCTAATCGATTGGTCTTTAACAAAATCAAATCATTTTCAGAAGTGAGTTCTTCATTCAATTTAGTTAACCTAGCAATTTCTTCATTAGCTGTAGTTAAACTAGTATGAACATGAAACATCTCTGCACTCAATTCCTCAACAATTTGCTTGTATTCATCTTTAGACATATCAAGTAAGACAAGTGAGGGTACCTGACTTGGAGAGCTAGAGGAGGCCTCTTCAGATTTAGCCATGAGTGCTAAATTCACATATTCCTCTTCCTCTTCATCATCAGTATCATCCCAGCACTTTCCTTCAGCCACATAGGCCTTTCCCTGTCCTTTCTTGAAATGTCCACTTGACCCTTAATCCATCCTTTGATTTTGCTTTTGCCTTCTGCATTCAGTAGCAAA
Source organism: Heracleum sosnowskyi (assembly GCA_030848705.1). NCBI lineage: Eukaryota > Viridiplantae > Streptophyta > Magnoliopsida > Apiales > Apiaceae > Heracleum > Heracleum sosnowskyi. The sequence continues at coordinate 10,159,908 of CM061238.1, forward strand.
ATGGCCAAGCTCATTGCAGTTGTAACACCTGAACTTGGATCTGTCCACCATCCCTGTTTTGTATCCACCTCTTGTGGCACCACCTTCAACTTTGGAGAAGTTCCCTTTGCTGAACCTTGATGTTTGACCTTGAGACTTATATGGCTTGTTTGTCTTGAACCTTATGTTCTTGAATTTCTTAGCCATGTAAGCCATGGTTGGATTATCCATCTTTTCCATTTCTTCCAAGGAGTAGAAGTCTTCATCTTCAACATCAGTTAGCTGCAGTACAACTTTCTTCTCATCATCCACAACCTCTTCAATCTTAAGAGTAGGTACTGAAGCAGGTTGGATGACTTGAGTTGCTTCAGTAGGTTGTGTGATTCTTGGTACATGAGCCACGAGAGCACCTGACATATTAGCCATCTTTCCTCTGGATCCAGCTAGAATAGCTCTTTTCTGGAAAAACTCAAGCTCATATGATTTAAGTACACCATATAAAGTTTCAAGAGAAATATTGTTCAGATTTCTTCCTTCTCTAATGGCAGTGACTTTGTGCTCAAGATGCTCAGGAAGTGTGAGCAAGAAATTAACATTTAGCTTTTTCCTATCATAGTACTTGCCATGAATCTGTAGCTCAGTCATAAGTTTACTAAACCTCTCAAACATTGTTGTTAGGTCTTCTCCTGACTTTGCCATGAAGGCTTCATACTGTGAGATAAGGATTTGTCTTTGGTTGTCTTTCACTTCTTCACTTCCTTCACACAGCAGCTCGATCTTATTCCACATATCCTTGGCTGATGAGCACCCAATGACATTCCCACACATGGCTTTGTCCAAAGTGAGAGCATCCAGTAAGATGAGTTGCAAGTAATCATCCAAGGCTACCTTCTCCTTTTCTGGATCCAGAAACTCTGAAGGTAATTTGTTGACCCAATATGCCGGAACAAGAACACCATCCACAGTTGAGGCTTCAATTTCTTTACGTGGCACGAAGGGACCATTCTAGAGGATACCCAAGTATAATGGATTCGCAGCTTTGATAAACAACATGATTTTTCTTTTCCTTACATTGTAGTTCTCCTTATCAAAAGCTAGAATCTTTATGCTACTTGACTTCTGCAAATTTGTCATGATCTCAGATTTGTTGAACAATCTGTCTGCTCTGATACCAGTTGTTGGTCCTTGACTATTGTAGAGGGGAGGGAGGGGGGGGGTTGAATACAATACTGATAAAACTCAATCTACATTTCAACAACTAAAACCAAGATTAATGTTTATCAGTTTATGAATTTCAAACACAAGTAGATGCACGAATAATTCTCACAAAATAAATATTTTATTTATTTTGCAATGGGTTGCTACAACCTCAAGAAAATGTTTGTTTTCTGGAGCTTCAGTTTCTTGAGTGATCGATCTTCCAAAGAATGGAATAATAGATGGTCTTAGTAAACTAAACCTATCACTATCAACACGGGTCTAGTGAAGCTGCTGTCATTTTCAAGTGGCAGCTTCTTACAAATTGCCTACCCGTGAATCTTTCCTAAATTGCTATACAAACAGCTTATCAGTACATAACAAAGCAATCTAGAAACTTTCCATATTAAGCTAACACAATTCAGTAGATATAGATTTGTCATACACTGGAATTGGTGAGCTTTGTCATGTGATCTCCTCAAGCTTCGGTCGTAGTCTTGCAGACCTGTTGCAGTGTTGGGATACTGCAACACGCCTGTTTCTTGAACATCCAAGCTGTCACAAGTTTGACTGGGTAGATCCCCAATACAAGTGATATCCCTTCATGACAGTATCCTGATGGCTAAGCTTGCTGTCACAGAATTGCGCTTTTGGTGACAGTGCAAAATCCCCGCATAAGATTCTGTCAGGATTTCCAAGCTTGCTGTCAGGCTATGGTAAAGTTGCTGTCAGAGGGCTTCCGCCAATGTTGTTGTCAGAGTGAGTGTACTGTCGTGACTTGCAACATGTTGTCTTCAAGTAGCCCTATTGTCAATGCTGTGACAATAGTATTTATTCTTGCTGTCCATCTTGAGCACTTCTTGAGGCTTGAACAAACTAATGAACTTCTACCAAAATGTACTAGAATCTTATTTGCAGCAAACAAAAACGGTTACATAGATATACTCTGGTTGTGACAGTATGTTCATACTTAATGAAATTAAGTACATAAAATATCTAGTTAAGTTGTCTCATAGCTATCACTCATAAATCCTAACAGGTGTAGATGAAAGAAATGAGTACAAAAAATAAAATTTGAAAATATTAAATATATGACTAGGATTTAGTTTAGATAAAAAAAATCTATGGCTGATATTAAATTTTAGCTATCACAATGATGCGGGTTAGCACAAGTGTGGAAAAAATAGAAAAAGTGGGTAAATTGGTGGGGTCAATCAATATTTAATGTATAAAGTGAGGATAGTGGAGGAAAGTAGTGGAAGTAATTGATTTTTTTTTATATTATAAAAGTTTACTACTTTTGAAAAATTTAGAAAGGCAAAAAATTGGGAGGGATATCTCAAAAAGAAAAGTGTAAAAAAATGGTTGGTACATAGGGGGTATTATACTATTACGTCTGAGACGCTAAAAATATATACAATTTCAATGATAAGTAAATATTTTTGTGAAAATCAGTAAGTTGACAAATTAATTTCCCCAAAATTAATATTTTGATCATTTTCTCATTGAATTATCATATTTCTTTTTTGTGAAAACCTAAACTCAATTAATTTGTAATTTCTATGTTTTAATCATTTTATATACCTACAATTATAAAATAATCTAGCACACAAAGAAAACAGAAAAAACCAAAAAAAACAATGACGTGGCAGCTACCAAAATCAGGAGCAGAGTAAAATCAAGCCACGCCTACTCACCCCCATTCTTTCCAACTCATTCAGTTGGACTAACTACACGCGCCGCCACTTTCTCACGCGCTATCATGAGGCTCAGTTCTCGATAAGTCCACACACACACACATATACATGCAAGCCACTTCTCATCAATTACTCATCTCTAATTTATCCCCCCAAACCCTAGAAATTTTCGGACAATCACTACAAATGAAAGACAAGCCACGACTGCCGCCCAGCGCCGGCGTCTACGTGCCGCCGCACCAGAGGCTTCGTTCAATCATCACCGCCGCATCGCCGTCGCCGAATTTATCGCCGGTTACGAATGTTGACTCCAATTCAAGCAGGACTGTAAAGTCGAGTAGTGTTAGTGATCCGTATCCGTACTTGTTTGATTTGCATGAGCTTCAGGAGAAGAAGCAGAAGCAGGAGATGAATTCGCAGTTCGATTCGAGAAATGTCGAATTGTCGAGTCAATCGGTTAGTTAATTGTTTTTAATTAGTGTATTCTGAGTAGAAGCTTGTTAATTGTGTTTGTTTCGCTTGAATTGTGTGTGAATTATATTTTCGGTGACCAGAAAGTTAGTATGTAGTTTATGAAGTGCATCGTGTGGTTACTTTAAACTATCAACTCTATCCGATATTGCATCGTTATGGTTTTAATTTGAGAAATGGAGTGGTTTCTGAGCAACTGTTGAGTCGACCAGTTAATGTATCGTTTTAATATTACCGTATTGCATGTAGAAGCAGTGACCTGGTTCATTGTGTTTGTTTTGGTTGAACTGCATGTGAAATTACATTTTCACCGACTCGAGGTTGTTATGTTAACTATCAAGTGTTTCATAGTTTGATTTGAGAAATGGAGTAGTTTATGACTAACTGTTGACTCAACAAGCTAGTATGTCATTTTTAAACCGTTGTAGTGCAAGTATAAGCCCATTAAGTTTGTACCTCTACTTTATTTGTGTTTGAATTACATATTTTGTGACCAGAGGTTGTTATGTTAACTTGAAGTATGTTGCATGAAGTTAAATATATTTATATAGAGGCAGTGATTCAGCCACTGAGAACAACTTTTAATGTGAGAAAGCACTTTGAAAAAAGTGCAGAACAATACAACGTAAAAAATGTAGAAAATGTGCAGAACGTAATAGAGTGTAGAACTATTATTCTCGGTAAATGCTGTTCTCCATATAGCGCGATGTGTATATATATAATCAGATCTATAAGTAAGCAACCACTTGCTTTCCATTGACCTACAGTTGTAAGAAGTAAAGCTTGGTTTTTTAAAAATATACATGAGAAGAGAATAGAGTGCGAGTTAATGAGGCTTGTAAATTCTCTAAATCTTAGTTAGTGATAAAAATGTTAAAGGCATTCAAGACTGGCTCGCAGTGAAGCCAAAAGGATATTGCTACTCAAAGTCAAAGAGGTATGGAAAGAGTTACAGAAGGGGCGAAGGGCAAACTATGGTTGCTTGTTGGGTTGTAGTTTGAATAAACTTCACTTGAGCTATAACTTACTGAGCTTGATTTTCTAATGTTTTATACTGAAATTAACTTGTTAAATGGAAAGAATTTGGTGTTCGAGCTTAAGTTTCCATTTACACAAAAGCATCCGAGTATTAGGCTATTAGCTTATGGATGATATCCTCTGTGGTAATGTGAATTATCAGTTATAGTTACACCTATGACAAGTGTTGTTAACTTGTTATTTACTCTTTGTGCTTCTTTCTTTTCCAAACCCCCAAATAATAAGCATAACTCTCCAAAGAGAAAACCAACATACGTAATCCACAAAAATACGTACAAAAAGACATTTATATTAAGTATTAAAAGAGAGTTCCAAAAATGAAAAGAGAGGTCAATAGTTCCGCGCAAACTATTTCAATATTGAGGCACATGGAACTTTAACCGCTGTCACCTCTATATATGTGTGTGTGTTAGTCTAGGATGTGTTATTTCCTTGCTAAACTGTGATTGATTTATTGTTTTTAAGCTTCTTGGTATGTTCATTAAGGTTGCAGTCTGTGGTACATTGAGTGAGGAAGCTAGTCATGTTTATAATTTTGTGGTTATGATGTGTTTGTCCATATGATATGTAAGGGTTTAAATAGTTGTTATTTCAATGTTAAATGCTAGGGTGCTTCTACCTCGGATAATATTGATGCTTGGAAATGGAAACTAATGACTCTTGTACGCGACAAGGATAAACAAGAGATAGTCTCACGGGAGAAGAAGGACCGTCGTGATTTTGAGCAGATAGCAGCTTTGGCAAGCCAAATGGGTTTGCACAGGTATATTCCATGTTTCACAAGACTATGTTTTTGTGCAAAAAATGTACTCTATACCAGGGAATGTTTAACCAAGTTACTCCTTGCAGCTGTTTATATGCTAAAGTTCTTGTTGTCAGCAAGACCCCGTTGCCTAACTATCGATCTGATCTCGATGATAAGCGTCCACAGCGAGAGGTAATATCATCCACCTTCTATCAATTGGTTCTGTTCCATTCTGCTTTAGGGTTTGTTTTATTTATAATGCTAATGATCCATGAAACTAAATATTCTTCAATCTAGTTGTTTTTTTTATCTTTCACTGAGAACGGAACATCCCCTTTGGAATAGATTTTAGAGCACCTGATGCTTATGCATGTTTCAAAAAGAAAAAAATGAAAATTCTTAGTTCTTCACAAGTTTCTAAAATGTTTACCCAAAGCTTCATTAACAGGTAATGCTGCCTCCTGGGTTGGAGAGGAGAGTTAATGTGCTCCTGAAAGAATATCATTCACTGAAAACCAAAAGTGCAGAAGGTTTCCGGCATGTATTCTCCAGGTCAAACAGTGATGGTAGTATCTCCAGTGATGAGGGTATTTTTGAGAAACCAGAGCCACTATCATCTAGTAAAGCTGCAATGGAGAAAATTATGCGGAGGAGGAGTATGCAATTGTACACTGAGCAAAAAGCTTGGCAGGTTTGATAGCTAGACTTTTTTGATTATATGATCTATATTAGTGCTATTGTTTATTTTATTTTTGTGCCACATCTCAGCTCATCAAGTATTTACATGATGTCATATATGTCCCAGCATTATGGAACGAAGTTATAAACCAATACCTCTTGGTGTAGCTCGCTCCCTTTACGGGATGTCGAGGGTTCGAACCTTGTCAAAGACAAGGTGGGTGTGTTAGTGTGTCTAACTAGCATAAAAAAGAACTAAGTTATAGGTATGCAATTTTTGATGTCACGTATATGAGCTTAGATGATTAAGGATCTTAATCTTATTAAGACGCATATTAAAAAATAAAGCATATAAGCATATTGCTAATATCCCTGTAACTGGACCTATTTCTCTCTTTTTGTATTTTATAAATTGAAATAGATACCTATACTAGAATATTTGATTGAATACTGTCATCCTAATTCCAAAGTACTAAACTGTTAATTTCCTTCAAATATTAGCATAAGGTAGTTTTCCTATAAAGAATGATTTCAATGTGTATAGTAAAAGAAATGTCATTCCCAGAGCAATTTAATCTAATATTTTACGTGTTAGACATGGATCATAGAACTTCGAATAAGCTGCTCTGGAAATAACATTTCCCTATATTTGATTTCCGAATATAAGAAAATATGTTCATATTAGTGCCTCTATTTTCAGTTCTTATAATACCACCATGTTGTTGATAATCGTGCAAGGACGATGTGTCCACAGTATGTAGTTTCAAACAGAGAGAAGCATATAGATAGATTTCAAAACTGCCTTGTGTGAGTTTATAACAATATTAGCGATTCCATTTAGTTACTGTACGATAACAGGGTACTACCGCTTTATAGTCTTGTCTTTTGTACTCTAAGATGGCTCTATTAAGTTCAAGGATTATGTGTGTATGTGTGTGTATAGATTATGTGTATAAATATTCTCTTCGAGGGAATCATGCAGTAGACATTAGAATATTGTGCTAAAATCTTCAAATGGATTTTATTTGCAGGTGATCATTGATTTTTCTTGTATCTTTAGAAATCAAGAGATATTCTGATGCTCATTTGAAAATTCTAATGCCGCTTATTCTCTAACTGATGATTCCAATCTTGTTTAATTTATCTGTCTCTTAAATCTGTAATACGTGTATATATGTATTGTTGCTCACTTAAAGGGTGTAGGTGCTGTTGCAACACTCTTCTTATTTTTTACTATCTCAATATGATCTATCTTTAACTTTTTTTTATAGGACTCTACTATAGAAGGTCAAAAGATGTTGGAATTTCGGAAAGGTCTCCCTGCTTATAAGGAGAAGGATGCAATACTAAATTCCATATCAAAGAATCAGGTACCTTATAGTATGACCCGACCACTCATATACTGCTCGTGAAGAGTTGGAAATATGTTCTGAAAACAGAAAGGATTGCTTTACTGATTAGTAAATGTTATTGTTCATTGACCATATACAATTACTAAATAATGACACACTGCATTCTTCATCTTCTTCTAAAACTCTTTATGTCTGCAGTATGTATTATTCTGTTTTGTTTTCCCTTCTCATTGGTACAATTGCCTTGAATCTTTTAGTCCTTCATGCGAAATGCATGAGATGCTATTTCGTTTCTAGCTGACATCTTCTGATTACTGTTGATTCATGTGATTTGTTGCTTTTTGGTGGAGTGCTTCTCATAGTTGATTTGTAAATGGTGATAATTCGATTTAAACTTTTCCTACTCACGGTGACAAGAGTGACAAGACAACGTCAGTGGAGGGAAAAGTTTCTCAAAATGAGGGCTTAATAGATCATCTCCTGTTTTGAAGATCTTGGCCTTTCTAACTTAACTTTTTGATCATTAGAGGACTTTGCTTAGGGAAGGGATGCAGTGTCTAACCTATAGAGTTGCTTGTAGTTTTCCTCAATTCATGTTGTATGTTTAAACTTCCAAATTATGTTGATTCTTTTTTCTTTCCCCAATTGAGAGAAAAAATTAACTTAGTCATTCAAGTTGTATCATCACACAATTAATAGTACTTCTTTTAATAAATTGATATGATACATTAAATTGTATTCCACTTAAAAAAATTCAGACTATAGTGTGAAAGATTATGTTTAATCAAAAGGATCAAATATAGGATGCTATATGCACTATGTGTTTTCACTTGCAAACCTAATTTACAGGATTAAGCTTAATTGTAAATCTTTCCTTCACTAAAATTTCATATAAAACTACTTTAATATTAATTGACAATCACTTATAAATATCTAGGAAGTTCCAGAACAGTCCCTATTTTGTACATTTTCCTCGCGGGGAAAGGATACAACGTTAAACTGAGACACCGAGTAGTTGAGTACTGCACTGTATTTGATTGTGTGGAATTATACTGATGCTTCGTCTGAACAACCTTAAGGTAGACAAATAGTTTGTTATAAGGTCGGGTCTAAAATGGGAGCAGCAGTTTGTCGAGAATCAGCTGTTTAATATTAGAAACTGTATGTTTGATGACCTTAGATTTAGTGCAGTAAAGATCACTATCACTCTACAATGTCAAGATGTGCAACCTGTGTTTAATTCTGTTTTGGTAATGCCGTTCTACTTAGATTTTTGTGTATGTGTTGTGTGCCCTGAAGTAATATAATGGTTGATTAGGCTGAGGGGATAATTTACAGCTTTCCGCATTATCTGCAGTAGCAACAGTTTGAGCTTTAATAAAATAAATTACTAGCGGATGACCTGTGCAGTGTGTAAGCACAGTCCTGTATACTTTTTAGTAAAAATAAATTTTATTAGATATAATTTAGAACAAAACATTCTTGCAAGAATTTCGATTTACATTTAGAATTTTAAAAATTAAATATTCTGTTTTAATTAGAAAATTTTAATGTATAGTGATTAGTTAAAAAATGTAAGTGTATAATAATAATGTAATATCAAGTATTGAACTGTAGACCTTTTAATAAAAACAAATGTCGTGTTAATTCTTAGTAGTTGTCAAGTAGCAAAACCCCACAACTTTTTAGATGCTGGGATGGAACCATATATCATACATACTATAGTGTGCCATTGAATTTTTAGATGCTATTGTATAATTAAAGAAATTTGCATTTATACAGGTGGTTGTCATCTCCGGTGAAACTGGCTGTGGAAAGACTACACAAATTCCCCAATTTATTTTAGAATCTGAGATTGAGTCTGTACGTGGAGCCTCGTGTAGTATCGTTTGCACTCAGCCTAGACGGATATCCGCTATATCTGTTTCTGAAAGAGTTGCTACTGAAAGGGGGGAGCAGTTGGGTGAATCAGTGAGTTTGCTATGACTTAATGCACTATATATCTGCTCTATTGTACTATTGATCTGTTTGAAAATCTGAGTGAGAACATTTTCATGAAGGTTGGATATAAAGTTCGGTTGGAGGGTGTTAAAGGTAGGGATACCCGTCTGCTATTTTGCACAACTGGCATCCTGTTGAGAAGATTACTTGTAGATAGAAATTTGAAGGGTGTTACACATGTGATTGTTGATGAGATTCATGAACGTGGAATAAATGAAGGTATTGCCGACTTTATAAAGGTTTAATAACTATAGGTATTACTGTAATTCTAACAGGAAGTCATGCCAGATTTTCTGCTCATTGTCCTCAAAGATATACTGCCTCGTCGACCTGAACTAAGGTTAATCTTGATGAGTGCAACACTGGATGCGGAGCTTTTCTCATCTTACTTTGGTGGGGCTCCTGTGATTCATATTCCGGTAAGCATTTTCTATCAATGTAGGATGATGACTGTTTCTGACTAATTCAAGCACAGAAAAGAATATTATGGGTCATGTAGACTAATTTGTAGTTTGTTTAAACTTGGTCTGGATATCTTTTACATTATCTTCATGCATTGTTATTGTGATGCAGCAATTAATAACTGACCAGATTTACAATGTAATATGTAAACTTGGGTGGATAGTGATGTAACTTTAAAAATAAAATTTGTGATCTTTTTGCCTTCTTGCTAAAACTGTATTTCCCGAACCTTTCTTTTGAACTTTATAAGCTTCCTACTGTCAATTACGTCACCACAGTCCGTAATGTTGATCTGATGAAAATTACATTAGTTCCTAATGCAATGAGTGAAACTTTAAGAAACAAATTTTATTAAATTTGTGATTGATGATAGAATTTAGAGGTGCTCGTGAATAACAATGTTGATGATTTGTAATTTTTGACTATATGTGTATATATCATATATGCAGTGGAGCAGTTATGTTTATGCATATGTATGTTTGTGGATAGTAAGTGATGTTATAACTAGAGTATTTCTGAACATGGGGTTTCTCTCTATTTGAAATAGGGTCTCCTCACATCACGCTGTTGTATATGATCATATAACTTGCTGAACCTGCTAATTAAAATCAAAAAATGTTCCAGATTTTGCAGATTAAATATAACAATGTTGTTTTCTTGTTTGCTTAGGGTTTTACGTATCCCGTACAAGCTCATTTTCTTGAAAATATTTTAGAAATGACTGGATACAGATTAACTCCACATAACCAAATCGATGATTATGGACTAGAGAAAACGTGGAGGATGAACAAACAAATTTCAAGAAAGAGGAAGAGCCAAATTGCTTCTGCTGTCGAGGTAGGCAAAATAATTACTAATATTACTAATTTTAGTGTTTATGGTTCCATCAGTTACTTGGAAATTGTAACAGGATTCACTTAGAGTTGCTGAATTCAAGGAATATAGCAGAGAAACACAGGAGTCCTTGTCATGCTGGAATCCTGATTGTCTTGGTTTCAATCTCATTGAACATCTTTTATGCAATATCTGTGAGAATGAAAAACCTGGTGCTGTGTTAGTTTTCATGACTGGATGGGAAGACATCAGTTCCCTGAAGGATAAGCTCCAACTTCATCCAACGCTGGGAGATACAGACCGCGTTTTATTGCTGGCGTGCCACGGTTCAATGGCTACTCTGGATCAGGTAATTATTCAATATCTATTGTTTGCGAGTTGGCACTTGCATTGTACTTGCAAATCTCGTTTTTCTATATATTTCAGTTATTGCCTTGGGGACCTGGGGTTGTACAAACAAGTAGATTTGTACTTCTGTTTGCTTTTTTTTATAAAGAATCACTAGTTGATTAGTGGTTCTTGTTGCTGATCACAGTCCTTCAATTGTAGAATTATTGTGCCCCACTTCAATCACATTCATAAAATGGTATATAAAAACTCCCGATGCCCCTCCAAATAGTTTCCAAATTACATATATAATAGCTATGTTGATTATACATTCTTGCCCGCCTTGCTGATTATCAAAGTGTTCGAATGTCCGTCAATGCTAAAAATCGATAGGTATGTGGTTAATATCAATATAAGGTTCGGGACTAAGGACAAAATTATAAAGGTACCTAGGTCAAAGGAAACGAATAGGTAATTGATGTGTCCAAGTCTCTGCAACAATGGTTCCACAAAAATCTAGCTTTCTTGCATATGTGACATAATTAAATTAATGTGCCTAGTCGCACCACCTGTTTCTAGATGCATAAAACTGAAAATCTGAAGCAAAACATGAGGCCAATATTAATATGTTTTGCCTCGTACTTCAAGCTGCTCTTACGAATAGTCAATGGTAATGCAGACTGATAGGTCAAAGACGTGCCTATTGGTTTCTCTTCAAAAATATATGACCACACTGGAGTAATTTACTAGATCAACACATGGTCTTAAAAATGAAGGTCGAGGACACTGTCTACAACTGGTAGCATACATAGATACTTGGGCAAAGAAACGAAAGGAATTGTTTTTGTTTTAAATTGATATTTTCACTTTTAACAGCTTTTGGGTTATTTCTCGACTCTTGGCAGACAATTCTTGAACACTTGAAGAATTGAAACTTTTCGGTGTTTGTTCACTTATTCTCAAAATTAGGATCATAACTTATCTTTCTTCTCCGCAAGAATTATAATTTCAGCAACTTAATCTTCTACATACATTTCGTTTATATACTTATTATAAAAATAAGCATAATGGTCGATCATTTTGAAATGGTTGTTGTGATTTGTTAAACAATCAAATCTATTTCCCTTGCTTAACAAATGTTTTTATGAATTTGTATACAGAAATTAATATTTCAGAAGCCTGAAGGTGAAGTGAGGAAAATAGTACTAGCTACTAATATAGCTGAAACTAGTATTACTATAGACGATGTGGTTTTCGTTATTGACTGTGGAAAAGCCAAAGAGTCGTCATATGATGCATTGAATAACACTCCTTGTTTACTTCCTAGCTGGATTTCAAAAGCCTCTGCTCAACAGGTGAGTTCATTCACTTAGTTCAAATTCATAGCATCTCTGCTTCTATTGGCTTATACAGTTATACTATGACTATTTTAATATGAAGTCCTAAACAAAATTACATAAATTAAACTCGTGACATGTTTTGCTATTATACATTTTTATGTATAAAACTATCATACTATTCACAAATGTAAATAGTGCTTCATTTATCATTTATGTATTTCTTATGGTTCACGTATTACCTTACCCTTCTTGATTAGTTTATAGTCTATCTAATTGCTTTCTCTACAAAATTCTTATGGCATAAATAAGTACAGTAAGCCAGTGGTTCAAGTGTTCTCTGTCAAAATGAATTATTCTTCGTACTATTGAGCATATATAAAAATAATATTTTTCTTAATTACTACGACATAAAGACTGAATTTAGTAGACTCAAAACTTTTTCTTTTATGAGTACTACCTAATGGCTAATAGTTAAAGTTAAAGACATCTTGTCTATGAGCATGGCTTTTTATATCCTGTGTAAATAGAGCCCTTGTCAGCTAATTTTACTTCTTTCTCCTGTGTTTCTTCTCTGTGTAATTACTGAACAAAAGAGTTTTACGTGGGCCTAAACTTTCCAGGAGCATTCGCCTTTAAAGGTAGGCCATTTGGGTGTGGTTGTACTAATTAAACTAACTTCAAGTACATTCATGGCCAAATACCCCTACTGTAATTTGCAGTCTCTTGTACAGGAATAGGTTCCAACCTTCCCCTCCCCCTCTTCCAGATTTGTTTTATGGATTCCTTTCCTGGTACAAGATATCCCATTCTTCTCATTTCCCTTTCTGACCTTCTTTGTTGGTCTGAGAGTCGGCGATGCTAAAATGCTTGAACTATTAGGATTCGGAATTCATGATTCCTCAGATTGTTGACTGCTGTTGACATGCTAAAAACCGCTTGATTTTCTGTGGCTGCTGTGATATGATATAAACCTCAAACATTTGTATTGTTAATGAATGAATCTGAACCTTCTCCGTATACATGATTGATTTTTATTTTTAATTCTATATTTCAAGTTGGGATTACTTAATAAAAACCTTTAAGTTTATCGATATGTACAATTTAAACTTTATTTTTCAGGAGATTAGGATTCAAACCTTATATATGGTTTGAATTTCAGTTTAAAATATGGATTGTACTATTTAGGCTTTTCATACAATATAAACGAGATGTCAACAATATGTTACTGGCGATGTTGAAGGTTTGAACTGTAGAGAAGCCTTTCTAATAACATAAAACAATCCTCTGGACAATATATTCTGTTTAAAGCATTTATTTTTTACATCTGAAAATTACTTATTCTTGGCAGAATATGGTTTTTATATACAGATGTTTCTGCATGCAGGCAGACTCTACTCTATTTTTGTTTGTTTATATTGTACATTAAATACTTCCACTTGTGTTGGTACAAAATTTTCAGAAGAGACAAAAACAAGTGAAGAGTATAGAGATATTTAATAAAATCAAAATTAAACCTTGTTCTCTCAACTCTGGTTTCGCATGTGGGATGTTTTTATTAGTGGGTGAATGGGTTCTGAAATTTTAGTTAACAACTATGCAGTCTTTGATGCATTTCACTTTATTCTTTAAGCTCCTTCTTTGGTAAGGAATGAAGTTCAGTCTAGTAAGCTTCTTTCGCCTATATCAATATCCCCAAAACAAATTCTGAACATGTTTATTCTTTGCAACATGGCATTCTTAGCGAAGAGGAAGAGCTGGCCGTGTGCAACCAGGTGAATGTTTCCATCTCTACCCCAGATGTGTTTTTGACGCTTTTGCTGATTATCAGTTGCCAGAGATTTTGAGGACGCCATTGCAGTCCCTCTGTCTGCAGATAAAAAGTTTAAAACTTGGAAGTATTACTGATTTTCTATCTAGGGCTTTGCAGTCACCGGAGTCGCTGGCGGTAATGATCATCAAATTCAAGTCTTATGTATCACAAATGGAAGTCTTGTATATTATACATGATCCCGTTGTTGTACTTGTACAGTTGTCACATATGTATTTAATCAACTGTTTAATTGTTAACCCACCGGTAGTGACCCTTTTGCACAATTTTCATGGCAGGTTCAAAATGCTATTGAATATCTGAAGATCATTGGAGCATTAGATGAGAATATAAACTTGACAGTCTTGGGTACAAAGTTTTTTTTTTGTATAATTTAATCCTGTTTGACACTTGTATGGAAGTGGTATTTGATATGGTTTGTGTCCTTTACAGGACAGTATCTGGCAAAGCTTCCAGTGGAACCGAAACTCGGAAAGATGCTTATACTGGGCTCAATATTCAATTGCCTGGACCCAGTTTTAACTATTGTTGCTGGTCTTAGCGTCAGAGACCCTTTCTTGGCACCGGTGGATAAGAAGGATGTGAGTAGACGACAGACTTATTACTAGTTGCTACTTGATGAGTTTTTCCTCTATCAGATCTTTTTCAGCCATATGCATCCCCCTGAATACAAATTTGGACTGGTGTCCCCATCTTTTTACGATATTACGATGTTCATATCAATTTTCAGTTACATTCTGTTTTTTCTTTTTATTCCTTTTGAGATGTCCTCACCACATTGGCTGAGGCTAATCCTCACCAAAACCCTAGGTGTTTTTTTTTGTTTTGACTTTTCTGCCAATTTAATAACATAGTAGAGATTAATATAGTGCTGCTTGGGAAAAAAAAACCAATTTCTTCATGCCTTAACTTTTTATCCTGCAGTTCATGAGTAATATATTGTTAACATTGACACTTAATTATATTGTAGTTTGATGATAACTGAAAAAGCTATTTGTTTGAATGTAATTAAATGAAAACCTAGAACATTATTGTGTTATATGATGTGCTGTTTTCAAAGCTTTTTTAGACAACATGTAGTATAATAGATAAAATAAAAATATGGTTGACATTGTAGTCAAGAAAGCCGACCTAAGATCATGGAAATGGAGTTGGTGTAGAGGATACTGGGAATTAAATGCAACATAGAATTATGATGCAGGTGTGAACTAAGTAAAAAATTTAATGTCTGGACTTTCTTGTTTTCAGCAAGCAGAAGCAGCAAAAGCACAGTTCTCTCGTTCTTACAGTGACCACCTAGCTCTGGTCCGTGCTTATGAAGGGTGGAAAACTGCCGAGATAGATCTAGCAGAATACAGATATTGTTGGAAAAACTTTCTTTCTGCACAGTCAATGAAATCTATTGATTCCCTTCGAGGGGAATTTTATTCTTTGCTTAGGGAAACTGGCCTTGTTGACAGCAACACGAATATACACAATGTGTGGAGCTATGACGAGAATCTCCTTAGGGCGGTTATTTGCTATGGTCTGTATCCTGGAATTTGCTCTATTGTGGTAAGCTGTGATTAACATTTCGTTAAGCCGAACTTATAAGCAAGTTTGACCAAGATTATAATTTAAGCCAAGAAACCTCTTGTTCATTTCTTTTCTTTTGATGCTTATTTAAATATTTCTTAATCATGATCTACTAATTTTTTCATACAATCATTGATGCATATATATTAGAGTGCCTCAGCAGTTCTCTCTTTGGGGTGAGCCTCTCAAAAGATTTGATGTTGCCTTATTTCTCTAATAAGTAAAGATGAATTCATTACTTCTAGCATAAAAGAGTTTAACATATGCAAGTGCAGCAAAAAGATATGTGGACTCCAAATTTTCCATCTAAACATCATTGTAGAACAAAATTTGCCCATTACAATGATATAGTGGAGTTCACCTGGAGAAGAGGATGTTTTCCTTTCACATGTTATAGTAAAAAATTTTTAAAAAAAACGTCATTTACATGAAAATTTTGCTATTTTCGAGCTTCCACTGTACAGCACTAAATGTTTTTTTCCCTATAGATGTATACTCACTGTTGATTTTATCTCTACTCTCTCTTTCTGTTTTTATTGTACTCCATTTATGGTCGCATTAATACACTTACAGCATGGTGAGAAGTCATGGTTGAGCAGTTTTGCAATCATATATTTCTTTGTAGTTATGTCTTTAGATGATAGTTTGTTTCATCCATGCGGTCATGTTTTAGTTCTGTTGAATAGATAAAAGCGTTTTTGCAGCACAATGAGAAGTCATTTTCATTGAAATCAATGGAGGACGGTCAAGTTAATTTGTATTCTGTAAGTATTCATATCCATTTTGTAGCGTTGCTAAAGTGTGCTTTTTCAAAAAAAAAAAAAAGAATTGCGAGCATTTGAAGATCTAAGCATCGAATTGTGATTTTTTTCTAAAGCAGTTTCTGCTTTCCATTTTGTTATTTACCAGAACTCGGTAAATGCCCGGGCCTCTAAGATTCCATATCCGTGGTTGGTTTTCAATGAAAAAATCAAAGTAAACTCAGTTTTTCTTCGAGATTCAACTGCCATATCAGATTCTGCACTTCTTTTATTTGGAGGAAGCATTTCTAGAGGGGATATTGTGAGTCTCTCCAGTTTGACAGATAGTTGAGTTTCTTTTCTGTATTTTTTATTTCTATCTAATTGTGCCAAGGATCAATTCCTTCTGTAAACAGGATGGTCATTTAAAGATGTTGGGGGGATATTTAGAGTTCTTTATGGAACCCACGACAGCAGATATGTATCAAAGCTCAAGGAGAGAGCTTGAAGAGTTGATTCAAAACAAAGTAACTATCTTGTGCTTGTTTTGTAATATGCAGTTCTGTTTTCTATTACAATTGTGCTACTCTTTTTAATTTTTATATGAGTTGCTAGTTTAAATACTGCATTCTGGTTTTACTTGGAAATTCCAGACTTTAAAAGTCAAAGCTAGCAGTGATAGCTAATACCAGTAACCTTTGTCTGTAGTTGCTGAACCCCAGAATGGACTTGCATACACACCATGCACTTCTATCCGCAATGCGGTTGCTTCTTGCTGAAGATCAATGTGGTGGAAGATTTGTTTTTAACCGTTTAGTGACACCAAACCCCTCCATACCATTGGTTACAGTGGTGGAACCACAATCTATGGTTTCTAGAACAGAGAGCGGACCTGGGGGTGATAATTCAAAGAGCCAGCTCCAAACGCTGCTCACTCGGGCCGGGCATCCTGCCCCCATGTACAAATCAAAGCAACTGGACAACAACCAGTTTCAATCCACTGTAGAATTCAATGGAATGCAGATAATGGGGAAGCCTTGCAATGCTAAAAAACAAGCAGAAAAAGACGCTGCAGCTGAGGCTTTGCAGTGGTTAATGGGGAAAAAACACATGGGGCGCGAATACATTGACCAGATGTCAATGATGCTGAAAAAGAGCAAGAAGGATCATAATTAGAATTCCTATATATGACAAAGCACTTCAGTGGTGCTTGGAGCAGCCGAGAGTATATTCTTTAGTCAATAGAACCTGTCATGATTCTGAGAAACTGTTGCAGCATGGAACATCACGCAATCATGCCTATGACTTTGATATGCTATCTACCGTAGTAGTATCCTTCACTAAATAATGGACAGAGAATCTTAATTTGGGCATGCAAGCAACGGATATGAAATCTGCCTATCCGGAGGGGTCTGTAGATATATTTTTGGACCAATTTCCTTGGAAGTACGACTATAGTGTCATGATCAGTGATGAAACCCTGAGTTTTAGCTACAAGTCTTTTGGGGAAGAAAGCCAAAGTTTAGTGCTCTAGGGTACAAGATTATTCTATACATGTAACAATATTTAGCTGGATATAGAATAGCTGCTAGGATTGTAATATGGTGTTCCTTGTGTACATTAACACAGTGATCTTTATGGCTTGCAGTTAGTGATGTCGGTGACCATGTTGACCCGATTGTCTGTACATAAGTTCGTTTTTCAGTTTTCCTGCATAATGGAAACTGCATGATTCATGAGTTGCATGCAAACTTAGTCGCTATTGAAGCACAAACTAATGGTATATGCTTTCGAAGCATAACAATGAATGGTATATTCTCATAACAAGGAAATTGAACTCTGTAATGCTTGCTCTCTAAATTCCACCTCCCCCTAATTGGATTTTATTAATCAACATAAAACAAAAATCTCAGATAATATTGTTTGTTAATTTGGTCAGCAAGATTGATTATTCTCATGGTACTAGTACCACTGCTGTTACAAATTAAAAAAAAAACTGAAACTAAGGACAACGGAGACATCAAGTAATTCCAGCGTAATTCGTGGGACATCACAGTGTGGTAACTGGTGAAGGTTGACCAAAGAGACAGAGAGATCCACAGAGACAGCTATTGGACCACCTAAAATACACTAGTTAGTATTTTCCCCAGAATATATATGATACATTATATTTAACACTAGCCAGAAATAAAGAAATAGACCTCGAAAAGCTACATTCATCTGGCTGTCTGGAATCACCCTCTAATTCATTACATAAAATAATGTTGTAGGAAAAATGGAATCTGACCATATGTGTTTTAGACAGCTAGGGAAGATTGGCTTCCCCCCCCCCCCCCCCCCCCCCCGTTCTTATTTTTATTTTTCATCATCCCCTTGAATCTTTTCTATTAAAAAACAATCATATTTTTCTTGAAATTTAGCTGAGAAATTCAGCATAAAATAATCAAGGAACCAAAATGTTGTTGAATAGTGACTACAACTGCACAGCTGTCTCCTGAATTATTATTTCATGATTTTATAAACCCTCTCCCCATGTGTTTGCACTTTGCATAACAGAAAATATATTGACCAGTGTCTCTACAACAAGCAATTTGGGGTGGTGTCACAAAATTCTACAAATTTGATAGAGATTCTTTCCCTTCAAATCTATAATCTCAAAAATGGTATCTAAATCAGCTGAGACACTAGTGCACATGTGTCTTATTTAATTTAATTATCATTAACCAATATATAATGATATTTTGGATTGATACATAACCGATTCATGTTTTATTTGAATCTTCAATTAAAAATGTTTTGTTCCATACTTTCTCTGTTTCTCAGAAATATCTTTTCAGCAATTATATCATCTCAATTTTTCAATCACAGTCAAGATCAAGAAACCGACCAAACCTTACAAAACAGCAACATGACACATCTGAAATATCCAAATTATTGATCAGGGCAAAGTAAGCAGTGGCAGTGGGTAATTGATTTGGACAAAGGGTTTGGTATGTTTGAACACATTTTCAATTGAAATGACACTAATGTTTTCTTAGGGCCCGAACGGTTCCGTAAGAGCATCTTCAATGAGACATAACCCTTAGCTAAAAGTTTAAGTAACATACCGAAATTAAAAATTATACATAATATGTAAAAGTTTCATCTCTCCAATGGAGCATTCCCCTTAATTAAAATTATAGTCAACGTAACTATGTTGACTATATATGCGGCTGCAGACCTATCATTATAGTCAATGTCATTGGAGTACAATACATTACAGATTCAACAAATTTTAGATAATTATTATTTTATACTATTTTAACTAATCACTTTAGTCAACGCCATCAGAAATGCTCTAAAGTTTCTTTGTTTTCTTTATTATGTGTGTTGAAATAGACTCCCTACTTTGCTACACTACGTGGATACTTAATTGCTACCAATGAAGAGGGAGCCCCTGGGCCAGTCAACTTAGTTCTTTTGTTTTTTGTTTTCTATCTATCTCATCTTTATTTTATGGCCTCGAGTTAAAAGACTGATTGGATCTCATAATTTTTTACTCACTCACATTGTTAAAATTCTATATTTATTCTTCATATATTTGATTTAACTATCGAAGGTGGGAAATATTTTTTAAAAAGTTCTTGGTGTTTGGTCCATCAAAAAATATGAACAATCAAGTCATTACGTTGTTGTGTTTAGTATACCAAGATTGGATGCGCATTTTTTATCTTTGTGAAAATAATTATATATATATTTTTTAATATTATGTATCTTGACTCAAAATGTACTAAAACAAATGTAACTAGTCTACCAACCACTCATCAAGCCTATGCATCATCATCAAGCCTATGCCTACTTTATGAAAATTGTATGCCCACTTTATGAAAAGTATGATATTATATCCAAGTTTTTATATTGAACAGTTTGGTAACGGAAAAATAAGTTGACTTATGAATTACAAGTCCGAGGATGTATGCGTGTTTGCGCTATCACAAAAAAGTTGACTTATAACTTAAAATGAGTAAGTGCTTTATAAGTGATAAGTTGATGGATTCTTATAAGTTATACGGGTGTTTGGATAAATTTACTTATAAGTTAGTTAAGAGTTTGCTAAATTAAATTTTAAAAAATAATTATTAAATACAATTATTTCAACACTTGCATTTTAAATTAAAAAAATATTTAAAAACACAAAGGTAAAAATATAAAGTATTAAAAAAATAAAGAAATCAAAGAATAAGTTGATAAGTTAAGTAAAATGTTGGTGATTTCTAACATTCAACTTATCAATTTATAAGTTATAAGTTATCAAATAAGCTGAGTACACAAACACCCCCTCGTAAGCTCTTATGGCTTTATAAGCCTTAAGTCGGCTTATTTTGTCATTGTCAAACAGGCCCTATATCAACTCAATTTATAAACTCAACTTACAACTTATATGATGATAAGTTGAATGTTAGTAACAACGTAGGATCTGTTTGGCAACAGAAAAATAAGTCAACTTATAACTTATAAGCTCGTAAGAACTTAGGAAGGGCGTGGCAACGCAAAAATAACTTAACTTATGGCTTCTAAGGCCCTAAGATCTTATGAGGGATATTTGTGCGTTTGGGTATCACAAAAAAGTTGACTTATAGCTTAAAATGAGTCATATAAGTGATAAATTGATGAATTCTTATAAGTTATACGGGTGTTTGGATAAATTTACTTAAGTTAGTAAAGAATTTGCTAAATTAAATTTGAAAATATAATTTTTAAATACAATGATTTCAACACTTGTATTTTAAATTAAAAAAATATTTAAAAATACAAATGTAAAAATATAAAATATTAGAAAAATAAAGAATCAAAAAATAAGTTGATAAGTTAAGTAAAATGTTGGTGATTTCTAACATTCAACTTATCAACTTATAAATTATAAGTTGTCAAATAAGTTGAGTACAATGATGATAAGTTGAATGTTAGTTTCTTCTCAACTTATTTCTTATTGATTTTTTTGTTTGTTTAATAATTTATATTTTTTACATTTGTGTTTTTAAATATATTTTCAATTTAAAATGCATATACTGAGATTATGATCTTAAATAATAATTTTTTTAATTAAATTTACAAAATATTTCATTAACTTCTAAGTTAATTTATCCAAACACTTATGTAACTTATAATTATTCATCTACTTATCACTTTTATAACACTTATCACTTTTAAGGTAAAAACTACCCAATTTAAGGTACCCCAAACACCCACGAAGGGTGTTTGTCAACCCAATTTATGAACTCAATTTATAAGATAAGTTGAATGTTAGTAACCACGTACATTCTTCCCAACTTATTTTTGCTTTATTTTTTATTTGTTTAGTAATTTATATTTTTACATATGCGTTTTTAAATATGTTTTAAATTTAAATTGCATGTATTGAGATTATTATCTTAAATAATTATTTTTTTATTTAAATTTACAAAATATTTCACTAATTTATAAGTTAATTTATCCAAACACATATATAACTTATAAGTATTCATCTACTTATTACTTATATGATATTTATTCAGGTAAAAGTTAACCTCGCTTACCCCAAACACCCCCGTACATTTTTCTCTAACTTATTTTTTTATTGCTTGATTTATTTATTTATTTAATAATTTATATTTTTTATATTTACACTTTTAAATATATTTTCAATTTAAAATGCATATATTGAGATTATTATCTTATATAATTATTTTTTTAATTAAATTTATAAAATATTTCACTAACTTATAAGTTGATTTATCCAAACACCTATATAACTTACAAGTATTCATCTATTTATCAATTATAGCCTATAACCCGTGCAAGGCACGAGTCTTAAAAAATAATAAACTAAAAAATTTAATGTGAATGAAAAATATTAAAATAAAATTAAAAATTAATATGATAAATTATAAAATGAGAAACTTAAATATTAATTGGAACGTAAAAAAAAATTAAAAAATACAGATGGGGCTCATGAAGATAAATGAGGTATTATTAATATTAATTTATAATAAAATAATATTAAAAATAAGGAAATATAGAAAATCTAATATGTTTTAATTAAAAAAAGTAATTGCCCGTGATATTTTTAGAAGTGTTTTAATTATATTATTTGTATTTATTAAAAAAATACGTTGACATGTTAAAATAAGTAAGTTTTTTTAATAAGGACAAATAGGAAAGCTAACATGTTTTAATTAAAAAAAAGTAACTACCTATAATATTTTTAGATGTGTTTTAATTATATTAATTGTATTTGTTAAAAAAATACGTTCACTTGTTAAAATAGGTAAGTTTTTTTAAATAATTAAAAGTATTAAAATAAGTTTTAAAATATATAAGTAAGGGTTGCACTTGATATTTTTGGAAAATAGAGATTTTAGTGATAACAAATATAAAAGGTAATATATTTTAATTTAAAAGTAATTGCCCGTGATATTTTTGGAAAAGAATTAGATTTTGTTAGAAAAAAAATGTTTTAATTATAAAAGGCAATCAGCTAGTTAATATTTTTATATTATTTATTAAATAGAGTATTAAAATAGATTTTAAAATAAATAAGTAAGGATTGCACCTCATATTTTTGGAAAATAGAGATTTTAGTGATAACAAATACAAAAGATATTATGTTTAATTTAAAGTAATTGTCGTGATATTTTTGGAAAAGGAGTAGATTTTGTTAGATTTTTTTTAATTATAAAAGGCAATCAGTTAGTTACTATTTTTATAGTATTTTATTATTTATTAAATAGAGTATTAAAATAGGTTTTAAAATAAATAAGTAAGGATTGCACCTCATATTTTTGGAAAACATAGATTTTAGTAATAACAAATATAAAAGGTAATATGTTTTAATTTAAAGATATTTGTAATGATATTTTTGGAAAAGGAGTAGATTTTGTTAGAAAAAAAATATTTTAATTATAAAAGCAATCATCTAGTTACTATTTTGGTAACTTGACAATAATACAATTCCATAAAAGATTTGATTTGTAGTAACTTTCGTTATCCTAAAAAGAAAGAAGTATATTTGTAGCCGTGTATCCTAAATTTAAACAAATTAGGTCCCACATTTCCATTTTTTGATTAGATTTCAATATTATTTGATTTTTATGTAGTAAAATATAGTGAAATATTAATGTAGAATAAAATTTTCCCGAATTTTGATTATATTATTAATTTATTAATTAGAAAAATTACCGAAAACCAAAAACTAACCGAAAACCGAAAACCAAAACTTTCAATGTTTCGGCTTTAATAATATAGTATAGATAACACTTATTTATTTTAAAATAAAAATTACTGAACCCCAAACATTCATACTAAAATTAAATTCTAGTTTTTTTTGGTTTTTTATTGATATATTTGCTATTAACTACAACAGCATATTATGGAACACAAGAAGTCATTTACATTAATATCTCATTCTCCATGCATTGCATAAATACAACATACATTTGTATTAATTGTTGGGTCACCAGATTGTGGAGTGGTTTTATATTGTCGCCATTGTACGTTACAAAAAGCTATATTAGTTTAATAAATGTTTTGGAATTGCCTACTACAAATTATTATTATTATTTACTTGTCATGAATAGTTAAATACATATATACTAGATCAGATCATTTCTCTTGCTCTCAGTATCATCAAATTTACATATACACTGGTGGTGACTTGTATGGTTTGAATCGAGTATTCATAAAATTATACATATAAAATTTATTTAATACTAGTACTTGTTTGTCCGGTCTTTGCCCGGATTTTGCAAAAAAAATTTAAAAAAATACAAAGTTAATTTTCTCTATACTAACTTTTTCTATATTTTTAATTAGTCTAATACTATATTATAATATATTAATTGAAAATTAAATGGTAATTTTTTTTAAAAAATAATTAGTACTTATTTTTTAATGAAACATTTTTAATTGGTGAAATAAATGTTTATTGTTGTAAGTAAGAATGAAATTGGTTAGAAATAAGCCCTCGTCATCAATTTCGTAAATTTATACTTGTGTACGTTTTCTTAAGTTGTATCTAAAAAATATTTTTAGTTTTTACCTAAATAAATATGTTTGGATAAAAACCTACCACTTGGTATTAGCTTTACCAACGTTATATACAAAGTTATAATTTAGATTAGTGAATTAAAGTTGTATGCTTAAAATTAGTTTAAGGTTTAATATGTGTAACAATTTTAAGGATAACTATTAAAAGTGAAATGTTATATCTGAAAGTGTAACATTTATATTTTATTTTGTACTTATTGTAATAATATTTTATTTCTTGTGATTACAAAAGATGATTTTTAAAATTTAGATTAATGTAAAAATAAAATATAATTTACACTTTATTATAATACAATATTATATTAAGTTTAGTTTGTTCTATATAATATTTTGAGTAATTTTTTTCAGAAAAAATTATAATAAGAATTGTTAAAATTATAAAATTAATTTTGGACACAAAATTGTTATGTAATTAGACTTTTCAAAATTTGATGTAGTAGTTTTTAAGATATTTATACATAAACATTTTCATATAAAAAAATTGTAATTTAATGGCAACAAACTATTAAATAATATACTATTTTAATTTATATAGTACGCTTTAGCACAAAGTTGTTTATGAACTTTTATTCGAGTAAATATATAAACGCAATCTTTCAAAAAGAGTACATAAATACAAAAAATATAAGATATATTTAATTGATAATATTAGTTTATTTTGTTTCTTTTGTCTTAAAAAATTAGTAGAATCTATTTAAAATAAAAAGTTGTTAAGTTTAATATGTTAGTATATAAATTTTACAAAATATAAATTGATAATCTTATAATAGTAAAAGTGAATTTTGTATTACTTAGATTTAGTTTAGAAAAAAAAAATAGTTAATGATAATTATTAAAAACTCACACTAAAAGGTGGAATAATGCATATTAAAAAGTTATAATTTATGAAGGTGGAAGATGTTAAATAGTTGAAAGCTATGTAAAGTGTTGATAATTGAGAAAAATAATTGTAGTAAGCTAATAATTGTTTTAAATGAAAATTTGTATTTTAAATTTTAAAAGTGTATTCACGTGTGAGTCATCAAGTGTTAAATATTTTATTGGCAAAAGGTGTTGAGTTATTAATAGGTTGGGTTGTTTGTAATGATTAGTTGGTGTGTATATATGTAGGTATTCTTTTATTTAGGTTAGAACTATTTTGATGTCATAAATAGATAAAACCTACTGTTAGATCAGGATTCAATGATCGTCAGGATCTGGACTACTGATCAGGATTGCTGGCGTCATCAGTATTGCACGAGCGTCAGTATCATGATTGCTATCAGAACTGTGATCAGGACTGGAAGCTGATCAGGATTAGTACTTCAAGATAACTATCGAGTTCGGGAAAATAGGGAAGATTGATTTGTCGGTTCCTAGTTAATAGGAATGCAGATGTCGGTTAGGATATGTATCACTATTGTTTGTAATTGATTTGGTCTTATCTTGTAATCGATAGAGTAGCTGTGTGTACTATATAAACACAATTTAGGTTTTGATTTTATATCAATCGCATACACGAGTATCATTGTACCTAGCAGCTTTCAAGAACATAAGAATTTCTTGAGAGAGTTTTGTAACAGTTTTATACCAGAATTAATAAAGCTGTTATTATTCATATTTGTGTTTATTAAAAGTCGAGAATCTTATACAATTGTATTCAACCCCCCTTCTACAATCTAAGATGTGTTTAATTTGAATCAGATACGATCTAAGATGTCGACATTCAAATATGAAAGCATCAAAATTCCCATGCCGAAGAAATCTGAATATCCTACATGGAGGGTGAAGATGCTGATGTACCTGGAAGCAACAGATCCTGAATGTCTAGACATGATCAATGATGGACTATACATCCCCAAGAGAATTGTTGGTCGAACAGACACTGTACCCGAGCACTATGAGATCAAGGTTAAAAGTGAATGGACACCGGAAGAAAAGGTTCATGTTCTCAGGGATGCAAAGGTAAAGAATATTATGTACAATAGTCTTGATGATG
Source organism: Heracleum sosnowskyi (assembly GCA_030848705.1). Taxonomy (NCBI): domain Eukaryota; kingdom Viridiplantae; phylum Streptophyta; class Magnoliopsida; order Apiales; family Apiaceae; genus Heracleum; species Heracleum sosnowskyi. The sequence continues at coordinate 10,186,214 of CM061238.1, forward strand.
TCATGTCAAACAGGGTGATTGCATGCAAGTCAGCAAGGGAAATTTGGGATACTTTGGAAACTCAATGCCAAGGATCTGCATCTATTAAGAAGAACATGAGGGCTTTACTAATTCAAGAGTATGAACAATTTGATGCTAGACCTGATGAAAGCCTTACTGACATGTATGATAGATTTCTGACTCTACTGAATAATCTATCACTAGTTGGCAAAGAGTGTGTAATTGAAGACTCAAACACCAAGTTTTTGAGAGCTTTACCTGAAGAGTGGGATACTCAAACTTCAATCATTAGGCATGAGTATGATCTAAACACTGTGTATCTTGATGAGGTTTATGGGATGCTAAGAACCTATGATCTTGAGGTTCAACAAAGAAAGAACAAGAAAAGCAGCAAGACAAAATCTGTAGCCTTGAATGTTGAGGCAAAATCAAAAGGAAAAGCTGTGGAGGTCTCTAGAAGAAAATCAAGAATGGTGGAGTCAGATCCTGATGACTCATCATCAGATACTGATGGCAATCCTAACGCTAATACTGATGATGATTCTACTGACTCTGACATGCAGGAGATGGTTGCTATGATAGTCAAGGGCTTCAAGAAGATGAAGTTTAGGAAGGCTAGAAGACAAGGCAACTTCCAGAAAAAGACCTTTAATGCTGACAAAGACAAGTACACAAGAAGGACAACAAGAGTAGCAAGTTTGACAAGTCCAAGATCAGGTGCTACAACTGTAATGGAATGGGGCACTTTGCAAATGAATGCAAGAAAGGAATGGCACTCATCACTTCAAGCAAAGATTGGATGGATTCTTTCTCAGATTCTGACACTGAGGTGGTCAACTATGCTCTAATGGCCAATACTGATGAGACTACTGTTCCTGATGAAAAGTATCAAGTACTGTTTTTGATTTTGATACAAATAATGTCTCTGAGTTAAGATGCTTTCTAAATTCATTGCATATTAGCTTTAGAAGTCAATCTGTTGAAAATGCTAGGATCTTATCTGAGATGTCTGAACTTAGGAAAAAGAATGAACATCTAGAAGCTGAATTTTCTTTTATGCAAGAGGTACAAAAAGAGTGTGATAATGCTAAACACATGAAACTAGAGATGCAATTTAAATGTACTGCTCTTGAAAAAGAACTTGAGTATGCTAATGAGAAAATCAGAACCTCGACAGATTCTGGAAGAAAATTTCATAAAATTAATACTTTTAAGAATTGGAAATAGTGTTTAGGGTACAAGTCAGAAGAAGATAAGAAAATGAAAGGAAAAGTTGTTATAGATGAGACAGTTAACCCAATGACCTATAGACATGTTATAGACAAGACCAAATCAAAGATTAAGCCTGTTAAATTTGTATTTGGTAAAGATCCCAATTCAACTTTTGAAAAGGGATCTACTTTTGCTCAACCAGTCTCAAATGTTAAGTCTAAACCTGTCAAGAAAACTGAGAAGAAAAATGTAGGTTTATTGTCTCAGAAACAACTTAAGGATAAAGTTTGTGAAGAAACAGGGAAACAAAAGTCACCTACTGTAAAAAAAACAGGAATGGTAAAGTTGGGATTAATAAAGAGAATAATTATAAGTTTATCCCAAATGCACCAAGAAAATGTTGTTTTACATGTGGTAACTCTAATCATCTTGCTATTGATTGCAAGAAGAGTAAAAAGAAGGGTACTGAAATTCCTAGATCTGATGTTAGGAATAGATTAGTATTTTATAAACCACAGAAGTCTTGTTTTTATTGTGGCAATAAATGACATTCTATTTATACTTGTGAAGAGTACCATAATTTGTACCATAACTTTTATGATCCTTTACCTAAGTTTAATAAAAGTGCAAATTCTGGTAAACCTAAGAATGTTAATGTGAAGCATGCATCTTTCAAAACTGATACTGACAAAGCAAATCCTGATGGATACTATCATGTCAGGACTGCTAATGTCAAAAAGACTTCTGCTACTAAATTTAGTAAAATGCATGGAATGAGAACCCGTGTGGGTTCTTAAATATTATGACTAGTGTGTTTTTGTCTGATTTCAAGGTAAAAAGAAGAATGTGTTAGTCATGGATAGTGGATGTTCTGTACACATGACTGGAAACAAAGCCCTGCTATCAGAATTTGAGGAGAAAGCTGGTCCAACTGTGTCTTATGGAGATTGCAACATTGGACAAACTTTGGGATATGACAATATAATCATTGGCAATGTCATCATTGAAAAGGTAGCTCTAGTGAAAGGACTAAAGCACAACCTGCTGAGTATTAGTCAAATCACTGACATGGGTTATCATGTCAACTTCTATTTCACACATTGTGAAGTAGTCAGCAAATCATCAGGAAGGATCGCACTTACTGGCTACAGGCATGGTAACATATATGAAGCCAACATTCAATCAAATACTGATGGCTCCTCTACTTGTCTCATTAGTAAAACATCAGTAGATGAAAGTTGGAATTGGCACAAGAAGCTTTCTCATCTCAACTTCAGCAATATCAATGAGTTGGTTCAGAAAGATTTGGTTAGAGGATTGCCTAAAGCTTTGTATACTCCTAATGGACTCTGTGATGCTTGTCAAAAGGCCAAACAAAGAAGGACATCATTCAAGAGTAAATCTGAATCCTCTATTGGTGAACCATATCACATGCTACATCTTGACATATTTGGACCAGTCAATATAATGTCTATCAGTAAGAAAAGGTACACTCTTGTAATTGTTGATGAATTCTCTAGATTCACCTGGGTGTACTTTCTACACAGAAAAGATGAAACTCCGGAAATACTGTTGGACCATGTGAGAATGATTGAGACATGCACAAAGTATAAAGTCAAGATACTAAGGAGTGATAATGGTACTGAATTCAAGAATTCAATAATGGAAGAGTTCTGCAAATACAAAGGAATAATTCAACAATTCTCTGCTCTTGGCACACCCCAACAAAATGGAGTAGTTGAAAGAAAGAATAGAACTCTTATTGAAGCTGGCAGAACTATGTTGGAAGAAGCTAAATTACCTACATATTTTTGGGCAGAAGCAGTCAATACAACATGCTATACTCAAAATCTCACACTGATAAATAGACATGGTGTAACTCCCTATCAAATGCTCAAGGAGAAGAAACCTAGTTTGAAGCATCTGCATGTGTTTGGATGTAAATGTTTTGTTCTCAGAACTCATCCTGAACAGCTAGGGAAATTTGAAACCAAGGCTGATGAGGGAATTTTTATTGGCTATCCAGCATCTAGAGCTTTTAGAGTTTTCAACTTGAGAACAAGGACTGTCATGGAGTCAATACATGTATCTTTTGATGATAAGAAGATAATTGGAATTATTGATGACTCGCATGATAGTTTGATTTTTGCAAATGAAGCTACCAAGGAACCTGAAGAACAAGGATCAGATACCGACACTCCATCAGATACTGATGGGTCACCAAATCCTGGTGACACACCAAATCCTGATGAAGAATCAAATACTGTTGGCGCTACTGATGGTGTTACTGATGATGCTACTGACAATGCAAATATTGAGGGGGAACAACAGAAAACTGTTACTAATATTGAGACTACTCAATCATCAGGAGGAGATTCATCATATACTAATTCAAGTGACAATCTTGATAATCCATCAGGAGGAGACAACAATAATTCAGGGGGAGCTTCTACAGATTCAAACTCTTTTAATCAAGACAACACCAATCCAGGGGAGCATCTACTTCAAGAAATAATTTACCACCCGCAAGGAAATGGACCAAAAGTCATACTCCTGATTTGATAATTGGGGATCCTGATGCAGGTTTTAAGATAAGAAGTGCAACTGAAAATGAATGTCTCTATCATAACTTTCTATCAAAGGAGGAACCTAAGAAAGTTGAAGATGCACTTAAGGATGCTGATTGGGTTACTGCAATGCAAGAAGAGTTGAATGAATTTGAAAGAAATGAAGTTTGGAAACTAGTGTCAAGACCAAAGAATAGATCAATTGTGGGTACAAAGTGGATATTTAAGAACAAGACAGATTCAGATGGAGTAATTATCAGGAATAAAGCAAGGCTTGTTGCAAAGGGGTATTCTCAACAAGAAGGAATTGACTATGATGAAACTTTTGCTCCTGTTGCAAGGCTAGAAGCCATCAGGATCTTTCTGGCATATGCAGCCCACAAGAAATTCAAGGTTTTCCAGATGGATGTGAAAAGTGCTTTCTTAAATGGAGAACTGGAGGAAGAAGTCTATGTTGAACAACCTTCTGGTTTCATTGATCCAAAATATCCAAATCATGTCTATAGATTGGATAAGGCACTTTATGGACTAAAGCAAGCTCCAAGAGCATGGTATGAAACCTTAGCTCAATTCTTACTAGAAAGTGGATTCAAAAGAGGTACTATTGATAAAACTCTGTTTTATTTGAATCATGGTAATGATTTGATTTTAGTTCAGATTTATGTTGATGATATCATTTTTGGGTCAACAAACAACAAGCTATGTGAGAAGTTTTCAAAGCTTATGTAGTCAAGATATCAAATGAGCATAATGGGAGAAATGATTTACTTTCTTGGTCTTCAAGTTAAACAGACTGATGATGACATCTTTATCAATCAGTCAAAGTATACAAGGAATTTATTAAAAAGGTTTAACATGCAAGATAGTGCAACTGCAAGTACTCCCATAGCTTCAGCTACCAAACTTGATCATGATCAAGGTACTGAGGTAGATGTAACTCACTATAGGGGAATGATTGGCTCTCTTTTATATCTCACTACAAGTAGACCAGATATCATGTATGCAACCTGTCTTTGTGCAAGATTTCAAGCAAATCCCAGGGAACCACATCGGATAGTAGTTAAAAGAATTTTCAGATATCTCAAAGGTACTCATTCACTTGGTCTTTGGTATGCAAGGGAATCAGATTTTGGTTTGTGTGGTTATTCAGATGCTGATTTTGCAGGGTGCAAAATAGACAGGAAGAGTACTTCAGGAAGTTGTCAGTTTTTGGGTGGTAGATTAGTTTCTTGGTTCAGTAAAAAGAAAAAGTCTATCTCTACATCAACAGCAGAAGCTGAGTACATTGCTGCAGGAAGTTGTTTTGCTCAGATAATGTGGATGAGAAATCAGTTGTTAGATTATGGCATGTCATACTCCAAAATCCCTATTTATTATGATAACCAAAGTGCTATTGCAATGACAGAAAATCCAGTTCAGCATTCTCTTACTAAACACATCAGTATCAAGTACCATTTTATAAGAGAACGGGTTCTGGAAGGAACAATTGAACTTCATTTTGTTCTTACTGATCAATAACTAGCTGATATATTCACCAAGCCATTGTCTGAAGCTAATTTCAACAAGTTGGTGAATGAACTTGGAATGATGAATTTCTGAGAAAAGCTACAGAGAGGAAGTCCTGATGACTATCATATCCTGATGGTCATTCAGTAAGGTATGTAATTTTGATCGAATCCTGTTAGGACTCAATCCTGATGGACATGTCAGCATTTCTATTTTGCTTAATTTGTGCCTAATTTTTCGTCAATATTTGATGAGAAACGTTTGAGTTTTAGTTGGACAACTGTATGCGCGTGTGTGTCACACTGATAGATACATACACATAGATACACATAAAAAGCGGTGCAGTTATGTTTAATTACACACGTAATTTGGTCCACTAATTATTTGTGCACGAATCATATTTTGCCACCTGTCATTGAGAGTAATATTTTGTTTTAACAAAATACATTTGACTTTCTAATTTGCAAATTACTCTCTCAACTCATCAGTTTTTCATCTTCATTCTCTCTCTGTGCTCACGAACCCTAATTTGTAAATCTCTATTCTCAAATTTCTACACTTTATCAATGGCGTCTTCATCATTCATGAACAAACAGACAATAATTAGTGGTGTTACTTTTGCCACTAACAATTTTGTGGCGGTTTTAGACCATCAGGACTTGCCCACTGAGTTTCACATTATTCAGGATTTCTTAACTTCAAGTCCATTGAAGTATGCTCTAACAGAACCTACAAGTGTATCTTTTAAGTTAGTGATGCAGGTATGGAACACGGCGGTGTTTGGTAAAGGACCATCAGGAACAATACTGATGAATTTTGAATTCAATGGTGTTACATATCATGTTACCCCTGATGTGGTTGAAGAGGCACTTCATTTGCCAATTCTGGGTGATAATGTTCCTGATACTGTTACAGACTCAACTCTCTTTGAGTTTGTTACCAAGCTGGGCTACAATGGCGAAGTGAAGAGATATGGCAAACTCTTCTGGACAAAGCTTAAAAGGGAGTGGAATTTCTTCTTTGACACAATCAGCAGATGCTTCCTGAACAAGACATCGAATTTTGATGCTCTACCATCAGGATCTCTAAAGATTGGGTACTCTCTTATCTACTCTCAAGTTTTTTATTATGGGTCATTTGTGTTGAAAACTTTAAGTGATAGAAAAACAGATAAGTTAGGTTATGTCTGTTTTATTAGATTTTTTCAATTAATATTCTGTCACTTGTGTCCTGATGTGATTTTTGAAAAAGATGTAATTCTACCTATCTGTGGAATTATTGAGAATAATTTGAAGTTCGTAGTCAACAGTGATAAGGCAAATGGTTTTCTAGGCAATGCCTACATTCCTGATGAGGTCAGGCTTTTCTTGAAAGAGAAAATGTCTACTCAATATGGATCAGTTTCTGATGCTATGGGACAAGGCCAATCACACATTGTTCCTGACACAAGCATCCATCCCAAACAGCCTAAACACTCTACAGCCACCTCTAATGTCTCTCAAAAGACTTTAGTTGTAAAAACAAAGAAATCAGCTAGATCTGATGTGTCTGGAAGGCAATCAGGATCAAAGGATTTCTCCTCTACACCACTCACTAAACAGAAGACAAAAGGGGGTGTATAAGGGGTCCTGATAAAAAAGGCTGATAAGGTTGAGGAGGTTGCTGTTAAAAGAAAGTTGATTTTGGGTGATGATTCTGATTCTGAGGATGATATGCCACTATCTTCTAAGTTCAAGATTCAAAAGGAAGTTGCTGATACTGCTAGTGAAGTTGTGGCACAATCTGCTAAGCCACAGAAGAAAAGGAAGTTAATGAAAAGCAGGTATCATATTCCTTTACAGAAGCAGAATACTGATGTTCAGGACACTTCAAATGTAATATCCCGCAATTTTTAGATTAATAATAATAAAAGAATAATAGAAAATTCGATTAAAATTTGAAAATGAATAGGATTTAAAATTAAATTAGACTAATGGGCCTTGTTAGGCTCAAGACATGTCTGAATACCACTATTAACAAGCTTATTCATTGCGACTATGTCACTCTACATGACCTAGTGAATTCTTTCACTGGGATATAGTATAGGTCTCTACTGTACTTGTCTTGTTCTCATGAACTTAGCTTTATCTTGTATGCTCAGAGTTATAATGAGCTTAGTAAGTTTCTTGCAATCTAGAATGTACATAGGCCATGGAATAATTATCCTGGTAGAAGTTCAGAAATGTTCATGCAACAGGATGGAGATAAATAAGGCCCTGAAGAAATAAGTTGCAGAAATTTATCTAAGTCCCTATACCGTGAAGTCAAAATAAAGCTATGTCGTGAAGTCCAAAATATCCATGTCGTGAAGTACTGAGATCGCATAGTCCTAAATGAACTATGTCGTGAAGTCTTCATTACTCAGGTCGTGAAGTGTTGAGATCGCAAAGTCAGATTGTACTAGATCGTGAAGTCCTCAAAAAGGCTATGTCGCGAAATCCTCAAAAAGGCTATGTCGCGAAGTCCTCAAAAAGGCTATGTCGCGAAGTCTTCAAGAAGGCTATATCGTGAAGTCCTCACTAAGCCTATATCGCATACTCCTGAAACAGTCATATAGCAATGTCATCATATAGCAAAGTCAAGAATGCACTATGTCGACAAGTCAAAGAATCAGGAATATGTTGGAGTTCACGATGTCAACACTTAGCCGTTTATAACAAGACAAATGAAGGTACAGAACCAAGATTCAAAGGAGACAAATACTGAAGCATCTGTTACGGTAAGGTGGTCCAAAGAACAGATGGCAAATCTACAGCAAAACTTGGAGAGAAAGATAAGAGACAAGTAGCTACAGAAACGGGAAAGACTCCGAAAAACAAGTGGTCCTTCCTGACACAGTTAAGTTCTTATGGCAGGACAAGTTGGACTTACAGTGAGGGTAACTGTGTAAATATAAGTGTGCACTAGTTTGTATAGGTTATATATATCTTGTACACTCTATTGTTAGCTGTAAGAGAGTAACACACAGAAATATTCAAGCACTCTTTTCTCTGGAAGCAAAGCAAGAAAACATTGTTCTTGTTTAGAAGCCAGAATTTCACCTGTGAAATTTTGGAAGCTGTAGTATTTAATTTACTTAATACAAAGTAGATTAAAGTGATTGTGTGTGTGCTATTTGTTTTAATTCCGCATTTACATACAACATAATCCTTTACAACATTTTAGTATCAAGAAAACGAAAATCATTCAAACTATCCATTCACCCCCCTTCCCTCTGTCAAGTTTCTTAGTGACATTAATTCATTACTAACAGGCCTAAAATATGGATCAGATTTAAGTTCAGGTTATTAGTAGGTTTGGACTTAGGGTTGTGTAAGGCTATATAAACATTATGTTCTCCTTCCTCATCTTTTATAACAAAATTCGTAGGGTTTAAATACAAACAGTTCAGCAGTCTTGTAAAATTTATAGAATATTCATCGTAAGTCAGAATTTGATAATTCTGGACTTTTCAGAAATATCTTTCAATTTCCTACAACATCTGTTTCATAGTGTTTTTCCATATTATGCTCTGAACTGTTCTTAAAATCACAAAATACAAACAGATCTTGTTTTTCAATTTCTGTTCAAATTCAGCGGACGTTTTATTCAATTCCTGATTCGTTATAAATCCGATTCTGATGAGTCATATCTTTTCTGAAAGGTCTTTTCGTTCTCTACGACTTTAGTCCTTTGAGTTTTCCATGAAAACGTCGTTTAGAGGGTCAAAAAGGCTAAGTACAGGTCTGGTCAGAATTGGGTACATGATTTAGGATGCGCAGGGGTAAGTTTCCGATTTATTTATCTAGTATTTTCGAAACTATATGTTGTGTGTGTGTTTTGATTATATAAACTTGGGCTTAGTGATGATATATTTTGATGTGATATGTATTATTGTGTATATGTGTTATGTGTAAGCAATAGTTTTGGGATTCTGATTTGTGTCATGGTTTATGAAAATATCGAATAAGAATAAGGACCGAGTCACCGGGTTGTAGTGACAGTTTTCTGAAAATTTAGGACCGTTATCACCGGGTTGTAGTGGTCGTGGCTTGAATTACGGCTTTCGAGTTATTATTGTTATGTGGTGGTGTATCGTATCGTATCAAATAAGAATAAGAATATGTGAATCAAAAGTTATGTATTGTGTATCGTTATTGTATCGTATTGAATATCGTATTATTCTGTATGTGTATATATGTTATTTGCCCGACTAGTTGGATCGATTGGTTTCTTGTTGGGCTGTATAGCTCATTCCTTACAATTTTCAGGTTCGAGTTAAGATCGAGTGGATGTGCTTTGGAGTTCTAGGATCTTAGGTTTTGATTAGTTTGGCTTGGATTGTCATCGTTAGCTGCGCTTTTGTAATAGTTATCTTTCTATAAAACTTTGTCACGCTTCCGTCTGTAATTGTCATTGTATTTTATTTATTTTTGATTTAGAAATAATAGTCCGAAAAGTCGGGCTGTTACATCAAATCCTGATGAGTCATCAATTCTTGATGCTCAAGCAATTCCTGACGTTGGTATTCCTGATTAACCAAACAAGATTGTCTCAATCTCTGATTCTTCAGCCTCTCCATCTAAAAGAATTATCGAAATATCAAGAGACAGAAGAAACTGAAGGGATCTAGCCCACAAGAACCTGAACCTCAAAGTGGTTCAGCGGCTACTGAAGATCCTGCCACACAAGAACCACTTACTCAAAGTGTGAGTGAAGGCAAAGCTGAAGGAATGGTCCCACAAGAACCATTTTCTCAAAGGGAGAATGAAGACATTCACATTCCTGCCCCACAAGAACCATCTTCTCAATGTGAAGATGCATGCAAATCAGCTACACTTTCTAAGGAATTTCCTGACAATGCTCAAGGGATTTCTGGTATTCCTGAAATGGAAGTTTTGGTCGAGAACACTGTCACTGAGGGAAGCACACAAGAACCTTTAACTCAAAGTGTTGAAGCAGCTTCTGAACCTCAAGCTACACAAGAACCATTGGTAGAAAATACTGATGCAAGCATATCAAATCCTGACAGTGTTGCTCCTGACGCAAGTGGTGCTCCTGATGCTGAGCCAATCCTGATACAACCACTTAGCTCAAGGCCAATGACAAACTCTATCTCAGATCATCAGGATAAGCTCAAAGGTGTTGTTCTTCCTGATTCTAATCATTCTGATGATTCTGATGATAATGATAGTGATAATGATGATGATGTTGAGAAGGATCAGCTTGCCACTGCAATTAAATCTAGTCTTGGAACTAATTTTGGTTCATCAAGCACTTTCATGGCTGGCAAGGCTTCTGGTCAAGACATTTCTGGTCCTTCTGCAATTGATCCTGCTGAACAGCTAAGAAGACATAAATGGGAGAATGAATGGTACAGATCTGTTGATCCTGTCAGCTACCCATGTGCTCTATAACATGTTTCTTATGCTGCAAGTCTTATTCAGAATGAAGACATAAGGAATCACTTGAAGGCTACCACTCTATTAAGCAAGAGCCTCAAGGGTGAGATTGATTCTGTGAAGGTTGCAAATGATTTGGTAAGGACTGATATCTCTCAAAGCTTGGCAAAGGCACCTACTGCTCTTCAACTCAGAGTAGTGGATTCTCATGTCAAGTCTTTAATCACTGAATAGTCTCATATCAACAGCAGAATTGACTCTTTGGATTCAAAGGTAACTGATATTCAAGCCTCTCTCTCTTTGATTTTAAATTTATTATCAAATCCTGATGCCAAAAAGGGGGAGAAGGTAAGTCAGACAAAATGTACACCTGATCTAGTATTGAGAAGAAATAATGATGATGATCATACTGGAAATGATGGTGATCACATGGTAAGACAAGGGGAAACCTCTGATGCTGCTATGGTGAAGTCTACAAGACAAACTACTCAAAGTCAATCCATGCAGTCAACTCATGTTTCTGATTCTGGAGTTAGAAAAGTAAGAACCTTGGTGAAATCTCAGATCCTGACGGAAGAGCAAATCCTGACAGGTGACCAAATCTTGACACCTGGTCATGGACAAATTTTATCTACTATTCCTGAGGGTGATGAAGATGTACTTATTGAAAATCCTGAAGATGCTTCAAATCTATTCCAGAAGTTCAAAACAAAAGGTGGTGATGTTGTTACTCTTTATCATACTGATAAGAGAGTTCAACAGTTGTTTGCTAGGAAAGCTCTCTCTACTGCTACTGAAGAATATCCTGATCTTTCTCATGAAGAATTTCTGAGACAACAAAAAGAGATCTTAGAAAGCTATAATAACCCTGCTCCTGTTAGAGGAAGAGGAGGCAGAGGTAGGAGAGGTGCTAGAAGAGTTTCTAGAAGAGGAAGAAGATCATCAACTCAGTTAATGCCTAGATAGACAAGGTCTAGAGGGTTAAGAATTGAAGAAATTCCTGATGACACTCAAACTCCAACAGTTCTTGATACTCAGGTTGTTAGGATTACTATTCATGATGAAGGAATAGGTGAAGATTATGAACCATAATTAAGGAGAAGACCAAGACAATCAATTATCATCAGTAATACAACTCAAATTGAAGATTCTAATCCTAACATTGTTCAAGATCCTGATGAATCTGATATTCTTCAAGAGGTTGGTTTGTTAATTCTTTCTACTGTGGTTGATTCTCATAATCTGGAAGTTGATGAAGAAGAAGAAGCTAGAAGAAGAGAGATCAAAAGAACAACAGATAGAGATTTCAATCTCTATAAGCAAAGGCTAATCAAATCAAGCAAGTTGTTGTGGAGAAATGGAAGAAGACAACAACATCAGCTAGAAAAGAGCTATGTTCTTGAAAAAGAGAAGGATAGGAAGTGGAAGCACTTTGACACTGTAAGGTGTGATAGACCTATCATTTTTCAGTCATGTGGTATTATAACAAATGTTTCTAGTGTTGCAGACTTTTCTGGTTTACAAAGACCTAAAGCACCGTGGTAAGAAATGTTTTCAAGCTTAAAGTAGATGCCACACAATACAAGAGGAGGTATAGGTCACAGAGATGCTGAATTTATGAACATACCACATGTTGATCCTCACTCACTGACTGAAATTGGAGGTAACTTAACTTTTGAACACCTGAACAATTTACAAGCTGTGGATATAGTTTTAGATTGTCATGATGGTGCTGAGAAGAAGGAGAAGCTTCTTGAAAGGCATATGTAAAGGCCTATTTGTAAACACCGAGGATTCTACTCAACATAAACTAAGATGTAATAAGTAAATAATAAAATTCATATGTCACAGGAATTTCAGAAGATAATATATGTCAAGAGAATGAAGGTTAATGTCATCTACAGTCTTGAAGTAATTCTACATTGAAAGAAGTTCAATTTATTGATCAAGCCTCAATGAAGTATTCAATCTCAGTGGATTTATTAAAAGTGACAGAGATTTCAAGATGTGACAGCAAAAGTACAGAATAGAGTGTTTAAAGAAAAGGGAAAAGAAAATGGACCACTGCTTAAAGTCAAATAGATGAAGAACAGACATTGTCGTTAGTCACTCATGAACCAGGCAGTACATTGAGTGTCAACGTTCTACAAGTGTTATCTCTTCTTCTAATTGTAGTGGTTCAAGAATTTCTTCTAAAGACAAGTAATTGTATTTATTCTCTTCTAAATAATTAATTCTGCTAAGTAATTTATTTATTAAATTGATTTTATTAAGAATTAATTTAATACTTAAATTAGTTAAATGGTTATTTAAATTAGAATAAAAACATAACTAAGAAGACTTAGAAAATGAACTAAGAAGACTGTCAAGGGTAATCTTCCTGATTGTCTTCCTAGGCATTTTTCTAAGTCTTATCAGTTAATTTGCTTGTCTTCCTGAATGTCTTCTACAGCCAAATTTGAATCTCTTCTTAGTTCAAAACAAAAGAAAGTATTTGGCGCGTGAAGAAGAATGCTGGACATGTGGTTAAATACAAGTGTTATCAAAACAGAATTCAAGACAGATAGAAGAAAGACAGAAGAAAGACAGAAAGAACTAAAAGCATCAAATTTCATTAACTTCTGCCATTCATTTTCATCAACTGTCCGAACTATTCTTTTACAGTGGAATTAATTCTTGAGTTGTTCTTAACATTTAATCCAACAGAATTATATCACTTGTACTGCTTTGACAATCTAGCGGATCATAATCCCTATAAATTATATCGAACTACTTTTTAGTATTCGATCATTTTTATTACAAAAATGGATAAATTCATGTCAAATTTATTCTAGGTTTGTTTTATTAAGAACTCTGTAATCTGTACTCACATTGTAACACCCTTCAAGTTTAATATAAGTTATATTTAATTTGAATATTGTTTCAGTTTATTCCGCAATAATTTGTTCTTGAATTGTTTAATCTTAAACGAACAAATTCGATAAAACTGTATAGTTTGTATTCAACCCCCCTTCTACAAACTTATCGGGACCTAACAATTGGCATCAGAGCCTTTTGATTGATATACTAATCAAAGATCCATTTTTTGTGATATTTTCATAACTTTGAAATTTTTATTCTTCATCAAAAATCTCAAAAATGTCTACTACACAGAAAGTTGGTACAGTGAAAATCTCCATATTCAGCAAGGAGCATTATCCTATGTGGAAGAAGAAGATGCTCCTATTTCTTCAAGTGGCTAATCTTAAATATCTTGGAGTGCTGAAAAATGGTCCAAAACTTCCTATGATTGTTGAGGAAGAGCATATAGAGAACGAGGTTGTTACTAGAGCTGCTAGGATGTACCCTAAGGATCCCAAGGACTACACAGCCGATGAGAAAGAGGATGCTTCCCTGGATGTCTGTTTATAGTTAATTCTGATTGATTGTCTTGATCCTATCATGCATAATCATGTTCTAAACTGTGTTACTGCCAAAACACATTTGGGACACGATTGAGATAATCAATGAGGGAACAGAGGAAGTCGGAGAGAATAAGATGGAAATTCTCATCTCTTCATATGAAAATTTCATATCAAACCCTGGTGAAGGTATCTCTGAGGTTTTTGAGAGATACAACAAATTGATAAATGATCTGAATCTCCATGGAAAGCACTACACAATTAAGGAGATTAACAAGAAGTTCCTCCTTACACTTCCATCTCATCTGGAGCACAGAATATCAGCAATTAGATAAGCAAGAGATCTTGGAGAGATTTCTTTGGAAAGACTATGGTGTTCTGAAGACCTATGAGCTGGAACAGATACAGCAGAAGGAAATATATGGAACAGGGAAAATTGTCAGTACTTCTACTGCACTGATGTCAGAAATCCCACAACAACTGGAAGTGAAGGTTGTTCAACCTTCCAGTTTTAACATGGATGTTACTGTGGCTGAATATGGCTTAACATCCACTGGTCAATCTGGTGGTGACTTCTATTCTATGGAAGAACTTGAACAGCTGGAGGATGAGTCGATGGCAATGATAGTGAAAAAGTTTGGCAACTTCATATTCAGAAGGAATCCTAATCTTAGGTTCAAGCCCAGGTTTCAGAGAGGTGGTTCATCTTCTTCTTCAAATAGCACAAAGGCTGGCTATAAATGGAAACGCTCTTTTGTCAAAGAGGTTGAAGTAGTTAAGGTTAAAAATGTTGTTTTGCCTGACAAAGGCCAGTTCTTTAAGTATGTCGGACCCAATCAAGTTTGGGTTCCGAGGAAGGACTAATCAATTTGATATTACAGGGTGTGGCACAGGTAAACCGTGTTATGTGGATTCTGGATATTGGTTGTTCAAGGCATATGACCGGAGATAGAGCCCTACTATCAAATGTGGTTGAGAAAGCTGGCCCAGAAGTTACCTTTGGAGATAACATCAAGGGTATTACCAGAGGATATGGCTGTTTGGAATTTGGAAATGTTATCATTCAAGATGTATCCATTGTGGAAGGTCTAAATTTCAATCTTCTCAGCATCAGTCATTTCTGTGACAGAGGATATGATGTTTCCTTTGAGAAAGAGAAGTGTCAGATCCTTCACAAGAAGAGTGGAAAGCCTGCTCTTCAAGGAGTAAGGAAAGGTGACTTGTTCATAGCTGATCTGTACTCTGGATCCAAAGATGAATTTAATTGTTTTTATGCCAAAGCTTCATCAGATGAAAGTTGGCTATGGCACAAGAAGATGTCTCACCTGAACTTCAAAACCATGAACTCTCTAGTCAAGAGGGAATTGGTGAGAGGTTTGCCTCAGATGGAATTTACACAGGAAGGACTGTGTGAGGCATGTCAGAAAGGAAAGTCAAAGAAAGCTTCTCACAAGGGCACTGACACATCATCAATAACTGAACCACATCAGCTACTGCCCATGCATCTAGGATGAGTGAGGGTGTGCAAAAGAAAAGAGAGATAAAAGAAAAGAGAGGTGAGTATAAAAATGAGAGGCAGCCAAATGAGCTGGCAAAAGGTGAGGGACTTGAGCATGTCCAGAGTGAACTTGAGGGAGCCCCACATTTACAGGCCTTAGGCCTTGAGAGTTTTTTTGTGAGGAGTGATGAGATCACTCAGAAAAACACTGAGAGTGTGAGACCCCCCACAGCCTCCAAGCCCCCATCTTTTCCTTCACCCCCATCTTCACTGAGAATGCCCCTCGCTTAGAGGTGTGCCCTGTACTAAAAAGAAACACTCACACAACTCTCACTTCACTGAACTTAAATGCACATATTCCACTATGTTTCACCAAACACATGGTTGATCAAGTGACCAACCTTGATTTTCCATTGCCTTCTGGTTTTGACACCTTCACTGTTGAGAATGAAGCTGGATTAGACCCCAATTCAGCTAACCCTCATTCTACTCCATACACTCAGCCTAGGTTCTCTAGACTTCCCAAAGTACAGAGACAAGCCTTATAGGAAACCAGGAAAAGACCCCTAGAGACTGATGTTGGTTGTAGTGTTGAGAGTCAAGAGGGAGTTCCTGCACCTAGTGCAGTAAATAAGGAAAGTAGTCAGTTACAACCCACAGTGGTTCCTCCTGAGCCTAAGAAGAAGAGAGCTAAGAGGACCAAAACCACTGTAAACCACCCTGCAGTCTCCCAAAAGACTGTAGAGGAAACAAGGGAATTAAACTCCTCCCTAGATGTGCCTTCTCAACAAGGGACATCTATTGAAATTGGCATGTCTCCCAAGGCACCCTGTAAAGAGTCTGCACAACCTCATGTTCCAACTCATGAGGAGCCTCCACTTGCAGAAACACACCTGGAGTCAGGACACAGTGAGGATTTCACTTCCCCCATTGATGCTTCACAAGTTCCATCTGTGGAGCAGCCATCATTCTCTTCTTCACTTTCACCTTCTTACTTCTCTACACATTCATTTGTTTCTTCTCCACAACCTAGAGAGGGGGACAATCCCAACCCTTCAGGTTTTGATCAACCATCTCCAATCATGGATGAGCCCCCATCAAGTGGTCTACAAGAACCCATTTCTCAAAGTGAAATGGACACCACTCCCTCAAATACTGAGAAAGAGCAAGGTACATCTCTTCTAGAAAGTGAAACAGCCAGTACCTTGTTCAATCTCCAAGGAGCATCTTACCTTAGGGAAGATGCTGTCACAGCCTCGGTTGTTGTCAAAGACTCTGAGAATGTTGTTGTCACAGGTGACCCTGCTGTCGAGGACTCAGTTGACATTGCTGTCACAACCAAACATGTTGTCCAAGATGCAGTGGAACCTACTGTCAATGTTCCAGCTGACATTAACATTCCTGACAAAGTTCATGTTACCCCTACTCAGCCTGCTTTTGATGATGTAATTGTTGAAGATGTCTTTGATGATGATGTTCCACTATCTTAGTTCTTAAAGGTACATTCTAAACCATCTGTTTCATTGCATGTAAGTACTGCTCATACCCATGCATCTAGGATGAGTGAGGGTGTGCAAAAGAAAAGAGAGATAAAAGAAAAGAGGGGTGACCATAAAAATGAGAGGCAGCCAAATGAGCTGGCAAAAGGTGAGGGACTTGAGCATGTCAAGAGTGAACTTGAGGGAGCCCCACATTTACAGGCCTTAGGCCTTGAGAGTTTTTTTGTGAGGAGTGATGAGATCACTCAGAAAAACACTGAGAGTGTGAGAACCCCCACAGCCTCCAAGCCCCCATCTTTTTCTTCACCCCCAAGGAGGTTAAGATCAGGTGGCCCCTCTACTGCACTCAGGTTGGAAGCTCTAGAGAACAGGTGTCTCTCAATGGAATCCAAGATTGACAGCTTGTCTACAATGGTGGCTTCTGGCTTCTCCAGTCTTCAGGCAACCATTCAGGTTCTTTCTGCAAATCTTGATGCTGCCAACTTACCTAAGGGGGAGAAAAGGGAAAGATCAGAATCATAAAGGGCAGAATCAGGAAAGGAACACTCAGAATCAGTAGGTGTCTCCAAGCATGCTGTTGCTCATGGGGAGCCTATATTAAAGGATGTTTCAAGGAATGAGGGGGAGCCTACAGCTAAGAAGAAAACAGTATCTGCAAACAATCTTTCTTCTTTACAACCATTCTCTTTACATAAATTCTAATACACAAGTATAACTTCGATAAGAAGTATACCAGGCAACTAACTTTACACAATATAATATTCAATAGGAAACATCTATATACAAAACCTATCACTAGCTCCAAATGCTCTGGATCAAAACGTCTTTACGCTAATATCTTTCCCCATCTCTGATCAGCTACGCGGACAACTCTCGCCAATACACCTTCTTTCTGGCAGGCTAAAATATATATAAATAAAACAAGTATGAGCGAATGAATTGCTCAGCAAGCGCATTATTAAATATAATACGAAAGGTTTCCAAAATAAACTTTGGATTTTCAAATAAACAAGCCTTTGGCTTAAACATTTGTAATCTCTAATATTTTCAAATCAAGTTTGGTAATTTACCACAATTTCTCATTCTTCTTCTCGCAATTGAATAGTTTAAAACACAAAAAGATTTATATTGGTCGTTACGACGACCGAATCAACAATAACTATAATAGTAAGTAGAAAATATGAAATAAATATAACTCATACGTCTTCAAGACCATAGTTTGTACAAAAATACTAGTTTTGAAGATAACAGGTCTATTCACCACATTTTCTGAAACCAACAACTCTGGAAGGTTAGAATAATCAAGGGGTAAGAATGAGCCAACATGCTCGGTCAAGGAATAAGGAACACACTTCAAGACTTCAACATGGTACCGACTAGATATGCGGTATGAATAAAACTCATCAAGATAGATATCTCACGACTTCCAATGGAATCAAGGAAGTGGATTTCGACTATTTGGAATCCAAATGTATTAAGAGTAAGTGATTTCAGCAAGATTGAAACCACTATTATTAATCAACAACCAACAATTTTACGCAACGAATAAACCTGAATATCAGGACATAACTCACAAGTACAAAACATATGGATGTAACTCATCCCAGAAACAAGAATTGATATTAGAATTGGATTTTTAACATTTATCAAATCAAAGGTTGTGCTGCTGGCCAGCCATGCATCAACCCCGGACTTGCTTATAGCAAAGTCTTCTATTGGATCCTAGGCCAATCCGGGCCTTAATTTATTCCGACCATAAATATGGCCCAACCAAATACTGGTCCCATTTAAAAACATTCCAATCCTATATTATATATGTCAGGTGTCAGAACAATTGACAACCTTACTTCGACAATCAGGTGTCGGAAGAATCGACAACCTTAATACAACAAATGCTGGAAAACTCACGTTCCAGGAAACAATTCAACTATGAAGAATCCATCAAGGAATAACAATATAATCTAGTATCGATGAGATCGACACAGTATCGGGAGGTGCACATGAAAAGTGACAATATAATAAACATCGACGAGATTGATGCAACAACTGGGATATAATGAAGAATAAACAATGATATGCTCAACAAGATTAAGTCTGATATGAAATAGGCATTATGATATCAACAGAATTTGCAACAACTCAATATAGAATAGGGTTCAAAGAACAGGCTCTAGATGGCCTCAACAGTTCAAATTATCACATTATGGAAGAATTAGTTAAGATTCAACAATCTGGTAAGTGACAAGAAAGTCAAGTTCAAGTTTAAGAAAAATCCAGGATGAAGTTTATAAATGAAGAAAACAAGGGTTTATTAACTTCTGACAGAAATAGTTCAAGTCCTTCGAACATATACTTATAATAGATAAGCCTTGTATTTTAAGGAAGTAAACTAAATCATGCACATCATATATGAATTCGACTCAAGGAATGGATCAGATGATCGCATTAACAAGAAATGATAATAATACTTGCATAGGTGCAAGATGGAAAATAGAATACTTGTAGAACAAGTAACACAACTTCAGAATCTTAGAATAACTTTTCCCTAAAAGGGTTCGCAAGTTCCCGCTCATCTAGGGTTGGTAATATTCCAACTTAGTATTTTTAAATCAACTTTTTGAAAGAAAGCCTTAGTATACGGCCCATAACTATCTTTTAAATCATTTCAACACAATATTTATATTTTTCCAACCAACCTGGAAATATGAATCTAAACTCAAAAGGTATAAAATAATACTCGTCAACTTACGAGATTTAAATAACATACTTGCAATTCAATGCAAAAGAGTCATCATTAAATTTTTAGGAAAAAGTATGCCAATTGCATAATAATAATTCAAGAAATATCAATCAATTAATAAGCAAGGGTATAAACACTTGCCTCTGGTCCTTAGCTATTTCGTAACGCTGAAACAATAAGATTCCCTCCTTATTCTGTCTTATCGCACGATTCTCTACTTCCGTCCTTCTTTGCTCTAACGCTCTTGCGAACACCACTAGTCTGCTTTTACCATTTCGAATCCACGTGCCAGCCTCGATAGTCAAACATGAGATGGTACTTAGTCTTCAACGTATGATTTCACATTCCATAAACGATTGTAACTTAACTTCGATAATTCGACTCATCTCGTCCAATAGTCTCTGTTGCATAGACAACCACATTTCAATTGATAGAATGATCACAACTAACTATACAAGTAATCCTCGTAACTCGCTTGACGAAACTCCCCATACTATAAAAAGTCAACATCTAAGTCAACGGCCTCGTAAATCTCATTTTCTAACATTACCGACAAATTTCTATTCCAACTACCCCTCGTGATGATGTTTGACACGACCAAATACTCAAACAAGTCTCAACACAATTTATTCGCATGCATGACTCAACAACAGATAATTCACATCATTTACATAACACATTTAAACAAGTACCCGGTTACGTATCGGACGTCCGGTATAATTTACGAGATTAAAACTCAGATACTAGCCCTAGCACGGGCATATACGGACTATAAAACACATTACACAACTCATACAAACCATATAGCACTTATAACTATTTTTAAAACATCACACGAAACTTATTTGAATTTTAAATAAGTCATTACTATTTTTTAAATCAAAAATCAGATTTTTAAATCCAATATAAACATTTAAATGCAACTAAATCAATTAATAAAAATTAATTGACACTCTTTAAATGCTCAAACTATTTTTAAATAAATAAATAGGCTTGCAAATAATTAAACTGAATTTTTAATTAATTAAATCTAGTTAATAATTAATTTTTAAGAATTATCTGATTAAAAGAATTAATCAATTAATTAAATAAATTATTAATTAAAATAATTCAAATAATTAAGTTTAATAAATTTTCGAATTTAAATATATATTTAGGATTTTATAAAATTTTCTGAATAATAAAATGTATTTTTAAATCAAAGATATGATTTTTAGAATTTTTAAACTATTTTTGAATTATTTTAAAATAAATAACTCCAGAAACATTTTTCTAAAATGAAATTAGGGTTTTTAGAAATCAAAACCGGGTCCGGAAAATCGGGTAAACGGGTCACGAAGAATGTTTCCGGGTCGGCGAAGAACACCACCGGAAAACTGGGTTTCCCAGTTTCCGGCCGGCGTCCGGCCACCGGAAACTTCTCCGGCCATGCCCGAACTCAACCCAAACACACGGATTTGTTCAGGAAATCAGTAGCAACATCACAACTTCATTTAACCCAATAAAACACATGCAAAAACAGTATAGAATCGCCAGAAACGAAAGTCACCGGCGGTGGTGGCGATTTTCCGGCGAGGTAAACCCGACATCCAAACTCACAATCCTTTACATGGTTAGACTCATATCTTTACGATCTATTTAATGCCCCAAACACAATCAAGCTTCGACTAGCTTAACTCAAACTCCGATTAAACCAAAACTTTCCGGCAAACTTCTATTTTTCCGATCTAGACGATTTACAACTCTAAAAATCGCACAAAAATCATCAACAAACTCCTTACAACATATACAGTCTAATTATGCAACCAATTAACAAGAACAATGAAGATTAAAGATTCCCGCAAATCAAACCCAGAAATTCGAAATAATAAAAATAATTAAAAATCGGAAAAATTTTAAGATCATACCCACATGAATTTTGATGATGGATTTAGGTAGAGGATGATGAGAGATTCATTTTGGTTACAAGAACATCGAAATCGGATTCCGATAACGCCTTCAAAAGTTGGTTTGATTCTCAAGAACACGAAGAACACGTTCTAGGGTTTTTCGGATTTTTAACTGTAATTAAGCTTGATTATACGAAAACAAAGTATGATCTGCCTTTTTATAATAAACGGAAATTAATACCCCAAACGACATTTTTGGATCGATACTGATCTGATGGATCGCTTTAAATACAATATAACATAATATATGCTTTAAATCTTTAATGAAGCAGAATACACGTTTCACGAGACGATAAGCATCCATAAAGTACGGATAACTACAAGTATCGTTTAATACAAAATATACGAACCAAAATACCTCCATTACGAATATTTTCGAATACTTCCCACTTTAACGAATGAAATATTGGTACGAACGATATACCAATCTCCCGAATAATTTGGGAACGATCCAAATTTTCTTTTCAATAATTAAAATAAAATAAAATAGAATGACATCCTTTTCAAAAAAAATTCTAATTCCCCACACATTTCACATAGCACCACAATATCACATATTCAATCATTTAACGAATAACTTAGCACGTTTAAACAGATAAATCATTTAATAACTCTTAATATGAAATTAAAATTTCATTTCACATCACATAATAACACGTAATTTTCCCGGATCTTACAATGAGGACTTCTACAAGATAGTTGAAGGAGCTATGGAGGAGCCTAGTGGAAGATTAAATCACTGCTCTACTTTGCTTAAAGAGAAAATCACCAGTGTATGTGTAAAGATCAATGAAGAAAGAAGGTGGGCTATTGATGTGTACTTGAGCACTGGAATATCTATGTTCATCACCATGCAGCTATTGCAGAGTCTTCCAGCAAAGGTGCTAACTGTGATGAAGAACAAAATCAAGGCAAACCGTACATCCTTCAATGAGATCCTACATCTGCAAATGCTGAATTTAATTTCAGAAAAACTTCCAGAAGTCTACACCAATCCATTTTGTGTCTACTATGAAAGCACCACCAAAAGTGGTAGCAGGAGATGTGCATAAATGAGTCTAGGAGGCACTTCAACAATGGAGTCAAGGGCAATTTTGAAGGTGTTAAACATGATTATCAACTCTAAAGCCAACAAGGAAAGAGTTCTTGCTGTCAATGCAATCTATGACTTGCTGGTAAAAAGGGACAAGAAACTGAGCTCTACTATAAAGAAAATGATCTCCAAAGCAAACTCCAACATAGCTGAACAAGGAGAAAGCTGTTCCTATGATGTTCCTCATGGGGATGATGATGAGTTGGATGGTAGTGGAGGAACTGAAGAAGCAAGAAATGCTAGTGGAAGTACTTCTGGGGATGTTGGAACTAAATCCCAGGAGGAAAATAAAGAAGAAGCTCCAGTGCAAGAAAAGAAAGATGCTGGAATTACAGAAGACGAGGAGCTTGTATTGATTGAAGCTTTGGAGGCAAATATCTTAAGATGTGCTATAGACAGTATTAATGCTGAAAAAGATACTGTCATCAAAGAAGCTGTCACAGAAGACACTGTCCTCAAGGAAGCTGTCATGAAAGAAGCTGTCACAGAAGACACTGTCAACAAAGATGCTGTCAAGGATGCAATCAAGCCTACTGTCAAGCCAAAGAGGACAAAATCCCTAGCCAAGGCTTGGTTCTCTAGACAGGAACCTGATCCTGAGGAGACTACAAAAGCAATGAAAGGAAAACACAAGTACTCGGGAAAGGAAAAAGCCACTGGGCTTGGCAGGAAACTGAAGAAGCCCGTCCAATCGAAACTCTACAGCTCTCTGGATCTTTTGGAAAAAGAAGCTGAACAAATCAGGAATGTTGAGGTGAAGTTGGATAACAACAAAGAAGCAACTGAATATGTTCTTTGGTTTGATGCATCAAGATCTGTGATAGTTAAAAAGGATTTTACCATGGAAATGGTATCACATGATGTATCAGAAACTCTTGAATACAGTAGGAGAACAGGGAGAATTGAATACTTCTACCTGGTAAGGATGGCCAATCTAATGCAAGGTTATGACAATGTTCCTGAAAAAGTCATGAACCATGTTTTGGCATACAAAGCTGTGAGAGATGAAGAATTCTATCAGAAATTTGGGGAACGGTCACTGTTTGATGATGCTGACATTGCTCATTCACTTGAATATTCTGATGAAGAAATAGTTGAGTATGAAGATGATCTTCCTGAAGAAGAGGTGCAAACCCAACCAAGTCAAGAAGATTCCTCAAAGCCTACAAGAAGAGAAACCACTGAAGATATGGAAGATGCATTCTTGAATAAAAGCAGAGAAACCAATAAAGTGGAAAGTGAAGGACCCAATTACCAATCTTGTATGCTTGAGAATCCTCTGAGAATCAAGTTCATATGGAAAGAGATTCCAGTGAGAAGCTTTCATAAACTCAAAACCAGTGCCCTGAAAGACTTACTCTACCTGGTGATTGGATGAATTCATCCATTGGAACAACAATGCTCTTCTGAGATTGAGGGCATTCTTCAAAGAAGAAAGGGTGAAGACTCAAAGCTGGATAGGTCAAGGAGAAAAACCCTACATGCAAATCCTGGAAGTAGATTCAAAGTTTTTGAAGGCACACTGAAGTTCAGAACTCGTGCTTTTGGTAAATACGTATGGATGGATCTTCAGGATGCTAGAGTATGCCTCACCAAGACAGTCCAAAAGCACCTTGATGAGATTGAAGATGAGGCTATCACTCCTGATGAAAAAGCACTGGTGGAAGAACTCAGAGAAGTTCTTAAGGAAGCTCTCAACAGAGAGGATGAAGCAAGACAGAAAAGGAATTCTGAAGCTAAGTAAAAATCCTTTGTCAATTTTGATCTTGTTAGTTAAGTTGTCAGCATGTATTAATTGTAAATTTGTTGTTATTGCCCATAAGAACAAATTGGGGGAGATTGTTAGGATTTATGGGTGATAGCTATGAGACAACTTAACTAGATATCTTAAATACTTAATTTTATTAAATATGAACATACTGTCACGGCCGGAGTATGTCTTTGTAACTATTTTTGTTTATTGCAAATAAGATTCTATTACATCTTGGTAGAAGTTCATTTATTTGTTCAAGCCTCAAGAAGTACTCAAGATGGACAACAAGAATAAAGATTACTGTCACAGCATTGACAGTAAGGTTACAAGACGACATCATGTTGCAAGTCACGACAGTACATTCACTCTGACAGCAACATTGGCGGAAGCCCTCGGACAGCAACTTTACTGTAACCTGACAGCAAGCTTGGAAATCCTGACAGCACCTTTTGCGGAGATTTCTTACTATCACCAAAAGCACATTATTGTGACAACAAGCTTAGCCATCAGGATACTGTCATGAAGGGATAACATTTGTATTGGGGAACAACCCAGTCAAACTTGTGACAGTTTAGATGTTCAAGAAACAGGCGTGTTGCAGCATCCCAACACTGCAACAGGTCTGCAAGACTACGACCGAAGCTTGAGAGATCACATGACAAAGCTCACCAATTCAAGAGTATGACAAATCTACATCTACTGAATTGTGTTAGCTGAATATAGAATGTTTCTAGATTGCTTTGTTCTGTATTGATAATTTGTTTGTATAGCAATTTAGGAAAGAATCACGGGTAGGCAATTTGTAAGAAGCTGCCACATGAAAATGACAGCAGCTTCACAAGACCCGTGTTGATAGTGATAGGATCAGTCTACTTAGACTATCTCTCAATCCATTCTTTGTAATCACTCGAGAAACTGAAGCTCAAGAAAACAAACATTTTCTTGAGGTTGTAGCAACCCATTGCAAAATAAATAAAACATTTATTTTGTGAGAATTAATTGTGTGTCTACTTGTGTTTGCAATTCCATAAACTGATAAACGTTAATCTTAGTTTTTGTTGTTGAAACGTTGATTGAGATTTATCAATATTGCATTCAACCCCCCCCCCCCTTCTGCAATAGTCAAGGACCAACAACTGGTATCAAAGTATACAGATTGTTCTATTAATATGAAGATCATGACAAGTATGCAGAAGTCGAGTAGCATAAAGATTCCATCATTTGATAAGGAGAACTACAACGTGTGGAAAAGAAAAATACTGTTGTTCATCAAAGTTACGAATCCTTTATACTTGGGTATCCTCCAAAATGGTCCCTTTGTTCCACGAAAAGAAATTGAAGCCTCAACTGTGGACATTGTTCTTATTCCAGCTTACCGGGTCAACAAATTACCTTCAGAGTTTCTAGAGCCAAAAAAAGAGAAGGTGGCCTTGGATGATTACTTGCAACTCATCTTACTGGATGCTCTCACTTTGGACAAAGCCATGTGTGGGAATGTCATTGGGTGCTCATCAGCCAAGGATATGTGGAATAATATCGAGCTGCTATGTGAAGGAAGTGAAGAAGTGAAAGACAATCAAAGACAAATTCTTATCTCTCAGTACGAAGCTTTCTTGGCAAAGTCAGGAGAAGACCTAACAACAATGTTTGAGAGGTTTAGTAAACTGATGACTGAGCTACAGATTCATGGCAAGTACTATGATAGGAAGGAGCTAAATGTCAAGTTCTTACTCACACTTCCTGAGCATCTTGAGCACAAAGTCACTGCCATTAGAGAAGGAAGAAATCTGAACAATATTTCTCTTGAAACTTTATATGGTGTGCTTAAATCATATGAGCTAGAGTTTTTCCAGAAAAGAGCTATTCTAGCTGGATCCAGAGGAAAGATGGCTAATATGTCAGGTGCTCTTGTGGCTCATGTGCCAAGAATCACTCAACCTAGTGAAGAAACTCAAGTCACACAACCTGCTCCAGTACCTACTCTTAAGATTGAAGAGGTTGTGGATGATGAGGAGAAAGTTGTACTGCAGATAACTGATGTTGAAGATAAAGACTTCTACTCCTTAGAAGAAATGGAGAAGATGGATAATCCAACTATGGCTTACATGGCTAAGAAATTTAAAAACATAAGATTCAAGATAAACAAGTCGTTTAAGCCTCAAGGTCAAACATCAAGGTTCAGCAGAGGGAATTCTCCCAAGGTTGAAGGTGGTGCCACAAGGGGTGGTTACAAAACAGGGATGGTGGACAGATCCAAGTTCAGGTGTTACAACTGCAATGAGCTTGGTCATTTTGCTACTGAGTGCAGAAGACCAAGGCAGAATCAGAGGATGGATAAAGGGTCAAGTGGACACTTCAAGAAAGGACAGGGAAAGGCCTATGTGGCTGAAGGAAAGTGCTGGGATGATTCTGATGATGAAGAGGAAGAGGAATATGTGAATCTAGCCCTCATGGCTAAGTCTGATGAGGCCACCTCTAGCTCTCCAAGTCAGGTACCCTCACTTGTCTTACTTGATATGTCTAAAGATGAATACAAACAAACTGTCGAGGAATTGAGTGCAGAAATGTTCAATGTTCACACTAGTTTAACTGCAGCTAATGAAGAAATTGCTAGGTTAACTAAATTGAATGAAACACTCACTTCTGAAAATGATTTACTTTTTTTGAAGACCAGTCGTTTAGAATCCTTAACACAGGAGAATGCTAAACTTAAAAATGAATTAGTCTGTGCTAAAGAAATTGAGGAGTTTCTAAGGAAAGAAATTAGTGAAAATGAATTCAAGATTAAAGCCTATAGAAACTCATCCAAACAACTTCAGGATTCTCATGAGAAACACACAGAGGATCAAAAAGTAGGGATAGGTTTTGAGTATGGTAAAAGACCTGGTAAGGAAATTGTAAGTCAGGATTGTTCAACTGATGCTACTGTCAAGCCTCATATCCTCAAGAAGATCAACAAACCTATTTTCAAACTTTCTGAACTTGAGTTTGATGAGGAAGCCATGCTCATCAAGAAACAACTTGATGATGAGGATGCAGGTATTGACAGTACAACAGTTGATGGAAAAGATGTTGTCACAATCCCCAAGACAGTAACTCTCCCAAACAATCTGACAGAATGTTCTAAAGATGTTGTCAATAATGGCAAGACAATAGCTTCCAAAGATGCTGTCAAGAGAGCCTCAAAGACAGTGACTTCCAAACCTACTGTCAAGACAAAAGGCGTGAAAGGTACTGTCAAGAAAGGCTCGACAGTAACTTCAGAACATCATGTTGACACAATTACCTACAAGTCTAGAAACAGGAATGGTAAGTTAGGAAATGGCAATGTTAATGCTCCTAGAAAACTATGCAATAATTGTGGCTCTTCACATCACTTAACTCATGTTTGTAAGAAACCAAAAGAGGTCAAGGACAATGTGACCAAGATAGATGGCAACTTACACAGGACCCCCATTATACATAGATCTATGGTAGTCTGCAATAACATTGACTGTATGCCTTGCAAAGTAACTGCCATGAGTACTTGCTTCAATTTGCCTATTTCATTTACTGAACAATGTCTCTATATGCAAACTGTTGAGACTTCTGAGTCTACTAGAAACAGTAAGAAGGCTACATCCACTAAGAAGAAGACCAAGTCTAATTCTAAAGATAAATGGGTGAAGAAAGGAGTCCAACAAAAGATTCCTAATGTGATGATTAAAGTTGAAAATGTTGATTATGCTTGTGATACTGAAGTAACCGGACCCAACAAGGATTGGGTACCATATGCCTCTTAAACACAATTTGTTTTGCAGGGTAAGAATAAAGAGCAGGTCATATGGATCATTGATAGTGGCTGCTCTAGACACATGACTGGTGATAAAGCCATGTTATCACAATTTGTATAGAAAGCTGGCACAATCATAACCTTTGGAGACAACAGCAAGGGTTACACAGTGGGATATGGTTGTTTGGAAATTGGAAATGTTGTCATTAATGATATTGCACTTGTGGATGGATTGAAGCACAACCTGCTCAGTGTCAGCCAATTCAGTGACAGGGGATTCAAGGTTGATTTTGACATGATGGTGTACAACATCTATCACAAGAAGGATGGAAGCCTCTCTTTGAAAGGGGTAAGAAAAGGAAGCTTGTTTGTTGCTGACCTGAGCTCAACAAAGAAGGACAAGATTTACTGTTTTTACAGTAAAGCTTCTATTGGTGACAGTATGCTTTGGCACAGGAAACTCTCACACCTCAACTTCAAGACAATGCATATGCTGATGAAGAAGGAACTAGTGAGAGGACTACCTCAACGGGAATTCTGTCAAGAAGGACTATGTGAGGATTGTCAAATGGGAAAATTGAAGAAAGCTGTGCATAGGTCAAAGCAAGTCAACACCAACACTGAACCACTCAAACTAATTCACATGGATCTTTTTGGACCAGTCAATGTTCCATCATTATCCAAGAAGAGATATGCATTAGTTATGGTGGATGATTATTCTAGGTATACTTGGGTGAAGTATCTAGAATCAAAAGATGAAGTTGCTCAAGTCATCATTGATCACTTAAGGGTTCTTGAAAGAGATCCAAATGCCAAAGTTCAGATGTTGAGAAGTGACAATGGGACTGAGTTCAGAAATGCCACTCTTGGTAATTTCTGTAAAGATGAAGGAATTATACAACAATTTTCTGCTGCAAGGACACCTCAGCAGAATGGAGTTGTAGAAAGGAAGAACATGACTCTCATTGAAGCTGCCAGAACTATGCTTCATGATGCAAAGTTACCTACATACTTCTGGGCAGAAGCTATCAACACGGCTTGTTATACACAGAACAGAACCTTGATCAACAAGACTCATGGGAACACTCCTTACTATCTGCTCAATGAAAAGAAACCTACTGTCAAGTATTTTCATGTGTTTGGGAGCAAATGTTTCATGATTAAAGACAACCATGAAAAGAAAGGGAAATTTGACACCAAAGCTTATGAAGGTATTTTCATGGGGTATGCTCTAGAAAGGACTGCCTACAGAGTTTATCTTTTGGAACACAGGATCATAGATGAAAGTGTGAATGTCATATTTGATGAAACCAAGTTTCCTGGATTGCATGAAGAAGGTCAAATGCAGATTCTTAGGTTTGAGAATCAAGGATACTTGGAGGAGGAAGAAATTGTTGATGAAGAATGTTGGGATTTATGGGTGATAGCATAGGAACAACTTAACTTTGTATATACTTAATTTTTAATTCAGTAGAACATACTGTCACAGCCAAAGTATGTTCTTGTAATCAGTATGCAATGTTATTTTAATTGTGTAATTTGGAAGAAGTTCACTTTCTGTGTTCAAGCCTCAAAGAACGCATATTAGATGAGAGCATGAATAAAGGTTACTGTCATAAGCATTGACAGTAAGATTACAAGAAGACAGAATGTTGCAAGTCAAGACAGCATATTCACTCTGACAGCAACATTGGCGGAAGACTACGCGACAACAACTTTAGCCCTTGACATCAAGTTTGGAAACCTCGACAGCACACTATACGGGGAACTCCTACTGTCACCAAAAGCACATTCCTGTGACAGCAAGCTTTGCGGCAAAAGTAACTGTCTCGAGAAAGATCCTTGTTCTAGGTATCTTTCTCAGTCAAACCCCGTGACAGTTTCAATGTTCAAGAAACAGGCGTGTTGCAGTATCCCTAAGTTGCACCAAGTCTGCAAGACTACGACAGAAGCTTCAAGCACTGCAAACAAAAGCGAATCAATTCAAGAGCAAGGTCAAGTCTCTATTTGCTGAATTGTTTTAGCTAGAAATAGAATGAATCTAGGTTGCTTTCTTTGTAATGTATATCTGACATTGTTAGCAATTTAGGAAAGTCACATGGGTAGACACTTTGTAAGAAGCTGCCACTTGATAATGACAGCAGCTTCACAGACCCGTGCTGATAGTGATAGGATTAGTTTTATACTTAGACTATCAATTTATTCTAGAAATGTAACGAAGACAAGCAAGTGTCTTGGAGAAGATCGAAGCTCAAGAATTCTCTCTTGAGGTTGTAGCAACACTTTGCAAAATAAATAAAACATTTATTTTGTGAATCATGTCTTCTCTATTATACTGTTTGTGAATGCATACATATTATTGATAACATTAAATCTTAGTTTTAGTTGTTGAAACTGAGATTGAATTTTATCAGTATTGCATTCATCCCCCCCCCTCTTCTGCAATACACAAGGACCAACAAAGAACCTACATTCACTCAAACTGTTGAAACTGAAAAGGATGTTGTCATTGAAGATAATGCTAATCAGACTCCAGCCGAGTCACAGACTATCTCAGGAAATGTTCAAAATGATGGTGACTCTGGAGACATTGAAGAAAATGGTGGAGACAATTGCCCTGGTGAAGAATCAGTTCCCCTAACTGAGGCTACTGTTTCAAATCAAACAAGAAGCTTGCCCAGAACCACAAGGTGGAACAAGGATCACACAGATGATCTAATTATTGGAGATCCTACTTCTGGGGTGAGGACCAGGAATAATGTTTCTGATGACAGCATGTTTTCTTGTTTTCTGTCTCAAATGGAGCCAAAAGCAATTGATGAAACATTGTTAGATTCTGATTGGGTGATTGCTATGCAAGAGGAACTTAACCAGTTTAAAAGGAACAATGTGTGGAAATTGGTTCCAAGACCTAAAGGAAAATCAGTTATTGAGACAAAGTGGGTTTTCAGAAACAAACTAGATGAAAATGGAAGTGTGAGTAGAAACAAGGCAAGGCTAGTAGCTAAAGGTTACTGTCAACAGGAAGGAATAGATTATGATGAGACATTTGCACCTGTTGCCAAACTTGAAGCTATCAGGATTTTTCTAGCCTTTGTTGCACATTGTAACTTCAAGGTGTTCCAAATGGATGTCAAAAGTGCTTTTCTAAATGGAGAGTTGGAAGAAGAAGTGTATGTTGAACAGCCACCTGGTTTTGAAGATGCTGAAATGTATAATTGTGTGTACAAGCTGTTCAAGGAACTTTATGGTTTCAAACAAGCTCCAAGAGCCTGGTATGATACCCTCTCAGCCTTTCTATTGGAAAACCAGTTTACAAGAGGTGTAGTAGATAAGACTCTATTCTACAAGCATCATGGCAAAGACATCATTCTGGTTCAAATCTATGTTGATGATATCATCTTTGGTTCATCAAATGAGAAGCTGTGTGAGAAATTTTCATCTCTAATGAGAAACAAATATGAGATGAGCATGATGGGAGAATTGTCATTCTTCCTTGGTTTACAAGTTCTTCAGAAAGATGATGGTATCTTCATTTATCAAGCAAAGTATGTCAAGGAACTTCTCAAGAAGTTCAACCTAGAAGATTCATCACCTGCCAAGACTCCCATCTCCACTTCAACTAGTTTGTATCTAGACTCTAAAGGGAAGAAAGTGGACTCTAGTGCTTACAGAGGCATGGTTGGATCTCTTCTCTACCTAACTGCTAGCAAACCTGACATAATGTTTGATACATGTCTCTGTGCAAGGTTTCAGGCTGATCCAAAGGAGTCACACTTAGTAGCTATCAAGAGAATTTTTAGATATCTAAAGGGCAGTCCTAATCTAGGCCTTTAGTATCCTAAAAATACTGGATTTGAGCTAGTGGGGTATTCTGATTCAGACTATGCTGGAACAGAAAGAGTACTACAGGAAGCTGTCAGTTTCTTGGTGGAAGATTGGTGTCCTGGTTTAGTAAGAAACAACATTCAGTTTCCACATCTACTGCAGAAGCTGAATACATTGTTGCTGGAAGTTGCTGTGCACAAATTCTGTGGATGAAGAATCAACTGTTGGATTATGGTCTAGTGTTAAATAATATTCCTATCTACTGTGACAACACTAGTGCCATAGCCATCTCAGACAATCCTGTTCAACACTCTAGAACAAAGCACATTGATATCAGACATCATTTCATAAGAAAGCATGTTGAAAGAGGAACTATGAAGTTGATCTATGTCCCTACAGAAAAGCAACTTACAGACATCTTACAAAACCACTGGATGAAGAATTTGTTGCCCAGTAAATAACAATTGTAGAAGGGGGTTGAATACAATTGTATAAGATTCTCGACTTTATATATCACAAATATGAAAGATCAATAACAATAACAATAACAGCTTTATTAACTTTGATATAAAACTGTTACAAACTCTCTTAAGAAATTCTGATGTTCTTAAGAGCTGCTAGCTTACAAAAACTCTCTCAAGAAATTCTGTTCTTAAGAGCTTCTCTCCGATTATGTTCTCTCTCGAATGAATAATTCTCTCTCTCTGATGAGTACATAAATCGAAACCAAAACTGTGTTTATATAGTGCACACAGCTTCTCTATCAATAACAAGATAAGTCCTAATCATAATAAAGATAGAAACATATCTTTAATCGATAGCTGCATTCTACAAACCAGGAACAAACTTCCATGTTTATCTAGACTCCAAATATAACTCGAAGTAGGAATCCTGATCAGCTTCAAGTCCTGATGATCAAACCTGATCATAGTCTGAGTAGGAATCCTGATGATCAATAAGATACTGACGCTTGATCAAATACTGATGACCATGCAATACTGATGACGTCAGCAATCCTGATCAGTTGAGTCTAGCTTCTGACGATCATTGAATTCTGATCTAACAATCTCCCCCAATCTCATACTTTGTGAAATAAAGTATAGATTCCAAATATTCAATGATGTCAAAAACATGTATCAAAATGTACGAGTATCTTCAGAAACAACTTATCTGTTTAAGCTTTGTGATAGAACAGATTCATCTTCAAGAAGTTGGATAATAAACTTTCTTCTTTTTCTTCAAGAATTTGAATCAGTCTTTCCTTAAGATTTCTGAGTTCTTCATCTTCCTCATTAATCTGGTAGATAGCTGCTCTGAGATTCTGTATGGAGTTTCTCTGTAGACTGTGCTCTTCAAGCAAAAGATAAGCAATTTCCTTCCCATCAGGATTGAGAGAAAGATGAGTCATGCCAAAATTTACTTCTTTAACAGCAGTACCCCTTTGCATTTCCACATCCTGACCTCTTTGATTTAAGTACATGGGAGTAAAATTACCATTGAAATTACTGTTTCCATCCAGTCTTCTTCTTATAGTTGACAAAATCATGTCACTCCATTCTTTGTACACTTGGTTCTTCCATCTTAACAGATAGTGAACATATTTCAGTTCCTGTGTAGTTTTCATCAGCAGATCTTGAATAGATAGAATCTTCACACTACCATCTTTCATGAAGTACAGAAGCTTTTCTTTCTTTTCAAAACCATCATGACAATCTATAACTATATCAACAGCTAATAAATTGTTCAGGTTTTCAGAAGTTAAAGTACCTCCAATTTCTGTCAAGGAGTAAGGATCAACATATGACATATTCAGATATTCACCATCTCTGTGTCCAATACCTCCTCTTGAATTACTTGACAATTGCTTCAGATTTGAAAACATCTTTAACCAGAGTGCTTTTGATCTAACCATCTCAGATAAATCAACAACACTTGAAGCGCTTGTAATAATTCCACCAGACTGAAAATTGATAGGTGTATCACAACTTAATGTGCTAATATGTTTCCACTTCTTGTCTTTCTCCTTTTCATGAGCGTAGCTTCTTTCAAGTAAAGATTCTTGTCTGCTTGAATTTCTCCATTGTCTTTTATTTGAAACTTTAAGCCTTTGTAGATAGAGATTAAAATCTTCATTTGTTTTCTTTGTAATATCTCTTCTTCTGGCTTCTTCTTCTTCATCTACTTCTTTGTTGTGACAATCAACAACAGTAGATAAGATTATCAAATCAACCTCTTGCAGAATTTCAGATTCGTCAGGATCTTGAATAATGTCAGGATTAGAATCTTCAATTTGATTTGTATTGCTGAGAGTTGATTTACTTGATTTTCTTTTCAATTCAGGTTCTTCTTCAACAATTCCATCATCACCAAAAGTAGATCTGTCAGGAACTACTAGAGTTTGAATAGGTTCAGGAATTTCTTCAATTCTTAACCCTCTAGACCTTGTCTGTCTAGGTACTGTTTGAGTTGAAGAACCTCTTCTACTTCTTCTAGCACCTCTCCTACCTCTGCTTCCTCTACCTCTAGCAGGAGCAGTATAGCTTTCCATTGTCTCTCTTTGTAGTCTCAAGAATTCTTCATGTGAGAGATCTGGATATTCTTCACTTGCTGTAGAGAGTGCTTTTCTTGCATATAATTGTTGAACTCTTTTATCAGTGTGATATAGAGTAACAATTCTGCCGTCTTTTGTAGAAAACTTCTGGAATAAATTTGATGCATCTTCAGGATTATCAATAATTACATCTTCATCACCTTCAGGAATTGTAGCAAGAATGTGTCCATGACCAGGTGTCAGGATTTGATCTTCCGTCAGGATCTGAGATTGCACCAATGTTCTTACTGTCTTAACTCCAGAATCAGAAACATGAGTTGACTGCGTTGTTTGACTTTGAGAAGTTTGAATTGTAGACTTCAAAACCGCAGCATCAGAGGTTTCTCCTTGTATCACTTTGTCACCACCATCATCTCCAGTATCATCATCATTATTTCTTAATACTAGATCAGGTGTACATTTTGTCTGAATAACCTTCTCCCCCTTTTTGACATCAGGATTTGACAATAATTGCAAAATTAAGGAAAGAGAGGCTTGAATTTCAGTTACCTTAGTATCCAGAGAATCAATTCTTTGAGTGATTGAGGTTTGTTCTAAAACAACAGATTTCACTAGGGATTCCACTACCCTTAGTTGGAAAGTAGTAGGCACCTTTGTAAAATTATTAAAGATATCAGTCCTCACTTTTTCAGTTGAACCCTTGATAGAATCAATCTCACTTTTCAGGCTTTTGGATAACAGAGTAGTAGCCTTCAGATGATTCTTCAAGTCTTGATTCTCTATAGACTTCACTGCATTATAGGCATGTTCAATAGCAGAAGAAAAACTGATAGATTCATCAGAATTGTGCCATGAATTGTTCCATTCATTCTGTCTAAATGCCTCTGCAGGATCAAAGGAAGGAGTAGAAAAATCTTGTCTCTGATCTTTCCCAGTGAAAGCTTTGCCAGCCATATATGTACTTGATGAACCAAAATTAGTTCCAAGACTAATCTTGAGTGCTGTAGCAAGCTGTTCCTTCTCTTTTCTATTCTCATTATCATCATCACTATCATCATCAGAACTATCATCATCAGTATCAGGAGTAATATCAGGATCAGGAATAGCAATACCTTTCAGTTTATCCTGTGGTTCTGAGATAGGATGATCCATTGGTCTTGAACGAAGTGGCTGTATCAAAATAGGTTCAGTATCAGGAGCACCACTAACGTCAGGATGAACATCGTCAGGATTTGATATGCTTGCATCAGTATTTGCTACCAATGGTTCTTGTGGAGCTTGAGGTTCAGAAGCTTCTTCAACACTTTGAGTTAAAGGTTCTTGTGTGCTTCCCTCATTGACAATGTTCGCGACCAATCTTTCAACAGAAGCTGTAGCTTTGCCTGCATCTTCACTTTGAGAAGATGGTTCTTGTGTAGCTGGAATGTTGATGTCTTCATTCTCCCTTTGAGAAAATGGTTCTTGTGTGACCATTCCACTAGCTAAGCCTTCACCCAAACTTTGATTGAGTGGTTCTTGTGTGGCAGGATCAACAGTAGCTGCTGAATTACTCTGAAATTCAGGTTCTTGTGGGCTTGATCCTTTCAGCTTCTTCTGTCTCTGATAGACTAACTCTTCTGCATTCCTCTTTTTCTTTGATGTAGGTGTAAGACCAACCAAGGAAGCAGTTGTAGAAACCTTCTCCCAAGAATGTCCTCGAATCTGAGATGGAGAGGCTGGAGAGTCTGATATAGAGACAACTTTTGTTGCTGCATCAGGAATACTAACATCAGGATTTGATGTCTGAATATCAGTATCCTTCATTTGCACTGTCAAAGGAATATGATACCTGCTCTTTGATAATTTCCTTGTCTTTTGTGGTTTTGATAAAGGTACCACAGCTTTAGTAGCAGTATCAGCAACTTCCTTATTCATCACAGAGGATATAGGTAAGTCATCCTCTGAATCACTTTCATCAATCAACCTTAACTTCCTTTTCATAGGAACATTCTTAACAACCTCATCAGCTTTCTTCACCAGGACCCCTTGTACACCCCCTTGTATCTTCTTTTTAGTGAGTGGTGTAGAGGAAAAATCCTTTGAACCTGATTGCCTTCCAGACACATCAGTTCTAGCTGATTTCTTTGATTTTACAACTAAAGTCTTTTGAGAGACAATAGAGGTGGTTGTTAACTGTTTAGACTGTTTAGGTTGCATGCTTGTGTCAGGAACAAGGTGGGTTGGTCCTTGTACCATAGCATTAGAAAGTAGTCCATAACGAGTAGGCATTTTCTGATGTAAGAAAAACCTAACCTCATCAGGAATAAAAGTATTTCCTATGAAACCATTTGCCTTATCACTGTTGACTAAGGACTTAATATTATTCTCAGTAATTCTACAGATTGGTAGAACTACATCATCCTCAAAAACAACATTAGGACATAAGTGATTAAATATCAACTGTAAAAATCTAAGAAAACAGACAGAACCCAATTTATCTGATTTCCTATCACTTAAAGCTTTTAAGATAAAAGACCCATAATTAAACACTGTAGAATGGATAAGAGAGTACCCAATTTTAAGAGATCCTGATGGAAGAGCATCAAAATTTGATGTCTTGTTCAGGAAACAGCGGCTGATTGTATCAAAGAAGAAATTCCATTCCTTCTTAAGCTTTGTCCTAAAGAGATTTCCATATCTCTTTACTTCTCCATTGTAGCCCAGTTTCTTGACAAACTCAAATAGAGCAGAGTCTGAAATCACCCTAGGAACTTTTTCACCCAGAATAGGCAAATGCAATGCCTCTTCAATAACAGCAGGGGTGACATGATGAGTTACCCCATTTGATTCGAACTGCATCAGAATGGTTCCTGTAGAACTTTGACCAAAAACAACTGTGTTCCAAACCTGCATTACAGACTTAAAAGAAACACTTGCAGGCTCTGTTAAAGCATACTTCAATGGGCTTGAAGTAAGAAAATCTTGAATTATATGGAACTCAGTAGGCAATTCTTGATGGTCTAGAATGGCTACAAAGTTATTAGTGGCAAAAGTAATATCACGAATTACTGTTTGTTTGTTCATGAAAGATGAAGACGCCATTGTAATGCTTTTGAAAACTCGAGAATTAAGATTCGAAGCAATTAGGGTATGAAAGCACAGAGAGAGATAGAAAACGAAAAACTGATGATAAGAGAGTAATTAACGATGTAGACCAATAAAAAGTATTTTGTTACAACAAAATATTACTCTCAAAGACAGGTGGCAAAATATGATTTGTGCACAAAGAATTAGTGGACAGATTACGTGTGTCATTTAAATAAATCTGCACCGCCTTTTATGTGTATGTATTGATATATCTATAATAGTGCAACACACGCGCGCATACAGTTGTCCTACTAAAACTCAACCGTCTATCAGTAGATACTGACGAAAAATTAGGCACAAATTAAGTAATGAAATACTGACATGTACATCAGGATTGACCAGTTGACTTCCTGTCAGGATTGAGTCCTATCAGGATTTGATCAAAGATACATACCTTTCTGAATAACCATCAGGATTTGACAGTTATCAGGATTTCCTCTCTGTAGCTTTTCCTCAGAAATTCTCAAAATTCATCATTCCAAGTTCATTCACCAACTTATTGAAAGTAGCTTCAGGCAGTGGCTTGGTGAATATATCAGCTAGTTGTTGATCAGTAGGAACAAAGTGAAGTTCAATTGTTCCTTCCAGAACCTGTTCTCTTATAAAGTGATATCTGATACTGATGTGTTTAGTAAGAGAATGCTGAACTGGATTTCCTGTCATTGCAATAGCACTTTGGTTATCACAATAAATAGGGATTTTTGAGTATGACAGGCCATAATCTAACAACTGATTTCTCATCCACATTATCTGAGCACAACAACTTCCTGCAGCAATGTACTCAGCTTCTGCAGTTGAAGTGGAAATAGATTTCTGCTTTTTACTGAACCATGAAACTAGTCTTCCACCCAAAAACTGACAACTTCCTGAAGTACTTTTCCTGTCTATTTTGCATCCTGCAAAATCAGCATCTGAATAACCACATAACCCAAAATCTGATTCCCTTGCATACCAAAGGCCAAGTGAAGGAGTGCCTTTGAGATATCTGAAAATTCTTTTGACTGCAATCAGATGTGGTTCTCTAGGTTTTGCTTGAAATCTTGCACATAGACAGGTTGCAAACATGATATCTGGTCTACTGGCAGTGAGATACAATAAAGAGCCAATCATTCCTCTGTAGTGAGTTACATCTACCACTTCACCTTGATCAGGATCAAGTTTGGTAGCTGTAGCTATGGGAGTTGAAGCAGGAGTACTGTCTTGCATGTTAAACCTTGTCAGTAAATTCCTTGTGTATTTAGACTGATTAATAAAAATCCCTTCATCAGTCTGTTTAACTTGAAGACCCAGAAAGTAACTCATTTCTCCCATCATGCTCATTTGATATCTTGACTGCATAAGCTTGGAAAACTTTTCACACAGCTTATTGTTTGTTGACCCAAAAATGATATCATCAACATAAATCTGAACTAACAGCAACTCCTTACCATGATTCAAATAAAATAGAGTTTTATCAATTGCACCTCTTTTGAATCCACTTTCCAGTAAGAATTGAGCTAAGGTTTCATACCATGCTCTTGGAGCTTGCTTTAGTCCATAAAGTGCCTTATCCAGTCTGTAGACATAATCTGGATATTTAGGATCAATGAAACCAGGAGGTTGTTCAACATAAACTTCTTCCTCCAGTTCACCATTTAAGAAAGCACTTTTAACATCCATCTGGAAAACCTTGAATTTCTTATGTGCTGCATAAGCAAGAAATATCCTGATGGCTTCTAGTCTTGCAACAGGAGCAAAAGTTTCATCATAGCCAATTCCCTCTTGTTGGGAATACCCCTTTGCAACTAGTCTAGCTTTATTTCTGATAATGACTCCATCAGAATCAGTCTTGTTCTTGAAAATCCACTTTGTACCAACAATTGATCTATTCTTTGGTCTTGGTACCAGTTTCCAGACTTCATTCCTTTCAAATTCATTCAGTTCTTCTTGCATTGCAGTAACCCAATCAGCATCTTTAAGTGCATCTTCAACTTTCTTAGGCTCCTCCTTGGATAGAAAGTTATTATATAAACATTCATTCTGAGTTGCACTTCTTGTTTGAACACCTGCATCAGGATCTCCAATTATCAAATCAGGAGAATGATCTTTTGTCCATTTCCTTGCTGGTGTCAAATTGTTTCTTGAAGTAGATGCTCCCCCTGGATTGGTGTTATCTTGATTGAAATAATTTGATTGATTTGAAGCTATCCCTGAATTATTGATATGCCCTCCTGATGTGTTATCAGGATCTTCACTTGAATCAGTATCTGAAGAATTCTGTCCTGATGATTGAGTTGACTCTGAACTTGTAGTTGAATGCCGTTGCTCCCCCTCAACATTAGCACTACTAGTTGTATCACTGTTGTTTGCATCATCAGTATTAGCACCATCAGTACCTGGTGAGTCATCAGGATTTGGTGACCCGTCAGTACTGGATGTATGGACAGCTTCTGATTCACTTTCTTCAGATTCCTTGGAAGCTTCATTTTCAAATAACAATCTATCATGTGAGTCTTCAATGATTCCAGTTATCTTCTTATCATCAAAAGATACATGAATTGACTCCATGACAGTTCTTGTTCTCAAATTAAAAACTCTGAAGGCTCTTGATGTAGGATAACCTATGAATATTCCTTCATCAGCCTTTGTTTCAAATTTCCCTAGCTGTTCAGGATGAGTTCTGAGAACAAAACATTTACAGCCAAACACATGCAGATGCTTCAGACTTGGCTTCTTCTCTTTGAGAGACTGATAAGGAGTGACACCATGCCTGTTTATCAATGTAAGATTTTGTGTATAGCATGCTGTGTTGACTGCTTCTGCCCAGAAATATGTAGGTAATTTAGCTTCTTCCAACATAGTTCTGCCAGCTTCAATAAGAGTTCTATTCTTCCTTTCTACTACTCCATTTTGCTGAGGTGTGCCAGGAGCAGAGAATTGTTGAATGATTCCTTTGTATTTGCAGAACTCTTCCATCTTTGAATTCTTAAATTCAGTACCATTATCACTTCTCAGAATCTTGACTTTGTACTTTGTGGTTGTCTCAATCATCCTCACATGATCCAACAGAACTTCAGGAGTTTCATCTTTTCTGTGCAGAAAATACACCCAGGTGAATCTAGAATATTCATCAACAATTACAAGAGTGTACCTTTTCTTACTCATGGACATGATGTTGACTGGACCAAACAGATCAAGATGTAGCATGTGATATGGTTCTTCAATAGAGGATTCTGATTTACTCTGGAATGATGTCCTTCTTTGTTTTGCTTTTTGGCATGCATCACAGAGTCCATCAGGTGTATATAAGACATTAGGTAATCCTCTTACTAACTCTTTCTTAACCAACTCATTGATGTTGCTGAAGTTGAGATGAGAAAGCTTCTTGTGCCAATTCCAACTTTCATCTACTGAAGCTTTACTGATGAAACATGTAGGGGAGCCATCAGTATCTGAGAGAATGTTGGCTTCATATATGTTACCATGCCTGTAGCCAGTTAGTGCTATCTTCCCTGTTGCTTTACTGACTACTTCACAATGTGTGGAATAGAAATTGACATGATAACCTCTGTCAGTGATTTGACTAATACTCAACAAGTTGTGTTTTAGTCCCTTCACTAGAGCTACTTTTTCAATGATGACATTTCCAATGATTATATTGCCATATCCCAAGGTTTTTCCAATGTTGCCATCTCCATAAGACACAGTTGGGCCAGCTTTTTCCTCATATTCTGATAACAGGGCTTTGTTTCCAGTCATGTGCACAGAACATCCACTATCCATGACTAACACATTTTTCTTTTTACCCTGCATCAGAATAGTAAAACACTAGTCAGAATGTTTAGGAACCCACACTTGTTGGATTCCTTGTTCATGCATTTTATTAAATTTAACAGCAGAAGACTTTTTGACTTTAGCAGTCCTGACAGGATTTACTCCATCAGGATTTGCTTTGTCAGTATCAGTATTAACAAAAGCATGCTTCATTATGACATTTTCAGTTCTATCAGACTTTGTACTACTTTCAAACTTAGGCAATGGATCATAAAAATTATAGTACAAATCATGATACTCTTTACATGTATAAATAGAATGCCATAGACTACCACAATGAAAACAGGACTTCTGCGGTTTATAGAGTACTGATCTATTCCTAACATCAGACTTAGGAATATCAGTAATCTTCTTCTTACTCTTCTTACAATCAATAGCAAGATGATTAGAGTTACCACAGTTAAAACAACACTTTCTAGGTGCATTTGGGATATATTTATAACCATTCTCTTTATTGATCCCAACTTTACCATTCCTGTTTCTCTTAACAGTAGCTTCCTTTTTCTTATCTGTAACCTCACAGATTTTATCTTTAAGCTGTTTCTGAGACAATAGACCTACATTCTTAGTGACTTTGTTCATGACAGGTTTAGACTTCATAATTTTAATTCCTTGAGTAGAAGAAGATCCCTTTTCAAAAGTAGAATTGGAATCCTTACCAAAAACAAAATTAACAGGAGTAATCTTAGATTTGGTTGAGTCTATAACATGTCTATAGGTCTTTGGACTGACTGTCTCATTAATGACAATTTTCTCTGCTAATTTCTTATCTTCATCTGACTTATATCCTAGACACTCTTTCCAATTCTTAGAGGTATTAATCTCATGAAATTTCCTACCAGAGTCTGTCCAGGTTCTGATTTTCTCATTAGCATATTCAAGTTCTTTTTCAAGGGAAGTACATTTAGATGTCATCTCTAAGTGCATGTGTTTAGCATTATCACATTCTTTTTATACTTCTTGCATACGAGAAAATTCAGCTTCTAATATCTCATTCCTCTTTCTAAGGTCAGACATCTCAGATAAGATTCTAGTATTCTCAGCAGTTTGACTTCTAAAGCTAATATGTAATGACTTTAGAAAACGTCTTAACTCAGAAGCATTATCAGTATCAAAATCAAAGATAGTATTTAGTACCTTATCATCAGGAGCAGCAGTTACATCAGCATTGGCCATTAACGCATAGTTGACTACCTCAGTATCAGATTCTGAGGAAGAGTCCATCCAATCCTTGCTTGATGTGATGAGTGCCTTTGTCTTGTTGCATTCAGAAGCAAAGTGACCCATACCATTACACTTGTAGCATCTAACCTTTGACTTGTCAAATTTGCTACCCTTGCTGTCCTTTTTGATATACTTGTCTTTGTCTGCTTTGAAGGTCTTTTTCTGAAAGTTGCCTTGTCTTCTATTCTTCCTGAACTTCATCCTTCTGAAGTTTCTGACAATCATAGCAACCATCTCTTCCATGTCTGAATCAGAAGATTCATCACCAGTATTGGCATCAGGATTGCCATCAGTATCTGATGAAGAGTCGTCAGGATCTGACTCAGCTACTCTTGATTTATTTCTAGAGACCTCCATAGCTTTTCCTTTTGATTTAGCTTCTACATTCAAAGCAATTGACTTTGCCTTGCTGCTTTTCTTGTTCTTCCTCTGTTGAACTTCAAGATCATGAGTTCTTAGCATCCCATAGATCTCATCAAGAGACACAATGTTCAGATCATACTGGTGTCTAATGATTGAGGTCTGAGTATCCCATTCTTCAGGTAAAGCTCTAAGAAATTTGGTGTTTGAATCTTCAGTTTCATATACTTTGTCAACTAAGGATAAGCTGTTCAATAGTGTCAGGAATCTATCATATAGATCAGTCAGGCTCTCTTCAGGTCTTGCATCGAATTGCTCATATTCTTGAATCAATAGAGCCCTTCTGTTTTTCTTAACAGATGCAGATCCCTGGCACTGAGTTTCCAAAGTATCCCAGATTTCTTTTGAAGACTTGCATGCAATCACTCTGTTTGACATGACAGCATCAAGGCTATTATGCAAGATATTCTTTATCTTTGGTTCCCTCAGTACATGAGCTTTTTCTTCTGGAGTCCATTCAGCTTTAGCTTTGACCACATAATGTTCTGGTACTGTATCTGTTCGTTCTACGAACTTTGTTGGTATATATGGTCCATCACGAATCCTGTCCAAGTAGTCAGGATCCATAGCCTCCAGGTACATCAACATCTTTACCCTCCATGTAGGATATTCTGATATCTTCAAGATGGGAATCTTCATGCTTTCATACTTGGTTGTCGACATCTTTAGATCGTATCTGATTCAGAATTAAATCAGTTTGCTCTGATACCAATTGTTGCCCAGTAAATAACAATTGTAGAAGGGGGTTGAATACAATTGTATAAGATTCTCGACTTTATATATCACAAATATGAAAGATCAATAACAA
This sequence comes from Heracleum sosnowskyi, assembly GCA_030848705.1. NCBI lineage: Eukaryota > Viridiplantae > Streptophyta > Magnoliopsida > Apiales > Apiaceae > Heracleum > Heracleum sosnowskyi. The sequence continues at coordinate 10,230,394 of CM061238.1, forward strand.
TAACAATAACAGCTTTATTAACTTTGATATAAAACTGTTACAAACTCTCTTAAGAAATTCTGATGTTCTTAAGAGCTGCTAGCTTACAAAAACTCTCTCAAGAAATTCTGTTCTTAAGAGCTTCTCTCCGATTATGTTCTCTCTCGAATGAATAATTCTCTCTCTCTGATGAGTACATAAATCGAAACCAAAACTGTGTTTATATAGTGCACACAGCTTCTCTATCAATAACAAGATAAGTCCTAATCATAATAAAGATAGAAACATATCTTTAATCGATAGCTGCATTCTACAAACCAGGAACAAACTTCCATGTTTATCTAGACTCCAAATATAACTCGAAGTAGGAATCCTGATCAGCTTCAAGTCCTGATGATCAAACCTGATCATAGTCTGAGTAGGAATCCTGATGATCAATAAGATACTGACGCTTGATCAAATACTGATGACCATGCAATACTGATGACGTCAGCAATCCTGATCAGTTGAGTCTAGCTTCTGACGATCATTGAATTCTGATCTAACAGAATTCTATCAGAAATTTGGGGAATGGTCACTGTTTGATGATGCTGACATTGCTCATTTACTTGAATATTCTGATGAAGAAATAGTTGAGTATGAAGATGATCTTCCTGAAGAAGAGGTGCAAACCCAACCAAGTCAAGAAGATTCCTCAAAGCCTACAAGAAGAGAAACCACTGAAGATATGGAAGATGCATTCTTGAATAAAAGCAGAGAAACCAATAAAGTGGAAAGTGAAGGACCCAATTACCAATCTTGTATGCTTGAGAATCCTCTGAGAATCAAGTTCATATGGGAAGAGATTCCAGTGAGAAGCTTTCATAAACTCGAAACCAGTGCCCTGAAAGACTTACTCTACCTGGTGATTGGATCAATTCATCCATTGGAACAACAATACTCTTCTGAGATTGAGGGCATTCTTCAAAGAAGATAGGGTGAAGACTCAAAGCTGGATAGGTCAAGGAGAAAAACCCTACATGCATATCCTGGAAGTAGATTCAAAGTTTTTAAAGGCACACTGAAGTTCAGAACTCATGCTTTTGGTAAAGACTTATGGATGGATCTTCAGGATGCTAGAGTATGCCTCTCCAAGACAATCCAAAAGCACCTTGATGAGATTGAAGATGAGGCTATCACTCCTGATGAAAAAGCACGGGTGGAAGAAGTCAGAGAAGTTCTTAAGGAAGCTCTCAACAGAGAGGATGAAGCAAGACAGAAAAGGAATTCTGAAGCTAAGTAAAAATCCTTTGTCAATTCTGATCTTGTTAGTTAAGTTGTCAGCATGTATTAATTGTAAATTTGTTGTTATTGCCCATAAGAACAAATTGGGGGAGATTGTTAGGATTTATGGATGATAGCTATGAGACAACTTAACTAGATATCTTAACTACTTAATTTTATTAATTATGAACATACTGTCACGGCCGGAGTATGTCTTTGTAACTGTTTTTGTTTATTGCAAATAAGATTCTAGTACATCTTGGTAGAAGTTCATTTATTTGTTCAAGCCTCAAGAAGTACTCAAGATGGACAGCAAGAATAAATATTACTGTCACAGCATTGACAGTAAGGTTACAAGGCGACAGCATGTTGCAAGTCACGACAGTACATTCACTCTGACAACAACATTGGTGGAAGCCCTCAGACAGCAACTTTACTGTAACCTGACAGCAAGCTTGGAAATCCTGACAGCACCTTTTGCGGAGATTTCTTACTGTCACCAAAAGCACATTATTGTGACAACAAGCTTAGCCATCAGGATACTGTCATGAAGGGATAACATTTGTATTGGGGAACAACCCAGTCAAACTTGTGACAGTTTGGATGTTCAAGAAACAGGCGTGTTGTAGCATCCCAACACTGCAACAGGTCTGCAAGACTACGACCGAAGCTTGAGAGATCACATGACAAAGCTCACCAATTCCAGAGTATGACAAATCTACATCTACTGAATTGTGTTAGCTGAATATAGAATGTTTCTAGATTGCTTTGTTCTGTATTGATAAGTTGTTTGTATATCAATTTAGGAAAGAATCACGGGTAGGCAATTTATAAGAAGTTGCCATATGAAAATGACAGTAGCTTCACAAGACCCGTGTTGATAGTGATAGGATCAGTCTACTTAGACTATCTCTCAATCCATTCTTTGTAATCACTCGAGAAACTGAAGCTCAAGAAAACAAACATTTTCTTGAGGTTGTAGCAACCCATTGCAAAATAAATAAAACATTTATTTTGTGAGAATTAATTGTGTGTCTACTTGTGTTTCCAATTCCATAAACTGATAAACGTTAATCTTAGTTTTTGTTGTTGAAACGTAGATTGAGATTTATCAGTATTGCATTCAACCCCCCCCCCCCCCCCCCCCTTCTGCAATAGTCAAGGACCAACATAATGAATTTCAAGGCGAATCATCAAGATCAAATCTTCCAAGACAGATTGTGTGGAATAGAACTCATCCTTTTGAGTTGATCATTGGTGATCCAGGTGTTGGAGTTAGAACTAGAAGTGCTACTCAGAATGAATGTCACTATTCAGGGTTTCTATCTGAGATGGAGCCAAAGAAGACTGAGGAAGCACTGACTGATCCTGATTGGGTGATTGCTATGCAAGATGAACTCAATCAATTTGAACAACAGCAAGTCTGGAAGCTGGTACCCAGACCAAAGAACATGATAGTTGGTACTAGATGGGTATACAGAAACAAGCTAGATGAGGATGGCATTGTTACAAGGAACAAAGCAAGACTGGTTGCTCAAGGGTATTCACAAGCTGAAGGCATTGATTATGATGAAACCTATGCACCAGTGGCTAGGCTTGAGGCTATCAGGATGTTCTTAGCATTTGCAGCTTACTCCAATTTTAAAGTCTATCAAATGGATGTTAAGAGTGCATTCCTGAATGGTGAGCTGGATGAAGAAGTGTATGTGGAACATCCCCTTGCTTTAAAAATCAGGAGTTGCTGGACTTTGTGTACTTTCTCTTCAAGGCTATCTATGGTCTCAAACAAGCCCCAAGAAAATGGTATGACACTCTCTCTGGTTTTCTTATAGAAAATGGTTTTGTTAGAGGTATCATAGACAAAACTCTTTTTTCTAAGAAACACAAAAATGATATGATATTAGTCCAAGTCTATGTGGATGACATCATATTTGGGTCTACTAATGATGATCTCTGTAAGAGATTTGCTAAGCTAATGCAGAGTAAGTTTGAAATGAGTATGATGGGTGAGCTGAAGTTCTTTCTTGGATTACAAGTAAGTCAAAGGTCAAATGGTATATTTATTTGTCAATCCAAGTATCTCAAAGAACTTGTCAAGAAGTATCACATGGAGGATTCAGCATCAGCAAGGACTCCATCTTCAACAACTGTCAAACTTGGAGCTTGTGATGATTCTATCAAGGTAGATGTTACAAGCTACAGAGGTATGATTGGCTCCTTACTCTATCTTACTGCAAGTAGACCAGATATTATGCATGTTACATTCTTGTGTGCAAGGTTCCAAGCGGACCCTAGAGATTTACATCTCGTTGCTGTTAAAAGAATCTTGAGATATCTTAAGGGTACACCTAATTTAGGTATCTGGTACCCTAAAGATTCTGGTTTTAATCTTGTTGGATATACATATTCTGATTATGCAGGTAGTGTTGTGGATAGAAAGAGTACATCTAGGAGTTGTCAATTCCTAGGAGGTAGATTGATTTCCTGGTATAGCAAGAAACAACAAACAGTTTCCAATTCAACATCAGAAGCTGAATATATTGCTGCTGAAAGCTGCTGTAAGCTGTTGTGCTCAGATCTTATGGATAAGGAATCAATTGAAGGACTATGACTTTGTATTAGACAAAATTCCAATTTTATGTGACAATACAAGTGCCCTAGCAATCTCCAACAACCTTGTTCAGCACTTGAGAACGAAGCACATTGATATCAGGTATCATTTTATAAGAGAGCATGTGAAAGGCATATGTTTAGGCCTATTAATATTCCGAGGAAACAACTTAATTTAAACAAGTATGTAACAAGTAAATAATAAGTTAAATATGTCACAGGAATCTCAGAGAGTTTAATCTGTCAAGAGAATGAAGAACCAAAGTCATCTACAGACTTGAAGTTATTCTACATTGAAAGAAGTTCAATTTATTGTTCAAGCCTTAGTGAAGTATTCAAGTAAGTGGATTTACTACAGTGACAGAGATTTCCAGTTAGTGACGGAAGAAGTACAGGATACAGAGTTTAGTCAAAGCTAAAGAAAAGAAGCCACAGCTTTAAATGTTTTAAAGATGAAGAATTATCAATGAAGTCAGTTATTCATGAAACCAGACAGTGCATTGAATGATGACATCATTCAGTGGAATTCAATCATCTATATTCAGTGGTTTCAGAAGATAGAGTATTGCAAGGATTTTAATTTATCTTCTTTAATTTATTAATTAAATTTAATTAATAAATTAATTCTATCAGAATTAATTAATTTATTAAATTAGTTATGTTAGTAGTTTAAATTATTTATTAAATTAATTCTATAAAAGAATTAATTTAATCTAGAATTTAATCTATCTAATTAAATTAAAAGGATTTTCTTTTAAAATCTCGGTATGACCTGTTTAGTAAACTCGGTATGACCTAGTGTTTTAACACCTTAGGTTCTACCGAGTTATATTCAGGTCATATCATTCAATTTGTGTCAGGTCATACAAGTTAATTTCCTAGGTTCTACCAGTAGTGGTTAGAATAACCCTAGGTCATACCGGACACTTTTGTCAGGTCATATTGATCATTCAAGGTTCTACCGAGCTTGTTTTGCAGGTCATACAAGTGTATGATTTGTTTTATTAAACAGGTCATACAAGGCTTATTCAATTGGTATTAACTTCTTGGCAGAACAGACAGACAATGCAGTTGAACGAAAAAAAAAGACATTGAAGCAATTTACTCTCAAGAACACAGAAGCCATTAATATCATTTCTTCTCAAGCAATTAATTCTAGTTTGTATTGTTAAATCCAAACCACTAGAAGTTGATTACTTGTATTGCTTTGATCATCTAGCGGATTTTTATCCCTAGAATTTATCTTGAACTTGCTTTTAGCATTCGATCTTTTTATTACAAATATTAGAAAAGTTCATGTCGAATTTATTCTAAATTTGTATTAATTAGTTTGAGATAAATACTTTGTAATCCATATTGTATTTGCAACACCCTTCAAGTTTAATATATGTTATATTTAACTTGAATCTTGTTCCATTTATATTCCGCATTAATTTGTTCTAAATTGTTAAATTATTCAAGAACAAATTTCGATAAAACGGTATAGTTTGTATTCAACCCCCCTTCTACAAACTTATCAGGACCTAACAATTGGCATCAGAGCCTTTTGATTGATATACAAATCAAAGATCCAATTGTTTTGAGATTTTTCTTTTAAACTCTGATTTTTTATCTTATTCCTAAAAATCTCAAAAGATGTCTACTACACAAAAAGTTGGTACGGTCAAAATCCCAATGTTCAGCAAGGAGCATTATTCTATGTGGAAGAAGAAAATGCTCCTATTTCTTAAGGTTGCAAATCCTAAATACATTGATGTGCTGAAGAAAGGTCCCAGACTTCCTATGATTATTGAGGAAGAATTAAAAGAGGATAACATTGTTACTAGGCCTGCTAGTATGTACCCTAAAGATCCCAAGGATTACACTCCTGATGAGAAAGAGGATGTTACCTTGGATTCCTGTCTTCAGTTGATCCTTATTGAGAGTCTTGATCCTATCATGCATAATCATGTCCTAAATTGTGAAACTGCCAAACACATTTGGGGAACCATAGAGATAATCAATGAGGGGACAGAGGAAGTTAGGGAGAATATGCTGGAAATTCTCACTTCACAATATGAGCATTTCAGATCAAACCCTGGTGAAGGTATCTCTCAGGTTTTTGAGAGATACAACAAATTAATCAATGATCTGAATCTCAATGGGAAGCACTACACTAACAAGGAGATTAACAAGAAGTTCCTTCTTACCCTACCACCTCATTTGGAGCACAAAATATCTGCCATTAGAGAAGCAAGAGATATGAATGAGATTGCTTTGGAGAGATTGTATGGTGTGCTGAAGACCTATGAGCTGGAGCAGATTCAACAAAGGGAGCTGTATGGAACAGGGAAGATTGTTGGTACCTCTACTGCATTGGCTGCTGAAGTCCCACAGAGACTGGAAGTGAAGGCTGTTCAACCTTCCAGTTCTAACATGAATGTTATTGATGCTGAATATGGATTAACATCCATTGATCAATCTGGTGGTGACTTCTACTCTTTAGAAGAACTTGATCAGCTAGAGGATAGTGATTTGGCTTTGATAGTCAGAAAGTTTGGGAAGTTTAGATTCAAGAGGAATCCCAATCTTAAGTTCAGACCCAGATTTCAGAGAGGTGGATCTTCATCTTCAAGTGGCACAAGGGGTGGCTACAAAACTGGAACTGTGGAAAGGAGCACAATAAGATGCTACAATTGCAATGAGTTGGGTCACTTTGCTACTGAGTGCAGAAAGCCAAAGAAAGTGACCAGAAACACATTTGATTCTAGCAAGAAAAACAAGATTGGGAAAGCCTATGTTGTTGAGGGAAAGAGTTGGGATGACACTGAGAGTGATGAAGAAGCAGGTGAGATTGGGAACCTTGCTTTAATGGCTAAAGAGGAAAGCACTTCATCCAGATACATGTCAGAGGTAACCTTTACTGACTCTGAAATGATTCATCATCTTGGTGGCACCATAAGTTGTGCACGCACTGAAAATGATAGAATAAATCTTTTAAACACAAATCTTGAAAAGGAAATAAAAGATTTAAAACTAGTGCATGTCAATCAAGATGAACTTACTAATAAAGTAGCAGTTCTTGAGAAAAAGGGTTAAATTGTATCAACAACTGGAAACCATTCTCAAATATCAGATTAGTGAGCTTAAGACCAAAGCTAATGCTTATTTCAGTTCTTGTAAGACTGCTAAAGAAATTCTCAATAAGCAAGCTGTTGGTAATCATGTCAGTATAGGGTATGATTATAATGAGGCTATTGGACTGCTGGAATTAATTCCCCTTGTTGATTCAAATCTGAAGGAAAGGTTGTTCCATATATACTTAAGGGTATTGAAACACCCTTCTGTAAGGAGTCTGAGGCAGAGCCTATGAATGAATACTCTATCATTATTGCTGAGGAGATTCATGAAGAAGATGTTGCTTTGGAAGCTGAACAGTCCAAAAAGTGTATATCTGATATTCCAGTCAAAGTTGCTTCAACTAAAAAGACTAAATCAGATATCCATAAATTGGATCAAAACAACTGTAGAACTAACATGCCTGCTGTTAATTCTTCTCATAAAGCATGTGGTGTGATTAATTGCATGTCTTGTGCTTTCAATGTTATGTATGCTTATTTTAATAGTAAGCATGTATCTAGTGATAAGACTGTTCCACGTCAACATGTTAATAATAAGAAGCATGTTAAAGCAAAGACTACTAGTCCTCCTCAGACTAGAGTGGATTCATTTATCCCTAAGCCTACTCAGAAATGTGTTAAGGCTGGCTATAAATGGAAACGCTCTTATGTGAAAGAGGTTGAAGTAGTTTTGGCTAAAAATGTTGTTTTGCCTGACAAAGGCCAGTTCTTTAAGTGTGCCGGACCCAATCAATTTTGGGCTCCGAAGAAGGTCTAATCAATCTGATATTGCAGGGAGTTAAACAGGTAAACCGTGTTATATGGATTCTTGACGGTGGCTGTTCAAAGCATATGACCGGAGATAGAGCCCTGCTATCAGATGTGGTTGAGAAAGCTGGCCCAGTAGTTACCTTTGGAGATAACAGCAAGGGTATTACGAAAGGATATGGCTGTTTGAAGTACGGAAATGTTATCATTGAAGATGTTTCTTTTGTGGAAGGTCTGACGTTCAATCTTCTCAGCATCAGTCAGTTCTGTGACAGAGGATATGCTGTTTCCTTTGAAAGAGAGAAGTGTCAGATTATTCACAAGAAGAATGGAAAGCCTGCTCTTCAAGGAGTAAGGAAAGGTGACCTGTTCATAGCTGATCTGAACTCTGGATTCAAAGATGAAGTTAATTGTTTTTATGCTAAAGCTTCATCAGATGATAGTTGGCTATGGCACAAGAAGATGTCTCACCTTAACTTCAAAACCATGAACTCTTTAGTCAAGAGGGAATTGGTTAGAGGTTTGCCTCAGATGGAATTTACACAGGAAGGACTGTGTGAGGCTTGTCAGAAAGGAAAGTCAAAGAAAGCTTCTCACAAGGGCACTGACACATCATCAATAACTGAACCTCTTCAGCTACTGCACATGGATTTGTTTGGTCCAGTTAATGTGATGTCCATGTCAAAGAAGTAATATGCACTTGTGATTGTTGATGATTTTTCAAAATATACATGGGTTTTATTCCTACATTCCAAGGATGAGACCCCATTTCTGGTGATTGGCCACATAAAGTTGATTGAGCTGGATTCTAGATTCCCTGTCAGAGCCATAAGGTCAGATAATGGTACTGAATTCAAGAATGCCATTCTAAATGACTTTTGTGCTGATAAAGGAATAACAAGACAGTATTCTGCCCCTAGAACTCCTCAACAAAATGGAGTAGTGGAAAGAAAGAATCGTACATTGATTGAAGCAGCTAGGACTATGCTAAGTGAGTCCAAACTTCCAACGTACTTTTGGGCTGAAGCAGCGAATACAGCTTGTTATACTCAGAATCAAACTTTAATCAACAAGGACTTAATGAAGACTCCGTATGAGATCATCAACAACAAGAAACCAACTGTCAAATACTTTCATGTATTTGGAGCAAAATGCTTTGTGCTTATAGATGACAATGTGAAACGTGGCAAGTTTGATGCAAAGGCACAAGAAGCAATTTTTGTTGGTTATTCCAGAAGATCTTACAGGGTCTACTTGGTTGGCAGTCACACAGTAAAGGAAAGTGTCAATGTTACTTTTGATGACACTAAGTTCCCTAATATCCAAAAAGAAGACTCATCTGAAAAGCTGAAGTTTGATAACTTGCCAGACTCAGAATCAGATGATGAAGCCCCACCTGAAGTTATTGCTGGTGATGATAATAACAATGATGATAATGATCATGGTGATGGTGGTGGAAACACTGGTAACAATGGAGATACCACCAACACTGGAGAAGAATCATCAAGGCAATCAAGCAACAACTCAGGGGGAGCAAATGAAGGATCAACTAGTCACTCACAACATCAAAGTGAATTTCAAGGTGAATCATCAAGATCAAATCTTCCAAGACAGACTATTTGGAATAAAGCTCATCCTTTTGAGCTGATCATTGGTGATCCAGAGGTTGGAGTTAAAACTAGAAGTGCTTCTCATAATGAATGTCTTTTCTCAGCTTTTCTATCTAAAATGGAGCCAAAGAAAACTGAGGAAGCACTGACTGATCCAGATTGGGTGATTGCTATGCAAGATGAACTCAATCAATTTGAACAACAGCAAGTCTGGAAGCTGGTACCCAGGCCAAAGAACAAGAAAGTAGTTGGTACAAGATGGGTATACAGGAACAAGCTAGATGAGGATGGCATTGTAACAAGAAACAAGGCAAGACTGGTTGCACAAGGGTATTCACAAGCTGAAGGCATTGATTATGATGAAACCTATGCACCAGTGGCTAGACTTGAGGCCATCAGGATGTTCTTAGCATTTGCTGCTTACTCCAATTTTAAAGTCTATCAAATGGATGTTAAGAGTGCATTCCTGAATGGTGAACTTGATGAAGAAGTGTATGTGGAACAGCCCCCTGGCTTTGAAAATCAGGAGCTGCTGGACTTTGTGTACTTTCTCTTCAAGGCTATCTATGGTCTCAAACAAGCCCCTAGAAAATGGTATGACACTCTCTCTGGTTTTCTTTTAGAAAATGGTTTTGTTAGAGGTATCATAGACAAAACTCTTTTTTCAAAGAAACACAAAAGTGATATGATATTAGTCCAAGTCTATGTGGATGACATCATATTTGGGTCTACTAATGATAATCTCTGTAAGAGATTTGCTGAGCTAATGCAGAGTAAGTTTGAAATGAGTATGATGGGTGAGCTGAAGTTCTTTCTTGGATTACAAGTAAGTCAAAGGTCAAATGGTATATTTATTTGTCAATCCAAGTATCTCAAAGAACTCCTCAAGAAGTATCACATGGAGGATTCAGCATCAGCAAGGACTCCATCTTCAACAGCCATCAAACTTGGAGCTTCTGACAAATCTATCAAGGTAGATGTTACAAGCTACAGAGGTATAATTGGCTCCTTACTCTATCTTACTGCTAGTAGACCATATATTATGTATGCTACATGCTTGTGTGCAAGGTTCCAAGCGGACCCTAGAGATGTACATCTCATTGCTGTGAAAAGAATCTTGAGATATCTTAAGGGTACACCTAATCTAGGTATTTGGTACCCTAAAGATTCTGATTTTAATCTTGTTGGATATACAGATTCTGATTATGCAGGTAGTGTTGTGGATAGAAAGAGTACCTCTGGGAGTTGTCAATTCCTAGGAGGTAGGTTGATTTCCTGGTATAGCAAGAAACAGCAAACAGTTTCCAATTCAACAGCAGAAGCTGAATATATTGTTGCTGGAAGCTGTTGTGCTCAGATCTTATGGATAAGGAATCAATTAAAGGACTATGGCTTTGCATTAGACAAAATTCCCATATTTTGTGATAATACAAGTGCCATAGCAATCTCCAACAACCCTGTGCAGCACTCGAGAACGAAGCACATTGATATCAGGTATCATTTTATCAGAGAGCATGTCATGAATGGAACTGTGGAGTTACATTTTGTACCCACAGAAGAACAAACTGCAGATATATTCACTAAATCTGTTGACGAATCCATATTTATCAAGTTAGTTGGTAAATTGGGTATGTTAAACAGTCTTAGTGATTAACAATATCTCTATCATGTTTGTTCTTTCAATAATTTCATTTTCTCTTGTCATTTAAATGATATTCACTGCTAATTCTCATTTAATTTAATTTTACATGCTTGTGTATTTAAATAGCTCTGAATATGTTATTTTCTTTAAAAATATTTTTCTCATTTTTTTGTGGAGAAATGTATTTTTATTGAAAATATATTTATTTAGAATTATTTAGATATTTTTTATTATAAATATTGTTGTTCAGATTATTCTGCAGGTTTATAGTAGTTTTTTGTTCGTGTATATTTTTATGCAGAAGGTTTCAGGTATTTTAGAGTGTAATGTAAATAGTTTTTTTTTATGTTTGTAGCAACAGGTTATGCACTTTCGTTTTCTGTTGATATTTTCCTATTAATATAAACTCGGTATGACCTATTGTCAGGTCATATAGGATTTCGGTATGACCTATTCTAAGGTCATATTGGATTTTATTTTTGTTTTTTTTGTTTATTCAGTTTTCTCGGTATGACCTGAAGAAAGCTCGGTATGACCTGGTACAAAAACTCGGTATGACCTGCCTTTAGGTCATACCGAGCTCAGCAGAACCCTCCTCTATAAATACCAGGTCATCTAAGGTTCTTTTGCTTTCATTCCTTTCTAACTCAAGTTTTTACTTAGTTAACTTTGCTCTAGTTTGTGTTTTATTCCTAGAACAACGAACTATTACAAATTTTTCTTGTGAATTACTTGGGATTTTATTTCTTTTCTGATTACTATTATTATTAATTGCTGTTTTATTCTAGTAATATTTTTATTTTATTATTAATTTTCAATGGCTGCTGAGTTTGTTGTTGAACGTTTTAATAATTACGTTGGCTATTTTGATCCCCTTAAGTGTTCTGTTGAACGTTTTAGGCCGTGGATTCTTTTTTTAAATCAACAATCAATTGTTAGCTATGCTATCACAACTTCTATTGATTTAAAGCTTGAACCCCTTCGTCTATTATGTTTAACTGCTGTTGTTGCTGACGATATGCAATCTTTCACATTCACTATTTCTGATCGTCAGTACACAGTAACTAAGGAGATCTTTTGTCAAGTGCTTCATTTTCCACTTGATAATTTTGTTGCATTCCCTACTGATGACGAGTTAGTTCAATTTTTCTCTAGTATTGGTTACCCAGGAAATATTGTTCTTCCTCGTCTGAATAAGGGTAATCTAGCATGTGAGTGGGATTTGTTCTTTGACCGTCTAGCCAAAGTTTTTAGTAATTGTACCAAAAACAACTTTCCAGTCATCACTTCTGTTTTACAAAACATTGTCTATGCTGCTGTTTTCAACCTGAGATTGGATATAGGAACTCTTGTGTGGGATCTCTTGATAAGGAGAATTTTCAATTACACTAGAGATATTGAGAATGGAAAGAGAGTTAGATGCTTTTATTCCCGTTTCCTTTCTCTAGTGTTGAATCATGTTCTTTCTGATGAACATAAAACACTTTTTCAAAACACTCCTATTCAAGTCCCCGCACACACTAATCCTCTCATATACTCAACTTTGTCCACCAGTTCTAAGTCTGGAAGGATACCCGTAGTTCCACAATCATATCTTCGAAGGATTCTGCAACCACAATTACCTCTCCTCTTTATTGAACATCCAGTGGTTGGATCCTCGTCAGCAGGAACTTCAATGGTGCCTCCTAACACCATGGCACTTCAGGTAATATATCCTATCTCAACTGCTCCACTAACCCAAGAGGTTCTTAGGATTGATCAAGGGGTTGTAGAACCACAACCTCTGTCCCCGGTCATAGAGCCACACACAGAGTCAAATCCATTGACCGCTCCCCTAGAACAACCGGCTACAACAAGATTGAATGAACAAGTTGAAGTAGATATTAATGAGAGTGATCCCACAGCTCTGTCTCCACCACTAAAGAAGAGAAGAACACTCCTTAAGGCATCTGTTAGCCAGTCTGTATCCTCCCAAAAGGATATGGATTCTCAAAAGGCCAATGAACAGTTACTAGAAACATCCTCTCAACAGGATGAATCTATTGAATTTCGCCATCAGGCCATGGCATTCTGTACAGAGTCAAGCACTCTCCCATTACTCACAATGGGAGCAAACACTTCTGAAACAATAATAGAGACTCATAAACAGGACACTCTGAGAGGAGAGCACATAGGAATGCTTGCTGAAACAGTGCCTACCATTGTCACGGTAGAAGAGCCTTCACAGGCTTCAGAGGGAAAATCTGATTCTTTGCCACCTATAATAGAATCATTTTCTCCCCTCCCAGAGGGAACATCTCTGGCTCCCCTAAGGGATTCTTCACTCGCAGTTTTAACTGGAGAAAGTGAAGGGCAACCTGGTGAGTCTATTACTGAAGCAATTCAGTTTTCCGTCTCAGATTATTGTTTGGACTACACCGGGGATTGGGATTTGCGAACTCCCATTGCACCACCAGTGACCTCTCAAGAAGGGGCTATGGTGATTTTTTCTGCAGATACTTCAACTCCACACATGGATAAACAGCTAGTGATTAGATCTGAGAGACAAACACAGAGCGATACACAAGCACGTGAGGTGAGTGAAACACCATCGAGAGAAATTGAGATGAGTGCACACAATGACACATACACTGCTTCATTATTGGCTCAAATAGCTGGTTTACAGAAACAACTTCAAAAGACCCAGGCTGAAAAAGAAATTCTCAAAGCACAAGTGGTTGAACAGTCTTCTTCTTCCACCTCTGTAACTAATCAGCTGGGTCATATTAGAGATGAGATAGAAGGAGTGAAGGTCTCATTGATCCCCAAGATAAATGATGTTCAAGAATCACAGGTGCTAGTGGCTTCAGACATCTCCGAGCTGACAATTTCAAATGCTGAGATCAGGGAGAGTGTCAAGCAGATTGCTTCCATTTCAACACAGGTGAACTCTATTCAAGAAACTGTTGATTACAATCAGTGGTACAATGACCAGAGGTTCTCAAATCTTGAAGGAGGGATGGTACATTTGAATGAAGGCATGAAACATCTGTACAATATGATCAAGAGTTCACATCAACCCAATGCTGAGCAAAGGAAATTCTTTGAGGGTAATGATGATGCTGATGACAAGGATGGAGAAGGAGGCAATAAAGATGAGGATCCTAAGGCTGATAAAGTCAAATCTGTAGAGGATACCTCAACTAAGGGGGAGAATAAGGAGAAGGAGATACAAGGAGGAGAAGAAGTGAGAGATCAAGGAGGAGAAGCTGGAGGTTCTGGTTCTAGAAAGGACAAAGGGAAGCAGAAGTTAACCTTTTCTGATGCTGACTACTATCAAGGTGAACAGGGAGATTTTGATGATATTGAATCTGGAGAAACCCCTGATGATATCTTTGGTGAAGTGGAGGTTGAAGAATAGGCTGATTTTGCTGACTGGGTAGATGAACCTGAAGTGGATCCTGCCTTTGAAGCTGAGCTGTTAAGACAGAAAGCTGATCTAAAGAGAAGAGAAGATGAGAATGCTAAAGTGTCTGACATAATCACAAAGCATCTAGTTATCCAAAAAGCTGAACATCAAGAAAAGCAAAGGCTTCATGATTCAAAAGTCAAAGACAGAAAGTTATATGTGAGGCTGAAGCTTGGAGAAGAATGGGATAGAGCTAGAGAGATGTTCTCACATCCGACAGGGTCAGAAAATGATGGAAGGTTCTTTAGCATGTTGGAAAGGTACAGAAAGGTCAATCCAGACAACACAATATATATGAAAGCTCTTCATGCGGAGATTTCAAGAATTACTACTGGATTTGACAGAGTCGGAGAGGAGTTGAAGATCTACATCTACACTCATAATGAGGGAACTTTCATAGTTTCTCTTAATCTTCTGGAAGGTAGAACTCTCTCTGAGCTTTGGGTTTTCATGACAAAGGTTAAAAGGTCTTCACCTCTTTGTGAGCTGCTGCATGATCAGCTTAGAGATTTTGCTATGAAAGCTAGCCCTCAAGTTGTGGACGTGCCATATGAAGTTAAATTTTATAAAGGAAGGGCACTTCAAACTTGTGCTGTGGATCCCATCTCTTTGAAAGATTATCCTGCCAAGCATCTTGTCTATATGGAGAACATGTTGAGGACAACAGGGTTTGCTACACAAGAAAAGACAGAAATTGCTGATTTGATTCAAGACTATTGCATTGCCAATATCAAGAGATATCATCAAATGAAGAATAGGCTGAAGAAAGTCACAGCTCAACCTGTCAGACCTAGTGGCATTACTTCTGAATCTGATCGTATTCTGGACAAGGATTTGCTTGATGCACTTGAAGAAGGAGAGATGTTTGAGTCTGAAATTTAAAGAAGCTTTGTTTGTAAATATTAAATGTTTAGAGCTTAGGTGATTCAAGATAGGATAAATGTATTCATATGTTCAGTCTAGAGGAACATCTATCTTGTACTTACCTGTAATGTTTGAATCTGGAATATGTTAAATGAAATCCAGAACTTTTCTTGTTATTTACTTGGCTCTTAAAAGTCATTTCTATTTCTTGTTTAAGTTAGTTGAGTTATCCTCTAGGTATTTGATTGTTATTCTCTAACAAACAAATAGGGGGAGATTGAAAGACATATGTTTAGGCCTATTAATATTCCGAGGAAACAACTTAATTTAAACAAGTATGTAACAAGTAAATAATAAGTTAAATATGTCACAGGAATCTCAGAGAGTTTAATATGTCAAGAGAATGAAGAACCAAAGTCATCTACAGACTTGAAGTTATTCTACATTGAAAGAAGTTCAATTTATTGTTCAAGCCTTAGTGAAGTATTCAAGTAAGTGGATTTACTACAGTGACAGAGATTTCCAGTTAGTGACGGAAGAAGTACAGGATACAGAGTTTAGTCAAAGCTAAAGAAAAGAAGCCACAGCTTTAAATGTTTTAAAGATGAAGAATTATCAATGAAGTCAGTTATTCATGAAACCAGACAGTGCATCGAATGACGACATCATTCAGTGGAATTCAATCATCTATATTCAGTGGTTTTCAGAAGATAGAGTATTGCAAGGATTTTAATTTATCTTCTTTAATTTATTAATTAAATTTAATTAATAAATTAATTCTATCAGAATTAATTTATATATTAAATTAGTTATGTTAGTAGTTTAAATTATTTATTAAATCAATACTATTATATAAAGGAGAAGACGGGGGCGGTGAGGTGGCGCTCTCAGATCGCTTCGTTCTATTTTTCTAATTTTCTCAATTTTTTGAATTAATAATATTAAAAATTCGAAAAAATCTCAATTACCTTTTAAATGCTTACTAATAGATGAAACATATAATATTCTTGCATTTAAAATATCTACTATTAGAGAAAGTAAAAATACAATAAATCTTTATTAATTGAGGAAACTAAATATCACTAATGGAAGAAACTAAATATTCAATTCAATCATCAATCATCAATCATCAATATATATACTTATATAAAGGAGAAGACGGGGGCGGTGAGGTGGCGCTCTAGAATCGCCCCGTTCTATTTTTTTAATTTTCTCAATTTTTCTCAATTTTTTATTTTAATAATTACAACTTCCTTTATTATTTTCGATTTTGTAGGAAGGAAATTGAAAATTACACTTTTATTATATTCAAACTTGATAGAACTTTCTTTTATTATTTTCAAATTTGATAGAACTTTCTTTGATTTATAAAATTACAACTTCCTTATTATTTTCGAACGACTTTGTAGGAAGGAAATTGAAATTTACACTTTTATTATATTCAAACTTGATAGAACTTTCTTTTATTATTTTCAAATTTCATAGAACTTTCTTTGATTTAGAAAATTACAACTTCCTTATTATTTTCGAACGATTTTGTAGGAAGGAAATTGAAAAATTACACTTTTATTATTTTCAAACTTGATAGAACTTTCTTTTATTATTTTCAAATTTAATAGAACTTTCTTTGATTTAGAAAATTACAACTTCCTTATTATTTTCGAATTTGTAGGACTTGATAGAACTTTCTTTGATTTAGAAAATTACAACTTCCTTATTATTTTCGAATTTGTAGGCTTGATAAAACTTTCTTTTATTATGTTCAAACTTGATAGAACTTTCTTTGATTTAGAAAATTACAACTTCCTTATTATTTTCGAATTTGTAGGACTTGATAGAACTTTCTTTGATTTAGAAAATTACAACTTCCTTATTATTTTCGAATTTGTAGGCTCTTATGTTAATAATTGCAATTTTCTTTTTAATTATTTTCAATCTTGATAGAATTTTCTTTTATTATTTTCAAACTATAGAACTTTATTTGATTTTGAAAATTACAACTTCCTTATTATTTTCGAATTTGTAGATTGGATCTAAAATTTAACAGCCGAAACAATTTAAGTCAGAAAAATAAAAAAAATAACGAATGAACAAACTATTATAAAATAAAATAAAGGCACCGGAAAACATCACAATGAAACTCATTGTATGAACAAAAAGTAACAATGAGTTCAAGGACGTACAGACAACTATTGGAATCTCTCCTTCCTATACTATATTAATTAATTAATTGGGGATACCTTAATTTAGGTGTTGTATTTTATCCCTTGATTATTCATTAATTATTCAGTTATTTCTATGGCTTCTTTATTATTGAAAAAAATCTATTAACAACAAAAAAATCAACTAATTTTTGTATAATCAAAACATGTTAATGTTTATTTTCATTCTCAATTTTATTTTGTATAATTTTTTGAAGCGATCAATTTTTTTTAATATAATTATGAGCCCTTTTGGCTAAACTTAAAATTATTGCTTATGATTTAAAGTTACTTAAAGTTATAAGTAAAAAGTAAAATTTTAAGTTAATATATCTGTTTGGGTAATTTTGTATTATGATAAACTAATGAGTTATTAAAATTGTAACAATTAAATTAAATTAAATTTGATAAATAATGCATTTGAGTGATGATATTAACTTTTATCAAATAAATACCTTAAAATAAAATAAGTCATTCAAAAAAGTACCTCCTACCAACTTTTGATTTTAAACTATTTTTTTTAACTTTAAGTCATTTTCTAAGTTATTACACAAACAAAAAAATTTCAACTTAAATTAAAAAATTACTTTAAGCCCCAACAAATTTATTTCAAAATCCAAAATTTTGGGTTTAAACATATTCTTTTAACATACATAATAAATCTTCATATTAAAGATAAAATGACTAAAAAAAATTTATATTTAAGTATTTAAATTTTTATTATTACAAATAATTAGTATTTTTTATCAATATAAATTTCCTTTTATATATATATGACAATGGTATCGGTCCAAGAAAATAAAAAATCAAACTATATAAACAAAAGGAATATGTAAATACTTTATAATATTACCTACCCAAATGCAAATTTTATAGAATATATTTTATTTGATAATTTAAATAATTTTGTAGATATTTATTTCACAAATTTTATTCTAATATTCTTTTTCTTAACAAATATATTCTAATGCCGCTGCGAAGCGCGGGTTAGTAACCTAGTTAATTCTATAAAAGAATTAATTTAATCTAGAATTTAATCTATCTAATTAAATTAAAAGGATTTTCTTTTAAAATCTCGGTATGACCTGTTTAGTAAACTCGGTATGACCTAGTGTTTTAACACCTTAGGTTCTACCGAGTTATATTCAGGTCATATCATTCAATTTGTGTCAGGTCATACAGGTTAATTTCCTAGGTTCTACCAGTAGTGGTTAGAATAACCCTAGGTCATACCGGACACTTTTGTCAGGTCATATTGATGATTCAAGGTTCTACCAAGCTTGTTTTGCAGGTCATACAAGTGTATGATTTGTTTTATTAAATCTTTATGATTTATTAAACAGGTAATACAAGGCTTATTCAATTGGTATTAACTTCTTGGCAGAACAGACAGACAATGCAGTTGAACGAAAAAAAAAGACATTGAAGCAATTTACTCTCAAGAACACAGAAGCCATTAATATCATTTCTTCTCAAGCAATTAATTCTAGTTTGTATTGTTAAATCCAAACCACTAGAAGTTGATTACTTGTATTGCTTTGATCATCTAGCGGATTTTTATCCCTAGAATTTATCTCGAACTTGCTTTTAGCATTCGATCTTTTTATTACAAATATTAGAAAAGTTCATGTCGAATTTATTCTAAATTTGTATTAATTAGTTTGAGATAAATACTTTGTAATCCATATTGTATTTGCAACACCCTTCAAGTTTAATATAGGTTATATTTAACTTGAATC
This sequence comes from Heracleum sosnowskyi, assembly GCA_030848705.1. Taxonomy (NCBI): domain Eukaryota; kingdom Viridiplantae; phylum Streptophyta; class Magnoliopsida; order Apiales; family Apiaceae; genus Heracleum; species Heracleum sosnowskyi. Next base: position 10,249,616 of record CM061238.1, read on the forward strand.
TTGTTCCATTTATATTCCGCATTAATTTGTTCTAAATTGTTAAATTATTCAAGAACAAATTTCGATAAAACGGTATAGTTTGTATTCAACCCCCCTTCTACAAACTTATCAGGACCTAACAGCATGTCATGAATGGAACTGTGGAGTTACACTTTGTACCCACAGAAGAACAGACTGCAGATATATTCACTAAATCTCTTGATGAATCCACATTTACCAAGTTAGTTGGTAAATTGGGTATGTTGAACAGTCTTAGTGTTTAACAATATCTATGTTATGTATGTTCTTAGCTAAAATCATTTTCTCTTGCTAATATTAAATGATAAATATTTCCAATTCTTGTTTGAAGTGAAAAGCTTGTTAATTTAAATGTTCTTGAATAATCTATTTTCTTTAAAAAATATTTTTCTCATATTTTTTAAGTGGAAAATTTTATTTTTATTGAAAATTAAATTATTTGGAATTATTTAAGTTAGTTTCATATTGTAAAAATTGTTGTTTGAATTTTTCTACAGGTTTATATTATTTTATTGCGCTTCTATAATTTTCTGCATATTTTTCTGTTACTTGAAGATTTTTCTGTGAATTTTTCTGAACTTGTACATATTTTTTATGCATTTTTTGATAATTTCTGTAAGTTTTTATTTATTTTTAGCATTTTCTGTTAATTAAAAGCTTATTTATTCAAATTTTCTCTAAGTCTTTCCAGTCTTTTTTCTTAGAAGACTTACGGGAAGATTTAGTTTTATTTGTTTTGTTTTTTGTTTTTTTCTTTTTCTTTATTTCTATTTCTAAGTCTTTCCCAGTCTTTTTCTTCTTAGAAGACTCAGTTGTTTTTCTTTATTTCTTTTTTATTTATTCGAAAAGACTTCCTTTTTAACTAGGAAGACTCTTGGCAAGACTTTCTCTAAGTCTTCCCGATTGTCTTCCCGATTGTCTTCCCAGTTGTTTTTTTTTCAAAAACGTTTCAAAGTCTTTTTTATTCAGTTTTTTTATGTGTAAGTATTTTTCATATACATATATTTTTTTCTTTTCTTACTGATCAGTCTTCTTCAAGGTTTTTCATAAGTCTTCTTCAAGGTTTTTCATAAGTCTTCTTCACAACTTCTCAAGTCTTTACTTAGCAAATCTATTATCAGTTACAATCCTTTCAATTCAGTCGAAGTTCTGCCCATTTTTTTCTTTTCCTTCGAACTGTGTTTGTTTAGATTAAGACTTGAGTTTGTGTTAGTATTTGTTAAACTTAGTTTTCTTTTGTTCTTAAAACCGAGTTTTTTAAGAATTGGGTGTTCTGTTTGTGGATTTTGTACCGTGTGTTTGCATTCATATTCAGTTCAATTTAAGGATCTGTTGTTTCTTATTTGATTAATTTTTAGTGAAATTTTAATTTTCTGGATTTTATTTAATTTTGATTACTTTTAAAAATCCCTAAAATTCGAATTTTATTTCAAATTAATTAAATTTTCTTGTTTTCAAATGGATCCTAATTTTGAACTTGTTTTAAATAATTATAATGGGTACTTTGATCCGTTGAGGTGTAAGGTTGAGCGTTTTAGGCCATGGATTCAATTTTTAAACAGTCATACATGTGTGAGTCATGCTATTTGTGCATCTGCTGTTTTGAAAGTTGATCTGTTACGTCTACTTTGCTCTAGTGCTGTTATTGCTGAGGATTCTAAATCTTTTACTTTCACAATTTTAAACCAGCAATATACAGTCACTTATGATATGTTTTGTGATGTCTTACACTTTCCTAAGGACAGGTTTGATCATTTGCCCTCTGATGATGAGTTATCTCAATTTTTCATGAACATTCATTATCAAGGCCCCTTACAAATGGTTAAACTGTCTAAGAGTTTTACGGTTAGGGAATGGGATCTTTTCTTTGATACAATAGCTAGAGTGTTTGGTAATTGCACTAAAGCAAATTTTCATGGCATTACCATTTTAAATCAATATATTGTTTATGCTATTGTATTTGGTCGTAGACTTAACTTTGGTGAGTTGCTTTGGAATTTAATGGTCAATAGACTTGCTCACTCTAGGAGAGATTTTGATAATCATGTGAAAGTGAAGTGTTGGTACCCTCGCTTTCTCACTCTTATCATAAATCATCTACTTACTGCTGAGCATGTAGAATTGTTTAGAAATGCTAGATTTGAAACCTCTCAAACCACTGATTCCAAGTTCTACACTAGATTGGATTGCTCGCTTAAATATCTTTCAATACATGTTCTTGTTTCACCCTTGATGAGTCAAGTCATTAATCTTCCAACTTTTGGTGAACAAGTTCCTCAGCAACAACATCCAATTCCATTACAGGTAGTAAATCCTAACTCTGAATCTTCTTCTGGTGCAAATATTGAAACCCAAGTGGTTGTTAGGGCTGACCAAGAGGTTATAGATCCACAACCTCTAACACAGGTCATAGAGCCAAACACAGAGTCAAACTCTTTAAACCCTCAACCTGAGCTTATTTTACGTACCAGACAAAGAAGTGTTAGTGAAGATACTACAATGAGTGTTCCCACAGCTTTGTCTCCCCTTCCAAAGAAAAGAAAAACATATAAGGAGGCATCTTTTAGCCCATCCATATCCTCCCAACAGGATATGGACTTTGTTATGGCCACTGAACAGTCTCTGGAGACATCCTCTCAACAGGATGAATCTATTGAAATTCGTCATCGGGCCCTGGCAACTTGTAATGAGTCAAGCACACTCCCATTACTCACAATGGGAGAAGACATACACATAGAAGAAACTCAGGACACGCTGTCAGGAGAGCACTTTGAATATGAAACAGTGCCTACCATAGTCACGGTAGAAGTGCCTTCACAGGCATCAGAGGGAAAATCTGATTCTTTGCCCCTATTAATAGAATCATTTTCTCCCCTCCCAGAGGGAACATCTCTGGCTCCCTTAAGGGATTTTTCACTCGCAGTTTATACTGGTGAAAGTGAAAGGCAACCAGGTGAGTCTGTCACTGAAGCAATTCAGTTTACAATGTCAAATGTTTTGACAGACTCAACCAGAGATTGGGATTTGCGAACTCCCATTGCACCACTACTGACCTCTCTTGAAGGGGCTAGGGTGATTTCTTATGCAGGTACATCATCTGAGAATATGGATAGACAGCTAGTGATTAGAGATGAGAATCAAACACAGAGTGGTACACAAGCACGTGAGTTGAGTGAAACACCACTGAGAGAAATTGAGGTGAGTGCACACACAGACACAAATACTGCTTCGTTGTTAGCTCAGATAGCTGCTCTACAGAAACAACTCCTAGAAACCCAGGCTGAAAAGGACATTCTCAAAGCACAAGTGGTTGAACAGTCTTCTTCTTCCACCTCTGTAACAAATCAGCTGGGTATGATTAAAGATAATATTGAAGGTCTGAAGACTTCTCTCCTACCCAAGATCAATGCAGTTCAGCAATCTCAAGTACTGGTGGCTTCGGACGTCTCTGGTCTTACAACTTCAAATGCTCAGCAGATTGCTTCCATTACTACTCAAGTGGACTACATTCAGCAAACTGTTGATGAAAATCAGTGGTTTAATGAACAAAGGTTTGCAAAGATTGAAGGTGGAATGGAGCATATCAATGAAGGGATGAAGCATCTGTACTACATGATCAAGAATTCACATCAGCCCACTGCTGAACAGAAAACATTCTTTGAGGGTGATGATGAAGATGATGTTGATCAATGAGGAGATAGAAGAGTAGATGAAGGAGATATAAGGGGAACAAGTTAGGTGAATCCTGAAGCTGGAAAATTTACATCTGTAGAGGATTCCTCAACTAAGAGGGAGAAGAAAGGAGGAGAAAGAGAAGCTGGAGGAGCTTCTGGAAAAGATAAGGGGAAGGGTAAGCAGAAAAAGTCAATGGAGGAGTCTACTTTTGAAGATGCTTTCTACTACAATGGTGAACAAGATGATTTTCAATTTGATATGTATGGTGATCTGGAGAAGACTATCCTCGAAGAACCTATTGGTGTGGAGGAGGTTGAAGAAGTGGCCAACTTTGATGACTGGGAAGATAAAGATGAGTTGTACACTCTTGATCCTTTATTTCAGAAAGAATTGAAGAAACAACAAGCAGATCTAAGAAGGAAGGAAGATGAAAATGCCAAGGTCTCGGACATTATATCTCAAAAGCTTAAGATTCGAAAATCTGAACATGAAGACAAACAACGTCTTCATAGTATTCATTGTAAGGAAAGGAGATTGGATGTCAGAATGAAGATGGGAAGCAAGTGGGATAAAGCAAGGGAGATGTTTGATATCCCTCAGAGAGGCACAAACAATGATCGTACTTTTCTTAAATTGCTTGAGAAGATCAGAACAGTTAATCCAGATAATTCATTATACATGAAGGCTTTGAAGGAAGATATCTCAAGGATTACATATGCATTTGATCAAGTCAGACAGGAATTGTATATCTATGTTTCCAGTGTTCTTGAAGGGTCAGTCATAGTTTCTCTTGACATCCTTGAAAGAAGATCTCTGTCAGAGCTTTGGGTTCTGATGAGTAAAGTGAAAAGATCTTCCTGCTTGAATGAACTTCTTTATGACCGGATGAGAGATTTTGCTATGAAGGCCAGCCCTCAAGTTGTACACTTTCCATATGAAGTTAAAATCTATAGAGGTACAACTTTGGAGACAGTAAGGCTGGATCCTGATTCTTTGAAGCTACAAACTGCTATGCAACTGGTGAAGTTGGAGAATCTTCTTAGAACTTCTGGGTTTACTACTGAAGCAAAGTCTGAAGTTGCTGATATGATTTCAGACTACTACACTGAAAAGGTTCCAAGGTATTCTCAAATGAAGAACAGATTAAAGAAGATCACTTCTCAACCAGTCAAGCCAAGTGGTGTTGTTTCAGAAAGTGATTGTGTCCTTGATAAAGATCTTCTAAACACCTTGCAAGATGCTGAAGAAGGTGAGATTAGAGATTAAGGCATGAGGAAGATAGCTCAGTTTTTATTGTAATATGTTTAGAGCATAGGTAAATCAAGATAGGAAAATGTAATCATTTGTTCAGTCTAGAGGAACATATGTCTTATATTTATCTTTATTGTTTGAATCTAGAAATTGTTAAATATAATCCAGAACTTTTTATTATTTACTTGGCTCTTAAAAGTCTTATATTTTCTTGTTTTAGTTGAGTTATCCTCTAGAGGTATTTGATTGTTATTGTCGAACAAACAAATATGGGAGATTGAAAGGCATATGTAAAGGCCTATTTGTAAACACCGAGGATTCTACTCAACATAAACTAAGATGAAATAAGTAAATAATAAAATTCATATGTCACAGGAATCTCAGAAGATAATATATGTCAAGAGAATGAAGCTTAATGTCATCTACAGTCTTGAAGTAATTCTACATTGAAAGAAGTTCAATTTATTGATCAAGCCTCAGTGAAGTATTCAATCTTAGTGGATTTATTAAAAGTGACAGAGATTTCAAGATGTGACGGCAAAAGTACAGAATACAGTGTTTAAAGAAAAGGGAAAAGAAAATGGACCACTGCTTAAATTCAAACAGATGAAGAACAGACATTGTCGTTAGTCACTCATGAACCAGACAGTACATTGAGTGTCAACGTTCTACAAGTGTTATCTCTTCTTCTAATTTTAGTGGTTCAAGAATTTCTTCTGAAGACAAGGAATTGTATTTATTCTCTTCTAAATAATTAATTCTGCTAAGTAATTTATTTATTAAATTGATTCTATTAAGAATTAATTTAATACTTAAATTAGTTAAATAGTTATTTAAATTAGAATAAAAACATAACTAAGAAGACTGTCAAGGGTAATCTTCCCGATTGTCTTCCTATGCATTTTTCTAAGTCTTATTAGTTAATTTGCTTGTCTTCCCAAATGTCTTCTACAGCCAAATTTGAATCTTCCTGAATGTCTTCTTAGTTCAAAACAAAAGAAAGTATTTGGCGCGTGAAGAAGAATGCTGGACATGTGGTTAAATACAAGTGTTATCAAAACAGAATTCAAGACAGATAGAAGAAAGACAGAAAGAACTAAAAGCATCAAATTTCATTAACTTCTGCCATTCATTTTCATCAACTGTCCGAGTTATTCTTTAACAGTGGAATTAATTCTTGAGTTGTTCTTAACATTAAATCCAACGGAATTATATCACTTGTACTGCTTTGACAATCTAGCGGATCATAATCCCTAGAAATTATATCGAACTACTTTTTAGTATTCGATCCTTTTTATTACAAAAATAGATAAATTCATGTCGAATTTATTCTAGGTTTGTTTTATTAAGAACTCTGTAATCTGTACTCAAATTGTAACACCCTTCAAGTTTAATATAAGTTATATTTAACCTGAATATTGTTTTAGTTTATTCCGCAATAATTTGTTCTTGAATTGTTTAATCTTAAACGAACAAATTCGATAAAACGGTATAGTTTGTATTCAACCCCTCTTCTACAAACTTATCGGGACCTAACACTTCTTTACTTCATGAAGGATGGAAGTGTAAAGAAGATATCCATTGAGGAGCTGCTGGTTAAAACTACAAAGGAACTGAAATATTTTCATTATCTACTCAAATGGAAGAATGTAGTGTGCAAGGAATGGTCTGATACGATTCTGTCAACCATAAGGAAAAGATTTGATGAAGGAAAGAATTATAATGGTGATTATACTCCCATGTACTTAAATCTGAGAGATCAAGAAGTTGAAATGCAAAGAGGCAGTGATGTTAAAGAAATGTCTTTTGGTATGAAACAATTGACTCTTAATCCTGATGGGAAAGAAATTGCTTATCTCCTGGTTGAAGAATATAATCTACAGAGGGGTTCTTTTCAGAATCTCATAGCAGCTATCTATCAGATTGATGAGGAAGATGAAGAGCTCAGAAATCTAAAGGACAGACTGATTCAAATTCTTGAAGACAAAGAAGAAAAGTTATTATCAGACTTCTTGAAGATGAATCTGTTTTATCAAAGAATTTAAAAAAATAAGTTACTGCTGTTATTTCTTGTACATTTTGTAAATATGTTTTTGGCATCATTGAATCTAGGAATCTATACTTTATTTTACAAAGTATGAGATTGGGGGAGATTGTTAGATCAGGATTCAATGATCGTCAGGATCTGGACTACTGATCAGGATTGCTGACGTCATCGGTATTGCACGAGAGTCAGTATCAGGATTGCTATCAGGACTGTGATCAGGATTATCATCAGGACTGGAAGCTGATCAGGATTAGTACTTCAAGATAACTATCGAGTTGGAAAATAAGGAAGATTGATTTGTCGGTTCCTAGTTAATAGGAATGCAGCTGTTGGTTAGGATATGTATCAATATTGTTTGTAATTGATTTGGTCTTATATTGTAATCGATTGAGTAGCTGTGTGTACTATATAAACACAATTTAGGTTTTGATTTTATATCAATCGCATACACGAGTATCATTGTACCTAGCAGCTTTCAAGAACATAAGAATTTCTTGAGAGAGTTTTGTAACAGTTTTATACCGGAATTAATAAAGCTGTAATTATTCATATTTGTGTTTATTAAAAGTCGAGAATTTTATACAATTGTAGTCAACCCCCTTCTACAATTGTTAATTACTGGGCAACACCTACGGTCATGAAATTATGAAATTGTATTAGCTTTACCAACGTTATATACAAAGTTAATTTAGATTAGTAAATTAAAGTAGTATGCTTAAATTTAGTTTAAAGTTTAATACTTGTAACAATTTTAAGGATATGATAACTATTAAAAGTGAAATGTTATATTTCAAAGTATAACATTTATATTTTATTTTGTACTTTATTGCAATAGTGTTTTATTTCTTGTGATTACAAAAGATGATGTTGAAAATTTAGATTAGTGTAAAAATATAATATAATTTACACATTTATTATAATACAACAGTATGTTAAGTTTAGTTGGTCCTATATAATAGTTTCATTTAATTTTTTTCAGAAAAAATTATAATAAGAATTGTTAAAAGTATAAAAATTAATTTTGTACACAAAATTGTTACGTAATAGTTATTGCAGATATTTGACATTTGACTTTTCAAAATATAATGTAGTAGTTGGTGTTTAATAAAGATACTAGCTTAAAACCCGTGCGATGCACGGTTTGTTATTAATAATTATTATTTTTATTATTTATGTTTTAATATTTTATTAATTTGCATTTGTTAAAAAAATAAGTAGGTGTGTTAAACTTTTTTAAATAATTAAAAGTATTAAAATAAATTTTAAAATAAATTAATAACTGTTTATTCGTGATATTTTTGGAAAAGTAGGGGTCTTAGTAAGGAAAAATAGAAAAAGTAACATGTTTTATCTGAAAAGGTAAGTGCACGTAATTAAAAGTATTTAAATAGGTTTCAAAATAAATAAGCAGGGATTTGCCCGAGATATATTTAGGAAATGAAAGTTTTTAGTAAGGAAAAATAGAAAGAGTAACATGTTTTAGTTGAAAAGGATAATTGCCGGTGATTTTTTTTAGAAAAATAGAGGATTTTGTTAGAAAAAATAGAAAAAGTAATGTATTTTAGCTGAAAAGGTAGTTGGTTATAAAAATGTTATTATTTAATAATAATTTTTTTAGAAAATGAAAAAATTGAAAAAGTAACATGTTTCAGCTGAAAAAGTGCTCATAATTAAAAGTATTAAAATAGATTTTAATACTTTTAATTATTAAAATAAAAAATAGATTTTTAAAATAAATAAGTAAGGGTTTGCCCGTGATATTTTTGGAAAATGAGGGGTTTTAGTAAGGAAAAATAGAAAGAGTAACATGTTTTTGTTAAAAAAGATAATCACCCGTGTTTTTTTTAGAAAAAGAGAAGATTTTGTTAGAAAAATAAAATAAAAAAAAGTAATGTATTTTAGCTGAAAAGGTAATTGGTTATAAATAATGTTATTATTTAGTGATAGTTTTTTAAAAAATAAGTAAGGGCAATTAAATAAAATCACTAAGTACCGACCGTCCGTCCATCCGACTACCAAACTTTTAATGTTTCGTCTTTAATAATATAGCTTAAAACTCGTGCGATGCACGAATTGTTTTTAATAATTGTTAATTTTATTATTTATATTTTATATTTTATTAATTGCATTTGTTAAAAAAATAAGTAGGCGTGTTAAATATTTTTAAATAATTAAAAGTATTAAAATAGATTTTAAAATAAATAAGTAAAGGTTTGCCCATGATATTTTGGAAAAAGAGGGGTTTTAGTAAGAAAAATAGAAAGTAACATGTTTTCGTTGAATTTTAAAATATAAAAGTCACGATTTGCCCGTGATATTTTTGAAAAAAAGAGGGGTTTTAGTAAGAAAAATACAAAAGGTGACATGTTTTAGTTGAAAAAGATAATTGTCAATTAAAATTATTAAAATAGATTTTAAAGTAAATAAGCAAGGGTTTGTCAGTAATATAATTGGAAAAGTAGAGATTTTAGTATGGAAAATAGAAAATATAACATGTTTTAGCCGAAAAAGGTAATTGCCCGTGATTTTTCCAGAAAAAGAGGGGAAATGTAATTGCCAATTAAAAATATTAAAATATGTTTTAAAATAAATAAGTAAGGGTTTGCTCGTGATATATTTGGGAAATGATGGATTTTAGTAACGTAAATAGAAAAAGTAACATGTTTTAGCTGAAAAGAAAATTGCTCGTGATTTTTCTAGAAAAAAATGGTAATTCATTTTAACTGAAAGGGTAAATTATTATAATAATTTTTATAATAATTAAATAAATAATTAAATAAGGCAAGTACCGTACCAAAAAAACAGGTACCAAAACTTTCAATGTTTCGTCTTTAATAATATAGTATAGATAGATAGATAGATTTATAATATTAGTATTTTATGCTACTAAATGTAATAGTCCGTGATATTTTTGAGGTTTTAGTTAAGAGAAATATTAGTTATGAAATATAAAAATGAATATACGTTTTGGAAAAAAAAAACTAATCGGTTAGTCATTAATAATTATAATATTATTATTTTATTTTATTAAATACATCTGTTCGTGATATTTTTGGAAAATGAGAGGTTTTAGTTAGGAAAAATAGAAAAGTATCTAACGGCTATGAATTGAGTGACCAGACTACAAAAACTTTCATGACCAGACTACAAAACTTTTAATGTTTCATCTTTAATAATATAGTATAGATTTATACATAAACTTTTTAATATAAAAAATTATAATTTAAGGGCAACAAACTATTAAATAATATTGTGTTTTAAGTTATATTACGGTTTAGCACAAAGTTGACATCAATACTATTATATAATTGACGAAACATTAAAAATTTGGTTGGTCGGTATGGTACGTTGTGATTTTACTTACCTTTAATTAACTGTACTTCATGTTTTTACTTAATTAACCTTACTTATTTATAGAAATATATTATTAAATAATAATATTACCCATTTATAACCAATTACTTTTTTCACCTAAAATACATTATTTTTTCTAACAAATTCCCCTACTTTTTCAAATATATCACGGGAAATTACCTTTTTTAACTAAAACATGTTAGTTTTTCTATTTTTCCTTACTAAAACCTCTCCTTTTCCAAAAATATCACGGACAAACATTTAGTTATTTATTTTTAAATCTATTTTAATATTATAATTATTTTTTAAAAGTTTACCTATTTTAACATGTCTACTTATTTTTCTTAACAAATGCAATTACAAAAAATATTAAAATATAAATAATCAAATACCTAATTATAACCAATTACCTTTTCAGCAAAAGCACATTATATATTTTTTCTAACAATGTTCCACCTTTTCAAAATATATCACGGAAAATTGCCTTTTACAATTTACTTTTTCTAATTTTCTCACTAAAATTCATTCTTTTTTCAAAAATATCACAAGAAACCGTTTACTTATCAATACTATTATATAATAGACGAAACATTAAAAGTTTGGTTGGTCGGTATGGTACGTTGTGATTTTACTTAATTGCCCTTAATTAACTGTATTTCGTGTTTTTACTTAATTAACCTTACTTATTTATAGAAATATATTATTAAATAATAATATTACCTATTTATAACCAATTATTTTTTTCACCTAAAATACAATATTTTTTCAATTTTTTCTAACAAATTCCCCTACTTTTTCAAATATATCACGGTCAATTACCTTTTTTAACTGAAACATGTTAGTTTTTCAATTTTTCTTTACTAAAATCTCTCATTTTCCAAAAATATCACGGACAAACATTTAGTTATTTATTTTTAAACCTATTTTAATATTATAATTATTTTTTAAAAGTTTATCTATTTTAATATGTCTACTTATTTTTCTTAACAAATGCAATTACTAAAAATATTAAAATATAAATAATCAAATACCTATTTATAATCAATTACTTTTTTAGCTAAAACACATTATATATTTTTTCTAACAAAATCCCTCATTTTCTAAATATATCACGGGAAATTGCCTTTTACAATTTACTTTTTCTATTTTTCTCACTAAAATCCATTCCTTTTTCAAAAATATCACAGGAAACCCTTTGCTTATTTATTTTAAAACGTATTTAAATACTTTTAATTATTAAATTTTAAAATCTCATTTTCCAAAAATATCACGGACATTTACCTTTTTAAACTAAAAAAATGTTACATTTTTTATTTTTTCTTACTAAAACCTCTCATTTCCAAAAATATAACGGGCAAACTCATACTTATTTATTTTAAAATTTGTTTTAATTTTTTTAATTAATTAAAAGTGTTTAGATATTTTAACATGTCTACTTATTTTTTGAACAATTACAATTAAAAAAATGTTAAAAAAATAATAATAAAATAACAATTAGCAATCCGTGCATAGCACGGGTTTTAAGCTAGTTTATTTTAAAACATATTTAAATACTTTTAATTATTAAATTTTAAAACCTCATTTTTCAAAAATATCACAGACATTTACCTTTTTAAACTAAATATATGTTACATTTTTTATTTTTTTTCTTACTAAAACCTCTCATTTCCAAAAATATAACGGGCAAACCAATACTTATTTATTTTAAAATTTGTTTTAATGTTTTTAATTAATTAAAAGTGTTTAGATATTTTAACATGCCTACTTATTTTTTGCACAATTACAAATAAAATAATAATAAAATAACAATTAACAATCCGTGCATCGTATGGGTTTTAAGCTAGTAAATACAAAAAGTTTAAGATATATTTAATTGATAATATTAGTTTATTTTGTTTCATTTATCTTAAAAAATTAGTAAAAATCTATTTAAAATAGAAAGTTATTAAATTTAAGATGTTAGTATGTAAATTTTACAAAATATAAAGTGATAATCTTGTAGTAGTAAAAGTAAATGTTGTATTACTTAGGTTTAGTTTAGAAAAATTAACTAGTTAATGATAATTATTAAAAACTCACACTAAAAGGTGGAATAATTCATATTAAAAAAATATAATTTATGAAGTGAGAAGGTCTTAAATCGTTGGAAGCGTGTTGATAATTAAGAAAAATAATTGTAGCAAGTCAATAATTGTTTTGAATGAAACTTTGTATTTTAAAATTTAAAGGTAAATTCAAGTGTGAGTTGTTAAAACTTTAAAATGTGCTAATAGGTTGGGTTTGTTAATAAGTTTGCAGGTGACTGTTTGAAGGATTGTTTCATTGTTTGTAATGATTAGTTGGTGTGTCTGTTTGTTTGAGAAGTTATGTACGTGTCATTTCATTTAGGTTAGGTTTAGTTTAGAAAAATTAACTAGTTAATGATAATTATTAAAAACCCACACGTGGAATAATTCATATTAAAAAGTTATAATTTATGAAGTGAGAAGGTCTTAAATCGATGGAAGCTATGTAAAGTGTTGATAATTAAGAAAAATTATTGTAGCAAGCCAATAATTATTTTGAATGAAACTTTGTATTTTAAATTTTAAAGGTAAATTCACGAGTTGTTAAAACTTTAAAAGGTGGTAATAGGTTGGGTGTGTTAATAAGTTTCTTCGGGATTAAGTATACTAATGATTTACTGGGATTATATATTGTAGGTGAGGTTTGCCTCGTTTAAAGGATTTTAATTGATTCAAACTATTTTATAAATTTAATTTGAACTAGTTCTTACTATCATTTTGGTTTGCAAACTTAAAACTTGAACATTTAATTGTTTAAGAAAAGAATAAAAATATCTTCATCCACAATATAAGTTGATATGATCTTTATATAAAGTAGAGTAAGTCGTACTATATTTTATTAATATCTATTAGTTTTTTTTTTGAATTTCGGTCTTGTCCACGATTTTCGACTTTTTGTTTATTTCAAATTTAAACTAAGTATTTGGCTTGGTTAATTAAATACAAGTTTATTTGATTTTAAATTCAAAAAAGTTGCAATAAGCGGAGATATGTGAAATCAAATTTTTATATGAAATTTTCAATTCTATGCATGAATTTTACATATTTCATTTTATCAGATAACCAACTTTGTTTAAAGGACTTAATGCTCTTAAATACATGTAATTTAGGTGAATATAAAGATATTTCTATGTGAATGCATAATGGTATTATTATAATTGTATATATTATTATTTTAAAACTTGATCAAATATTTACAATTTTGTCATTAAAATACATTACCTATTCATATAAAAAATATGTATTTATGGGCATTTTTTTTTCTTGTTTAAAATACTAAATAAATCAGATAGTACTCTAACACCCCTCCCGATAATCTCAATCAGTCAATCGTACATGATCATACCAAAACAATAACATATAAAAAATCATTTCGATAAGATAAATGGGAGTTGAAAGACTTTAAATTGAGATTCCTGTGACTCATTTAACAGATAAAAAAATTATTAAATCAAACAAATGATGGTGAGAGAAATGAATTCGCGACTATTTCTTAAATCGAACTCTAAAATTATGGGGGAAAATAGAAAACAAGAAGAAATTACAAGAATTTATGTGCTATTCTTCACATTTTTTTATTGTTTCTTAAATGATATTTTTTATTTCTTTTAACGTCATGTGTAGAAATAAAATATTAATAAGAGAACAAGAAAAAATTACAAAAATATTTATTTCTTTCATTCCTTTTTTTAGTGCAGAATTGCATTTTCATTTTTAATGTTACATGTAAGTGAAGTTACCTATCAAAACCTTGAAAAAATGGATGCAGTCAAAATGAGATGATTGAAATTTGAAATAACGGCTTCAAAAATGGAAATTATTCAGGTGAGTAAAGTACACCATTTATGTGTCTGCTCTGAGTTCTTCGGTACCGAACTTGAGTGCGGGCGGTCATTATTTAAGCTTTATGTCCAATCCCCCAAATGTTTTACATCTCTACGGTCCCATCACTATTTTCTACGTGTTTCTTTTCTTTATGGAATCGAATTCGCCCTTTGTGTGATGGGAAAAAATGATCAAAATGATAACAATTAAATGCGAAATTAATTTTATTAGATAATATTTATCCCTAATTGTATGGATTTTCGATGAAACAAATAAGTAAAACAACAATAAATGAAAAAAAGACACATTTACACTCTTGAAATAAACCGTTAAAAGTATGAAACTATCACAAACCAAGTTTTCTCTAGATAAAACTAGAGAAATACAATCACCTTCACACTGTTGGAATAAGTCGTCAAAAGTATGAAATCAAAATAAGACAACAATGTGAAAAATCTGCGTGAAAGTTTACCGTCATCGTGGTGCAAACAGTTTTTGTTAAGCCCCTGAACAACTTATCTCTCGACATCCGAATCTGATCTTCACCGTTCAGAATTTAGATATCGGTGTAAAGAAGATGTTGTCCAAAATTCAGGACGATCCGACCGGAAGAACTCCGGAAATCGCAAATACAAGGTAACTTGTGCAAACAGAAAAAATTATGCGAATTTTTCACTCCAAATCTCTCATGTGTCTATTTTTCCTCCCTCTTATTTTTATTATAATCCTCCTATAATTATATACTAGCCTATAACCCGTATATCACACGGATAAATTTTAGTATTTTTTTATCTTTTTGCTGTTGTTGCTAAATAAGTATTGTTTTATCTTATTATCTATATTTTGATATATATGATATTTTGTCAACAGTTTTACAAAATTTATATTATTTCTATTTAAGATACATTTTATTAACATTTAACTATGAATATCTGCAGGTTTAAAAAAAACTGTGAATATTTACACTTAATATAATATTATCCTATGACATGTGCGATGCACATATAAATTTTAGTATTTTTATGTTATTATATATACTAGCTTAAAACTCGTGCGATGCACAGATTGTTAATTGTTATTTTATTATTATTTTTTAAATTTTATTATTTGTAATTGTGCAAAAAATAAGTAGGCATGTTAAAATATGTAAACACTTTTAATTAATTAAAAATATTAAAACATATTTTAAAATAAATACGTATGGGTTTGCCCGTTATATTTTTTTGAAAATGAGGGGTTTTATTAAGAAAAAATAAAAAATGTAACATATATTTAGTTTAAAAAGGTAAATGCCCGTGATATTTTTGGAAAATAAGGTTTTAAAATTTAATAATTAAAAGTATTTAAATATGTTTTAAAATAAATAAGTAAAGAGTTTTCTGTGATATTTTTGAAAAATGAATGGATTTTAGTGAGAAAAATAGAAAAATTAAATTGTAAAAGGCAATTTTCTGTGATATATTTAGAAAAGGTGATATTTTGTTAGAAAAAATATATTATGTGTTTACTGAAAAGGTAATTGATTATAAATAGGTATTCGATTATTTATATTTTAATATTTTTAGTAATTGCATTTGTTAAGAAAAATAAGTAGACATGTTAAAATAGGTAAAATTTTAAAAATAATTATAATATTAAAATATGTTTAAAAATAAATAATTAATGTTTGTCCGTGATATTTTTGGAAAAGGAGAAGTTTTAGAAAGGAAAAATAGAAAAACTAACATGTTTTAGTTAAAAAAGGTAATTGCCCGTGATATATTTAGTTAAAAAGGTAATTGGTTATAAATAGGTAATATTATTTTTTAATAATATATTTCTATAAAAGTAAGGTTAGTTAAGTAAAAACACGAAGTACAGTTAATTAAGGGCAATTAAGTAAAATCACAATGTACCATACCGACCAACCAAAGTAAGGTTAATTAAGTAAAATCACAACGTACCATACCGACCAACTAAACTTTTAATGTTTCGTCTATTATATAATAGTATTGATTTTGATTTGTATGATTTTATCAAGTAGAAATATAAATTATAAAATATAATAAAATATGTACTATGTTATTCTAAACATTTTTTTTTTTTGACGAAAAGCTGAGGATTTTATTACTGAATCAAAGCCAACTCAATACAAAACAGCGGGACAAACCCCCGAATGTTGATACAACCAGGTTGAAAAAACAAATAATTTGTTTCCTGATCGTTTAACACATAGAACTTAAAAGTTCTTGAAACTAAAAACGAATTTGAAGACATCCCAAGCGATCCAAACTGCACCAACATCCCTGAAAGCAGTGGTATCACAATTGACCGCATCACATAAGAACCATTGTTAGCCCAGTGTTCAGAAGCCTAAATTCCATAAATTGAGGTTAAAGGAACGACACCCCAGCTATCTACATGCCGGATACCAGCTATAGACATGCCGAAAGTGGAAACCCCCAAAGGATGAACAACATCCCAGCTATCTACATGCCGGATACCAGCTATAAACATGCCGAAAGTGGAAACCCCCAAAAGATGAACAATCTTTAGTTGTGAGTGGTGTGCTCTTGCAATAATCGTCACAGTCCCAGTTTCGATGCGGACTTTTCAGATCCCCAAAGTCATCAGCAAAATCATTCTCAACAGACCCGGCACCGACCAAAACCAAACATAATTAATCAAAAACATAAAAATACTCCAAAAAGGAGAGACAAATAACCACTCCAAAAGGAGAGACAAACAACCACTCCAAAAGGAGAGACACACAAACGCCCAAAAAATTGGGTTTTATTAACAGGAAAACAAGAAAGAGGGCCTCCGGCCGGTGGATAAACCACCGCCGGAGGGGAAGACAGCAGCGGCTAACAAGACGAGAAAAGAGAGAGGGCGGCTAACCCTAAATTTATTAATGGTGTAATCACGTTTTCCTGTTATTCTAAACATTTGTCTGTATTTAATAATAAAAAAATCTTAAGATGTTGTTGACGGGATTCGAACCTTGACCCGTGTGAGTATTTTAGATATCAACAAAAGAATATACTTTTAACATTATATCAAACGGTTCTCATTTATTTATCTTTAAATCTAATGGTTGTTATTTGGAGATGGGCGATGAGTCCTGGGAAGTGTTATCCCCGACCCCGAAACCCATCTCCAAACTCGCCTCATTTTTCTAAAAATATTACATACAAACTTATTTATTTATTTTATTTTAAAATATTTTTAATTACGAGTAATTATATTTTTTAATTAAAAACTGTTACTTTTTCTATTTTTCTTTACTAAAACCTTTTTTTTTCAAAAATATCACGGGCTAACAATTATTGATTTATTTTAAAATAATAAAAATGATAATTATTAAAAATAAGTTGTGCATCGCACGAGTTTTGAACTAGTAATATTTAAAAAAAAGATTTATATATTATTTTCTATTTTTTCAAAATATTATATTAAATTTTTGTGCATGTAGGGACTAAGGACTCACTATATCCCTCTAATTCCTTCCCTAAGAACATCTCCAACGGTGTTAGCTAAAATGATTGGCTAAAATGATCTAAAATATTGATTATGTAAAATTTGTTGAACCTGTAATGGATTGTGCTTCGATGGAGTTGATTTTAATAGTTGGCTAAATTTTAAAAATAGTATGTTATTATTATTTTAAGTTGTTATAAATGAAATATATTATTTTAATATGGCAATAGATGATGTGTAACTTCACTACAGGCTGCTAGAGGTTCGACAAATATAGCCAACCTGTAAAGATTATCTAAATTTTTACCTAAGGGTTTTGTCCATTGGAGTTGACAAAATTTTACAAAATCTTTATAATTCTTATTTAAGGTATTTATTTTTTTTGAATTTTAGCTAAAGGGTCTATATGGTTGGAGATGCTCTAAGGACTCACTTACTCCACGAACATAAATCTCGACGTCGTGGCTTTCAATAAAATCAAATTAAACATACTCATATATACCGTTTATCGCAATTTTGGGGTGAGTAAAATGTACGTAGTTTGCCGTCGTCGTGGCTTTCAATAAAATATAATTAAACATACTCACTTGTTGTTGGAGGAATTTCGTAACAACACACATCGGAGGTTACTGGAATAACGAAATATGAAAATAGGGGGATTTAGGATTTTTGGATGTTTGGGGCTGAGCTCGTATGATGACTCCTCAGAAATTGAATAGAGAATGGATTCTTTCTCTTCCTCTTTCCCGAGTGTCAATTGTCGTATCATACAATGTGCCTACGTACCCATTTATATAGGGATCAAGACTCACGTAGTTCTTGGAAAACAAGTCATTGGATAAGCTCATTCAGTTCAGACTCGTAAATAGTCAAAGTTTATCCATCCAATGTTCCCATAAATAGTTCAAGGATTATCAATCCACCTCACGTTCCCATAAATAGTTCAAGGATTATCAATTCACCTCACGTTCCCATAAATAGTCCGGTTTTCACATATTTTCCTACAATTTCGCGGCATCTCCACATTTCTTTCCATGATTTGAAGAATATTGTTTGGAGATATTTTCCGTTATTCGTGGATTGAGATTGATTCTTTTCTCGTTTCAGAGATAGAATATTACTTAGTGGTCAAGTAATTAATTATTAATCTGAATTAATAATTATTAAACGGAGAAATTTGGACTATGCCAAAACGTGGCATAACATCACTGTATACCATTTATCGTAATTTTTGGGAGAGTAAAATGTACGTAGTTTGCGCAAGATATAAAAAGTGACACATGAAATAACAAGTATTAATAATAAACAAATATCAAATTAATCACATAATTTATAAAATGATCTAAATATAATACCTTTGTTCATTGTTCACGGATTTTTCTTCATATGGGACTTACAAAATTGATCCAAGAAGAATAACAATGAATGGATGTCTTTGGAGTTTTTTTTTTGTGCTCCCTCCGAGCAACACTGCTTTTTTTTTTTCTTCTTTAAATCGTGTGGAATAAATGATCTCAGTGATTAAATTATATTACAATACCTATAATCCTTTAAATGCACTGAATATCCAAAAAAAAATCTCAAGTAATTACCGTCTCTATATGCTTGTGAATACTGAAAATATCTTGAAGACCAACACATTTAAATTATTTCAAAGCAAAACTTCTAATTTCAGCAAAACTCAGTTCAACATCGGCATTAACAAATCTTAATGGGTCTTTCTAGTATGGGTTCAAGAACACATTCTAATTTCTATTTTTTTTATAAATTAACTAATTTTAATTGAATGATTTTTTTGTTCGTGTATAAAAATTATTATTATTAACAAAAGTTAAACCAATCATAAATGATCAATTAAGCTTTTTTTTTTATATATATATATATATATAGGGGGCTATTCTACTACAAACCACTCTTAGACTACAAACCTACAAACTAAATATTTTTTTTCAAATCGCGTCGAAACATAGCACATATGGTATGCAAATCGATCGTTGGGAGATGGAGAAAAATACGGTGAAGTCGGATTTCAAAAACAACTCTCCGATTGACGGGAAAAGTCAAATAAAAAACGAAGGGGAATAGTTGTGATTGAGTTTGGGAGGGTGTATTTTAGTTGTTTGTTGTGTATATAGGGGGGCCATTAGATTAGATTAATCTAAGGACTTAAATTGGTTCTTAGTTTGTATTTTAAAAAAGGTTTGTATTTGATCACTAGCCTATATATATATATATATATATATACCTCGTTTGTTTGGCTGCATTTTAGAGTTACACATGTAACTTTAAATTTCTTGCAACATGTAGTTCATTGAAAACTTAAAATCTGTGTTTGGTGACTAATGCTGGTGTAATATACATGATTAACCTTTTTTGTCATTCTTTTATAAATGTTCACCTGTAATAACAATGATGACATATTTTCAAAAAGTACCTAAACAATTAAAAATTATATAATAATAGAAATAAACAAGGTGACTTGACCATGATATTAATATGATTTTATTAAATTTTAACTTAAAATTAATATGATCCCTTTAATAGCCAGTAATATATTTATATTCATATAATGTTATTATAAGTTATATTAATTAAGAAATAAAAGTTAACATGGATTAATATTTTATTAAAAAGACTCAATTTATGTATTTTAATATTTTT
Organism: Heracleum sosnowskyi; assembly: GCA_030848705.1. NCBI lineage: Eukaryota > Viridiplantae > Streptophyta > Magnoliopsida > Apiales > Apiaceae > Heracleum > Heracleum sosnowskyi. The sequence goes on from CM061238.1 coordinate 10,269,971, forward strand.
AAAAAAAATTGGGGTTAATTTATAAATATAAATGTTATACAACAAAAACATATTATAAAGATTAATTAATATTTAATTTTTATTAACATTTTGACATATATTTTTATATTTTTGTAGTTAATTTGCAGAACATGTAGTATTTGATATGAAAAAAATATATTAACAACTCTGTAACTTAGGGTGATCGTGGTAGAGTAAGGTAACTGTGTTCCTGTATTTTACACTAACTACAAATCCCTGAAAACTCCGAGTTCCTTGGTTTAATTTTAAAATCTTACAACCAAACAACGTAACTCACGTGACTTCCAAGGAATTACAGATTACTTTGCTGAGTTACATCTAACCAAACGAGGCCATAGTCCTACTCAAATAGAAACCAATTTAAAATAAAAACTAGAAATTGCACCACACACAATTAAATACACCCTCTCACACACAACCCCAACTAATCTCTTCCATTCATAATTGTATATTTTCCGTTAATTGGTTATCTTTTTTTGAAATCTGACTTCATTGTATTTTTTTTCATCTCGCAACAATCAATTTGCATACCATATTTGATATATTCCGAGCATAAATAACTATTTATGCTTGCGAGAATCACTAAAATATTGGTGATTCCTGTAAGAATAAATAGTGATTTTTGCGTAAATGTAATGATTTTTTCTCCAGATCTATACGTAAATTACAAATTTTGTACTGCAAAATCACTAAATTTATACGTATATAAAAATAAATCGCTAGCTCTATGCTGAAATCATTATTTATTCTTACAGAAATCATTAAAATTTTAGTACTCCGTAATATAACACATATGGTATGCATATTGATCGTTGAAAGATGGAGAAAAATATATTAACTGTGTGTGGTGCAGTAGAGAACCATTAGATTAAATTAATCTATGAATTTAAATTAGTTTCTAATTTTAATTTTAATTTTAATTTTTATTTGATCACTAATCTGTATATATATGTCTTTATTAAACACATAATAGATAAACGGAACCTTAAAAGAACGATGCAAAAGCAATGGGTTGGCTCTCAAACAAAACACGCAATCTACTTAAAGCTGAAAATATAAGAATACGAAAACGCCGTACAAGTCTTAACGGTCAGAGTCCAAATTAGTGAATTATGACAAGAATGATTGGTCAAACAAACGTAATGTGGGGTGGCGCATACCACATTAATCAGTTGATAACAACACTAGAAGCGTGCCATCCAAAGTAATCATAAAAACATAATTACGGGTGCACGGATTTGCTGTTTATGAAAGCATTTCTGCTTTTAACAACTTCTCCGTTATATAACATCTGTCCATTCAATTTTAATTTTGGGAAGTCCCTCTCATTTCTATACATTTCAAAAATAATAATTTTTAATAATATAAAACACCATTATATCCACTATTTTCAACACTATATTTATTTTATAATAATATAAAACATTATTACATCTACTACTTTCCTTCACTATCTCAAATTTATTATTAAATATTGATAGATCCCACCACTTACCCACTTTTCATCTAATTTTACTCATTTTTTATATTTTTTTATCTTCGTGCCCATCCCGATGTTTATAATTGGAGGGGATGAAGGGAGTAATAGTTTTCCGCAGGAATATACTTATTTTTGCCGGCCAATTTGTAATGATCGAACATTAAAGCAAAATCCTAACCAATGTACACGAAGTCTACCCCCCGCCTTGTCTTTATAAGCTTTCCACTTTAATTATTGTCTTGATTTGGGAATATTTTTTTTTTGTTACAGCTCATTCCACCCAGTTTTAATTATTCACCTGGGACACCGAATTTAATTATTGATAGTACAATGTACAAATATTCTTAATATGATATATATATATATATATATATACTAGCTTAAAACCCGTGCGATGCACGAATTTTTAATAATAATTGTTATTTTTATTATTTACGTTTTTATGTTTTATTAATTGTATTTGTCATAAAAAAATAAGTAGGTGATTAAAAGTATTAAAATATGTTTAAAATAAATATAAGTAACTATTGGACTGTGATATTTTTGGAAAATGAGCGATTTTAGTAAGGATATATATAGTAAAAGTAACATGTTTTAGGTGAAAATGTAATTGCTCGTAATTAAAAGTATTAAAATATATTTTAAAATAAATAAGTAAGGGTTTGCGCGTGATATTTTTGAAAAGTGTGGGATTTTAGTAAATAAAAATAGAATTAAAATATGTTTTAAAATAAATAATTAAAGTTTTACCCATGATATTTTTGGAAAAAAGGGGGTTTTAGTAAGTAAAAATAGAAAAAAATAACATGTTTTAGTTAAAAAAGGTAATTGTCTGTGATATTTTTGGAAAAAAAAAGAGATTTTGTTAGAAAAAAAATAGAAAAGGTAACGTGTTTTAGCTGAAAAATGTAATCGTTATAAATATGTCTTATTATTTAATAGTATTTTTTTATAGATAAGTAAGGGTAATTAAGTAAAATCATGTATCAAAAAACAGGTACCGTACCGACCAAACTTTAATGTTTCGTCTTTAATAATATAATATATATATATATATATATATATATATATAGGGTCCTATTCAACTAGAAACATGTACTAATTAAAAACTAGAAACTGCACCACACACAGTTAAATACACCCTCTCACATACAACCCCACCTAATCCTCTCCATTCGTAATTATATTTTTCCCGTTAATTGGTGATCTTTTTTTGAAATCTGACTTCACTGTATTTTTTTTCATCTCGCAACAATTAGTTTGCATACCATATTTGATATATTTCGACGATAAATCACTATTTATGCTTGCGAGAATCACTAAAATGTTGGTGATTCATGTAAGAATAAATAGTGATTTCTGCGTATATGTAGTGATTTTTTCTCCAGACCTATACGTAAATTACAAATTTTGTACTGCAAAATCACTAAATTTATACGTATATAAAAATAAATCGCTAGATCTATGCTGAAATCACTATTTATTATTACAGAAACCACTAAAATTTTAGTACTCCGTAATATAGCACATATGCTATGCATATTGATCGTTGGAAGATGGAGAAAAATATAGTGAAGTCGGATTTCAAAAAAAGTTCACCGATTCACGGGAAAAATCAAATTAAAAATGAAGGGAATTAGGTGGAATTGTATATGTGATGGTGTATTTTAACTGTGTGTGGTGCAGTAGAGGGCCGTTAGATTAGATTAATCTAAGGGTTTAGATTAGTTTTTAGTTTCTATTTTAATTTTAGTTTCTAGTTGAACAAAAGCATATATATATATATATATATATATATAGGGTAAGGTTCTAGGGAGAACCTCCTTATCAAGAGACCCAAGAGACCCGATCTTAGACCATTGATTCTATATATTTTATATAATAAATAATTAATAATAGGCAATGGCATGCTTGTAAATACTTTAAAGAATTCAGGGCAGTTTAATTAGACTAATCAACTGACAACTCACACACATTCATACAGATATGTTAATTACGTGATTGATGGTGTGAATGATACAATCAATATCTTTGTAAATAAGGAAATCGATTAAGATTTTTTATTGCTGCATATAACTCAAATACGAGAAAAGCTTAAGATGGAGAAGAAAGTCGTCGATGGAGAAGAAAGTTGTCACCATGAAATCTTTGCAAGTTATAGAATCTTTATTCAATTATTTATGTATTTTATCATAAAATTCGATTCCATACAGTGTTCTCCTACTATATCATGAATAATTTTATGAAAGGTATCAATGTGTTCTAGAGTTTTGTACGCATATTGTATCCTCAAACGTCATGTTACTTTGTTGTCGGTTCATATCAAGAAACAATTTCTTCTAAATTCGTTGAATTTCTTTTGTTTTCGGTGATTGTATTAACGATTCTGCAAGGTGTTTTTTTAGTTCTATGCAAGGTGTCGTGGTTGTAAGGTGTCGGTTCATATCAATACACCTCCTGATAAACGAGAGCAATGGATGATGAAGAACAATGCCAACAATGCTATGTTATGATGAGGTCAGCGTAACACACGCATTTTTCTCTTGATTATTATATATAATTTGTCCCAATTTATGATTCTATAAAATGTTCCACTTACGTCTGTTGATAAAGATAGATGAATCTTAACTTAATTTACTAACCCAGTCATTAGATTATGAGATTAAAATTTGTTCTGTGCATTTATTGAGATTTTATGTATAATTAGGTAAATTCTTGATGAGATTTTTTCTAGGAGCTTGCACTTTTTAAATATCAAATACATTTTGGTGTTAGGTTTTGAAAATGCTCTGGGCATGATTTGTTATTTCCCATCCTTTTGTGAGGTTTTCTAGTTTGTTCTTGATCTGGTTTCTTATTTACAAGAAGGTGTTGACATTTATAAAATCTGATTCATTCTTCCAGGTGGTACAAGACTGAGCATACATATGTTAGTGTCCAAAAATGCTTTCGCATCAGATACATTTTTCGCTAGTATTGAGTACTTGGCATAGGCAATGCGTGGGCTTGTATTTACTCAGGTTATATACATGTTCCCAGGTGCATGTTTGGGGTTATATATCAGAATTTTTTTTAGAGCAACTTACATTGGGCCATTGCTGCGATTTTAGAATTTTCTTTGCCTTTTGCTAGAGATGTTAAACTGGCAGGCGTGTTGTGGGGAAGATTACATTCTCTTTTGATTTCTTAACCGAAGCAGGTGTGAAGTGTCTGGTTTGGAGCTGCAAGTCTGTACCCTTTTTTGCAAGTAGTGTTCCTTGTGTTATGTTAGTGTCACTTTATGTGTTGAGTGGATTCATAGACTTTGGCTTTCAAGGTTGGTACTGTTTTAGAGATTTGGAGATACATTGACAAAGTGGAGAATTATTGTGTGACAATACTTTAATGTTTGTTCAATGTATTTGTAAATGTTATATTCTTCCTCTCCATTTTGTTCATCATGTCTTTTGGATTTATTGTTCTACCAAGTATTCATTTAGGTATTTCAACACTTACACTAGATCACATAATTGAAACTTCATATTTTAATAATGTTAAAACAATTTTACATCAGTACTAAAGTGTTCTAATAAGTGTTCCCGTGTGTTTATTAAATCCTAATGAAAATCAAAAAAATAATAAATTATAAATATATATTATAAGTATATTAAGAGAAAGACTTTAGTGAATCTCAATATTCATCAAAACAGATAATATAGAAAACTAAATATATTTTTATAAAAAAAAGTATTTTAAAGAATCTGGCCGGTTTATTAAAAATTTGTTAACTATATTTTTTTTTCTCTTAAACACTTAAACGAATCTTACAACACTCAAGAAAATCTTCTAAAATTGATTTACCATTATTAAAATATCATGTTTCAAATATGTGATTGATATTGATAAATCGTTAAAATACTTTAAATTCTCATATAGTATTTCTTTTTTAGGAATATATTTAAATTTACAATTTTCGAGGTTCTTTAAGGTGTTTCGCAGAGCATAATATATTAATTCACCGGCTATTATTTTTTTTTGAGATTCTGCAGTGTGTTTGAATTTTTAAATTTAATATTTTTGACATGTTTTATTTATATTTATTCAGCTTCTTTAAATTATTTTTTAAAAATTATTTTTTTAAAAAGTATTTTTCTATAAAATAGAGTATCGTTATTTCTTTAAATAAATATACTGATACACAACACCTTAAAGAATCTTATCAAATAAAAAAAATAAAATTACATCGATGTACAATACTTAATAGAGTCTTTCAATTTATAACATTTTCATAAAAATTAGAATTAAAGATAAATTCTTTTTTATATTTATTGTATATACATACGGAAAAAATTCTCGTTGTGAACTTAAAAATTATCTATCATCTTTATTTTCATATAGAGTAAAAAATAAAAATAATTTTTTTTTCATATTCTGAAATAATTATTTCAATTATTTTAATCAGATGGAGTGTAAAGAGATTTACAACCCTCAAGAGAATCTTATATTATTAAATAACACTAAAATAATTGATAACACTTAAGACAATCTTACAACTTCAATCTTTTCAAAAACAATTAATAAAATAATAATTAATATTTAGTTATAAAATACTTAATGCTTGGTGGCAATAAATAAGTATAACTAAAATTAGCATTGGTATATCACAAAATTTTCATATAGTATTAAATATTAAATTTTCATATATTATTTCTTTTTTAGAAATATCTTTAAATTTACAATTTTTGAGGTTCTTTAAGTTGTTTCGCACAACATAATATATTAATTCATTGGCCATTATTGTTTTTGAGATTCTGAAGTGTATTTGAATTTTTAATTTAATATTTTTACATGTTTAATTTATATTTATTCAGCTTCTTTAAATTATTATTTTTAAAGTATTTTTCTATAAAATAAAGTATCGTTATTTCTTTCAATAAATATACTGATACACAACATCTTAAAGAATCTTATCAAATTAAAAAGAAATATATATTACATCGATGTACAATGCTTAAGAGAATCTTTCAATTTATAACATTTTCATAAAAAGTAGAATTAAAAATAAAATAATTATTATTTTGATGCAAAACACTTGAGGTGGTCATTTAAAAAATGATTTTAAGGAAACCTAAAACAGCCATAAATTAATTTCTTTTTTATATTCATGGTATATAAATACGTAAAAAAATCTCGCTGTGAATTTAAAAATTATCTATCATCTTTATTTTCATGTAGAGTAAAAAATAAAAATAAAAATTTCTTCATATTCTGAAATTATTATTACAACTTTTCTTAATCAGTATAAAGAGATTTACAACCCTCAAGAGAATCTTATATTATTAAATAATACTAAAATAATTAATAATAGACAATCTTAAAACTTACATCTTTTCAAAAAAATTAAAAAGTAATTAACTAATATTAGATATAAAACACTTAATGGAATCTTTTTGGTGATAATAAATAAGTATAACTAAAAAGAGCATTGTTATGTCACAAAATTATAAAAGAAAAATATATTTTGAAGAATCTCAAAAATAGACAACATGTATTCCAAATATGGTACACTACATTATAATATAGTACAAAAAATGATTAGAAAAAAGTCTCACGCATAAATGTGTATTAAAATAAAATCCCACTGTATATCTAAGAGTTGTAAAAAATATAATAAAATAATATTTTATAAAAAACATTTAAAATGGATCTGTGAGTTCATTTCTTTTCAATATTTCATCAAGTATTTTGATAAATGTTTTTCTAAATGGGGATAGGTCCATCATATAATTTTTTTTTAATATTTTTCAAAGACTTTAAAACTTTAATGAATTAATATTTGAATAAAATTAAATTTTTGAGGAATCTCACCATCTATCACAAATTGGCAATACCTTAGGAAATCTCATTCACATTTTGTTTTATAAATATATTACAACGTGTATTATAATATTTACAAAAAATATTTTTAGGAATCTCACTATTTAAATAAATACAAAACATGTGTATTATTATATTAAAAAAAACTTGAAGAATCTAGCTACATCTCTTTAGACTACAAAAAAAGTAATATAATTAAACTAAGTTTTTTAAAAGATATTTAAATAGGTGTAGGTACCTTCTCTTTAAAGATTTTGTCATGTGTTTTGTTAAATGGCTTTTACCGGAAATGGAAAAAATACTTTAAGGAATCTCAGATGATCATCATCTGTGTTATAAAATACTATCTATAAAAGAAACACTTTAAGAAATCTCATATTGGTCATTTTTATTGTAAAATACATTAAAAAATTCACTCTATATCTAAAAACTATTAAAATAATTGAAATATATTTTCCAATTTTTTTTAAATAGGATATGAGTACCTTTATTTTCAGAGATTCTGTCAAGTGTTTTTATAAATGTTTTTCAATGCGATGAGCCGATAAATATGTATTGTAATATAGTACAAAAACACTTTAAAAATCTCACTATTTAAATAAATTTATGATATTTGTATTATAATATTAAAAAATATTTTAAGGAATCTTCTAGAAACTACAAAATTTTAATAAATTACACATTTGAAAATAATATTTAAATGGAGTTGAATATTTTTTTTAAAGATTCCTTTAAAAACACTTTCATTGAACACTTTTAAGAACACTTTCAATTAAATCTTTTGCAGAATCTTTATTTTATATGAGCGATCTTGTTTTTCCTGAGACATATGATGTTCTCCTACATTTTCTTTACACACCTAATAGTATAAAGATTCTTCAGGTTATAGCCGGATTAAAATATGTTTTATGATGAAGAAACACAAATCACTCTACTAGCTAGTATGAACATGTAAAATCATAACTGTTCTTGGTTTAGTTGCTACCGCGAGTGTATCAAGTCTCCTTTTTAAGCAATTTTATTCATCAAGCATAATAGGTACAACATATACAGAAAACCTTGAACAAGCGTCCCCACTCTGCAACAACAAGACCCTGAAAGAGAACAAGACCCTGAAAGAGAAGAACAAACCTACAATTTTTATTGTGACTACTACTACGGAACTACTACTAAGAATTAATAAAACGGTTGTTGTTGCTACATCCATAGGCTGAAATTAATCATGAGCAATAAATATTTCATAATTTTGGTTCTTTTGGAGGAGTTGTTTTCCTCGTGATCTTCTTAAACCCCATATTTGGGTTCTACTGATACCATAATAGTAACAAGTCATTAATTTAAAATATAATGCTTATATGGCAATATTTTAACTGAGATTGCTATGATTCTTGAACAAATTGAATAAAATTCAAAGAATCAATTACAACGTATAATTGACAACTAATGTAAGGAAAGTGTATAATTAACAATGGATAATATCTTAGCAAATCTTCTAATCATGGTAATGATCATGGAGATATACAGTTATTTTACAGTGTATTTTTAAGCTGAAAATACTACCCTTGTATACTAAAACAATAAAAATACTATCTAATTTATACGAAATCTAAGCCATAGGATCACAAACAAATCAATGGTAAAGATTGTGGGTCTCTTGTTCTCTTGATAAGGAGTGGTCTCTTTTGAACCCCCTCCTATATATATATATATATATATATATATATATATATATATAGGCCTTTGCTCCATGAAGAACACTCTTACATAAAGAACAATAAAGAACACCTAGAAATAATCTGAACCATCCATCTTTCATCTAATCTAACGGCTGTGATTTAATTATAACTAAACATGTAAATATAACATAATTAAATAAAGTGTATCTACAGCTCTCTCTCTCTCTCTCTCTCTCTCTCTCTCTCGTTCGTACTTATTGATCTCTCCTGCGTACATATAATCGTCGTCTTTGTTATGGCCTCTTCTTCAAGTCATGGCGTGCTACCACATTGCGGATTGAATGATTCTGATTTGGTTGAATGTTTATCAGGTTCTCATTTTGACTGTTTAAAAAAAGTTTTGGCTTTTGTTCTGTCACACTTAAATTTATCTTCTGTTTATAGTTGTGTCTTTAACATATACTAAAAGCTTTGTTCAATGTGATTTTGAATTTCCGACTATTTCTGAATTTTCGGTTCTGCATTAGATTCTACTTTATTTGTTTGTAAGCTTTTTGTTTTAGTTCTTTGTGTTTTTATCATTCTGTAAAGTTCTAATTGTTTGATTCTATGTTAGATTCTGTACTATGTATTTTAGCAGCTCTGTGTAGTTTCAATTTTAGTGAGGATTTATGAATTTGCGAGAGTTTGCTTCTACATTAAATTCTACTTTCTCTGTTTTTCATATTTTTGTTTTAGTTTCTCTATGTTTTTATCATTCTGTAAAGTTCTAAGCGTTTGATTCTATGTCATATTCCGTACTGTGTATTTTAGCAGCTATTCTACATGTAGTTTCAATTTTAGTGAGGATTTGTGAATTTGCGAGCGTTTGCTTCTGCATTAGATTCTACTTTCTCTGTTTTTAAAATATTTGTAATTACCTTGTTTTTCAAATAAATACTTTATTTGTAATTACCTTTATTTGTAATAAATAAATCTTTATTTGTAATATAGATGTAAAGTGATAAGCGTTTGATTCTATGTTAGATTCTGTACTATGTATTCTAGCAGCTCTGCTGCATGTAGTTTCAGTTTCAGTGAGGATTTGTTAATTTGCGAGAGTTTCTTCTACATTAGATTCTACCTTCTCTATTTTTCGATTTTTTGTTTTAGTTTCTCCATGTTTCAGTTTTAGTGATGATTTCTGAATTTGCGAGATTTTGATTCTACATTACATTCTACAGGTGATAGAAACAATGTCATACTTGATACTAGTTGTGATTCCACCGCAAACAATGAAGTTGAAGAATTTATAGAGGGTTTTGATGATTCGTTTAGCAACAGTGCTCAATTGTGGATACCAAACCTACCTGATACCAATTTGAAGCCATATCCTGGCCAACGATTTTCAGAACTTGAAGATGCCTGTACTTTTTATACTAACTATGCAACTACAGTTGGTTTTAATGTTCGTCGAGAAACACAAAGGGTTCGGGGTAGCATTGTCATGCACAAGTATGTTGTTTGTTCGAAATCAGGAACTCATGATACTTACATGTCAATTATTTCTGATAATAGTTCTGAATTATCTCATGTGAGTGCTAGTGTGGGCGGTCCAATAAAAAAAAAAGAAAAACAGTCACAAAGAAATGTGGCTGTAATGCTAAAATTGTGATAAAGAATGATGGGAATGGACATTTTGTGATTGATCGTTTCATTGAAGTCCATAATCATCCTATGGTGACTGAGTTTGGAAAACAATTCCTTCGGGCTAATTGCACCGGTTCAATTTCTATAGCTCTTCTCTTTGCATCTGGTGTAGCTAAACGTGGTGATCGTCGTACATCCACCGACTTCACTTTAATTTTGAGAATCTTTTTCTGGACTTTAACTTCATCTGTTGTTAAATTTTTAATGTTAAATAATGTGAACTCAATGATAAAATTTTAAAAAACTTGACACATTAACTTACCGTGAGCAATATTAATTTTTTCTTGAGAACTCTCAGGTGTGTAAAGAACAATTGCAGTTTCTTCATTTATATTATTACCTGCAAGTAAAAGTATAAGTAACATTGACAATAATTCACAACAACAATAATTAAGTTAACAAGAAGACAATAAACTAAAATCCAATCACAAAATCTCACACATCTATCAATATTAACTTACACTGAGCAATATTGTCTTTTTCTTGAGAACTTTCTGGTGTGTAAAGAACAAGTGCAGTTTGTTTATTTATATCATCACCTGGATGTAAAACCACAAGTATATCAAAATTGACAGCAACAAAATTTGATAGAAGCAATTCAACCTAGACTAATTGTGTAAATACATACTACTTGTACCTTTCTTTTCAGCTATGTCTTCTTTCATTGCATTTTCTTCAGTGTCAACTGCAGTTTGTATATCCTCATACGCCACATCTTGCCAAACATATGAAAGATTCTCAGAGAATGAATCAAATTCACTTTGAGTGAACCAATCTTGTGTCATCTGAAAATTTTCAAGATATTAGGACAATGTAACTATGATTTTATATAACATGCATAAGTTAATATATTTGTAACTTACAAAAGACGGGTAATCATTGTCAATGTTGAACTCATCCATACAATCCAATAGGAACCGATATATGAAAAAGATCACATAATAACCACATCGGTTTCCATCCTTCTGTTGCGGGACCTTTGGCTTTCTAAATGGAATGTTATGGATATGCTGACTACTAGATTCAGGTTTCCATTTTTTGTACATAGCAAAAACAAATCTAAAAAAAAAGCATAAGAAACAAATAAGAACCTGTTACAAATAAGAGTCATATTAAAACAGGTTGTAACAGGTTTATCTAAAAAAACTTACTTCCGAACATCTGGTTCAATGTTTTCTTCTCTTGTTTCGAGAGAATCTAGTAGTAATATGCACGGACGAGCTGTGTTATTGAAGTCCTTGCCAAAGTTGCACAGTATCAGTAAACTCCAATGGTTTCTGAACAATATACAATTAAAACAAGTAAGTACTATAGAAATTCTTTCAACTAGTATACAAATTTGGGCAAATGTTACAGATTTGCTTACGCTTGGCAGATTGGAACAAACACATATCTTTGTGCAAAGCTACCATCTCTTACCATCCATGAAATTACATTTTCTCTGTTATTTCTTTCCATATACGCTTTGAAATACAACGAGTCAATGCACAAACAACGGTACCTCAAAGTAATAGGAATCTTTTTCCATACAATTCTACAAAAAAATAAATACAATTAATTTATTAATTATTTTAATAAATTTAGAATAAATAAGTAAACATGTTTTTCGAATAATAATAATACGTACTGGACATATGCTTCAAATTCTGCGGTGCTCAATTGCTCACTATTTATTCTACTCACTGGTCGTTTTCTCTTGCCACTTTTTGTTGTGGATGAAGTCATTCGTCTTGCACTTAAGCGTAAGCTAGATCTTCTACCTGATTCATAACAAGAACAATAATTAAGTTAAAAGAAAAAAAATATATCACATATAATCTAATGTAGCATAGAATCTAATGTAGGAAATTTGGCATAGAATCTAATGTAGCACTAACATATAAAGAACCTAACATAGAATCCAATCACAACATCTCAAACATCATCCATTATATACTTTCACCATAGAATCTTATAGGCTTTATAGGCTAGTAAGTTTTAAAAAATTTAGAAAAAAAAACTTAGTAGAAAATCATAGAATCTCACACGGAATCTCACACAAATATAAGTTTTAAACATTTAAAATTCAAAAAATCTAAAACAAATCTACACAGAATAATGCAATCTATAGACTTTTACAGAATCACAGATAATAGAATCACAATTTACAGACTTTGGCTTGGCAAAATATAAATCAGAATATGTATCTGATAGTGAAATTCCAATTCTGATTCACAGAAACACAACTTACAGACTTAGGCGTATTCGAATTCAGGTGGGGTTTGCACATTGAGGGTCCAAATACTATGTTTGGTACAGTTATGTGCTATGTATGTTTGAGGCTGCTTGGGGTAGGAGCTAAGGATGGACAAGGGGCACCTGCGAATGTGCTACAGCAACACAGACGTAACATTCACATATACAGAACATAATTAATCTATATTAAGTGAACATAGATGTGGCCACACATAACAACTTGCATGCATATTGAAAATAAATTTCTCCCATCAGCTTCTTTGCACGGATCTTCAAGTACAAATCATCAATTAATATATATATACAAGAAAACAAAGTGAGAGGGGAAAATTAGTTTTAAGGAGCGTCACTCAGTGATCCCCTAAATAGAATCTAATGTAGCACACAAATGTACAGAACCTGAATCCAAGAACCTAACATATTTTTTGCTAGCTTTATGAATTATATCTACATTCAGTCTATTTTATATTATTCAAAATATATCAAAATTAAACATATCATTCATACTACCAAAATATTTCACAACAGGAAAGCATGTCTATTATACAATCTCACACAGAATCTCACACAATAATAACGTCTAATGCAGAAATATATATCTCCAAAATAGACAATCAAAGCATCTCACACAGCATCTCATATACATCTACATCTCGCATAGCATCTCACACAAAACAAACACATAATGTACCTACAATCAAAGCAAACACAAACACATAATGTACCTACAATCAAAGAAACATACAATCTAACACAGAATCACAAAATATATTTACACATAAAATCATAAAACCATACAAAATAGAAATACATATCTCCAAAATAGACAATCAAAGCATCTCACACAGCATCTCATATACATCTACATCTCGCACAACATCTCACACAAAACAAACACATAATGTACCTACAATCAAAGCAAACACAAACACATAATGTACCTACAATCAAAGAAACATACAATCTAACACAGAATCACAAAATATATTTACACATAAAATCATAAAACCATACAAAATAACTTTTAAACATTTTACCTGTTCGAGATAACATATTTCAAGTTCGGTTCCTCGCTTCTTCGATCACTGCTAGATTTTACATAAAATAAAAGATTAAAACCCTAATTTATGTAATTTGACTAAAATAATGATTAAATATCACCGATTACCTCGATAAATCCAACGATTCGAAGGCGACTTTCAAAATAACAACGAAACTTCACTTTCTCCTTTCGATTCTGTAGCTCTTCAAAAACAGAGTGTTGTTATTGTGTGCTTTCCGTTAGAATCTGTCGCCTGTGTGTATAATGCCTGTGTGTAGTTGCAAAAATGATGCTGTCATTGGGTTTTGTGTGTTATTACAGTTAGATTTAATTTAATGCCCATTATTATTTATCTTTTAATCTTGACCGTTGATTGTTTTTATTTAGTTGAACGGTTATGATTGATGTTCTTTATTGTTCTTCATATTAAGTGTTCTCCCTAGAGTGCAACTCTATATATATATATATAATTAAGTATCTAATATAACTGCATAAATAATATATTTTTAGGTCTTTTTTAAGATATTCATTAATAATAAATTTTGGAGTGAGTGAGATTCGAACTCGAAATCTGATGATAACCCTTTATCATTTGGTTATATAATCGTGTTTAGAAGTTTTTTTATAGGCACACGATTATATGATAGAAAATATAAAGTTATAAAATAATAATAAAAAATGCAGCAACAAAGCTAGAGAATATAAGTTTTATATATACATGTTTAAATAAACAATTGGTTTATGGGAAAATTGATGAACCACTGGCAGTAACAGAAGACAGTAGTACAAGGACAAAAGTAAACAAAAGGTCAAACTATTTGGTGGTCAAGACTTTTAAAGGCGCACGGAATAAATTAAAAGGAGAAAATGGACTTTTTAGAAGGAGTATAATCGCATATTATTTTTATGGACAAGTATATGCCTCCTGTATACGCTCACGTTGGGGTGAGAATCACGGCCTAACGGGAATTATTGGGTTACGTTGGATTTGATTTAAGGAATTAAGATCCCGTTTGACATTAACAGAAACAGTTATATTTGAAAAATAAAAAAAATGTTTGATAAACTTTTAAAAATTATTTTTGACTGAAAAGTTACTTTTACAAAAAGGAAAAAGCTATCTCTCATATTTTTATAAAAAAAATGCTGTTTTTAAAATTTTGCAAGAACCAATTACTTGTTTAAACATCATATTTAATTCAAAAATATTTTTTTTATATTATATTCCAAAATTTTGCACATATAAGAATATTACTAAACAATTATTAAATTTTCATAACAACACTTTTTTAAAGGACAGTACAACAATTTTTGACAGCTCTTTCAAACACAACTTAATGTTCTTAATAATACTCGCATAAGTTACGTGAGAATAAATAAATTTTAATTTTAGTGAAAAATAAATATTTTTGTAATTATACAAATTTAATATTATATTATAAATATATTATTAAAATGTAATGCATTTAATTAAGATTTTCATGTACGTAAATAACGAGGTGGGAATAAAAGCTATCTCCACATCTATTGTGAATTTAAGACGAAACTTTTTTGAGTCTCTACTTTGCTGTGACAAAATTGTCAAGAGTGACACATGACATGGATTAAAAAAAATAACAATAATAATTATTTAAAAAAAAAATAACAATAATAATAGTGTAATATCAATACTTATTATTATTATAATATGTGATATTAAGTCATTTACCGGGAATTCTCCGATTTCCGTTCATTTTATGTCTCAAAATCTCGATATTTAATCAAATTATCATGGTTAAATATGTAAAAGAACCAAACAATCTTATAAATATGGACGTACAATTTAATTATTCAGAATTTATATACATAAAAGTTTATAATACAGAATTTATGATACATATGATAAATCAAATTTGAATTATTAATTTTATTGAAAAGTTAGTTTCAAAAAAAATAATTTATTGAAAAGTTTTCTAAACTAAATCAAATATAAAAAATTTAATAGCAAAAATAAAAAAAATATGGAAAATTTCTTTTACGAAATTGGGTTAGTTCGGTTTGTATATGACCCTACCCGTAATATTGGTACACTTTCATATTACGGTGGCGAATAAGCGTGGCGTGGGGTATTTTACGAAAAACGTAGTAAATAAACAAATAAATAAGGAGAGGAGCATTCGTACTTTTTTTATCACCCAAGTGCGTTAGCCTGCGTATCTAAACAAACGTCTTTAAATCTCTCTTTGACCGTCGTACTCTCTCTCTCTCTCTCTCTCTCTCTCTCTCTCATCCCCACCGCCTTTTCGCCGCTGTTGCCACTGTTCATCTCTCTCTCTCTCTCTCTCTCTCTCTCTCTCTCTCTCTCTCTCTCTCTCTCTCTCTCTTTCTCTCTCTCTATATATATATACACACACACACACGCCTACAATTATATACTTCTCCTCTCAGTCTTCTCACATACACACTTATCCTTTTCACTTAATAATCTCTCTACACACACTTATCTGAATCTCGATAACTCTCTCTCTCTCTCCCTCTCTCTCTCAATCTCTCTGCTATCATCACGATTCTCCGATCCAACGGCCACGATTCACTCGTCCTCTAATCGCACAGCTAGGGTAACTGAATCATAAATACTTGTTTACACACTGCGTAACACATATCTATACTTACATGTGATTCTATCTATACACACGTTTAAATTTGTGTTAGTTAGTGATTATGATTCTCTATGATCATTTTGATTGCGGTTTCGAATCGTGTATTAGCATGCACTGTACGTTATTCATTGTGTTCAAGTTACGATTTTAATCCAAAAGCTTTGGTTTCGTAATTGTAATTAAATTAGTAGTTTTGATCGGATTAAATTTGATTTTTTTTGTTTGATAGTTGTAATGTTTACTTGTTTTTGTTTTTTTGTTATTTATGATTGAAATGATTATTTGTTTCTATCTAGATTGAATTTTAATTTTAGTTAGTACAGTACAACTTTTTGACATTTTTTCACTGTTGGAGGCTGTTAACTGTAAAGGTATGATAAATTTGTTGGGTTTTTGAAAAGTTGCTTTTGCTTAGTAGTTCTGAATGATGATGATTTACTTACTGGAAAACTGATGGCTTTAGTTCAGCTCAGACCATTATATATGCAGGGTTAACTTTTTTTTGCTTTTGATGACATCATATTTTGCAAAAGTCGAATATGTACATTTTTTTTAGTTTGCGTATCAAACTTAATCCTTTGTGTTATGTTCGGAAAGGTAGATCTTTGATGAAGTACAATTATGGTTTTTGATTTGGCATGTTGTTTCGTTCTGTTTTGAATCTTGTTAGTTTTATCTTCTTTTATGGTGTGTTTTTTTTAATGTTGAATGAGCTACTACTGAAAATGCAATTTCAGTTTTCTGTCTGTTCTGGTCCTAGTTTTACCAATGAGTTGTGGTCTCCAGTACCGTTGCATCCATGTGTGGTTGTTACTATCTGACGCTTTTGTGGTTACCGTAATATTATTTTGTTGGTAATTCTACTTTTCCTGAGCCAATATTTAAAAACTTGTAGGTATAACTTGCTATGTTTTTTAACCAGTTTTGTTTAGCATTTATTATTGTTGTGGAAAAGAAAATTTGTGCCCCCCTCACTTTTTCTTCTCTCATTTTAATTTTCTCTCTGAAATGTGCAGGGTGTAAAAATTTGTGGTTTTGCCAATGGAACCTAGATCTAGAAGAAGAAATGTTGTTGCTCATGAAAATGGTGACGTCGGCACATTATTGGTTGAAGATGACCTGGATCCATGGACTGCCTGGGCATACAGACCTCGTACTATATCATTATTACTTGTTGGTGCATGCCTTCTTATGTGAGTTTATTCTCAACCATCACATGTTTTCTTGATAAACTTGTTAGTTCGTGATATTGTTTATTGTTGGAGGTATTGTTTTCTCTATTAATTTTAATTGCCACTTGAAGTCTATAAATCTGCAATAGGTACTGTTTGTTAATGCTAATTAGTTCTGCTGTTGGATTATTGCTAGGGTCGATGCTTCTTTTCTATTTTACAAATTTAAATTATGTCTTTGTTTATAACACAGAATCTTTGGATGGATTTTATGGTTTCAGATTTTAATGGATATTTCTCACTTATAATTATGCGATAAATAAGCTCACTGTGTTTTTTTTGAACCTGTTTTTATTAATTGATTCATGTTTCCTTAGTTCATGGACCTTTGTCCTTCTTTAATAATGGTTTTGTGGATATCCATTTTATATTTGTGTTATTAATGTTGAAAGTTATCTGTTTTTTATTTTTTTGGTTTTAAAGTTTACCGTAGGGTTTTCTTTGTACTTGTTAAGTGTTATTTTTTTCTTAAAGATTGTCTCCGGAATAATCCTCTTCACCAGGCTTTAGAGGAATAAGAAATTGCCCTACAAATGTTGCTTGGATTTTTCTAATTTTAGTTGGACCTATATAATTTAGGCTAAAGAATATTTTT
Source organism: Heracleum sosnowskyi (assembly GCA_030848705.1). Taxonomy (NCBI): domain Eukaryota; kingdom Viridiplantae; phylum Streptophyta; class Magnoliopsida; order Apiales; family Apiaceae; genus Heracleum; species Heracleum sosnowskyi. Next base: position 10,288,436 of record CM061238.1, read on the forward strand.
TTACCTCTGTTGTTTCTTTTGAACTTGCTCCTATTTTGTAAGCATTAAAATTTTATGTTCCACCTGAAAAGTATTTTTACATGAGTTGTTTTTTATGCTGTCCCAGACCCTTGTATTTGTGATTGTGTTGCGTACATCTGTCTCGATTCCAAATCCATAATATTTGTAAATTTAGTAATTCATAAGTGGACTAAAGATGTCTGATTGTATCTTTTTATTTGGTAGTGGTAATTCTAAGTGTTTGGTATTGTTATGGTTCTTGCCCTAACGTTTCTCTGTGAATTGTTGTTTAGATGGGCAAGCAGAGCTCTTGATCCAGAAAACAGTTCAGCAGGTGATATTGTTGCTTCAGTGAAAAGGTCTGTTCTTGTTGCTCTATAAAGTGGTATATGTGTATGTGTTTCTATTATACTATTGTCTTGCATACTAAAAGTTATGGTACTCGACTTTGTAGGGGTGTATGTGCAATGATTGCAGTTTTTCTTGCATATTGCTTGCTGCAAGCTCCCTCAACGTAAGTGACTTCAAACTCAATTAGTTTTGCATGTCGCGTCTTTATATTTGAAGGCAGCCGTACCTTCCGACTATTTACTTTTGTGATTCTTGCTTTTGTTTTTTTATATCAATTTTATGGCATGATATTTTGCACCAAGGTGTTCTCTGAATGCTCTTAATTGTCGTGGTCGATTTTTTCTTACAGTGTTTTGATTAGACCACATCCTGCTATATGGCGCTTAGTTCATGGAATGGCTGTAGTCTACCTTGTTTCTCTAACATTTTTGCTGTTCCAGGTCAGTAAAAAACTTAGACTTAGTATGCTATTTGAAGCTGTAAAATATACCACGTCTGTTCTATGCTCTGTAATAGCTGTAAATTGCTAACACAATTTTTTCATTGTGATGATGTTTTATGCCTACTAGAACTAGCTGATGAAACCTGTAAAAGTCGTATCCAATTTGTAATGTGGTTTAGATTTACCCCTTCAAAATCTGGATGCATAAAATCTGCTTTGCAACAGTTAATTTGTAACCTACACTCCTACTCTTTTTTCTTCTCTTCTTGATTTCCCTTCTGCTAGATTTCTTGAATGTGTAATTGGCTGATGTATGATTACTTCTGATTCAATGAATGGAATCTCAGACATATCTTTGAAGTTCAATAGATGGACAACTAATGCGGTTTTACAAATATATATATTGAATCTTTCAAACAGTTAATGATGCTATTTGTGTTAATATTTGTGGTTCCTTATTATTGTTCTATGACTTCTGTCAATTAGATTAGGACGAACGGTTACCAACAATTGTTGTTTCCCTTGTATCATTGCAGAAGCGTGATGATGCTCGGCAATTCATGAAGTTTCTTCATCCCGATCTTGGTATTGGTAAGTGTTCTAGGCCTTGTAGAATTGTTTAGCATCTTATGTATGAGCATGGTGAATCAAAGTTGACATTGCAATTCATTATCTTTACCCCTGAAAATTTGGTCATTGACTGTATATTCTAAGATCATTTGATTTTAACATCTTTTGGCAATACTAATGCAGAACTCCCTGAAAGATCCTATGGTGCTGATTGCCGCATATACATGCCTGATGATCCCACAAACAGGTTCAAGAATGTTTACGTATGATTTCTTCTTTGACAACCCTTCGTCTTGTCAAGTAACAGAGTGCTTCTTTATTTACTTTTATTGGTTTGATTGCTCTGTTCGTATCCAGAAAGAGAAAAATTACTGAAATTCTCTATTACGTCAAAGAATCAGTGTTATATTATTATATTGTTGGGTTTCATATGTATTTATATTTCCATCATTAGCAGCATTGAAATATGTCCAAGTTCTAAGTTGTTTACCCATTTTTTTTCCGATATCTATCAGGTTAACAGTTTCAATATATTGGTTAGGAAGTCTGTAAACTATTATCTACTGCACTCTTTAGCCTGAGAATCTTGATCAATTTTCCAGGTCTTTTTGGCGTTTAAAATATTGCCCTGCATCACCTCAGATATTGCATCATTCATTTTCAGGAGACGCTTTTTGATGAATTTGTGCTAGCACATATATTTGGATGGTGGGGAAAGGCTATAATGATTCGGAATCAACCCCTTTTGTGGGTTTTATCTATTGGCTTCGAGTTAATGGAGGTCTGCTTCTTGACCAGTCTGAACTCATTTTTGTCCTTCTGCAAACACTTCTGCAGAATCTATTTGGTCACATTGTATTTTCTTATTTCATATTATTAATTTTTTTTCTTAAATGTGCAGCTTACCTTCCGTCACATGTTACCGAATTTCAATGAGTGCTGGTGGGACAGCATTATCCTTGATATCTTAATCTGCAATTGGTTTGGTAAGAATCCTAAAAGCCATAAAACTTTTTGCCGAGTTAATTGACATGCTATTATCATGTTTTTTATTTATCACATTGTAAACTTAGCTAATGTAAAATTGTTTTCTCTTTCTTGTGTTTATGAAATGAATTTACAAGTCGAAGCTAGTGTCGCATAAAAGTAATCTGAATAAACAAATAGGGCCACATGATCTTGCTATTAGGTGTATTTGCTGTGTGGGAAGGAGAAATGACAGCACTTGGTATTCAGACTTGAAGTTTAATGTGTTTTAAGAAACTACAAATTTTCCTTCTTTTCCATCTTATATGGAAGAACTTAACATGTAATATGCATAGTTTTACTGTCTTACCCTGAATCTTCTATATATAGCTTGCAACCATTATACATTATTTAAATATCTATCAATTTTTTCTCGAGAATTTTCCATATCTTTCTTTGTGTTTTGGTTTACCATTATCAATGGATTTTCGCCTGCATCGCAGCTCTAGTTAGCCATGAGAACTACGTAGCAATAACTTCAGTCTTGTTCAACTTTATTAAGCTTTTTGGTGTAGTCCTTGTTGTACTTGTAGCCTGGCCCCGTGTTAATATGTTCTAGTGGCTATACCATGCAGGTATCTGGGCAGGAATGCATACTGTTAGGTACTTTGATGGTAGAACATATGAATGGGTCGGAATAAGTCGTCAGCCAAGTATTTACAGCAAAGTATGTTTTCTGACTTGTCAATATGATAATATATTTATTGCTGTTAACATGCAAGATGGAACCACATGACACTCTGGTTGGTTTTATTACATGACACTCTGGTTGGTTTTATTTGTTTGGTGATTTCACTTTTTTTTACTGCTTGCCATACGAAAGCCAATGACTTGGCATATTGCCTTCTTTTTTGGTTTTCTAGTATGTTATAGCAAGGTAGCAAGTATGTTGTTAATTTTACAAATACAAGGTTTAAAATTGAATATTTGTTGTGCTGGTTTCTAGGACTACAGTTGATTTGGTACATCCCAGAAAATGAAACCTTGGTCTTTAGTCGTAAGAAATGAAATTTGAGTCTTTGGATTCTCTTATAGGATTAACATCTTGTTGTTAAATGTTAGGTCAAACGAACATTAGGTCAATTCACGCCAGCACATTGGGACAAAGATGAGTGGCACCCTCTGCTTGGTCCATGGCGATTTATTCAAGTTTTAAGTCTCTGCATCATTTTCTTAACTGTGGAGCTTAACACATTCTTTCTTAAGTTTTGTCTTTGGATACCTCCTCGGAACCCCCTTACTGTGTATAGGCTGGTCTTGTGGTGGCTTATAGCAATACCAACAATTCGCGAGTACAACTCCTACCTACAGGATAGGTACAGTCTTATTCTCTCACTGGGATGTAAACACGAAACCTAATTTAGTTAAATATACTAACCTCAAACAGTTATTTATCCTACTTTTACTTGCAATAATTATCAGAAAACCGGTGAAAAAGGTTGGAGCATTTTGTTGGCTGTCCCTTGCAATCTGCATCATAGAGCTGCTTATATGTATTAAATTTGGACATGGTATGTTGTTTACTTGTATTTTACATGTGTTTCTATGCCTTCTAATCATTGATTGTTCATAAACTTATCCTTTTTCGTTTGTGGCCTTATGCCAGGGTTATTCCCCAATCCTATGCCTAGGGGGTTGGTACTTTTTTGGACATCTGTTGGTGTTGCCCTTGTAATATTTTTGATCACATGGACTTGTCAATTGCATCGGAGTCTGAGGCAAAAGCGACAATGATTTTACTTTTGCGGTCCTTCATTCTTTGATTCATTGAGTCTTGAGAGTAACCATGATGTAAATACTTTATTTTTATAGTTGTAAATGCTTATTTGCTTAGGTTTTACAGTTTCTTATGTAGAAAATAAGAATCCGTTTTTTATTTTTGTGTAGAGTCATATTACGTCTACTCATTTACTTATAATTTTGCTGCTTCACCCACATTTAATCTCAAGAGTATTTTTAATCAAATTAGTTCTTTAAAATATGTTATTCAGTGTTCTGGTAGCTTTTATAGTATACATCTTAAGAGTATTACGAAACTGAAAACTGGCTCTGGTACTTTCACATTTACCTGTAGTGCAGTAAATTACAGTAAGCTGCTTTTACCTAAGACACCGATAATAATACTAATAAAGGATCTTTACCAATAATGAAGCCATTATTTACAGTAATTTGGCATATTGTCCTAGCTCTAAGAATCTGTTCATCTTTGAGCTCGACCTTTATTTGAAGTAAATGTATACACCTTAGTGGCCTTGATTTTGTGGAAATCGGGTATATTCTTTCTTGGAATTTCTGGATGGAGTGAGAACTGAGATCCATTTAGTAGACTTGAAATCTTGAAAGGTTCAACTTCATCGGGATGGAAAAGGAAGTTGGATATGTTTAACTTTTAAGATAATGGTGGTCAACTGGTTCTCCATAAAGTCCTATATAATGTATTCATAAGCTCGTATCGTATGCCACTTGAGTTCGAACACAAACGTTAACTAGTTAAGTGAGTCGAGTATGTGCGGAACTCATCGACTCAACCAAAGATCGGCTGGAAGCTGAAATTTGGGCTCGACTCAAACTCATTTACAAACGAATACAAATTAATTATTACGTAAAACTAGAAAAAGAACAGTACTTCGCAGAAAATATAAACACATCAGATGTCCAACATTTGAGCTTCTTTGCCCTGCAACAATCTTTTTGAATGGCCAAGCATCATTGCACTTCTGCAATGATACATCATAGAAGATAGAAAACATCTCTTTTCTATTTTACAGATCATTGGCACTGATGCATTATCTTTCATATTGTAAGGCGAAGTCTTGAATAGGTCTAAATTTTGTGGCTTAATAGGAAATCAGATCCCCATGAAATACCTTGTTGTATCTGCATTGACGAGATCTGTGGCGGGAGATTGTATTTTTAGAATCAGTTCTTCAGTGTTCTGGTAGATTTTGTACAGTCTACACACTTCAGTATTATGCTAATATCATTTCAAACAGTGTGTGTGTTGGACAAATTGTATGAAACTGATAATGGCTCTGGCACTTTCACATTTATGTGCAGTGCAGTAAAATTACAGTGATCTGCTTCAAACTAAAACACAGAGTATAACACTAATTAAAGATTTAACAATTATCAAGCCATTATTTACAGTAGCCTGGCATGTTGCGTTCACTCTAGGATTCAGGTCATTTTGAAGCTCGCCCTGTGTTTCCTGCTCTATATGACAATACCATACATAATGAAAAGGAACCAAAAAGATCAACACAAATTCCATGGCACTGTCATCTAGCTGAAAACTAGAGTTAATGACAAATTCATGAAAAATAAAAACACATCAGATGTCCAACTTTTGAGCTTCATTTAAATGTCTCGGTATCTAGGTTAATTATTGAACTCAAGATTATCATATAAACAAACAGAAATACAACCAGGATAGCTATACTGAGCCTTCACAAAGATTAATAACTAAGACAGTGAAAACTCCTAAATTATTGTTCAAGGGGGTGATGCACTACCATAGTCACATAGCACGATAGAACAGAAGATTTCACAGATATTTGGCAATGATATTTTCTCTTTTTCTAATTCTACTGTAAGGCAGTCATATACAAAAGTAAATCCATACTTGTCAACAAAAAACAGACACCGTGGTAATCATATCTTCATGATGCCTAATATCAGAGCTCAGACAATCTTTAACAATTAAAGTTTTACCTTTCGGTTTGATAAGTATGAAACTACTGAATTGCAGCAGTAGAGTACAGCTATAGAGATACACATACCATTACGTCATTGCCAGATTGCTGGGGATACATCCACAAGATTGTTGATATCCCAACTTCCAGAGAAGGTTATAATATACCTTGGTTCAGACTTCAGACAACTGCTTTATATAATGTACAAGTCCAACTTTTGGACTTTTCCTTCTGTTTGTGTGTGCACATACATTCTAAATTTTATTATACAACCCATAATCCTTTTACTAAGCAATCATAAGGGGACTACGCTACTTGTAACAGATACTTAACATTGTGTGGAGTTCTGTAACATGCAAGACTGTTCATACATATCCAAGACATATACACCCATGTTGCACGAGGGTTAACATTTTGGCGGTAAGTTGGCTAGCATAAAAATGACAGGGACAAATTGATTAGAGTAAGATACCGTAAAAGTGGAGTAAAAGCAAGCAAAATAATGTCATTATTAGTTACAATTAACATGAGTACATTCAACTTGAAAGAAGACATATTGCACTGGCCTATAAAAATCAAAAGAAACATGCCTTGAGTTGGCCATGAGTACAAAGGTTAGAACTATTGATGACAAAATGTGCAGTGTGCCGAAATTTGGCATTGAAGTATCTCCTGACCACACCACCATCTTCAGCCTTCTTCTCATCCGCAAAAGCGTGAACATTGCATTCCTGGACAGGCCTCTCTTCTGAAGTATAGAAATTGCCAGGGATATCAAAAAAGCTAAGAGCTATGTAGCTTGTTTTGGTGTTAACGTTATCTCCCTTCTTATCAGGCAACTTAGCGCCATAGGTTACAATACATAGTACTTGTTTGCCATCCAAGTCCTGCAGAGCAACGATGTAGTCGGAGTACAACTTATAATGTCCAGACATGTAGGTAAAGCGGGAGGTTCTCAACACTTCCAAGAAATCTCGGTCCGGAGCTAAATTCGGTTTCATTAATTCTTCGCCAGAAGAAAAGGTCCGAGATGCAGAGACATAATAGGTTTTGGTATCATGATCATAGACATAACCAAAAGCCGTATCACCGATAAATGTAACACATTTATCAAGCAATATTGCAGGAGGGCGGGGATATATATCATCATCGTAATTTGTATAACAATACTGATCATAGAAATCAGGGGGCATCGTCCATTCATGTGTTTCTAGACTGAAGGAACAAAGGATATCAGCTGCAATGTAATAGAAAGTCTGGTTTTGCTCCGAAACAACAGAGACCCCACTACCAAGCGGTCCATCGTTTGGAGTGGGCAATACTTGCCAAGTCTCGTCAACAGGAGAAAAGACTTCAAATAGAGTCTTGGTATAGTACTTGGACATGACATACAGTTTGTGATTGGCAACGAAAACAGTGGGAACATATTTAGGGCCAAACATGGGGTTTTTAGTCTTGGTAAAAAGTTGTTTGAAATTGTTGACATGATTGGTTTCACTAGGTTTAATACCCATAAGAACATCTTCTTCAATAGTATAAACATTAGTGCTGTCTTCATGTATACCGAAAGAATCAAAATAATGATCGAGTCCGAAAAAATACAACTTCGACCCTAATTTAATACAACTAAAATAGTCGACATCCATACGAGAACATGTACTGGGGAAAACAACAAGGGGACGCAATTCATCAAGATCATGTGAAGAACAATCATTAGTTTCGAGATAAGACACCGGATCAATTCGATATAAAACAGAACCAGTACGATCTTTGAGATATACAAGCATATACATAAAGGTGCTACAATTACTAGACACATCATCAATATCGACAACATTATCTGACCTCCTTGTTTTTGACAGCGGTGCTAATTTAAGGTTGTCGATTCCTTGGACACATTTTGTTGCATCTACCAGCGATGATGGTTGTACAAGTGTTTCGTATACGCCGGCCATGATTCAATCAGGGACTGAATTAGATATCTACGACTTCTAATTTCTGGGTGTTTAGATACGACTTTCTTATGTATTGAAAAACCCTACAAATAATCGTTCTCTTGTACTGAATTTAAGGTTGATTATGAATCAAATCGAAGTTTTTGGTTTTAAAAACATAGAACTTTTATTCAAAAAAAAAAACATATAACTGAACTCAAACTGAATGCAATAAAAATCAATTCAAATTGAATCGACTTTTAACAAATGGGTTCGATTTTGGTTTAATTCAGAATTACTTTTTTTTTAAAATTATATTTTATCATGATATTAAAATAGATATACAGAGCCCCCTTCCCTTTTACAAAGAATAAGTTAGAGCATTTGCATCCCTTCCCCCGTCCCCAACCTCATATTCTTACTAAAAATTGTAATTTCCTAAATTTATTCTTATAATTTATTTATCATCTAAAAATTTATTACATCCCATTCCTCATTCCCCATTCCCCATTTCTATCTCTATATTTTTTTATATTACTTTTTTCTCTTACCTCTCTTTACAACTTTAACTACTAACTATATTATTTTATCATTTCTCACTCTACTTACACATAAAATGGTATAAAATAAAAAATGGGGTATGAATAGTAAGTCCCCAAATTTGGGAACTCATTTCTTGATCCCCAAAACATACCCTAAAATGGAGAATCGGATGCAGATGATATTTTTTGCTATAATTCATAATTTCCTCAAAATATGGGGATGAGGAAGAAATGGGGCACCCATTGTAAATGCTCTTAGAGAGAGAATAGGAGAGAACCACAATCTCGATCATTCATTTGAGTTTCATATATCTAACAATCAAGATTTAATTAAAACTTTAATGGCAAAATTGTAATTAAAACAAAACAAAATATTTTGAAAAACAAAAATGACAACCCATTACATGCTAAAACGGTTACGAACATAAATACTCACCCAACCACCTATACACACAACGACACACAATTACGCACACAAATAGCTAGTTTAGAGAGAGAAATAGAAATCGAGTTTCCTATCTGCGATTACAGCTTCAGATTCGACGATTTCATCTCAAAAAGGTAAACAATCTTTGTTATTATATCAAATTTGATGTTACAACTATTAAATCCGTATATTTATTGTTTAATACATCATAATAAGCTTTTGATTCGTTTTTACTCTTCAATACATGAGTATTTGTTTGGGTAAGTTGCTGACGTTATTAATTTCATTTTATATGTTTTCAATTATTTGTCTAATTTTCAGTTACAAATTTAATTTGATTTTTCTCTTCTCTTTTCCAATTTTTTAAAGTTATTGTTAATTTCTAGTACCATTCATTTGGGGTTGAGTTGCGGTTGTGAAGTTAGTATGAAATTTATGAGATGAATTCTCTGATTTAATATATATTGGATAAACCCATCAATCAAGTTAGTAATAACGTAGTGTTTGGAAATAAATTGTGTAGAAACAAGAAGCTCACATGTTTTGGTGATGTTATGAAAGTGTAGAGGACTCAAGATTAGAGCTGGCCACACGGGCGGCCGTGCCGTGCCGTGCCGTGCTTTAGACGGGCCGTGCTACCAGAATTACTGAACGCGAACGGCACGTTATAGGAGGACGGTCCGTGCCGGGCCGGTCCGGTTCATGGGGAGGCCAACTCGTGCACGGCTCGCCGAGTTGGCGGCCGAGTTGTGCGGGTTGCGGTTCAAATTTTTTTTATATACTTTTAATTCGATTAAATATTATTTAAAATTATACGAATATTTTTTGGAATAAAAGAGGACGGTACCTCTGCAAATTTTATTAATTAAAACAAATATTACAATTAATTTGAGAGGACTCGGAACAAACCGCATTAACATATTAAAACAAATATTAAATACAAACACAAATTTTAAAAATAAAATACAAACACAAATTTTAATCCTATCCGTGGATTTATAAAGAATTTAGATACAAAGAATTTTAGGATATTAATGTTATAACAAATTTTGATATTAATGTTATAACTATTGGGAGGGGAATGCTTAGCCAAAAACATTATTTATTAAGATATACTGATGCAGAGCAGGTGGGTTGGCGACTTGGCGTGCCGTCCACGGGCCGTGCGTGCCGTGCCAGTGACGTGGCCGGTTCGTACGGTTCCGCGTGCCGGTCCGTGCCGTGCCCCGGTTCTTAAGATTTCAACCCGTAAACGCCCCGTTTTATTTATACGAATTGTGCCGGGCCGTGCTAAACCGTTACGAGCCGAGTTATACCGGTTAGTTAGGCGAGCCGGTTCCGGTTTAGCCGTCCGGAACCGCCCGTTTGGCCGGCTCTACTCAAGATCCACATGAATCAGGGCCGGTAATTCTGTGGTGAGAGGGTGGACCTGTAAGTAATGATCTTTCATATAAAGTATAAACATTTATCATATTTAACATTGAGTCTCGTAGCTGACCCTTTGTGATATTGTGCTTCACAGTTTTATACTTTAGTTGACTGATGACACTACAAAAATATTCTTGGTGATTATCAGTAGGTAGTAACTCAATGTTACAATTATTGAAAATCGACATTGGAATTGGTACTTGGTTAGTATAAGGATGTATCATACTTTCAAGGTAAATAGGCCATTCCCTGATCTTTCTACTTTAGCCATGATACTTAGGTACCTTTAACATTCTACTATTTTGGTTTATTTAGTTTAGCATATGTCGCTTGTACTTCCAGAGGCGTGTGGTTGATGCTTTTTCATCTAGCAAAATCAGACTTGGTAGTGCATTTAAATCACTACAACTGTCGGCTAATAAATCTTGAACCATATAGCTCAGAAGATATACTTTGGAGGTAATTTTTTTTAAAATTCTTAAGACTTGCATTTGCAGATTAATAAATCATGAGCTGTATATCCAGATTTATGGTTGTCTTGAGTTCCTTTTTGGTAAAACCGGATACTTTCCTATATATATGTGTGTGCTGTTAAGTGGTGATTCTTTCTTTTTTTTCATATGTTTTTTGTTAATAAATATTTCTTAATGTTTTGCGTTAGTATATCGGTTCAACCATAAGCAACTACAATATATTCACCTGAAACACAATAGTAGATAATGTAGTAGAGACCCAAGATTTCCATAGCATGTCACTCGTTATAAGGCTATGCAATATACAATTATAATGTAAGCTGTAGTAGCTAGAATTAAAACCGTTCTTAAGCTTTTTAAGATAACCAAAGAGATAGCCCAACTTATTAGCCATAAGCATTTTTATAAAAAAAAATTATGACACATTATTTGTTTCTTGTATTTGATCAGAAACTAAAACTACTAGAATCAGAAGAAACGAATAAAAAATTATGGCCATTGTAATTTGATGTTTTTGATTGATGTAGGAATACTGGATTTGTGTTGATGCTAACTTTACTTTTGGTTATTTTAGTGAATACATGAAATATAAAGTTGATGTTCATGTAAGTTAAAATAAAAAATTTAATAAAAGGAAAAAATGTCCATCAGAATAAAAGACAACAATTAATTGAAAGAAAAGTGATGTAGAAAAGGGGTACTTTTAACATCACCGACAAAGACATCGATCGAAAAACACGTAGACATCGGCCAGAAACCGATGTCTATTGAAGTTTTTTTAGTAGTGAGTGCAGTAAACTTGCATAATCTGCTCTATCCAGAACGACGACGATGATGATAATAATAACAATATAACCTCTCTTAATAGTAATAATAATAATAATTATTATTGTACTAATAATAATAATAATAGTAAAACCATCAATCCCTGCACTCTGGCATGTTCTTTCTCTAACCATTTCCTTGCTATTAAGCTCCTCTGTTTGGAGAATTTTCTGAAGAATATCTGAAGCTAGTAAGAATTCAATTATTAGACTGTCATTACTAGTTTGCTGAACTCCATCGAAAATTCCAAAGGATTGAAGTACATCTGAAGTGTCGCATTCTTTGTTATAGTCTAGAATAGTATCTGCCAACTGATTCTCCTCCATATCCTCGTCTGGAATTGTCTGGAGAACAATAACATTGTAAGTCTAAGGTTTTGTTTTGTAATTGTACCTGCTTATGAATATTCATATTATTACCTCAAGCATCCACCCTATGTACTTGACATTGTTCACATGATGATTCATGTCTAGGTCGTTCCTTCTGACCTATAAAACAGAAATTAATGTGTTAAATTGCAAGTTTTTTTGTATTATTTGGACTATGCACAGTAAGTTGAAACCTCATGGTCATCTTTCATTTGTAAATTCTGTACTAAGATGAGGTGAATATTTTTTAGTAACGTGAACACTATTAAAAAGGGTTACCTTCAAGATTGAGTTTACGTTATTGACATTGTCGTCTGATTTTTCAATCTTTTCTGGGGCATCTTCTAGTGCTCGTTCCTCACTGAACCAAGGACTTATTTCAGCCTTCACCTCATGTGGTTTTACCCATGTACTGTAAAATCTCTCTATCATGAGTGTAATGGCATAATGATGATAACCTTTTGTATTGTGGTTTAATAGGAAATCAGATCCCATGACAGACCTTGTTGCATGTGCATACACGAGACCTGTGGTTTGAGGTGGGATTTGCCAATCTCGCCTTATCTTATTTTTACCTGATGTCACAACCCAGGTATCAATTTCAGAGACCTTCCCCCTGCAGAACACCATATGCTATTTTTTAAACTTTGACTTCTGATTATAACTGCTGTTAAGTGATAGGGACTTGGATTATATTCTCACCATATTGGATGATCCTGCAGATGCATTCTCAAGAGAACCCATACGGTAACATTTCTCGTCATTCCATGTGCAGCACCAAATCCATCTCCAAGAAGTCCTGACATCCATACATGATTAAGTGCTGTTTCCTGCATGTTTATTTACACTATTTCATTAAGTAAATGAATTTACATAACTGTTACACTTTAACACAGGCATACAAATTTCACCTGGAGAAGGTTAAGTATGCTTTCAATTGTTGCAGTTTTGTCAGGGCCGACTTCGTATGATCGAATGACAACCCTTTGTATGTAACCAACATCCTTTTTAATCATCAGTGCCTGAGGGTAAGGATCACAGAGTTGCTTTGTTGGCATATTCTCGTGAATCTGTTCCACAGTAATGTGCCCATTTTCTCGGATATTCACAGCTGAAGAAGTTGTAACTGCAAATTTAGTACTATTGATTGACATGCTCGTAGTGCCATTGTTTTTGACATGATCCAGATTCATCTTTGTTGTATTCTCTACTTTTGTCTAACACCAGATACTGTTGTAGCTAACAAGGTAAGTTTGAAAAGCTGCTATATTTTCTGTCTTGTTGAAGAGAGCAAAGTTTGGAAATGAGATAGAAGAATTCATTGTTTATATAGAAGAATTCATTGTTTATTTAGAGCTAGAACACAATTGCCTTTGTCTCAGCTAGGGAACTTTGTTATCAACTGCACAACATCAATGTCTAAGTTTTGCCTAGGAGTTGTAAACTTGAGTCAGATGCTTTAGTTCTTTGCTCCAAGAAAACGGTCTGATTTGTACTTTTCTATAGCTAAAACTGAGTTCTCTGGTTGTTAACGAATAAACACAACAGCTCCTTTGTCATTTGCTGTTGACCTCTCTGGTGTAATGGTGGTTATGATTAGTTTCATATTAGTTTACAGTACTGTTTCACCTCCTTAGAGTTCGACTGATATCAATATCTATGACTATGAAGATTTACGATTATTTATAGGCTTAATCATTGTAAGCCTAGCTAAAGAAAAACATAAATGTGTTTCAAAATTTAATCCATAGTCCATTTTGAGACTTAGTCCATCTTAATATATTAACTATATTATTATTACCCAGGTCTGTTGCCCAGGTCACTGAGTGTCTGAGTCTATTATCAGATTATTTCAATAAGTTCATGCATCACATTATCCAACTTTCAAAGGCATTTGACATTCTAATTTTAACGTGATATTAGTATTATCCAGCATGACTGGTGCATTTCATACATCACATTGCCCTGTTTGTTGAAGCAAGTGTGCCGCGTTGGTTGACATCAATTTTTTTTGTTCTATCTATTGACATCGAATTTCTAATAAATGTGAAATGATGCAACGGGCAAGAATAGCAATACACACACCAAGCTAACGTGTTTGATCGAGGGAACTTGTACCTAAATGTAAACAGTACAGTAAATTTAATAAGATCAGTAGTTGATTCCATGGCTGTTTGACCAATTTGACGGACATATCCAAAGGTCTTACTGTATGCAAGTACCTTATCTACTGCACTTCTTCTTCATACTTCAATTATTCCAAAACACATACATAAATGTCAAATCCCATGGTTTTTTCGTTATAACAATCAGTGGAGAACCTGCGGGTCGCATGGAAATGGAGCTATATGCAGATGAATGTCCGATAACTGCTGAGAACTTTCGTGCACTTCACTGGTGAAAAGGTATTGGTCGCCTTGGTAAGCCCTTGCATTACAAGGGTTCCAGTATTTATTATCTGGCTCCCTCGGATTCATTGGGCTCTGTCTTGGGAGGTGATATTATCAATAGAGGGGATGACAGGGAGGGGAGTCTATCTATGGCGACAACTTCAATATTGAGAAGTCGGTAAAAGAGCATGACAAACCAGGAACTTTGACAATGCACAGTGGAATCTCAGGAGCAGGGAACGGATCGCAGTTTTATCATTTCTACCAAGGACAGTACTTTCCTACAAAAATATTATCCATTTGTTTTTGGACAAGTTGTCAGCGGCTTGGATGTGTTGGATGCTATCTCTACTACTCCTTCATTCTAAAACAGGCCTACCAAACCGGTGATTATAGCAGACTGTGGGCAGATCATCAATGGAAAGGCTTATTGGCAGAACATGACTCCTGAGGTTTTCCTCGATATTGCAATAGGTGGCACATCATCTGGTCGCATCATAATAAAACTTTTTTATGATACCACTCCAATCACTGCTAAAAACTTCCGTGCACTCTGCACAGGAACGAAGGGAATTATTAGCAAGACGTCAGGCAAACCCTTACATTACAAGGGATCTACTTTTCACCGAATTATTCCAGGAGTCATGTGCCATGGAGGGGAGAATTTCACTCTTTACAATGGAAGTGGAGGAGAGTCCGTTTATGGAGCTGACTGTTAAATTATAAGTAGCATAACACATTCACACTCCTACTGCTAGACAAAAGTAGTTGGACAGTAAGGTAGTTGGATAGTACTCCCTCAGTCCCTCTCATTTCTTTACAGTTTTTTTACATTGTTTGGCACGTATTTTAAGGCTCCTATAAAGTATAGCTCTACACCTTATTTTTAAAATTTTCTTTTTCTAAATAAAAATTTAAACATTATATTTTTATTCAGAAGAAGAAAAAACTTAAAATAATTTATCAAAATATATTTTATAAGAGTTTTAAAATGTGTGTCGAGCCGCCGTCCCCCAATATAAAGAATTGAGGGGACAGAGGGAGTACTGGTTAGTTAAGATAGTAACATCATCATTTCTTGTTCATTGTATTCCTCCTGTTTATATGGTATCCAGTCCTGGACTCCTTCCATCCCCTCAATTCTTTATATTAAGGTTGAGTATGGAGATTAAAAAAAGTATAATTTAGTAAAAAAAAATAAAAAAAATTAATAAAGTGATGAGATCAATCAATATTTAATGTATAAAGTGGAACCGATCAAATGAAAAATCAAAGAAAATGAGTCAAGACGGTTACCTTGACTATTAGCATAAATCATTTTTTCAGTAATATTTAATTTTTTTATATTTTATTCCTCTGCCAAGTTTTTTGAATTAGAGGAGTATTTAAAATGATTTGTAAAAATGTTTATATCTATTTGTATTTTTATTTTAAGATATCATAACCTAAAATATGACGTGTTGGACTGAATCACTAGACTTTCCTTTTAAAAACAAAAGTGCAGATTCTAGTTAGGTGTAAGAACATAGAAATGGGAACTACAAGTGCTCTAGGCTTCAACTTAAACACCCTCCACAATTATTCAGACCACCACCAACGTTGTCTTAATAACTCAAACACAACTCACATACCATCTCCTCGGCTCAGTTTCAGCTCAAAATATCCTAAATTGGGTATCTCAAATCAAAGAAATAGCTATAGAAAGTTGAGTAGTTTTGTTTGCTTTGCTGTTGAAGATGCAACAGAGACCAAACCTGTACCACCACTACAAGGTACACACACACAAACACATATTATGAATTGATTTGGTTAGTGATTGCGGGTTTTTTTGGTTCATTTTCTTGATTTCTTGATGTGGGTGTTTACGTTTTGATGCATTTTTATTGTTTTTCTGCAATGGGGTGTTTTGTTTTTAGGCTAATTGAGATGGGGTGGATTTTATTTCTCTTGTATGTTGTGCTACTGTTGTAATTAGGGTTTTTGTTTCTGTTGTATGTTGTTATCCTGGCGTTTAGTAGCTTGATTTAGCTAACTATCCTCATTTTAATCGATGAATGGTTTTGGGCACTTGAGCATGATGTACATTTTAAGTCCTCATAATGCGGTATTGTGTTATAACCATATTGTGTTTTAAGGCTGTGTTCACTTGGAGAGAATGGAATGGGGAAGAAATGGAATGAAAAATTAGGAAAAAAATTAATGGAGAAAGAAAGGATGTTGGGGAGAATAGTGAATAAACATGAGTTGAGTATAAATTTTACTGTGATGAAGATTGTAGGGATAGGGAGAATGAGGAAGAAGGAGAATGGAGCATTCCTTTTAAAATTGGTGAGTTGTTAGAGTTGTAGTCACAAAGAGTCCTGAGGAACTGTAATGTATTACTATTGATTTGAGGTAACTACGACTCAATAACGATAATAAAACATTACAATATATGCTTACACAGTTTGATTACTTCAAATACACTGGAATAGTAACAGGGACGTTCGAGAGGCCCAACTCTCCAATACCTAATGAAAACTACTTACTTCTCAGATGCCAACCCTAATCCCCTTTTCCCCCATACATACGACTTTTCCTTTTCTTGCAATGACTGTTCTGCCCCTGAAGTGCCATTTACTCTTTTGCCCTTGTGTTTGGTTCGAGTATACATTTTCAACGGCTTTGAATTATTTGACTGCATGACAATACCTCCGCCCCAAAGTTTCACCTTGTCCTCAAGGTGGAAAGCAGGAAACTGAGTGTTGAGGTACAACATATCCTCCCAGGTAGCTTCAAATGATGGCAGATTCTTCCACTTGATTAAAACTTCTAATCGAACAGCATTGCCAACCTTCACTTGCCTGACTTCCAACACTGATTCAGGTACCACCAACAGTTCTAAATCACTGGTAAGCTGTGGGGAAATCTCATTCGAACTCACCGTTTGCCCAATTGACCGCTTCAGCTGTGAGACATGGAAGACGGGATGTAGCTTAGCAGAATCCGGTAGTTGCAATTGGTACGCCACCTTGCCCACCTTCTGTAAAATGCGATAGGGCCCGTAAAAACGTGCCGCCAGTTTCTCAAATGGTCTGTGAGCTAAGGAACGTTGACGATATGGTTGTAATTTTAAAAACACCATATCATCGACCTCGAAAGAGTCCTCCCTCCGTTTCTTGTCAGCAGATGCCTTCATAATTTGTTGAGCTTTTATTAGATTGAAGCGAAGGTCGTCCAAGATGGCGTCTCTTTCTCTTAGTAACTCATCCAGGCTACTCACCGGAGTCTGCCCGGAACCAATCCGGATTAAATGGGGTGCATCCCTGCCATAAAGTGCTTTAAATGGGCTGATTTTCGTTGACATGTGAGGTGGGGTATTATAAGAAAATTCTGCCCAATGTAACCATTTTGCCCAAGTAGTATGTTTACTACCAATAAAACATCGAAGGTAGGTCTCCAAAACTTTGTTCACGATCTCCGTCTGCCCGTCGGTTTGAGGGTGGTAGGAGGTGCTCTTCTTTAACTCAGTACCATGTAACTTAAACAACTCACGCCAGAAAGTACTCAAGAAAATACGATCTCGATCCGAGACTATAGACTTTGGGAAGCCGTGTAGTCGGACCACTTCCTCGACAAACACAGAGGCTACCTTGAAAGCATCGAATGGGTGTTTAAGACCGATGAAGTGGGCATATTTTGTCAGCCTATCGACCACCACCAATACTGCATTCACACCTTGAGATATGGGCAATCCTTCTACGAAATCCATGCTTATGTCCTCCCAAACTTGATTTGGAATGGGCAGGGGTTGTAACAAGCCAGCCGGAGAACGCTGCGAAGCCTTTTGTTGCTGGCAAATAACACATTGTTGGACATATTCAGTCACCTCTCGCCGCATTCCAACCCAATACCAATCGACAGCAAGCCGTAGGTAGGTTTTCAACTCCCCTGTATGTCCCCCGGCTGCACTATCATGATATTCCTTAATCAAAACTGCTCGGAATGATGAGTCTTGAGGGATCACAAAACGACCTTTATAAAACAGTTTGTCGTCAACGAGGGTGTATCCTGGGTGTTCTCTGCCATTTATCAATACATCCGCCTTTAACAATTGTAGCACCCTATCCCCTTTTATCTCCTCCTCCAACGCTTCCCAGGATACCACAGATGTCGTAACAATTGAATTTAAAACCACCTCACCTCCCTGTTTTCGCGACAGAGCATCTGCCACTCTGTTGGAAGTCCCTACCTTGTATTGTATCTCAAAATCAAAGCCAAGGAGCTTCGTGACCCATTTTTGGTACTCAGGGTTCACTTCACGTTGCTGTGTGAGGAAACGCAAACTTTGCTGATCAGAATGAACAATAAAATGCCGCCCTAGTAAGTACGGCTTCCATTTCATAACCGCGAGACAGATGGCAATTAATTCCTTCTCGTAAATTGACTTTTGCTGAGCTCTGACTCCCAACAATTTACTAAAGTATGCCACGGGCCGACTCTGCTGTAGCAGCACAGCCCCGACGCCATACCCCGAGGCGTCGGTCTCAATAGCGAAAGGCAATTTGAAATTAGGCATTGCTAATACCGGAGGCTTTGTCATTGTTTCTTTTAACTTTTGGAAGGCATTTTCAGCAGCTTGATTCCACCCGAATTTGTCCTTTTTTAACAGCTCGGTTAATGGTCTTGCGATGTGTGCATATCCAGCCACAAATTTTCGGTAGTACCCCGTTAAGCCGAGGAATCCCCTCAACTCCTTGATATTTCTGGGTGGTTGCCACTCCAACATTGCTTGCACCTTTTCTTGATCGACGGCCACTCCATTTTCTGATATCACATGTCCCAAATATCCAATCACTTTTTTTCCGAATTCACATTTCTTCAAATTAGCGAACAGCTGATGCTCTGCCAATTTAGCTAGCACAAATTCCAAATGCTGCTGGTGTTTTTCCTTGGACTCACTATACACCAATATGTCGTCGAAGAAGACAAGCACGTATTTTCGCAAACAAGGGCGAAAAACGTCATTCATTAATGACTGAAAAGTGGCTGGAGCGTTCATTAAGCCAAACGGCATTACGAGAAACTCATAATGCCCATCATGGGTTCGAAAAGCAGTTTTAGGGATGTCTTGGTCTTGCACTCGTATTTGGTGGTACCCGGATCGAAGATCTAACTTTGAAAAATAAGAAGCCCCATGGAGTTCATCCAATAACTCATCAATAACCGGAATGGGGTATTTATCTACCACCGTCTCCTTATTTAAGGCTCGATAATCGACGCAAAAGCGCCATGACCCATCTTTTTTTTTCACCAAGAGTACCGGACTAGAAAATGGACTGGTTGAGGGTTGTATGATGCCAGCCGCTAACATTTCAGAGATTAAACGCTCTACCTCATCCTTCTGAATTTGGGGGTACCTATACGGCCTCACACTAACCGGGTTACTGCCCTCTTTCATCGTAATTGCATGTTCATGGTTTCTCACGGGTGGCAATCCCACCGGTACCTCAAAAACTCGTGCATATTTCTGCAGTAATGGCAAGACAAATTCTGGTGCCTCTTCTGTCTGGCTCCCCTTACTTCTTTGTTTCTCTTCGACTGCTCGCCCCAAACTCTTACACTCAACCCACAAAGCTTGTCCTTGTTTCCGTATTGTCTTTCGCATTGCTTTTAAAGAGATTTGTGAATGGATTAACGACGGATCCCCAACTAAAGTAATTGGCTCCCCTTTTAGTTCGAACTTCATCACCTGTTTTTTCCAATCAGTAAGCACCATCCCCAACTTCTCCAACCATGCGATTCCTAAAATGATATCCGAGCTCCCCAACTTTAAAGGTAGAAAATCCTCCACAACTTCTAACCCTCCGTCCAATTGTAGAGTCACCCTTCGACACAAGCCTTCTCCCCTTATTTCTTCTCCATTCCCCAGGGACACTCCAAACCCCCCTGACTCATCTACTGTCACTCCAACCGCGGCAACCGTCCTCAATGATATAAAGTTATGAGTCGCGCCGGGATCAATCATCACCACCACTTCCTTGTCGCCTATCAACCCCTTTAATTTCATCGTCTTTGGATTGGAAATCCCCACGACCGAATTCAAGGACACCTCCGTTATTACTTCTTCTGTGGGTGAAAGAGGTACCTCACTCTCTTCTTCCTCAATCTCACCTTCCTCCTCTGCTATCAACATCACACTGAGTTCCTTCTGTTTGCACCGGTGCCCAATAGCCCATTTAGCATCACATCGGTAGCATAGCCCCCTCGCCCGTTTTTCTTGTAACTCCTTCTCTGTTAATCGTTTAATTTCTCCACTAGATTGGTTAAAAGAACTATTGTGGGTGGGAGAGTGTACTGATGCCTGGGACTCATTCGATCGCGGGCTCCAACTTCTGGATACAGGGGAATTCATAGGATTAACCAAAGAATAAGGGCCAACAGTGTTAGTACCTTTGCTATAACTCGAACCACTGTTGAACCTGGTCGTATTCAGATTCATCCTCCTGGAATTTGTCACGCGAATTTTTTCCTCCACCCTCACAGCCTGCTCCATGGCGTGTTCCACACACATGGGGTTCATGAGTCTTACTTCGGCCTTAATTTCATCCTTCAACCCATTTATGAAGTGCCCCAATAGCACATCTTCTGTTACCCGTTCCAAAGGCCCAGCGGTCTCGATAAACCTTCGCCGATATTCATTCACGGTGGTTGTCTGTGTCGTTGACAACCACTGTTCGTAGAGAGAGCCCCCATTCACTGGTCGGAACTGTCGCAACACGAAGCCTTTAAGATCTGCCCAACGCCTAATAGGGTGCCTTTTATTTTCCCACTGAAACCACCTTAACGCATCCCCTTCCATAGCCACTACGACCGCATCTAGCATCTCCTCCTCATTTAAACGATAAAACCCAAAGTACCTTTCAACCCTCATAATCCACCCATCCGGGTCGGACCCATCAAAAACCGGCATATCCAATTTTCTATATCTCCAATTACCAGGGCCGGCACCTCCATTGTGACCCGACCCGCTACCTGACCCCTCTCCAACCCAATCTCCCCCAAACCCTCGACTATTAATTCCCAAATTCGAGTTAGGGCTAGGAAACAAGTCACCTCGATTCACACTAGGCTCCGCCTTGTCGGGTAGGGGTAAGTGCAACGTCTGTAACCCCGTAATAGTGGACTTCACCTCAGCTTGAAACTTGATCTGCTCATTTCGCATCGTGTTAATGAGGGTCTCATGATATTCCCGGCTCCGATTCACTCGTCCTTCTAATCGACCGGATAAGGCTTCAAACTCCCCCGCCATTTTCTTCGCTGCTAACCCTTGACCCTCCATCAACACCTCAGTAACCGAATGACTAACCGAATGACGTATCACTTCCATCGCTTTCTCCACCGTTTGTGAAACAACGACTTTCATCGATGCTTCAAAATCTGTGAGCTTCTCTTCAAGTATCTCCACCCTCTGAGCAACTGTCGGCGGCCCCATGGTTCGATGATGCTCTGATACCAATTTGTAATGTATTACTATTGATTTGAGGTAACTACGACTCAATAACGATAATAAAACATTACAATATATGCTTACACAGTTTGATTACTTCAAATACACTGGAATAGTAACAGGGACGTTCGAGAGGCCCAACTCTCCAATACCTAATGAAAACTACTTACTTCTCAGATGCCAACCCTAATCCCTTTTTCCCCAATACATACGACTTTTCCTTTTCTTGCAATGACTGTTCTGCCCCTGAAGTGCCATTTACTCTTTTGCCCTTGTGTTTGGTTCGAGTATACATTTTCAACGGCTTTGAATTATTTGACTGCATGACAGGAACTTGGATCCATTGCACTTGTTTTTGAAGGTCTGATATCTAGGGTTCTTGAGGCCGCATAACCATCAGCAAGTATTTCAGTATATGCATCCCCGGACCTCAAATAAACGTCTGTGTTATATACCTGATGAAGAACTCTAGCATTCCCTGTAATTGGACTAATCTAACCGTCTTCTTCTGGAGCTTTGTAAGAAAAAGGCACTTCAACTTATAACTTTCTCTCAAGTGTGTCCTCAATTTCAAAGAATTGCATCACTCAAAATCCCTAATGAAATCGACAGTGCCGCCGTAACCATAATTGGACACATCTATGAGGGCAATTCAAGATTCGGACTCACATTCACCAATATTTTTCCCGTTGTCACAACTTTCTCATGATTCCTCTTCATCACACCATCATTCCGACCTTCAAATCTTATCACAAACTCCATCACCCCGGGCACCACAGCCTGAGAACTATGATCCCTAGTTCCAATCCATCCCCTGTTTATGGCTAACCCATCACTATACTGATG
The DNA here is from genome assembly GCA_030848705.1 of Heracleum sosnowskyi. NCBI lineage: Eukaryota > Viridiplantae > Streptophyta > Magnoliopsida > Apiales > Apiaceae > Heracleum > Heracleum sosnowskyi. Next base: position 10,311,239 of record CM061238.1, read on the forward strand.
TGAAACCAATGGAGGATGCAAGTTTGCCATTTTATCCATTCCTGCAAAGTGCAAAAAAAAAAACAAAAGCTGGACACAGATTTACTTATACAAATTACTTGTATAAAGACGACACCAATGTCATTCACATAAATCTCAACATCCAAACGTTTTGCTGCCCATCTACATAAATAAAATCAACTCTCTCTCAATAATTAAAAAAAAAAAAAAATTGCTTTTGAGTTGTACAAACTTTTTGGATGTTATCATATCATTCAGAACCTTATTTAAGGATTTAAAGATTATTGTCTAAATCATAATAAGTAGTTGAAATAAGCTCTATTGGAGTTGGGAAAGGTTTAGTAGAATTGTTATATGAGAATGGGGTCTAGGTTAAACAATTTCCAAGTTTCAAGTTTGCTAGTGTAACAGACATCCACTCGTTCTAACAGCAAACCTGAAAATTGTAAGGAATGAGTCATACAGCCCAGCAAGAAACCAATCGATCCAACTAGTTGGGCAAATAACATGTATACATACAAGATAATACGATATTCAATACGATACAATAACGATATACAATACATAACTTTCGATTCACATATTCTTATTCTTATTCAATAAATACGATACCACATAACAACAATAACTCGAAACCCACAATTCATGCCACAACCACTACAACCCGGTGAGTCGGTCCTTATTATTATTCGATATTTTCACAAACCATGACACAAATCTGAATCCCAAGACTATTGCTTACACATAACACATATCAAATAATACATATCACTGCAAAATATAATCACTTAGCCCATGTTTATATAATCAAATATACATGCACAACACATAATTTTGAAAACACTAGAAAGAACAATCAGAAACTTACCTCTGCGCATCCTAAATCATATACCCAATTCTGACCAGACATGTATTTAGCTTTTTTGACCCTTTAAACAACATTTTCTTGAAATACTTAAACCACGAAAGTCATAGAGAACGGAAAGAGCTTTCCGACAAGGTATGGTTCATCAGAATCGGACTTATAACGAATCGGGAATTGAATAAAACGTCCGCTGAATTTGAACAGAAACTGAAAAACAAGATCTGTTTGTGTTTTGTGATTTTAAGAACAGTTCAGAGCATAATCTGGAAAAACACTATGAAATAGAAGTTGTAGAAAATTAAAATAGGTTTCGGAAAAGTCCAGAATCAACGAATTTCGACTTACGATGAATTAATTACGAATTTTACAAGACTGCTGAATTTTGAGAGACAAAGACCTACGAATTTTGATTAAAAAGATGAACTACATTTGGCATTGCTGTCGACAGCAACAACAGCTTTTTTCTGAGAAGCAGCTAAAAAAGTGTTTGGTAAAATTTAAAAGCCGCTTTTCTTTTGGCTGAAAAGCTGCTTTTTGAGAAAGCAGGTCCCCCATGCTTTTGAAAAAAGTTGTTTTTCAGCTTTTGCGGGAAGCAACTACTGGTTTCAACATCAAAACTCACCAAAAACATTAATTTTTTATATTATACACCAAAACATGCACATATAAAAAATATTACCAAACAGTTATCTGATTTTCACAACAGCACTTATTTTAACAACACTTTTTTCAACAGCACAGCAATTTTTAACAGCAATCCCAAACAGAGTCGAAGAAAAGAGAATAAGATGTTTATATAGCGTCACAAAACCCTAACTCTAAACCTACTACTTAGCCGTGTTCAAATCTGATCCAAACTTTAGGCTCATTAGTCTAATTTAATTTTAAATCTTATTCTTTTTCAAATTTTAATCTTTTTTTCTATTTTCTATTATTACTATTAACCTAAAAATTACGGATATTACACCTAGTTACAGTTTTTCTTTAGGTCTTACAAAGGCCATAATATTCTAAATATTTGTTTGGGTTCTAGGAATTGAATGAAGGTCAGAATGTTATGAAATATATTAGAGGCAGAACAAAATGACAGAGGAGGTGAGAGCTAAGAAAATCATAAGATTATAATATAAAATATATGTCATACGATTTGTAAAATATATTACCGGGACTTCGGGAGAAAGGAAGAAGTATCCTTTCCTATATTAGAAGGCATGATCTCTAGTTTCTGGAATGAAATGGAAGAATAGAAGAAAATGTTGCATAAATGTTGACTAGATTAAACAATTCTCTTTTAAACCTAAGTTATCCATATCTATCCTCAAGTATGTCTCTATGTTAACTGTTATCTACTGAGTTCTTAACAGCTGGATATAGCAAAATATTATTGAAATATGTAGACGGTTTATTTAGAATAGGAAAATATATGCATATGCAAATGAGGATATATATATCAGTAAAATAGGTCATGTTCCATTTAGAAATTACTTAATTCTTATGTAGAATTTCGGGTATTCTCCATTTAAAAAGGGAAAATACACTGGTGGACTAAGGACTCACACTTGAGCCGTGTGATAAATATGTTATAGTGTGACTAGTGTCTCAAATTTTTGCGGGGAAGGTGGTCTTCAATTTTGGCCTTGATTTTTTTATATCTTTTTATGCCAGATTGCCAGTAGAGTTGAACTTAAAAATCTGAGAAATACCATGTTGCTCAGTAACCCCAAACAGATACCGCCTTACTTTGGCACTTGGTGGTGATTAGTGAGTGAGGACCACCTCACAATTATTCACAATTTTCAGTTATGACAGATAAAACTGATTACTTTTGACTTAGCAAAAAAAAAAAACTGATTACTTTTGAGCCAATTACTCCTTCCTTTTTAAGTGTTTATAACATAGGCCACAAATCATTTGAGATGAAGCCCCCATATTTGTTCTTCTGTTGGAGGAATACCCCTGTAGAAGGAGGTTGTGTGTCATTTTTTACAAAATCTACTTTTTTTTGTTAATAGGACTTATTCATCCTCTCCTCTGTCTTTTCCTTGCTGCTTATTATCTAACCGCACCAGTTTAAATTTCTATTAAACATATAGGAGACAGCATGTTCTGTTAATTAGCAAAAATAAAATAAAATAAGCAGGTTCTATAAATCTAGATGATTTTCCTTTATGATGTAGGTTTGTAAAGAGTTCAACAAGTTGTATACTTTATGCATGGTTTTCATATTCGTAGTAAGTTATTTAACTATCAGAGACATGGCGCTTTTCTAAATGACTTCCATAGTTCCTCTGTCACAGAGGATAAAGAAAATTTTCATGTATATTCAGAACCAGGGTAGAAATGATTGCGATACTCTTGTGCGTGGTTTATGCAGATTTTAACATCAACTATTTATTTCTGGTTCAGAGGTGACTGATGGCACAAACAGCGATTCAATACAAAATGATGATTCCAGAAATGGAAGTGCCATATATAATTTCTTTTATCCCAGTAAAGAGCTCCTTCCAGAAGATAAAGAAATGACTGTATATGATCACTTAGAGGAGTTGCGTGAGAGACTTTTTGTGTCAGTTTTGGCGGTTGGAGCTGCTATATTGGGATGTTTTGCCTATTCAAAAGACCTTATTATGATTCTTGAAGCTCCAGTCAGAACACAAGGTGTTAGGTTTCTTCAATTAGCTCCTGGAGAGTTTTTCTTCACAACTTTAAAGGTTCGAATCGCTTTTGTACAATGAATGATAGCTTAAAATTAATCATGCATTCTCTCTCTCTTTTTAAGCTGCCCTAGTCAGTTTCCGATATGGCACCTACATGATACATGCAACACATCACCACTCTTAGGTTATTTTTCTTTGTTCTTCATTCACCCTAGTATTGTTGGAGATGGTAGCTCCGCAGCTCCGCTATTTCTTTCATCATACAGTCATTAAGAAGGCAACTGCAATTAGTATTTGATATGTCATCTGTTACGAGCTGAAATGCTGATATTTTTTTTCATAAAGGGAAATAAATGATGTCACCATTATAAACATATCACCTTTGTATATTCACATGCTCGATCTCTCTAGTCGAGGAAAGTTAGCTATCAATTTTCCGATTTAAGTTTACTGTTTAATGTATCTTTTGAACTACCTGCGTTATAAAAAAACATGCACACCCTGTACAGTTTATTTCAATGACTTTGTGCCAATCTTAAACTGCTCCAAGTCTAAAATACTTATTCAATGTTTAGTGTTCTATACATACTGCAACAAGAATTCTGAAATGAACTCTGAAACATTGGTGTAAGAAGAATCTAAGGGTCACTATAAGATTAAAAAAAACAAAAGAACTTATGATCAAGGTTGTTAAGTCGGCAAGTCGAGCCACGGCGCCCGAGTACCTTCAAACTCAAAAGTTGACAAGTCGCTTGACTAGTCGTAAAAAGTCGACAAGTAGTCGACATACATATATTTAGAGTAATTATAATATAAATAATATAGGGCAACACACATCCATTTTCATAGTTCAAATTAAAACTAATAAGTTCAAGTACCCAAAGTCAAACATCTCTAAGCAAATAAAAGCATAATTAAAGAATGAAATCAACTAAACAAAGTAACAAACACAATCATGCATAATCATCCATCTCGAAATCGTTTCCCCTTCCATATCCTCCTTGAGTAGTCTCCTCGGGTGGTACACGATAATCATATTCTACCTCCTCATCATCGAAAGGAATATCGTCTTCATCTTCATCTTCATCTTCATCTTCATCATCAATAGGATCATCACTAGGATCTTGTGTCGAACTAGTGTTGCGTCGAGAATAGGAAAGAGTGGAATCACCTCTAGCGCTCCTCGGTAAATTGCGTCCCTCAAGTGCTTCGGATGACCCGAAGCTATATCCACCGAATCCCAAAACCTATCCTCGATGTCGGTCCACTCACTAGTCCATGACAAATCCTCAAGTACAATTGGATCAAATTTTTTCCCAAGCTCACGCCTCTTTTTGAATCTTGAATCTATCTTTCGGTTGTATTGGATATACACCAAGTCATTCGATGTTCCAACCTATTCCTTTTCTTCGTATGTATCTAAATTAGGCCAACAATAATATGCAATTAGGCCAATAATAGTAGAAATAATAATTTAAGAAAGAGTAGGCACATACAAACTCAAATGTACTCCAATTGCGTTCACAACCGGATTGGCGACTTGTCGACTAGTCGCCGACTAGTCATCGACGTGACAACTAGTCGCCGACTAGTCGTCGACGTGACAACCATGCTTATGATATATATTATAATAATCTAGGTCACAATCATATAAGATAAAAAAAACCCAGAAAAAATAAAGGTAATTGTTATATTTTTTTTAGGTCCGTAAATGTCACCAACAAAGGAAAGCATGCCTCTTATGGATTAATATCATGTAATATCATCTAAAAGGTGCGTAGTTAATGTAGAGGAGATCCATGAGAAATAAAAGAAAGAATCTGAGGAAGTTGTGGATCATAATAATAATCTTGATAAAGAAAACAATTTGTATATCTGAAAGAATGAGCATGCTTTAGTTGTGGGTTTAAAACTACGTTAGAGTGTATTAATATATGTTCGAAGTTCTGTATTGCTCTGAGTTCCTGGTTAAGAGATGGTAACATTAGCTTTTGCCAAAGTAATCGCTGATAACAATACTCTCAGTTAATGAGATAATACAGATTCAAAAATTTACTGCAGGTATCAGGATATTGTGGTCTTCTTTTAGGGAGCCCCGTGATTCTCTACGAGATCATAGCTTTTGTTCTGCCTGGTTTGACGAGGTCTGAGAGAAGATTCCTGGGGCCAATTGTCATAGGATCATCTGTACTCTTTTACACAGGCATCGGGTTCTCGTACTTAGTTCTTACACCAGCAGCTTTGAACTTTTTTGTTAATTATGCAGAAGGGGTTGTGGAATCGTTGTGGTCTATTGATCAGTACTTTGAGTTTGTGCTTGTTCTCATGTTCAGCACAGGTTTGTCGTTCCAGGTAAACATCATTCTTTCATCAGCATAATTTCTTTTTGTATGGGGCCTATGGGTTTATTCTTACTCATTAACTGCTCTACCTTCACTTTGTAATCTTATTATTTACTAGTTTTTCAACACAAATACTTTTTTGATTAATGTGTATTTCGGATAGAGCAAAACATGAGAATTGATGAAAATGGAATCCTGGTTTTAGCACTATACACAGGACAGCTGACTTCAATTATTTATATGCTACAGCCATTGTGTCTCAAAGTTCAAAACTCATATTGACCTATTCTAGTTTTAAGAGTCTTAACACATTTTGTTGTCCAGGTTCCAGTAATACAACTTCTACTCGGACAAGTTGGCTTAGTGTCTGGAGATCAAATGCTTTCGATTTGGAGATACATTGTTGTTGGAGCCGTGGTTGTAGCTGCTATAGTCACACCATCAACTGATCCTCTTACACAGTTGCTTCTTGCTGGACCACTTGTGGGTCTCTACTTTGGCGGTGCATGGACAGTAAAGCTTATCGGAAAGTAGTTGATTAGATTAAGAGTTTTTACTTTAATGGGTAGCAATTATAGGGGCTCTCTTTTGATGTGTATAAATTAAAAAGAGAGAATCAACGCTATTTTGTACTAATATACAGCATACCCCTATTGACTATGCTATCAAAACACTACATATTCCTTCCCTGAATATAAAAGAATAGATTGCTGGTATGAGAATGGATGGCATCACACTGGCAAAGAAATGAATGAAGATACTACCTTCACAACAAAATTTCATTCATCTGGTACAAATCCTAAGGTATGATACAGTCTGTTTCATAATAAAGTTTATACTTATATATAGCCAATAAGCTGCCTGAATCTTATATATTTCTGGAAATTTATCTCTGTTTCTTGGAATAATTTCCAAATAAATTGATCAAAAACAAGTTAAAGAAACAACAGTTTCTTAATTATTTAATCACAAACAATTAATTCCTGGTATCATTAATCCCTTCTAGTTGCTGAAAGTGTAGCCACTGCTAGTCAGATACAATCCGGCTAGCAAGAAGAGTCGAGTTATTTTAGAATTGCAAGAGCAGGGGAGGGGAATGAATAAGCCAAAATTTATGTTTAAAAATCAGTTTTTGTAGAACTGCCTGGCCCAATCTTCATGCACAGTAATTTCAAACATACATGACTCTTAACAACAATTACGTTCGGTGCCAAGGGAGACTGGTCATTTTGTTCTTAAAGAAAAAGATTATCATTAAAGCTTAAACATTTACGAGATATTAGAGCAAACTTTTCAATTAGTAATGGTAGAATAGCTGATCATGAAGAATCAGAGAAATCAAACTACTATATTTGTATCGAATTTGTTTTCCACCACAAAACGATTTGGAATATTATAAACCTTACTCGTTTTCGTTTTCGGTTAATTTTCTTAAAGATTGTTATACAAATTTTAATCTTAAATAATATATATATTAATATCATTGATTTTCAACTTAATATTGATCTCTACTAAACATAACTCTTCAACCACGTTAATAAGTTTTTTATTTGACGAAATGATAAAAAAAAAATTGCCAGTGAATCAAAATATTAATTCTTTTTTTTTTTTTTGACAAATTTAAAGCAAATATCAATAACTTGAAATCAACTCGGACAGGACAAATCTCCGATCGGCTATGCAATCAGGTTGAAAAACAAATAAACGAGCTTTGTTTCCAGGTCGATTAACATACAGAATATAAATATTCTTTGAATAAAAAAAGATTACAGTGGCTTCCCGAGAAATTCAACCTACACCATTCCTGAGACCAGTAGCATCACAATTGACCTCCACACAATTAATTCTGATTGTAGTCCGATATTCAGAACTTTCAGTTGCACCAACTAAAATCGGAGGGACAGATGTCCACATAATATGAACAATCTTCCGTTGTGAAAGATGAGCTTTTGTAATTTCCACCACCGACCCAACCTCGATGCAGGCTTTCCAGATCCCCAAAACGCCAATTGAATTATTCTCAAAGAGACAAAACACCAAAACAAAAAGACCAAAACCATAGCAACCACTCCAAAAGGAGTACAAACAAAACACCCAAAAAATTGGTCAGATCAATCCTTACAAAAGAAGGATGATTATTGAAGTAAAATAATAATTATGATGATTAAATGAGAGAAAGGGAGACGAAAGTGAATTTGTGAGAAGAAAGAAGGCTTAATTGGTGAAGAAAAGAGATGGATCTAAATATTATTACGGAAGCTAGTTAGGGTTAGGGGTCGACTCTCATTAAGAGAGGAGAGAATGAAAATATTAATTCTAATTACAAACATTACTCAAATTTTACCTTAAACAAAGTGTTTTCTAATAACCCAGAAACTAGATGTGAGAGAAATTTTAAAATTATTAGGGGTGAAAAGAATTTTGTCTAAAATTTGAATGTCAAACGGGATATAAAACTCCTTCAAAAGAAATACGGGTGTTAGGTCCCGATAAGTTTGTAGAAGTGGGGTTGAATACAAACTATATCGTTTTATCGAATTTGTTCTTTTTCTGATAATACAATTTTAAGAACAAATAATTGCGGAATTTAAATGAAACAAAATTCAAGTTAAATATAACTTATATTAAACTTGAAAGGTGTTACAAATTTTGTACATATTACAAGATTGAATCTCAAACTAATTAAAACAAATTTAGAATAAATTCGACATGAACTTATCTATCGGACAGCTGGCAGCTTCTAATTCGTCGCGAACTCCGAGATAGTAGCCATAATAATGACAGCCGGGTAATCATGGCTATAAATACGGCGCACGGAATACGAACGTGACATCATGACACATATATTACAGCTGCACAACAAACGAAGAGACCCTAGTGTGTAACGTACACGTCTAGCACTCCAAACGACAACTACACGCAAATGAACCGCCAAAAACCAAAAATCAAAAATTCGAACTCATAAAACCTTAGCTCGCTCATACCGAGCTAAGGCTGGGGGGCAACCAAAATCAAAAATTCGAACCCATAAAACCTTAGCTCGCTCATACCGAGCTAAGGCTGGGGGGCAACCAAAACCAAAAATTCGAACCCATAAAATCTTCACCCGCTCATATCGAGCTAAGGCTGGGGAACAACCAAAAATCAAAAACTCGAACCTATAAAACCTTAGCTCGCTCACACCGAGCTAAGGATGTGGGACAACCAAAAATCAAAATTTTGAACCCATAAAACCTTAGCTCGCTCACACCGAGCTAAGGCTGGGGGCAACCAAAAATCAAAACCCCCGAACCACTTGACTCTAACTACTCCCCCGTCCCCCTTACAGATGGACAAGAGAGTGGGGGGCAAATGACGGGGGACAAATCGCACAACCCACTACGACTAGGGCCAGTCCAATAAAACAAGCCCAAGGCCAAAAGCCCAAGGCAAAACAAGCCCAAAACAAAACAAAGGTCAACAAACAGGACAAACCACTGCAGCATGAGACAAACAGGGACCAACGGCCAGGCTGAACTCCCGTCGGCTGATCCCTTAAACAGAAGGCCCGAGCCAATCAGCAGGTAACACGTGGCATCCCTTGGCTTTATCCCGTCTCCTATAAATAGGAGGAAGAAAGAGGAGAAAGGGGTTCACAATTTTCCCACTCATATACTCTCCAAAGAATTTCTCTGCATTTCGATTTATGAGTCTTCCTACCTGTGCAACCTAACCTTACTCTCACGCCGGAGGTGCCGCGGACCGGCCACCCCCCGCCGGAATTGTTTTGCAGGACACCAGCCCAAACACTCACCCGCTCTTGCCCAGGTCCAGAAAGGATAATGCCCAATACGGAAAGCAGAGTTATCAAGAGGGTTCCTGCAAAATAATATCGACGGGGTGGAGGCCTCGCAACACCTCCGGCGTGAGAATGGGATTGAATTTTTGGAGAAGAAAGATAAGGCAAAAAGAGTGTATCGGTGTATATATGAGTTTGTGTGTAAAAATAAAGCTACCCCAACACTCTAATTCTTGGGCTATTTATAGGCCAAGGATTAGGGTTTTGGGAAGTTACCTCGAAATCTGGACCGTCCCTTGGCAGGGCGGCGAGACGCGTGGAGCGCGCAGATGACGAACACATGCACGAGGAGCGGGATGACGAACACGTGTAAGCTTCATCTTGGCGTGTGGAAAGCTGCAGATGGAATGTGCTGATAGTGACAGGTAATCATTTCTGTCATCATTAAAGACATGTGGAGGTATATTCGCGCCGTCATATCAGGCTTTTGTAGCCGTCCAACCACTTGTCATTTCTATACTTTTGATCGTTTGGTCTATGACTAATTTTCCTCGATATTTATCGTATCATCCAGATTCAATGTGAGATCTGGATATATCATCTTGTTTGGACCCTCAGGACTATTTCCCTCTTATACTTTCTAGGTCTGGATCGTTTTTCTGTATTTCGGGCTTCAATATTACGTAGCCTGTAAACTTCTGTAAATGCATATACAGAGAGCAGAACAATGATCAAGTAGAATCAGAAAAATGAAATGTTTAACTTGTTTGTTACAATGAGCCTTCCACAATCTATATATTGCTGTAACAACTTTCCTAACAGAATTTAGTTATATAGAAATGACAGTACTACCCTTGCTTACAAATGTACAATGACCCTTTAGCCTTTGACAGTTACACATTCTATCAGTCCCCCTCAAGCGGAGTAGCTATTGCTGCAGAATCAGCTGCTCCAAGCTTGCGAAGTAAGACACGATGTTGCTTAGCAGAAAGTGATTTAGTCAGAACATCAGCCAACTGACTATGAGAAGGTACGTAATGTGTGAGAAGATCACCAGATTTGATCTTATCCCGAATGTAATGACAATCCACCTCGATGTGTTTAGTACGCTCATGTAAAACAGGGTTGGCAGCAATCGAAATTGCAGCTTTGTTATCACAATGCAAGTAGGTTGGACCTAAATTCTTCAAGCCCATATCTTTCAACAGAGCCTGTAACCAAGTAACCTCACACGCTGTTAGAGCCATGGCACGGTATTCTGCTTCTGCAGTAGATCGTGCAACCACAGCCTGTTTCCTACTCTTCCAAGATACAGGAGATTAGCCAAGAAGAACACAAAACCCAGTAGTAGAACGACGAGTATTTGGACAACTGGCCCAGTCAGAATCACAGTATGCATGCAATTGAACTGCTGAATCAGAAGCCAGAAGAATACCTTGAGTTGCTGTTCCAGCAAGATACCTTAAGAGACGTTTTGCTGCTTGCATATGAGCTGTAGTGGGAAGATGCATGAACTGACTAAGAGAATGCACAACAAAAGAGATGTCAGGACGAGTAACAGTTAGGTAAATGAGCTTGCCAAGAAGTCTCTGATAGTCATGAGGATGAGGTAACACATCACCAGTGGTGGAAGTAAGTTTCAGATTACTTTCCATAGGAACCTTGACAGATACTGCTAAATCCATATGAAATTCCTTCAACAAATCAGTTGTATATTTCTTCTGAGAGATAAAAAAACCTGCAGGACTTCTATGGACTTCCAAACCCAAAAAATAGCCAAGTGTACCCAAATCCTTCATGTGAAAAGCCTGAGATAATAGTTTCTTGAGAGAATCAATCTCAGAAATAGAATCACCAGAAATCAATAGATCATCAACATAAATCAGAATCAGAGTGATAGAGTTATCAGTTGTCTCAGTAAACAAACTATAATCACTCTTTGATTGTATAAATCCCAATGACACCAAAACTGCAGACAATTTGCTGAACCATTGTCTAGGTGTCTGTTTCAGGCCATACAATGATTTCTTAAGTTTGCAAACCAAAGGTTGTGAGCCATGTGAACCAGTATTAGAAGAAGCCCCATCAGAAGTAGCAATTCGACTCCCTAAGCATGTGTATCCCAAAGGTAATGTCATATAAACATCCTCATACAAGTCACCATGCAAGAGAGCATTAGTGACATCCATCTGAACTGCATGCCAATCTAATATAGCTGCCACTGCTAAAAGAGCCCTGACAGTAGACATTTTTGCCACAGGAGCAAATGTCTCTGCATAATCCACTCCAAACTGCTGTTTACACCCCAGAGCAACTAACCTACTTTTGTGCCTTTCAATACTACCATCAGACTTGTATTTGGTTTTATATAACCATTTACAGCCCATGGCTTTCTTCCCAGCTGGCAAAGGTACAATATCCCAAGTATCATTCTTCTCTAATGCAGACAATTCAAGATTCATTGCAGATACCCAATGATCATGTTTAACAGCATGAGAATAGAACAAAGGATCTTGACTGGTTGTAAGAGAAGCAAGCATACAACTAAAGTTTGCATTAACAGGATGTGTAGTTGTAGAGTTAATGTTATTAGCATGAGATATACCAGTATCAAAATCATTCAACCAAGGTGGAGGTTTGACAGGTCTATTTGATCTTCTCAAAGGAGGCACAGATAACTATGTCTCAGATGTGGAAAGTGTCTCAGAGGAAAGTGTGTCAGATGACTGTATGGTAGATGACTGTGTTGTAGAAGTGAAATCAGATGATATATGAGTGTTATTATCAGATGAACATAGTTCAATAGCATCATCACAGGAAGATGCAGGAGTAAAAGGTAAAGAAACAGGCACATGCATCAAATATGGTTTAGGTGTATTAGAATGAAGAGGAAATATGTGTTCATGAAAAACAGCATCTCTAGATACAAAACTTTGTTTGGTTATCAAATTCAAGAACCTGTAACCTTTTTGTGTAGGTGCATATCCCAAAAAAACACAAGGAATACCCTTTGGTTCCAGTTTATCATGAGTAACATTAGGATTGGATACAAATGCCAAGCAGCCAAATGATTTGAGAAAATTGTAATCTACTAATTCCTTGTACAGTGCTTCATAGGGAACACTATGATTCAAAGCAACTGTAGGAAGCCTATTCATGATATACACATCAGTAAGAGCACAATCACCCCAATAACTCTTGTCAAGTCCAGATTGATACCTAAGAGCCCTGGATAACTCAAGAATCTGTCTATGTTTCCTTTCTACTCTTGAGTTCTGTTGAGGCATATAGGGACAAGAGGTCTGGTGTACAATCCCATTGGTTCTATAAAAATCACTACAATCTTTATCCTCAAACTCAGGAGCATTGTCAGACCTTAAGGTTTGTATATCAGCCTTAAAATGAACTTTGGCATAGGCATGAAACATCTTAAATTTTTCAGGAAATTGTGATTTATATTCCATTAAAAACAACCAGGTCATTCTAGTGCAATCATCCACCAATGTAAGAAAATATCTGTATTTGCCTCTAGTACATTCTTTGTATGGCCCCCATGTATCAAGATGAACCAATTCAAAAGGAGATGATGCATGACTAGAACTCAGAGAGTAAGATAACTTGGTGTTAGGTCCTGATAAGTTTGTAGAAGGGGGGTTGAATACAAACTATACCGTTTTATCGAATTTGTCCTTTAAATGATTTAACTGTTTAGAACAAATTAGTGCGGAATAAAAACTGAAACAATATTCAAGTTAAATAGAAACTCTATTAAACTTGAGAGGTGTTACAATTAAGTGCACAGATTACAAGGTTCTTGTTAAAACAAATCTAGAATAAATTCGACATGAATTTATCTATTTTTGTAATAAAAAGATCGAATACTAAAAAGTAGTTCGATAGTAATTCTAGGGATTATGATCCGCTAGATTGTCCAAGCAATACAAGTAATTGAATTCTAGTGGATTGGATATAAATTTGATGACTAGAATTTATTACAAGAATAATTTAAAGCTTTGCAGTTGGCTTCGAATGAATGCAGAAGAGAGAAATGAAACTTTGCTTTTTGCTTCTGTATGAATTCTATTGTCTGCCTCTTTTGATTACAATGACTTGTGTTTAAACAAGTCATTTGATGCATTTCCACGCGCCAATCCAACTGAATGCATTTCTATTAGAATTACACTCGGTAGTACTATCAATTAAGCCTTGTAGTACTATCGGTAGGACTACCAGTTTGAACTGGTAGGACTATCGGTAGTACTATCATAGATAGTACTACTAGTACAAATCTGATAGTACTACTAGTATAAATAGAATTAGGATAAAACTGAATTAATTTTATTCTACTTTTAATTGATTTAATAAATGAATTAATTCTTTTAGAATTAATTCACTGATTAAATAAATTAAATAAATGACCCAAATAATTTCATAAATAAATTAATTCTGAGAATTAATTTATACATTAAATTACTTAAGATCTAGATTGATTAATTTAATATATGAATTAATTCTGAAAGAATTAATTCATAGATTAAATTAAATATCTTATAGAATAATATTAAAAGGGAAATAAACTAATTCTAAGAACCACTGAAATTGATGACGAATTTCCACTGACTGACGTTGACACTCCATGTACTGTCTGGTTCATGAGCGACTAACTTTAATGGTTGTTCTTCATCTTTAACTTTAAGCTGTGATTCTTTTCTCCTTTTATTGAAACAAGGACCGTAACCTGTACTTTTTCCCGTCACACTTCCGAAACCTCTGTCACTTTAAATAGATCCACTTTCTTGAATACTTCACTGAGGCTTGATCAAATAAATGAACTTCTTCCAGTGTAGAATAACTTCAAGTCTATAGATGACTTTAATCTTCATTCTTTGACAGATATAACATTCTGAGATTCCTGTGACATTTGATTTTTATTATTTACTTATTACATCTTAATTAAAGTTGAGTAGAATCCTCGGTGTTTACAAATAGGCCTAGACATATGCCTTTCAATCTCCCCCTATTTGCTTGTTAGACAATAACAACCAAATACTCTAGAGGATAACTCAACTAAAACAAGAAAAGATAAGACTTTTAAGAGCCAAGCAAATAATAAAAAGTTCTGGATTAAATATAACAATATCCAGATTCAAACAGTAAAGATAAATACAAGATAGATGTTCCTCTAGACTGAACATATGAATACATTTTCCTATCTTGATTTACCTAGCTCTAAACATATAATATTTACAAATGAGCTAAACCTATCATGCCTTCAGTCTCTAATTTCACCTTCTTCAGCTTCTTGCAAGGTGACTAGAAGATCTTTGTCAAGGACACGATCACTTTCAGAAACCACACCACTTGGCATCACTGGTTGAGTGGTAATCTTCTTCAATCTATTCTTCATTTGAGCATACCTTGGAATTTTCTCCGTGCAGTAGTCTGAAATCATATCAGCCACTTCAGACTTCTCTACAGAAGCAAACCCAGAAGTTCTAAGAAGATTCTCCAACTTAACCAGTTGCATAGCAGTCTGTAGCTTCATGGAATCAGGATCCAGCCTCACAGTCTCTAAAGTTGTACCTCTGTAGATTTTGACTTCATAAGGAAAATGTACAACTTGAGGGCTGGCCTTCATAGCAGAATCTCTAAGCCGGTCATATAGAAGCTCATTCAAGCAAGAAGATCTCTTTACTTTACTCATCAGAATCCACAATTCAGATAGAGATCTTCTTTGTAGGAGGTCAAGAGAAATGGTGAATGACCCTTCAAGCGCACTTGAGACATAGATGAACAATTCTTGCCTCACTTGATCAAATGCAGACGTAATCCTTAGGATATCTTCCTTCAATGCCTTCATATATAATGAGTTGTCTGGATTAACAGTTCTGATCTTCTCAAGCAGCTTCAGAAAAGTAGCATCATTGTTTGTGCCTCTCTGAGGGATATCAAACATCTCCCTTGCCTTATCCCATTTACTTCCTTGCTTCATCCTAACATCCAATCTCCTTTCCTTGACATGAATACTATGAAGACGTTGTTTGTCTTCATGTTCAGCCTTTTGAATTTTCAGCTTCTGAGATATGATGTCGGAGACCTTGGCTTGCTCATCCTCCTTTCTCCTTAGCTCTGCTTGCTGTTTCTTCAACTCCTTTTGAAACAAAGGGTCAGGTGTATATAGATCAGCTTCATCTTCCCAATCATCAAAGTTGGCTGCCTCCTCAACCTCCTCAACCTCCTCCTCGCCAAAAGCTTCTTCAGGTATGGTCTTCTGCAGATCACCAGATGTGTCAAAGTGGAAGTCATCCTGTTCACCATGGTAGTAGTAGGCATCATCAAAAGCAGACTCCTCCATTGATTGTTTACCTTTCCCCTTATCTCCTCCAGAAGCTTCTCCAGCTTCCCTTTCTTCTCCTTTCTTCTCCTTCTCCCCCTTAGTTGAGGAATCCTCTACAGTTTGAGCTGTGGAAGCCCTAGGATTCACCTCAGTTGTTCTCCTTATGTCTCCTCTTTCCCTTGCATCTCTTCCTTCATCAGCCTCATCATCCCCATCATCATCTCCCTCAAAGAATGATCTTTGCTCCACAGTAGGTTGATGTGATTCCTTGATCATGTTGTATAGGTGCTTCATTCATTCATTAAGATGCTCCATTCCTCCTTCAATCCTAGATATCCTTTGCTCATTAAACCTCTGGTTTTCATCAGATGTTTGCAGAATAAAGTCCACCTTGGTAGAAATAGCAGCAATCTCCTTGACACTCTCCGATATCTGAGCATTTGACGTTATAATATCAGAGATGTTTGAAGCCACCAGTACTTGAGATTGTTGGATTGAATTCAGCCTCGGGAGTAGATTATCCTTTAGTCCTTCCAGGTCATCTTTCACAGTACCCAGCTGATTTGATACAGAGGTGGTAGATTGTGCAACCACTTGTGCTTTCAGAAGATTGTTCTCAGCCTGGGTTTCTTGTAACTTCCTTTGTAACTCAGCTAGTTGGTTCAACAAAGCAGTGTTTGTGTCAGTGTGTGCACTCACCTCAATTGCTCTCAGTGGTGTTTCACTCAACTCACGTGCTTGTGTTTCACTCTGTGTTTGATTCATATCTCTCACCACTAACTGTCTGTCAAGATTCTCAGTAGATGTACCTGCAGGAAAAATCACCCTAGCCCCTTCAAGAGAGGTCAGTGGTGGTGCAATGGGAGTTCGCAATTCCCGATCCCTGAATGAGTCTGTCAAAATATTTGACATTGTATACTGAATTTCTTCAGGGACAGACTCATCAGGTTGCCTTTCACTTTCACCAGTAAAAACTGCGAGTGAAAAATCCCTTAGGGGAGCCAGAGATGTTCCCTCTGGGAGGGGAGAAAATGATTCTATTATAGATGGCAAAGAATCAGATTTTCCCTCTGATGCCTGTGAAGGCACTTCTACCGTGACAATGGTAGGCACTGTTTCAGATCCTAAGTGCTCTCCTAACAAAGTGTCCTGAGTTTCTTGTATTTGGATGTCTTCTCCCATTGTGAGTAATGGGAGAGTGCTTGACTCATTACAGATTGCCAGGGCCTGATGGCGAATTTCAATAGATTCATCTTGTTCAGAGGATGTCTCCAGAGACTGTTCAATGGCCATTTCAAGGTCCAAGTCCTTTTGGGAGGACATGGATGGGCTTACAGATGTCTCTCTATAGGTTTTTCTTTTCTTTAATGGTGGAGACAGAGCTGTGGGTGCACTCAGTGTTTCTTCACTACTTGACCTTTGTCTTATTAAAGAAGCAGTTCCAGGTTGAGAGGTTAAAGGATTAGACACTGTGTTTGGCTCTCTGACCTGGGATAGAGATTGTGGTTCTACAATCTCTTGGTCTGTCCTATCAACCACTTGGGTTTGAGCAGAGGTGCCAGATGATCCAGAGATAGGATGTATTACCTGTAGTGGCAGTTCCTCTGAAGTTCCAGCTGCAATGACTAGTTGTTGATCAGGAACAAAGGGTTCAAAAGTAGGTAGGTGAATGAAATGAGCCATGAATGGACTTACAACCACTGGTGTCATATTCCATTTACTAGAAGTATGGAGTCTTTGATAGAACTTACTAAAAGTAGTAGGAGAAGGAATAGATACAGCATTTAAAAACAACTCCTTGTGAGCATCAGATAGCACATGATTGATTAAGATAGTGAGAAATCTAGGATAGAAACACCTGACATTTCTACCACTATCATGATCAATCCTGGCATTAGATACTCTCCTAACTATAAGACTCCAGATAAGATGACCAATGTTAAGTCTAACATTAAACACAATAGCATAAGCAATGTACTGCAACAAGGATGGAATATGTTGAAAATTGCTCTTAGTACAATTGCTGAAAACCTTAGCTAAAGTATCAAATAAGATATCCCATTCACAGACTAGATTTGCTTTACTGAGTTTAGGCAACTCCAAAGGACCTTGATAATGAATTCTGGTGAAAAACTGAATTAATTCATCATCAGAAGGAGTCCTATCAAAGTTATCCCTAGGAAGTTGAAACACTTCACAAAACAAATCCTCAGTAATAGTATATTGTGTGTGCTCAATAGTGAAAGATATAGAATTTAAATTCTCAGAAATTACAGCAGTAGAACACAACAATCTAAGTGGTTCAATCTTTAAATCAGCAGATAAACATATAGCACGACTCACACAACACTGCGAATTTAAAAACTGAATCCAAGGTCGAAAACGATCAATCGGACATCTCAACGGATCAAAATACCCAATGTAATTGTTTTTAACAACCTCAAAATTCTGAGCCATAATTTACTAAGTAAAAATTAACACAGAAAATCAAAAACTTAAATAATTATGTATAATTCGAATTTAAGGATTTTAAAATTAATTAAAAATTAATTAAAAATCCAAATTTTCAAAGTTCTCCAAAAATTACCAAATTTTAGTATGTTAATCCTTGACAAAAACCACACACTGTACTATTTTTAGAATTCAAAAACACTTATTAAAACCCTAAAAACGAATCACAAAACCCTTTGAAATTCAAAAACTCGAAAAATTAAAACTCAATGAAACTTGGATTTTAAGTACTCGAATTAATGGGCTTGAGAAGATCTGTTCAGTGATGGTTTCAGAATTTAAAACTAACAAGAATCGAATCTGGAAAGTGAAAAAGAAATGGACAGCAATTCGTTAGTTCTTGAATAAAGGAGAGAGAATTCTAACAAAACAGTTATGTAAAAACATGAACTGGAAAGACTATGGTAAAAAGGTAAAAAAAATACTATATATATTAGTCTGATAGTACTAAGTAATAGAACTAATAGTACTATGGTTAAAAGAAAAAGAAAACACGGTAGGACTATCATTAAAAACAAAAAGATTAAACATAAAGAAAATGCTTAGTAGTACTATGAAATTGAACTGGTAGTACTATCAAAATTAAACAGAATTTTAAATAAAAATAATACTAAACTACGGTAGTACTAACTAAAAAGAACTAGTAGTACTATCACTGGATAGTACTACCGATAGTACTACTAGTTCAAAACTAGTAATACTAACGAAAATTAAATAAAAATAAAAAGAAAATGCTGAAAGTAACTGAAACTTTACAGAAAAATGCAGAAATAATATAGAAATGCATGAAAAATACTTACAAACCTAGAAAAATTCACAGAAAACTCCATAAATCCTAGAAAAATATGCAGAATATTATAGAAATGCATAAAATTAATATAAACTTGCAGAAATATTTAAACAACAATATTTACAATCTGAAAAATATCTAAATAATTCTAAATAAATATATTTTCAATAAAAATACATTTCTCCACTTAAAAAAAATATGAGAAAAATATTTTTAAAGAAAATAAAATATTCAGAACCATTTAAATCAACAAGCATGCAATTATTAAATGAGAACCCTCAGTGAATATCATTAACAAAACAAAAGAAAATGAATTTTGAAAGAACAAACGTGACAGAGATATTGTTAATCACTAAGACTGTTTAACATACCCAATTTACCAACTAACTTGATAAATGTGGATTCATCAACAGATTTAGTGAATATATCTGCAGTCTGTTCTTCTGTGGGTACAAAATGTAACTCCACAATTCCATTCATGACATGCTCTCTGATAAAATGATACCTGATATCAATGTGCTTCGTTCTCGAGTGCTGCACAGGGTTGTTGGAGATTGCTATGGCACTTGTATTATCACAAAATATGGGAATTTTGTCTAATGCAAAGCCATAGTCCTTTAATTGATTCCGTATCCATAAGATCTGAGCACAACAGCTTCCAGCAGCAATATATTCAGCTTCTGCTGTTGAATTGGAAACTGTTTGCTGTTTCTTGCTATACCAGGAAATCAATCTACCTCCTAGGAATTGACAACTCCCAGAGGTACTCTTTCTATCCACAACACTACCTGCATAATCAGAATCTGTATATCCAACAAGATTAAAACCAGAATCTTTAGGGTACCAAATACCTAGATTAGGTGTACCCTTAAGATATCTCAAGATTCTTTTCACAGCAACGAGATGAACATCTCTAGGGTCCGCTTGGAACCTTGCACACAAGCATGTAGCATACATAATATCTGGTCTACTAGCAGTAAGATAGAGTAAAGAGCCAATCATACCTCTGTAGCTTGTAACATCTACCTTGATAGATTTGTCAGAAGCTCCAAGTTTGATGGCTGTTGAAGATGGAGTCCTTGCTGATGCTGAATCCTCCATGTGATACTTCTTGAGGAGTTCTTTGAGATACTTAGATTGACAAATAAATATACCATTTGACCTTTGACTTACTTGCAATCCAAGAAAGAACTTCAACTCACCCATCATACTCATTTCAAACTTACTCTGCATAAGCTCAGCAAATCTCTTACAGAGATTATCATTAGTAGACCCAAATATGATGTCATCCACATAGACTTGGACTAATATCATATCACTTTTGTGTTTCTTTGAAAAACGAGTTTTGTCTATGATACCTCTAACAAAACCATTTTCTAAAAGAAAACCAGAGAGAGTGTCATACCATTTTCTTGGGGCTTGCTTGAGACCATAGATAGCCTTGAAGAGAAAGTACACAAAGTCCAGCAGCTCCTGATTTTCAAAGCCAGGGGGCTGTTCCACATACACTTCTTCATCAAGTTCACCATTCAGGAATGCACTCTTAACATCCATTTGATAGACTTTAAAATTGGAATAAGCAGCAAATGCTAAGAACATCCTGATAGCCTCAAGTCTAGCCACTGGTGCATAGGTTTCATCATAATCAATGCCTTCAGCTTGAGAATACCCTTGTGCAACCAGTCTTGCCTTGTTCCTTGTAACAATGCCATCCTCATCTAGCTTGTTCCTGTATACCCATCTTGTGCCAACTACTTTCTTGTTCTTTGGCCTGGGTACCAGCTTCCAGACTTGCTGTTGTTCAAATTGATTGAGTTCATCTTGCATAGCAATCACCCAATCTGGATCAGTCAGTGCTTCCTCAGTTTTCTTTGGCTCCATTTTAGAAAGGAATGCTGAGAAAAGACATTCATTCTGAGAAGCACTTCTAGTTTTAACTCCAACAGTTGGATCACCAAGGATCAGCTCAAAAGGATGAGCTCTATTCCAAACAGTCTATCTTGGAAGATTTGATCTTGATGATTCACCTTGAAATTCACTTGGATGTTGTGAGTGACTAGTTGATCCTTCATTTGCTCCCCCTGAGTTGTTGCCTGTTTGCCTTGATGATTCTTCTCCAGTGTTGGTGGTATCTCCATTGTTACCAGTGTTTCCACCACCATCACCATGATCATTATCATCATTGTTATTATCATTACCAGCAATAACTTCAGGTAAGGCTTCATCATCTGATTCTGAGTCTGGCAAGTTATCAAACTTCAGCTTTTCAGATGAGTCTTCTTTTTGGATACTGGGGAACTTAGTGTCATCAAAAGTAACACTGACACTTTCCTTTACTGTGTGACTGCCAACCACATAGACCCTGTAAGATCTTCTGGAATATCCAACAAAAATAGCTTCTTGTGCCTTTGCATCAAACTTGCCACGTTTAACATTGTCATCTATAAGCACAAAGCATCTTGCTCCAAATACATGAAAGTACTTGACAGTTGGTTTCTTGTTGTTCATGATCTCATACGGAGTCTTCATTAAGTCCTTGTTGATTAACGTTCGATTCTGAGTATAACAAGCTGTATTCGCTGCTTCAGCCCAAAAGTACGTTGGAAGTTTGGACTCACTTAACATAGTCCTTGCAGCTTCAATCAATGTACGATTCTTTCTTTCCACTACTCCATTTTGTTGAGGAGTTCTAGGGGCAGAATACTGTCTTGTTATTCCTTTATCAGCACAAAAGTCATTTAGAATGGCATTCTTGAATTCAGTACCATTATCTGACCTTATGGCTCTAACAGGGAATCTAGAATCCAGCTCAATCAACTTCACATGGCCAATCACCAGAAATGGGGTCTCATCCTTGGAATGTAGGAATAAAACCCATGTGTATTTAGAATAGTCATCAACAATC
Source organism: Heracleum sosnowskyi (assembly GCA_030848705.1). Taxonomy (NCBI): domain Eukaryota; kingdom Viridiplantae; phylum Streptophyta; class Magnoliopsida; order Apiales; family Apiaceae; genus Heracleum; species Heracleum sosnowskyi. The sequence goes on from CM061238.1 coordinate 10,333,424, forward strand.
ACAAGTGCATATTGTTTCTTTGACATGGACATCACATTAACTGGACCAAACAAATCCATGTGCAGTAGCTGAAGAGGTTCAGTTATTGATGATGTATCAGTGCCCTTGTGAGAAGCTTTCTTTGACTTTCCTTTCTGACATGCCTCACACAGTCCTTCCTGTGTAAATTCCATCTGAGGCAACCCTCTAACTAATTCCCTCTTGACTAAAGAGTTCATAGTTTTGAAGTTAAGGTGAGACATCTTCTTGTGCCATAGCCAACTATCATCTGATGAAGCTTTAGCATAAAAACAATTAACTTCATCTTTGAATCCCGAGTTCAGATCAGCTATGAACAAGTCACCTTTCCTTACTCCTTGAAGAGCAGGCTTTCCATTCTTCTTGTGAAGGATCTGGCACTTCTCTCTTTCAAAGGAAACAGAATATCCTCTATCACAGAACTGACTGATGCTGAGAAGATTGAACGTCAGACCTTCCACAAATGAAACATCTTCAATGATAACATTTCCGTACTTCAAACAGCCATATCCTTTCGTAATACCCTTGCTGTTATCTCCAAAGGTTACTACTGGGCCAGCTTTTTCAACCATATCTGATAGCAGGGCTCTATCTCCGGTCATATGCCTTGAACAGCCACTGTCAAGAACCCATATAACACGGCTTACCTGTTTAACTCCCTGCAATACCAGATTGATTAGTCCTTCCTCGGAACCCACACTTGATTGGGTCCGGCATACTTAAAGAATTGGCCTTTGTCAGGCAAAACAACATTTTTAACTACAACTACTTCAACCTCTTTCACATAGGAGCGTTTCCATTTATAGCCAGCCTTAACACATTTCTGAGTAGGCTTAGGGATAAATGAATCCACTCTAGTCTGAGGAGGACTAGTAGTCTTTGCTTTAACATGCTTCTTACTATTAACATGTTGACGTGGAGCAGTCTTATCACTACATACATGCTTTTTATTAAAGAAAGCATACATTACATTAAAAGCACAAGACATGCAATTAACCACACCACATGCTTTATGAGAAGAATTAATAACAGGCATGTTAGAACAATTGTTTTGATCCAACTTATGGATATCTGATTTAGTCTTTTTAGTTGAAGCAACTTTGACTGGAATATCAGATATGCACTTGTTGGATTGCTCAGCTTCTAAAGCAACATCTTCTTCATGAATCTCCTCAGCAATAATGATAGAGTATTCATTCATAGGCTCTGCCTCAGACTCCTTACAGAAGGGTGTTTTAATACCCTTAAGTATATATGGAACAGCCTTCCCTTCAGATTTGAAGTTACAAGGGGAATTAATTCCAAGAAGTCCAATAGCCTCATTATAATCATACCCTATACTGACATGATTACCAACAGCTTGCTTATTGAGAATCTCTTTAGCCGTCTTACATGAGCTAAAATAGGCATTAGCTTTAGTCTTGAGCTCACTAATATCTTTCTTAAGAATGGTTTCCAGTTGAATATAACATTTAACCCTATTCTCAAGAAAAGCTATTTTCTCAACAAGTTCATCCTGATTAACATGCACTAGTTTTAATTCTTTTATCTCATTTTCAAGATTTGTGTTCAAAAGAATTATTCTATCATTTTCAGTGCGAGCACATTCTAAGGTGCCACCAAGATGACGAATCATTTCAGTATCAGTAAACATTACCTCTGACATGTGTGCAGATGAAGTGCTTGCCTCTTTAGCCACTAAAGCAAGGTTCCCAATCTCACCTGCTTCCTCATCACTGTCAGTGTCATCCCAACTCTTTCCTTCAGCAACATAAGCTTTCCCAATCTTGTTCTTCTTGCTAGAATCAAATGTGTTTCTAGTCACTTGCTTTGGCTTTCTGCATTCAGTAGCAAAATGACCCAACTCATTGCAATTGTAGCATCTGATTGCGCTCCTTTCCACAGTTCCAGTTTTGTAGCCACCCCTTGTGCCACTTGAAGATGAAGAACCACCTCTCTGAAACCTGGGTCTGAACTTAAGATTGGGATTCCTCTTGAATCTGAACTTCCCAAACTTTCTGACTATCAAAGCCAAATCACCATCCTCCAGCTGATCAAGTTCTTCTAAGGAATAGAAGTCACCACCAGATTGATCAATGGATGTTAATCCATATTCAGCATCAATAACATTCATGTTAGAACTGGAAGGTTGAACATGCTTCACTTCCAGTTTCTGTGGGACTTCAGCAGCCAATGCAGTAGAGGTACCAACAATCTTCCCAGTTCCATACAGCTCCCTTTGTTGAATCTGCTCCAGCTCATAGGTCTTCAGAACACCATACAATCTCTCCAAAGCAATTTCATTCATATCTCTTGCTTCTCTAATGGCAGAAATTTTGTGCTCCAAATGAGGTGGAAGTGTAAGAAGGAACTTCTTGTTAATCTCCTTGTTGGTGTAGTGCTTCCCATTGAGATTCAGATCATTGATTAACTTGTTATATCTCTCAAAAACCTGAGAGATACCTTCACCAGGGTTTGATCTGAAATGCTCATATTGTGAGGTGAGAATCTCCAGCATATTCTCCCTAACTTCCTCTGTCCCCTCATTGATTATCTCTATAGTTGCCCAAATGTGTTTAGCAGTATCACAGTTGAGAACATGATTATGCATGATTGGATCAAGACAATCAATAAGGATCAACTGAAGACAGGAATCCAAGGTAACATCCTCTTTCTCATCAGGAGTGTAATCCTTGGCATCTTTAGGGTACATTCTGGCAGCCCTAGTCACAACATTATTCTCAATGAGTTCTCCCTCAATAATCATAGGGACTTTGGGACCGTTCTTCAGCACATCAATGTATTTAGGATTTGCAACCTTAAGAAATAGAAGCATTTTCTTTTTCCACATAGGATAATGCTCCTTGCTGAACATAGGGATTTTGACAGTACCAACTTTCTGTGTAGTAGACATCTTTTGAGATTTTTAGGAATAAGATAAAAAATCAGAGTTTAAAAGAAAAATCTCAAAACAATTGGATCTTTGATTTGTATATCAATCAAAAGGCTCTGATGCCAATTGTTAGGTCCTGATAAGTTTGTAGAAGGGGGGTTGAATACAAACTATACCGTTTTATCGAATTTGTCCTTTAAATGATTTAACTGTTTAGAACAAATTAGTGCGGAATAAAAACTGAAACAATATTCAAGTTAAATAGAAACTCTATTAAACTTGAGAGGTGTTACAATTAAGTGCACAGATTACAAGGTTCTTGTTAAAACAAATCTAGAATAAATTCGACATGAATTTATCTATTTTTGTAATAAAAAGATCGAATACTAAAAAGTAGTTCGATAGTAATTCTAGAGATTATGATCCGCTAGATTGTCCAAGCAATACAAGTAATTGAATTCTAGTGGATTGGATATAAATTTGATGACTAGAATTTATTACAAGAATAATTTAAAGCTTTGCAGTTGGCTTCGAATGAATGCAGAAGAGAGAAATGAAACTTTGCTTTTTGCTTCTGTATGAATTCTATTGTCTGCCTCTTTTGATTACAATGACTTGTGTTTAAACAAGTCATTTGATGCATTTCCACGCGCCAATCCAACTGAATGCATTTCTATTAGAATTACACTCGGTAGTACTATCAATTAAGCCTTGTAGTACTATCGGTAGGACTACCAGTTTGAACTGGTAGGACTATCGGTAGTACTATCATAGATAGTACTACTAGTACAAATCTGATAGTACTACTAGTATAAATAGAATTAGGATAAAACTGAATTAATTTTATTCTACTTTTAATTGATTTAATAAATGAATTAATTCTTTTAGAATTAATTCACTGATTAAATAAATTAAATAAATGACCCAAATAATTTCATAAATAAATTAATTCTGAGAATTAATTTATACATTAAATTACTTAAGATCTAGATTGATTAATTTAATATATGAATTAATTCTGAAAGAATTAATTCATAGATTAAATTAAATATCTTATAGAATAATATTAAAAGGGAAATAAACTAATTCTAAGAACCACTGAAATTGATGACGAATTTCCACTGACTGACGTTGACACTTCATGTACTGTCTGGTTCATGAGCGACTAACTTTAATGGTTGTTCTTCATCTTTAACTTTAAGCTGTGATTCTTTTCTCCTTTTATTGAAACAAGGACCGTAACCTGTACTTTTTCCCGTCACACTTCTGAAACCTCTGTCACTTTAAATAGATCCACTTTCTTGAATACTTCACTGAGGCTTGATCAAATAAATGAACTTCTTCCAGTGTAGAATAACTTCAAGTCTATAGATGACTTTAATCTTCATTCTTTGACAGATATAACATTCTGAGATTCCTGTGACATTTGATTTTTATTATTTACTTATTACATCTTAATTAAAGTTGAGTAGAATCCTCGGTATTTACAAATAGGCCTAGACATATGCCTTTCACTTGGTAAATTTTGCAAGAGGACAGGTCACACATACCTTAGGATTACTAGAGTCCACACAGGATTTGACCAGAAAATTTTTAGCCATGACAGACTTAGAAGCATGTCCAAGCCTATTATGCCACAAAGTAAACTGATCCTCAGCAGATTTAGAGACATGCGTCATATTTGAACTTCCAGATGCAGCAACATTAGTTGACAGATAATACAATCCAGCTTCAAGGATTCCCTCAGCTATAACAATATTATACTTTGTAGAAATTATTTCACAGGCATGAGGTTTAAATTTCACATAACAATCACTGTCAAGTGACAACTTATGAATGGACATCAAATTATGTTTAAATGAAGGTATGTAAAGAACATCCTTCAATAACAGCCCATTCTGCATAAGCACATTTCCCACATGAGTTATTTCAGCAGATTCACCAGTAGGCAAACTGATCACACAATTAGCAATTGACCTAACATTGTGCAACAAAGTAAGTGATGCACACATATGATCTGTGGCACCTGAGTCCATTATCCATTTGTCAGTATTTGACCTAGCCAGACCAGAAAACTTACATCCAACAATCATGCCAGCAAAGCCATATTCCACATCATCTTCTGTGTCTGAATCTTTTCCATTTTTGGTTGGTAACAATGTCAACAATTGTTTGAGTTGTTGTGAAGTCAGTACAGTCTGCTCCTCCTCAAACACACTTTTAACTTGAGCATTATTACTCATTCTTGTTCCACCAGAATTCTTTGAAGCACCATCCCATTTCTGCTCAAAATTCTTCCTAAATCCTCCAGTATTTTGACCTTGTTTTGGTTTATGCTTGGAATGCCACTTTGGATATCCAATAATATTCCAACATCTGTCAACAGTATGACCTTTGCCATGACATGATGAACACTCAAAATTGTTCTTATGAACAGGTCCTCTACTATTACTATACATAGCTGAACCTTCAAATTCATTCACAGAATGAAGAACATCTCTCTGAGATTCCTCCTGCTGCACAGCAGCACAAGCAATTTCAACCGTTGGTAACGGTGTCATCAACAACAACTGACTCCTTTGAGAAGCATACACATCATCCAGTCCATTCAGAAATTGAAACAACTTTGACTCAGCCTTCTGTGCACTAATAACATCTAATAATCTTGTTATATCACCAGTAACAGTTGCAACATTAGGCAACACATCCAAAGCATCAATTTCTTCCCAAACACTACTCAAAGCTGTATAATATTCAGCAATAGACTTCTTATTTTGTTTCATCTCAAATATCTGTTTATTCAACTTATATTTCTGAGATCCATTTGTTAACATAAACCTCTTCTCTAACTGACTCCAAATTTCACTTGCAGAATCAATGAACAATATAGATTTACGTATTGAATCAGAAACACTGTTATGAATCCAAGCAATTACCAGATTGTTACATGTATCCCACTACACTCTATTAGTTTCATCATCTGCACTTCTCTTAACCGTTCCATTAACAAATCCAAGCTTTCTTTTTGCAGACAATTGGATCTCAAATGTTCTCTTCCATGTTCTGTAATCTGCAGAACCTTCAAGTTTTGTAACACTTACTGACAACGGTCCATCAGAGGGATGCAAAAACAATGGATTTTGCATATCTGCAAATGTAAAACGACCTCCAACAGCCATGAACTTCTCACATTGATGCGCACACAAACTGTTTGGTTAAATTTCTCACTCAATTAACACTGTATATGCAGCTCTGATACCATGTAAACTTCTGTAAATGCATATACAGAGAGCAAAACAATGATCAAGTAGAATCAGAAAAATGAAATGTTTAACTTGTTTGTTACAATGAGACTTCCACAATCTATATATTGCTGTAACAACTTTCCTAACATAATTTAGTTATATAGAAATGACAGTACTACCCTTGCTTACAAATGTACAATGACCCTTTAGCCCTTGACAGTTACACATTCTATCATAGCCTATTGATAAGTGGATTTTATATCTACTTGGAACGCTTCAAATCGGCTTAAATTGATTGTTTGTACTCAAGTACGTGGTGTTTTTAATGTGTTTTGTGTTAGATCGTGCAGAGTTGCATTGTTGGCAGAGTCTTGGAGCTAATTTGATACGTGGTGGTGATTGAGCATTATTGTGGAAGTCGGGAAGTTTCGGGACTTGAGAGCGCGAAGAAAAGTCAAAAAAGTGGTTTTCGAAGATTTCTGGCAGAACCACAAGCGCCCCCGCGCTTGGATGAAGCGCCCCCGCGCCTGAGTTACTATTGAAGCGCGCCCGCGCTTGGGAGGAGCGCGCCCGCGCTTGACAAATGCTGAAGAAAGCCTTTTTCAGTTCTGTTTTGGAAACCAGCGAAGACCAGTCAACAGAAAGGCCTATTTAAACACTTGGTGGACGATTTCAGAGATATACAACCATATACCTACATATATATCAATCCACCGGCAAGGAGAACAAGAAGACGGTTGATTACGAAGATCTAGTTTTCAACTTATCTTTGTATTCTTCTAATTAGGCGATACTTTGGATTCTCGTTTGTTTCTTCATAAACCCTAGTACTTTTATTTAGTATTCCAGACATATTTTTTATCATGTTTTCATCAGAACCCACGATGATGAACGGTTCGATTATGAACTAATCGTTGTCGTGGGATTCTAACAGATTTATTTATGGATTTTAGTAGTTAATTGTTTTAAAGATGTGTGTGTGATGATTTGTTGATATCCTAGTTTGGTTGTGCTTATTCTTCTTGGATGCGTAGCTAACATCTAAGTTGTTTGTTAATCTCTATTGATTGCGAAAGTAGATATAGAGGTTTAGAACTTGCCATGCTAGCATAGGTTTATGTATGTTTGTCATGCATGATTCGTAGGTGATTTTAAGCATCTTACCTGCCCTATGTAATCTGAATGGATAACTTGCTCGTTAAACCGTTATGTTTTCAAATCTTATAGACATATAGGGTCTAAGCATAATTGGTGTATGCTCAATTTCTATCTCTTTTGTGGATGTTTGAGTGGTTTGGTATACGTATACGGAAAGGTAGCGTGTACTAATTTCGTGTTATCCGATTAGTTGTCACAACCGTCACATAAATTGATTAAAGACATAGACTCTGAATGAAGTATTTAATGAAGTTAGGATCCCATGTTTTATTCTCATAAGTAAATCGACAGTAAACTCCTTAGTTAATTTATTCTTGATAATTTGCTTAGTTAATTTAGATAATCAAAACCCAAATTTGATACTTGTCTTAGCATTGAACAATAGCCATACATTGTTGCATAAGTGCATAACTGTGGTAAACCAGTCTCTGTGGGAACGAACTTTACTTATTCATATATTACTTGTGACCGCGTACGCTTGCGTGATTTTGTGCGAACAAGTTTTTGGCGCCTCTGCCGGGGATTCGGTGTTATTTATATAGTTTATGTGCTTGTCATCAGTGGTCGTTAACGTTCACTGACTCGGATTATTCTCTCATCAATTTTACTTTGTTTGGTGTGTTTCAATTACTTTAGTGAGCTTGTATGCGAACACGTTCTCAATCTCGGAAAGAAGAACTTGAATTGAATCTAGTTATGGGTGAGCCAGTAGCAGAAACGAAGGCTTTGAAGGATTATTCTCAGCCAAAAATCAATGACATTCAATCTAGCATTGTCAGGCCAGCCATTGCAGCTAATACTTTCGAAATCAAGCCTGGCACGATTCAGATGGTGCAGAATTCGGTTCAGTTTGGGGGTGCTCCAACGGAAGATCCTAATATGCATATTAGGGATTTCATCGAGATTTGCGACACCTTCAAGTTCAACGGAGTGTCGGAAGATGCTGTGAAGCTGAGACTTTTCCCATTTTCTCTGAGAGATAAAGCTAAGGGCTGGTTGAACTCTCTACCAGCAGGTTCTATTACTACATGGGAGGATCTTGCTCAGAAGTTTCTCACTAAATTCTTCCCGATGGCTAAAACAGCAGAAATCAGGAATGCTCTTACTCAGTTTGCACAGCATTCTGGAGAAACTTTATGTGAAGCTTGGGAGCGCTACAAGGAGATGCTTAGGAAGTGTCCTCATCATGGAATGCCTGATTGGATGGTGATAAATTGTTTCTATAATGGTCTGGGAGGTCAATCTCGACCAATACGTGATGCGGAATCACGTGGAGCTCTTTGGGCTAAAAGCTATGAGGAAGCGTATGAGCTAATTGAGATGATGACTGCTAATGAATACCAGAATCCAACTCAGAGGTTATCACAAGGCAAGGTAGCAGGAATTCTGGAAGTGGATGCAGCTACGACAATAGCAGCTCAGCTAAAGGATCTGTCTATGAAGGTGGATTCCTTGTCTAACTATGGAGTTCAGCAGGTGGCTAGTGTTTGTGAGCTATGTGCAGGTGCACATGACACGACTCAATGTGCCATATCTAGTGAATCAGCACAGTTTGTGAGCAATTTCCAGAGATACAGCAGCCAGTGCCTAATGCCTATCATCCGAATAACAGGAACCATCCTAATTTCAGCTGGAGTAACAATCAGGGAGGCCAGCAACAACCACAACAGACGTATCAGCAGTATCAAGGTCAACAATATGGAGCTAAGCCATTCAACTCTTCTGGTTTTCAGCAGCAATATGCTCCAAGGCAACCATATCAACCACCAGGTTTTCAACAACCATCTCATGGCAATGTTGGTCAGTCGTCCAATGAAAAATCTGAATTGGAGGAATTGAGGCTAATGTGCAAGAGCCAAGCTGTTTCAATCAAGACTCTGGAGAATCAAATCGGTCAGATTGCCAATGCCTTGTTGAATAGACCACAGGGAACTCTCCCTAGTGATACGGAAGCTAATCCATGCAAAAGAAAGGTCAAGGAACATGTAAAAGTAGTTACCTTGCGATCTGGAAGGGTTACGAATGATCAAAACTCAGAAACAGAGCAAAACGGAAAAAATTTGAAAATCCAGCAGAATGAGGAGCGCGCCCGCGCCCTAGAGAGCGCGCCCGCGCCTGACCTTCTGCCAGAAGTGGAAAAAAATGAAGAAAAAGCTGATCAGTTGGGGGACGATGCGGAGAAAAATGACCATTCTACTGAGAAATCTGTTCCGAAGCAGGCTACAGAGACCAAGGAAGTCTATCCTCCTCCGCCATTCCCTAAACGACTTCAGAAGCAGAAGTTGGACAAGCAGTTTGCTAAGTTTCTCGAAGTTTTCAAGAAGTTGCAGATCAATATACCTTTTGCGGAAGCTCTAGAAAAAATGCCAAGCTACGCGAGGTTTATGAAGGGTATTCTATCTCGGAAGTTGAAACTCGAGGAGTTGGAAACCGTTGCTTTGACAGAAGAATGTAGTGTTATTCTACAGCAGAAGTTACCTCCTAAACTCAAGGATCCAGGGAGTTTCACCATACCATGCAGCATCGGCAATCTATCTTTCAACAAGTGCTTGTGTGACTTGGGAGCTAGTATTAATTTGATGCTGTTGTCTGTCTTCATGCAACTTGGGCTGCCAGATCCTAAACCTACTACTATGTCCTTACAGATGGCTGACAGGTCGGTCACATATCCTAGAGGTATAGTAGAGGATGTCTTGGTTAAGGTGGATAAGTTTATCTTCCCTGCGGATTTTGTTATTTTGGACTTCGAGGAGGACAAGAAGATTCCGATTATCTTGGGAAGATCGTTCTTGGCAACAGGCCGTACTTTGATAGATGTGCAGAAAGGAGAGCTCACAATGAGGGTGCATGACCAGAATGTCACCTTCAATGTCTTCAATGCAATGAAATTTCCTACAGAGGAGGAAGAATGCTTCAAGGTGGACTTGGTTGAGTCTGCAGTTTACACGGAGATTGAGCACTTGCTTAAGTCAGATACTTTGGAGAAGGTACTGACGGGGGATTCTGATTTTGAAGATGAAGAAAGAGAAGAGCAATTGAGGTTCTTAAATGCATCTCCGTGGAAAAGAAAGACTGATATGCCATTCGATTCTCTTGGCATAGCTGAGCTGAAGGAATCTCAGGAGCGTCTCAAACCATCTATTGAGGAAGCTCCGACACTTGAACTCAAACCACTACCAGAGCACTTGAGGTATGCTTTTTTAGGTGATGCATCTATGTTACCTGTGATTATTGCATCTAACTTGTCAGGTAATGAAGAAGAAAAACTTTTGCGAATTCTGAGAGAGTTCAAGTCAGCAATTGGTTGGACCATAGCGGATATCAAAGGAATCAGCCCTTCGTATTGTATGCATAAGATTCCGATTGAACCAGGAAGTAAACCAACTGTGGATCCTCAGAGGCGGCTGAATCCTATCATGAAAGAGGTTGTGAAGAAAGAAATTCTTAAGTGGCTGGATGCAGGAATCATCTATCCTATTTCAGACAGCTCATGGGTGAGTCCAGTGCAATGTGTGCCTAAGAAAGGAGGCATGACAGTAGTTGCTAACGAGAAGAATGAGCTTATTCCTACTCGGACAGTTATAGGGTGGAGAATTTGCATGGACTACCGAAAGTTGAATAAAGCCACCAGAAAGGATCATTTCCCTCTTCCATTCATTGACCAGATGCTAGACAGGTTGGCTGGCCATGAGTTCTATTGCCTTTTAGATGGTTATTCAGGGTACAACCAGATTTGTATTGCTCCAGAAGATCAGGAGAAGACTACTTTCACATGTCCTTTTGGCACTTTTGCGTTCCGTCGCGTTTCTTTCGGACTCTGTGGTGCACCTGCCACCTTTCAGAGGTGTATGATGGCCATATTCTCAGATATGATTGGCATTAATGTGGAAGTGTTCATTGATGGCTTCTCAGTGTTTGGAACTTCTTATGATGAGTGTTTACAGAATCTGGGCATGGTGTTGAAAAGATGTGTTGAGACCAATCTGGTGCTCAACTGGGAAAAATGTCACTTCATGGTGCAAGAAGGAATCATTCTTGGGCATAAGGTATCTAGCAAGGGGCTTGAAGTGGATAAAGCCAAAGTGGAGACGATTGAAAATCTTCCTCCACCAATCTCAGTTAAGGGAATTCGCAGTTTTCTTGGTCATGCGGGTTTCTATCGCGATTCATTCAAGACTTCTCCAAAATCTCTAAACCCTTATGTAATTTGTTGGAAAAGGATGTTCCTTTCAAGTTTGATGAAGATTGTTTGGCTGCTTTCGAGCTGTTGAAGAAGAAGTTGACTTCAGCACCTATTATTACTGCGCCTGATTGGAGTGAACCGTTTGAGTTGATGTGTGATGCTAGTGACTATGCGGTGGGAGCTGTTCTTGGGCAAAGAAAGAACAAGGTGTTCCATGTGATTTTCTATGCTAGCAAAACCCTCAACGATGCGCAGCTGAATTACACTACTACAGAAAAGGAACTTTTGGCAATTGTGTACAGTTTCAAGAAATTCAGGTCTTATTTGCTTGGGACTAAGGTAGTAGTCTATACTGATCATGCAGCCATTCGATATCTAATTTCGAAGAAAGATTCAAAGCCTCGGTTGATTCGTTGGGTTCTTTTGCTACAAGAATTTGATTTGGAGATTAAAGACAGAAAGGGTACTGAAAACCAGGTGGCGGATCATTTGTCACGTTTGGAAGACCACGGTACGGATTCAAGGGATAAAACTCTAATCAATGAATCTTTTCCCGATGAGCAACTTTTTGGGGTGCAAGATGAAGAACCATGGTTTGCAGATATTGTGAACTATCTTGTGAGTAATGTCATCCCTTCTGAATTCTCTTATGCTCAAAGGAAGAAGTTTCTACATGATGTAAAGTGGTACCGTTGGGACGAGCCATTCTTATTCAGGCAGGGAGCTGATCAGATGATAAGAAGATGCATTCCCTATAGTGAAACTGAGGGTGTCTTGTGAGATTACCATTCCACCACTTACGGAGGCCATTATGGTGGAGAGAAGACAGCTACTCGAGTACTTCAGGCGGGATTCTACTGGCCAACTCTTTTTAAAGATGCGCACCAGTTTGTGTTGAGATGTTATCGATGCCAAAGGGTTGGTAATATCTCTAGGAGGAATGAGATGCCTCTTAATATGTTGCCTGAAGTGGAGATTTTCGATGTGTGGGGAATCGATTTTATGGGACCGTTTGTTTCATCTTGCAATAATCAGTACATATTGTTAGCTGTGGACTACGTTTCTAAATGGGTCGAGGTAAAGGCTTTACCGACCAATGATGCTAAAGTGGTGCTGAATTTTCTGCATAAGCAAATTTTCACTCGTTTCAGAACTCCGAGGGTAATTATTAGTGATGAGGGTACGCATTTTTGCAACCGCAAGTTTACAGCCTTAATGGCTAGGTATAACATCAATCATCGTGTTGCTACTGCTTATCACCCTCAAACAAATGGTCAAGCAGAAGTGTCTAACAGAGAAATCAAGCGTATTCTAGAGAAAGTGGTAAATCCTTCGAGGAAGGATTGGTCATTGAAGCTAGATGAAGCTGTTTGGGCTTACAGGACAGCTTACAAGACTCCGTTGGGTACGTCACCGTTTCAGCTGGTGTATGGTAAGGCTTGTCATTTGCCTGCCGAGCTAGAGCACAAGGCATATTGGGCATTGAAGAAGTTGAATTTTGATTTGTCAGCGGTTGATGAGAAAAGAATGCTTCAGATTAATGAGTTGGATGAGTTTCTTCTACAGGCTTATGAAAATCACAAGTTATACAAGGAGAAGGTCAAGAGATGGCATGATAAAAAGCTGGTGTAAAAGTCATTTGTACCTGGCCAGCTAGTTTTGCTTTTCAACTCTTGTCTCAAACTTTTTCCAGGAAAACTTTAGTCAAGATGGTCGGGACCGTTCACAGTCAAAACAGTGTTTCCACATGGTGCAGTGGAAGTTTTCGATAAGTCACCGGATGAAGCATTCAAGGTCAATGGTCAGAGGTTGAAACCGTATTTTGGTGAACGGGTGAATCGCGAGGCGGAGACCGCAGTTCTTGTTACAGCTGATTAAGGAGTCGGAATCACGTCAAGCTATTGACGTAAAACGAGCGCTTCGTGGGAGGCAACCCACGCTATTGTTGTAAGTATTTTTCAGTTTAAAAACAAAAAAAACAAAAAAAAAATAAAAAAATCAGAATTTTTTTCCGGACAGAAGGGTAGCGCGCCCGCGCCCTATACAAGCGCGCCCGCGCATGGTCTCTGGCCAGGAATATAAAAAAACGAGAAAAAAGCCAAAAATCTCCCCAAAATAGTTTTTTGTGTGTTTTTTCCCCTATTTAAGCCTACCCCAACCCTCCCCATCCCTTATATCTTTAAACCCTAGCCTCTTTTTCACATCTCTCTCATTATCCCTCCACATCTATACATACACATACTTACATCTCTTCTCAATTCTATGGTTCCACCAAAGAGACCTCGATTTGCTGGTAGCAGTAGCGCTAATCGTTCTTCTTCTGAGGATGATTCGAGTATGGGATTTGGGGGTGAGAAATTTTCTTCTCCGGAGGCTCAAGCAGAATTCACACGGTTTCTTTCTAAAGCCGTGGCTAAAGAAAGGGGGTTTTTGCCTCAACCTACAGATGGGCATCTGTTTAGTATGATTACGAAGAAGGGTTGGGAGAGTTTTTGTGAAGCACCAGGACCGGTCCCGTTGAGTATTGTGCGGGAGTTCTACGCTAATGCTAAAGCCGACAAGAATGGATATAGCGTGGTTCGGGGCTTGACTGTGGATTACACGGCGAAGGCGATTCATCGGGTTTTGAATTTGCCTCGGAAAAAGAGGGGTGAAGAGGATTGGTCTTTGAAGACCCGGGATGATGTTGATCTCGAGTACATTGTCGGAGAGATTTGTGTTCCGGGTACGACTTGGAAATACATGCATGGCACCACTGAGTCGGTTACTGTCCCGGCTTCTGCGATGAACATGTATGCGAGGGCCTGGAATATGTTTTTATGTGCTAATATTTTGCCGTCTTCGCATTCGCATGAGGTTACGGTGGACAGGGCCATTGTTCTTTGGGGAATTCTGAATGAGGAGTACATTGATCTTGGGGAACTCCTTCATAAGAATATTTTGAAGTTCTTGAGAGGTGGTACAACGGGGGCGATTCCTCATGCCTCTATTGTTACCAAATTGTGTTCTGCTATTGGTGTTCGTTGGTCAGAGGAGGGGCAACTTTAGTTACCTAGTGCTCCTATTGATCATTCGACGATTTCTAGGATGGAGGATTGGACAGGTGGTGCCCTGGACTATTCTGGCTTGGGCTATACTGATTTTGATGCCGAGGAAGGAGAGGCTCCACCTCGTGAGCCTTCAGCACGGAGGGGACGTCCATCTGGGATTCAGCGTGAGGTGGATAGGTCTGGTTTTGGTGATGCTCAGTATAGGCGGTTGACTCGGCGTATAGACGCCATGCATGACATCAATCGCCGCTTTTCTCAGGACTTGACTCAGGCGTTGGGTACTGCATTCCGCGCCACTGGAGTTGATGTTGCTTGGCCTGACTTTGGAGCTGATTCTGTTTATCCACCACCGGATACACCACCCGAGGAGGGTGGTACTGCTGATGATTATGTATATTCTGCACTTTCCTTGTTATTACCTTCAATGAGGACATTGAATACTTTAAGTTTGGGGGTGATAATTAAGGAATAGCAGTGTTAGTGTGTGTGTTCATATAGGATTCATATTGCATATATAGTTAGTTCATTCATATTTTTGCATAATTGTTCATATAGAGCATTCTGTTTTGCATTAGTGTTTATATATATTATGTGAGTCCATTTAGTTGCATTTGCATAGCATATTTCATGATCCCTTAGGACTTGGTTGTTTCCGTTGGTGAGTCGATGTTGATTGGAGTGTGGTTATGATGAATAGAGGGTTGATTAAATTTCTAAGGAATTGACTTGCATGCCAGAAACAAATTAATTTCATAAGTCTCATTGGTTGCTTTTGGATTTGATCAGACCATGTTTGTTGGATGTTAGAATTTAATCACTTGCTTACACTTAGAATGTTCTTCTATTCTCTTGAAAACAATGAAGCACTTAAGTCTAAGTTTGGGGGAAAACATGGATTTTATGCTAGTTGTTAATAAAGGCTAGGCGTCAAATGGCTAGTAGCCGCTCATTGTAAAAAATGAGTAGTCTAGGGAGGGATGAGGAAAAGCAAAATGCACTCATTCCGAGAAAAAAAAAGAGTTGTGTTTATGCAGACAGCAGAATTGATCAGGTTGAGCTCTTTAATACTCGAGCAATTAAGTTCTAGGGGACTTTGTGCCTAGTGACCTAAGACTTTTACGGTCTGGGATCCACTAACCTAACGCTCGCTACATGGGTATTATTGTATAAGCCTTTTGGGGTCTCATCCATTGCACGGTCAAATAAGCATGAGTGTTGTGTTTTAATAAAGCATGAATTCCTGTCTAACTCAAGTGGTTTATGGAGGTGTCTCTAAGTGATTTCTTGTGTCTAGAGTTCATTCTGTTTATAAGCTTGTGGCTGTTTTGGTGAAGAATAGGATATGGTCTTGATTTAGTTTGGGAGTATATTGATGAGCAATGCACACACGCACGTTTCTGTGTTTGTATGGTTAGTATACAGGAATTTGGTTGAACTCTGTTTGAAAGATTGCATTCCTTGAGATGTTGGCTTGTTGATTGGTTATGGTTAGTTTGAGGGGATCGTCTGCATTAGCATATTAGTTGCATTCATGCATTGCATTATATAGAGTTTGTTTATGCTTGAGGACAAGCATCGGTTTAAGTTTGGGGGTGTGATAAGTGGATTTTATATCTACTTGAAACGCTTCAAATCGGCTTAAATTGATTGTTTGTACTCAAGTACGTGGTGTTTTTAATGTGTTTTGTGTTAGATCGTGCAGAGTTGCATTGTTGGCAGAGTCGTGGAGCTAATTTGATTATGTGGTGGTGATTGAGCATTATTGTGGAAGTCGTGAAGTTTCGGGACTTGAGAGCGTGAAGAAAAGTCAAAAAAATGGTTTTCGAAGATTTCTGGCAGAACCACAAGCGCCCCCGCGCTTGGATGAAACGCCCCCGCGCCTGAGTTACTATTGAAGCGCGCCCGCGCTTGGGAGGAGCGCGCCCGCGCTTGACAAATGCTGAAGAAAGCCTTTTTCAGTTCTGTTTTGGAAACCAGCGAAGACCAGTCAACAGAAAGGCCTATTTAAACACTCGGTGGACGATTTCAGAGATATACAACCATATACCTACATATATATCAATCCACCGGCAAGGAGAACAAGAAGACGGCTGATTACGAAGATCTAGTTTTCAACTCATCTTTGTATTCTTCTAATTAGGCGATACTTTGGATTCTCATTTGTTTCTTCATAAACCCTAGTACTTTTATTTAGTATTCCAGACATATTTATTATCATGTTTTCATCAGAACCCACGATGATGAACGGTTCGATTATGAACTAATCGTTGTCGTGGGATTCTAACGGATTTATTTATGGATTTTAGTAGTTAATTGTTTTAAAGATGTGTGTGTGATGATTTGTTGATATCCTAGTTTGGTTGTGCTTATTCTTCTTGGATGCGTAGCTAACATCTAAGTTGTTTGTTAATCTCTATTGATTGCGAAAGTGGATATAGAGGTTTAGAACTTGCCATGCTAGCATAGGTTTATGTATGTTTGTCATGCATGATTCGTAGGTGATTTTAACCATCTTACCTGCCCTATGTAATCTGAATGGATAACTTGCTCGTTAAACCGTTATGTTTTCAAATCTTATAGACATATAGGGTCTAAGCATAATTGGTGTCTGCTCAACTTCTATCTCTTTTGTGGATGTTTGAGTGGTTTGGTATACGTATACTGAAAGGTAGCGTGTACTGATTTCGTGTTATCCGATTAGTTGTCACAACCGTCACATACATTGATTAAAGACATAGACTCTGAATAAAGTATTTAATGAAGTTAGGATCCCATGTTTTATTCTCATAAGTAAATCGAGAGTAAAATCCTTAGTTAATTTATTCTTGATAATTTGCTTAGTTAATTTAGATAATCAAAACCCAAATTTGATACTTGTCTTAGCATTGAACAATAGCCATACATTGTTGCATAAGTGCATAACTGTGGTAAACCAGTCTCTGTGGGAACGAACTTTACTTATTCATATATTACTTGTGACCGCGTACGCTTGCGTGATTTTGTGCGAACACCTATCAAACGGGAACACGAAATCCAGGCAGCCGATAAGAACAGGAGATTTGGTAGTGTGATCTCTTAAAACTTGAATGTTGAAGCGTGTCAAGGCACACACTACTCAATCTGGTCTACCATCCGCACATTCTAAGACAAATTAGCAAATAATTTATGTTGTAAGCCTGTAACTGAGAGAGCTACTCAGTTCAACTACCAAGTGTGTCAGCCTTCTGAATGAGCCACCTGTGGCTAGTATTATGAAGAATTACACCATTCCGCGCATACTCTGACAACTTCCTTGTGTAATGAGAGCTTCACCTGAGATTATAACCTCAAAGTAACTTTATTTGAAAGTACGGACCAAGTAATGTTGGAATTACACATTAGTAAAGAGGGCAGGAATAAGTCATACTTCATATATATATTTCAAAACCTGTTGGGTCTTTGGCTTGCTCAATCTTCATGTAGTATAGTGTAATGTTAATTATACGTGAGTATCAGATTAACATTTAGTGTGAAGGAAGGTTATATATGCAGTGATGCACAATTATTTTAGAGCTTAAAATAAAATCATCTCTAAATGTTTAACTTGTTAATAAATGAACCAGCCATTTACTCCAGAGATGATGGAGAAGAAACACCAGTCAACCTAGGAGAACAAAATTTCCTTAGTAAAAATTTGAGAAATTAGGATTTATTGTACGAATAATTGAGGGTAGTTAGGGAGCACCACTAAACCCAAAACATATAAATCTCATAAGGAATTACTTATTTATTCTGTTTTGTTGTTTCTCAATTACTTTATACAGGGTTGCACTAAAAAAATACTTTAAATAAAAAATAATAAATAACACCATTATAATACTTTATTTTTATATAAAATTTGATTTGCAAAGATTAGAATCACAAAATATAACAACAATAAAACTTAACATATCGAATCTAACGTAGAATTTCAACTAAAATTAAAAATCAAAGTTACATAGAATCTAGTATAGAATCAAGGGCAAAATTATATATATATAGGGGGCTATTCTACTACAAACCACTCTTAGACTATATATACATACAAGCCTATAACCCGTGCGTTGACAACTTTAATATTAATTTTGAAATTTACTTTTAAATTTTTTGAGATTTTAATACTTCTGAAAATGCTACCTTTTTAAAAAGAATTAAAAGTACTACTTTAATACTTTAAATCTAAAAAAATTTATAGATTTTATAATAGTTTATTAGCTTAGTAAGCATATCAGTAAAGATAACCGTCAAAATTATCAATATATTTTGTTGTAATAGATATAAATATAAATATAAATATTTTTTAAAAATAGGTCGTGTTTTTGAATTCTAAGTAAAGTATAATAAAAAGAGTTTGTAGTTATGTTATATATGTGAGCTAATAGAAAATCAAAACTTTCAATGTTTCGGCTATTATATAATAGTACAGATAGATAGATTAAATAGAATAAATGACCAAAAATTGAAATCAAAACTTTCAATATTTCGGCTATTATATAATAGTATAGTATAGATAGATATCGTCTACGATAATTTTAGAAAATTTGAAATTTTAGTTAAAAAATATTAAAAAAATATACGCTTTGGCTAACAAAATTAATCGGTTAATTATTAGTATTTATAATATTACTATTTTATGTTACTAAATGAAATTGCATGTGATATTTTTGAAAAATGTGAGATTTTACTTAGGAAAAATTTTAGTTAGAAAATATAAAAAAGAATATACACTTTGGGAAAAAAAAGCTAATCGGTTAGTTATTAGTAATTATAAATATTATTATTTTATTTCATTAAAAAGAACTACCCGTGATATTTTCGAAAAATGAGAGGTTTTAGTTAGAAAAAATAAAAAAGTAAAAATTTTAGTTAGAAAATATAAAAAAAATATACACTTTGGCTCAAATAGGTAATTGGTTAGTTATTAACAATTATTATTTTATTATTTTATTTTAATAAATGAAACTGTCTGTGATATTTTTGGAAAATGAGAGGTTTTAGTAAGCAAAAATAAAAAGCTTATATGTTTTAGTTTAAAAAGGTAATTGTCCGTGATATTTTTGAAAAAGTAAGGGAATTTTTCAGAAAAAATAAAAAAAAAGTAATATATTTTAGGTGTAAAAGGTAATTGATTATAAATAGGTAATATTATTATTTAATAATATTTTTTATAAATAAGTAAGGGTAATAAAGTAAAAACACGAAGTACAATTAAGTAAGGAAAATTAAGTAAAATCACAACATACCAAAAAATATTTAGTATTATATCTAATGGCTCTCATTAATTTAATTTAAAAGATCTAACGGTTAGAGATTGGATGACCAAACTATGGAGGACCAGACTACAAACCGCCTACCAACCGACTACAAAAACTTTTAATGTTTCGTCTTTAATATAATAGTATAGATATTTGTAACAATGAAATTATGTGTAATCATGTTATATTTGATTCTAATTTTTGTTAAATTCTATTTTTATTCGTAAAAAAAAATTTGGTGTGGAAATTAGAATCAAAATATAATTTTATGTAAGATTATGTTTTTTATTGTTTAGTGTTTTTCATGAAGTATTAACCTACTTATATATTCGTTGCAATTAGGTTCTCAGTAAAATTTCAATCAATAAATTAAATAATATTTTACGATTCCAACATAATAGAAGACATTTATTAATCTTGAAAATGAATCATTTAAATAAAAAATTAAAAGTATGGGTTCATATAGGTATTTATTTTCCTAGGCTTAATATTATTAATTCGCGTGAATTGTTTTATGAAAGAAAAGAAAAGAATGAAGATGAATTGATTTCTCTCACTTGTATCTAAATAATTTTTTTTTAAAAAGGGAAAAAAGCTAAAAAATGTTAAAGAAATTTCATATTTGTGTCATAAACTTTCTTTCTATATCCGAGGTGAGAAAGGAAAATTATCTATTTTTTATTGTTTTTTTTCTTTCACGTGTTCTAGAACATAATGGTAAGGATGTCAATTGTTTGGTTTGGTATATGAATGAAATTTTCAATTACTTTTTCAGTAAAATTAAGTTTCGATAATGAATATCTTCATGATTTTTTTTTATATCAAAATTATTTGATTATCGAGTTTGTTTACACATTTTTTGTTAGGACCCCAAATTCTTTTTATTCGAAAATGTTTTTTGTTTTTCAATATTTTCCTATCAAAGTTCTATCCTAACAAAAATGGGATTTTAAATTTGACCTCAAATGAGACATAAAAAGTAAAAGCGTGTCCCAATAAAACAACAAAGCCCAATGAGAAGCCCAAAATCCCATTTGTATCGTCCCATATCCAAATATTTCACCCAGACAACTTTCCTAACCAGTCTCCCTGGAGTAAAAGGATAAAAACCCCACTCTTACCACCATTCGTGAATACGGGGAGACGACCAATCTCTACATACACTCTCTCTGTCTCTATACACTTTTCAGATCACATTTCAAACCCTAAAATCTCTCTCCTCTCTTCTCTCTCTCTCTCTCTCTCTCTCTCTCTCTCTCTCTCTCTCCGCCATGTCTTCACGGCGGCTCTTATCCACTCTCCTCCGCCACTCCTCTCGCCGATCTACATTCACCTCTCCCAAACCGACCGTCTCTCGTCTCTCTCCCCGGCCCAACCGTCCCTCTCCGGCCGGTTTTCTACTAAACCGGTATGCTACCTACTCTACCTCCGCCGCCGTGCCGGAGACTACCGTGTCGGCGTCGCCGACCGGACCGAACGCCGGGAAGATCACCGATGAGTTCACCGGAGCTGGAGCAATTGGACAGGTGTGTCAGGTGATTGGAGCTGTGGTTGATGTGAGATTCAATGATGGATTGCCGCCGATATTGACGGCTTTAGAAGTAATGGATAATTCGATTCGATTGGTGTTGGAAGTTGCGCAGCATTTGGGGGAGAATATGGTGAGGACTATTGCTATGGATGGTACCGAAGGGCTGGTAAGAGGTCAACGTGTGCTGAATACCGGTTCTCCGATCACTGTAAGCTCATTTCTTCGTATTCGAGTCGTTGATTTCGATAATTAATAGATACATTGGAGGTTAGTGTTATGTATGAATGTATGTATGTTTTCATTTCTAGATAATATTTTAATAATTCTGTCTCATTCCATGAATTGTTATTGGTGTAAGATTTAGTTTAATGCAGTTTGTGTGTGCTGTCACATTGAGTGTTATTCTTGAATGTGGTAAATAAATTCTGCAAACCTAAATTTGGTTGTTATATTTGAAAAACCGAAATGTTAAGTTTAATCTTTGAATGGGTGGAGCAACTAATGTGTAGAAGGCATACTAGTAAATGCAAGGGACTGGGTTTCGGAGTGAATGAGAAAATTAAGGTTTTGCTGACAGGTTTAGAGTGTTTTAACATATTTTACTTGTTACTCGGAATAAAGGTCTTTTCTTTTCAGAAATATAGCATTTGTTTAGCCTATATGGCTATAACTCAGATTGAGATTTTGGAAATTATCTGGTCTGGTCATGTTTATTTCCCGTCTTTAATATGAGTTATGTAGTAGAAAAGAGCTCTTATGAGTGTAAAATGCTTTTTGTTTATGTCCAGGATGTCCTTATGGTACCTTTGGTTTGTTTCATTTGTAAGTTCTTGAAATTATTTTTTGTTTAAATGTTCTTGAATATGGTAGGTGCCTGTCGGTAGAGCTACCCTTGGTCGTATTATGAATGTGATTGGAGAGCCTATTGACCATAGAGGCGACATTAGTAAGTACTCCCTTGTCTGTTGTGATTAATAAATCAGTTAAATTTAGTAGGAACTCCGTTCTTATTTTTTACTTTGAAACTGTGACAGAGACCGATCATTCCTTGCCAATTCATAGAGAAGCTCCTGCATTTGTTGAGCAGGCAACGGAACAGCAGATTCTTGTTACTGGAATCAAGGTAATATATCTGTTAATCTCCTGCTTTGACTCACTAATTCTTTCTATTTAGTCTGGTACTGAATCACAAACATTATCTATATTTTTATTGTACTATAATAGTGAATGGATTTAACAATTGAACCTCGTATTCTTTTATAATTAGGTTGTTGATCTCCTTGCACCTTATCAAAGAGGAGGAAAGATTGGTCTTTTCGGTGGTGCCGGTGTCGGAAAAACTGTGCTTATTATGGAACTTATTAACAATGTTGCGAAAGCCCATGGTTGGTTTTTGTTGAAGTGACGTCTTAAGGTTTTTCTAGTTTACCAATCAGGTCCTGTATTGATTTCGCTTACTTGTGTGCAGGTGGTTTCTCTGTCTTTGCTGGTGTCGGGGAGCGTACACGAGAAGGTAATGATTTGTACAGAGAAATGATTGAAAGTGGTGTCATCAAGCTGGGAGAGAAGCAGGTTATGTACCATATCGATCACTATTTACTGCTCATATTTTTCTTGTTCAATTCCACAATCTAGTAAACATTCTATTGTTCCTTTTCCATTTTGTAGAGCGAAAGCAAATGTGCTCTTGTGTACGGTCAAATGAATGAGCCCCCTGGTGCACGTGCTCGTGTTGGCCTTACCGGACTGACTGTTGCCGAACATTTCAGAGATGCTGAAGGTCAAGATGTGCTTCTTTTTATTGACAACATTTTCCGGTTTACACAGGTGCAAATGCCTTTTCCGGAAGATTTTGGTTTGATATCTTTATTAGTATGCAATCATCATTATGTTTCTTGTGTCTAAATATGTACATTGTACAGGCTAACTCAGAGGTTTCTGCTTTGCTGGGTCGTATTCCCTCTGCTGTCGGTTATCAACCAACTTTGGCCACTGATCTTGGAGGCCTTCAAGAGCGTATTACAACCACAAAGAAAGGATCTATTACTTCTGTTCAAGCTATTTATGTGCCTGCTGATGACTTGACTGATCCAGCTCCCGCAACAACATTTGCTCACTTGGATGCCACAACTGTGTTGTCCCGTCAGGTCTGCACCTTCCCATCTGCCATTATAAGTAATCGCACAATTCAATCTATATGTTATAAATATTGTTCTTAAAGTGTTTCCCTCTAATTTGCAGATCTCTGAGCTAGGTATCTATCCAGCTGTTGATCCTCTTGACTCTACATCGCGTATGCTTTCTCCTCATATTTTGGGTGAGGAACATTACAACACTGCTCGTGGAGTACAAAAGGTTCTTCAGAATTACAAGAATCTGCAGGATATTATTGCTATTTTGGGGATGGACGAGCTAAGTGAAGATGACAAGTTGACAGTTGCTCGTGCTCGCAAAATTCAAAGGTTCTTGAGCCAGCCTTTCCATGTTGCAGAAGTCTTCACTGGTGCTCCAGGAAAGTACGTGGAGTTGAAGGAGAGCATCACCAGCTTCCAGGTGAGTTGGTTAACTATTTGGCATGTGCACTCTGTTGCCATTGGATGGTTCTAATTAGATATTATTGTATGTCTGTGTTTTCGGACGTATCACTGCCGGCTAACAGTTGTTACATTGCTAATCTCTAATATTAGAAATTATGGCATCTAAAGCATATGAAATCTTGGTGATTAATCTTTGTGATTTATTTTTGATTTTCATGTTTATTGACAGAGCAAAAGCTAGCATTCTGTTCAGCGGCTTTATGTTTCTAAAATCTTTAAAGTAAATTAACAAAGGATGTATACTTGAAATTCTTCTGGCAATGTCAAAAAAACTTCAATTATTTGAAAGTAGTTTTCATATTAGTAATTTCCTATATTAAGCAAGCCAGCAAAGCATTGTGTGTACATCTATGTTTCACTGCATTGTTTATGATGTTGATGCATACTTATCTTTTCTTTCTTTCCTGTTTTCACTAGGGCGTTTTGGATGGGAAGTTTGATGACCTTTCAGAACAGTCATTTTACATGGTTGGAGGAATTGAAGAGGTCATGGCCAAGGCAGAGAAGATTGCCAAGGAGAATGCTGCTTCAGCGAATTAATCTGACTACCCCCTTTCTTGACAATTACGAAATTTAATAATATTTCTTAATATTGGCGATGTAAGCGCCTGGAGTTTTATTTCCTGAAACAATTGTGTTGGGTTTTTGCTACTACTTTGTGTTACAAGATTGTGATAGAGAAACAGAATTAAGTGCCACCAGTAGAAAGCCCCCCCTTCTGTTTTAATAGATCACATAATAAGGGGGATGAAGGTGGACATGCAAATTTTTATTTAGTTTATTACTGTGAGAATATTGAATGCGTTATACGTGATATCTTCTCCCAAGATTCTGTATTACTTCAAATGCTTAGTTTAGTTTTACATTACCCCTTTTCGGCTTGGCTATCATGATGTTGAATTTTGTACTTAATTCACCGGATGTAGAACTGAAACTAGTTTAGCTATACAATATGAAAATAGAAGTACAGGTATAATTTGTTTAAGGTAATGGTAGAATTGAAGCCATCAACATGGTGTTACGGTTAAAAAAAGGTGTATCTTGGAGAAAAAATGTATGATAGTTACTGGTGGTCTTTCATCCAACGTGTTATTCAATTGTTTTGTTTTTCAACTTATTTTGGTCTTCATAATTTGTTTGTGTATAAATCTTTCTGGCTATAAATGTTATTGAATTTTGTTGGGAATAAGTTGTTGATTTGGTCAGAGTTCAGTATTTGATTCAACGAGTTGAAAAAGTCGCAATTTTTTTTTAAAACTTTATCAATTAAATTACAAAAATTACCCGGTCCTCTCTGATAAGTCGTCATCCTGTAAAATGTTTTTTTAATATCATTGTCTCAAATTTAATATATTGAATACTTATGTTGTATATTAATTATCATGTTAACATACTCCTTTTTCTAATTAGTCGCTCTTTTGTTAAAAAAAATACATCTATCAATTAAATTACAAAAATTACTTGTTACTCCCTAATAGTCGTTCTCCCATGAAACACGCTTTCCTTTTTAAGATTAAAATTTCAAATTTAATATATTGAATATATACTTGTCTTATATATTAATTTTTATGTTAACATACTAATTTCTAATGAGTCACTTTTTCGTTGAAAAAACACATATATAAATTAATAATCCTATTTTAATTCCAAATAACTTTTAACTATATGTTTTTTCTATAATTCGAATTCTTCTCCTTTATAAATTCGCACACTTATTCTACTTCGAATAAAACTTTTAATTATATCTACAAACACCTATTTTACTTATAATAAAACTTTTAATTGTATGTATTTTTTATAAATTCGAACTCTTCTTCTCTATAAATTCGAATATCTATTCTACTTTTAATAGAACTTTTTAACTATATGGCTTATCTATAAATTCGAACTATTCTCCTTTATAAATTCGAACACATACTCTGAAGAACTTTATTTATATGTCTTCTCTATAAATTCGAAATCTTCTCCTCTATAACTTCGAACACCTATTCTACTTCTAATATGCTAAAGAATATTTTTTGATTTATTAATATTTAAAATTGTAAAGCTCTAAAAAAATTAGAAAAATAGATTGAGACGATCTTAAAGACGCCACCTCACCTCCAAGCCGCGCTTCGCGGCGGCGTAATAATTTTTTTTAAAATTTTTATCAAATAAATTACGAAAATTACTCGATCCTCGCTAATAAGCCGTCCTCCCGTGAAACACGTTTTCCTTTTTAATATCAAAATCTCAAATTTAATATATTGAATATATACTTGTCTTATTTATTAATTTTTATGTTACCATACTCCTTTCTAATGAGACACTCTTTCGTTGAAAAAACACCTATATAATTTTACATATTACATTTCAAATAGAACTTTTAGTTATGTATTACAAACACTTATTCTACTTCTACTTCTAATAGAACTTTTAACGGCAAGTACTTCTTTTATATCCGAACTCTTTTACTCTATAAATCGAAACACCTATTCTACTTCAAATAGAACTCTGCAAGTACTTCTTTTATATTTGGGTTAATAATCAAGTGAGTCACTAAAGTGGACTCAATGTATCAAGTTGATCACTGAACTGAAAACGGTATCAATAAGGTCATTAAAGTGGGTTACGGGTACATTTGATTAATTCTGTTAAATTTTTGTTAACGGTAAATGATGATGTGTTTAGTATAATCTGATGCAGGAATTCAGAACACTTTATCAGATGTTTGCCACATCAGATTATACTAAACACATCAGATTATACTAAACACATCATCATTTACCGTTAACAAAAATTTAGCAGAATTAATTAAATGTACCTATAACCCACTTTAATGACCTTATTGATACCGTTTTCAGTTCAGTGACCAACTTGATACATTGAGCCCACTTTAATGACTCACTTGATCATTAACCCTTTTATATTTGAACTCTTTCCCTCTACAAATTCAAACACCTATTCTACTTCAAATAGAACTTTTAATTATATATATTCGCTATAAATTCGAACTGTTCTCCTCTATAAATTCGAACACCAATTCTACCTCTAATATGCTAAAGATTTTATTTTTTATCAGTATTTAAAATTGTAAACCTCTAAAAAAATTAGAAAAATAGATTGAAACGATCTTAAAGACGCCACCTCACCTCCCGCGTATCCTCCTTTATATATATATTGATTGTTGATTACTATAAGAACTAGGCAATCATTAAAATTTACCGCCATCACATTGCACATTTGCACGGTCTAATTATTCTGAGTTTGTCTGGATACGATTATAGAAATTAGAATTGCAGTGCATGATTTTATAGTTCTAATTGTGGCTGGTAATGATCTGTATTTAAAATCTTTTCGAATTTTATAAATTTAGAATGACAAAATTGATCCACTTTTTTTTTTTTAATTACTC
Source organism: Heracleum sosnowskyi (assembly GCA_030848705.1). Lineage (NCBI taxonomy): Eukaryota > Viridiplantae > Streptophyta > Magnoliopsida > Apiales > Apiaceae > Heracleum > Heracleum sosnowskyi. The sequence goes on from CM061238.1 coordinate 10,360,766, forward strand.
AAGGCTTAATACATTTCAAAGTTGGATGACCTCAGAATATATCAGTTGATTTATTTATATAACTAGCTTTATAGCCCGTGCGAGGCACGGGCATGCTCTAGTTATTTTCGGTTATGTTGGTCTCATCGTTTGGTGGAATGCATGTAGAAGAAAAGACATAAGCATGTAACGGTATATCAGTAGGAAATATGTCGAAGGTTTGATGATACATGTTTTACAAAATCCCAGTCTATAAGGTTGTTATTATGACCTGAGTAGGCGCAAATATTTTGACTAATTAACATATTTTGTTAGCACGCACGATCCTTCTGTACTGTAAGATTTCGTCGGTTATAATTTTGCCAATCGTATTTGAATGAGAAGATGGTTTTAGTGTCACTTTGAAAGAATATCGGGCATCTTTTATCATTTCCATTGCCTGGGGAACGTTGGCACTCCATTTACTTGTTTGTAGTTCATGGGGTAGTCGTGACCTTGTATACTGCAAGATTTCGGCGATTATAATTTTTCCAATTGTATTTGAATGAGAAGATGGTTTTAGTGTCACTTTGAAAGAGAATTGGGCGTCTTTTATCATTTTCATTGCAGGGGGAACGTTAGCACTCCATTTACCTGTTTGTAGTTCATGGGGTAGTCGTTAAGTGGGTGTTGTAAAATTTGATCGGTGTGCATAATAGAGTAAAAATGTAGAAGTACAAGTTGTATTACTATGTGTGGATACACTATTTAAACGAATGCATACCACTTTGCCCGTTTTAAGAAGGGTCTCCTTGCAGACACGTTGAATACAATAATTGTACAGGTGTGGATATAATTTATTTTAGAAAACTATTACTTATACCTTTCAAGATAATGCTAAACTGATTCGTGATAAGTTACTCGTTTCACCTTACAATTGCCACTTGACACAAATAATTTAACATTTAGTACTTTTAATATTTTATCATAGATATTCAAAAAAATTAAACCAATTTAGTTTAGATTTGATTTAGTCGTACGATGACAACTTCAACTTTCTTGTAAAAATCTCCAACACAAACTTTTTTATTTATATACAAATATAAAACTTTTTTTCATTTTTCGGGTTCAATACTTTATATACTATAGTGGATTTTTCGAAAATGACCAACGTATAAAATTTATCTATTGAAGACGAGATTTATAATATATTGGATCATAATAAAACTACAGTTTTAATCTTATTAGTAGCTAAAATTTCAAAAATGCATATATAATTATAAGTTGTTAATATCTTATAATTAAACAATAATAAATGTAAAATAATGATAAAATCCATTTTTACGCTTATTATATATAAGGATATAATTGAAAAGAAGTAAATATGTTGATAGTTTTAAATTTAAAAAACAATATTAAAAAAAAAATATAATGAGTGATATTGGATATAGATGTCAATATTTGTCACACTATCACCTAGGTCATGGTTCAATTCACATTAAAAAGAAATTTTTTTATCATCAATATACAATTGGAGGGATAATTTATTAATCTAATATTATCAATATAATACTGAAAGGGTAATTTAGTAATCTAATATATATATAATCTGATAGTATATAGAATTTGTAATCTAATAGTATATATAATATGGGCCATTATGTACTTAATGCAAATAAACATGATTTATAATATAAGAATATTAATACAATCCTTTTTTATGGATCAATTCCAATTTTATAACATTTTTTAAAATACAATTTTATAACATTTTGCGCGAGTTTTTCTCAAATATGGTTAGAAATATTTATTTAAGGCACTTGCGAAAATAAATTATCTACCTTACCAAGTAGATTGCAAAAAGAGACCAAAATAGAGTATAACATATTGAGTGTTTGCGCAGATTAATAAAAAACTTCATAATATAATCTAAATAGATGTCTATCATAGTTGTAAGGAATGTTACTTTTAATTTAGAGATTAAGGGTTCAATTCCCATCAGAAACAATTTTTTTGTACTAAAATAGAGTATAACATATTGAGTATTTGTGCATATTAATAAAAAGTTTCAAAATACAATTAAAATAGATGTCTAAAATAGTGGTAAGGTATGTTACTTCTAATTTAGAGGTCAAGAGTTTAATTTCCATCAGAAACAATTTTTTTGTTGTGCTATTATATAGGGGTAATTTAGTAATTTTATGATGAATAAATTGTCTCACGAACCCCCCGTGCAAGGCAAGGGATCGCTCTAACCGACAGAACTTGATGTTATTTTGTGACGATATTTTCTAGTTCACGTTAGTTTAATTTTGTGATGATAAGTATTCTTCAGTTTGTTGTGGTGATCCTGCCACCGGTTTGAACTTGTTGGTGACACTATGTGACATGGTTGAGAAGATTTGCAAGGAAGATCGGTTTGGTATTAGTCCGAAGAAGATTTTGTTCTTAGTTGAATGTATTTGATGATTAGTTTTATAAGCTAATTAATAATCAGATAGGAATTAGTTAAAGGTGTCAAATAAATGCTCCATTTCGAAAGTACCAATACTCTCCGGGCTCCATAATTCTCTATAAGCGGCCGGAGTAGTATACATGTCCTTAATGCATGAGGTGGCGGGATTGAGATGCACACAAATTCGTATTCGAAAAAAACTGTTCGAACTGGTTAAAAAAATCGGAAAAAATCTGATTAAAAAAAAGTTCACCTCAATTGGATCCAGCCCGCAGGCTTAAACGAATCGCATATTTTTCACAAAACCCAGATCCGGTTCGAGCCGAATAAACCCAAATAATATCTCGATTTGGACGTAGTCTTGATCAGGATAAAAGTCCAATCCAAAAAGCTAGAATTTTCAATTAAATATCAGATAAAAGCTTAATTTTTTTAATTAAATCCGAAAAAATAAAAAAAAGGTAAAGTTAAAGTTAAAGTTATCAATATCTAAAATAATTTGTAAAAATCCGATTTGGCCCCTCCTGACCCGACCCTATCTACATGTATAAATATTTTAGAGAAAATTTGTCTCGATTTAAAAAAGTCCGGCCCTATCGGTTATCGAAAAATCCGACCTGAATCCGGATTACGTATCTCTATTCAGGGTAACAACTATAGAGGTGCTTATATTATTACTTATATTATCTGATATGTATGAATATAGTTGAGACAAAATGATTACTATTTTGTATTATTTTATATTATTGGATGCTCGGACTAAAAAGTGATATTATGTGACTAAAAATGCATTTGTACTTTGTCTTAAAATTGTGAATACAAAGGAAGAAACATAATTAAATTTAATTAAAGAGATACGAGTCTATTGGATATACTTTATACCAATAACCACTTTTATCAATAATCAGACAAATGAAATTATCATGAAAGAATCTTGAATAAAAACTAAAGTGTAAAATAATATTTGTGAAAGATATTACCACACTAATGGGTTCTATACCACAACAAAAAAGCCCAAGTAGCTCAATGGTTAAATTGGTGACTTGAAATTCTTAGTAATTAGTATTGAAGTGTCTTGGGTTCGATTCCCATCAAGATCAAAATTTTCTTACATTTTTATAACATTTGACTTTGGAGGGGCAGTTATGTAATTTCAAGTGTTGAATAAAATGGTTCACAAAGTGCTTGTTGCAGTATAAGATATATAACTAGCTCCCTAACCCGTGCAAGGCACGGGTTTGCTTTAAATAATAGGTTTCATTGATATATTATTTGTGGTATTTTGCTTCCTTGATTGTAATCTATGTATATAATAATTTCCGAACAATTTTAAAGGGGTAAGAAGATAATTTCACTTTCAAAAATAATTTTAAAAATAGTCACGTCAGCATTGTTATAAATCTAATCATTAATGTTATTAATTAAATATGGTTATCACAATCAATCATGCATTTTATTGTTTTTTTCACTAATTATGCTAAGTTTTGAAATCAAATTTTAGATTACTACAAATAAATTAAGTTATGCACATTAACATCTTTAAATTTGGTATATCCAAAAATTAGATCTTCCAAAAATTTCTATTCCTATCTTTGATCCTCTCAATTTATTTTCTCTTTCCTGAACACTATCAAATCAATATTCAATTTTAATTTTAATATAATTCAAAATTAATTAACTTAATTTAATTTTTTTAATCTCAATATATGTTTTTTTTCTATAAATCAATGATATATGCATGTGTAAGATTCTACTATACGATGAAAATTTCTTAGTTTTAATTTCTTAGTGCTTAATCATATATTATTTTTATTATTTAATTGGTACTTCAATCAGACGACATGATATAAATATTTATCACTTAAGTTATCTAATCATCACAAAATTATGTTAAAAAAGAAAATAAATCATCTTGGATCTTTTTTTGATAAAAAAATTTAAATTTAAATTTAAATTTTGAATAATTTATCAGATTGACCAATATTTTTTGAAACTTAAATGGTGAGTTTTCAAAATAATTATATTTACTTATAAGTATAACTTCTTTTCTCTAAAATAAAAATAAAATGTACATAGTTTATCAAATCAAATTTTATATTAACGGTCCTATAAATCTACTAATAAATCACTTTTGTTTTCTCTAAAATAAAGATAATCATTGACTTAATTGAGTCAAACAATTTGAATCAAGATTTACAAAGTTAAAAATTTCTCAAATATCTTTCAAACACGTCTTATATCTTCATAGTTGATGAGCTACCACCATATCTCGAAAGACACATTCAAATCCAAATTCAAAATCTTAAATATATTTTATATAAAAAAAATTATAATTATTTTAATACTTTTATCAGCATCAAACTCACCTTCTCCTAACAGCAAGTAAACTCATGGTCAAATGTTGCAAGCAAAAAGATTAATTTATCGTAAAAAAAAATAATTACAAAACGAATTTCTACCTATAAATTATAATTATAGGTTTTTATCATTAAATAAATCAAAAGGATGTGATATAGTTAATAAATAAATAAAATTGGAACCCCGTGCGCGGAACGCGGGCAACAAGACACTAGTTGATTATAGTGGAAGAAAAATTATAAAACAATTGTTATTATATGTTTATCAAGGTTTATTATAATTTTAGACACATGTATTTTGACACATGTATAATGCTAACAAACCTCTAACTCGCTTGCAAAGGAAGAACAACAAAATATTTTGAGCATAAGTGAAAACTCAAATTGAAGTCAGCTATGCGCTTAAAGAAAGTGTTCAAAAATTAGATCTTCAAAAAATTTCTATTCCTTTCTTTGATCCTCTCAATTTATTTTCTCTTCCTTGAACACTATCAAATCAATATTCAATTTTGATTTTAATATAATTCAAAATTAATTAACTTAATTTAATTTTTTTAATCTCAATATATGTTTTTTTTTCTATAAATCAATGATATATGCATGTGTAAGATTCTACTATACGATAAAAATTTCTTAGTTTTAATTTCTTAATACTTAATCATATAGTATTTTTATTATTTAATTGGTACATCAATCAGACGACATGATATAAATATTTATCACTTAAGTTATCTAATCATCACAAAATTATGATAAAAAAGAAAATAAATCATCTTGGATCTTTTTTTGATAAAAAAATTTAAATTTAAATTTAAATTTTGAATAATTTATCAGATTGACCAAGATTTTTTGAAACTTAAATGGTGAGTTTTGAAAATAATTATATTTACTTATAAGTATAACTTCTTTTCTCTAAAATAAAAATAAAATGTACATAGTTTATCAAATCAAATTTTATATTAACTGTCCTATAAATCTACTAATAAATCACTTTTGTTTTCTCTAAAATAAAGATAATCATTGACTTAATTGAGTCAAACAATTTTAATCAAGATTTACAAAGTTAAAAATTTCTCAAATATCTTTCAAACACGTCTTATATCTTCATAGTTGAAGCTCCTTATGAGCTACCACCATATCTCGAAAGACACATTCAAATCCAAATTCAAAATCTTAAATATATTTTATAAAAACAAATTATAAATATTTTAATACTTTTATCAACATCAAACCCACCTTCTCCTAACAGCAAGTAAACTCATGGTCAAATGTTGCAAGCAAAAAGATTAATTTATCGTAAAAAAAACAATTACAAGACGAATTTCTACCTATAAATTATAATTATAGGTTTTTATCATTAAATAAATCAAAAGGATGTGATATAGTTAATAAATAAATAAAATTGGAAGTCCGTGCGCGGAACGCGGGCAAGAAAACACTAGTTGATTATAGTGGAAGAAAAATTATAAAACAGTTGTTATTATATGTTTATCAAGGTTTAAAACTAAATGATTCGTCAGAAAAGGGAATGATAGCTACTTTTTTATGTATAACCGTATTATTAGTCACTCGTTGGATTATTTTAGACACATGTATTTTGACACATGTATAATGCTAACAAACCTTTAACTCGCTTGCAAAGGAAGAACAACAAAATATTTTGAGCATAAGTGAAAACTCAAATTGAAGTCAGCTATGCGCTTAAAGAAAATGTTCAAAATTTTCGTGTAGGACATAAGTACAATTGTAGAAATTCATTGGTTCGATTCCCAAATCTAGCATAATCAAATCTAGTTTTTGCATAAATATACTAACGTGGTTGAACCGCGGAATAAAATATTTCCCCAAAAAGTGTATGTTGGAGTATTAGAGTAACTATATACTATTCAATATTCTAGAAATGATATAAACCAATATTTATTTACTCAAAAATAAAAATCAGAAAAAATGGGAGAAAATGTGGTTTATGTAATAAGAGGTTTGAAAGTAATCTCAAAACAAGGTGTAGCACAATTGGCCATGACATGAGTTCAATTGTGTAGAAGGTCATTGGTTCGATTCTTTGCTATGTCATAATATTTTTAGACTTAACTAAAGGGTTAGAGGGGTAAGAATGTAATCTCACACGAATAAAATCACTCCCCAAAAACATCATGTTCCAGTATTAGATATAAAATAGATTTACTGGTTGAAAGTAAAAGAGTCCATGGAAGATGGACACGCGGACCATGTATGATTGAAAAATTAGAAATCGGATTATTTTAGTTAAATGATTTCATTTCAAATCCTGGATTTGATCAAACGAGATGTTTTAGAATTTGAAAGAATTTGAATTTGGGTTTTTGCTCAAATCCATAACAATTAGAAAACAAACTTATATATTAGAATTTGAAATTCCAACATCTTACCTGTCATTGAAAAAAATTAAAACTTCATAATTTGAATTTTGAGTCTTCACTTTCTAAATATATTTTTTTAACTTCTTTCCGTAAATGCAAAATAACAAAAAAAAAAAAAGAATTCCTAAAACATTTTTTAATTTATTTTTTTAGAAAATTTTTTCCCGAGAATCTTTTCTCAAAAAAAAATTCCGAGAATTTTTTCTCGAGAATCCTTTATAGCGAAAAGTTTTCCGACAATTTTATCCGAGTATTTTCTTGAGAAAATTTTTCCGAGATTTTTCTCGAGATTTTTTTCTCTAACAAAAATTTTTCCGAGAATTTTTTCTCTGGAAATTTTTTGTGAGAATCTTTTCTCGAGAAAAGTTTTTTTTTGACAATTTTATCCCGAAAAGTTTTCCAACAATTTTATCCCGACAATTTTTTTTCGCGAAATTGTTTTCCGAGAAAAGTTTTCCAAAAGTTTTATCCCGATAATCTTTTCTTGTGAAATTTTTTCTCGAGAGAAGTTTTCAGAGAATCTTTTCCCGAGAAAAGTTTTCCGAGCATTTTTTTCTCGAGAAAAGTTTGCCAAGAATTTTTCGAGAATCTTTTCTTGAGAAATTTTTCCCGAGAATATTTCCCCGAGAAAAGTTTTTCGATAATTTTATCCCCAAAATCTTCTCGAGAAAATTTTTTCGAGAATCTTTTTTCGAGAAACTTTTTTCGAGATTCTTTCCAATGCGATTTTCCCCGAATCGTTTATCGAGAAAAATTTACCAGAAAATTTCTTCCAAATAAATTGTTCGAATAGTTTCCAGGAAAAACTTTTCGAGTTAAAAACATTCCAGACATATTCTTCATGAAATATATTTTCTGGTCAAATATTTGCTAGAAAAAATTATTAACCATATTTGCTAGTAAAAAACATTCCAGAATATTTGCTAGAAAATAAATTTTTTTATCAAGAATAAAATGATTAACCATATTAAATCTCAAACATAATACTAGAATTTAAAATATTATATTTCCAAAAAAAAAAATTTGAATTTGAAATGAAATCAATGTTTACAAACCACACTAAGGGAATTCTAAGTGCACCTAACATTAAAACCCCAAAAATAAGGTTTTTGTAAAGGAAAATAAAAAATCTTCTGTGAAAACTAAATGAATTTTTTTATAAAATTTATAACTAAATAAAAAAACCAAAATACGTTAACCGGACTAACTACAAATTTAATTTTTATAATTTAGATTGAAAATTTGTAAACCCAATTTAATCGAGTTGGATTGTTAAAATCTCTTAACCCGCACAACCCAAACTCTGTACACCCCTAATATATATATACTCTTTATTAAAAGCAAAACTCTCTCTTAATGTCTTAATGGTATGGTATGTCATGTATACCGTGGTATACATCTAATTATTAGTTTAATAATTTTAATATAATTAACTTAATTCCAAATTAATGTATATAATTATTAGTATCAAATTAAAAAATAAAATTTTATTAAGAACAAAATCCCGTTTTAATGGTTGATATACCATGTATATCGCGATACACATTTAATTATTAGCTTAATATAACTCACTTAATTTCAAATTAATACAATTATTATAGTTAAATTAAAAATTTATTATCAATAATAGTTTAGTTGTATATAAGGAGTCTATCAACTATTACGAGTTTTCAAACTAAAAAACGTGTATGACGGTACACATATAATTATTAGTTTAGTTAACTTAATTTTAAATTAATATAATAATTGTTATTAAATTAAAAATAATAATTATATTAAAAGTAGATTTCCCCTGTTAATGGTATGGTGTGTCGTGTATATTGCGGTATACATATAATTATTAGCTTAATATAGTTCGCTTAATTTCAAACTAATATAATTAGTTTAATTTTAAATTAATGTAATAATTAATTATTATCAAATCAATAATCTTTAAGTAGAAACCCCCGTTTAGTGGCATGATATGTCATGTATACTGCGATATACATATAATTATTAGGTTAATTAGCTTAATAAATGAATAATGCTAGAGGTACTGAATTGGTTCCCAAAATGGATACCAAATGTCACGTGTCATGTTCCGATTGGTTACAACTCAATTAATAAAAATGGGCACTCCTGCATTCACATTAATTCCACCAATAAAATTATTTCAAATTGTAAAGTCATCAACGCCATATCATTCGGTACCAAATTTCGATACCCAATTTGGTACTTCTAGCACTAACTTAATTCCAAATTAATATAATTATTATTATAATTATTATATATTCATTATTAAAAGTAGAAACTCCATCGATATAGTATGTCGTGTATACTGCAATATACATATAATTGTTAACTTAATTAGCTTAATATAATTAGCATAAAACTTTATTAATAAAGAAACACTTTTTTGTTGGAACACAATAGGATCAAATCTAAATTTTGGTTATATAATATAATTAAATTGATTGGGTTTGTTAGGATTTATGGATGATAGCTTAGAGACAACTTAACTTTGTGTTTAGTAATACTTAATTTTATTAAGTAGAACATACTGTCACAACCAACTTAACTTTGTATTTAGTAATACTTAATTTTATTAAGTAGAACATAATGTCACAGCCAGAGTATGTTCTTGTAACCAATTAATTTACTGTAATAAAATTGATTGTATATCTTGGAAGAAGTTCATTCATTTGTTCAAGCCTCAAGGAGTACATCAGGTCGACAACAAGAATAAAAGTTAATGTCATATCATTGACAGTAAGGTTACAAGAAGACAACAAGTTGCAAGTCAAGACAGCATATTCTCTCTGACAACAACATTGGCGGAAGCCTAGAGACATCAACTTTCTTCTATCCTGACAGCAAGTTTGGAACTCCTGACAACAACTACTATTGCGGGGATTTCATACTGTCACCAAAAGCGCATTCTTGTGACAACAAACTTGGCAGTTCAGGATACTGTCTCAAGGGGATTCATTTTGAATTGGGGATCTACCCGGTCAAACATGTGACAGTTTAGATGTTCAAGAAACAGGCGTGCTGCAATATCCCAACACTGTATCAGGCCTGCAAATACTACGATAGAAGCTTTAGAGATAACAAGATAAAGCTTACCAATTCAAGAGTATGACAAATCAGCATCTACTGGGATTGTGTTAGCTTAATTTAGAATGTATCTAGATTGCTTTGTATGTTCTGATAACTCTGATTGTAGAGCAATTTAGGTAAGTCACATGGGTATGCAAGTTGTAAGGAGCTGCCACAAGCAAATGACAGCAACTCCACAAACCCGCGATGAAAGAGATAGGAGTAGTATACTTAGACTATCTCTCATTCTAAGTCTTGTACATCTGAAGAAATTGAAGCTTGAGAAAGACACACTTTTCTCAAGGTTGTAGCAACACTTTGCAAAATAAATAAAACATTTATTTTGTGAGTAATCTACTTACGTTTGCATTTCTTCTGCTGATAAATATTAATCTTAGTTTTAGTTGTTGAAACAGAGATTGAAATTTATCAGTATTGCATTCAACCCCCCCCCTTTCTGCTATACTCAAGGACCAACAACTGGTATCAGAGCAACAGATTGACATACAAATATGAGATCATGACGAGTGCGCAGAAGTCAAGTAGTATCAAGATCCCAGATTTTGATAAAGAGAACTACAACAAATGGAAGAGAAAGATCTTGTTGTTTATCAAAGCTGCAAATCCACTATACATGGGAATCATCGAGAATGGTCCCTTTGTTCCTCAGAATAAAATTCAAGCCTCTACGGTGGATGGTGTCGTTATTCCAGCACACTGGTTCGCCAAGAAACCTTCAGAATTTTTAGAACCAGAAAAAGAAAAGGTAGCTCTGGATAATTATGTACAACTCATCTTGTTTGATTCTCTCACCTTGGACAAAACCATGTGTGGGAACGTCATTGGATGCAAATCAGCCAAAGAGATGTGGAACAAAATCGAACTGCTCTGTGAAGGAAGTGAAGAGGTCAGAGAAAATCAAAGACAAATTCTTGTATCTCAATATGAAGCCTTCATGGTAAAACCTGGTGAAGAACTAACACAGATGTTTGAAAGGTTCAGCAAACTTCTAACTGAACTACAGATTCATGGCAAGTTCTATAAAAAGAAAGAAATCAATGTTAAGTTCTTGTTCACTCTTCCTGAGCATCTTGAATACAGAGTTACAACAATCAGAGAAGGAATAGACCTGAACAATGTTTCTCTTGAAACGTTATATGGTGTGCTCAAGTCATATGAACTTGAACTCTTTCAGAAAAGAGCCATACAAAGTGGATCAAAAGGCAAAATGGCAAATATGTCTGGTACTCTTGTAGCTCATGAGCCAAAGGTCACCCAACCAAGTGAAGCAATGCAAATCATTCAACCAACTCAAGTGTCATCTCTAAAGATTGAAGAGGTGGTGGATGATGAGGAGAAGGTGGTGCTGCAACTTAATGATGTTGAAGATGAAGACTTCTACACTATAGAAAAAATGGAAAGTATGGACAATCCAATTAACCATGGCTTATATGGCTAAGAAATTCAGGAACATAAGATTCAAAAAAGACAAGCCTTACAAGCCTCAGGGTCAAACATCTAAGTTTAGCAAAGGGAACTCATCTAAGGTTGCTGGTGGTGCCACAAGAGGAGGATACAATACATGGATGGTGGATAGATCAAAGTTTAGATGCTACAACTGCAATGAACCTAGTCATTTTGCTACAGAATGCAGAAGGCCAAAACAAAGTCAGAAAATGGACAAAGGATCTAGTGGACAGTTCACGAAAGGACAAGGAAGAGCCTATTTTTAAATAAATTTCGAGTTCCTAAACAAGTCAGCAAGGTACTCTCAAATCTGAGTAATTCAGTATATAATTTTCTGGTGCATATTGCTTCATGTTTGTAGAAAATTTGCTTTAATACGTGTTTGAACTCCAGGCTGATTTTTGTTAATATTTTATTTTGTGTGTTATCATGTCATGTACTTACTTATGTGGCAGCCCTGCATAACTAACACTCATAAACAATATTGGTGTAAACAGAGAAAATATGACACTTATTTTAGGACCACTTTTAGGCATGGTTGTAGATTTTGAAAATCGGAACAAATTGGTTGAGGTACCGTATATCGATTTATCGGAAATCGGGGATTTATCGGAATGAAAATTCAGAATAAAATCAGATGTATTTTAATAATATATTTTGTAATACTTATAAAAATAACCCATTATTATATATAAATTTTAATTTAACAAATTTTTTGTCTAAATAAAATTGTAATCAACTCACTATTTGTCATAAGATTAACTAACATATTAATATTAGTACATAATTTATTCAGAATGACCATGTATTAGGCTATGTGGTCGGGGGTTGTTTTGTAAAATGCCAAACTGAGTCGGATATTGAGATTTGAAATGTGTGTCATCTCGTCTCCTCGTGCCCACCCTCCGTGTAATATCCCCAAATTTTGTACTTATTTAAGAACCATTGATGAATAGTAACTTTTGTTAAAAACCACTGATGAATAGTAACTTTTTCGTTTAGAAAGTTTTCAGACCACCCTATGTACGAGACGGTATAATGAACTTTCAAAGTCGTATTAGTGATCTCCTATGTAAATGATTGAATGCAAAAGCTGTCAGAATCAGAAAAATAGCATTTTCTGTTTTCTCCGAAATTTCACCAATAACTGATGGATTAATCATTATTTGAAAATATTGGAGGATTTAAATTATCAATTCCATGGATATGGATTTAATAAAAGAATTAGTGGTGTCAAGAACGTTTACGGTAAACTACTTCGATAGAACACTTAAGAAACCCTGCGAACATTCTGCGAGATTAAGCGGTGACGGAACGACACGACACTTACAGGATTAAATATAGGCATGGAAGTAACATGTAACAAGATTAATCCAAGGAATGCAACAATTGTATCATCCATGTGAAAGCAAACTTTGCCACCAAACAGCTTCCATGTGAAAAGGAACAAACTAGTAAAGCTACTTTATCTCCAAACTCTCCCATTGCTTGACACATGTCATGATGATGAGGCAACATACAATGACTCACCATATGACCACAAAATATCACACTTTATCAAAATCAACCAAGCCAAAAACCCTTCATTCATCCATTCGGCTATTTTGAAGAAAAAGAGGGTAATTGATTTCAAAATCCATCTTTCAATCATCCATAAATCACAAGTAATAGCTCTTTGGAAAGCTCTAGGTTGGATTAAGAAGAGCACCAAGTTTCATCATCATCCATTAAGGTTAGCATGATCAAATCCTTGTGCAAAGTTTAGGCATTAATAGTAACTTCAAGAACTAACTTTTGTTTCTTGATTTCTTTGGTTGATCCAAGCTATCTTAAGGTTATATAAGGACTATACAAGGCTTATTAAGCTCTTATACACTCCAAGGAAGGTATAACTCTTGAAACCCTTGGTTATAATTTGATTTATATGGTTAGTTTTAAGTGTAGAATAGTTAGTATGATCATAAGAATGAATGATTAATTTTGATGAAAGTTTGACGTTGTTTTGATGGTAAACAAGTAGATGTTGGTTTTGACTATGGGTGATGATGATTATGGATTAGTAATTATGTTGAGGAATTGACTTGATGATTTGGTTGGATTGATCATGTAAAGTTTATGATTAAACTTTGGAATCATTAAAACATAGCCGTTATAATGCCCGATTTTCCTTAACCTTGTTTTGTTTGTGATGTTCGAACATAATAACTTCTGTCCAAGATCACCACTGCCCATTATAGTGTAGGTCTTGTTTCAAGGTTCGTTTTGGTGCGAAGATCATGTGAATCCGATTTACGGTTTAGGAGAAACAAGAATTTTAGTAAAGGATGTTTCACGAAACCAAACTATACCACTTAGCCAACTTTGAGGCAATGATCAAACCCCTTAAGCGACTTATTAGAATGTGAAACTTTGTGTTAACATGATAGGTACGTTTAAGAAAACCCTCGAAAAGATTTCTTGTTGAAAGGATTAAATCTCAATTTTATAAAAATGTGTGAACGAGCTTGCGCGAGTGAAAGTTCTCAAAGAGTTAACTTGAAAATGAACTTGTTACTTGAGATAGTACATATTTAGTTTCATGAAAGTGTTAAGTGATTAATCTCGGATATTTTGACTATGTATAGATCGCCCGATCAACCCGAGGCACACTACCCCTACCTCACCACCAGGCAAGTTTTCGAAACTTATGCTTACTGTTGTTGTGATAACAAACTGCTTTCATATATGATATGCAACTGAGAAGTATACATGTTTTATTCCCAAGTACATTGCGATATATAAATTGCATGCTTGTCTTCGAACTGCTATATATAGTGATACTCGAGGTTATGATTTGATTATAGGCTTCTAAGCTAGATATGAGATATTAATTAGAAGCCAGGTTTTTATAAATGCCCTAGGTAAAGGACGTATGATTTTATTCTTTAGGCCGGAAGTAGTTATATTTTTTGTATATGTTAAAGATTATTTTCTGATAAAGATATCGGGTAATTATTATTCGATGATTATTAGTTAATGAATATTTTTTTTTGAATATTCATTTAAGGCTTATTTATTCAATGAATATTATTTTTAATATTCATTTAATCATTAATTATTTAATGAATATTATTTTGAATATTCATTCAAGGTTTATTTATTTAATGAATATTATTTTGAATATTCATTCAAGGTTTATTTAGTTAATGAATATTATTTTTTTGAATATTCATTTAAGGCTTATTTATTCAATGAATATTATTTTGAATAATCATTTAATCATTATTTATTTAATGAATATTATTTTGAATACTCATTCAAGGTTTATTTATTTAATGAATATTAATTTTGAATATTCATTCAATCAATATTTATTTAATAAATATTATTTTTGAATATTCGTTTAAGGTTTATTTATTTAATAAATATTATTTGATTATTGACTAAATACTTTTAACGCGTTTTAAAATGAGTTATATTATTTAAAGTTTATCCTCGACCTTCAATAATTACGAAGGATATTCTAAGCTGTACTATTAATTATTTTAAATCAAGGGGAGGTTCTCAAACACTGTTTTTCAATTTAAATCTATCTTTTAAGAGGATTTAAATACTCGCTAAACTACCAAAAATATGGGAAACCTGATTTAAGTAACTGCTACTCATTTTAAACTCTCAACACAAAACTGTTAGGGGACAGATATTTTCTCTGAGCAATTTAATTGCTGCAAGTCAAATGTTGTGTTACTACCTCAACGATCGAGGAGTAAATTGATGGAACAAGTCGATATCCATTAACAAGCAATAGCTTGGGAAATATTGGTAAATTTTCCTTTCCAATTAGATACGACTACTTTGTGGAGTCCTATCAACGAGTAATATACTTGGGGAAAGGAGGACGAACTTTACGTTTCAGAGTCATGGATCTTATTCGAACTAGGAGCCGAGTAAGTGGCCGAGTGGCGCCGGTCCATCAATGGCCCAACCGTTGGCCGGGTGGTTCCAGGGGGCGGTGGACAAGTAAATCCGTCGGTTCTTCCTTCTATATGTAGAGAAACAAATGGTGAGATGCACAACGTACAACTGATCATCGTAAAGGTTGTGGCTTCTGCGCGACAATGCTCCAGTATTAGTTCATCATCCAATTATGGATAATTCTGCAACATGTATTGAAAGGTGACTAAGGATAACACCCTTGGTCCGGGTTTACCGATCATGTTGGCAGGGAATTTGAAAAATGTTCAAAAAAATGAAGTTACAATAAATCCTTGCAACTTCATCTTTTATTTTATGAGTATGACTCTAATAAAACCTTACTCAGATTATATATGCATAAGCGGATTTTGGGTTACGGAAACCTTATATTAAATTTTCCTCGTAACTTCATCTTTTATGTTATACTGGTATTTTATCCGTTTAATGCATAGCATGTGGTTACCAAGATATTTTCGAACTGTTATATACTGATGATCTGTCATAAACTATTTTGGTGGCTCTATTGCTCACCTTTGCTTTATTTATTTATATCACAACAACAGCTAGAGCAGATGGCCCGCAACAGGCGCACTCCGCGCAAGCAGGTATCAGCCGTCAGAGATTTACCCGCTGATGTCGTAGCCTCCATAGCTGAGGTAGTGGCAATCAGTAGCCTAAGCTACAGCTTTTGTGTATCAAACTTATTTATATTTATGATTAATGTAAGCAACGGCAAGAACTATTAAGTGTACTCTGTAATCATTTGGGTTTGTAATAACTTATAACTTGTGGATCCTATGACTAGATACTTATTCCAATTTCATCTCTGGGACTATAACTAGTTGTGTATGGTGTTGTTATTGCGGGGTCACAGTATGCAGTTTATTTGTTTTGATTCAAGTTCAAGTATTATTGAATGAAATTGAGACCGTAACGACCGGATCCCCGACCCCGGATCTGGGGCTGTTACAGAAATGGTATCAGAGATTGAGAGTTATAAACCCCAGAGATGATGCGACGTTACAATAATAAATTCACTAAGATAATAAGAACTCTTGCCAAGTTCGATTAAAACCCTTATAGGAACTTTAATATCATGATAGTAACATAGTCGTTATTGTGTAGGCGAGCGACATCTCTAACCCTGAGGCTTTCGAGAGACAGCAAGATGAGGACTTGCTCCGGACTACAGACCCATATTATGAGCGTTTTGAGGAGGAGGACCCAGAGGAGGTCCAGGCAGATGCGGACACCGAGGTTGTTGATGAGGATTCTGACCCTAGTTGATACTGAGATTATGGAGGGGGATGCTGAGGAGCCAGTCGGTGATGCTACTGGGAGCTCAGGAGTGTACTTGCCTCCACTTCCTACTGAGAGAGCCCCTACCCCTTCACCACTGCCTTTGAGCCCTTCCCCTGATGATTTTGAGGAGTTTACCCCTGAGCCACAGCAGACAGAGGCTGCACCACCAGCAGACCCGGCTACCCCACCTCATGTTCCGGTAGAGGGGATACCATTGTTTGTGCATAACTGGATAGTGGGCGGAGTTCATTCAGAGTTAGTAGTGGCTGAGGCTAGACTAGCAGAGTCACGGATGCAGCTAGCAGCAGAGAGAGCTGCCAGGACTGGACGCCTGGGCGGCGGGAGATCTGTGCCCCCTCGAGCTGCCCGGAGGGCGATGACTCGCATTGAGCTGAGGGCACGGATGAGGATTCGAGATTTGCCTACTGATGGCGATGGCAGGGTATCCAGGATTGATGCTGAGGAGATTTTCCGCATGGCTATGATGAGGGTGAGGGCATTGGGCCGCATTAGTGGCTGATTTCAGAGATGGTGATGTAGTAGTCTAGTCTTCTAGTCACGTACGGACATAGTAGTGCCGATTTTTGTGGGATTGTTCCATTGTATATAGTATCCCTTTTCTGACTAGAAGGATAGACCATGTATCTCACTTTTGACTAGATGGTGAGAAAGGTCTTGGTCTATTTCTGACCCTTAAATACTACGGTGTCGCCAGTCGGAGTTCGCAAAGTCATTTTCTTATTCCTACAATCGATCTGCGCTTCATTTTTAGCCAACCAATCCATTCCTAGAATTACATCAAATTCTCCTAACTTGAAAGGTATCAAATCCACAAGAAAGAGAGTTCCAGAGATATCTATCTCACAACTGGGGCAAATTTGATTTACAGGTATGCGCTCTTGATTAGCTATCACAATATCTAAGGCCTTGTTTAATACTTGAGTTTCACAATTCAATTTAGCAGCAAATTCCTTAGAAATGAAAGACCTAGTAGCACCGGAATCAATTAATACGTTGGCACTTATGGTGTTGACGAAAAGCGTACCTGCAACTACGTCTGGGTTCTGAATCGCATCTATGATATTCAAATTGAAAGTTCTTGCTTGAGCTTGGTTAAGCGGAGGAGGCACTGTTAGCCTTAACAGATTCCCACTCTGAACTAGAGTCTTGCATTCCCTAGCAATGTGTCCGACCTTTCCACACTTGTTACACGTGACGTTCGGTCTCGGGTTGCGACATTCGTTAGCAAAATGGCCCTTCTGGTTGCATCTATAGCACACCATACTAGGTTTGTTACAAACTCCGGTGTGCTTTTTCCCACAAGTCTTGCATTCCATTATTGGAGGTCTTGGTAATCTTGGTTGCTCAATATTCTGTGGACGGTTTTGTGGGTGGTTCTGTGGGCGGTTCCTTGGGTTCACATTTCCCCCTTCTTGCCTTCGAAAGGGTGCTCCTCGGTTCTGCTGAAATCCAAACTTCTTGTCCTTGTTTTGGAAACTTCCTTGTCCTTGATCTAACGGACCTGCCTTCCTTTTCTTGCTTTCTTTTTCCTTCTGGGAGTACTCACTCTCGCTTTCCACAATACTTGCCTTCTGAACCACTCCCACATATGTGTTCAACTCAAAAACTGCCACTCTACTGCGGATCCACGGTTTAAGTCCTTGCTGAAATCTCTTGGCTTTCTTTTCTTCAGTATTCACATACTCGGGTACAAATCTAGCTAACTCCGTAAATTTCTTTTCGTATTCTGCGACGCTCAAGTTTTCTTGCCTAAGTTCGAAAAATTTCAACTCCATCTAATTTTGAACGTACCTTGGAAAGTACCTGTCTAAGAACAACTCGGTGAACCTATCCCATGATATCACAGCAGATCCTTCTAAAGCGCTGACAGATTCCCACCAATAAGTAGCTTCTCCATTTAACAAGTAACTAGCGAATATCGTCTTCTGGTCAGCTCCAACATTCACTAAGACAAAAGCTTTTTCTATTTCTTTTAACCAAGTTTTGGCCGCAATTGGGTTAGTGGTGCCTTCAAATTCAGGGGGTTTAACACCTTGGAAAGTTTTGAAGGTCACAGTCTGTGCAGGTGGTGGTTGATTTTGTTGTGGTTGTTGCTGAAATTGTTGTTGGAGTAGTTGTTGTTGTTGGGTAAGGGCGGCTGTTTTTTGTCGGAGAAGTTCCATCATTTCAGCCATGCTGGGGTCGTCTTACCCCTCTAGCGGGTTCTGGTTTCTGGTACGGGTATTTCTTCTTGGAGGCATCTTACTGATAAGAGGAAAATAGTTGATTATACAGTTCTACAATATCGATATTCGACAGTGTCTAAGCAATATGGTACGAAAATGTAAACAGGATGTCGATATATAGAGGTATGCATGGGTACGGTAAAAAGGAAATCACATAAATAAACCATTGACTGATAAACAGTCACCAACAGTACGAATCTGATACAGAGTACGAATAAAGAGTCAACGATAATAGTACAACCCATAAATAATGTCTAATACGATGGCCATGCCACCAAACAGCTAATCATAACATAAAGTAAATAGGTCTGCCACCAAACAACTATGACAACCTCACAGTAGCATCAAGAAACATCTCTAGTCATCAGTGGTCGAACCATCTCCTGCCAAAGTCCTAGCTATCTTAGTCAACAACAAACGAACCATCCTGATAATCTCATCGGAACCTCTATCCCTGTCGGCGCAAGTCTCAAGCCCACGAAGTCCACGGTTAGTCACATCCACTAGTGACTGGAGTCTAACACCTAACCCTGAGGAAGGAGATGGTGCAAGGGCTCCACCAACTAAGGAGTCAACCAAAGTACGGACCTCTGAATCCCGTCCAAAGAGAGTATCACTCTGACGAGCTAACAACACATAGACGCTATACGGAACACTAGTGCGGCTAGATGGATGAACATATCTAAGTTCCAACATTTAAATGAGTTACTAATTAAGTTTTACAAGTCTAAACGATTTAAATATTACAACTTAAACCAAATGTCTTAAGTCTACTAGGAAATCAAAAGTACTTAAATATCTAGAACCTGTGCATAGGTCGGGAACCCAAACCACGGGCCGCTCCTAGCAGCAAACTCTCTAGCAAAAGTCTTCCTAGCAGTGCGGAATGTACGGACCATCTTCTGGCTTCACTGAAAGGTTAGAGTATAAACAAGAAAGTGAGCCAAAGAATGCTCAGCAAGTATAATCAACAACATATGTAAATCTCAACTAGAAATCTATTAGTAATCAAATGGTAATCAATTGGTGATCAAATGGTAATCAATTGGTAACAAGTTTCAAGATATACATTTCTGTTCAAAGGAAAAGATTAAGCAATTGAATTGGAACTTCCGGTAAGACGGTACGAGCTATACGGGTGATCAGCCACGTAAAGCTCCAGACCATGTTTTCACAAGGTCCTAACATTCAGGATCCATAGGCACACATTGGCTTTAAAATACATACATAAGTAACCAGGATCGCCGCCACGGTCAAAGTTTGTTCCATTCATAAGTAATTCAACAAAAGGGATTAAATGAATAAGAGGCTTTCAACATTTCCAACATTCATTTCAGGGTATAAGCTAACTCAAGATTTTATTGCAAGGGTTTAAAGAATGAACAATCGAAAGGCATGGTAAGTAAGTGAACAAAGGAATAAGTATGCTCCGGGTATTCAAAAGTTAACAGAGGGCAACAAAGTATAAGTCAAGGAAAAAGGCTTATATGAACAAAGCAAGGGTAAAGGAACAATTGTAGGTTTAATATGAAAGAACAAGATAAAAAGGGTACAATAACATGGTATTGAGAACAATTGCATGATGATAAGTAAAGGATAAGTAAAAGTAGGACGCATACTTGCAATAAAATTCAAGGGTAACATTCACATCATAATTTAAGAGAAACTACCACTTGAACAATAAGTGGAGGAAATAGACACTTGCCTTAAGTAGAAAATATCTCAGTATCTGAATCTCAGGGTTCCAACTTCACTTCCACTGGCTCTTTGACTAGCCTTCTACTGGAACCTATACAAGAATATAATATCGTCTTAGTCTTTATCCCTTAATACCTCAGCTTTGTTTACGTATCTATAAGTACTTCTACCCCATCGTTATACAATCATATATTCTTATATATATATATATATAACCAAGTAATCACTTAAGAAGCACATAATACTTTAACGACTTAATTAACATTCAAACATGTAATCACTTAACGACATCACATGACATCATTAACACTTAATCACATAAGCCATGTATACGCACCTCAAGAATTATACCAACCACATAAATCAATTTACGATTAAGTTTCGATTTAACTAATCAAAACCCAATCCTAATTGCTAAAGCAATACAAAGTCTAATTAAAGACGCCCACATAAATCCAACATGTATATACTTATTCAATTGACGACAACCTATGTCAATTAAAGTTTAACTAAACAATTAGCATAGAAGTGACCATGTATACCACTTAGAATACATAAAACTATGACATTACAATACAATCACCAACACTTCCTCCTTTCTTCCTTTCTCTCTTCTTGGCCTCTCGGCCTTCACTCTCTTCTTCTCCCTCTCTCGGCCTTATGGCCCCAATCACACCACACACACACATAGCTCTTTTTTTTTTTTCTCTCTCTCTCTCACACACACACACACTAACTCATCTTACGCAATAACACATCATTTGTGAAAACACACATTACCCAAATTCACATTTTCAAACCTCACACACACTTTTAAAATCACTCTTTTAGTCACTCACACCCTCACACACACCATATATTTTGAAAGAAGCACTCACGCGAAAAGAAATAATTTTCTAAAACAAGATACACTCAAACTAAACACATTTTATGAAAATGACACATTTCCTTTGCAAATACACCTTCAAGAACTTAGTTTTAAAAGAACTCACACCGAAATTACATTTTTAAATTAACACACACCTAAGAACACATTTTGAAAATACACACACCTATTCCCTCAAAATCCCATTTTAAATCACACTCCCATACTCAAAGTTTTTAAATCAATCCCTTCCCCTCCATCTCCATCTCTCTCTCGGCTCACCCTCAACCTCTCACCATTTCTTCCTCTCGGCCTCTCTCCCTCACTCGACCTCTCTCCCTCTCTCGGCTTCTCTCCCTCTCTCGGCCCCTCTCTCTCTCATTCTCTTTCTCTTACTAACCTCCTTCCACCTTAACTCCCATTCTCAAAAACCATTTTCAAATCACATGCTAAGATCAAATCAACAAACATCAATTTATCTTAAATACCATCATGAAAAGCCAAAAACCAACTTACAACACTAATCATGCCATAGTAGCATCTAATCAATTCACAAAACTTCAATATAAAACTAACCATGGTATAAAATCCAATCTTTTTAATAAAACCCAACATGCGACTCACAATACACTTAATTAACATATATACAAGTTCTATTTCATCTCGAAATTAATAACCCATCAAACTTTAATACCATAATCACTAAGATCTTCAAGAACCTCTTACATGCAACCAATAATATTTCAAATTCCTACTACCCATATCACATACAACATATATACTTAATAAAAATCGAAGCCCACTAACAAACTTTAATCAAAATCATCATGGATCACAAAATTAGTGACATGCATCAACAAAATAAACTTGAGTTCAACTTTTAAACATAAAATCAAGACCATGGCTCACAAGGATCATTGCCAATGGTCGGGTTTCTTCTCGGATGAGCCCAAAATAATGGGTCTCATCGAGAATGACCCTAAATACCCACAATCGACCTTTGCATGCAAGCTTCAGGCATAAAAACCCTTAGACCCGAAAATCCCCAAATTTGAAACCATGATAAAACTCGAAATTAGCACAAGAGGGTTGTAGAGATTTGAGATAGGAGTGTTTTGTTAGAAATGAATACTACTAGAAACTAGACAGAGGGGGGGTGAATGGATAGTTTGATATATTTTTCGATTCTTAAAAACTAAGTAACAGACTGTATATGATTATGATATGTAATATGCAGAAAGTAAATAACACACACAATCACTTTAATCTACTTTGAATAAGCAAATTAAATACTACAGCTTTCTAGGAAATTCACAATCGAATTTCTGGCTTCTAAACAAGAACAGTTTGAACTTGCTTGCTTACAGAGAAAAGAGCTTAGCAAATAACTATGTGTATCTCTCTTACAGCTTACAGTTGTGTGTGCACGATATATATATTCACCTATACAAACTAGGCACACACAATATTACACAGCTACCCCTTCTGAAAGTCCAACTTGTCCTGCCATAAGAAGTTCACTGTGTCAGGAAGGACCACCTGCTTTTCGGAGTCTTTCCCGTTTCTGTAGCTGCTTGTCTCTTATCTTTCTCTCCAAGTTTAGCTGTAGATTTGCCATCTGTTCTTTGGACCACCTTGCTAGAACAAATGCTTCAGTATTTGTCTCCTTTGATTCTTGGTTCTGTACCTTGATTTGTCTTGTTATAAACGGCTAAGTGTTGATATCGTGAACTCCACTTTATCCCTGACTTCGCGATCTCCCTTGTGAGGACTACGCGATATAGCCTTTGAAGACTTTGCGACATAGGTCATTTGATGACTATGCGACATAGGTCATTTGATGACTATGCGACATAGGTCATTTGATGACTATGCGACATAAGGCTTCTGAGGACTTCACGATCTAGGCTCTTTTGACTTTGCTGACTTCAACACTTCACGACATGTGTCTTGAGGACTTCTCGACATAGTACAAAATGGACTATGCGATATAGTACTTCACGACATGGATATTGGTGACTTCACGACATAGCTTTCTTTTGACTTTGCTATATAATGCCTTAGACAAATTCCTGCAACTTATTTCTTCATAGCCTTATTCAACTCTATCCTGCTGCATGAACACTTCTGAACTTCTACCAGGATAATTATTCAATGGCCTATATACAATCTAGATGCAAGAAACTTTACTAAGCTCATTATAAATCTGAGCATACATGATAAAGCTATTGTTCATGAGAACAAGACAAGTACATTTGGAGACCTATACTCTATCCCAGTGATAGAAATCACTAGGTCATGTAGTGTGACATAGTCACATAGTGTAGGCTTGTTAATAGTGGTATTCAGACATGTCTTGAGCCTAACAATCTCCCCCAAATTGTGAGTAAGATCCTTAGGCACAATTTCATGTCTGATAACAAGCCTAACTTACATAAAAGGAAATTTAGTAACAGAGAGGACAATTCATGAACATTGAGATCAGAAATTTGATTACATAGAAAAATTGAAAGCTTACAGATTACTTTTGTTGCTCAGCAGCTTCAGCTTCCAATTGCTTCTCTAGCAAATCATCATATATCTTCTTTTTCCTTATCTCTTCTTTTCTCTTCATGTCTATGATGGCTTCTTGAAGTTCTTCTCTTGCAATCAGTTCTTCAATGAGAGGTGAGCCTTCCAAGTCATCAATTGCAGCTTTGAGTGCACTTTCTACATATGAGTCCAGAAACTCCATCCTTATTTTGCTTTGGCCTCCATGTGAGTTTTTGTACTCCACAATGTAAGGATTTTGCTTGACCCTGCACAACCCTTTCTGCCTTAGCTCTTTAGCCCTCTCCTCCATCTCAGCCATTTCTTTTTCTCTCTGTATCTTCTTCTCTTCATTCTCTTTCCTCATGTTTTCTTCATAATCAGCATGCATCTTCAAGTACCTGGCAATATCTATCTTCCATGTCCTTTCTTCTTTTTCTTCAAAATTCAGTAAGGCATTTATCCTTTCAAGCTCATACTTATAGAAATATTGCCAGCTTCCTTGCTTCATTATCCTTTCTCTTCCATCAGTGTACTTGATCTCTAGATGATCCAACTTCACTTTGACTTCAAAGATCCTTTGAGCCCTCAAAAATGCTAGGGCATCTTCATCATAGTCCTCATCTAGTGGAAGCACATTGATGCCAATAACATTTGTGAGTTTTCCAGTCTTCTTTGTTATCCTTATCCTTTTGGGTACACTCTTGATCTTCAAATGCTTCACAAGAGATACCTTTCTGGAACAAGGAGAATTAGTCTTCAGTGCCACATCACTTGGAAGTAGCTTCATTCCTTTCCCCTTCATCCACTGTAACACTCCACTAGCTGTAACTTTGTGGAAGTGTTTTCTTGAAATTACTTTAGTGGCTTCATCTTTCTTCTGTGGCAATTCAGGTTCAGAAGTCATGGATAATGATTTTGGAGGATCATTGCTAACAGTACCCACCCTAGACTTAGAGTCTTGTGTTGTGGTTAAAGTACTACTAGCAATGTCCTTGACTTGCTGAATTCCACTTCTTGTTTTCTTAACTGATTCCTTTGCCCCCTTGTCATCCCTCTTGCTATCATCAGCATCCTTTGATTTCTTTGAATATTTGCTCCTTTCCTTATCTCTCCTTGACTGAGATCTCCTTTCATAGGTTTTCTCCTTATCATCATCATCATCTCCATCCTTCTTTTTGTTCTTTTCTTTGACAGATTCAGGAATGACTCCATGAATCAGAAAAGATTGTAGAGTGTGAATCATCTCTAGTTCCTCAGCTGTCCTGACTCCCCTCTTGGCTCTTAGCATTTGCAGCACCTGGTTGATCTTTACATTATTCTTTCTTGTCAAATCTGAAGGGATCACCAACTGGTCAATGTTGCTGTCTTGAGATAGACTTTGGAAGATTATTGTCTTTGGCTTTGAGATAACCTCAGGCAGTCTTTGATCTTGATCCATCTTCAAGTCATCAAACAGTCTCTTGTTGTTAGCCCCACCTTTTTCTATTAAGTCCATTATTGTTGACAGCTCAGTGAATCTCAGTTTCTCTAGAGTTTGAAAAGCTAGGTGCCACAAGCAGTTGTCCTTGCACACCATGATTATCTCTCTTAGATGGACATCCTTGATTTTCCTTACTGCAACTGTGAAGTACTTAATGTTTTCCTTGAGCTTCATTCTGTAAGTCCTTGCATCTTCTTGTGCATCTCTGTAGGTGGCTTTCAGAAACTCCAGGAAGGCCTCATCATGATAGATGTGAGAATTGGCAACTTCCTGTAGCTTGGCCTCTGTGATTGTTGTAGCTTTGGCAGGTTGAGCATTGGAAGTAGGTTGAGCAGGTTGAGAAGTGGAGATATCTTTTGGCATTGTGGAGGGATAGTAGGTAGTGGTGACTGTGCTTTTCTGGCCTTGTGCATTGATGACCTCTACAGGGGGAAGATTGATTGGCTTTATTGTCTCTTCAATGAGCTTGCCCTTAAGTTTTGACTGCTTGGCAGGTACTCCCCCTTTCTTTTTCATAATGACCTCCTTAACTTTCTCCCCCTTAGGCTTGGGATCAGACAAAAAGTCTTGAGCTTCACCAGGGATAGGCAGGTTCATGGATCTCATCATTGAAGTCATCATTTGTTGCTGCACCAGTAAGATGTTTGAGGTGTTGTTGCCTTGGTCATCCAGCTTGTCATTGAGTTGGCTTAAGGATGTAGATAGCATTCTGTTTTCATCCTTGAGAGAGGCCACTTCTTTTTCTAAGCCATCCACCTTAGAGAATAATTGTTGAGACCTAAATGAGTTTAGGGATTGATCTTTGACCCTGGCAAAGTCATATTTGGAGATGTCTGACAGAGGGACTTCATCCACCAACTTGTCACCATACTGATTTTTCCACATGACATTTATCATAGCATTTGAGGTGATGGTGGCTTTTGCTTGAGTTTCCAGTGAAGAAGCCAGGTTCTTGATGTTGTCTGTGACCATGGCAAGAGTCACATCCATCATGGATACATTTGTGGAGGTTTTCTGGACTTCTTTGAGGATACCATCCACCTTGGGAAAATCAGAGAGATAAGAGTTCCTGAGCTTAGTGAGGGATCTGTCTGTCTCCTCCTGGATGGAAGAAATCTCTGATTGAAGCCCTTTCCCAAGATAGTGCAGAGCCTTCAGCTGGTTCTTGTACACATCATTCACAGCATCATAGATGGCAGCAGGAGAGAGATCCTTTGCATTGGAGCCCAGAGAAGTTAGGAATTCTTCTCTTAGAAAAGCTAGGGCATCCTTGAGCTTGAGAGTCCTCTTTGCATCCAACCAGGCATCCACATTTCCCTCTGGTTCAGCTGCATCCACAATCTTCTCCTGCTGAGCTTCAACATCCTCCTTGTGGCAAAGTAAGATAGCTTCATAATCAGCATTGGGAAGATTTGAGGTGAGGAGATGTTGAGCTATTTTGGAGAACTCATCAATCTGTGCCACATGGAGATCTTGTATGGCTTCTTCTGTCATTTTGGAAGGCACAGATGATGATCCTGAAGGCCTGTCATGGTGCACAGGCTTCAGCCATTCTGACATAGTGGCCTGAGCCAAGTGAGAGCTAGTGCTAGGCACTTCATGAGATGTGAGAATTGGAGTCTCCTCCAGCCTTGGAATGGCTGTAGGGTCTGATGATGTCTCCATTGAAATGGGATGTGTTACAACATCAGCCCTATTTGTCTGTGAAGACATTTCCACATCCCTAGGGATGGGAGAATTTGGCACAGAGTCTCCAGTGAAAACTGGTGAATCCTCAATGTTTGTGTTGGTGTCATTAGGATATGCCCCAGCATGCATTCCCTGACCAACTAGATGTGGTTCCTGGGTGGTGAGCACAGTGTCATGCACCATGTCACTTGAAATTGGCTCAATCACAGGAGAGAATTGTGATTGATCAAAGGCAAGATTGTCATTGGAATGACTTTCTTGTTCAGAAGAAATTTTTATGGAAGAATCTGAGAGAGAAGTGGGGTTTAGACTAGATTTTGACAACTCCCCCTGAGAAATAGGAGGAGTTTCAACAGTGATGTGCTCTCCACTCTGTGTATCATCAGCCTTATCACTCCTAGGGTCAAGAGTGAGTTCTTGATCCTGTGCAGACTCAGTACAGGTTGTAGTGGGGAGACTACTCTTTTCAATGCCAATAACCTGTTGGGAGGCCATTGACAGTAGTAGGTGTACCCCTTTTTCCACATCTGAATCCTATTGGGAGGATTCAGTGGTAGGTTTAGATTTTGACTTCTTCCTTTGTCTGGTAAGGGGTGACTCAGGATCCTCACTTCCTATCTCTACAGAGTCATTTATCACTGCTAGGGCTCTCTTCTTTGACTTCTTTTTAGTAACATCAACCTTTTGAGAGATTGATGCACTTGGTTGCCTATCCTCTACAGTGGTGTTTTCAGTAGGATTGCTGGATGGGATAGGAAGGCTGGGGATAGACTGTGCAGCTCCTTCAGTCTTAGCCTTCCCTATCCAGGAAAGTTCATGATATATGGGCTTATCAAGTGGATAAGACTCAAATGTGTCCTGCATATGCTTGGTCACACTTAGAATCACATCCACTTGATTCCTTGTGTCCAATGAACCAAATAGTATTTTGGACATGGACTTGGAATAAGCCATTTTAGTGTTATCTATACCCTCCAATTCATGGATATTTGCATCAAGAGAATTTAAAATAACTTGAATGAAACGAGGGTAAAAGATGTCATTACCTCTCCCACGAACTGTCCTCCCTAACCTTTGAGCCAATTCCTTGAGGATGATTGCTCCAACATTGATTTCTTGGTTGTAGGCTAGGGAATAGGCCAGCTTCACAGCAATGTGACTGATATGGTCCCATCCTGTTTTCCTGCATAGAAACACCTTCTGGAGTGCATCAAATAGAAATGACCACTCCCTTCTTACAAATTTCTTGTTCAGCTTTCCAGTATCTATCTCATCTGCATACCGAATGAGGGTCATGAAGTCTACTATTTGAGCATCAGTAGCTTCTTGGTCATGACCCGCCACCTTGAACCCCAATGCTTCATTTATTTCCTTTTCCCCAAACTGGAAGTGTTTGCCTCCAATTGAACAAGTAACCTCCTGGAATGAAGTTCCATCTTCTCTTGCCATTGTTGATACCAACGCCGTTCGCCAAAATCCTTCCAACACATCGACATACAGTGTAGGGTTCAAGGTTAGGGCTTGGCTGAGGTAGGAAGTGTTCAAGAACCGTACAAAACACTTGTACCTTGGTTTAGCCTCAGCCTCAGAGGGAATGGTGAGAAGATTGGTTTCTTTGGGGATGGTTAGAGGAATAGAGGATGATACTGTTTGAGATTTGGGTGCCATTTCAAGAGAGAGAGTAAGAAAGAGAGTAGAGAATTTGTGCTTGGGTTTGAGAGTTTGAGAGCAATAGACAAGATGAAAAGTTGTGAACGGTTAGAAAAAGGTATTTATATGATAGAGACACTGCGATATGGAGTTATGAATATGTACAGTCTATATGTATGTCGCGAAGTCAATAATAGCCTGTACCGCAAAGTCTTGCAAAATATATCGCATAGTCTCAACAATGAACTATGTCGCAAAGTCTTCAAAATGAAAGGATCGGGGAGACTTTGCGATATAGTAGAAATACCCTGTCTAAAGCTCTCTTTTAGGAATTTTAAGCAATTTGTCAGACTTTTATCAAATTTTGAAATAAAATTAATTTAAATCAAAATTCTGTCAACTATGGAGACTTGTCGATATAGTTATTCTAAGTCGCGAAGTCATAAAATTAACTATGTCGCAAACTCAAGAAATGAACTATGTCGCGAAGTCTCACAATCTCAACAGTTTGCGATATAAGTCTGTTTAATTTGAACTATGTCGTGAACTCTGAAAATCATCTATATCGAGATGTCTCAAAAGCTCACAACTCCACTAACAAATATGATTTTGAAAAATATGCAGTAAAATATTGAAATATTTATAAATCATATCTCAGCTAATTTTCACTCCAAACAAATAGATCATTTAAATACAGTGAAAATTTACTGCTGCAACTATTAACCAGCATATTTACTTAGAACAACTGAATGAAGGATTGAGCATTCCAATTTCACTCACAAGTCTGTTGAAGACTGCTTCATTCAGAGGTTTAGTAAATATGTCAGCTAGTTGTTTCTCAGTTGGAACATAAGAGACTTCTATGGTACCATTTGCAGCATGTTCCCTAATGAAATGGTACCTGATCTCAATGTGCTTTGTAGTAGAATGATTAACAGGATTGGCAACTATGGATATTGCACTAGTATTATCACACATTAGAGGAATGTGTTCTAACACTAGCCCATAATCCATGAGTTGATTTCTAATCCAAAGCAATTGAGCACAACAACTTCCAGCAGCAATATATTCAGCCTCAGCTGTGGATGTTGCTGTGGACTGTTGTTTCTTACTAAACCAGGACACTAACCTTTGACCTAGGAATTGACAGCTTCCAGAGGTGCTCTTCCTGTCAATTCTGCATCCAGCATAATCAGAATCTGTGTAACCAACCAGGTTGA
The DNA here is from genome assembly GCA_030848705.1 of Heracleum sosnowskyi. NCBI lineage: Eukaryota > Viridiplantae > Streptophyta > Magnoliopsida > Apiales > Apiaceae > Heracleum > Heracleum sosnowskyi. The sequence continues at coordinate 10,391,116 of CM061238.1, forward strand.
ACCCAGTGCCCTTTGGATACCATAGCCCAAGATTAGGAGTCCCCTTCAGATATTTGAAAATTCTTTTGATGGCCATCATGTGAGATTCCTTGGGATCAGACTGGAACCTTGCACAAAGGCATGTGGCAAACATGATGTCTGGCCTGCTAGCTGTGAGATAGAGTAGGGATCCAACCATTCCTCTATAGACCTTGATATCAACTCTCTTGCCTTTCTTGTCTTCATCCAGCTTGATTGCAGTAGACATAGGAGTTTTAGCTGGGGATGACTCTTCTAAACCATATTTCTTTAAAAGATCCTTGACATACTTAGATTGGTTTATAAAGATGCCATCCTCCCTTTGATGTACTTGCAGGCCTAGGAAGTAGGTTAACTCTCCCATCATACTCATCTCATATTTACTTTGCATCAACTTAGAGAACCTTTCACAGAGTTTTTCATTTGAAGAGCCAAAGATGATATCATCCACATAGATTTGAACAAGAATGATATCATTTCCATGCTTCTTGAAGAATAGGGTTTTGTCAATTGTACCCCTGGTAAATTGATGCTCAAGAAGGAATTGAGATAGAGTTTCATACCAGGCTCTTGGTGCCTGTTTGAGTCCATAGAGCGCCTTAAGCAGTCTATACACAAAGTTTGGGAAGTCTTCACTTTCAAAGCCAGGTGGTTGAGACACATAGACTTCTTCAGCAAGATCACCATTGAGAAATGCACTTTTCACATCCATTTGATACACCTTAAAATCTGAGTGAGCTGCAAAAGCCAGGAAGATTCTTATGGCTTCCAGTCTAGCTACAGGTGCAAATGTCTCATCATAGTCAATGCCTTCTTGCTGACAATATCCTTTGGCAACCAGCCTTGCTTTGTTTCTAACTACCACTCCTTCTTCATCCATCTTGTTTCTGAACACCCATTTGGTGTCAATAACATTCTTTCCTTTTGGAGGTGGCACTAGTTCCCATACTTTGTTTTTCTCAAATTGATTCAACTCTTCTTGCATGGCAACAATCCAATCAGAATTCTTCAAAGCTTCTTCAATTAATTTAGGTTCCTCTTGTGACAGAAAGCAGCTATACAGACATGTATTTAATGTTGCCCTTCTTGTTCTAACTCCCTCACTAGGATCTCCAATGATTTGATCCCTAGTGTGGGCTCTGTCCCATTTCCTTGTGTGCCCCTGTTCATTTCCTTGATCTGTTCCAATCTCATTTTGGTTGACAGTTGCATTCTCTTCTTCTCCCCCTGTGTTTGTGAATCCTTGCACAGGTGTTTGAAGAAGATTGTCAACTTCAAGAATTTCATTTTCTAGAACAGTTTGAACAGGGGGTTCATCTTCACTTTCAGAATCCTCAAGATAACCTTGATTCTCAAATCTCAATGGCACAGTGTCTTGATCACTTGTTTTCAGTCCTGGAGTTTTCTTGTCATCAAAGGTAACATCCATGCTTTCCATGACTTTGTGTTGCTCAGGTACAAACACTCTGTATGCTGTCCTTTCCAGAGAGTATCCAATGAAGATACCTTCAAATGCCTTAGCATCAAATTTTCCAACATGCTCAGAGGTATCTTTCATCACAAAGCACTTGCTTCCAAACACATGCAGGTGCTTGAAGGATGCTCTTTTTCCAGTCATTAATGAGTAAGGAGTTTTGCCAGACTTCTTATTGATTAATGTTCTATTTTGCACATAGCATGCTGTGTTAACAGCATCAGCCCAAAAGCTAGTGGGTAGCTTTGCATCCAGCAGCATTGTCCTTGCAGCTTCAATGAGAGTTCTATTCTTTCTCTCAACTACTCCATTTTGTTGAGGTGTTCTAGGAGCTGAGAATTGTTGAGAAATTCCTTTATCTTTGCAAAACTCATACAATGTTGAATTTCTGAACTCAGTCCCATTATCACTTCTCAAAGCAACTACAGAGGAACCAGTGCTTTGTGCTTCTTTATCAACTCTCTTGATATGCTCTATTATGACTTGGGGTGCTTCATCCTTGGAGAATAGGAATTCCACCCAAGTATATCTTGAATAGTCATCTACCATCACTAGAGCATATTTCTTTTTGGAGAGGGACATTACATTCACAGGGCCAAATAAGTCCATGTGAATTAGTTGCAGAGGTTTTGAGTTTGTATTGAGCAACTTGTTCTTGTGACTTGATCTTTTAATCTTCCCTTTATGAGAAGCTTCACATGCTCCATCTTGCACAAACTCCAAGGCAGGCAAATCCCTGATGAGTTCTCTCTTGGTTAGAGAGTTCATTGCCTGAACATTCAAGTGAGACAGTTTCTTGTGCCACAGCCAGAATTCCTCATTTGTGGCTTTTGTGTAGAAACAACAAATTTCTCCCTTATTTGCAGCCTGGAGATTAGCTACAAACAAGCTTCCTTTCTTCACACCAGTTAGAACAACTTCACCACTTTCCCTTTTTGAGATTGAACAAAGGTCTTCATCAAATTCCACTTTGAAGCCTCTGTTGGTAAACTGTCCAATACTCAAGAGATTATGCTTCAGTCCTTCAACAAATGCTACATCTTCAATAATGACATTTCCAGATTTAACACTGCCATATCCCATTGTATAACCAATGTTGTCATTTCCAAAGGTTACTGATGGGCCAGCCTTTTCCTCAAAATGTGATAGTAGGGCCATATCACCAGTCATGTGACTTGAGCATCCACTGTCCAAGATCCATATGACTCTTTTATTCCTGTTGCCCTGCATTCACAAAGTGACTAAGTTGTTTTTGGTACCCACACTTGGTAGGGTCCAGATGATTTAGAAACATTTTGATTAATAATTCTTCTGTCATAAATTGCATTTCTCATAGTAGGAGACTTCACTTTTTCTGTGGCTTTGGAGTTTACACTCTTAGGCTCACATGAAGTTTTCACCCTCTCAACCCTGATTGGGGACCCTGTCCTATGAGAATGTATGTGTGTGTGTGATTCACCAGATTGTGCAGAGTCAAGTTTATGTTTAAGAGATAAACAGTTAGCAATCACAGTCACATAGCATGTCATGCAGTTTAGCTTACCACAGAAAGAATCATGACTAGAATTTATGCTTGCAGAAAGGTTACTTAGGTTGTCAACTTCAACAATTTCAGGCTTACTACACTTATGAGTCAAATGATTAACAGATAGGCATTTTTGACATTGTTTCCTGGGAGCATTTGGCACATAAGCATAGTTGTTTCCTTTGTTAACACCAACTTTACCATTTCTGTTTTGTTTCTTTTTCTTAACAACTTCTTTCTTTGCTTTAGGACTCTTGACAAGATTGTCTTTGGTCTCTTTCTGATTGACAAGTTCAGGAAAGGAAGAAGTGTTCTTAGCAGCCTCATCTTCTTCAAGTAGTTGTTGCTTGATGATCAGTAGTTCCTCATCAAACTCAACAACACTCTTTCTGAAGATGGGCAGTTCAACACTTGACAGTATGGTTGGGGCATTTTTGTTTGTAAAAGTTTCCTTTCCTTTGCCCTTGACCTTCTTCCTTCCCTTGTCATTATCATAGTCAAAACCAACTCCAACCTTGCAGTCTTCAGTGTGTTCCTTGTGGTAGGTTTGAATAAGTTCAGAGGAGTTTTTGAAGCTTCTTAGTTTCAGTTCAGTTTCAGCAATTTGTTCTCTAAGGGCTTTCTCTATCTGCTCAGCACAAATCACTTTGTTTTTAAGATACTCAACCTCCTTTTTCAAACCATCCAGGTTCACAACCATTAACTCAAGTTGCTCATTCTTTTCTGTAAGCTCAACATTCTTAGCAGTTAGTCTGTCAATTTCTTCATTAGCTACTAACATGCTAGTATGAATATTAAACATCTCAGTGCTCATATCTTCAACAGTTTGCTTATATTGAAGGGGAGTCATATCAAGAGAAGTAAGAATAGGTACCTGACTTGAATCACCTTCATCAGAAAATGCCATCAAGGCATAGTTTGAGTACTCTTGTTCTTCTTCTTCATCAGAGTCATCCCAGCATTTTCCCTCAGCAATAAAAGCTTTGCCCTGTTGTTTCTTGAGTAGAGCCTCATACTTAGCTTCAATCTCTAAGTATGCTTTGTCCTTCTTGACTTGTTTAGGCTTTTTGCACTCAGTGGCAAAATGCCCAAGTTCATTGCAGTTATAGCACCTTATTTTGGTCCTATCCACACTTCCTGTCTTGTATCCACCTTTAGCAGCACCAGCAATCCCTTTTCCTTTATTGAAGGTGTTTGAGCCACTAGATCCACCAGTGTTTCCATTATTGAACTTGGACCTAAATGGCTGCTTTCTTTTAAACCTTATGTTAGGATACCTCCTAGCCATATAAGCAAAAGATTTGTTTTCCATTTTGTCCAGCTCATCTATACTATAGAACTCATCCTCTTCAGGTAAATCATACACAACCTGAGTTTCATCACCAGTGTCTTCAACTTCCAGTTCCTCAATCTTGACCTGACTGATTTTAAGAGAGTCCATTCTTTGACTTAGGTTGTCAGCAATAAGTGCACAGGAGGTATTAGCCACTAATCCTTGCTTTGCTTGAATAGATCTCTTTTGAAACAGCTCTAACTCATATGTCTTTAAAACACCATACAACACATCAAAACCAATCTTTGTCAGATCTCTTTCTTTAAGGGAAGAGATTCTTGGTTCCAAGTGATCTGGCAGAGTTAGTAGAAACTTCATATTGAGCTCTTCTGTTTCATAGTGTTTGTCATAGAGTTTGAGCTCGTTTATCAGCTTGTTGAATCTCTCAAACACTTCTGTGATTCCCTCTTTTGGCTGAGCCATGAAGGCTTCATATTGTGAAACAAGAATCTGCTTCTTGTTCTTTCTTACTTCAGTAGTTCCTTCACAGAGCACTTCTATAAGATCCCACATCTTCTTGGCACTAGTACAATGAGCAACAGTGCCATACATGTTGAAGTCCATAGATTCACAAATGATAAGTTGAAGATGTCCATCCAATGCTACTTTTTCCTTTTCAGGATCAGTGTATTTTAAGGGATCTTTGGGCACATGTTTTGCTGGTACAATCTCAGTGCCAATGGTTGTTTCACCAATCTCGATCATTGGAATGAAGGGACCATGCTTTAGAATATCTAAATACATGGGGTTAGAAGCCTTGATGAAAAGCAACATCTTCTTCTTCCATAAACTGTAGTGCTCCTTGTTAAAGGGAGGAATCTTGATACTGCTTAGTTTCTGTGAACTCATTCTTGATCTTTTCCTGTTTGTACGTTAACAGCCTACGCTCTGATACCACTTGTTAGAAATGAATACTACTAGAAACTAGACAGAGGGGGGGTGAATGGATAGTTTGATATATTTTTCGATTCTTGAAAACTAAGTAACAGACTGTATATGATTATGATATGTAATATGCAGAAAGTAAATAACACACACAATCACTTTAATCTACTTTGAATAAGCAAATTAAATACTACAGCTTTCCAGGAAATTCACAATCGAATTTCTGGCTTCTAAACAAGAACAGTTTGAACTTGCTTGCTTACAGAGAAAAGAGCTTAGCAAATAACTATGTGTATCTCTCTTACAGCTTACAGTTGTGTGTGCACGATATATATATTCACCTATACAAACTAGGCACACACAATATTACACAGCTACCCCTTCTGAAAGTCCAACTTGTCCTGCCATAAGAAGTTCACTGTGTCAGGAAGGACCACCTGCTTTTCGGAGTCTTTCCCGTTTCTGTAGCTGCTTGTCTCTTATCTTTCTCTCCAAGTTTAGCTGTAGATTTGCCATCTGTTCTTTGGACCACCTTGCCAGAACAAATGCTTCAGTATTTGTCTCCTTTGATTCTTGGTTCTGTACCTTGATTTGTCTTGTTATAAACGGCTAAGTGTTGATATCGTGAACTCCACTTTATCCCTGACTTCGCGATCTCCCTTGTGAGGACTACGCGATATAGCCTTTGAAGACTTTGCGACATAGGTCATTTGATGACTATGCGACATAGGTCATTTGATGACTATGCGACATAGGTCATTTGATGACTATGCGACATAAGGCTTCTGAGGACTTCACGATCTAGGCTCTTTTGACTTTGCTGACTTCAACACTTCACGACATGTGTCTTGAGGACTTCTCGACATAGTACAAAATGGACTATGCGATATAGTACTTCACGACATGGATATTGGTGACTTCACGACATAGCTTTCTTTTGACTTTGCTATATAATGCCTTAGACAAATTCCTGCAACTTATTTCTTCATAGCCTTATTCAACTCTATCCTGCTGCATGAACACTTCTGAACTTCTACCAGGATAATTATTCAATGGCCTATATACAATCTAGATGCAAGAAACTTTACTAAGCTCATTATAAATCTGAGCATACATGATAAAGCTATTGTTCATGAGAACAAGACAAGTACATTTAGAGACCTATACTCTATCCCAGTGATAGAAATCACTAGGTCATGTAGTGTGACATAGTCACATAGTGTAGGCTTGTTAATAGTGGTATTCAGACATGTCTTGAGCCTAACATGTTTTGATTACTCACACTTGAAATTTGGATGAGAGAATCACAAGCTTTTGGTGATTTTAATTTTGTAAGAGATGAAGAACAAGGGGAGTGTTAGAGAGAGAAGTGAGGTTTTGGGGAGAGAAGAAGAAGAAGAAAAGAACGGGAGTGGGGGGTGAGGCAGGTGGGGGGTGGGGGTTTTTATAGGGGAAATAAAGTAGAATAAAAGTAACTACTTTTTGGTTATTTAGGGAATTAAATTATTAAATGACAAAATGCCCAATTAAATTAAATACTAAAATGATAAAAATCAATGGCTATTATGTAAATTCCTAATCCCACTTCTAGATCAAGTAGAAATATTATTCTACAAATAACTTTTGTAGATTAGATAAATAAAATTGCATTTACAAAGAAATAATCAAATAAAATGTCTTTTAATTCCAAAAAATAATTTTAAATAGAATTTTACCACTCACTAGGTAAATAAATAAATTACCCATTGAAAATAAATAATCTAGAGGGTGTAGTATTTCTCGAAATAAATAATTAAAATAATTAAGTGGTTATAAAATTTAAATCATGAGTTTAAAACTAAAATAAAATAAAAATAATGCTAAGAAATATTTTATGCTACTAATTAAATAATTTAGCATACTCTAAATTTAATATAAATATTATATGACTTAAATAAATTTACAGAGCACTTAAATAAAATTTAGAACCCACATACACAATTAACTAATTACTCATTAGGTGCATAATTCACAATTCCAAGCACATAACAATTATTGCACATAATAAACATCTAACAATAAAATGCACGTTTCATTAAAATATATAAGTAAAAATTCAGAATCGTTACAAAAATTGTAGTCCATATTTAAGTAATACTAGCGTAAAAGCCCGTGCGAGGCACGTGCACTGAATTTATTTCTCGCCTGAAATCGTTTATAAATTCAGATAATTTTGTAATTAGAAAATTAAAAAGATTATATTTTGATTTTATCTCATATTTTATAGTACTTTTGTAATATGACATGTCAATTACATCAACCTAATATTTTATAACTTGATTAGATTTCATAAAATTTGGATAAATATCTCTACGATAATAATCACATGATTACTTTTAATTGCTAAAATATTAATATGGTTTTCAATGACATGATATGAACTTTTTCAAATTGATTATTTGAGTACAAAATAAATAAATATTTTAGCAAAAATGTTGGTATATAACATAGGCGATGTGATTTTAACATTGTCAGATTATATTTGTAAAAAATCGATATATATGTAAGGTTGAGACATATTACGGAATCTATTAATATTATGTAAAAGTCATCATGCGATGTCTCACTCATTTTTTCATATTTTTTTTTACATATTCATACACTTTTAAACTCAAATATTTAGTTTTAGTCTAATGTTTATTACACAGTAGTGAAGTTCTATTTTAAAATTTTGGTAAATTGAAACATTTTTTATCTTATAATTTCGAATTACTTTTTAACTCGACTTTAAATTTTTCACAAATATTTTGATCAATGTAAATTATGATTAGACGACCTTAATAACATGTGCATTTTCATGATATCAAAGATCAATTTTTTTTTATTTCATCGTAGATTTATCTAAGCATATGTTATAACTCAACCATTACATATTGTATTGATCAATTTACTATATTATATAAAAATTCATATTATCATACTTTATTCGAGTTATAGTCTAACTGGTGTGAGTATATGACATAAATTCAATTTTTTTTTTTTTTATAATGTATGTTTTTAGATGAATCATACTTCTAAATCGCTGAAAGTCTAAATAGTTGGTCGACCAAATATCTTTAATATAACCCGCATATTTAAAATTTTATATACCTAAAAATTATGCGATGTAGTCATTTATTATATATGATTTGATAAATAAAAATAAATATTTCTTAAAATCAAATCTTATTTTTTATTTCAATAATTTAATATCTACACGGAGATCGGACTCGATTACATCTATCTATAATTTTTATGTTATTTTAAAATTTTAATTTTTATATCAATCATTTAAAATGGCAAAAGAGAATTGTAGAGTATGCTCAATCCATTAAAAATTAAAAAAATATGGAAGAAGAGGAGAAAATGTGGTTTATCTAATAAAATTTTAAAGAAAACTCAAATGCTTATGTATGAATTTGATTAAAGAAAGTTAGTGGTTTGATTTCCTACACTAACATAATTTCATCTACTCTTTCCTTAAATAGAAAAGGATTGGTGTTTTTGTAATTTTTTAACATGTATGAGCAAAATCATAAATTCATAGATATTAAAATGACATATATCAATAATTTAAATTGGAAAAAGAGAATTGTAGATTATACCCAACCGCTAAACATATTTATTGTAACTATATAATGTGCAATATTCTAGAAACAATGTTTATTTACTCAAAAATTATTTTTTAAAAAAAAGATGGGAGAAAAGGTGGTTTATCTAATAAGAGTTTGAGTCTAAGCTCAAAACAAAGTGTAGCTTAGTTGTTTATGGTACGAGGTTGATAGGAAAATGTCAGGAGTTCGATTCCCAACACTAACATAATTTCATTATTTTTTACATAATTATTAATGAATGGCATTTTTGTAATTTTAGAAAATATAAGGATAAAATCGTAATTTCACAGCCATTAAAATGACAAACTTTGCCCTTGTGTTGAGATTTAATATATAACTAGCGTAACAGCCCGTGCAAGGCACGAGCCTGCATAGAGATGTCAATAATTTTTATTGTGAAAAAGTTGGTCGTGATCGATTTATTAGCTTAAGGATTGTGTAGTCTTAAGTTTGAGAGCGTAAAATGAGAAGTATGGTTCATGCATAGTGAGGAGTAAAGAATTTTGTTGGCGAATAGTCTAATTACTTTGAATCACAAACGTAACTATGCCAAGGCTCTAAGACTTGTTTAAAGTGACTATTATTGATTTTGAGACCAGATTGAAATAGTGTAGAATTTGAAGCACGAGTGTACTATTGTTCTTCTTGCGATTATAAGCAGGTTTACCTGAGTTTTGTGTGTCAGAGAAAGGATAGTTTGTAGATTAGTAATTTGCGTTAGAGAGTGGTTGTTATCTATTTTTCGGGAATCGATTGGTTTTTTTTTTTTGCAATCTAGATTATGAATAGGTTATATGCATGCAATGTTGTTGTAATATAATCGAACATGCATGAATGAGATAGAGGATTTTAAAACGAAGCTGAAGGCCGACGCATCTTTGCACACTATCACATCACTCAAGTTTGTGATAAACACTTTGGGAGATGAACACCTATTACAGTTTTGAGTATTCATGTCACCTATTTGTTTTTAGTTTTTTACTTGGGAATTGATTCTGCACTCCTCTCATGTGTTCGTATATTAAACCTCAACACAAGGGCAAAAGTTTCTAATTAAATGGTCGTCACAAAAATGTCACTCATATATTATTATGCAAAAATATATTAATAGTTGTTATACAAAGAAACAAACCTCCAACCTCCTTCTAAGATGTTCATGGGTTTAACCACTATTCTACATGCATGTTTGAGTTTACTTCAAAAAATTTATTAGATAATCCACGTCTTTCTTCTCTTCTCTTATATTATTTTTACTTTGATTTTTAAATAAATAAAATATTGGTTTGTATTATTTATATAAATCAGTTTTTCTTTTCATCTTTTCGTAATTTTGGTCAAAAAGTGTATTTTCCGGACACCCCAACCGGTATCACGCCAGACCCTAGAGTGCAGGAAGAATTCCACACGCTCCCATGAATCGAACCTTGAATACTTTGGTCAATAACCAGTGCTTTCACCAACTCATCTACAGGCCCGGAGACTTCTTTTTGTAATTTTATATACCTATATATTCAATCACTGGATTTTATTACAGTTGTATGTTTTTGATTAAATATATATTAATTATGTTGTTTAAAATTCATACTTTTATATTATATATATTTATTATACTTTATTTGAATTAAATTAATTATTCATACATAAAATATACTATTGAAATTCGACTTAATATAAGAAATATTGTATATGTTGTAGAGGATGTCGTCAAGGACGCACAAACCCTATTTAGAATTTCATTTTATTAAAATGATTATATGACATTACGAATCAATTTAATGTATTCTATAAAGTTCTATTATTATTATGAAAGATTATACTTTTTTTTAACATCGTACAATAATTTTTGGAATACAATTTGAAATTCTATTTTCAAAACTTGTAATTTTCAATTTTCCCAAACTTAATCGTCTACTAACAGTCTGACTGATCATTATTTAATTATATACTATGTAATATCCTATATTTTAAAAACTCACCCCGATTTTTGACACGAACGTCGCTGGGGTTGAGCGGGGAGAGGGTTAGAAAGGTGGAAAAAGATATAGATAAGTTAATAAAGAATGACATATTACTTTAGAAAATGTTAACAAATGAACAATACATTCTGAAAAAGAAAATTGTTAAGAAATGGATGTGACGAACAGAGTAGGTAGACAAATTTTTTGTATAATTTGAATGCTAATGTTCTTAATTTAAAAATTATAGAAATAAATAATAATGAGAGATATAATATGTATAATACTTCTTATATTAGATCGAATTTTAATAGTATATTTTATGCATGAATAATTAAATTAATTCAAATAAAGTATAATATAAATATATAATATAAATTATGAATTATAATCAACATAATTAATATATATTAAATTGAAAACATACAACTGTAATAATATATAGTGATTGAATATATAGATATATAAATTTACGAAAAGGAAAAAAGAAAAACAAATTTATATAAATAATTCAAACCAATATTTTATTTATTCAAACATTAAAGTAAAAAAAAATATAAAAGATAAAAGACGTGGGTTATCTAATAAGTTTTTTGAAATCAACTCAAAAATTCATGTAGCATAGTGGTTAAGCCCATGGATATCTTGGAAGGAGGTCGGAGGTTCGATTCTTTGTAGTAACACATCTATTAAAACATTTTTGTATAATAATATACGAGTGACATTTTTGTTATTTTTAAAAAAAAGGGTAAAACAGTAATTTCGCGACCATTTAATTGACAACTTTTACCCTTGTGTTGGCATATAATATATAGTAATAGATAACTAGCGTAGAAGCCCGTGCGATGCACGGGCCTGTTCATATACGGAAATAATTTTCGCACAAATTAGCATCTTCGAAATAATTTTATAATTAAATAGATGGTAAATTATAGTATTTCAACTTTATTTTATATTTGTAAATTAATTTTATAATATTGTATGTTGTTTTCATGAACCAAATATTTTATAATTTGATCAGGTTTAAAAAGTTGGATCAATATATCTATAAGATAATAATCACATGATTATTATTATTAATAATTTCTCAAATAATAATTAAATTTTCAATGTCGTGAAATGAAATTTATTAAAATGATCAATTAAGTGTAATATAAATAATTATTGTAGCATAATTATTCGTGTATAACATAGATATTTGTAAACTCATGTGATTTTAATGTAATAAAAGTATATTTGTAAAAAAGATAATCATGTATGTGAGATTATATCTTAAGATATATTACAAATTTTCTTAATTTTTTATATCTTATTCATAATATTTTTTTGATAATCAAGTAATTCATTAATAAACGGCCATACAACATCTACAAAAATAATCAAAATAGGACAAACACGTAATAAAATAGATCAAATCAGAATTTTCTTCACCCCGAGCTATGATTGTTGAGCAAATCATTCATTGTGGCACATCACTCGTTCATATCGTTGAAGTTTGCAGCCTTTTTAGAGAGACAATCTAACAATCTGTTGTAGTCGTGCAATATATATATATATATAATTCGTCAATACGTATTCGAATAATTAATCGTAATTGCGACTTCATACAATTCAAATCAATGAACCACTATTATAAATCCTGCAGATCTACGATCCCGGATACTAAAACAAAGCAAACTCTCACAAGGAGAGAGAACAAACCCGAAGAATGGGTAGAGAAAATCCACTACACGGGGTACTAAAACTCTCAATAATGAGAGAGACTTATACAAATCGAAAACGAAATCAAAAGAAAACAGTAAAGAGGGGTCTTATCACCAACTTTTTGGTTAATGACAACCCCTTAACTAAAAATTGAGAGTTAAGGTTTTTTTGGCGGAAGTATACATAATATATATGAGCGGTTATTGTATAATCACAAAGTCTACAATACATGTCATTAAGACATTATACGTTTTTATCATTTATTTTCGTGTTCATGTAACTTCGTGTATCAAAAATTAAATCAAACACTAAATTTTCGCGTCATAAATCAAATTTTTGTGAAAGATGTGAACGGTGAAGAAATGATAAAAAAATGGACAAATTAGTGACATGTGATATTTATTAAAGTTGTAAAGAATATTATGTCTTTTGGAAAGATAAAAATAAAGGAGTGTACATTTCGAAAATAAAGTTGTTAACAAATGAATGAGACAAACAAATTGTATAATAATAATTTCATAATTTAATGATAAATATCAACGCTAACTTTCTTAATTTAAAAAATATTAACTAACGAATAATAAGATCCTTGTATCTAATATGTAATTTATATTAGATCAAATTTTATTATTATATTTTATGTATAAATACTTGACCAGTTCAAATAAATATAAATTATATCAATTAACAATATAATTGGTATTTTTTAATTGAAAAGAAAATGTATAATAAAAAATTTACAAACATGATCGGATATGTAGTTATATATAAAGCTACGAAAACAAAAATAATGATATATAAATAATATAAGTTAATGTTCTATATACTTAAAATTTAAATTATGAAAAGAATAAAAGGAGATCAGGTGATTTATGTAATAGGAATTCTAAATTACAAATCAAAAGTTAACTTAGCATAGTGGTTAAGACATTAGGAAGTCAATACAGGTAGTTTTTTTTTTTTTTTTTTTTTTTTTTTTGCCACTGAAGTAAAGATATTATTACTGAATCCAATCTTTACAAAGCACAGAATAAAACTCCGGGTGGACATCTCCCACCCCCCATCTACGATCAGCTATGGAACAACTATATCTCGCTAAATAGTGAGCTACTTTGTTCGCAGATCGTCTTACAAACCTTAACACAATGTTTTGACTTCTCAAACCCGATAAGAGATTTCTACACTCCTCAATCACCCTTCCCAAATAAGAAAAGCTAGTGAAGGAGCTACGGATTAATTGAACTACTTGTAAACAATCCGTTTCCATTACTACGTCCTTGTATCCTTTGTCCTTAATCCAGCTGAGGGCCTCACGAATGCCCAGAGATTCTGCAATTTCAGGAGACACGCGACCAGGAGAACACTTCGAGATAGCCTCAGAAAAATTTCCATGATGATCTCTGAGAATGAAAGCATAACTGTATCTCGTTGGATCCTCAAAGAGAGCTGCATCGATGTTGATCTTAACACTATTCAATGATGGAGGATGCCACTGTTCTTGACCGTCTTCTGGTGTCATGAAACCCAAAAAACTGTCATAGTTTTTGTCTTGAACAGCTCGCCACTGGTTAAGAATAGAATACGCCGAATTTACTAACTCTGTAGGTTCGATACTATGCTGATTCCAAATTAAATCATTTCGATTCTTCCACAATAGCCAGCAAATTGTCACCTGGGTATGAACTTCATCCTGCCTTCTCTGATCAAACAAGAACTGCAACCATTCTGCAAAGAGATTAATCTCTCCTGGGACTGTGGAGAAAGAACTTAACTGATGGCAGCTATCAGCAAATGGACAGGTTACCAATGCATGTAAAATAGTTTCAGGGGCCAGATTGCAAACGGGACATAATACATTGAGTTGAACTTGTCTTACTCTAAGAAGATCCTTAGAAGGTAAACAGTTTGTTGCCGCACGCCATAGGAAATTTTTGATTTTAGAAGGGATTTTTAAGTTCCACAATCTCCTCCAAAAACCAGAATTATCAGCAGTGTTGGAGTTATTTTTAGCTTCCTGAAGAAAGACATAGGCACTTTTAACAGAGTAGTGACCCATTTTTTCGAAGCGCCAGTACCAGGTGTCTCTATCATCTCCTCCTAAAGGAATGGATAAGATTATATCTGCATCCCTTTCTTCAAACACATCTCTGACCACTTCTACATCCCATGCTTTTTCTCCTATACACATCAAGGAGGAGACATTTTGATTGATCAACGCCTCGTTAGAAGAATGAATGTACGGATCCTCGACCAAAGGGAGCCACGGAGTGTTTAGGATGTCCACCTCTTGACCATTTCCAATGCGACAAGAAACTCCATTAGCTACCAGACTTTGAGCTTCGAAAACACTGCGCCATATGTAACTTGGATTGGAGCCAAGCGTAGCTGTCAAAAACGAACCGTTGGGATAGTAACGGGCTTTATAAATTCGACTCACCAGTTTGTCCGGAAAAGCTAACAATCTCCAAGCTTGTTTCCCCAACAAAGCTATATTAAAGTCCCGAAGATTACGAAAACCCATACCACCTTCTCCTTTTGACAGACACAATCTACTCCAACACATCCAATGAATACATTTGTCTTTTTTAGCATCAGTTCTCCACCAGAACTTAGTCATTGATTTTTCCAGGTCATTGCATACTTCCATAGGCAACAAGAAAACACTCATAGAGTAGTTTGGTAATGTTTGTGCAACAGATTTAATCAAGACTTCTTTACCACCTTTTGAAAGCTTTTTCTTGTCCCAATCCACCCTTGCTTCCCTTTATTTTTCCGTTTCATGAAGTGCATTACCTCATAAGCGACCATAATATTGTCTGTGATAAGGCGCCCCGGGATGAAAGCGCTCTGAGTATCCGAAATAATCAAATCAAGTATGCCTTTCAACCGATTTGCCAGCACCTTGGAAATGATTTTATAGACCACATTACAGAGCGAAATAGGTCTCAGTTCTGTCATAAAAGAAGGATTTTTCTTTTTTGGAATGAGAACTATGTTGGTACCTTGAAGCTGCTGATCAATATGCCCTGTCTCAAAGAAGCGTTTTACTATACTCACGATATCTTTTCCAACTATATGCCAGTGCTTTTGATAGAACCCTGGACTCATCCCATCAGGCCCCGGGGATTTGTCTGGGTACATATGGAATAACGCCTGCTTCACCTCAGCCTCTTCAATGTCCATTATCAATGCTTTATTCTGCTCCTCTGTGACCTTCTTTTGAACACACTCAATGACAGTGCTCCACTCAGTATTGGTAGCATTGAACAAATCAACAAAATAGCTGGTCATTACCTCTTCTAGGCCTGAACCCCAATCGACTGCAACTCCGTCTGAATTCTTTAAACTCCTAATCTTATTTATGGCTCTTCTATTTTTAGCCGCAGCATGAAAAAATTTAGAATTTTGGTCCCCCTCTTTCAGCCATAATTGTTTTGACCGTTGTCTCCAAAATATTTCCTGTTGAGCGTATACCTCGGCAAGATTTTTCTGGTTCTCCCTAACAATGTTAACTGAGTGATCATCCCTCCTACCTTTCAAAGCTTTGATCACTTTTTTATGCCTCTGAATTCTCTTCTTAAAGCTCCCTGTGATCTCTTGTCCCCAAGCAGATAAAACCTCTGTACATTCTGCAATTTTGTCATAAAACGAGCGCCCTTGATTTCTATTCCAAATGTCACCCACCAACTGTTATATCCTAGATTTGTTGATATTTGTTGATGGTCCCTCCCTCGTGGTAAAATGATCACAGTGGAAAAAAAATCATAGGATCATTTAAATTAGAACGGAGGTAGTATAATTTCTATTAATATTAGAAAAGAATCTTCATTATTTTCAATATTAAATTCAAGCAATCGACTGTATAAAAATATCCTGGTCAATACAGGTGGAAGGGCCCTGATTGAGGAAGCCAGGGAGGATAATATAAATAATGGCGGGGGAATATTGCAGCTGCACCATTGATTTAGTATCTAAATAAAGCAGCAAACTGTAGAGTTGGAAAATAAACAAGAACGATAACTAGCATGGCTAGACTATTATGTTTTGGAAATGGCTGGGATGACAGTGCAGCCTCAGTTGGTTCAGCAGGGCTCTTTTTCATGCTTTCCATGATTGTCATGACAGTCTCAGTCATCTCCATGGTGATATTTGCATGTGGCGATTCCAGTGAAACGTCTGCGAAATCCATTTCGGCACTGTACGTGCAGGTGGTGGGCTGTGGCGGTGGAGGTGGCTAAAGAAAGTAGCAGCAGATAGAACTAAGACACTTTTATAGCTTGGAATAATATCTGACCCCTGTTCTTGTGTATTTACTTCAGTATTGTTCTTGAGTTATTACCATACACATTCCAGTTGTTCAATACAAGGATGAATAATGACAAGAAAATATGTATTTCTTTCTTTCTTTGATTTTGCAGTACGAGTAATACATAGGATATTTATCTATTAACAGCTCTTATGTGCGACTAATTACAAAAATTGCGATACATAGGTCGAGTGAAGAAGGCAACCTCATATAACTCCCTGGAAATATGTAACAGTTGCATTTGTTGTATCCCTGCACAGAATGGAGAGCACTTCACAGAGGAGTCTCCATATCCTTGTCTTGCAATGCATTTGACAGGATGTAAGTGCTAACAAATTAGATTTATCGCTTACCTGTCCCATCTTGTCCCAAAAGATATTGGACTGGTAAAGACCTCGTGCAAGTTAAAAATGGAGTCGATCACTTGAGAAATCAACAGATGCATCCTTTCTCGTATTTCGGCCTCTCCATCTGCTTCCTTCGTCTCTTCCAGAATCCTTTGCAGCCGTGTGCTCCAATTAGGCTGCACCTGAATTAAAATGCATACAAGTTCTTATTTAATGGAGTTGCGCCTCGTGTAACTCAGCACACAGAGTGTGCATGATCAAATCCTTGCTACCCTGATGATGACCAGCTACAGCATATTACAGTTTACAATTTATAATCATAACTCATCTGCTCCAGAAAAACTGTTAAATCAGTTCTGCAGTTCTATTTCTTTGACCAACTTCAGAACATTTACAATGACTTGCAATAAGCAAAGAGCAATGAAACACATTAATGAAATACAAGAATATATTAAGATTCACAACGAGCATGTACTACCAAGGTACACTTACAGTTGTGTCATTGACTTTTTAAGACTTTGCAGATTACATTGACAGTGGTGTACCCATGACAACTGAGTTTTCGCCTTTCAGTTATACACAAAATGATTGATAATCCTTTATTCATGAATAGCTTTCTAACCTCACTTTTTTTCTCTTTTAGTTCAATTGACCTTTCATCACAGCTACAGTATATATCACCGAGTTGTTTAAAAGGCTTACAATTTTTCTTGCTGCAGGGCCTCCCTCTAGTCCAAAGCCCCATTTGAATGAACTTTTGATAGCAACTGCTGATTTCGAAAGAAACCTCGAGTTGTGGAATATCAGATGTGTTAATAAAACATCATCTAATATTTTCTTAATTTTTATTCCTTGATAAACGCTCTAAGACTTTTCCAATGCTTTTATGATTGCTCTTTCGACATTTGCAACCGCCTTATATATTTAGAGTCCCGTTCCATTGAGACCTACATTAGTGTAGTGTGAGATATGAGATCTAATATTAAACATTCATTTATATATCATCTATTTATCTCCATCAGTCATTAACTTTATTAACATTTTATTATTCCATCACCTCCACCCACTCACCATCTCCTCCCACCAGTGTCCGCCATTTCCGGCGACCACCACCTCTGCGACCAACAATAGTAATCACCAACGTCATAACTAAAATCACCACAGTTCAGAATCAAATCAGAATAAAATCACCACAGTCAAACATAAATCACCATCACCTCTGATCATCGTCGACCACCACCTCCGATCACCACAATTATACAGAAAATCACCATAACCACAATTATACACCGCCACATCACCATCAAAATCAAAGAAAAATCACGAAGAGTCATCAAAATCACAAAAAATAAAATATAAATATCAAATTTAAATCATCACAAACACATCCTCTCCCACCACCACCACACCTCCACTAGCACAACCTACAAATCACTATAATCGTTCCAATTCTACCATGTAGTAAATTATTTCTCTACCACCACTTACTAAATGTCCAAATTACATCAGAAAATCACCAACAGCTACCAGTAATCACCACATGCGGGATTTCTAATCGAAGTACATAAGCTTGTTTTTTTTCAGATCTATTGATCGCCGGAGTTTGGTTGTAAAGTTTTGATGGTGGAGAGGGGGAGAGAGAGAGAGAGAGGGAGGGGTGAATTAATGGAGGTGATGATCGGAGGTATGTGATGGTGATGGTGGCCCGAGCGGTGGTGGCAGTGGTTGGAGTTTGGGGTGGCGGGCGGCTTAAGGTTGGTGGTGGCGGGTCAGATTTAAGTGTGGTGGTGGTGACGGTGGCAGTGCGTGGCAATGGCCATCGGGTGGTGGAGGGGGTGGGGAAATCGTGGAGGTTGGTGGTGGTGGGCAGAGAGAGAGAAAAAGTGTGGATAGATGGGAGAAATGAATGATAAGAATATAATTTGAGATATGAATTGTGTGGCTAAGATTTAGTTTAGATATAAAAATGTGAGGCTAATATTAGATCTCAGTTCTCATTTTAATTGAAGTTCTCACATGAGCACAAATCTATATATTTAATTTAATCTTGTTCTTGGAAACCGCCTTATATTTAATTTTATAAGACTTAATTGATTTTTTAGGGTTGGGGATTTATATTTGGGGAAGAAATAACCCGGTTATATCTTTCGGGTTTATATATAGAACCTGGGTTATAGCCGTTTAATTGACAAAATGTAGACTTTTAACTTCTTTTGCAAACGGAGTTAACAACCGTTTAACATCGATACACGTTTTGCTTGCTTTTCGAAACTTCAGGTACACAATTTGCAATATGTCTAAATAGAGGTACACAAGTTACACAAAGCCGAAACTTCAGGTACACATCCTGCATTTTACTCTTAAAATTATTATTTAAGAATAGGGTAAAATGTACCTATAGTTCATCATATTAAAACTACATCGTTTTGATGCAACAACTTTGAAAAGAATTGTTCTCTTCTAGAACATCGATGTCCAGCTTAACAAAAACATGAATTCGTGTAAAGCAGTCCACCACCACCATTGACTTTTAAACATATTAAAATCAGTTCGAAGGAATTTCAGTAGCACGACTTGTAATAGGCAGATTGGTAGATCAGCAGCAGTGCATAGAATCACTTTGTTATGTGTGCTTGAAGTGGCAATGCAGAACCTTTATTTTCTTGTCTCCTTAGAGAAAAAAAATGAACAAAAACATTTATATCTCTGTTTTAAGTGCTTGATATGTCGTTAGGACAAACTGGATCATGTTTAACTAATCTTGATGTGCATCTCCGCTATCAATTATAGTTTTGGACAACTCCATTATAGTTGCATAAGTAGGATCATAAAGGTCCTTATCAATCGACTTATATATAGACTTATATAGTTGCATAAGTAGATTATGTTGTTCCATGATTTATGGTTTATTTTGTTCTTTTGATAAGTAATTTGTACCTTTATTGGGGGCCATAAGTGATGGCATATTTGTGCCTTTAAGAGGTATTTTGTGTCATTTATGATGACCAGTAAATGTGTGTTATATTCTTTTAAGTTATATTCTTTTAAGTTTTAATGATGAGCATAGGAGTTTATTTTCTTATTAAAATTTATTCTCTATTTTAATAAAGACTTAATTCATTTATTAATATATATGTATGTAAATGATTAATAAATAGGTTTTATTATAAGTATATATTGTTTTAACTTTCGTAATTGATAAATTTCCATATATATATATATACTCACACACACACACACACATATATATATATATATATATATATATATATATATATATATATTATATGTTAGAGTTTAAATAATCTTTGTTTAAAACTTTGAGTTAGATTCCTAACCAAAGGGATTCCCTTTGGTTAGAAGTGAGCCAATTTTGTGAGAGTTCAAATTAAATTTAATATTATTATTCTAATTTATTATGTGTTTCATTAACTTATTTTGTTGGGATTGTTTGGTAAATTGCAGTTTCAAGAGTGACAAAAGAATACTCAAGATTGACTTTCCTAATATAGTAAATGAGCATCCAAGGTGCAGAGCAAAAAGAAAAAGAAAGGCTGCGATAACAACAGATGACAATGGAGAATCAAAAGCAACAAAGAAGCTCTAATCTATTTATTCAGTAAACTCTGTTGTAAAACGATGTATTCATGATCTTAGAGGGCACTCTTTTCCCACTTGAGTTTTTTTCCCATAGGGTTTTGCTCTTGTGGGTTCTTAACGAGGCATTTCTCCCATATTTTTGGGGTGTCAATACTTCGGTATTGTTTTGTGGGTTTTTCCATTCAGACATTGAGGTGTTATTGTCTAAACTTCTGGGAGTACTTTCGTGCTTTCGGTTAGATGATAAACTTGATGGATGTGGGAAACTCGTTCCCTCCGGATTTTGTAATCATTTTTTAGTACGAATATGTACAATTTTGACAAAAAAAAAAAAAAAGAGAAAAAATAATTTCAATAGACTTATATAGATAGGTCTATCTTCAATTATGATGATTATAAATTAAATTTAAGAAGTCAATTACATCGGTCAATATTTTCTCAATTAATTATGGTTTCCAATAAAAATAAAAGTAAAAGAGGAAATTCGATTTTTATTATTTCAATTAAAGGAACACTACAAAAAATACCCTATAAATTTGAATTCTCCTTCCTTATAAATTCGATTATCTTTTCTATTTCGAATATGTTAAAAAAAGTTTTAATTATTATATTGACTTTCTTGTAAATTCGATTTTAAATAAGAAAATTTCAATTTTATAAAGGAAAATGATTGACTTTTATATATTTACTGTCTTCCCTAAAAAATTGAATTTAAATAAGGAAAGTCAATTTTATTGAATTAAAATTGTGGAGCTTTAAAAAAAGATAAACGCACGATCTGAGAGCTACTTGGGATTTTCCTTTATGTGTATAAATAAAAGATATTGATTGATGTATTTTTCCAATAAAAAATCCTTTTCTTTATTTGATCTTTTTGTAATTTTCTAGAGTGTTATTCTAAATCTTCTGAAAATATATACTAATATATGTTTTGCAATCTGAAGCAACTCTTTTTCTTTATTTTTCTAAAAAAATATTGAAATTATTTTTGGTTGTATTTGATTTAACCATTACAACTTTTTAAGCAAATTATTATGTTACTAAAGATAATGTCAATTACTAAATTATAAAATTGTAAAATTGTATTTGTGATTGAATTATAAATATTGTTGCAAAGTTGTAAATTATCCTTCTACAAATATCTTTAAAACTTATTGATACTTTTAAATAATATATTTAAAAAAATTATATTTTTTCAAAATACATTTAAAAGAACAATATTTACTTTTGAAAAAACCCCAAAAGTTTATTACGAGTATACTACGCCTTAAAAGCCCCAGCTTTTGACAGGAGAATCTAATTTCGCGGGCGCCGGCCTTGACCATCTCCCCCATTCTCTCTCAAATCTCTCCCATGACCTCAACCACTCTCCTCCTCCGGCGCGTTCTATCCTCCGCCGCCGCTCTACGTTCCACCGTCTCTCTCCACCGCGTATCTCTCTCCTCAATCTCTCCCGCCGCCGAGTCTCTCTTCCAAATCTCTCTCGACGTCTCCTCCTCTCCCTCTCTCATCTCTTCCTACACTCGTCCCGGCCAGTACCTCCAGCTTCGTCTCCCTCATATTAATCGATCGACTTTGTTAGCGATTGCGTCGCCGCCGTCGCTCGCGGAATCGAACGGCGTGTTTGAGTTTCTGGTGAAGAGTGTGAGTGGATCAACGGCGGAGATGTTGTGTGAGTTGAAGGAAGGGGATGTTGTTGAGTTGAGTCATGCGATTGGTAACGGTTTTGAAATTGAGGCGATTCGATGTTGTCAATCTGTTTTAATTTTCGCTACTGGATCTGGAATTAGGTAAATTTGTTTTTACTGGATGAAATTAGATGAATTATGTTTGTTTATGCGTTAGTTTACGATAATTTTGTCGAATTATTAGCTAGTTTTGTGCTTTTGAATGCGGTTTTTTAAGATTCTAGGTAGTGAAATGAGGTAGGAATGGCACGGTGAGGTAGAAATGAATTGAAAAATTGTTGGAATTAGTAGCAGCTAGTTTTGTGCCTTAAATTTTATGAATGCAATGGAGGAAGAAATGAAACTAATGAACCTTTTTCTAATAGATAGTTCAAATTTTATTCCATTCTCACCTCAGTCAATTCCTTCTAGTTCACACAACCTTATTCATTTGTTTATTGGATATGATTAAGATACGTATACATGGAAAGGGTGCAGGAGAAAAAAAAAAGATAAGCATTGGACTTACATGAGATATGATATGACTATGTACGTCTTCCTTGTACTATAATTTCTTGATGCTAAGAAGTCATGGTAGTCCTAGTAATTATCCGATTGTTTCATAATTCTGTATTTTTATTTTTATTTTGCTACTGAAGAAGATTTCATTGATCAAGTAATATCTTATCCTTGAGTACATAGCAACTAACTTTGGGGGACAATAGTTTTCTTAGATTTGTTTTACACCAAACGGAATTGTTTTTGCAAGGTGATGAGCAATTACATTGCCATCCCTCTTCACATGAGACCAAATAACAGAATTAAAATACTTACTGTGATTGAGAATATCTTCTAGAACCGTATCCAGATCAGAAAATTATGTAGTAGTTCTTGAAAGCTTCGAAATGATTCCTCTGCAATCTGACTCCAAGTCCTTGCAGCCCGAATGTCATGCTTTCATTAGCTAGTTGTCGGTGACTGATTAACTTATTTGAAATTAAAGATAATTTTTATTTAGGAGATATATTCCCTGAAACAAATATTCAGTCCCCGTGAATGTATTGCTGAAGAGTGATTTGGCATATGCCATAGTTAATATATGCTGGCAACACTGACAGAAATTACATGAATTATTCATTGTATTTCTGAGAAGTGGACAGAGTTCCTTGTCTCAGGCTGACCCCATCTCAAATATATCAAGAATCCTCATTTATGGTGGAGACTGAAGCTCTTACCGCTTTATGACTCTTTAGATTAATGTAAATCCTTAGCCAAAGGGAAGTGGGAGTTTGTTTGTACAGATCACTGATCTACTTATAGTCACATCACATAATATGCACAATATTTTAGCATAGTATGTCGGATTGGGTGATGTCTTTATTTCTCAAACAAAATCATTGTTGCTACCAGTTGTCTACTATGTAAATTAGCTCTATAAATTCAATGGTTATAAACAATAAAAAAAATATAAAACTCTCTATTGGCCTATTTTTGTACCATTTTTTGCATATATGTCAAAAGCATTATAAGTTTATATATTAAAGTAGAGAAAAATAAAGACTTGCCAAGTTGCAGAATTTGTGCCAAATCTTAGTAAAAGAGATGAGTAAATCCAAGACGGAGAAAGATGCGTGTACTTGGAGTATATACTTAGCTCGTGTAAACTTGTAATAGAAGATCTAGCTTCTTGTTCGTTTAGTGCTTTGATCAGTAAAGTAATGTGTACGAGTTTGTTTTCCTGACCTCAAATCCTTGTATTCCAATAAATAATATCATGTATCCATGTATATATAAACTAAAATCGGCATTAAAAGTCATTCTTATGCGAATTTGTAAGGGACAGAGATTACTCCTTCTATACTCTCCTGGATCTCCTTCCCAAAACTACTTGATTCTTTGTGTTTCTTTTTCGATAAACTAGTGATCCCACACTTTGTCTCATGCAGTCCAATGCGATCTCTGATTGAGACGGGGTTCAACGCTGATGAGAGGTCTGATGTGAGACTCTATTATGGTGCAAAAAACCTAAATAGGATGGCTTATCAGGTTGGTTAGCATGTTGCAAATCATGTGAATGTTTTGGTAATCTGGAGTGTACTAAATGAATGAATCAAACATTTACCTTTGACAAATTGACTTTAAGCTTTCTGTTTTATATTATGCTAGGATAGGTTCAAAGATTGGGAATCGTCCGGAGTTAGAATTGTGCCAGTATTATCTCAACCACATGATAGCTGGACTGGTGAACGTGGCTTTGTACAGGTTAGTGTGTTTACTTTACATGTCCCTAAGCTTTTTGATATCTGTTGCACTGTTGATAATCAAAATTAAAGTGTTCTGACTTCGGATAACATTGCAATTGCAGGATGCTTTTGCTAGAGCCAAAACAATTTACAACCCTCATTCTACTGGTGCAGTGCTCTGCGGTCATAGACAGATGGCTGAGGTTTGTTATTCGTACTATCAATATGTTCTGTCGTTTCTAGTCTGGATAATTTATTGCTGTTTTTTTCTTGCAATCAAGCATTTTAATTCCTGCAAGTTCAGCCCAATGATGCTGGTTGATCAATCATTCTAAACGTCTAACCCTTAAGTACAGACCTTGTTGGCCACTGCATCCATGGCAAGCATGAAGATCTAGATCCTTTTGTCTTTAGATTATATTTCATAGGAGAACGGCGTTGCCCAAGAATATAATAATATCTAATTGTTGTGATTATCGAAAAATATAAAAAACATGTTCTTGTTTGACGGAAAACAGTTATCAGCCACATATTTGGGATTTAATAGAGAAAGAATTTCATCCCTTGTATTAATCAGTTCTAAATTAGTAAATCTATAAATTTAGTGGGCAAAATACTAATGTGTATTCTTTGCAGACATGTCCAATTAAAATAATTGGAAAAAACCACTTGAACAATAAAATTTATAGGTGTAGTAGTAGGTGATTCAAGAGGACGACCCTTCTTATTTTCTTACCTTCTGTACCAAGAATATTCCAATGATGATTGTTATTGTGAATGCATTTTGCAGGAGATCACTTCGGCTCTTGTATCTAATGGTGTCTCCAGTAGGAAAATTTTGAAGAACATTTGATGGTAGTCAGCAGAGTTTTTTGTATCATTGCCGAGGAACAGATAAATTATTCTAATATTCATTCTACAGGATAGGTGTTATATTTATCAGCTTACAATTGCAGATAAATGTTAGATTTCTGGGAAATATTACACAGCCACTGGAAGGGTTTTTTCCCCTATCAAGGCTCCTTCCAAGTGGTCAATGAATTGTTACAGCTTAGATTAAGTGGAGAAAATAGTAGTTTGGATTAGAAAATGAGGAATTTATGCTGTGGTGAAGACTGTTAAGGGATTAAACCATATGTTGCACCTAGCAGAATGAACCATGGACATTTTCCTCGGGATTTTGTACTCTTATAAACAAAATAAAGCTGGAGCAGACTTGCACCATACAGAAGAAAAGAACAACATTTATATACTCATACTCTCAGGTTGTACTAGAAAGGTCCTGACCATGTCAACTTTGTAACTCTTGATCATGTTTTGAACGAGTACTTCATTGTAGACTTGTACTGTAGTGTACTTGGTGGGTTTTTAATTAATGTTAAATCTGGCGCCCATTGCCCAGACTAAAAAGTATATAGACTCTTCTGAATTCGGAATACGAGTATTGTTGCTTATACCGTTATACCAGTTAATTTGAAAATTTTCTTTTTACATCCTTCAAGTTTCAACACATCCTTGTGTTAACATTATAAACGCCAACTTCCGAGGATAGGAATAACCAAAAAATTGGTGATTCCTTTTGGTGATTTTGGTGCCTTTACAGTCCTACATGTTGCTTGCCACCAGTTTTATACTTGCTAGGATTAACACGAGCTTAAAACAAACAATTTCACTTTAGTATATTTACCTATCAGCTATGAACACCCCCCCAATAGTTGGCTACCATTTACGATCCACGACCACAACAAAAAAGGGCATTGAGCTTACTACTGTTCATTGTGTCGGTAAATAATAATTCCCTGGCACGATTGCACCACAATCTCTCTGACCAGTTATACTTTAGGTCTAGTAAGAAGAAGAAATACAAGTTTTAAAGAGAGGTGAGAGAAAGGAGTAAAAAGAAAAATATAAAAATAGAAATGAAAAATGGACATAATAAATTTTTTGATGATAAATTTATTATAGGGACAAATTTGAAAAATTACTATTTTTAGTAAAAATTGGAGGATGGAAAGCAAATGAGCTCTTAACAGAGATTAAAGATATAATAACATAACACGTGCAGGGAAAGCATTATATATCCAGGCAAAACACCAAATTAGAAACGGAGAGCTGAATAGTTTTAGTTTCAGAAAACATAACAAAGAGTCACGAGTTCGACTCCTCACCTTAACTATAAAAAAAAACAATGTTTTCCTAGAATAAAAACAGCACCAACGGAAAGTAAAAGTAACATGTATCTGCCGCATAGGGCACATGCCATTTAAACATCACAAATTCATTAGAAATCGGATAGATCATAGATTATTATAGATTTGTAATTGTTGGGCAAAGCTGATCGATCTTTTCATGCTGTTTTCTTGTCACCTTCACGTCCATCAGCTGCCTCTAAACAAGGTTTCTCAATAAACTTTCCATCAGGCTGTGCTTCTTGATTGGCATGATCATTCAGCTGCTGTGGTTCATCCAGTTTATGATGTTCATAGTCATGAGCAGGGTTACGATCCTTCTTCTGCCAATCCATTGATCTATTATTATTTATGTCCCCGGATGAGTCACCTCGAGACCAGCTACCACCACATCTTGTGTCAGCAACATCTGAGGACTTCATGTCATAACTGCGAGATCTTCTATGATGTTTGTGGCCCCTCTCATGATTCTTTCTTCTAACTGTTTTTTCACCAGTTGAGGAATCTGAATCAATAGAATTTGATCGTCTATGGTGATGGCGATTGTTATGCTTTCGATGGCTTCTTTTTCTAATCTCTCCTTCCTCATCACTTGAAGAATCTAAATTGCTTGAATGAGATCTCCGTTTACGGTGGTGATTCTTGTGCTTTCGACTGCGGCTTTTTCTGACCTCCCCTTCCTCATCACTTGAAGAATCTGAACTGCTCAAATGAGACCTCCGGTGGCGGTGATTGTCATGTTTCCGATGCTTTCTTTTTCTTTCCTCCCCATCCTCGTCACTTGAAAAGTCTGAACTTCTCGAATGAGATCGTCTATGACGCTTATGACGCTTCACATGACTTCTTCTGGCCTCATCCGTGCTTTCGTTATCAGTTTCACTGCCAGATTCTGATACAGATCTTCTCCTATGCTTTCTAGCCTTCTTCTTCCTCGCTTTGGCTTCCGCTTCAGCTTTTAATCTAGCAGCTTCAAGTTTCTGTTCCCACTTCAAGGGGGCTTCTTTCTTTTCTAGAATTCTCTTCTTCTTCTCTTCAACCAGCTGGATAAACTTCTTGCAGTCCATTGAGATGAAAAAAACAACTGAATATCTGCATTTTTGTAAGGTGATGACCAGAAGTGCATCTCAAATAAGAGAAAGAAACAATGTTAGTTCTTCTATCACAGAATGTCCCACCAACCAAGATAAAAAAAAATTTATTGCAAGTAAAATATTGTTGGGTCAAAGACAAGGAATCTAATTTACGTTTAAGTATCAGTAACGATTGAATAATCTTAATTCAGACTAAATGAGTCAAAAATAACCAAATAAATTCGTAGTACTGTGCCAAAGTATTATATATTTCAGTAACAAAAGGGGAGACTTAAGTATCATTGTAAAAAATCCTTCAACCAGATCAACATTTTTGGGATATTAATTCCACTATTAATAATTTATACTCATGCTTAAAAGATAGTTACAGAATACTCTGAAAAAACTAACGGATGTTGACATTTAGCCTGAGACATCTAAAAAAATTAACAGCCCAAAACCTTCCCCTTTCTCTCTTAATATAGAACACCAGCAAGAGACATTCACAACTATCCACACTACTTTTTTCATTTTATTGATGATAGTGTAACAACATGGTAGACAAACCCTCCATTCTTGCTCAAGATTACAGATAGGGCATGAGGTTACTGCTATACATGCATAGTCACTCCATTTTTAAACTATAAAAAAGATGCTAATTATAACATTCAAACATGTAAACATTACATTACCATATCTATCTGATTACAAGTATTACACTGTTTATACATACTTTTATCTTTCATTAGGAATTCTTATATCTATTCTGTTCTCAAATCTCATGCCTCCGGGCTTCATCCCCACCTCAACAAAATACTAAATCTGCCCCACAATCAGGGTATTCCACCTTATACTAACATAAAATACCTAGAAGCCAGCCTGTTAATAGTGTTCCGTAATGTCAAAACCAATAAGGCACCTCATACAAACAATAATTATGGGTAAACTTTCAACACCCACTCTAAAAGATGGATTAAAGTCTTTTTTCAAAAAGAAACAAATTTTATTACAGTCAACCAAGGAAAAAAAACATATAGCGCATGTAAAAACATTGTTCCCCTAATTTATCGAGAATTCCAAGATTCAGCTAAAATTCAATTGCAAACTTTACTAAGCAGTCTTAAACAAACTAAACATATTAACGAAAAATACCATTCAACAGATTTAGCCCGCATTTCTTACCTTATTTATAGCAACGAAACCGCAATCCCAAAAGGGGGAAACTTCCAAGAACCCTACTTTACAAACCTGCCGTATATAATCGATCAAAACTCGTAATCAAAACATCATTTTTTTTAAAAAAACATTGCTTTAACCATCTAAACCTAAAATTCAAAAAAAACGAAAATCAAGCTAGAATCATTGTGCATCTAATACACGACTCATGTGATTTTCAATTATATATATAGATACAAAAGATTCATAATTCACCAAAGCACATAAACAGATTCAATATATTCAATTGAATTAACATGATTTAGATTGCAAATTGTGTGTAGAAATGAAACCCTATAAAATGAACGGGAGAGAGAGATAGAGAGGAGAGAGAAACATACCTCAAGATTGAAAACAGGGGGATTTGATTAGAGAGGGCTGGAAGCGATTTAGAGAGATCGAGATCGAGAGAGAGAGATAAGGAGAGAGGAGAGTTATAATGAGAAACGGCGTCGGCGGCTTTGACCAATCTTCTCTCTGGAAACTTCGATGAAGGCTGAAACGTGTTGGGTTATATAACCAAAACAAGGCCCAGCGTTACATTTACGCGTTTTTGCATTGTATAAAGTAATTATTACTATTGGCCCGATGTAAGGTTAACATAATAAATACAAACTAGATTATCTAAGCCGCGCTTCGCATAATATATTTGTTAAGAAAAATAATATTAGAATAAAAATTATGAAATTAATATCTATAAAATT
The DNA here is from genome assembly GCA_030848705.1 of Heracleum sosnowskyi. Classification (NCBI taxonomy): domain Eukaryota; kingdom Viridiplantae; phylum Streptophyta; class Magnoliopsida; order Apiales; family Apiaceae; genus Heracleum; species Heracleum sosnowskyi. Next base: position 10,420,983 of record CM061238.1, read on the forward strand.
ATTTAAATTATCAAATAAAATATAGGATATTTATCAAAAATACCACTTTTTTAAAGTTTTTTTGCGATTTTACCATATTCTCAAAATATTTACAAAAATACCTTCTTTTTAAAAATAATTTACGAAAATACCATCTTTTAAAAAGATTTTTGCAAAAATACGTTCTGCAACTAAATACAACTTACGTAGGTTGCATCCGGTTGCATGTGTGATTGCAACTAGATGCAACTAGATGCAACTGGATGCAAATTTCCAAATACAACCTACGTAGTTTGCATCCAGTTGCATATGTGGTTGAAACTAGATGCAACCAGATGTAACTTTTTAAAAAATAATTGAAAAAACAGCTAAGAATTCAAAAAAAATTATTAATAAAATGGGTAAACTTGTGGTCTTGGTTTACCCTGGGGTTCAATAGTTAACTTTTGGGGTTCAATGTTTCTATTTTAGATTTTAGAAATATTAAGAATGACGAATAATTCGTATACGGACTTAGGGTTTAGGGTTTAGGGTTTAGGGTTGTTTACAACCCTAAACCCTAGACTCTAAACCCTAACCTACCCTGATTTTAGGGTTGTTTACAACCCTAAAATGAGGACGCCGGAAAAACATCATTATTAACAAGTTGCATCTGTGATTGATTTTGGTTGCAGTTTGCAGAAGATATTTTTGCAAATAATATGGTATTTTTGCAAAATATTTTTTTTGAAAAGGTATTTTTGCAAAAATATTTCTGGAATGGGATATTTATGAAAAAAGCCCTAAAATATATTCTATAAAATCAGCGGCATTAGAATATATATTTGTTAAGAAAAAGAATATTAGAACAAAAATTGTGAAATAAATATCTGCAAAATTATTTAAATTATCAAATAAAATAAATTCTATAAAATTTGCATTTGGGTAGGTAATATTATAAAGTATTTACATATTCCTTTTGTTTATATAGTTTGATTTTTTATTTTCTTGGACCGATACCATTGTCATATATATATAAAAGGAAATTTATATTGATAAAAAAATACTAATTATTTGTAATAATAAAAATTTAAATACTTATATATAATTTTTTTTTAGTCATTTTATCTTTAATATGAAGATTTATTATGTATGTTAAAAGAATATGTTTAAACCCAAAATTTTGGATTTTGAAATAAATTTGTTGGGGTTTAAAGTAATTTTTTAATTTAAGTTGAAATTTTTTTGTTTGTGTAATAACTTAGAAAATGACTTAAAGTTAAAAAAACAGTTTAAAATCAGAAGTTGGTAGGATGTACTTTTTTGAATTACTTATTTTATTTTAATGTATTTATTTGATAAAAGTTAATATCATCATTCAAATGCATTAATTATCAAATTTAATTTAATTGTTACAATTTTAATAACTCATTAGTTTATCATAATACAAAATTACCCAAACACATATATTAACTTAAAATTTTACTTATAACTTTAAGTAACTTTAAATCATAAGCAATAATTTTAAGTTTAGCCAAAACGGCTCATAATTATATAAAAAAAATTGATCGCTTCAAAAAATTATACAAAATAAAATTGAGAATGAAAATAAACATTAACATGTTTTGATTATATAAAAATTAGTTGAATTTTTTTTTTGTTAATAGATTTTTTTCAATAATAAAGAAGTCATAGATATCACAGAATAACCAAACAAAGGGATAAAATACAACACCTAAATTAAGGTAAAAATCTAGTAATATCAATAAATATTATAAATATTTAACATCTAAAATATTATAAATATTTAAAATCTAGTAATATCTAGTAAATTAATATCAATGAAACAAATATTTGTATAATATCTAATGATATTCGTTCAATCGAGATAAGATAGATTTATATATGTGCAATTTCTAAAACTATATATTATAAAAACATTAATAAAGATAATTAGTTTTAAAAAATTTAATCTGGGTAGATGTGACAATTATTATATAGGGTCCACCATCCTCCTTGTATAAATTTGTATCAACCATCTCTGCCAACTTTTCCCACAAAGTTATGGTACTGGTGATGCAGCTGTTTAAGAAAAAAATTAGAACAAATTAAATAAGTAAAACAAATAAATTGGGGTAACCAAAGAAGTAATATAAAATTACAAGAACAATAAAAAACAATTAACAGTTATATTCAAATTAATATAATGCATAACTTACTAATTTGTGACAATTTTGAGATCTCTTTTTTTTCAACCGTTTTTGACAACTTCAATGCCACCTAAGTAGATCAAGCAGCCCACACTATCTAAATCAACATAGAAAAAATAATATTAGAACATGATAGTGTGAATTATAACTTATATAATAGTATTACTTATATATTACTCTAATATATTACTGCATCAAAAATCTGAGAGTATGTTAGCGTCATTAATACGTGCATCAGTCATATCTGGACATATTAACTGAAATCCATGCAGTGATATGTTGACGATGCCTTCTTCTAATCTTTTAGGCAACGTTATGCGTATGAAGAGCAATTTAGACCCATGTGATAGTGGTCTATATTTTCCTGTACTTGAAACAACTTTCAGATTTTTGATGATGTACACGGAGCCTTCCTCTAAAATTTTTTTGAACCGAGAGACCAGGATCTTCGGGATCGTAGCAACTAGCATGGATCAAATTTTCTCGTCGTACAACATATCTTAGAAAAGTTAATAACATCATACAATTTGACAAACTAATAAGTTATAAGTATATTGATTTATTAACCTTTTCATCGATCAAAATCATGTCAAGACTGATCAGTTCTTTAGTATTTGGATTGACAGATTCCCACATTCTACACACTCGTACTCTTATCATCCAGGTATAGTTGATGTCGTTCAAAGCATCCAAAATGGTGTAGGCCATAGTTGTATTGATTGTAAATTCGAAAATAATAAGGAAGTTGTATTTTTCTAAATCAAAGAAAGTTCTATCAAGTCCTACAAATTCGAAAATAATAAAGAAGTTGTAATTTTCTATCAAGCCTACAAATTCGAAAATAATAAGGAAGTTGTAATTTTCTAAATCAAAGAAAGTTCTATCAAGTCCTACAAATTCGAAAATAATAAGGAAGTTGTAATTTTCTAAATCAAAGAAAATTCTATCAAATTTGAAAATAATAAAAGAAAGTTCTATGAAGCCTACAAATTCAAAAATAATAAGGATGTTGTAATTTTATAAATCAAAGAAAGTTTTATCAAGTCCTACAAATTCGAAAATATAAGGAAGTTGTAATTTTCTAAATCAAAGAAAGTTCTATCAAGTTTGAAAATAATAAAAGAAAGTTCTATCAAGTTTGAAAATAATAAAAGTGTAATTTTCAATTTCCTTCCTACAAAATCGAAAATAATAAAGGAAGTTGCTAAATCAAAGAAAGTTCTATCAAGTTTAAAAATAATAAAAGAAAGTTCTATCAAGTTTGAAAATAATAAAAGTGTAATTTTCAATTTCCTTCCTACAAAATCGAAAATAATAAAGGAAGTTGTAATTATTAAAATTAGAAAAATAGAACGGAACGATTCTAGAGGCGCCACTTCACCGCCCCCGTCTTCTCCTTTATATAAGTATATTGATTTATTACTTGAAGATGTACTTTTAGAGGTCTGGGATTTGGGCAAAATTTATTACTACCTTCGTCCCTAGTCCATTTTGTTTTTCTTTGTTTTTCTCGGAGTCAAATTGACTAATTTTTGATCAAATATTATAAATAATCTATTTATTATTTTTAAAAACTGAAAGTTAAATTTGAAAATAGACCAAATGTACTTTTTAAAGATATAATTTTTTTAATTTTTTTCAATTATCTAATACATGTAAAAATTAGTCAAAATTTGATCAATTTGACCGGTCAAAAGTTAAAATGGACATGTAATTAGGGACGGAGGGAGTAAGATACACACGTGAATTTATTATATAAAAATAATAGCATAACCATTTTTCAAATAATTTAATGAATCAAAGGTATCAATTCATAATAAAAATATGCATTTTTTAATCTATATTGGTAACTAATATTATTAAACAGTTTTCTTCACATATATTCTTGTTTTAATAATATTATTACAGAGTCCTTACATTCACAATTTGGCACATATTTTATTCCAAAATAAATAATTTTAAAGTAAAATGGTGGTTTGAAAATAAAATTTCTCTTTAAATATTAAGCCTACTCAAATGTTAGAGGCCTTTTAAATGTTATTCATTATTCTGCAACTTTGTTTATTTTGTTTATATATATACTATATATTTATTTTTTCATTGGTGTCAATTGCAGGCCTCTAAAGATAAATAAACTCTCTTAAAAATGTTGCAAGAGGACAAGAGTATCTACATAATTAAAGAGTTCGTCCATCATCACTTTCAACAACTAGGAAAACATTTTCGATTTTCTCACGTATTTTAAAAAGGGTTGAAGTATCATCAAACAGGTTGTTAATACCCTCCCGGAAGAAGTCTCTTTGCCCGGAAGAAGTCTATTTACCTGCCAGATATGACCATGTCCCGGAAGAATTCAATGGACAACTTGTCACACCCAAAGTGGACTAAGGAAAATAAGTGAATGTAATACTATCTCTTCCGGATCAAAGACAGTTCCTTCCTCCAGCACCTTCCACCTCTTGGGCAAAAGCTGCTCCCTTCTCCAATACTCTTACACCAACTCACACCTGTCACAAGGAAGGGAACACTCTTCCGGATCAGGGGACAAAGGAAGGTAACACTACACCTTATAAATACTCAAGCAGCCTCACATATGCACAGGTTCTAATTTTTACATTCACACACTCTCACATTTTCACAAAATCTCTCTAAATTCAGTCACCGGTAATACACTTTCCGATATTGTTTCTTGTTATCCTCCACCACCAAGTTACTTACTCTCACGCCGGAGGTGCTTGACGGCCACCACCCCCGGTCAGGCATTATTTTGCAGACTCCCTTCCGACAGCTACCTCACATTCCCGACCAAGCATTGCCGGAAGTGGGACAAGTACGGTAGAGTGGAGCAAGGAGCATTATCACAGGTCAATGTGTTTGCCTAAAAGGCCTTCCATTACAGCTCTCGGATGAATACTGATGAACTTAGTTTCTTTCTTAGAATTTAGCTTTACCAGCACAGCTGTCGTACCCTGAGAATATTCAAATGCTCAGCACTCCACACCACTTAATAATTCGTTTGTAAGCTGTTTTGAATCGATAACCCAACTGAAAGTTCGTGTAGAGTACAGTTATTAGCTTATTTCCCCTATCTAAAAATAAGCTATAATTCCTTTTGATTTAGTATGCAATTGATATTTTATCAAATTAATAAATTTCAGCACAAAATTGAGCCACCAAAGCTATGCAACAAGTCCATCTCTAATAAGAGCAAGTCCAAGAGCTTACTTATATCATGTCCTAAGCTCAAATATAAGTAATCTAGTAAAAAATGGTGCTCCAACAATGTCCTAGTGGTTACCTAAATCACTAGGACATCAATCTCATTACCTATTAATAGGTAACCACTATCCATTACCTATTTAATTTCCATGAATAAAAAATTCATTTCCCTCCTTTTCTACATTACTTTTCTCTCTCTTTCTTCCACTCTTTTTCTCTCTCTTTTCAAATATATTATTATAATAATAATAGTGAATGGATATAAGTAATGTTGTTGGAGTTTCTACAAGAAATCAAGTCCCTAAATCACTAGGACATTATTATATAATATTTATAAGTAACCAACTAGGACATTGTTGGACTTGCTCTAATAATATTAGAAGGAATTAAAAAGGTAGGTATATGTAAAGGATCCTTGTCTTTAACAATTATTTGTTGAAATTACTGTGAAAAATTATCGTGAATAAGTATAACTCCGGAAATTAATGTGAATGCAGAAAACACGTCAATCTATCCGCGGAAAGATTTTCAATTATAAGTTTTTTTCTTTTTGCGAAAATTTTTCACGAACAGATAATTTATCAACCATCACTTATTATAGACCAACATCCATATATAAATGCAGATAGATGTACGATAACACAAACACATGCTTTTGTCCATGCACGTACATAATCAGTAAATGCAAGTAGATGTATAATGACACAAATACATGCTTTTGTCCACGCAGGTACATAATCACAAAATGACCCCATAAATCTAGCTAGTGCTTGTGTAAAACATTGGTATGAAATTCAAGACGGTGTAAAAAGACTTATGTCGGGGAGATTGGTAAGTTGGAACACGTGGACAGCACATATAACATAAAGTTGAGTGTTACGGGACATTGATTACATCTTGGAAGAAAAAATAAAAGGCTATTCATGCTTCCTAGTACATGCATTGTTGTTTAAAATGAGAATCGGAGTTAATTGATTAAGACGCTGTCTAGTAATTAATCGAATAATTGGAGATTAATCGGAATGATTAATCGAATCATTAATCAACATAAATTTAATAATATCTTTTTATAAATGTTTTGTTATTTCGGCTAAACCTATATTATTATCATATATTTATGCAAATATATTAAAAATATTATATAATTGCAATAAATAAAATTTTCAAGGTTAACTTTGAATTAGAGATCAATTTGAGAGAAAAAACTAAGAGAATTTATGATTTAAACATCTAAAATAATAATTATATGTACAAAATTAATGTTTTTTCTTATTTTTTTAATCAAGTTTCTATCTTTTTTATTTTTATTTTTTTTAAAATTTTAACTAAATTTTTATTTTTTTTATTAATTAGCCCGATTTTTGACCGATTAATCCGATTATTGACTGTTTTTTATTATTTCAGCCGATTTTTTTACTGATTATTTGAAAAACGATTTTTTGATCGATTTTCGCTTAATAATACGATGATTCGCCGTCTAACAATAATCTCGATTAATCACCGATTTTTAGAACACTGAGTGCATGCATGTTTGGTCATAATGTCACATTAGTTAAACTATAATCAGCAAATCATCCATGTGTTATATTAGTATTAGACAATTGTCGGATCCTAAACATTTTATTCATCTTAAACTGTAATCTTAAACATTTGTCGAATCTTAAACATTTTATTCATCTTCGAATAATTTAATACAAATACCAGGCAGTCAACTACATATTACCTCAAACATTTATTTAAATAGGTTGCTAATCAATCCTTCAAGCGACTGCTAGTAATGTTGTTTCAAATATGGACTCGGGTAACTAGCAAGCATACAATTCCAGGGAAATGTCAAGTTGAGACCCCGGCCAAACCCTGAGCAAATATAGAAGAGAAAACATCCACCTCATTCTTAGGCATGATCAACCCAAGTTCCAAGTCCACTTTTGAATCTTTGCACCTTGAAATAGAAAGTGGTTCGGAAACAAATTCAAATTTTCTAGGCCTGCCCCAACCAAAGTCTATAGTATTGTAATAATCCAGCTTTGGTGAACCAGCAACACCTACATACCATTCCCTCCTCCTTACTCCTGCGAACTCAGTTGTAAGAAAGGTTTGTGCATTGTTCAAGACTCCTTCCTTATTGTTGAGCTTCGTGTAAAGCCCTTTTCCAATCACTTCAGCAGCAGTAAACAGACCTTCTTCTCCAGCTAAAATTTCTCTCCTCTCCACCGACGTAGAAGCCAATATGCAATTACCAAAGTAAGAGGCAGGCAAGGGTGGATCAAGACGAGCACGGCAATCATACGCAATTAAAAAGTTGAGAGGTTCTTGTTCCATGCCTTCGACCACAGCTGCTCTTGTTTTTGCCAAACAAGTCCAAATATAAGCACACGCCGCCGTGAGAGAAGACACGTATGGTACTGCAGGCTTTTTCTTTATCACCAAGCTTTTTAATGCTTCAATATTCGCCTTTTTCAGAATAAATGTTGCACGAACTTTGATGTCACCTGCCGATTGATCTGGAATGTCTTTCTCGATTCGTTCCGCCATATATGTACCTCCAAAATAGCTTTTATACATAGTAGTCAGACCAAGGGGGTCTTTCAGTGAAGTCCTATCATAATAAGGGCTCTGCAAATTACAATCTGCAGCATCAGCTTTGGTCATAACTTGTTTAGCAAGGGAAGCCCACGCCATAATAAAATTAAAAATACCCCTTCCATCAGCAGCAGCATGGGAGTGCGTAAATCCAAAACAAACACCATAATTTGGAAATATAGTAACTTGAATGGCCAATACCGGAGATGCAGAGCATTCTTCTCCAGACAAATTGACAGCAGTAACTCCTGGAAGTTGAGGAACAAGTGGATTTAATATATCAGCATCACGGACTTGGTTCCCGGAGATATGAATAAAATCATCTATGCATTCAGCAAATGTGACTGAAACAGAGTCGCCATCCACATAACGAATTTGAAACTCTGTTTCGGAATTAATATTCGAGGGTTTTATTAAATTCCCAGCCAAGGGAGAAAATTGTTCAAGAGCATGAGACAACGAAGTTTTGAGATAGGGAACAATGTTTTGTGTGAAGTGATTGGTAGAGCAAGGAATGTCAAAGAAGATGACACGGCCAACAGGACGAAAACGAAGCCATAAAAAGTCGAAGAAAGTTAGGGGGAGAGATTTCTCAGCATTGGTACCTGGTGGTGGAGAGACTCTGGATTTCTCTAGCACGGTTACCATATCTTGCAATAAAACAAATGTAAATGTAATCCCAACTATGCAGCTGAAATTTCAACTACTTCGTGGAGCTACTTAATTCCACGTAGCTGAAATATCTAGATATATTATGTGCCGACCAACTTATATCAAATAATCGGTTCATTTAAAAATCTTGAAAATTTTAAACTCTTCGGTTATAATCAAATACATATTAATATCAATAAATATTTAAATTAAATAAATGAAAGTCAGCCTCCCTAACTAAAATTTTGATATCAAATTAGTTAACCACTCCATTTAGAATATCAAGGTGTGAGGGTAAGTTTTCAATACAACTAGTTTACTAAGCCGCGCTTCGCAGCGGATTTATAATAATATCTCTAAAAAAATTCAAAAAATATTCCACAAAATACGTTTTTAAATAAAATAATATTTCTAATATAAAATTAAGTTTTGTTTTGAATTATATATATATATATAGTTCTAGATCATTTAATCAAAAACTACAATTATACCTTTAGAGCTATTAAAATATTTAATTACTTAATTTCTTATGCAAGGCCGATCTAATTTCTTAACTTTTTATTTACCAAAACGTTTCTTTATTTTCTATTATATCACATTAAAAAGAAGAAAGTTTAAGAGAAGAGAATGTTAGGATGTTAATTTCATTTGAAAATAAATATTATGAGAATATTTAGATAATAATAGAGGAAAGTTTAAAATAATGTAAGGTAATATACTTTTTTTTATAATTTAGATATTTTGAAGGCAAGAATATTATAATCGAATATTTAGTTTCTTCAATTAGTGATATTTAGTTTCCTCCATTAGCAAAGATCTATTATATATTTACTTTATCTATTAGTAGAGATTTTAAATACAAAAATATTATATTTACTTTTCTCTATTAGTAGAGATTTTAAATGCAAAAATATTGAAATTGTATATTTATTTTTCTCAATTATTAAATATTTAAAAGGCAATTGAGATTTTTTCTAGTTTTTCGTATTAATTACTTAATTTCTTATGCAAGACCGATCTAATTTATTAACTTTTTATTTATCAAAACGTTCATGTATTTTCTATTATATTACATAAAAAAGAAAGTTTAGGAGAACAATATGTTAAGATAGTAATTTGATTAAAAAAATATTATGAGAATATTTAGATAATAATAGAGGAAAGTTCAAAATAATGTAAGGTAGTACACTTTTTTGCTAATTTAGATATTTTGAAGGTAAGAATATTATAATTGAATATTTAGTTTCTTCCATTAGTGATATTTAGTTTCCTCTATTAGTAAAGAACTATTGTATATTTATTTTCTCCATTAGTAGGGATTTTAAATGCAAAAATATTATATGTTTCCTCTATTAGTATTGATTTAAAAGGTAATTGAGATTTTTTCGAATTTTTAATATTATTAATTCAAAAAATTGAGAAAAGAAGAAAAATAGAACGAAGCGATCTGAGAGCGCCACCTCACCGCCCCCGTCTTCTCCTTTATATAATACTAGTCGACTAAGCCGCGCTTCGCAGCGTCCCTATAACATTTTTGTTAAAATTTTAAATATTAACTATTTAAGAAAAATTAAGAAAAAATATATAATATATATAGTGAACAAATATTTTACAAAGTAACATGCATAGACAATAAAATAAACTATTTACATATTTTTATGCCGATTTTGTGTCATTTTCTTAGCCGACACCCGTTACAATAAATACATATAAAACAAATATTAAAAATATGCAATAATAAAAATTTAAGTATTAACAACCGCTTCAAATTTTGACCATTCATGTTATCACAATACTTAAAAATTTCTTAGATGTGAATTTTGTGTCATATTTTATTTAGCCGACTCCCGTTGTACTTAATACATATATATAAATAAATAATACTAAAAATACGCAATAATAAAAATTTAAGTATTAAATACCGCTTCAAACTTCAATCATTAGTATTATCACAAAAATTGTAAATTTCTTAAATATCCATATATAAGAGCCACCACACTCAAACTTTTAATATTTCGTCTATTATATAATAGTATTGATGTAGAAAATTATATTTTTGATCATTAATCATGTAGTAAACTTTGGATAGAGCTTATCTATTTGCTGTAAAATTACATTTTCTTATTTAAATTCGATTATTTATTTAGATTTGGATTTTTATTATATCGTTATATTATAATCCTATTTACAATTATAAAAGTGCATGTGTTTATAATTTTTTTATACCTCTATGTATACATACTTATTCCCTATAAATTTGAATTTCTATAAAGAAATTTAATTTTATTAAATTGAAATTCAGGAGTTTTAGTAAAAAAATATTTTTTAAAGATAATTTGAGAGCTTTCGGGGATTTTCCGTTATATATATAAAAGAAAGAAGATTAAGAAGAAGAAGAAGATTTTAAAAATGTTTCAATTTTTTTTTCCTTTTATACAATTTAAAAAAGGTTTCGATAATTAGAGGTAGACTTACCTTTTATACAAATATTTCTATTATACAATTTTCAAAAGTTTTCGATTTTCTTCTAAAAATAGGAGTTAAATAAGGAAGATCTAATTTTAAGTTTTATAAATAGGAGAGCCTTAGAAAATTAAATAAATATATATAAAAAGAAAATAAGATTTCTAATTTTAGAGCATTTGTCTTTTTACAAATTAATAGTTCTATAAAATTTGATTAGATATTTAATTTTTCGATAACTTATCTTTTATAAGTATTACTTTTTCGAAATATTTGGAGTTATAAAGGGAAATTCAAATTTTTAATATAATTTCTCGACTATTTATCTTTTCTAAGTATTATTTTTTAAAATATTAGGAATTATAAAAGAAAATTTAAATTTCTAGATGTTATAAAAGAAAATTTAAAATTCAGATTAAAAATAGAGCATTTCTAGAAAAATAGAAAAATATAATTCAATATAAATTAGAGGTTATACTTAATTTTATACAATACTTTTTTTTACACAACTTAAAAAAGTTTTGACTTTCTTTGAAAAAAATAGGACTTAAAGAAGGAAATTTAATTTTGAGTATCTAATTGAGAAGCTCTAGAAAATTAGAAAAATATGAATCGTGCAATTCTAGAGCTCCTGAGTTTTTCCTTTATATATAAAGATAAAAAAGATAAAATAATAAAATAAAAAAAATAAAGATATTAATAAAGATAATAATATTGATTAGCAAGTATATTAATAAATAATAAATTTAAGAGAATAGTAAAAAAAACATTCTGAAAAGAAACTTTAGTAAATTATTTATATGCTAATATTACTCATTATTTTTTAAAGAAAAGATGAGATAATTAAGAACACTTACAAAACAAACAAATATTTAAACTATTTGTATGCTCGATAATTTGTACTGTCCCCTTTGTAGACGAACATGTTGTTTGTCTCCTATTTCTTTTCTTTGACGTTGTCTCAGCTTTTGAGTTTCTGCCAAAAAGACTTAATAACCTGGAATGCTATGTACAAAGATAATCCTAGACGATAAAATCAAATAATTAGAAGAAAAAAAAACCATATATATAATACTTGCATCTATCTACACGTGCATGTTTGAGGTATCACAAAAAAATTGATTTATAGCTTAAAATGAGTAAGTGTGTGATAAGTTGATGAATTCTTATAAATTATACGGGTGTTTGGATAAATTTACTTATAAGTTAGTGAAGAATTTGCTAAATTAAATTTGAAAAAATAACTTTTAAATACAATGATTTCAACACATGCATTTTAAATTAAAAAAATATTTTAAAACACAAATGTAAAAATATAAATTATTCAACTTATGAACATATAAATTATAAGTTGAGGTCATAAATTGGGTTAACAAACATCCCATAAGATCTTATGGTTTTATAAGCCATAAGTCCGTCGGCCAAACAGGTAAAAATATGTACACATACAGAATTTAAACAAAAGTAACTTACACATGTACAGTACATCAGATGTTTCGCTTGATCATTCAGCCATGATTCCTGAGTTTTTCCTATATACAAAAAATACAACAAAGTCAGGGACATAAATAGGATCCTCAGGAACTTTTACATTATCGTTAGCACTAAATATGTTGTTAAACATTAAGATAAAAATCTATTAAACCTAAAAAGATCATAAAATCACTAAAGCACAAAATCAGAGCATAGAAAACATAATGTAAGGATATGATAAAACCTGTAAAAAAGATTTTGGTAAAAATTAAAAATATCCACCACGACATGAAGATTACCTGAAAAGAGCCGTGCGAAGACACTGCAAAAAAAAAAAAAAAAATCAGGTTGGCTCTCCCATTCGCTTATGTTGGATTATTTATACTATGCTAATTTGCTTGTATCGAAGATTATTCAAACTTTTTAAAATCTGATTATATCTATAATAAAATTTGGAATATATAAATAAAAGACAGAAGAAGGTTTCTAATTTTACTTTTATAAAATTTGATTAGATATATAATTTTTCGATGACTTATCTTTTATAAGTATTATTTTTTCTATATATTTGGAGTTATAAAACGAAATTGAAATTTATAGGATAATTTCTCAAACGACTTAATTATAAGCATTGCTTTTTTTTAATATTAGGAGTAATAAAAGGAAATTTAAATTTCTACATGTTGTAAAATATGATCGAATATAAATTAAAGGTTGTACTTACGTACCTTTCATACAATACTTTCTTTTATACAACTTAAAAAAAGTTTTGACTTTCTTTTCTAAAAAATAGGACTTAAAGAAGGAAGTTTAATTTTAAGTATTTAAAATTAAGGAGCTCTAGAAAATTAGATAAATATGAATCGAGCGATTCTAGAGCTCCTGGGGTTTTCCTTTATATATATAACTAGTCGACTAAGCCGCGCTTCGCAGCGGCTTTATAACATTTTTGTAAAAATTTAAATATTAAAAATTTAAGAAACAAATTAAGAATATATATATATATATATATATATATATATATATATATATAAAAAATAAACCATTGACATATTTTAATGCCAATTTTGTATCATATTTTTTTCAGCCGACACCCGTTATACTAAATACATATAAAAAATACTAAAAATATGCAGTAATATAAATTTAAGTATTAACCACCACTTAAATCTTCAACCATTCGTATTATCACAAAAATTACAAATTTCTTAAAGATCATAGACTTTATATCTCGATTTTGTGTCATGTTTTTAGCCGACGTGAGTTGCATAAATACATATAAATAAAAAATACTGAAAATAAATGCAATAGTAAAATTTAAGTATTAACCACCACTTCAAACTTCAACTATTAGTATCATAACAAAAATGACAAATTTCTTAAATATTCCTAGACTTTGTATGCCTATTTTGTGTCATATTTTTTGAGCCGTCGCCCGCTGCATAAATACATATAAATAAAAAAATACTAAAAATATATGCAATAATAAAATTTAAGAATTAACCACCGCTACAAACTTCAACTATTAGTATCATAACAAAAATTATAAAATTTTTAAATATCCTTCGACTTTATATGCTGATTTTGTGTTATACTTTCTTGAGGCTACGCCTATTGTACTAAACACATATAAATTAAATATACTAAAATTAAGCAATAATAAAATTTTAAGTATTAACCACTGCGTCAAACTTCAACTATTTGTTTTATCCTAAAATTACAAATTTCTTAAATATTCTTAGACGTTATAATAAAACTTTTTACTGTGTACATGTGCATCATTATAATATAAAAGGTTGAAACATAATCGATTTTTATATAATCATTGAATTTGAATGTAAATAAGGGATTTCAATTTTAGTTTAATTAAGAAAAAAATATTAACATTTGTTTAATTGAATTTTGAATACGATTGGCTTTTATATATTTATTGTTTTTACTATGAATTTGAATGTAAAGAAAGAAATTCAATTCTCTAAACATGATTAATTAAAAAATTTATGAGATAATGACATTGAATAACTCTAATTAATACCCAAAATCACAAAATAATATATCAAAAAACTATATACAAAGATAATATTAAGTATGATTATTATTAGATATAAATCAACTAAAAATAATTAGAAAAAATTGTATAATGTTAATCATCACATTGTTTGTCCCTGTACGTCTAGCTGTTTATTTGTATTCCAACTTGTGTTAAACCCTCTTAAGACATATATACATAACATATTCATAAACCCAAAAAACTAATTAACAATAGTTTGTGTATATGTAACATATTCATAAACCCAAAAAACTGATTAATAATAGTTTGTGTATGTTCTGCTAAGTATGCACATAGATATATGACATATAACCTACAAAACCTCAAGTTAAATATGTTAGAAAGAAGAGAAAGAAAATAAATTAAAATATACGAACAGTTATCATCAATATACAATGTTATTAATGCACACGAATTGTCATAAAATCCTCTAATTTGTGATGTGGGGAAAATAATCAGTATATCATGCTTTTATAGGCAATTTAAGATATAATAAATATTAATTCTAAAAAGGATTATGATAGTGTTGTGGTTAATAAGGGCAGCTTCTCATGCATCTCCAATTCCCTATCGAAGTTTTCAATATAAAAGATTTGTCTGATTGCTCCTTTTTGGTCTATCATTCTAAGTTGTTGTTAGCAAATATGCATGAATGCATGCCTGCTCCTAGTTACTTACCATCTACTTTGCTTGAAAGTTTTAGTGCGATTACGTTGAAAAAAATCATGATACGGAGAAGACAAATTTGATACGTGCAACACAAAAAAATTGAAAACTAACCTTCGTTAATGTGATTAGTGGGAGAGATATTGGAAGAAAAATACTTTGTGAACCTAGACAAACAAAGATAAAAGCGATTAGATAATGAGATAAAATTTTAGAACGCGTGATATGTCTTTACGTTTTAGTTTATATAGAACTCTGAAAAATTTAATATGGTAATTAATATTTCTTGAAATATAATTTGATTTAGAAGTAAGTTTTGGTAGCATAAAGATTGATTTTTATATATTTACTGTCTTACCTAAAAATTTGAGTGTAGATATGGAATGTCTTTCCTAAAAATTCGAATGTAAATGAGGAAATTCAATATTATTGAATTAAAATTGAGGAGCTCTAGAAAAATAGATAAATATTTTTCGGACGATGTGAGAGCTCATGGGGATTTTCCTTTATATATATAATAAAGATTTGAAAATAATAAAAGAAAGTTCTATCAAGATTGAAAATAATAAAAAAGAAAATTGCAATTAATAAGAGCCTACAAATTCGAAAATAATAAGGAAGTTGTAATTTTCTAAATCAAAGAAAGTTCTATCAAGTCCTACAAATTCGAAAATAATAAGGAAGTTGTAATAATTTTCTAAATCAAAGAAAGTTCTATCAAGTCCTACAAATTCGAAAATAATAAGGAAGTTGTAATTATTAAAATTAAAAAGTGTGGAAAATTGAGAAAATTAGAAAAATAGAACGGAGCGATTCTAGAGCGCCACCTCACCGCCCTCGTCTTCTCCTTTATATAAGTATATTGATAAAAGATAAAAGATATTTAAATCAAAGAAAGTTCTATCAAGTCCTACAAATTCGAAAATAGTAAGGAAGTTGTAATTTTCTAAATCAAAGAAAGTTTTATCAAGTCCTACAAATTCGAAAATAATAAGGAAGTTGTAATTTTCTAAATCAAAGAAAGTTCTATCAACTTTGAAAATAATAAAAGAAAGTTCTATCAAGCCTACAAATTCGAAAATAATAAGGAAGTTGTAATTTTTTAAATCAAAGAAAGTTCTATCAAGTCCTACAAATTCGAAAATAATAAGGAAGTTGTAATTTTCTAAATCAAAGAAAGTTCTATCAACTTTGAAAATAATAAAAGAAAGTTCTATCAAGTTTGAAAATAATAAAGTGTAATTTTCAATTTCCTTCCTACAAAATCGAAAATAATAAAGGAAGTTGTAATTATTAAAATTAAAAATTGTGAAAAATTGAGAAAATTAGAAAAATAGAACGGAGCGATTCTAGAGCGCCACCTCACCGCCCCCGTCTTCTCCTTTATATAAGTATATTGATTGATTGAGAATTGGATCAAATTTTGATTACGATATATTTTGATACAGTTCGGATTAAATTTAATTTTATTCAAACTTATTTTAGATTAAAATTGGATGAAATTGGAATTATTATTAAATTCAATTCAATTCAGACTAGATTCGGTTTTTGGATCATTACACATCCCTTTTCTTTAAATATGTGAGAGTTAAAAAATATATTTTATTATTAAATATAATATTTGTAATATAAAATAATATATTTTTTCAAAAAAATTGATTAAATAAATATGTTATTTTTGACATAAAATTGTTCTTAATATAAATCTAGCTTATAAATGGATTAAATTTAATTGAATAAAAAGTGGGTTAATGCATATGGACTACTATTCGTAAAAAATTATGACTAAACTAAAACTCAATTCGCCATAATTTTAGTTTGAAACTATATAGAATATTGTGTTTCGGATCATAATCGGAACTAGAATTTCATATTACTTTCGATTAAATTTTCAGATCGAATAATATTCGAATCGAATCAGATTAATTTTTGAATTATTATCAAAATAACTAACTTGAATAAAAAATTGAATTCAAATCCATAAATTTAAGTCCAAATTTTCACATCCAACCCCATTTTACAAGGTCTAATTATACTCTTCAACAGCAATAGATAGAATCCCCATAAAAATACCATTAGATCGAGCACCATCGATTTCGTATCCGGACAAAATCTTGGCTAATTGATCAAAGTGGGTAGCTCCAGTAGACTCATAGATCAGGGAATAAAGAGTTAATTGCACTTTGCATCCCCCAACTTTACTCTAATTTTAATTATGTATATGTAGTTTTATAAATTGCACTTTACATCCCTAAACTTTAAAATATAAGTCGAATCACAACCTCTTATACGTTTTTATCAAAAATAATATTATTTTTAACGAATATATTGACAAATGCGATATAAATTATTGCAGTGATGATATAAATTTTAGATTTTAAACATGTAACTAATTTTACACTTTTAAAATTTTTAAATCATAATTTAATATTATTTTTTGCATCTCAAACTTTAAATCATAGATCGAATCACAACCCCTTATACGTTTTCTATCAAAAATAATATTTCTTTAACGAATGTATCGATATCAAATTATGCAACGATTATATAATCTATATTTTAAGATTGTACAAATATATTTTAATGATTTTATACGTATCATATATCATAGTAGTCACAATTTTATTTAATGAAAACATATTAGTTCAATTTTTTATAAATAAATTATAATTGATTAATAGTCATAAAATAATATTAAATTATGATTTAAAATTAGTTACATGTTTAGAATCTAAAATTTATATCATCACTGTAATATTTGTATATCGCATTTGTCAATATATTTGTTAAAAAATATTATTTTTGATAGAAAACGTATAAGGGGTTGTGATTCGACTTATATTTTAAAGTTTGGGGATGTAAAATGCAATTTATGAAACTACCTATATATAATTGAAATTGGAGTAAAGTTACGGAATGCAAAGTGTAATTAACTCGGGAATAAATTGGGGGGTAGGCTCAACCACCACACTTATTATATTTGGATTCATATGTTCAGTCTTTTGTATTTGGGATAATATGTTCATGTGAGTTTGGTTTGTAATTTTTCTAAGTAGTGTTGAAGTATTGACATTTTTTGGATCTCTGCTTGTCTAATATATTTATTCAATTATATCGAGTTCACTGCTTGTGATTCTCCGTATTACAATTGATTAATTTAAATAGTGAGGAATGATTTATAATAAAAAAATTATGTCGAAAAAGAACAGCGAATACAACATGACCGGCAAAGCAAGACCATTTTCATTGTCATAAACTGTGTAGAATCCAGCTTTATTTCCTCGGACCATTTCCCGTGTACCTACTTTTGTTTATCTTTTCATTTGAAAAATAAATCTTCTTTACAAATGAATGATTTTAAAAAATAAAAAATGAATGAATGATGAAATCTTTTTCTACTAAATTTTGTGGTTGAGCCGGCGCACTTGCCATAACAAAATTTAGATTGGACCAAATGATAATTATCGTTCCTTGTACTGTACGCCCCTTCTGATATGACCCTCTTTGACTATAAACCACCATACTGGATTACTGTGGTATTTTATCATTACTTTTATAAAATACTCCTTCTCTCCCATTCATTTTTATACAATTTTTATTTTGGGATGTTCCTCTCATATTATACACTATTACACTCACTATTTTTCTCCACTATCTTTATTTTATAATAATATAAAACACTATTACACTCACTACTTTTCTCCACTATCTTAAATCTATTATTAAATATTGATAGATCCCACCACTTTATCCATTTTTCATCTAACTTTATTCATTTTTTATATCATTTCTTGGTATTCGTGTCCATCCCTAATGTATATAATTCAACGGGACGGAAAGAGTATCAGTTACATAATTTTGGATATTTGCGTATGTATCCAAACTTCTGTTAAAATGTTATTGTGTCGTTACTAAAATAAGAATAAGAAGAATAATAAGTAATCGCAACATTTTTCCTTTTTATTAATTACGAAATTAATAAATAATTAGGGTTTCAGGCCTCATTAATTGGGCTTAATTCTTGGACCATTTCAGGTTTAATTAACGTTTTATTTATCATATCTTTAGGGTTATTTTTCAGTCCATATCATTTGCCCCCCAACTTCTAGGAAAATTCCTCAAATTTTCGTAGAAGTTATTTTTGGCCTTCTATAACTTTTTCTAAACATTCCTCTTTCTGAATAGAAAGTGTTTTAATTTCGACCTCATTTGAGGTCGAAATCATTCTTATTTTAGCCTCCTGGTCGAACACACTCGACCGGGATTGAGGTCGAAAATCCCTTTCACTTTGCCTCCTGGTCGAACACAATCGACCAGGATTGAGGTCGACTGTTTCCACCAGGATTGAGGTCAAAAATCCCTTTCACTTTGCCTCCTGGTCGAACACAATCTGTTGCCCAGTAAATAACAATTGTAGAAGGGGGTTGAATACAATTGTATAAGATTCTCGACTTTATATAACACAAATATGAAAGATCAATAACAATAACAATAACAGCTTTATTAACTTTGATATAAAACTGTTACAAACTCTCTTAAGAAATTCTGATGTTCTTAAGAGCTGCTAGCTTACAAAAACTCTCTCAAGAAATTCTGTTCTTAAGAGCTTCTCTTCGATTATGTTCTCTCTCGAATGAATACATAAATCGAAACCAAAACTGTGTTTATATAGTGCACACAGCTTCTCTATCAATAACAAGATAAGTCCTAATCATAACAAAGATAGAAACATATCTTTAATCGATAGCTGCATTCTACAAACCAGGAACAAATAGAATAAACTTCCATGTTTATGTAGACTCCAAATATAACTCGAAGTAGGAATCCTGATCAGCTTCAAGTCCTGATGATCAAACCTGATCATAGTCTGAGTAGGAATCCTGATGATCAATAAGATACTGACGCTTGATCAAATACTGATGACCATGCAATACTGATAACGTCAGCAATCCTGATCAGTTGAGTCTAGCTTCTGACGATCATTGAATTCTGATCTAACAATCTCCCCCAATCTCATACTTTGTAAAATAAAGTATAGATTCCAAATATTCAATGATGTCAAAAATATGTATCAAAATGTACAAGTATCTTCAGAAACAACTTATCTGTTTTAAGCTTTTTGATAGAACAGATTCATCTTCAAGAAATTGGATAATAAACTTTCTTCTTTTTCTTCAAGAATTTGAATCAGTCTTTCCTTAAGATTTCTGAGTTCTTCATCTTCTTCATTAATCTGGTAGATAGCTGCTCTGAGATTCTGTATGGAGTTTCTCTGTAGACTGTGCTCTTCAAGCAAAAGATAAGCAATTTCCTTCCCATCAGGATTGAGAGAAAGATGAGTCATGCCAAAATTTACTTCTTTAACAGCAGTACCCCTTTGCATTTCCACATCCTGACCTCTTTGATTTAAGTACATGGGAATATAATTACCATCGAAATTACTGTTTCCATCCAGTCTTCTTCTTATAGTTGACAAAATCATGTCACTCCATTCTTTGTACACTTGGTTCTTCCATCTTAACAGATAGTGAACATATTTCAGTTCCTGTGTAGTTTTCATCAGCAGATCTTGAATAGATAGAATCTTCACACTACCATCTTTCATGAAGTACAGAAGCTTTTCTTTCTTTTCAAAACCATCATGACAATCTATAACTATATCAACAGCTAATAAATTGTTCAGGTTTTCAGAAGTTAAAGTACCTCCAATTTCTGTCAAGGAGTAAGGATCAACATATGACATATTCAGATATTCACCATCTCTGTGTCCAATACCTCCTCTTGAATTACTTGACAATTGCTTCAGATTCGAAAACATCTTTAACCAGAGTGTTTTTGATCTAGCCATATCAGACAAATCAACAACACTTGAAGCGCTTGTAATAATTCCACCAGACTGAAAATTGATAGGTGTATCACAACTTAATGTGCTAATATGTTTCCACTTCTTGTATTTCTCCTTTTCATGAGCGTAGCTTCTTTCAAGTAAAGATTCTTGTCTGCTTGAATTTCTCCATTTTCTTTCATTTGAAACTTTAAGCCTTTGTAGATAGAGATTAAAATCTTCATTTGTTCTCTTTGTAATATCTCTTCTTCTGGCTTCTTCTTCTTCATCTACTTCTTTGTTGTGACAATCAACAACAGTAGATAAGATTATCAAATCAACCTCTTGCAGAATTTCAGATTCGTCAGGATCTTGAATATTGTCAGGATTAGAATCTTCAATTTGATTTGTATTGCTGAGAGTTGATTTACTTGATTTTCTTCTCAATTCAGATTCTTCTTCAACAATTCCATCATCACCAAAAGTAGATCTGTCAGGAACTACTAGAGTTTGAATAGGTTCAGGAATTTCTTCAATTCTTAACCCTCTAGACCTTGTCTGTCTAGGTACTATTTGAGTTGAAGAACCTCTTTTACTTCTTCTAGCACCTCTCCTACCTCTGCTTCCTCTACCTCTAGCAGGAGCAGTATAGCTTTCCATTGTCTCTTTTTGTAGTCTCAAGAATTCTTCATGTGAGAGATCTGGATATTCTTCACTTGCTGTAGAGAGTGCTTTTCTTGCATATAATTGTTGAACTCTTTTATCAGTGTGATATAGAGTAACAATTCTGCCATCTTTTGTAGAAAACTTCTGGAATAAATTTGATGCATCTTCAGGATTATCAATAATTACATCTTCATCACCTTCAGGAATTGTAGCAAGAATGTGTCCATGACCAGGTGTCAGGATTTGATCTTCCGTCAGGATCTGAGATTGCACCAATGTTCTTACTGTCTTAACTCCGGAATCAGAAACATGAGTTGACTGCGTTGTTTGACTTTGAGAAGTTTGGATTGTCTTCATAACAACAGCATCAGAGGTTTCTCCTTGTATCGCTTTGTCACCACCATCATCTCCAGTATCATCATCATTATTTCTTAATACTAGATCAGGTGTACATTTTGTCTGAATAACCTTCTCCCCCTTTTTGACATCAGGATTTGACAATAATTGCAAAATTAAGGAAAGAGAGGCTTGAATTTCAGTTACCGTAGTATCCAGAGAATCAATTCTTTGATTGATGGAGGTTTGTTCTGAAACAACAGATTTCACTTGGGATTCCACTACCCTCAGTTGTAAAGTAGTAGGCACCTTTGTAAAATTATTAAAGATATCAGTCCTCACTTTTTCAGTTGAACCCTTGATAGAATCAATCTCACTTTTCAGGCTTTTGGATAACAGAGTAGTAGCCTTCAGATGATTCTTCAAGTCTTGATTCTCTATAGACTTCACTGCATTATAGGCATGTTCAATAGCAGAAGAAAAACTGATAGATTCATCAGAATTGTGCCATGAATTGTTCCATTCATTCTGTCTAAATGCCTCTGCAGGATCAAAGGAAGGAGTAGAAAAATCTTGTCTCTGATCTTTCCCAGTGAAAGCATTGCTAGCCATATATGTACTTGATGAACCAAAATTAGTTCCAAGACTAATCTTGAGTGCTGTAGCAAGCTGTTCCTTCTCTTTTCTATTCTCATTATCATCATCACTATCATCATCAGAATTATCATCATCAGAACCATGAGATATATCAGGATCAGAAATTGCAATACCTTTCATTTTATCCTGTGATTCTGAGATAGGATGATCCATTGGTCTTGAACGAAGTGGCTGTATCAAAATAGGCTCAGTATCAGGAGCACCACTAACGTCAGGATGAACATCGTCAGGATTTGATATGCTTGCATCAGTATTTGCTACCAATGGTTCTTGTGGAGCTTGAGGTTCAGAAGCTGCTTCAACACTTTGAGCTAAAGGTTCTTGTGTGCTTCCCTCATTGACAATGTTCTCGACCAATCTTTCAACAGAAGCTGTAGCTTTGCCTGCATCTTCACTTTGAGAAGATGGTTCTTGTGTAGCTGGAATGTTGATGTCTTCATTCTCCCTTTGAGAAAATGGTTCTTGTGTGACCATTCCACTAGCTAAGCCTTCACCCAAACTTTGATTGAGTGGTTCTTGTGTGGCAGGATCACCAGTAGCTGCTGAATTACTCTGAAATTCAGGTTCTTGTGGGCTTGATCCTTTCAGCTTCTTCTGTCTCTGATAGACTAACTCTTCTGCATTCCTCTTTTTCTTTGATGTAGGTGTAAGACCAACCAAGGAAGCAGTTGTAGAAACCTTCTCCCAAGAATGTCCTCGAATCTGAGATGGAGAGGCTGGAGAGTCTGATATAGAGACAACTTTTGTTGCTGCATCAGGAATACTAACATCAGGATTTGATGTCTGAATATCAGTATCCTTCATTTGCACTGTCAAAGGAATATGATACCTGCTCTTTGATAATTTCCTTGTCTTTTGTGGTTTTGATAAAAGTACCACAGCTTTAGTAGCAGTATCAGCAACTTCCTTGTTCACATTCATCACAGAGGATATAGGTAAGTCATCCTCTGAATCACTTTCATCAATCAACCTTAACTTCCTTTTTACAGGAACATCCTTAACAACCTTATCAGCTTTCTTGACCAGGACCCCTTGTACACCCCCTTGTATCTTCTTTTTAGTGAGTGGTGTAGAGGAAAAATCCTTTGAACCTGATTGCCTTCCAGACACATCAGTTCTAGCTGATTTCTTTGATTTTACAACTAAAGTCTTTTGAGAGACAGTAGAGGTGGTTGTTAACTGTTTAGACTGTATAGGTTGCATGCTTGTGTCAGGAACAAGGTGGGTTGGGCCTTGTACCATAGCATTAGAAAGTAGTCCATAATGAGTAGGCATTTTCTGATGTAAGAAAAACCTAACCTCATCAGGAATAAAAGCATTTCCTATAAAACCATTTGCCTTATCACTGTTGACTAAGGACTTAATATTATTCTCAGTAATTCTACAGATTGGTAGAACTACATCATCCTCAAAAACAACATTAGGACAAAAGTGATTAAATATCAACTGTAAAAATCTAAGAAAACAGACAAAACCCAACTTATCTGATTTCCTATCACTTAAAGCTTTTAAGATAAAAGACCCATAATCAAACACTGTAGAATGGATAAGAGAGTACCCAATTTTAAGAGATCCTGATGGAAGAGCATCAAAATTTGATGTCTTGTTCAGGAAACAACGGCTGATTGTATCAAAAAAGAAATTCCATTCCTTCTTAAGCTTTGTCCTAAAGAGATTTCCATATCTCTTTACTTCTCCATTGTAGCCCAGTTTCTTGACAAACTCAAATAGAGCAGAGTCTGAAATCACCCTAGGAACTTTTTCACCCAGAATAGGCAAATGCAATGCCTCTTCAATAACAGCAGGGGTGACATGATGAGTTACCCCATTTGATTCGAACTGCATCAGAATGGTTCCTGTAGAACTTTGACCAAAAACAACTGTGTTCCAAACCTGCATTACAGACTTAAAAGAAACACTTGCAGGCTCTGTTAAAGCATACTTCAATGGGCTTGAAGTAAGAAAATCTTGAATTATATGGAACTCAGTAGGCAATTCTTGATGTTCTAGAATGGCTACAAAGTTATTAGTGGCAAAAGTAATATCACGAATTACTGTTTGTTTGTTCATGAAAGATGAAGATGCCATTGTAATGCTTTTGAAAACTCGAGAATTAAGATTTGAAGCAATTAGGGTATGAAAGCACAGAGAGAGATAGAAAACGAAAAACTGATGATAAGAGAGTAATTAACGATGTAGACCAATAAAAAGTATTTTGTTAAAACAAAATATTACTCTCAAAGACAGGTGGCAAAATATGATTTGTGCACAAAGAATTAGTGGACAGATTACGTGTGTCATTTAAATAAATCTGCACCGCCTTTTATGTGTATGTATTGTTATACCTATAATAGTGCAACACACGCGCGCATACAGTTGTCCTACTAAAACTCAACCGTCCATCAGTAGATACTGACGAAAAATTAGGCACAAATTAAGTAATGAAATACTGACCTGTACATCAGGATTGACCAGTTGACTTTCTGTCAGGATTGAGTCCTATCAGGATTTGATCAAAGATACATACCTTTCTGAATAACCATCAGGATTTGACAGTTATCAGGATTTCCTCTCTGTAGCTTTCCCTCAGAAATTCTCAAAATTCATCATTCCAAGTTCATTCACCAACTTATTGAAAGTAGCTTCAGGTAGTGGCTTGGTGAATATATCAGCTAGTTGTTGATCAGTAGGAACAAAGTGAAGTTCAATTGTTCCTTCCAGAACCTGTTCTCTTATAAAGTGATATCTGATACTTATGTGTTTAGTAAGAGAATGCTGAACTGGATTTCCTGTCATTGCAATAGCACTTTGGTTATCACAATAAATAGGGATTTTTGAGTATGACAGGCCATAATCTAACAACTGATTTCTCATCCACATTATCTGAGCACAACAACTTCCTGCAGCAATGTACTCAGCTTCTGCAGTTGAAGTGGAAATAGATTTCTGCTTTTTACTGAACCACGAAACTAGTCTTCCACCCAAAAACTGACAACTTCCTGAAGTACTTTTCCTGTCTATTTTGCATCCTGCAAAATCAGCATCTGAATAACCACACAACCAAAAATCTGATTCCCTTGCATACCAAAGGCCAAGTGAAGGAGTGCCTTTGAGATATCTGAAAATTCTTTTGACTGCAATCAGATGTGGTTCTCTAGGTTTTGCTTGAAATCTTGCACATAGACAGGTTGCAAACATGATATCTGGTCTACTGGCAGTGAGATACAATAAAGAGCCAATCATTCCTCTGTAGTGAGTTACATCTACCTCTTCACCTTGATCAGGATCAAGTTTGGTAGTTGTAGCTATGGGAGTTGAAGCAGGAGTACTGTCTTGCATGTTAAACCTTGTCAGTAAATTCCTTGTGTATTTAGACTGATTAATAAAAATCCCTTCATCAGTCTGTTTAACTTGAAGACCCAGAAAGTAACTCATTTCTCCCATCATGCTCATTTGATATCTTGACTGCATAAGCTTGGAAAACTTTTCACACAGCTTATTGTTTGTTGACCCAAAAATGATATCATCAACATAAATCTGAACTAACAGCAACTCCTTACCATGATTCAAATAAAATAGAGTTTTATCAATTGCACCTCTTTTGAATCCACTTTCCAGTAAGAATTGAGCTAAGGTTTCATACCATGCTCTTGGAGCTTGCTTTAGTCCATAAAGTGCCTTATCCAGTCTGTAGACATAATCTGGATATTTAGGATCAATGAAACCAGGAGGTTGTTCAACATAAACTTCTTCCTCCAGTTCACCATTTAAGAAAGCACTTTTAACATCCATCTGGAAAACCTTGAATTTCTTATGTGCTGCATAAGCAAGAAATATCCTGATGGCTTCTAGTCTTGCAACAGGAGCAAAAGTTTCATCATAGTCAATTCCTTCTTGTTGGGAATACCCCTTTGCAACTAGTCTAGCTTTGTTTCTGATAATGACTCCATCAGAATCAGTCTTGTTCTTGAAAATCCACTTTGTACCAACAATTGATCTATTCTTTGGTCTTGGTACCAGTTTCCAGACTTCATTCCTTTCAAAGTCATTCAGTTCTTCTTGCATTGCAGTAACCCAATCAGCATCTTTAAGTGCATCTTCAACTTTCTTAGGCTCCTCCTTGGATAGAAAGTTATTATATAAACATTCATTCTGAGTTGCACTTCTTGTTTGAACACCTGCATCAGGATCTCCAATTATCAAATCAGGAGTATGATCTTTTGTCCATTTCCTTGCTGGTGTCAAATTGTTTCTTGAAGTAGATGCTCCCCCTGGATTGGTGTTATCTTGATTGAAAGAATTTGATTGATTTGAAGCTCTCCCTGAATTATTGCTATGCCCTCCTGATGTGTTATCAGGATCTTCACTTGAATCAGTATCTGAAGAATTCTGTCCTGATGATTGATTTGACTCTGAACTTGTAGTTGAATGCCGTTGCTCCCCCTCAACATTAGCACTACTAGTTGTATTACTGTTGTTTGCATCATCAGTATTAGCACCATCAGTACCTGGTGAGTCATCAGGATTTGGTGACCCGTCAGTACTGGATGAATGGACAGGATCTGATTCACTTTCTTCAGGTTCCTTGGAAGCTTCATTTTCAAATAACAATCTATCATGCGAGTCTTCAATGATTCCAGTTATCTTCTTATCATCAAAAGATACATGTATTGACTCCATGACAGTTCTTGTTCTCAAATTAAAAACTCTGAAGGCTCTTGATGTAGGATAACCTATGAATATTCCTTCATCAGCCTTTGTTTCAAATTTCCCTAGCTGTTCAGGATGAGTTCTGAGAACAAAACATTTACAGCCAAACACATGCAAATGCTTCAGACTTGGTTTCTTCTCTTTGAGTGACTGATAAGGAGTGACACCATGCCTGTTTATCAATGTGAGATTTTGTGTATAGCATGCTGTGTTGACTGCTTCTGCCCAGAAATATGTAGGTAAGTTAGCTTCTTCCAACATAGTTCTGCCAGCTTCAATAAGAGTTCTATTCTTCCTTTCTACTACTCCATTTTGCTGAGGTATGCCAGGAGCAGAGAATTGTTGAATGATTCCTTTGTATTTGCAGAACTCTTCCATCTTTGAATTCTTAAATTCAGTACCATTATCACTTCTCAGAATCTTGACTTTGTACTTTGTGGTTGTCTCAATCATCCTCACATGATCCAACAGAACTTCAGGAGTTTCATCTTTTCTATGCAGAAAATACACCCAGGTGAATCTAGAATATTCATCAACAATTACAAGAGTGTACCTTTTCTTACTGATGGACATGATGTTGACTGGACCAAACAGATCAAGATGTAGCATGTGATATGGTTCTTCAATAGAGGATTCTGATTTACTCTGGAATGATGTCCTTCTTTGTTTTGCTTTTTGGCATGCATCACAGAGTCCATCAGGTGTATATAAGACATTAGGTAATCCTCTTACTAACTCTTTCTTAACCAACTCATTGATGTTGCTGAAGTTGAGATGAGAAAGCTTCTTGTGCCAATTCCAACTTTCATCTACTGAAGCTTTACCGATGAAACATGTAGGGGAGCCATCAGTATCTGAGAGAATGTTGGCTTCATATATGTTACCATGCCTGTAGCCAGTTAGTGCTATCTTCCCTGTTGCTTTATTGACTACTTCACAATGTGTGGAATAGAAATTGACATGATAACCTCTGTCAGTGATTTGACTAATACTCAACAAGTTGTGTTTTAGTCCTTTCACTAGAGCTACTTTTTCAATGATGACATTTCCAATGATTATATTGCCATATCCCAAGGTTTGTCCAATGTTGCCATCTCCATAAGACACAGTTGGGCCAGCTTTTTCCTCATATTCTGATAACAGGGCTTTGTTTCCAGTCATGTGCACAGAACATCCACTATCCATGACTAACACATTTTTCTTTTTACCCTGCATCAGAATAGTAAAACACTAGTCAGAATGTTTAGGAACCCACACTCGTTGGATTCCTTGTTCATGCATTTTATTAAATTTAACAGCAGAAGACTTTTTGACTTTAGCAGTCCTGACAGGATTTACTCCATCAGGATTTGCTTTGTCAGTATCAGTATTAACAAAAGCATGCTTCATTATGACATTTTCAGTTCTATCAGACTTTGTACTACTTTCAAACTTAGGCAATGGATCATAAAAATTATAGTACAAATCATGATACTCTTTACATGTATAAATAGAATGCCATAGACTACCACAATGAAAACAGGACTTCTGCGGTTTATAGAGTACTGATCTATTCCTAACATCAGACTTAGGAATATCAGTAATCTTCTTCTTACTCTTCTTACAATCAATAGCAAGATGATTAGAGTTACCACAGTTAAAACAACACTTTCTAGGTGCATTTGGGATATATTTATAACCATTCTCTTTATTGATCCCAACTTTACCATTCCTGTTTCTCTTAACAGTAGCTTCCTTTTTCTTATCTGTAACCTCACAGATTTTATCTTTAAGCTGTTTCTGAGACAATAGACCTACATTCTTAGTGACTTTGTTCATGACAGGTTTAGACTTTATAATTTTAATTCCTTGAGTAGAAGAAGATCCCTTTTCAAAAGTAGAATTGGAATCCTTACCAAAAACAAAATTAACAGGAGTAATCTTAGATTTGGTTGAGTCTATAACATGTCTATAGGTCTTTGGACTGACTGTCTCATCAATGATAATTTTCTCTGCTAATTTCTTATCTTCATCTGACTTATATCCTAGACACTCTTTCCAATTCTTAGAGGTATTAATCTCATGAAATTTCCTACCAGAGTCTGTCCAGGTTCTGATTTTCTCATTAGCAAATTCAAGTTCTTTTTCAAGGGAAGTACATTTAGATGTCATCTCTAAGTGCATGTGTTTAGCATTATCACATTCTTTTTGTACTTCTTGCATACGAGAAAATTCAGCTTCTAATATTTCATTCCTCTTTCTAAGGTCAGACATCTCAGATAAGATTCTAGTATTCTCAGCAGTTTGACTTCTAAAGCTAATATGTAATGACTTTAGAAAACGTCTTAACTCAGAAGCATTATCAGTATCAAAATCAAAGATAGTATTTAGTACCTTATCATCAGGAGCAGCAGTTACATCAGCATTGGCCATTAACGCATAGTTGACTACTTCAGTATCAGATTCTGAGGAAGAGTCCATCCAATCCTTGCTTGATGTGATGAGTGCCTTTGTCTTGTTGCATTCAGAAGCAAAGTGACCCATACCATTACACTTGTAGCATCTAACCTTTGACTTGTCAAATTTGCTACCCTTGCTGTCCTTCTTGATATACTTGTCTTTGTCTGCTTTGAAGGTCTTTTTCTGAAAGTTGCCTTGTCTTCTATTCTTCCTGAACTTCATCCTTCTGAAGTTTCTGACAATCATAGCAACCATCTATTCCATGTCTGAATCAGAAGATTCATCACCAGTATTGGCATCAGGATTGCCATCAGTATCTGATGAAGAGTCGTCAGGATCTGACTCAGCTACTCTTGCTTTCCTTCTAGAGACCTCCATAGCTTTCCCTTTTGATTTTGCTTCTACATTCAAAGCAATTGACTTTGCCTTGCTGCTTTTCTTGTTCTTTCTCTGTTGAACTTCAAGATCATGAGTTCTTAGCATCCCATAGATCTCATCAAGAGACACAATGTTCAGATCATACTGGTGTCTAATGATTGAGGTCTGAGTATCCCATTCTTCAGGTAAAGCTCTAAGAAATTTGGTGTTTGAATCTTCAGTTTCATATACTTTGTCAACTAAGGATAAGCTGTTCAATAGTGTCAGAAATCTATCATATAGATCAGTCAGGCTCTCTTCAGGTCTTGCATCGAATTGCTCATATTCTTGAATCAATAGAGCCCTTCTGTTTTTCTTAACAGATGCAGATCCCTGGCACTGAGTTTCCAAAGTATCCCAGATTTCTTTTGAAGACTTGCATGCAATCACTCTGTTTGACATGACAGCATCAAGGCTATTATGCAAGATATTCTTTATCTTTGGTTCCCTGAGTACATGAGCTTTTTCTTCTGGAGTCCATTCAGCTTTAGCTTTGACCACATAATGTTCTGGTACTGTATCTGTTCGTTCTACGAACTTTGTTGGTATATATGGTCCATCACGAATCCTGTCCAAGTAGTCAGGATCCATAGCCTCCAGGTACATCAGCATCTTTACCCTCCATGTGGGATATTCTGATATTTTCAAGATGGGAATCTTCATGCTTTCATACTTGGTTGTCGACATCTTTAGATCGTATCTGATTCAGAATTAAATCAGTTTGCTCTGATACCAATTGTTGCCCAGTAAATAACAATTGTAGAAGGGGGTTGAATACAATTGTATAAGATTCTCGACTTTATATAACACAAATATGAAAGATCAATAACAATAACAATAACAGCTTTATTAACTTTGATATAAAACTGTTACAAACTCTCTTAAGAAATTCTGATGTTCTTAAGAGCTGCTAGCTTACAAAAACTCTCTCAAGAAATTCTGTTCTTAAGAGCTTCTCTTCGATTATGTTCTCTCTCGAATGAATACATAAATCGAAACCAAAACTGTGTTTATATAGTGCACACAGCTTCTCTATCAATAACAAGATAAGTCCTAATCATAACAAAGATAGAAACATATCTTTAATCGATAGCTGCATTCTAAAAACCAGGAACAAATAGAATAAACTTCCATGTTTATCTAGACTCCAAATATAACTCGAAGTAGGAATCCTGATCAGCTTCAAGTCCTGATGATCAAACCTGATCATAGTCTGAGTAGGAATCCTGATGATCAATAAGATACTGACGCTTGATCAAATACTGATGACCATGCAATACTGATGACGTCAGCAATCCTGATCAGTTGAGTCTAGCTTCTGACGATCATTGAATTCTGATCTAACACAATCGACCAAGATTGAGGTCGAAAATATTTTCCATTTTGCCTCATGGTCGAACACAATCGACCATCGACCAGGATTGAGGTCGAAAATACTTTCCATTTTACCTCTTGGTCGAACACAATTGACCAGGATTGAGGTCGAAAATACTTTCCATTTTGCCTCCTGGCCGAACACAATCGACCAGGATTGAGGTCGAAAATACTTTCCATTTTGCCTCCTGGTCGAACACAATCGACCAGGATTGAAGTCGAAAATACTTCTCATTTTTCCTCTTGGTCGAACACAATCGATCAGGATTGAGGTCGTAGGAGAAATATTTTATTTTCTCCTTTTCTTTTTTAATTTTCTTTCGATCTCATTTGGGATCGAAGAAACTATCATTTTTGGGCCCTGGTCGAACACTCTCGATCAGGATTGAGGTCGTAAGAGAAATATTTTTCTCCTTTTCTTTTTTTAATTTTCTTTTGATCTTATTTGGGATCGAAGAAACTATCATTTTTGGGCCCTGGTCGAACACAATCGACCAGGATTGAGGTTGTAAGAGAAATATTTTATTTTCTCCTTTTTTTTTTAATTTTCTTTCGATCTCATTTGGGATCGAAGAAATTATCATTTTTGGGCCCTGGTCGAACACTCTCGACTAGGATTGAGGTCGTAGGAGAAATATTTTATTTTCTCCTTTTCTTTTTTAATTTTCTTTTGATCTCATTTGGGATCGAAGAAACTATCATTTTTGGGCCCTTGTCGAACACAATCGACCAGGATTGAGGTCGTATGAGAAATATTTTATTTTCTCCTTTTCTTTTTTAATTTTCTTTCGATCTCATTTGGGATCGAAGAAACTATCATTTTTGGGCCCTGGTCGAACACTCTCGACCAGGATTGAGGTCGTAGGAGAAATATTTTATTTTCTCCTTTTAATTTTTAATTTTCTTTCGATCTCATATGGGATCGAAGAAACTATCATTTTTGGGCCATAGTCGAACACAATCGACCAGGATTGAGGTCGTAGGAGATATATTTTATTTTCTCCTTTTCTTTTTTAATTTGGGCCCAAGAACTTTTTTCTGGCTTTTGTTCTTTATTGGGTCCAATGACTTTTTTGGGCTTTTTTCTCTTGATTGGGCCCAAAGACGTTTTTGGGCTTTTTCTTTGGGCTTTATGGGCCTTACCCGTTACTGTCGGTTGCCCTTCCTTTTAACCGGTCCAATGACCTGCTACCTTCTCTATATAAGAGTGTAGTGAAGTTTCATTTCTCACTTCTCATATTTCTCATTTCTCAAATTTCTCAAATTTCTCAAATTTCTCTCTAGTTTCTCCTTGGTTAGGCGATTTCCGGCGACATTTCTCGATCAATTTGTGGGGTTTTTTTTAAGATTTGAAGATTTTCCTGGGTTTTCTTTGAAGATATGAAGATTTTTCTGGGTTTTCTTTGAAGATTTGAAGATTTTCCTGGGTTTTCTTTGAAGATTTGAAGATTTTCTGGGTTCTCTTTGAAGATTTTCTGGGGTTTTGAAGATTTTCTGGGTTTCAAACCTTCATCCTTCAAATGGCAGACCGTGTATCTCAACGCCTTCAAAAAATGAATTATGCATTTAAACGAGGCACCACCATTCATATTCGTTCTAAGTACATGTCTCTACATGATATGATCAATGAACGTGAGGATGAATACCCGTCCGTTTCTGCTTTAGACTCGTATGATTGTAGTAATAGGTTCCACGACGTTGATAAAATTAGAGACTATAATAAAATGTATAGGGTTAAGGCTCCCTTGAAATTAGTCCCCGCCGGTCCCGGTGACCGTTCTTGTCATTGGCGGCCTAACGCTTTATGTATTTATAGAGATGACATAGTTGCCGGTCTTAGGTTTCCTTTTCATGAATTTATACCTAGACTTTTGGCTGATGTTCAAGTTAATCCTTGTCAATTGCCTCCAAATTCCTGAAGGATAATTAATTGTTTCATGGTTTTATGTTTGCGAAACAACTTTCCTTTATTTGTTCCTCTGTTTAGGAAAAATTTCCAATTTAAGAATAGTTCTGCCAGTAACTTAGGTTGGGTATACATTAACCACCGAGTTGGCCTTCCTTTCATTTTCCACCCAAAATCTATACATGATAATAATCCTAGGTGGAAAAACGAAATCATGTACCTTGTTTGGGAATGTGGGGATTGGGGAACCTTATTCCGCAAGTCATTTGGTAGAGTTGCGGACGGTAGTCCCAACAACATAAATTTGAATGATGAAGAGTCCCAAGCCTACTCCGAGCTAATCAAGGACAATGAAACTATTGTGGCTTGGGAGCTTCTAGACGAGTTTGTCCTCAAGTCTGTTGATCTCTCAAGTGTATCAGACAAGGGTAAATTTCCTTACTTTCTATGTTTATTCTTTCTTTTTGAGATTTCATATACCCATTCTTGTTTTTTTTTTTCATATTTGCAGCCGCAACCTTTATTAACAAGACTAATGAGCCTAAGGACGATGAGACTGCCAGGATGAAAAGGGCTAGGCTAGGAGATGATCCTCGTGGAAAGCCTGAAGTTCCCTGTTTTCTGATTCCATCTCAAATTCCTGTTGAGGTGGCAGAAACTCCTGTATCTTCAAAGTCCTATGTCTAGCGTCCCAACTGGGGTATAAGGAAGAAGGACACCATTACTGGTGTATCCAAGCACGCTGTTGAGTGGTCAGACCACTCACTCACACCCTGCGACTACAAGGATTTTGTTGCAAACTCTACTATCGAGGGAGTTGAGCATTTGGGCGCTCAAGCCATAGTTGCGGCATTTTTTCTTTCTTTGTTCCATTAACTTCTTCTTCTTTTTTATGTAATATTTGTCTCACTTTAAAATTCTTTTTATTTGCAGAACAATGCCAACTTTCAGGGGGCTCTGTTTCAAGCTAAAGCTTGGCGTACCTCTTCTGAGGATGAGGTGAAGTCTTTAAAGGAGGCTTTGGTAAGGAAAGATAAGGAGCTAGAGGATGCTCAAGCTGAGTTAGTTGCAGTGAGAAATAACAAGGATGACTACATTGACGAATACCTTGATTCCCAGGAATACAAGGATTTGATAGGCGACCATGACGAGCTCCTCTTTCCTGTCCAATATTCAAAGGGATGGGACGAGGCTTTAGAGACCGTCTTGGGGAAGCATCCTGGTGCTTTTGATCCTGCTCTCTTTCCAAGCCCTTATACTCCGACTCCTCACGAGAGAGCTTTAGCTGGCGAGGACGACATGGAGGAGGATGATCGAATCTTAGATCCTGAGCATTCCTCGCCCCCTGCTAACACAGAGGGTAATACTTCTGTCGATGATCCTAATGCTACCAGTTCTGGCTCTAGCTCAGAAGGTGAAGAAGAGGATGACACAAGCAGCGAGGAGGAGGAGGAGGAATAGTTTAGATATTTTACGTTATTCGTTATGTAGCCCTTCGTGGCTTATGCTTTGTTAAAATTTAAACTTGTTAAATCTTAATTTCTTCGTATGTTTAGCTTTTTCCTTAGCCTTACATGATTGTCGATGCTTGACACATATTAGTTCTCATTGATAAATGAAAGTAATGAATGAGAACATTCTTTAATAAAATAACTTGAAAAATGGGTTCAACCCTTACATAATACTCTATTTCCTACTAAGAGCTTAAGAGCTCAGAAATGGTTTCGTCGACCTTATTTCTACTTGTCATAATAGTGAATCCAGTTAGAAAACACTAAACATGATAAATTTTCAAATTCGCAGCATGCCAAGTTCTTGGCACCTCAATCCTTTCAAGGGTTTCCAACTTGTATGAGCCTCGTCCAAACACGCTCTTGACGTTGTATGGCCCTTCCCAATTTGGGGCCAGTTTTCCTTTCTTTCCAACTCCAAATGCTTCAATCTTTCGGAGAACCAAATCTCCTTGGCGAAAATATATTTCTTTAACCGTAAGGTTGTAGTAGAAAGATGCTCGTTTTTTATATTCAACAATTTTAACATTTGCTTCATATCTAACTTCATCAATTAAGTCCAGGGACAGCCTCATGCCTTCTTCATTTGCTTCTGGTTCATAGGCTTTCACTCTTGGGGAGGTATGAGTAATTTTTACTGGAACTACTGCTTTTGCCCCATAGGATAGTAAAAATGGAGTTGCTCCAGTTGTGACCTTGCAAGTGGTACTATATGCCCAAAGTATGGGGAGTAACTCATCCACCCAAGTATTCCTCGAGCGTTCAACTCTTTTCTTTAGTCCATCCAGGATAATTTGATTGGCTACCTCAGCTTGCCCATTTGCTTGGGGATGAGCGACTGATGTAAACCGTAACTCTATGGCCTTCTCCTCACAATACTTCTTGAAATCTTCGTTGTTGAATTGTGTTCCATTATCCGTGACCAGGATTCGTGGAATCTCAGATCGACACATCACGCTTTCCCCATAGGAATTGCATTACTTGTTTGGTGGTTATCTTGGCTAGGGGTTTAGCCTCAATCCACTTAGTGAAGTATCAATTGCCACTATCAAAAACTTCCCTTGTGCACTAGAAACGGACCAAGGATGTCCATTCCCCACATGGCAAAGGGAATAGGTGAATTAACAGATGTTAACATCTCAGGTGGTTGTCTAACCACAGTTGCATGTTTTTGGCATCATTCACACTTCTTAACATAATCCTTTGAATTTGAAAACATATCTGGCCAATAGAAGCCTAGACGAGTGATTTTATGAGCAAGGGCCCTGCCCCCCAAGTGTTGTCCACATATCCCTTCATGAACTTCCAGGGCATTATCCGGCAACCAACCGTTCTCCAGATGAGCTTTGATGGGGTCTATCCAACAGCCACCAATATCAATAGGTGTTATCAGTTTCCCGTTGATGTTCGGGGTCTTCAAGACTTGAAAATATACACTCCCTACATGATTTTCTATCTCACAGGAAGCAAACTTAGAAAGGGAATCAACCTTCATATTCTTCTCCCTAGGAATGTGCTCCACGTAGCACTCATCAAACTGAGTCATGATTGCTTTGACAAGCTTCAGGTACATTACCATAACTTCATCTCTGGCCTCAAATTCTCCATTCACTTGGGAGATTACCAGCCTTGAATCTCCACATACTTTGAGAGTCTTGACTCTCAGGGCTCCAACCAGCCCTAAACCGGCTATCAAGGCTTGATACTCTGCTTCATTGTTTGTCGTTGGAAAATCCAACTTCAATGCATACTCAATGAGAAATCCATCAGGACTTTGTAAAACTAGACCTGCTCCACTTGATTTTGTTTTTGATGCCCCATCAACATAGAGCACCCAATATTCTTTGAATATCTTTTCTTCATCTCGATTTCCTTCCTCTTTGCCTTCAAGGGGTACTATCTCCTACCCCCGACTTCTTGGTCGTCAATGGTACATTCGACCATAAAGTCAGCAAGTGCTTGTGCTTTTATGGCCATACGAGGCTTATACTTGATGTCAAATTCTCCCAGCTCAATTGCCCACTTGATCAACCGTCCGCTGGCCTTGGGACTGTGCAGGATGTTTCTTAGAGGTTGATTAGTCAAGACTTCTATCTTGTGCGTCTGAAAGTACGGGCGTAATTTTCTTGAGGCCATGATCAAGGCTAATGCAGACTTCTCTATTACAGAGTAGTTTATCTCTGCTCCATGTAGAATTTTGCTTACATAGTAGATGGGTTTCTGAACCTTCAACTCCTCCTTAACCAAGACAGCTCCCAGGGCGGTGGTAGAGACAGCCAAATATAAGTAGAGCGTCTCTCCCGGTTTCGGTTTTGCCAACAATGGTGCTTCAACCATGTATTTCTTCAAGGCCTCAAAGGCTTCCTGACTTTCTTTTGTCCACTCAAAAGTGTTCATGTTTTTCAAAACTTTGAAAAAAGGCAAGCACTTCTCCCCTGACTTGGAGATGAATCTTCCTAATGATGCTACTCTCCCAGTTAGTTTTTGGATATCCTTGACAGACCGTGGTGGTTCCATGTCCAAAATTGCTTTGATTTTTTCGGGGTTGGCCTCAATTCCACATTTAGAGACCATCAAGCCCATAAATTTTCCCGATCCGACACTGAAGGCGTATTTAGCTGGATTTAACATCATCTTGTGGTGCCTTAGCACTTCAAAAGCTTCCCGAAGATGATTTATATGGTCTGCCTTATCAAGGCTTTTGACCAGCATATCATCTACATAAACTTCCATAGTCTTTCCAATTAGATGCTCAAAAATTGTGTTCACCAATCTTTGATAAGTTGCACCTGCATTCTTGAGTCCGAATGCCATTACCAGATAACAAAAAACACCAAAATTAGTGACGAAAGATACGTTTGGGATGTCATCTTTATGCATCTTGATCTGGTTGTACCCGCTGAAGCCATCCATGAAGCTTAGCATTTCATGTCCAGCAGTTGCATCTATTAGGGTGTCGATTCTTGGTAGAGGAAAACA
Organism: Heracleum sosnowskyi; assembly: GCA_030848705.1. Lineage (NCBI taxonomy): Eukaryota > Viridiplantae > Streptophyta > Magnoliopsida > Apiales > Apiaceae > Heracleum > Heracleum sosnowskyi. The sequence goes on from CM061238.1 coordinate 10,459,075, forward strand.
ATCTTTAGGGCATGCATCATTCAAGTCTGTGAAATCTACACACATCCTCCACTTTCCATTGGCTTTCTTGACCATTACCAGATTAGCCAACCACTCAGGGAATTGAATTTCCTCAATAAATCCTGCTTCCAAGAGTTTGTCTACCTCTTGTTTTATTGCCTCTTGTCTTTCTGGAGCAAAATTTCTTTTCTTTTGCTTCACTGTCTTTCTTTCTGGATCCATATTTAATTTGTGAGTTATTAATTGGGGATCGATTCCTGGCATATCGGCTGCTGTCCAAGCAAAAACGTTATTGTTTTCTTGAAGAAAAGATATGATCTCGCCCTTCAAGGGTTCAGGTAACAATGCTCCAACGTAAGTAACCTTGTCTGGTTCACTGGGAACTAAAGGAATTGAAACTAAATCTTCAACTGGCTTTCCCCTTCTTTCTTCATTATCTCTGGCATCTATATCTTCAATTGGGAGAACCTGCCCCCCAACTCTGCCAGGCTTTAATGCATCTACATAACAACTTCTTGCCATTTTCTGATCACTTCGCTCCTCACCAAATCCATTCCTTGTTGGAAACTTTATTTTCATATGGTAAGTTGAGGCAACAGCCTTGAACGCATAAAGACCCGTCCTTCCAAGGATTGCGTTATAAGTCGAGGTTGCATTTACGACCAGAAAATTCAACATTTGAGTCACTGTCTTCGAGCCATGTCCCATGGTCATAGGGAGTTGAATTGTGCCTTCCACATTTGATTCTACTCCATTAAACCCATATATGGGCATATTAGAGGGTGTCAACTGAGAATCTGTGTATCCCATCTTGATGAAAGCATCATGGAACAATATGTCCACGGAAGCTCCGTTATCAACCAGAACCCTCTTGGTTTCAGAATTGCCTATCAAAGGTACGATGACCAGGGGGTCGTCATGGGGAAACTTCACTCCCTCTAGATCAGAATCATCAAAACTTATGGATGTTTCTGTCTTGGCACGCTTTGGTGCTTCTCCAACTACTGTCATCATTTCTCTAGCGTAAGCCTTCCTTAAATTTTTTGAAGGACCGGCCGCAGTTGGTTCTTCAAATATCATGTTAATGACTGGCCCTCGGGGTCTAGGATTATGATCTTGATCATTGTCCTTTCTTTCATAGTCCTTCTTCTCATAACTTCCTTTCTGATTTCCACGATTCCCATCCTTAGTGAATTTGTTAAGTTTTCCCCTTCGGATTAAGAATTCGATTTCATCTTTCAGCTGTCTACAATCATCTATATCATGGCCGACCTCTTTGTGGAATCGACAGAACTGCTTCTGATTTCTTTTTGATAAGTCAGTCCTTAGTGGCATTGGCCATCGAAGATCTTCTTCCTTCTCAATATCCATCAGAATTTGACTCCTTGAGGTGTTCAACCTTGCATACTTATTGAATCTTGGTCCAAAATTGTTCTTTTTAGGTGGAGATTCGGAATCCTTTGTTGTCCTGGGATATTTGTCCCTAACGTCATATTCCTGAGTCTCTTTTCTCTTCTTTCCGTTTCCATTTCCCCCAGCGGTGGGTTAATACTTCCTCATGCTTTATTCAGCTTTGATATACTTCTCAGCCCTATCTTGTAGCTTCAACATGCTTTCGGGTGGATGCTTCGCCAGAGACCTCTTAAAGTGGTCATCAGTGGTTCCTTGTTGTAGGGCTATCATAGCTACCTTGTCCTCCAAATCCGTGACCTTCAAGGTTTTCCTGGTGAATCGATTTATGTAGTCCCTCAAAGATTCATTCTTACCCTGCTGGATTCCCATAAGGGACGCAGAACCCTTCTCATGCACTCTTCCACTAACAAACTGATTAATAAACGCCTTGCTCAATTCCTTAAAAGACCCAATAGAGTTCGGAGGGAGACGGTTGTACCAACGTTGAGCCATGCCCGCAAGAGTTTGTGGAAATGCTCTGCACTTGACTGCATCATTAGTAGGCTGTAACAGCAGTGCATTGGAAAAATTCCTTACATGATTGGCAGGATCTCCCGTTCCTTCATGATATCCTTTGTAAAGGGGGGTGTGGGATCATCCGGATCTCCTAAGGGCAACAACTCAGTTGGATCACCTTTTGGGGCTTCAGCCCTTCTTGACTTTCTTGGTGTAGGGTCTAAGTTGATCAATGGGATTCTCCCAGTCCCAGTCGATTGCGTTCGTGCTTTAGCCTCTTCTTCAGCCAATACCTTCTTGAGTTTAGCAGCCTCAGCTTCATATGCCGCACTTTTATCCTTGGTAGTCTGCAGTTGTTCCTGATTTCCTTGGGAGGAGCGTCTCCTTCTTGGGGCAACATCCCTCTCATCTTCAGTTGTATAATTCTCATCCTCGGTATAGGAGCCAGAGAAGTCTTGAATCAAAGGAGTTTGTTGAGTTCGAGTTTGAACTTGTGGGTTTATGGGCCCTAGGCCTTGAATATATGGAGGCACGTATGCTTCGTGGTATGTTGGATTGACACCACTACTCCCAACTGTAGGTCGAGGTGGTGCACCATAAGTAGGCATTCCAAGAGTTTCGTTTGCATATTGGGGAAGATTTGTGGTATGGAGTTGAAGATCACGTGGTGCATTCAGAAGCAGTGGAGAGGTTGTGATTGGCACCTGGAGAATAGTTTCTTGAGTATGAGGATGCGATCAATGGACCACCATCTCCAGGGGATTCGTCCCTTCAACTGAGATTGAGATTTCTGGTCCTTGACTAGTGGTGAGGGGGATATTCGCCCCTTCTTCTCCCGTGGTGGGAGGAGGTTGAGATCCCGAACCATGGTACGCTGCTTCAGAAGTTAAGGGCAACCCCTCAGAGGTTTGAGTTTCTCGACTTGTTCTCCGTGTATTTACCATGGTTGATATTCGACGTGTCCCACAGTCGGCGCCAAATGTTGTGGAATAAAAATTAGGGTGTAACTAATGCTTAGGGTTTGAGAACTTTCAAGTTTTAATGGCTATTCTCGTGTTTCGTGACTGAATCGGTCCTCACAAGATGCCTACGTATCTCAATTCGTAATTGAGAATCAAGCCAAAAAACGTAGTTCTGATTGAAGGATCAGGTCTTTTATATAGGCGTCAGGAGCCCTGCATTTAGGGTAGAATTGGGTGACTTGGAGGACAAGTCACTTTCTTAGATCAGGATTGTGAATCCTTCGTTGTAGGAGGCTGACTCCTATTAGGTTTGTATACCTTGGTGGCTAATCCTTGATGGAGTTGGCACACTGTGGACTCTTTTTATGAGCTGCACATTTTCCCCTTTTATTAGTTACAAAATTAATAAATAATTAGGGTTTTGGGTCTCATTAATTGGGCTTAATTCTTGGACCATTTCAGGTTTAATTAACGTTTTATTTATCATATATTTAGGGTTATTTTCCAGCCCATATCAGTAGCTTAACATTTTTGTGACTAATTTAGTAGAGCGTCAATACATGTATTTTAAATTAAAAAGACATTTAAAAATATTAATATAAAAATATAATGTATTAAAAAACAAAAAAATCAAATAATAAGTCAATAAATTAGAGAAAAAGTATGTCGTTGTTAACATTCAACTTATCATCATATAAGTTATAACTTATAAATTACTTAAAAAAACGTTAGCAAAACAGACCCATAGTAAGAGCATCTCCAATGGTATTAATTAAAATTGTTAGCTAAAATAGTATAAAATAATGATTATGTCAAATTTGCTGAATCGGTAAGGTGTTGTGCTCCAATGGAATTGGCTATAATGACTGACTATCTTTTAAAAATAGTATGTTTTATTATTTCAAGTTGTTAAAAATAGAATATATTATTTTAATATGGTAATATGTGATATGGAATTTTGTTACAGGAATTCGACAAAAATAGTCAACAGGGATTGACTAAAACTTTAAATAACAATAGTGTACCATTGAAGATAAATTATTTTTACATATTCTTTAAAAATTATATTTATGGCATGGCATACAAGCTTTTAGCTTGAGGGGTCTTAATGATGGAAGATGCTCTTAGATTTATTTGTAAATTCACTATTTGACTGTTTAATCACAAATATACATAGTATGTTATGAGACCGCAAATCTATCTCTTTGTCAGTGATTAAGTTGGCAAGTTTCAAACAGAACCTCAACATCAAGAAAGATTACCAATGCTGCACTTTGAATGTGAAAGATATAATATTTAATCTATTTCATATTTTTCTTTCGAAAATTAATTTAAATTGGAAACACATTGATATTCTCTCCTTTATATGTAAGCGCATGTCATATTCACGCCCTATTAGTTTTTATAGACTATTGAAGAGTACCTACAAGAGATGCGACTATTAAATCAGAACATTCTTTGTTCTTCATCTTATTAAATTAATACTAATATTGTAATTGACAATCTAATCACATATAAAATGTTACAATATATCATGAACACTATTCCACTTCTATAAAAACTAGTGCAATATTTCATTTCTATCAATCAAGGATACTATTCTTAGACCACCTGACTGGAACTATGGGAAACCATGCTTCTTTGTGCAGTTCACGAATCTCAGCTACATCCAAAGCTTCCAAGGTGATATTCCCTGGCGGTGAGGTCCGTCAGTTTCGCCATCCAGTGAAGGCCGCCGAGCTCATGCTCGAGTCCCTTAACTCTTTTCTTGCGAACACAAAGTCATTGAATGTTGGTAAAAGATTTACAGCTCTCTCAGCTGATGAAGATTTGGAGTTTGGTAACATCTATATTATCTTCCCAATGAAGAGGCTGAAGTCACTTGTCAAAGGAGATGACTTGGACGTGCTTTTTATGGTTGCTAACCCTACGACAGCTACTACCAACAAGGTGAGAGTTTTGCCAGAATCCAAACCAGCTCTGTTGCCAGAAAGTGAGGGTGAAGAGTCGAAAAATAGCTTTGAAGAAACAGAGGGGTTCGGCACGGCGGAGCACAAGTATAGGTTATCAGTGTCAAGGTCCAGAAAGCCCATGTTGGATACTATTACAGAAGAGCAGAGCCAGAATTCAAAATGTTTTCCAAGGGTGGCTAGGCAACCATGTGGCAATTTTAGTCCACTTTCCACTACCACCATAAACAGCACCACATAACACAGCTCAAATTCCAGGTGACTGGTCTCACCGATAATTAACTGCTACAGAGACATTCATACTTTTTTGTTTATGCGTAAAAAGATTTCAGTGAAAAGGGATGTTGTATTTTAGTTCAAAATCATGTAAGTTTAAGATCTTACAACGGATTACTTGTATATAATCTTAGCACAAAGGTGCCCACAATTGCAATATTCTAGGAAGATGCATGCACCACGAGAGGTTTCGTACAGTAAATATTCTGGACTACCTTTAAGTTGACAAGGTTGCAACTTATCACCCATGGAGGACAAAGTACGATATAATAAGTTTGCTCAAGGTCAAGATTAAAGAGAGCCGAGGAATAGCAAATAATTACTAAATACTCCACTACATGCATTACCAGCTCAAACCTTGTGCTTCAGAATTTTTTTTGTCTGTTATTTTCATAACTGAACTGCACAGACCTGTTTACGCCCCTTGTACTTTAACTGTTATCTAATCATTTAACGACATAACACTTCAGAAACATCCTTCATATACGAAAGATATATGATTACAAACAGATGTGTCGTAGATATACAAAGGATTGATGTGTCATCTTCCTCGTGATGCTGTCATGGAACTCATCCAAAACCTCCTAAAACGGGTCCTCTGTGATAATTTCTTTGTCAGATCCAGGTTCACTCCGGCCCAATGTCTCAACTCAGAGTCACAATTAGTGCAGATATGTAGATAACAATAGAGCTGAATAGCGAACTATATAGCACAGTACATGATAAAAAGGAAACAGTAACACTAGATTTTTTTGGATTCTAGAAACTATACAACTCGAACACTAAACAGCTACAAGGATAGTACAGAAGCATAGAATGGTACCACAGTTTGTCAATGGTCTAAATCCCAATTGAAAGCATTAAGTCATTAACATGTATATTGTTCCATAAGCAAACAAGTGTTTGCAACCCAGCTGTTCCAGCTACACATAGATTGGTAGCGCAACTAAGTCTACAAGGCTCTCTACAGTATTAATGTTAGTCAGTATTTGACCTCTCACATGTCCATGTCATCAAATATTTCCCCATCTTCCTCAAAGCCGCATATATCATCCATCGGAAAACCCTCATCTACCAAGTTGCTGTCAAAATTAAAGGGCTCACGGATCAATTTGATATAAAATGGTGCATCAAACCTTTATTGTTCAATTCGTAAAGAATTAATAGAAAATACCTTATACAACTAAATCGGAAGCTAACAACGCGCTTAAGCTTTCTATTATAAAAGAAGAATGTGAATGCCCATCTGAAAATGTTACACATAAAACAGTTACAATGGTAGTCAGGCTTATGGTAGATTAGGTAATAGTGATACGAGTCATACATGGCCCCTCTTTCTAGAAATGGATCAGCATCAGAATCTGGATTGAAACTGTAGATTTCGCATTCTTCTAGTTTCACCACCTGTAAGAATGCATGTCAAATTGTAAATGAACAGATGTCTAAAATGTTTGCAAGTAATAACTTTCCATTTAAGTAACCACACCTCATCTAAAGCCTTGTACAAGGTAGCCAGCAAAGAACTGCCCTCATTTTCCTCAGCCCAGTCCTGTAACCACAAAAAAAAACAGCATAAACAAACTTCTAAACATTGTAAGCAGTCGGCATATTAGTCATTTAATTTATCTTTTCTTTTCTCTGCAGTGTATTTTGTTGGCGAAAACCAAGTACCATCACAACCTAAGAGGTTACAGACTACTAATTCATAATGAGAAATGGTGCTGCACCATAACTTCTCTAAAATGTATAATAAAACAGATAATACCGGAAAAGGAATTTTAATGAGTGTATACTAGAGAAAGGGGGGGGGGGGGGGGGGGGAGGGAGAGAGACATACCTTGGCTGCATCAAACATGTAGACCTCAAAGACCTGCTTAAAATTGTCCCAAGTTTCCTCTGTGAAAAACTGGTGAGCTTTCACTGCACTGGAAAATCGCAAAATTTGTCCACAATGTTGTGAAAAAGAGCTAATAAATTTATATGACCCATCTAGTGGTATTAAACATAAGTATACATGCACCAACTTTGGATAGTTGCGGGAAATGGAGAGACTTGAACTCTCAGCTCTTATAAGAGCAACAGTTCAAAAAACTGTCTGTCAAACCATTTGACAACACTCCCAACATGATTAGGGGTGGATTATATAGCAGGTTGCCATGTCGCCAGGAAGCTGACAGTGGCATTACCCATAATCCCCCCCTTTACATTTGCAAAGTACAGTTACCTGAAGTCGTAATCCGGATACATGTGATAGAGTGTAAGAATAAGGTAAATCAACATCTTCCGGCTGGAAAAAATAGTAAACAGAGTTACAAAACAAAGAATAGCAAATGCAGTTCACAGACCCATTAGTTTGGTTATCACCTGGATCTACAAGTCAAATATTCGACTGGAGAGGAAGAATCACTATCAGAAGATTTTCCAAGGTAATCTAGAATCTAAAACATTAACAAATACATAAGGCAAAGCTAGATTAGAAACCTAAAATATATGGACAACTGCAAATAAAACATTATGCAACTCTGAAGACACAAGTGATAACAATAATCATATATATATATATATATATTTAATAACCAGCATTCAACAGCGCTGGCCCATATAGGAAGAACCGTCTTGATACATGAAAAATACATGATTAATAAAATAAAAATATTGGTTGAAATGTATAGAAGAGAAAGAAAATATTAATGTCTTCAAGAGATCTATTTACCTCATTCTCCAAACTGAAGGACAACTTCTTATCTGATCCAGTATGCTTGCCTATGGAAAGAAATAAACTTCATTTATATCTCCTTTAATCTAGATTAATAGCATAAATTCTTGGTACAAGAAGGCATATGACCCACTCACAAGAGTAAGCTTCAAGGCAGCCCTTGATGGTACGCTCTCCAAGGTTTACTCGACTCAAAAAGTCATTGATACTAAAATACACAAACCATATTAATGCCAAACTTGTCTAAAGAATTTTGAGCAAGTAAATGACCACAACTTATAGATAAGAATGTGCATGGTTAAGGGGATTCATTACAATTTATGTAATAGAGCAAAAAAGTTAAAATTACCAATCAAGAGGAGTGTATTCCAGGTACTTCATTATAGACAACAACAAAAAATGCTTCAATTTATCTGGCACCTGCCTGCACAAATTCCGAGTTCCTGCAGCAAAAAACCTCTATCATTATTCAAGTTACACAAACTATGGCATAAGATTGGCACTACATCCACCATATTAGATGGGTCGTATGTAGGACACAGCCATCACTTAGGCTTATTATAAACTTCAAACAATATGATAGATATGTTTTTCCTTAAGAAAGGACAGTAAGATGAATGTCTACATGATGAAACATGTGCTATGAGTTCTTGTACTTTCGACCATCACATGTCAAACAAAATACAAGATCTTACACCAAATAAATTTTATTATGTATTAATACGTAAAATGGACTTAATAACCGATACTAATCACGCTACAATGTATTACAATCATTATGAAAATTTGTTCCTAATGCCTCTACATAATGAATCAACATCAATTGCACTACTGCAAATAATTATACTTCAACAATACTTGGTAGATTTGGCACAATACAATAGATCAATGTTCGACAACAAAACCAATCAACCATACACTTCAAGCATTTTAACATCCACTACAAATAAAAACGTAACAGTTCATATTACATACCTAAAAAATGTAATCTCTAATCCATAAGTCACGAAGTTCATACACACACATGGACATACACCAAGGGCACCGAGTTGTCATAATCTTGAGTTTCAACAACACAAAATCTTGTATAAATTGAAATCTATGACGCAATTAATAGTAGTTCAATTAAGTTACTACTCACTAATCTTCAAAATGGATCAATAATCATTAATTACACATAATTAAGTCAATTAATTACTTCCTGATACCCTAACATTCCAGAATCAACATTAAATACGCATAACAAACAATCCTCACAAGATCTCGCTCATAACATAATTTCAAACAAAAAAACCACTTCAACACAAATCTCTCTCTCTCTCCATCTCTCTCTCTCTCTCTCTCTCTCTCTCTCTCTCTCTCTCTCTCTCTCTCTCTCTTCTTAAACAGATAATTAAGAACTGGAGCAAGTAAAATTCCACAATTCCACCACAAAACATCAACAAACAAGCAAAATAATCTCAGATCTACACTACACATATACACACAACAAATATACACATAACTTATTCAACAAAAAAACTACCTGTAAAAAAAGGATGATAAAAGTGGCAGTGCTGTTGTTGTTGATGATGTATAGATACAGAATTGTGTAAGTATAGTTTGGAGTAGCAGCATAAACGAGAGAGATGAATTGTAGTTGTAGCAATGTCCGATTAGTATTGTTGATATTATCTATCTGTTTCAACTGTTTAATCATTTATTTTTAAATGAATTTAGATTGAGAAGAAGGACAGCTGTCAAGTTAAGCTTGTTCTTATCCGATATCACGTTCTATTTAGACCAGACCATTTTTCTTCGGGATTGGGTTTTCTTGTAATAATTTCCAAATGTTTCAAAAATAAAGATAAAAAGTAAATATATATATATAATATTGAGAAATTATCAAAAATACTATTTTTTTTAAAAATTTTTTTTGTAATTTTACCATTTCTGAAAATATTTGCAAAAATACTAAATTTTTGAAAATATTTGTAAAAATACTAACTTTTTGGTTGCATATGTCGTTGATTTTGGTTGCAGTTGCAGATATGGTTGAAAGGAGTTGCAGACCGTATTTTTGTTAATATTTTCAAAAAATTAGTATTTTTACAAATATTTTGATATTTTCGCAAAAAATTTAAAAAACACATAGTATTTATGAAAAAACCCTATAAAATTTTGGGTATGTAAAGAAGGTATGTTATTTTTGTAACTAAAATTGTAAGATGATAATATTCTTTGTCTACTTATATTGGTTATTATATATCATTTCATTTTATATTGTCATAAATATATTTGTATATTATAGTTTTAAAGGTGGCTGTAAAATTTTGGTCAAACTTGGTTAACTACGAGGCTATAAAAGGTCAAACCAATTCCCCATGGTCAATATTAGCACATGTCAATAATGTAACGCACCAGTAGCGCGAACGATGATTGTGGCGTATTTATACAAAGTTTACAAAAATACATGATAGTTTTTTGTACGTAATAATTCATGATAATTATATTTTATATGTCCGAATTTTAAATATTTATTAATTATTGTGCTAATTTCATTTTTAAATTAATGCAAAAATTTACAAAATTTTATATTTTACTCTTTACATCTTAAAGAATAAGTTGTCCTTGTGTATAATTATTAAAGGATCTCCAATGGGACAATCCCTTGGCCAAAAAATCCTACGTGACATAATTTATACATAATTTGTATAAAATATGAAGCTTCAACCAATAAAATGAGTCCGTGCATGATCATGTATTTGTTCGTGATTAGGTATTATGGGTGGCATTCCAGAGATAACTTCTTTTATATAGAGTCTGGAGAGAACCATTACATAAATATTCATAATACATATTTTTATCACATTTTTTATTAGATATGATTATAAATTTCAATTATTAAATCAAAAAACAAAATTAAACTCCTTTTTTTAAAAAAATAATTGAAAATTAGTCAAATAGTCCAAAGTGATTCTACAACATAATCAAATTTATCCAAAATGATTCTGCAGCAGAATCAAATTTAAAATCAATTTTTTTATTTAAATTTTTTATAAAGTTTGTATATGTTAATATTCTACGTTAAAACCAGATTATATATTTTATGTAAAAAAAATTAAAATTATTTATGAGATTATATAATAAAATATATGGTTCTCCCTGATTCTCTATATAAGATGGTTCTCTCTGGAATAATGGTCTATGTATTATATGGACAATAATATCGATTATTTATTAAATTAATATATAGTGGACAGTGTTGTAAAAAACGGGAATCAGAGTTAATCGGTGAAGGCACCGTCTAGGGATTAATCGGGTAATCGGGGATTAATCGGAATGATTAATTGGATCATTAATCGGAATAAATTTAATAATATTTTTTATATACAATTATATTCATATATATAACTGTTTCGTTATTTCAACTAAACATATGTTATTATCATATATTTATGCAAATATGTTAAAAATGTTATATAATTGTAATAAATAAAATTTTGAAGGTTTAACTTTTCAATTAGAGATCAATTTAAGAGAAAAAATAAAGAGAATTTATGATTTAGGTATCTAAAATTATAATTATATGTACAAAAATAATATTTTTTCCCTATTGTTTAATCAAGTTTCTACCTTAATTTAAACTATTTTTAAATAATTAGCCCGATTTTTGACCGATTCAGCCGATTTTTGATCGTTTTTCTGAAAAAATGATTAATTGACCGATTTTCGCTTAATCAGTTCGGTGGCCCACCGTATAGCGATTAATCGGGGGGATTAATCGCCGACTTTTAGAACACTGATAGTGGAGAATAATGTCCCAGCTTATTTAATTGGTATTTACTTATAACTAATTTTAAGTTTGCTTTTTTATTCTTAGAATATATTAGATCTTATGATTGATAGTATTGTTTTAAGTTATTTTATGAAAAAATGTGCCTAAGATTATTTTAGAAAAATTATCCTCCATAAAGTAATTACGACTATGTTTTTAAAATGTCTAACCAACTCTTTTAACAATTATTTTTGCATTAAAATATAATAAAATAACTCTTATTAATTTTAAAAGCTAAAAGAAAAATATAATACCCCTAGATTTCCGACAATACCATGCTATGTTGGGGAGTCATTTTAGTTTGGAAACTGTTATATCCAAAATTCGATAATGGGTTTTTAGGTTAGGATCGGGTCAAGTATGAATTCAATTATGTTATTTTTGTAATTAGGGTTAAGTTTAATATTGGGGCTTGCCCTCATAGGGGCAAGGGCGTGCCCTCTTAGGTCGTCCATAACAGCTTGATGGATGATTTGACAAAGGGTAACAGCTATATTGACATGGCATGACGTAAGGAAGACTCAGGATTTGTCCTCTTAGAGGAGAGGATGTGCCCCTTTGGCCATTTAACCCCTAAGGACGCGTCCTCTCGGGGTGAACTGACAACATTACATGGATGGAAGACTTGACAGAGAATAATGACTTTATTTACTTGGGACTGACACAAGGAAGATCTAGGGCTTGTCTTCATGGGGACGAAGGCGCGCCCTTTAGGCCGTCCACTCCTTGAGGGCGCGTCCTCCCGGTTTGAAGATACAACTTGATAATGAAAAATGGTTTCCTTGGTTTGGTATTGACTAAATATTGAAGAATTCCCTCCTAGGATGTGCCCTAGGAGGGGGATGTCCGTGACTGAAGGCCTCCTCCTGTATTCAATGGGCGCGCCCTCATTGGGGATGTGGGGTTAATCTTGGTGTGTGCTTTGGGAGCTATGTTCCTGTACTCAATGGGCGCGTCCTCATTGGGGAACTTTGGAGTAATCCTGCACTTTACACCCAAACACTTTGGATCACTTGTCCTGCTATCTGGTGGGTGCTTCTCATTCGGGGGACAAGGATGCGTCTAGCATTTAAGGTAAGTCATGGCTATACCCGCGTCTATGAATTAAGGAAATAGCTGGTAATGGATAGGACTAGTCCTCGACGGGGGAAGTTTCCTTATCCATGAAGTCCTGACGTCATAGACGAGCCTTGGGCCTTTGTGGCTAGGCCTTATCGTTAGACATTCCTAAAGTGAGCTGAAACTCTAAGTAAGGAAACAGATGGAAGTCCTCCGTTCAAGTAAGGAAAGATAAGGAAGACATATGTTTAAGTATGGAAAGAATCCTATACATGGAAGGCGGTGGAAGAGTCTTACGTCTAAGCATGGAAAGGCAGTAGAAGACTTCAGATGGGCTCCGAAGATCAAAGACCAAGCCCATGGAGGAAACTTCCTCCCCAAAAACTACGTTGGCTTGATTCCCTATAAAAGGGATACGTAGGCAAATTGTAAGGGGTCGAATGTTGAGAACTCTGAGGCAGCCAACATAAACCCTAAGCAATCTCAGCCACCAATTAAACACAACCACCATACTCCGACGAATTTACCACCTAAGGACCACCGTTGTAGATCTTGATTCCGGCGAAGAACCCCAAACTTTGTTAATACCAAATTCCTCCGTTAACAAATTGGCGCTAGAAGGAGGGGTGCTAATTAAGATCTAAATCTTTGGAGGAGAAGATGTCACAAAATCGCAACGAACGTCCTAGGGATGAGGTCTTATCTGAAGACAGTGAAGAGAACAACCATGCCCGCCATGAGGAGTACGTTCCCCATAGTGTTCCAAATCTATCTTATGGAACACCTATTGTAGGGGGACGACTACCGGTGCTCATAAGTAATTCTGACTTGATGGAACAACTCTATCGCATGGGTGATGCCTTGAATGGCTTTGAAGCAAGGCTGGATACGGTCGAAAGAAGCGAAGGAAGGGGTCGGGTCAGGCGACAACCCCATAATCACCATTGTACAGGTAGAGGCACCACGGGTCAGAGGAGGTTTCAGAATGTTACTCCAAGAAGGTTAGAGTATCAGGAGGATGGAGTCCCTATTGTTGAACTCCCCGATGATGAGACGGGCAGCCAAGATCAACCTAGGAGGGAACGACGTCCATCTCCACACCCTCATAGGTCAGGGCGATCTGAAAGTGAAATTCGAAGGGCTGATGAACTCCACCGAGACCAAGAACAACGATTGAACAGGTTGAAGGATCGTCTTGGTATAAGACTTAATAATGATGATCTACGATTGTTGTTGGTCGAATGGCAGATGGACAGAGAGGTAAGAGGGGAACAACCTCTTGATCCACAGCGAGAGCCCCCTGTTGACAGGTCGAGGCCCCATGGACAAGATCGTACTCAACCTCGCAATAATTCAAGACGTAACTTAGAAGTGCAACCTCATAATCCACAGCGAGAGCCCCCTGTAAACAGGTCGAGGCCCCATGGACACGAACAAGCACCTTCACGAGATGACCCACGTAATGATCGAGATGCGAGGCCCCGTGATTCACAGCGAGCGCCCCCTGATCTCAGGTTGAGGCCCCGTGATCATGAGCAAGCTCCCCAATCAGAAGGGTCAGGAAGGAGAAGGGATAACGATCGAAGGAATAGATATGATGCTCCTTATCGTGGAGGACCCTCTGGAGGAAGGGATCCGCACATATCATCTGTCTCATCCCAAAGTAGATCAGGAGGAAGGCAGGAAGAGCCAAGGACTCGCCCTCACAGTCAGGAGGAGAGGACGCGCCCTAATAGTCACGAGGGAAGGACGCGCCCTCACAGTCAGGAGGAGAGGACGCGCCCTCCAAGTCCCAATCCAAGGATGCCAGAGACTCCTGCAGCCCAAGGAGAGATCCAGCCTCCTCAACCACCTCCGCAACCTCCGCCTACTGGTAATACTCAAACTAATGTCCAAACTATCCCAGGTGTGGGAAGCTTCAATGTGGATGACCTGAAAAAACTCCTCACACATCTTGAGGGAGGAAGAGTCACTTCAACGGCTCAAGCTCCTTCTCCATTCTCTGCAGCAGTAAGGGAGGCACAACTTCCAACAGGATACAGGAATACAACCAACGACTTACGCTTCCATGGGAACGCCGACCCTGTTGAGTTCTTGGGAAGATTCAATATAGAGATGGATGTATATCAAGTGCCTGACTTGGCTAGATGTCGTCTTCTGGCAGCAACTTTTAGAGAAAGTGCGCAACAGTGGTTTCAAAAGCTTGGACCAGGTGTGATTACTTCATGGGAAGTTATGAAAACTTTGTTCCTGACAAAATTCTAAGCTACTGTGAAGTATGCCCCCCCAGTGACTACTTTGGCCAACATCAAACAGAAGGAAGGAGAAAGCTTGCAGTCGTACTTCAAAAGGTTCAATGCTGAGTCTACCATGGTCAGAGGGGCAACCGATGAGTCACTAAAAAGTTTCTTGATTGCGGGACTCCAAGTCGGAACTGATTTCTGGAAGCACTTGTAGGGGAAGGACCCAGCAACCTTAGCAGACCTCTTTGCCCAAGCTGAATACTTTAAGATCGTTGAGCAATCTCTTGCTGACAATAAAAAGTCCGATTCCCAAGGGAAGGGGAAAGGTTCTAAAAGGAAGGATAGGTCTCCAAGCCCTGACTACCGGAGGAGATGGTATAGTCTGAACAGGGTGAACGTCACTAATGCAAGGAGAGGTTGGACTCCACCAGACTATGACAGATTGAATAGGTATCAAACAGGGAGTTATACACTAGCTGCCTCGGTTGAGCATATCTTTGAAGTAAATAAGGACAAGGGTTTATTCAAGAAGCCAACACCGTTATCCTCGTGGCAGAGCAAGGACAAAAAGAGGTATTGCTCATATCATGAATCTACTGGACATAATACCCACGAGTGTCGATAGCTCAAGGAAGAAATTGAAGAGTTGATCAAGGCTGGATACCTGACTGACTGGATTGTCAGAGAAGTAAAAAAGCATAAAGACGACACTGACAGGAGGATGGAAAGAGAACATGCTCCTGAAAGGGATGATGACAGATCTAAGGACGTTCAGTTTGCCCGGGCTGGAAGCATTCATACTATCTTTGGAGGACGCCATTTTTGTGGTGACAGTAACAACACACTGGAAAGGTATGCCAGGGAAGCACGTCATAAGCCCTTAACTAATGTGAACAGCTTGGAACTTAAACCTCCCAAGTTGTTCAGGGGGGAATCAGTAGACATTACATTCACTGAGGAAGAGGCAAGATGGGTACATCACCCTCACAGTGACGCCCTAGTTGTTGCTATACAGATTGTTCCTATGAATGTACATCGAGTGTTTGTAGACAATGGAAGTTCGGTGAATATTCTCTACTACAGCACTTATAAGAAGTTGGGTTTACCTGATAAAGATATTGTCAGAGAGGATGCTTGGATTTATGGTTTCACGGGAGAAGCTGTCAGAGTTATGGGTGCGATTAAGCTTCCGGTTACACTTGGTGAAGGTCCTCTATCTGTGACTCAAATGATAGAATTTATGGTATTGGATCAAGAATCTGCCCACAATGCCTTGGTAGGAAGACCTTTGCTGAAAGAGATGAAGGTAGTTACTTCCATTTATCATTTGATAATGAAATTCCCTACTCCAAATGGGGTTGGTTCAGTTCGAGGGTCACAATATGATTCGAGGGAATGCTACCATAGAACTGTCAAGGGTTTCCGTCGTAATGGACTAGGAGGACGCGCCCTTCCCCAAGAAGATGCCCAGGGATTGCTAAAAAATTCTAAGGGAGAGATTCATGTTCATTACACGGTTCAAGAGCCAGAAGATGATGTCCCTCAGCTGAGGGCGCGCCCTAAGATGTTACTATTGGAGGCGCCCCCCCTAATTGATGAACTTCAAGAAAGAATTGTTGAGAGCACCTATACCCTACAGGGCGCGCCCTCAAGGAAAGAAGAGCTTGTTGAAGATGCACCCTCGAGGAGGGAGAAATTTACTGACATCTTCCCAAGGGAAGAAGGGTATGTGGAGGACGCGCCCTCAATTGAGGATGAATTTGTGGAAGACGCGCCCTCAAAGAGTGAGATGCCTGTTGAAGATCCTCGTATTTTTGATCTTGATCTTGATCCAAGAATTCCTATCCTACAGGAGAAGACAGGTCCTGCGGAAGAAACAATCTCAATCCCGGTAGACGCAGCAGATCTCAGTAAGGTTCTCAAAATTGGATCACAGCTAAGCAATGAGTTGAGAACAGGCTTGACTAATTTTCTTATGACCAACCTGGATGTGTTCGCTTGGAGTCATGCTGATATGATAGGGATTGATCCTAATGTCATGTGCCATCATCTAAACATATATCCTAATAAGAAAGGAATGCGTCAGAAGCGGCATGCAATCAGTGGAGAAAGGGCAGTAGCTTTAAAAGAGGAGGTCGACAGACTCTTGGATGTGGGTTTGATCAAAGAATCCTTCTATCCCGAGTGGTTGGCAAACCCGGTGTTGGTGAAAAAGCCTAATGGGAAATGGAGAACTTGTGTGGACTTCACGGATTTGAACAAAGCTTGCCCAAAGGATAGTTTCCCACTCCCTCGGATTGATCAGTTGGTGGATGCTACGGCTGGACATGCTCTCTTGTGTTTCATGGATGCTTACTCAGGGTATAATCAAATTCCCATGTATGGACCCGATCAAGAACATACATCCTTTATTACTAACAGAGGTTTGTATTGCTATATTGGAATGCCCTTTGGTCTTATCAATGCAGGGGCAACATATCAAAGATTGGTGAATATGATGTTCAAATAGCAGATTGGCAAAACTATGGAGGTGTATGTAGATGATATGCCTGTCAAGTCCAAGGACGCAGTAGACCACGTGAGGCACTTGGAAGAAATGTTTGGAATTCTGCGCAAGTACAGGATGAAGTTAAATCCTCAAAAGTGTGTCTTTGGTGTTGAGTCGGGGAAATTTTTAGGCTTTATTGTGAATCATAGAGGAATTGAAGCTAATCCGGAAAAGATCAAAACACTCCTTGAAATGAAGTCCCCTACCAGTGTAAAGCAGGTTCAAAGCCTTTGTGGACGGATTGCAGCTCTAAATCGTTTTGTCTCAAAGTCTTCTGATCGTTGCAAGGAATTTTTCAAAGCCATTAGGGGGGTTGACAAGGATTTCATGTGGACTCCTGCTTGTGAAGATGCTTTTCAGAAAATCAAGGAACAGTTAGGTAAGCCCCCACTCTTGGCCAAGCCTGTGGATGGTGAAGTACTGATTCTTTACTTGGCCATCTCTATTTACTCCATTAGTGATGTGTTAGTACAAGAAGAGGATAGTTTGCAGTCACCAGTTTACTATGTAAGTAAGAGGTTGTTGGATGCAGAAACCCGATATTCTAGCATGGAGAAGTTAGTATATGCTTTGGTGCTGGCTGCACGAAAGCTACGTCCCTACTTTCAAACTCATAAAATTGAAGTGCGAACTTCTTATCCCATGAGACACATTTTACATAAACCTGAAGCTTCAGGAAGGATGTTGAAGTGGGTGATTGAGTTGGGACAGTATGATTTGGAATATGTTTCTCGAACGGCAATCAAGGGACAAGCCTTAGCCGATTTTATTCTGGAGTTTGAAGATGAGAGTATGGGACGAGAAATCATTCTGGTGCACCCTAACCCTCTCACTCAGGAGGCAAGCCCTTTGAGAGAACCATGTATGTGGATGGAGCAGTTAACAATGATGGGGCAGGTGCTGGAGTTGTCTTGACTTCTCCTGAAGGTCACCTTCTTATGAGTGCTATCAATTTCAAATTTTCGGTAACCAATAATGAAGCTGAGTACGAGGCATTGATTAATGGCTTGAAGTTGGCTTTGGAAATGAATGTGAAGAATTTGGTGGTGTTCAGTGATTCGAAACTGGTTGTTCAGCAGGTTGAAGGAGGATTCCAGACTAGAGGACCAAAGACAGAGGCATACATGATGAGTGTACGTCGCTTGATTCAACAGTTCAACATAGTCAGACTTGAAGGAGTTCCTCGTGAAGAAAATTCCAAGGCCGATACTCTGGCCAGGTTGGGTTCCCAAAGAGACACGGTGTTGATGGGAGACATTCCATTAGAAATTCAAGAAATTCCTAGTATCCCCGAGATGGAGCTAATGGTTGTAGATGAAGTACCAATGAAGACTTGGATGACTCCTATCCAAGAGTATGTACAAAAAGGAATTTTACCCGATGATAAGGGGGAGGCCAGACGTTTGAAATACCAAGCAGCAAGGTATGTGGAATATGATGCGGTTTTGTACCGAAGGGGTTTTAATCAACCCTTACTAAGGTGTGTTGATGGAGACGAGTGCAACTATGTCTTGAGAGAGGTTCATGAAGGAATATGTGGTAATCACTCGGGGGGTAGTTCCCTTGCTATGAAGGTGTTACGACAAGGATATTACTGGCCAACCTTGAAGGATGATGCTATGAAGTTTACAAGAGCATGTGATCAGTGTCAACGCTTTGCAAACTACTCATCTATTCCTGCTACGACATTGACTTCAATGATAAGTCCTTGGCCTTTTGCTATGTGGGGAGTTGATCTTATTGGAGAGCTTCCTATGGCTAAGGGGGGTGTCAAGTATGTTGTTGTAGCTGTGGATTATTTTACCAAGTGGGCAGAGGCTATGCCCTTGGCAAAGATAACGGCTAAGAAAATCAAAGATTTTGTTTTTAATTCCATTGTGTGCAGGTTTGGGATTCCTTACAAACTCATATCTTACAATGGGAAGCAATTTGACAGCAAGGAGTTAAAGAAGTTGTGTGAAGACTTGAAGATTAAGAAAGATTTTGCAGCAGTCTATCATCCTCAGAGCAATGGGCAGACTGAAGCTATCAACAAGATAATCAAGCACACACTGAAGGCCAAGTTGGAAGAAAGTAAAGGTAACTGGCCTGAGGAGCTACCTATGGTACTATGGTCCTACAATACCACACCAAGATCTACTACTGGAGAGTCTCCATTCATGTTGTCTTATGGCTTTGAAACAATGGTTCCTGTGGAGGTTGGATCTGGATCATTCAGGAGGGATCACTATGACAATGAATCTAATGAGGTCAACCAACGGCTTCATCTTGATTTTCTGGAAGAAACACGTGCAATGTCATCACTAAGATTAGCTGCATATCAGAAAAGAGTGGCAAGGTTTTATGATCGAAGAGTAAGGGTACGTCGTCTCAAGGTTGGTGATTTGGTGCTACGAAGGGTGATGCCTCATACCAGAATTGCCAGTCATGGGGTTTTTGGTGCCAATTGGGAAGGACCTTACAGGATCAAGTCTGTGCTTTGGGAAGGAACTTTTCACTTGGAAGATTTGGGTGGTAATCCTATACCAAGAGCTTGGAACGTGGAACATTTGAAGAAATACTACCAATAGGGAGTGGTTTTGTACCCCCTATGTTATCTATCTAAATAAACTAGAAGAAATAAATTTCCTCCTAGTCTAGGGGGGTAGTGCATGTACATCCCACCTTGAATAGTTGAGATTTTCAAGTTTTTATTTCCCCAAAGAGCATTAGCTTTGGGACTAGTGTGGCTTTCACACCGGAGCGCATTATTTATGAAGAACTTATCAACAAATTTCAGAATTTTAAGTTTATTATGTTTGAGTAATATTTTGATCGCTTAATGAAGACGCGTCCTGGGATATATAATGTTAAGACGCGTCCTATGATGGTTGATAAATTTAAAGAACACATGTTGAAGGGACGCGTCCTAAATGATTCCTTCAAAAAAAAACACGATGTATTTTCAGCAAATTAACAATGATATAAACAAGCAAGGCAGTTAAGAAAAGCAAACATACGAATAATAAAAGTTGGGAACAAACCATTGTTGTTAACAAAAGAGAGCTTAAGTTAGTTTTACAACTTGCAAAGCGTCAAAGGAGGGCCTGCACCTCATGATGTTTAAAGTAACAAGAACCTTAAGGCGCGTCCTTAGGTTTGATCGGTGGGAGGAACATCCTTGGCAACATCGACTTTGGAAGAATCGTGCTCTTGCTCGGTTGGATTAGCTTCCTCTTGTCTTGGAGACGCGTCATCAGAAGGCGCGTCCTGATCATCATCAGGGATAGGTGAAGCCTTTTCTAAGCCAAGAAAAACTCGTGTTGCCTTGATTTCAGCAGCCTCATTGACTTTGAATTTAGAGATCCATTGCACGGTCTCTTCTCCAAACTTTGAAAAATCATAGTCAGGATCTTGAGCCCGAAACCCAGAAGCATAATTCCTGAAGCCTTTCATGAAGGACGCGCCTTCAATTTTCTTTTTCTCTTTTGCCCAGCCATTTGCTTGGTCTTCCGAGAGCTCAACCACTTGGTTGTTTAGATTGTTGATTTCTTCTTTCAGGCCATTGATAGTAGCACCAAGTCCATCTATGACCTCCTCCCGTGTCTTAAGCTCATGATCATAATAGCTCTTTGTCTGCAAAAGTTCATGTTTTATTTTGTCCAAGGCTTTACTACGATCATCAACCTGTTTTGAAAGCCTGCATTTTTCTTCTTCAAGGGATTCAAGGCGCGCCCTATCCTTTTGGAGAAGGTTTTGACGGTTAAGAGCAGAGATAAGCATCTCAGAAGAAGCCTTAATGATTGCTTCGTTTTCTTCTAAAGGATCCCTTTGTTTCCATTTGAGAACATCATCATCAGAAACAAAGGGAATAGATAAAGGACTTGAAGTAGCCGAGACCAGGGAGAGTGAGGATGGTTTTAATTTTTTCAAGGACGCGCCCTCTGTGGTGACAACCGCCTCAGGTTTCTCCTTTCTTTTTCTGCTCTTATCCTTTTCCAGATCAATTATTGTCTGGGGGTTTATTGTTTCAGCCACAGTTTTCTTAAGATCTTTTCTATGAGCACGCGTCTTAGTCCTTTTAGTAACCCTAGCAGTGGGGGCATTCCCCATTTCAAGACCCCAACCAATAGGAAGACCATCCATATCTGAAAAAGTAAACGATACATCATATTAGGACGCGTCCAAATAAAGTGTAATAAACAAACGTAATCAAGAAGTTTAAATAAAGTACAATGGAGCAAACAAAATTTAGTAAACGAATTCACCCTGACTAAAGGTCGCGCCTTTAAAGGTTTGTGTACCTTTTTCAGATTTATCCTCATATTCCTCTTCATCCTCGTCAGAATCAGAATCTTTGCCACCTTTGATTGGCACCCCCTTCCTAAACCGTTGGAAAGGGATAATGGTTCCAACTTCCTTTTTGAGAATCCCAACTCTTTTAAGATTCTCCTCAGAAATTAGAGTTTTTGAGTGGAATCTAGATGAAGGAAGGGCAAGGATCTTATCAGCTCTCTTCTTTGCTTCACCAAAGAGTTCTTTCGTATTTCTATTATCTACACGAAGTAAAGAAACGAATACAATAATAAAAGGCGCGTCCTAAGTAAGTGAATTAGTTAAAAATAAAAGAGAAGGCGCGTACTTACTATAGTTACAATTGAACACTACTCTGATTCTCTCTACGTTCCAAAGATAGAAGAATGGTTCTTTCCAGTTCTTCTCGTGACTAACCTTCCCATTGGAGAAACCAATTCTGTTATGCTTATGATGTGGTGTTAGAAAAAAGTATCCTTTTGAACTTTTTCTGATGGCAAAGAAATAGCTGAATTCCTCCATTGTTGGTGGAGTGGAGATTCCTTCGTCATTATATAAAATAGATAATGCAAGAGCTAGTTTGTAAGAATTTGGAGAAAGTTGGATGGGGGCAATATCATACCATTGGAGGATACTTTTGAGATAAGGGTGAAGGGGCGCGCCCACTCCCAATGCCATTAACTTAGGAGAAGTCACCATTCTAGGTGTTTTGAAAGGTTCGGGCCATTTGAAGATGTGTGGCCTCATAAGGGAGGGAGGACGCGCCCATTTGCCCTCCATTTGATAATAAGTCATACTCCAAGTTATCTCCTCAACAGAAACGGTGGATGACATGGCTACACAAAATAACTTGTTGTTTTGTTTCCTTAATCTTCTTTTCTCGGTCTCTGAAAGCATATCCTTGTATTGGCCCCAATCAAGGTCAATTTCTTCCTCAGCGATTTCAGGATGAATGAATGGAATAGGGGAACTCTCAGGAGGGAACGTACGATCATCTTCGTCTATATGAGGATATGGACTATCTGAGGACGCGTCTTCACAATTAGATTCTGTCTCAGAATCGGACGCGCCCTCAGAATTTGACGATTCAATTTGTTTTCCTCTTTTTTGTCGAAAAATAGTGGCCTCTGTATCTTCTATGACGTCATTACCCTCGTCTATAACCGGTTTAAATTGTTGGGGGCGCGTCCTACTATGATGGCTTGTTACTTCCAAATCCAGATCATCAACATGTGGACAGGATGAGTTTGAAGTTAAAGGGGATGACATGATTTCTGTGTCACCTTTGAATGGAGATGCTTCACGTAATTGTTCTATCGCTTGGGTATGGAAAGATCTAATTGAAGAAGAGCTTTGTGCTGGAAAGGAGATTGAAGGTGGGGAATAAATTCCCAAACGTTTGTTGAAGTCCTTGAAGGGATGAAACGGGGAAGACGCGCCCTTACCCTCCAGCTGAAAAGAGAAAGGAAAAGATGGTAAGGACGCGTCCTGTAAAGAAAATATTATAAATTGGGAGAATTCGTCATGGGTGAATAGGATAACAAGGACGCGCCTTAACAATATTAACGTAATTAGTCCTTAATCGCATAAAGACGCGCCCTAAGTCTACGAATCATAGCTGAAGCGACAGAAACACAATTTAAAATCAAATTATGACGAATAAAGATCTGACGTTGATAGATACAAACATACATACACGCATTTCATCAAGAACACAAAAAATAGGTTTAACAGTCATATTCTCGATTTGGTCTAAATATATGGCAAAAACATGAAATGATGGTATGAAATCGTACCTTTGAAGTTGCTGAAGAAGAATCGAGAAGAAAAACGTTCAAAAAACCGAAGATTTGGCCGGATTTTTGCTTGAAAAAATGAACTGCGGCGACTAGGTTTTTCTTTCTGAGAAAAGAGTAAAGTGAAACGTGGAAAGCGACTTTTAGGTATTTATAGAGGAAGCTGCGCCTAATGGAAGACAACTGTCAATGCACGTGCTATCACATGGCAAAGTCAGGACGCGTCCTACGTAAAGACGCGCCTTAGGCAATAGAAGTTGGGATTTTTTGACGAATAAAGAAATTCAATGTATTGTTTTTAACTTCACACTGAATTGGGGGGTAGTTGTTATAGCCAAAATTCGATAATGGGTTTTTAGGTTAGGATCGGGTCAAGTATGAATTCAATTATGTTATTTTTGTAATTAGGGTTAAGTTTAATATTGGGGCTTGCCCTCATAGGGGCAAGGGCGTGCCCTCTTAGGCCGTCCACCCCTTGAGGGCGCGCCCTCAAGGTAATAACAGATTGATGGATGATTTGACAAAGGGTAACAGCTATATTGACATGGCATGACGTAAGGAAGACTCAGGATTTG
Source organism: Heracleum sosnowskyi (assembly GCA_030848705.1). Classification (NCBI taxonomy): domain Eukaryota; kingdom Viridiplantae; phylum Streptophyta; class Magnoliopsida; order Apiales; family Apiaceae; genus Heracleum; species Heracleum sosnowskyi. The sequence continues at coordinate 10,483,238 of CM061238.1, forward strand.
TCCTCTTAGAGGAGAGGATGTGCCCCTTTGGCCATTTAACCCCTAAGGACGCGTCCTCTCGGGGTGAACTGACAACATTACATGGATGGAAGACTTGACAGAGAATAATGACTTTATTTACTTGGGACTGACACAAGGAAGATCTAGGGCTTGTCTTCATGGGGACGAAGGCGCGCCCTTTAGGCCGTCCACTCCTTGAGGGCGCGTCCTCCCGGTTTGAAGATACAACTTGATAATGAAAAATGGTTTCCTTGGTTTGGTATTGACTAAATATTGAAGAATTCCCTCCTAGGATGTGCCCTAGGAGGGGGATGTCCGTGACTGAAGGCCTCCTCCTGTATTCAATGGGCGCGCCCTCATTGGGGATGTGGGGTTAATCTTGGTGTGTGCTTTGGGAGCTATGTTCCTGTACTCAATGGGCGCGTCCTCATTGGGGAACTTTGGAGTAATCCTGCACTTTACACCCAAACACTTTGGATCACTTGTCCTGCTATCTGGTGGGTGCTTCTCATTCGGGGGACAAGGATGCGTCTATCATTTAAGGTAAGTCATGGCTATACCCGCGTCTATGAATTAAGGAAATAGCTGGTAATGGATAGGACTAGTCCTCGACGGGGGAAGTTTCCTTATCCATGAAGTCCTGACGTCATAGACGAGCCTTGGGCCTTTGTGGCTAGGCCTTATCGTTAGACATTCCTAAAGTGAGCTGAAACTCTAAGTAAGGAAACAGATGGAAGTCCTCCGTTCAAGTAAGGAAAGATAAGGAAGACATATGTTTAAGTATGGAAAGAATCCTATACATGGAAGGCGGTGGAAGAGTCTTACGTCTAAGCATGGAAAGGTAGTAGAAGACTTCGGATGGGCTCCGAAGATCAAAGACCAAACCCATGGAGGAAACTTCCTCCCCAAGAACTACGTTGGTTTGATTCCCTATACAAGGGATACGTAGACAAATTGTAAGGGGTCGAATGTTGAGAACTCTGAGGCAGCCAACATAAACCCTAAGCAATCTCAGCCACCAATTAAACACAACCACCATACTCCGACGAATTTACCACCTAAGGACCACCGTTGTAGATCTTGATTCCGGCGAAGAACCCCAAACTTTGTTAATACCAAATTCCTCCGTTAACAGAAACATTTTCTTCTAATGAACCGATTCAATTTGAATTAAACACAATTTGAGTGTTTTATCGCATAAAAATTGAATTTTTAATTGAATTCATTATTAATTGAATTGAATTAAACACAATTTGAGTTTTAATGAACCGAATTCAGCTTGAACTCGTTAACTTAACATACACATTTTTGTGTTCGAGTTTTAATAACCCGAGTGATTATGGACCCGAGCTCAAGTTTGGGTTTCTTGACGAACAACTCAGTTCGTTTACATAGGCAAGTCGCAAGTGTGGTGACCGGTGGTGTATATGCATGATGACCCAGTCTTGCTACGTTAAAGCTACAAGTTTAACAAACCCAAAAGTCACCTCATGCTTTTAACTTATGGCAACTTCACGATTAATCATGATGCTTAGGACTATGTTTAAAAATATGCTCACAATCATACCCAGAAAGACTTCATAAGAGCATTTACATTGGAACCCCGTCCCCATCCCCATCCCCAAAAACTTACTAAAAATAGTAATTTCTCAAAAAATTTATCATATTGTTTTTCTATTAGTATGTGTGTAAGAGTTAAAAAAATTTATGAGATAAAAAGGATTATTTAATAAGATGGGGATGAATAGTGAAATCCCAAATATGAGAATTTAATTTCAATCCCTAAAACTAAATCTCATTTTGAAGTTCCGGATGTAGATGACGTTTTAACAAAATTTAGCAAATTCTGATTACACAATGATGCAGATGTTTGTTGCTTAATTAATTGGAAGACCAAACCATTTTAAGGGTAACTTTTAAGTAGTGTAAAAAAGGGAATTTTGAGCATATAATTAGATAAAGTGTAAAAAGTAGTTGTAGGTACGTTTTGTTTACTTTAAAAAGGTTTGTAAGCAAGCAAAATTGCGTGCTGACAATAACAACACTCTAAACTCTTGCTTCATCCAAAACACATAAATCTCTCAGGGATAAAAAGAGAACAAGTATATGTACATTTATACATGTAAGTGAATACATTGAGAAACTTTTCTTGGCTTGAACATAATTGATTCTCCTTTCTGAAAGACTTTCTCAGTTAGTTTCTTGTTCTCCGCTTTCTTAAGTCAAGTATCTCTGTCAAATTCTCTCCTTTATATGTTGTGACATTAAGAATACTCTCTCTAAGTTGATAAAATCCCCACATTCTACATTGGAGTTCTCGTTCCTATTTTTCGCTCTACGGAAGAATTTCTTTTCGAGTTTCTGAAAGATTCTTGGAGGTAGAAGTGGGCTATTCCAAGATTTACAGCTGCAGGCTCTTTGTAGTGTTTTCATAAACTTGTCTATTAGGTGGTGTTATTTAAAAATGGGAGATCACTTTGTGTTGTTAGTTGATCGGTTGCTTACTGAATCCACCTTGGAGGCTGCAGTTGAAAGCAGGCACTTGTTGAAACAGTTGGTGGCCCCAGAAAACAATGACACAATCGTTCATTGCACTTCCCACCTGGAATCTGAAATTGATTTGTCTCCTACAAAAAAGGTTGAATGTAGGATATGTCAGGACGAAGATTTGGAATCACTATTGGAGGCGCCTTGCCTATGCCGCGGCAGTTTAAAGGTTGGTTACATGTCAATATTGTCTCATGATTTTCCTGTGCTAATTTCTATAATTCTTTCTTTTGTTGGGCAGTACGCTCATCGCAGATGTGTACAGATGTGGTGCAGAGTGAAGGGCAATACAACGTGTGAGATATGCAACCAGGTTCTTGTTCTCTACGTTGCTGTTACATTTTCTAGTTTTTGTTTCCAGGTGATTATGGACTTATGGTTTCAAAGAGATTTTCTCGATTTGACTCTGAAAGTAATTTATACAGCAATTTAGGCCGAATTACACAGCTCCACCACCTGTGTTTCGACTTGGGAGTATACCACTGAACTTGAGGTAGTTGTGTTGTCTTTCTCCGTTTGAGCACCTCCCTATGAAGTGTGATCCTTTGTATTAGTTATATTAACCGAGAGTCTCGTGTCAGGGCTATCGGCAGAATTAACCTAATCGACTCTCACTCAATAGCAATGGTTCCAGCTGATCGTAATTTTCTGGATCCTATAGATGATGAATATGCAGGTTCTGCTGCAAGAAGCTTGATGCGCTATCTTTCAGTAGCTGCAATTGTAAGAACAATAACAGATGCAGCATCCATGACTAGCAGTAGAGATGTATATTCTAAGTTGGTGTGTTTTTTGTGTGCTGGCTGTGCAGTTCATGGTTCTACTGATGTTAAGGCATACTCTTCCCCTCATTATTAGCGGATCAGATAATTATTGTCTCCCGTTGTTCCTGGTAAGATAAACCAGCCTACAAGTGAGTTGTAAGAAAAAAGAAGGGCAAGTTCAAGAAATTTAAAGTTTCTTAATTTTGTGATTTCAGTTTTTTCTCCTACGCACTTCAGGAATCATTCTCCCGGCCTATATTATACTGAGGACAGTTGGTGCCATACGCCATCGCTGCTACTGACAGGTAACATTCTGATTGTTTCATTTCAAAACATGAACCTTTAAAACCTGCTTCTCTGACTTTAAAGAATAGTTTAAGTTTTGTTAAAATTGCAGACTACCTTTATAAGTTTAAGTAGGCTAGACTGGAGAATTGTCTCACTTCATATCAGCAAAGTACCTTGCCTTTAACAGTTAAGGTTGGACGACCACCTCTTTGCCGTTCATATTTAAAAGATAGTAAATCCTAATACTCCCTCCGTCCCATTTTGTTTGAACCAATCTCCTTTTTCGGATGTCCCAAAAAGAATGAACATTCCTTTTATAACATTCATTTAAGGTTTTTTCAACCACACATTCATATATTATACTTATTTGGCACTCACTACCTCATTTTTTTGTGGTTGAAATTGAAGTCAAAACTAACACATTAAAAAGCGTGTAATTTTGACCGGCTCATGCAATATGGGACGGAGGGAGTACTATTTTGTAATGCAAGTGAGGCTTGCCTATGTGTACTAGCCCGTACAATTCACAGCTACTTTATTGCCTTTTTTTTCTTATGTATATTCTAGAAGTGTTTAGTTAAGAGAATAAGCAGTGTATTCTCCTTTAGTGGTATCATGGTTAATTTCTCGTCGATTATTGGCAAGTAACAAAAGTATCCCTTTCGTTAAATGGTGAAGAAGGTGATATTTCAACAGGCGGATAATAACCCATTAACCTTCATTAATGGATTTGTCGGTTGATGGTGAATTCTAGAAATTTGGCTTACAATTGGATAGGTTTATGGAGGTGGTGCTACAACTTGAAGAAATGTTAAGGTGGTTTTTAATAAGATGACCTATCGTCTCCTAGATCAGACATTCTTGTAACAATCGGGCAATACGCATCACTCCTGCTTGCTCTTTAAATTCATGTCCACGCAGCTCTTATCTTTCTTCAAAGACTGTTTGCATGTACAGATGTATACATCTATCTTTATTTTTATACAATTGCAAATTTACTAAAACAGCTACTCATGGTTAAATAATGAAGTGGTAATTCGTAATCAATAGCGGGCTCACCCTAATCCCTAATGTCTATGTACAAGGATGCTACCCTAACAAAAATCTTATATCATACCTCATGATCTGCAAACCAAGTGCCAAATGACTAGCAACATAGCATATTGTATTGCAACGAGTATCAAGCATTAAAGCACAGCGAATAAAAACTACAACCGGAATTTAATTTGTTAGTTAAAAGTAGCTCGTGACCAATTTTACTCCATCAAATATAAAGTTCGTCTCATTTGCAGTAAGGAATGCTAGACACAAGGCAGTACACTATATTAAGAGAAACATGTATAAATGAAATCCTATTCCAAACTTGAAATCAGTATATAAACCTGTACACTCCATGTTGTATAATAACGCTTAGGCTATAAATAGTACAGAAGGGACCTCAAACTGGTCACACGTAAAATGCTGCCATAAGGTTGAATACAGTTTCACTTGCTTTTCCACCTTAATTCAATGCCATCTATAGGGTGTTTCCTTTTAAAAATCTCAACTCCAGCTTCTCCTTTGCCTGAAATGTTGGTGGAAGAAAAACATATAAGAATGCTATTGTACCACCTTCTAGCAAAACTCCAACCCCTTACTCTAAAATTCTCTCTTCAAAAGCTTCACTCCCACCATATTTTTCATATTTTTTTCCCTTTTACTAAAATGTTTAAAAAATTGTGTCCGTGTTCTACACTACTACTCTATTCTGAAAGAGATTATGACTTTTAACAGTTATATGCTCTTTAAAGAGTGAAGTTGTAAGTACTTCCGATTCTTCTGCTTTGAACGCCAGAAGCAGGCGAGTGCTCCAAATGCGCAACTTGCTAAAGCAATTGCAAGTGCGGCCCCCAAAGGAACAAGTGCATGTGTTGAAGTTGCTAATTCATCAATAACTTCCTTGTTGCTCCCAGCGTCACCAAGAAGCTCCTTGTCTTTGTACAGAGTCACGAGTGTATTCCCGTAATAGCTAGCCAAGAATTTAAAAACCTCATTCTGGTCCCAATCATTCTGATTATTTACATCACTATTGGGGCTCCTAGAAAGATAGCAAGAAGGGCAAAGTTGTTTTGGAGGCCAAATCATCTTTGGGAATTTAGGATCACCGGTTCCTTGAGAGGCTTCTTCTTTCATTAGTCTACTGTTAACGTTGTTATGGACAGTCCACAACCAGAGGGCATAATCACGGGTTCTGTTGAAAGGACTAGAGACGCTGCAATGGAATTAACAGTCAGACAGTTTGAACTATAGCAGTTACTAAAAATGTTGCAGTTGCTAAACTACCTTGAGCACATTTCATAGAAATGTTGGCGACACTCCTCGCAGATGAAGAAATTGTGAATAAAGTTGCATGTAGCTGTAAATGCCATCTGGCTTTCTCCATCTTCAATTCTCACAGAAATTGAATGTAGTAAAACCCACAATCCGCAACTACAGAAAGAAAAAGGTATTAGGGATTATCAAAAGACACAAATTTCCAAGACAACGTTTTGCATGTAAATATTGCAGACATTTGACCAGCAATATAGGTTGATAGTTACTGTACAATAGAACTATAAATCTTTGGATGTTGCCCGTGTTGGTCATGACTCATGACCAACTTACAGGATAGTGAATATACCGGAACTCACATTATTGTGAATCTAATCGAAATAATCAGAAAAGGTGATTCAATTAGCAAGAAAAGAAAAGGCAACTTTAAATGGTCAAGTTTTGCATGGTTATTTTAGTTCCTCAACTATCATCAATTTAAGTTTTGGCTTTGTAAGTCAGATTTATAGGACAAAAAGAATAAATCCCTTTATAACTCTGTATTCACAGTCTTATAGTTAAAAAGAACATACGCAAACGTCATTCAATATGCTGCGGGCATATGATGGTGTACTTCACATTAAGTTCATCAGAAGGTACAAAATAATGTTGATTATAAACCGCATAAAGAAGCAGCTTGCGAACAATTATATGGGTTCTACGTTTACGTGAATGCATAAACTATTCATAAAGGGCTTATCCAAGCGTTAAAGTTCACATATTGTCGAGATGCAATATGTTCCATAATATTTAATTATTGAGATTATAAAATACTTCATACACAAAAAAAAATAAAAAATTTGGTTCAATCGAATAATTCTATACCAATACAACTACCACGTATTTTTCTACTTTAGATATATTAATTTATTGTTATCTTTTCCATTGTGAATCCAGTCTCCTACCCTACAACTACTAAAGCCTATCAAGTAAAAAACTTCCAAAACATAATTGTGATGTAACCATTGTTTTTGTTATACGGCGTCCACCTCGTCAATACAGTTGGTGTATGGCGTCAATTTGGCGTTTTTGGCATCCATATGGCGAGCTTTGGCGTCAGACTCAACCAATTATGGCCCAATATTTATTATTAAAAGTGGCCCAATAGGCCCAAATACATGAAAAGAGAAGAGGATTTGGTTCCTATTGTTGAAAATGAAGATGTTGAAGATGATTAAGACATGAGATTCAATATAGTGATTATGAAGGACACATATTTTGATTATTGAAATCTGAAATACGATATCTTTCAATTCATTTATCTAGTGGAACACTTAATGTGGATTTTATCTTTAATATTATTTGAATTATATATATTTTATATATAATTTATACATATCAATCTACATATTTATATATATATATATGTATGATTACATATGGCGTCCGCCTTGTCCGCCATGGCGTCATGACCCTGTACCAGCGACATGTACCCTGTACCAGCGACATGTCGCCGTTGCGCCGTACAAACAATGGATGTAACTATAGTTATTCATTTAAGCTCCTATTAATCTTTGTTGATCTTGGTACATGATTATAATTTAAGCACTTGATCTAAAATGATTAAATTTGCCAACTTTTTCTAATTTGAAACAAAATTATTCATCATTCCTATTTAACTACAAAAGTCTATCGGATTATATTTCATTAACGAAAATAAAGATTGCTCTTAATTCTTCCTTGTCTATTACTCCCTCCGTCCCCCCCAATTGTTTATATTTGGGTTGGACACAGAGGTTAAGGAATATGAGTAAAGTAAGAGAAAAAGTAAGAAGACTGAGTAAAGTAAGAGAAAAAGTAAGAAGAATGAGTAAAGTGGTGGGACCCATCAATATTTAAGGTATAAAGTAAGTAAAGTGGAGGAAAGTAGTGGAGGTAGTTAATTTTTATATTATAAAACTTTACTATATTTGGAAAGTTTTGGAATGTAAAGAAATGGATGGGACATCCCAAAAAGGAAAGTGTAAAGAATTGGATGGGACAGAGGGAGTAATAATTAACCTAAAGGAAACAAAAACTATTAACTTCCTGTTTCTTAAATTATACTCCCTCTGTCCCTCTCATTTCTTTACCCTTTCCTTTTTGGTACGTCCCTCTCATTTCTTTACATACCAAAAATAGTAACATTTTATTATATAAAATCCAATCTCATCCACTACTTTCTTCCACTATACCTACTTTATACCCACTTTATACATTAAATATTGATTGGCCCCACCACTTTACTCATTTTTCTTACTTTTTCTTATTAATTTACACTTTTTCTTAAGCTCCGTGCCGTCCCCCCAATGTAAAGAATTGAGGGGGACAGAGGGAGTATTAATCAATCATGATAACTTTATATTTATAATATTAGAAATATTTGTATGCAAAAGTAATTAATATATTGTAAAGCTATATGTAACACATCCTATGCCCTCTTTCCTGCCAAGTGCTAACAATGTGACTAGCACCTAGGATGGCTAATAATTTATTTTGGCTTCATCAACTAATAGTATAATACCTTCCTTGAAGATAAACAGTTGGACTGTGTATCATCATTTCAATCCGTTATCATGAAAATGATTACATCCCTTCAACAATATTCAACTTCTTGCGCACTAAATCGACAGGTTATGCTTTAGAGAAATGCTTGGGGATTAAGAAAAATTTACTACTGGTGCAACATAGATTGTGAAGTAAAAAAAATTTTGTTCTTTCAGTGACAGTGGATGTATAATATTATACATCACATTTGGATTGGGAAAGCCAAAAGCAACAGCCAAAAGGTTGAGGTGTGAGAAATATTGCAAGGTACAAAAGAATTTGAGACATTTTTCATCATTTCCAAATTGAAGTTCGACTTCATAGACAAGGCAAATAGTTATGTCCATCCAAACAGCTGATCCAGAATCTACTCATAACATTAATCAAGAAAGCTAAACTTTATAAAGCATAAAAATAAATCTTAGGTTTACCTAAAGCCTCTCGTTTCGTTATTGCTACCACGACAAAACATCTGCAATAGAAATCCACGGAAAATTTCAATTAATTTCATAACAGATTCAAAGTAAATGTTATCAATAATTTTCAGCAAATACAGTATAATATTGCAAATTGCAAATCAAGAACAAAAATGAAAGGACAGTCTACTGTATTAACCATTGGAGTTTACTGGTTTGGTGTTAGGATGGTATGGAAGTAGTGTACATTGAACATGGCAGCTTGCTTACGTTCTAAACTCATTAAAGCCTTAAAACCTAAACGGGTTGTGGCAGATAACTTATATACTTGTTCCTTGAATTTTCAGATGAAAGTGATCCTGTTAATTCTTTATAGTTCAATTATGTTATCCATATTTAGAGAGTTTAACCCAAATGATTAATATTAATCTCATGATCGCAAAACCAGATCAGACAAGTTACAATAACAAAATGGAATTACACATTTTAACAATTTTTCAAAGAAAAATCCCAATATGAAAATTATTCAAAAACACTTAAAAAATCATTTTCAGAAATATTGCACAAAGCTGTCGTTAGACACAAATTGCATATTTATATTTCAGAAAACTTGATATAGACTCACATAATATCCACGAGGAACTTCGCTGCCACAAATATGAAAATTACTGAAGGTACTCGTTCCACTAGTAGTCATACATTCTTGTTTTTTTCCTGACAAGATATCTGACGGGCACAAATCGTCGAAGTTTACTAGTATATCTGCGCTTCCTTTCCGGCACCTGATACAAAAAACCCAGAGGTAAACAGTGAAGGAAATTTGCAATATGTTGTACACCGATTATGGTCACAAGAAGGGTTGTACTAACCTCCTAGAAGGGTGATGTGTTACAATAAGTTGAAGAAATTCTATAAAAGATGCACGAGTCTTGGATTTTATCATCTGTACAAGTGCATAAGTATAATTAGTCATTAGATATCAAACACTGAGGCAAGGAAGCAGCAACAGATGCACACCTTGTGTTCTAAAATTAGGTCAAAGGCCATTGATGTTGCTTCCTCAATATCGTATACAGCACGGGCAATCTTTTCCAAAACAGGTGTTAGAAAAAGTTAATATTTCCAACTACATAATAAAGGGCAACCTAATGTGCTAAAAAATATGAAGCAAGTCTATAGAAATGTTAAGGACCTGTCCAGGATCTGAGTTATTTGATTGAACAAGCTCATTTTCATATCTCTCATCATCTAAGCTGTATGAGCTGTCATTAAGATACAAAAGATAACACACTTCAGAGCACATAAACTAAGCAGCTACATCAAGGCCATAAACTGAATATTTTTAAACTTTGAATTTATATCAATTCCTCATTTCTTATGCATTTAAATCAAAGTAGTAAAGCAACAAATTATTTTTTATATGTCTGCAACCCAAATGAGAAATTGTTTGTTTCAAGGACTTTGTGATATACAATAACACAAGTACTATAAGAACTCTTCCCTGCATAATCAGAATCCCATATTTCGATCCAACTCACATGATGAAAAAACATGTAAAAAACTTTGCTGAAGGTTAAAATATTATCTAACCTGCCCATTTGCTTGTTAATCCATTTCAATAATCTATCAGCCATCCTTCCATCATCAATGGAGATTATTTTACTATTCTCCTTCTTTGGTTCCCAACTGCTGGAGACAAATTGAGAAGGTGGACCCCATAGAAGCAGTGGGTAATGATCAACAGAGAATCTATCGCAAAGATTATTATTTATCTGTGCTGCCAAACACGTGGAAAAGGGGGGACTGATCACTAAGCTAGATAATGTAAGAGGATAAATAAACTTGGAAGATTAAAGATATTTGATGTGAGAAACCAAAAGATACACTAATAGAAGCCCAGTGACAATGAGCAAGTTTAGAAACGTGCCTAGTGGTTTAATTATTCATCCATCATCACCACTTATTAAAAATCATACAGGACTATTTTAGTAAAAACCAATAGTGATTGGCATGCGGGTTCCACTAACGAAGAAAGGATTAATAAAGAATAGCAGCAATACCTTTTCTGCACAGTCAACCCTGGCCATCAAAATTAGCCCTGGATGAACTGCATTCGCTCCATTAAAAAGCTTGGCAACTTTTTCATATTGGGGCTGCGAAATTTAATTAGGAGTTAGGACTATCGGGCAGACAAACATAATTGCAAGGCATCAGTTTGAAAAATGCACTTATACATACTTTATAGTTCCTGCAAGCTGGACACCTGCAAGACCAACATATCATGAGAAAAAAATTCATAGAAAGGACCTTCTTGAAGGTTCACGTCCAAGAAGGTCAGCTACAGCCTACAGTTACAACAAAATGTAAATTCTATTAACAGAGTAGTGAAGTTTCAAGTCATTAATTTCCAAATCGCCTCTAACCACTCTATTAGCTACAAACTAGTCTAGTAGCTGAAACAATTCTTTTGATTAGACTCAAATTACTGGAGCAACTTCTTCTGAAAAGGTTGAAAGCCAACATTTTTTATTTGTAATTTCAAATCATATACTCCATTGTTTCAAATCAAAAAAACCACAAATATAAATTCACTTTAATCAACATTCAAAATTATACTAGTTAGAGTTGTCAAACTAACATAAAGACAGCGATATGCAAAAAGTTCTAGCATCGGAATTTGCCACTCCCCTTCCTTCTATCATTCAATATACAGACACGAGTATATAAATGAAACAAGTTAAAAAAAAAAACCAAATAAATTATTCGACATATCCACACACAAATCTACACAAAAGTTTGAGAACTTTTATTAATTAAAGAACCATGAACCAACTTCACCACTCTCTACATTACGTCCCACAACCTTTTCTACTAAAAAATTTCATCCCAATCACATTTTCTTGTAAAGAAGCATTCTTTCCATCAAACACGTTCATTGTTCCTGAACGGAATCAATTTGTGCATAACAACTCTTCTCTCCAATTCTCTACAAAACTTCCTATTTATATATATTTCATCTCCTAAACATATATAACCTTAACACACAAACACACGCATAATTCATATCCTAAATGCACATAAATTTGTAAATAAAATTATTAATTGTTCAATATATCCACACACATACATAGGCCAAAGTCAAGAACTTTTATTTATATACACATTCCACACCACTCTCCATGTTACGTCCCCCAACATTTGCTATCAAAAATTCTCCACCCAATCCTCATATATACCCATAAAAAACTATTCTTTCTAACAAACACCTTCACATTCTCCGTAAAAATCCCATCTTTACGCTTTACCTAACAAGAACTCTTCTCCCCTATTCACCACAAAACTCACCAAGTTACTATACATACAATCACATCCTAAACACATACTCTTAAACAAATTAAACCAACTACCAAATTCTCCAACCACTTCAAACCTAACCTAACTAAACCTAAATACAATAAATCATCAATAAATAAATAACTTCATCAAATAAATAATATTCACCGATCCTAACATAACAGATACAATGCACTCCGAAACTCAATTAACAACTATAATTCTCTGATCCTAACTATATGTATTCATCGAAATTCAACTAAAACAAGCAAAGATACATAATATTACGATACAATGTATTATCAAACTCCTATAAATAAACATAATTCTCCGGTCCTGAGGATATTCAATTATCGAGATTTAATCGAAACAACAAACAAGATTTAAAATACAATAAAACGCACACACACAGAAGAGAGAGAGAGAGAGAGAGAGAGAGAGAGGGAGGGAGATGGAGAGAGAGAGGGGAGAGAGAGGGGGAGAGAGAGAGAGAGAGAGAGAGAGAGAGAGAGAGAGAGAGAGAGAGAGAGAGAGAGAGAGATTTACCAGTGAGCGAAGAATTCGACAATGGAGAAAGTAGCAAGCGTGCCTTTTAAAACCACATCGAAATTAGTTGAATTCAAATCAATGGCATAATCAATTTGATCTAAATTATTAGTATTAATATCTCGAAGGAGTGATCGAGATCTAACTGTAACTGAACAAGAACCTTTTAAGCAGCTTAAAAGCAATAAAATTACAAGAAACAGTAACTTATACATCGAACAAGATCGATTTATATACACACAGAAAATCTGTATGTATAGAAATGTGAATTTGGGGGTTGGTTTTGGGTTTGGGAGAGAAAGAAGATCGAGTTCTGGTGTTGTGTGTGTTATTTTTTTTAATGTATGTAGGAATAAAGAAAATTAATTAATTTATACGCTTGTGTGTATAGATTACTTGACTGTGGGCCGTGGGGGGTTTTGTACTTAAAGTGGGATAGACTATAAAACGTTTCTGACTTTTTTGGCTCAGAAAATCTTTACCTTAAATGCGATTTAATGGGTGTATAGATTGTCAAGGTGATTTTTGGATTTTGTTTGGAAAAAGGTAACATTGTTTTTATTTACATTGACATGTTTTTTGCTAAAGATAATGTAAAATTTAAAGAAGTCGTTTTCTAAAGATATGAGATTTTGCGAGGGGTAGTAATTATATATTATATTTATGAGAAAATTTGTATATTTCCGTTTTGAAGTTGTGACCAAAATTAGCGCAGAAAAAAAAAGTTGGAATCATGGTACAGGAGTCTTGGTATAACAATTAGGGGTTGGCTAGATTATGAGATTTCAACTCGTTTAACAGTAATGAGAATGACATTTAACTATATTTTTGTATTGAAATCTTATTCGCATTTTTGTTAATTGGGCTGAAATTGAAATCTTATTCTCATTCCCGTTAATTGGGCTGAAATCCCATGATCTAAGTTATTCTGTCCGGATACGGAATGTCGGACACAACACATATCCGAGTGTCAGATTTGAAAACTCTGAAAATTGAGAACACGAGACATTGTTCTATTTTTCAACACGAGTACGAGTACACATCATAATATATTATTTAACAAGTATGGTAGGTTAGACATCTTAACAAAAAGTAACAAAACAATAAAACGAACGTTAAATATAATTTTCTAGAGTACTTTGCAAATTAGACATCTCATCTACCTTTATCTCATTATTGCTTTTTCCATTCTTCTCACATCTCTATTTTGAATCATAAGTTTGACTAATATTTACTCTTAAAATTGATCAAAATATACACATTTTAGTCAAAGAATCCGACATGCAATAAGGGCCGTGTCCGAGTATTCAAATATTTACGACAACCTAAACAGAAAAGTCGGAATAACATGGCCCATGATCCAGACATGCACTTAATCTTAGATCGATCTATCGAGTTTAATCAAGGATCACGCGAAAACGCAAGTTTGGTAAAACAATGACACTTCACTTGCGAAAATGAAAGCTTGTCTATTGAGTTGCATAAACGCAAAAGAGTTCTGACTTCTTATAAGATATCAGAAGGGGCTCTTATACGGGCGACGAAACCAGACACCTATGCAATGGAAGTTCTATCCGCTCTGAACACATCCCTGCTTTAAATTATTACCTTACTCTTCAAACGCAGTATTAGACTTCAGCATAATTGAATGGCAAATATATAGCAAGAACTTGTACGGCATTACCACTTCAATTTCATCGCATGTAGCCTATTATACAAAGGAGAAAACTCCTAACCACAATCTCAAAATGGTGCTTTGCGCCAGATTAAGATGGGCTAAAAAAGAACGACGCGTGAATTTATTACTAACATCATATTTCTAGGTCTAATTCTAAATTTTTCCTACACTTCACTCCTTCCATTGCTAGTTCTTGATGCCACATCATCTTTGTTCACATCTTTACAGCTTTTATTACCACATCTACCTCTTATTCCGAAAGAGAAGCTCCCGAATATATCCTCCCTCTGAGGGCGATTTGCGTATATTATCCAAAGCACAAGACTGAGCAAGACGCCTGTGGAGATCATGGCCAGACCTGCATTTATAGTTTGGAGATGGTTTTCCAATGGAGAACAATAATCTGTGGTGATATATCTGAATGTAGCTCGCACAAAATCACAGTTTTGTAGATTAAGCATTAAAGGTGCATAGTGTTCAAGGCCATAGCTGATGTTGACTGTTCCAACTAATTGAGCATACATATCAGGAGTCAACCTCCCAACAGTGCTGCAGAGTCCAGATCCTGACACTGCACAAGTGTAATTCTGCCAAACCTGTATATTCACAAACCAAAGAAGGGTAAACAGAACTTGCAGATACAGTCTATGCCTATGATACTATTCTTATCTCTTTGATGGAAGTACATGTTCAATTTTAATAACAGAAGTACCGAAAGACAGATATTTGGTAACTACTAAGAAATATAATATGCTATTTAGGTGACACTGCAATATCAAGACGAGAGTTTTTTTTTCCTTAAAAAATGTATTAGTGACTATCAGTCTCGCCCACAAGACTTTTATAGTGTTCAGACTTCAGAATATCAAAAAGCTGAGCACAGATAATAACGCCACATTTAATTTCGCCCAATTAAATTTTAATTTATCATTTCATATTTTGTAAAAGAAGCTTTCTGATTAAGAATTTTTAGTGATCACTTACCAAAGAAGCATTTGCCATTGAAACCTCTTGAGGTGCACATTGGCGCTCTTGAAGCTGATTGGAATCATATGGATAACACAGATGTGGCACCGGGGGGCCTGACTGGTTAAAATAATAGGGGTTGTCCTGACGAGGTGGATCTGGGTTAGCGAAGGTGTCTATAAATCCATTTACAATATCGGCAAGATCATTAACAACTTGCTTGCTTTTGATCAGTGTCTTGTTTGTAGTTCTCTGGTCTACACAAGGAAGGATGTTGCTAAGAGCAGTTTCTGCGTGAGGATGATCAACCCAATCTCCCATGGCCATGCAGGTATCAGAAATTGCACTGGAGCAAAATTGTTAATTACTTTTTTCAGAATGCGGATTTCTATAAGCTTATTAAAACTGTCTACCGATGCTAAATTATACAAGGCACTTTCAGCAATTCACAGTATTGAGTGGCAGAATATGAAAGGTGGTAACATAGCTTTCGAAATGGAAGACACTAGCACAGTTGGACAAACTTTTTTCCTCACTAGGTAAAGATTAGAACTTTCTTAACAATACATCGTGATCTTTTAATAACGAATAGAAAAGGATCATAAACAGTTAACACATGGTATCGTATAAACTTCTTAGTAACTCACTTGTCAATTATCACAAAAATTCCACAAAGTATGAATGTAACCGTGACAAGTAACCATCCACTGACGACGAATCTGCAACAATATCATAGCTCGGCAAGATTATTTAAGAGAATACAGCAATACAATCATTTTCTTTGTAAAGGAAAAGTGAAACTAAATGAGCATACGAAGAAATTACATGTGAATTGCATTTCGATGACCAAGAAGCGATAGTACTGCAAAAAACATGACAAGAGTGAGAGACCATAATAAAAATAGTTCATTTATTACAACAAATGATAAAAGTAGTTCAAGGATTATATAATACATACAGAGACCCAGAATAGATACAAGAAGCATCACAACAGCAACAGTTATCAACACTGATCGCCTGCAACATACACAATTAAATTTAGAATTTAATGCATATTTCACTTTAAAAAAGTACAAAGGTGAACAAGGTCATACACGGTATCGAAGACTCTTTTAATTCTGCGTGAATTTTCACTTGTTTTCTCCTGTAATGTTTCTGCTGCTGTATTTAAATCAGTGTTCAACTTGTCGATGTCATCTTTCACATCTGAAGGAAGGACTATTTGAGCTACATTTACTGTCTTTGCAAGTGACAGAAACCCTGTCACATTTCTCAGTATCTGCACGGTGAAGTCTGACTGGCTTACAACATAATTTAAAGTACTTAATGCTTCGCCATGGAATTCATCCTGTCCAACCAAAAGAAGGATGCATCCGATTCTGAGACAAAACAATTAGCCATTATTAGAAATACAAATGGAATTTAACACACCGAGGGGGGTGGGCAGGATATTCAGCAAATAAGATCCAAGTCAACAACACAAGCTCTACTAATGTATGCAAATCAACCTGGAAGTTGAAACGATCAAATCTAAATAATTAAGTCAAAGTGTCTCAATTTCAGAAGGCCCCTAAGACAATTGTTATGTAAGTTAAACTTCACCAGCCTTTTATTGATATTGGTGGAACTGTTAAAAATCTTTCTTATAGTAAGGAAGTAATTGGAATTAGCTTAAGTTTAGAATTGCATCAATAACCATATATCCTACAGCAGCATTTTTACATATTCCAAGACAAGGTCAAAAGTAAACTAGTAAATATAATTTAGAAAGTCAGAGGTCATTCTAGCTAAGATGGAAGTTTAAAATTGTTGCAGACCATTGACAATCTCTTACATAAACTGGTTTCACATAGAAATTAAATATTTCTCACTCTTATCATTCTAGACTAAAACAGATTAGTTTTGCAAACAATTACTCCATCCAACTCCCACTTAAAAGATAAAAAGTTGAAAGCTCAAATTTCATCACTTGTTATTGAGGACTTTATTTGTTTAATTCACTAAATCAATGAGTTCAAGAGTTGTCCACAGTTTATAAAAATAAGGTTTAAGAAGGTATGTTTCAACAGCTATAAAACTGAAAAAAAATTAGAAGATAAGCTAATAAAAGGTCAGAGATTAAAAGTTTGGGTTATTACCATTTCAACCCTCAAAGTTTCCCTAAAAATACACACCAGCCCTCAAAGTTAAAAAACGTACCTCCACATCCCTAAAGTTTAGCACTTGTATATTTCAACCCTTTTTCATTTTTCTCTTCCAATTTTACCCTCGTACTTTCAATTTTGACCCCAAAAGTTTGTATGAAAATACTCATCAGCCCTCAAAATATGGTGTACTTGTACATCCTGACCCTTATATCAAGTTGTTTTCGTAGTCCTCCCAACATTCGGTTTGCTGATCTTTTGGATAAATATTAGCTAGTTAATACCAGAAAGGTAGTCATAGGTGGGATGCATAGTAACTATAATAGAATAGCTAAGAGCACACTGCAACAATCAATGAAGTCAATGAAGATGTGTTCAAAGCTTGTTGTGCACGTTTCACTAATGTAACCACTTCGAAATCGTATCCTAGATAATGGAGGGATCCTAGACACTGAAGTGCGATTGCTGGTGCAAGTAGAGAAGAAAACAAAATTGAATTAAATTGTTCATCATGTACGGCAACTTAGGGGCAAAATAGGAAAAAATATTTTGAAAGATAACATCAAGGGTTGAGATGTACAACCGCCAAACTTTAAGGGCGCGGAAGTATATTTTTTTACTTTGAGGGCTGATATGTACTTTCAGAGAAACTTTAAGGGTTAAAATGTTAATAACCCTAAAAGTTTAGATTATTACGTTGCCGCAACTGTGAAGACAATGATCATTATCAAGCATATTCTTCGTGACCACCATGTATCGTTGCTTGTTATTTTTATGAACAGGCCAGAGCAATGATGTACCACTAGTGCAATACCAAAGAAGGAAAACCATATAACAGCAAGAATGAAGCCAGCAGCACCTGTATATCCAACAGACTGCATAAATGTTAGTCAAAATACTGGAACCGAATATAAAAGAGATTTTATTCTAGCCCATGTATAGCAATTTACGACTCAATAACTAGACAATTCAAAATTCAAAGAAAACAGCAGCAACAGAATGTTTGTGTATATATAATGCACTAGGCAAAAAGATATTCCATTCACCCACTCAAGTCTCGGACAAGAGTAAAATACTCATCTTTCTGTATCTAATCCTTGGACCTTGGATGTTTTGGACGAATGTAGACGAGACCTCGGATGTTTTGGACGAATGTAGACGATGCTGCCAACTAAAGCAAAAAAATCTCTCCTACCTTCCACTACATGTATTTTGTTAAAAATAAATCTTTGAAATGGCCAGTCCAATGAACATATTAAACAAACCGCAGTTGCAACATAGTACTTACAAGTTTACAACTTTACGGTCAGAAAATAAAAGACTGATGAAAAAATCAACCTACTGCTTCATGTAATAGTTTATTTCATCAAGACAAACCAGATACCTAACCGAAAGTTATATACACCCTGCCACATAGTAGTAGTCCAACATAAGCTTGTTCTAAACAATTGAGCCACAACAAATCACATTTGGTACAAAAAAAGATAGTACTTTGTACTTGAACAATAACAAGAGTATCCAATTTGAACCCAACCTGATCTAAGATCAAAGATATATAAAAACTGGACATCTCACCATAAGTAGATGGCAAGTAAAAGAATAAATTACAAATGGATCATCTACAATTACAACAGAACAGACTCAAACACCCAGGTATATAGAACTTACAGCCCAGTAATGATTATTCGCAATGTCCCATCCACCTCGATAACGTCTAAAGTTAGAAAGTATGTCTGGCCTATTGGTCCTTTTTTCTGCCAAAACAATAGTGCTCTTGATTGCCTCAGTCCCTGGCCCTGGAGCCTCTGCACCTGCACTCAATATTCCATTTCTCCACCTCCCTAAACCAGCATCTCCTACACCAATTCCAAAGCCAAATCATTCAAGACAACAAACTCAAATCAATAATAAACAATCACAAGAAATCATATCACTGTTGCAAAATAAATCAAATTTTGACTACCATTAATCAAGAACCAAGATACAATAACACTCACAATTTAAAACCATAAAATCCAATTAGTAACCACTTCTTTAACAAATTCACACACAAATCAAGATAACTAAATAACATTCTCAACAAATCAAGAACAACACCTGCTAAAATTAATAAATGCACACACACACAAACTGCTCAAATGATCATACTTGCTAAATCTTGAATCAAGAAAAACCTCTCTCTGTGTGTGTGTGTGTGTGTGTTTCAGGTAAAACCCATCAACCAAAACCCATAAAAGATCAACAAATGTGACAAACCTATAACAATCTTGAGAGATTCTTGATCACTTTGTGAAGAAAAGACTGAACTGGAGCTAAGTGAAGCTGAAAAAAGAACTAAAAAGAGAGCCAAATGCAATATAAAGAAGGGACTAATCTTCTTCATCTTCACCACCATTTCTCACTACATCATTGTGCACTTACAACAAGAGCTTTTCTCTTTATTAAAAAGAGAGAAAGATCTGATAGCCTGTCTATACAAATATACATACAATGATACAAATATATACTAGAGTGTCACATGGGGTGAAGGGAAAGAGCGGGTAGGAATGACTAAAGAGTTTGTGAGTGTGAGGGAAATAAATGAAACTAAAGCTGACTTCAACAGTTATGTATGCATACAGAATCTGTATGTAACTAAAGAGTGTTTCTAGTTTAGTTTAGTTTAGTTGTGTTTGTGGGTCAAAAATGTGTGTGATTTGTTTGGACAAAATTGCCCCTGGTTGTAGTTGTGAAATGTGTTAGGGTTTGTTAAGTTGTGGGGGTAATTTTGGGATGGTGAAATTTGTGAAGAGTGGGACAAAATGTAGGTATCTTAGTGGAAAATAATGTGATTAGTGATGTGATTTATGTAAAGTTTATTGGGCATTTGATTAATTTTTTAATTGTGGTGGTTAAAGTTGTACTACTACTTGTTTAGTTTTTCATTACTTAATTAAGTTATCAAGTACTCCCTCCATCCCACTCAAACTGACTTGTTTGACTTTTCTTGATTTTGTAATATAAATTACATATATTATATATTGAATATAATTAATATAATTAATGTAAAAAATATAAAAAAAAAATATAAACGTACATTTTTTAAATTTGAAGAAATGTAAGTCAATAATTTTTAAAAGTTAGTCAAAGTTTGGTTAGTTTGATCAAGAAAAGTCAAACAAGCCGGTTTGAGTGGGACGAGAGTATTTAATTTGTGTTTGGTATTTTAACTTTTGGTTTGCATGTATGATTGGAGTGATGCACCTATTTCTGTCATTTTTTAATTTATTTAATACTTGTATATAAAAGTAGGTTTGGATCAAAATTTAAGTGAAATTTGATATTGGAGTTGTAAGAACTTAAAGAGGAGTTTTACACCGTTCGAATTTAAGTGAAAATATGTTAAATTTGTATTAATTATCACTTATTTTCGTTTTATATAAAAACTCGAAATCACTTGTGAGTGAAAATGAAATTATTTTATTTACCCTCAATTTTAAAATTTAAATTACAAATCGTAAAGGAAAATGTTAATTTCGAGATAATCTATAGCATAGATTTTTTTTTTAAATTTTCTTTGACCGAATATAATATAGAAACTTTATTATCAACCCTTATGCTCAAAGATGTGATTAAATCCTTTTTGGGTAAACTGGACAAGAATGAAGTTTCTATTATATGGATCAAATTGTATTGAGTTTTTTACGAGTTTCGGAGGTTCGAACCTGGATTTTTCACAAAGGAATTAAATGAGACATTGCTATATCATGAAGCGTTGGGTATCAAATTGTAAAAGTTGGAACCAAGTTAGGTAGATATGTCCCCCCGTCACAAATCAGATGAGTATGAGATGTCGTTAGTAAGGCATGCTCAATGGTGATTGTGATTTGGGAGGAGTTTGTTTAGAGGGTAGTAATATTGTGATTTGCTATGTCATATCAGACTTTTTAGATAAGGGCATCTTCAGTCTAATATAAAGAGTTTGTCACTTGCTCTACATACAATAACTTAAAAGTGATGACATGCTACATTTCCAATAATTATCAAAATGCAGCTGGTCGACCCATCTATCCGTTTAAATTTTTTGCAAATAGATGAAATCCTAAAAATAAAATACGGATAAAATGACATAACTTTCAGAATTTACATCAACTTCAGTGTTAAACTTATTTGCAAAATTTTTTAACGAATAAATCATAATAAAAAACGATTGTTAAGGATCAGGACCTTTATGAAAATGTTAAATGTGCATGTCTATTTTTTTTTTCTTTTTCAAAAAAGTAGATTATATTTTAAATCTATTAATCTTGTAATGCAATATATTTTATGTCTAATGCCTTAATTGTGATGCAATATTGTTTAGTTAAAAGATCATTCTTTAATTATACAATACTTTGCTTTAAAAAAAAAATATACAATACTTTTAACTTGGTTGGGTGGCGAAGGGGCGATTAGAGACTAAAATGACGATCAGTCAAATAGTTGCTAGTTTATTAGAGCATTCCTAAGAGACTCTTTATTTTAGTTTTTAAGTTAAAAATTGAGTAAAGAGAAAAAAAATGTTGCTTCAAGAGGACCAAATTTTGCTTTTAACTATTATTATATAATATATTCATATCTACACACTCTCTCCCTTCCCACTAACTTTTGCATTCTTATAAATTAAATAATAAAATATTGATTAAAAAGGAAATATAAAAAATATTGTTGAAGATGAACATGTATTAAATCACTAAGAGCCTATATTTTATACTCCCCCGTCTTATTCATTTCTATACACTTTCCATTTTGGGATATTCCTTTCATTTCTATACATTCCAAAAATAGTACTCCCTCCGTCTCATAAAACACTTCCCATTTTCCTTATTGGTACATTCAAAATACTCTTCCCCTTTCCTAAAATAGTAACAAAAGTATATTAAAAAACTAACCCACCAACTTAAACAAATATATATCTCTTTTCCCCAAAAATTATTTTACTTATATTTTACTCCCTAATTTATTTTACTTATATTTTACTTATATTTTACTTATATATCCCCACCTACTCTCATTTCAATCCCTAATTTCTTTCCTCTCGTTTCTCTCTTCATTTTTTCAGTCGTCTTTTTTATAAGCTATCAAAAACATGAGTTTCCATCACGGATTTTCAGATTCCGATGATGAATCTGATAATACTGTTGATTATGCTTGCTCTGATCCCGATAACTGTGACAAAGGTGTTTCTTGTGATGGAGAACACAATTATAGTCGTGAATATGTTCGATTGAGATGGGGAAGTGATGGTGAATCGTTCGATAAATCGGAAGTAACAGTGGAAAAAGACCTTCGATCGCCGTTTCATGGAAGTGTTATTGAAGAACCCAAGGTTGAAGTGTCCCCTCTTTGTTCAGATCCAGATCAAGTGTCCGTCGTTGTTGCTCCAGAACCGTCGGTCGATGACTCCGACGACGACGTTGAGCCTGATTCAGAAGATGCTTGCTCTCGTTCCTAATTTGTAAGTAAATACTCATTTTTGTGTACCTCTAATTTTGAAATGATTGGGAGTGATGAGGCGTAGTTGAAAAAATGATATGCATGTCACTTTCTTCTTTTATTCTTTGTGATGGTTGAGGTTTCATTTGTCCGTGTTTTTGGCTTGTCCGTGTTTGGAAATTTGTAATTGTCATTTTGGGTTGAAAGAATTAGGGTTTGTGGGTTTGGATATGATTGACCCGATTTCGTTTTGTAATTAGGCTTTCTTTTTTGTTTTTATCTGTTTGTGAAATGATGTATATGATGACTCGTAAGATTAGGCGATTTTATGTTGTGAGTTAGTGTGTTGTGATTTGTAGCGATACGATTGGATATGATAATAGCTTAAGTTCCTTTGTTGGAGATGTTAGGGTTTAATGAGGATATTTAATACGGCTGTTCATTTTTGTATTTGTTTCTTGCTATATGCTGTATCTTCGATAAATGATGTGCAAGTGGTTTGATTGAATTGAGGATTTGTTTTGATGGAAAGCTCTGCTTGGCTGTTTTGAATAGCACACACTATGCCCTTCCAGTAAGAGCTGTCTTGGGGGTCCATTGAGCCTCCTTGAATCTGCATCCCTGCTGGACACGGCCACATTGTTATACAGTGTTATACATTGTCATACATTGTCATACATTGTCATACATTGTCATACATATTGTTTACATTGATATTTATGTTCATTACATTTAGTCTTGCATTCATATACAATGCATACATTACTACATGTGCATAAAATGCTTCCTGCATCTAGTTCTGTTGTGGAGCATGAATCAAATTCCATGCTTCATATACTGCCCACATTGGTGCTGTTACCTGAACTGGTAGTTGACCTTCTCGAGCTAATTTGTTCTTGTTTACATGAGGTAGTAGGTAGTCATTGCTGCCCTTTACTTTAAGAATTTCATTCATCACATACTGCAAAGTTAGCCATACATTTGCAAGTGTTTTTGGCTCTAACCCATAAAATGCTTCACTTACTGCATCCAGCATTCCTTCAACATCTTTTGGCATCTTCTTGTGCATTAGAGACTGAATACTTCTGAAAAAACCCAAGTCTAAAATGTTTAGGTCAGGACTGTTTGGTGGTTGTTGTACAAGAATGAATGTGAATTCACCTTGTTGATGCACTTGTTGCCATTCTTCATCTGATTGAGTAATGTGAGTCCTTGCATTGTCCTGTTGTATAAATATTACCTTTGGTCCTTCAAATTTTGGCCATTTCTCCATGATTGCTGGTACTATGTCATTGATAAGCATGCTTCTTGTTTCTTTTTTGCCTACTGACTCAACCACCTTAGTGATTATAGTACCCTTAGGTCTGTTTTTAGATGCCCTTTTTGCTGGTTCTTTATATGTGAATGGAAATATGCCTATTTTGCCATCAAATATGCATTCATCTTGTGCATTAAACCTTGGTCTTGCAACTGCTGCAGTGAACATCACCTTTGGTATGAACTTACTTGACTTTGCAGATCTGTACTTGCCTCTTTCATTTTTTTCTAAATAAACTCTCACTGCTTTCTTGCTAAGGTAAAACCATTTTTCGTCTATATGCACAAAATCATACATTGCCTTATACTGCCTCTTTGTTGCTGCTGTGTCTCCCATGAGTAGGCCTAGAACCCATTCCATTCTTTGCATGACATTTGCATCTTTTAATCCAGGATGTAGAGGATTTGTGTGAGGTTTTATCAGTCCCCTTTTTATCATTCTGTTAGCAGTACTGTGTGATACTTTCAACTGAGCTGCCAGGTCCCTTATGCATGATCTATCTCCCATATTTATGCTTGTTACTGCATTAGGTGGCAGTTGGATTCTTTTCCTTCCGGAATTGTGTCCATCTGTTGCCATGTTGTAACTCTGCATGCATGCTTTTTGTTGTTGTGCTTTATTCCATATTTTGCTAATTGTTCTTCTAGTGACATTGAACTTGTTTGCTGCATCTCTTATGGCACCATGGTAAGGTTTACCTTCTATTTCTGTTGATGGGTTGCTTAGCAAGTAAATCAGAACTTGTAATCTTGCATCACAGCTGAGCTTGGTCCATTTTCTGCAATGATGATTACCATCCATATGTTGATGTTGTGCATGCCCTTGTGTGTCTCCTTCTGCTGGTTCATTTAAATCAAACTGGTGGAGAAAACCTGCCATGCCTTCATTACCTTCTTCTGTTGCTGGTGGTTGATTGAGATCGAAAGGGAAGCCTCCAACACTCATTTTTCTGAGCACAGAATGGCCAAGCAGTGATGCCTTACTTTCTGAATTGTAATCTGTTTTATATGTAATCTGTGTATATGTAATTTGCTTATGTAATCACATTTTTCTTATGTAATCTGTTTATGTGGACAGCTCTGCTTGGCTGTTTTGAATTGTAAAGTAAAATGGAGGGAAAGTTTATCTACTTTTCCCCCCATAAACCATTCTGTTAGCAGCATCCTAATCCCCCCAAATGATTGTTAGACATTTGTTTATTGTTTTTCTTAAAACTTGTGTTTTTTCCCAAATGGGAAGATTATTTTGTGACAGAGGGAGTAACTTTTAATAATATAAAACACTATTACACCCCCTACTTTCTCCACTATCTCTATTCTATAATAATATAAAACACTATTACACCAATTTTTTTTTTCCACTATCTCAAATCTATTACTCCCTCTGTCCCTCTCAATTCTTTACATTGAGAGGACGGCACAGAGGTTAAGAAAAAATGTAAATTAATAGGAAAAAGTAAGAAAAATGAGTAAAGTGGTGGGACCCATCAATATTTAATATATAAAGTGGGTATAAAGTAGGTATAGTGGAGAAAATAGTGAATGTGATTGGATTTTATATTATAAAATGTTACTATTTTTGGTATGTAAAGAAATGAGAGTGACGTACCAAAAAAGAAAGTGTAAAGAAATGAGAGGGACAGAGAGAGTATTAAATATTAATAGGTCCCACCACTTTACCCACTTTTCATCTAATTTTACTCATTTTTTATATATTTTCTTGGTCTCCGTGTCCAGTCCCAATATATAGAATTGATTGGGACAGAGAAAGTATTATTTATAAAAAATGAACTAAGAATCTCTCGGAGATGCTCTTAGAGAATATTAAAAATATCAAACAATTAAACAAAGAACGAACCTAACAAACAACTTTCTAACCCAGAATAAAGAATAAAAAAAGGATCACAATCTTTCCCTTTAATGGCGTGCTCTGATTTAGTTAACGTTATTTGAAAAGAGAGCTTAGTGTTGTTCTGCTAATCTGTTTTCCATTAGTCCAGTAATCCAAAGAAAATGTATAAAGTAACAGGCATGTATAGTGCGCTAGCACAATAACCTAAGACTTGTTTGGCGCTTTTGTTAAAGAATTAAATTATTTTTTTCAAATCTTATTTCAAAAAAAATTACAAAAATATTATGTATGTTAATATTGTTTTATTTCAAGAAAAATTATGTCAGGTGGTCATAGAAAGGAGATTTTTCTCGCATCCTCGGTGAATATTTTAATTACCGTTCGAGATTCGTGTTACAAAATCTGATTAGTAGTTAAATACTATTAGGTTGCCATCCATTAACAATCTTAAAAAACGGAGATGATAATTACGTTGTACACAAAAGCAATGCTAGGGAGTCCGAAATGATTTCTAAAATCGTTCTCAAATGTCACGTGTCTTTTAGAATTTATCTTCTCACAAAACAAGAGAAGAAGACATCTGTATGAATTGATTGATATCAATTTTAGTTTTAGGTAACTAACTTTACCGACTCATGTTTGTCGTTATTTTTGAACTTGGTATATTTGTTGAACTTTTCGTAAAGTAAGGAACAACCCAAATAGCACTATCAATATCTACTAACAATTACTAATGATAGTCAATTTCAAAATATTTATTAGATTCATTTCTAATTATCAAGAAAAGAGATTAGGGAACGGTTTTACAATTAGCAGAAGTTAATCTCGACAAAGAAAGTACTTCAAGGCCCACGATTGTGACTTGAGGCCCTTAACATTCGCTGGAGAAGGTTGGCCGTGGCCCATAGCATTACAAAGTTTGTCGTCCAGAGTTTGTTTCGAGAATATTATGAAAATTTTGGACGTTGTTTGACTCCAAATTTACGGATATCAACGAAATTTAGTCCATGAACAGATGAACTCACATTTTAGCACATCCATCTTACTGGGGGGTCAAATATTCCAAACAGATATTACTTGTTATCCTTAACATAGGTTTATTTTAGGGTGCTGATATTTGCACACCCTAAATTTATAGTTACACACTCTACACATTTTTTTGATCAAAATATCCCTGAATTTCTAATGAGGAGTGCAAATTTAATCAATTAACTACTACTGTTAACATCAGTCTGAATGTTAAGCAATCTGCAACACCTCTGTGAACTCATCTTTAGTACTCAGTCTCAATTTACACAAAAGAAATTGACAGCAATTAGTAGCAAAATTCCATTAAAAGTTGAACAACATTTAGAAAACTAGAATTCGGCAACATTGACTTTAAATTACTTAACAAAAGTCTGAACTATAAAAACTCTTAGGAAAAGTTGAACTAACAAACAAAATATAGTACAAATATGTCCAGCAATGCAGCAACATTCACTTCAATATTTGATTGGACCAACATTCAGCATCCACACTATGCAGTTTGATTGTTAAGATCTGCATAAAACATTAAAATATGATTAATACACATTAATCATATCTTTTTTTTTTTCAAATTAATTAAACCAGAAATAAAAGACACATATAATTTTATATAACTTATATACTAGTTTTAGGCATACAATAACTTACTAGGTTCTTTTACGCGTTTTACGAGCCTTTTCAATGATTTCAAAAAGCGAAGGATCACGAGTAGTAGAACTCTCGTTCCCTATTTTAAATGAACCTGGTGGCCTCCCTTTGTGAGGATGCGTTATAGTCTCAAGAGTGGATGAAATTGACACCTCAGTAATTTTGGCAACTTGATCATATATGTCTTTCTTTTGTGTCTTTCTTTTGTGACAGTGGCAATTTTTTATAATTCTCATATACTTTCTTGAGCAAGCCTTCTATATCTTCGTTCTCATTATCAATCATCGTAAGAGATATTATGTCAAGTCTCCATTGAACCTATAAACTCATAGATCTATACCGCTATTGTAGTCTCTTGTATGATTACTCTTACCCAATCTGTCTTACAAGATTTTGATACTCAAAACTCATGTTCAACCCCTCATTTGAACTTTCTACATACATTTTTAATCTTTATGACTGCACAAGTAACACTTAACTATACTTTATGCTTTATATGTATACCAAAAATAAAAGCAAAAACATGAATTGTAATGAAAGATTATAACATAAAAAACCCTAAAGATACCTTGTTAGTGCTATTAGAATTGATAGCCTGCAAAAGTTCTGATATATGCTCGATACTGTCTGATTTAATCATATCAATTACTTCATTCAACTCCAGCAATTCTCTATCAATGTCACTAGATTGTAGTGTTTCTTGCTCTTCATCGGTGATATTGTCCATGGATGTGAAAATATTAGGGTTCAAGACTTGGATAGTAAATGATATATCAATTTCTGTAAATTAGAAATTGGAATCCATAATTAGAAATTCAGGGATATTTTGGTCAAAAAAATGTGTAGGGTGTGCAACTATAAGTTTAGGGTGTGCAAATATCAGCACCCTTATTTTATTACATTAGTTGTTCCATTGATTTTGCACACACGATTTAGCAATGCGACGTAGGTTTGATTCATCACATTCGTTGTGGAATCGTGCCACTAAATTTACACAATTTAATTAATTTTCTGAAATGTGATTCACTAAATTAGCATAAGAACAAAGACGCTCGTCCTAAAATGTTTTGTAATTGATACTTAGTGCAAGAAGTTACTTCGTTGTCAGGAATGAATTTACGCTTTTTTTCCAATAACCGATTGGGCAAAATGAAAAAAGAGATTTAATAATTAATATTTACAGAACGGTGAATTTTAGTTATTCTGATTGTTGTCGTGTGTAAGACAAAACAATGTCGATACTATAATTATAATTGGTACGAATAAGAGCAATATTGTCGTAGATAATAATTACTTAATAACATTGATAGACTATGAAAGCCCGGATTCCAATACAAATCCTAATTCAATACCCCAAGCTCGGATTTTGGTAATCAGAGTTGCCGGGGAGTCCTGATTCAAATCCCAACCCAGACTCCTGGTTGAAGCACATCCAACGGCCCCTGAACCCGGGCTCCCTAACAATCCTGACTCACTCCTGAAGCCTGACTTAAGAAAAATCTAATTTCACACTACTCAAGAGTGGATAAGCTCAAATGACGTGAGATAAGATCATCAATTATAACGTGAACAATACAGGTCATGACCAGGAACCACACCTGGCTATGACACCTCTGAATAACCAATGATTGTCACAATTATGTCTTACCTAAACCACGTGTCAGCGGGAGACTGGCACACGACACCACAGGTTTCGTCTGGACATGTGTGACCCATCAACATCACCCAGGTGTCCTACCTACCTAGGATTCAACGCTCATAATTGCAGGTACACCCCCTGAACCATAATATTTGGCCTATAAATAATTCAAGGAGGAAAGGTTTAAGGGTTACTCTCTCTTTCACTCACGCACTCTATACAATATACACACACCCTCCATGGTTTGTTTCTGTTTTTTGGTGTATATATATATTAAGAGATACTGTATGTTCAGACATCAGTTGTCAAGGCAAAAACTGATGTGTGAAACAATATAGGACACTACTTTTTCTAACCAAATCGATGTATACAAGAGTCTGATTACATCAAACATTTTAACAAAATTGATGTAATATGTAAGACAATTATAATGAAAAATCGATGTAAAATAGTGGAAATTACATTAGGATACTACCAAAAACCGATGTTAAATAACCAATCTAACATCAATTTTTCTGAGAAAACGATTTTGTATAAAACCTTTGACATCGATTCTTTTAATCATATCAATGTATGTGTTGTTTTATACCTTGCATCTTATGTATTTTTGTTGAGCTACTACATATAACTAGCTTTATACCCGTGCAATGCACGGGACGATTAATAAGTTATTTTATTTTAGTATTTTTATAATTTTATTTATTTATTAATATCTTTATGTATTTTCATAAAAATATAAATTCATTAAGTTAATAATATGTTTTTTCATATGTATATATTATTTCGGTTTATGTTGTAATTCTTGAAATGATAAAAATTACGAATTTTTTATATATACAAATTCACTAAAAGAATGATTATTTATATGTTTATTCATTGTTTTTATAAATTCAATTTTAATAAATTTTAGTGTAAATATTTAAAATATTAAAATTATACTACTCATATTATTATTTACTTTTATAGAAATATTAATTTTTCTCCAAAGTAGAGCATTATTAATAACTTTAATTACTCTAATTGTGTAATTGTTTTATAGTAGAGAGTTTTTAGCTTATAGTAGAGATTTTTTAGCTATGTAGGACCCGTTTTATTTTATAAATTTTAATGTAAATATTTAAAATATTAAAATTTTACTACTTCTATTATTATTTACTTTTATAGAAATATTACTTTTTCTCGCATTATTAAGTAAATATTTAAAATATTAAAATTATACTACTCCTATTATTATTTACTGTTAGATATAATTGCTGACGTTTGTTCATCAGTGTTTAAGTAACAGGTACATATCAGAGTTTATATAGAAGCCAGTCAGAGTTTGATAAAGTCTGACTGGGTGAAGAGTTTACATGGAAGCCGGTCAGAGTTTGTTATAGTCTGACAGGGTGATAGTTGAATTAGCTGTCGGTGCTGAATTGAAGATTCTAGAAACAATATATTCTGAAGATGGAAAGAAGCAGAATATATTGATACAGCTAAGGAGACTGGACAGAAGACTGAAGCAATCCTTAATTGATAATAATTGTATAGCTGATTTATAGGAATATCAATTAGATAAGGATTGTATGTAGCTGTGTACTATATAAACACAGATAGGTTATCCCTAGAAGGGACGCGAACATAGAATTATTATTCTTGTAACCTAGTAGCTCTTTGTGATTCATTAACATCACTAAGAGAGAATTATTTAATATAATTCAGTTTGTTGATTTACAAACCTGTGTTCTTGATTGTTATTCTCATACATACTTGATTACAGATTGTGTATTCGGCCTAACAATTGGTATCAGAGCCAAGGCTGTTTAATATATACAGTTTTACGATTCAAACACAGTAATAATCATGTCTGAATAAAATCAAACTGCTCCCAAGGCTGAACAGGTTAAGCCTAATTCTGTGAGTCGATATGAAACAATCAGGGTTCCAATACTCAGGCCAGTAGAGTATCCAATTTGGAAGGTGAAGATGACCATGTTTATGGAGGCTACAGATCCAGAATACCTTGACAGAATCTATGATGGTCCTCATATGCCGACTAAATTGTCCCCTGTTGTTGATGGTCAAGAACAAAAGACTGTTCCAAAGGAAAAGAAAGATATGACTCCTGAGGACATCTCATCAATTGCAAAAGATGCAAAGGTTAGACATCTTCTCCACAGTGCTTTAGATAATGTTATGTCTAACAGAGTAATTGGCTGCAAAACTGCCAAAGAGATATGGGATGCTTTAGAAGTCAGATGCCAGGGAACAGGTGCTATTAAGAAGAACAGAAAGACAATACTCACACAGGAGTATGAGCACTTTGATTCAAGACCTAATGAAACCTTGACTGAGACTTATGACAGATTTTGCAAACTATTGAATGATCTGTCTCTGGTTGATAAAGAATATGAGCTTGAAGAGTCTAATCTCAAGTTTCTGTTATCTCTACCTGAAAAGTGGGATTTAAAGACAACCACAATAAGAGATAATTATGAGCTTGCTGATACAGATCTTGATGAAATCTATGGGTTGTTAAAAACTCATGAACTGGAGATAGAACAAAGGAATAGAAGATTAAGCAAAAAGACAAAATCTGTTGCTCTCAAAGTTGAGGAGAAGCCCATCAAGAAGGAATCATCAAGGAAGAAAGCCAAGGGAAAGGCTTTAGTCATTAAATCTGAAAGTGAGTCATCAAACTCTGATGATGACTCAAACTCTGATGAAGCTTCTGACTCTGAGGATGATGAAGAACAGATGATGCAAATGGCTGCATTGATGGTGAAAACCTTCAAGAAGATGGGATTCAAGAACTTCAAGAAAGGGAAGAGATTCTCGAGGAAAGATTCAAATTCTGAAAGGAAAAGTTTTAGAAAGTCTGATGGAAGGGAGACCAAGTCTGGCAAGAAGGATAAATCTGAAATCCAGTGCTACAGGTGTAAGGAGATGGGTCACTATGCCCCAGAGTGCAAGAAAGGCAAATCTGAGAAAGCACTCATCTCTAAAGGCAAAGACTGGGCAGATACTTCAGACTCTGATGATGGAGAAAATTATGCTCTTATGGCAACTGTCAGAGATGAGACTGAATCATCTGAAAATAAGGTACCCCTAACTACTTATGCTTATGATACTGATAATATATCTGAATTGAGAGTATATCTGAAAAGCATACATGTTAGTTATAGGGATCAGACTTTAGAAAATGAGAGAATTAAGTCTGAGAATCTTAGCCTTAAAGATAGAAACAAGTTTCTTGAAGGAGAACTTGAAAATATGAAGCAGATTCAAAAAGAAAGAGATGATGCTGTTTATGTTGAACAGGAGTTGCTCAAAAGATATAAGCAACTAGAATCTGATTTAGAAAAAGAAAGAAAAATAATCAAGACTTAGACAGACTCTGGAAGAGACACTCATCAAGTGTTTCAGACAGATTCTGTAGGTTTAGGCTATTGTGAAAATGATGAACTTAGGTTTAAAGACAAGGTTAAGGTTAAACCACAACTTAAACCTGTGATATTTGTTCCAGAAACCACTAAGTTAAAATCTGTTGTAGTAAGAGAAGATGATATGAAATCAGATGAAGCCTGTGAAAAACAGAAAAATATTATAACAGAAAATCTTATGGAAATAGAAGCTGTTAGAAAGCCAGTAAAAACTTGTGAAAAACAGGTTAATGTTGGTTTGATGACAGGAAAACAGTTCAATCATAAGCTGAAAGAGGTAAAGTCTGCCATGAAACCAAAAGGGTCCAAGAAGAATAGGAATGGAAAGATAGGCATAAATAAAAGAAATAATCATTTGCCTACTACTGGTGCTCCAAGGAAAACATGTTATAATTGTGGTAGTTCTAATCATCTTGCTAATTACTGCACAAAGAATAAAAATATCAATTCTTTACCTTCTACATCAGGGGTAAAGAATGATTATGTTAGGGTTAGACCACAGACTTTATGCATACACTGTGGGAGCACTTGGCATTCTATTTATACTTGTAAGAGTTATCATGCTATTTATCACAATTATTATGAGCTAAAACCCAATCTGAAGTGGGTTAGAGCAAACTCTGCAAGTGTAAAGTCTGACAATGTTAGTTTAAACTCTGTTGATAGTCATTCCGCTGCAAAAACTAACACTGTTAAGAGAGACAAAGGATCCAAGCAAGTCTGGGTCCTTAAAACTAACACTTAGTGTTTGTTTGTGATTGCAGGGTATAAAAGAGAGCACACTTATCTTGGACAGTGGATGCTCAGGACATATGACTGGAAATAAGTCCCTGCTATCAGATTTTAAGGAGAAGGCTGGCCCAAAGGTTTCCTATGGAGATGGCAACATAGGACACACTCTGGGATATGGCAATATTAATCTTGGAAGTGTCATCATCACAAATGTAGCTCTAGTCTCAGGACTCAAGCATAATCTGCTATCTGTGAGTCAAATCTGTGATAGAGGAAACCATGTAGATTTTCATACTGAATACTGTGAAGTTATCAGTAAATCTACTGGAAAAGTTGTTCTAGTTGGACACAGGCGCAACAACATTTATGAAGCAAGTTTGGTAACAAACTCTGATGGAAAAACAGTGTGTCTGACTGCAAGAATGTCAAATGAAGAGAGTTGGAATTGGCATAAGAAGCTCTCTCATCTCAATTTGAACAACATCAATGAGCTAATAAGAAAGGATCTTGTAAGGGGACTCCCAAAATCAATACTCAGCCTAGATGGCCTATGTGATTCTTGTCAAAAGGCCAAGCAAAGGAAGTCATCTTTCAAGAGCAAATCTGAATCTTCAGTAGTGGAACCTTATCATCTTCTACATGTTGATCTCTTTGGACTAGTGAATGTGATGTCTATGGGCAGAAAGAAATATGCTCTAGTAATTGTTGATGAATATACTAGATATACATGGGTGTATTTCTTATCAAAGAAGGATGAAACTGCTCAAACTCTGATGGATCATGTAAATTTACTGGACAAAGGATCACAGCACAAAGTCAAAATTATAAGGAGTGATAATGGAACTAAATTCAGAAACTCAATCATGGAAGCTTTCTGCAAAGAAAGAGGAGTGAAACAAGAATTTTCTGCACCTGGAACTCCACAGCAAAATGGTGTAGTTGAAAGAAAGAACAGAACTTTAATTGAAGCAGCCAGAACTATGCTTGAAGAAGAATATTACCAACTTATTTCTGGGCAGAAGCTGTTCAAACTGCTTGTTTTACTCAAAATGCTACACTGATCAACAAGCATGGGAAAACACCATATGAGATGGTGAAAAATAAGAAGCCAAATTTGAAATATTTTCATATATTTGGATGCAAATGCTTTGTGTTGAAGACTCATCCTGAACAGTTGACCAAGTTCGAGTTAAAAGCTGATGAAGGAATCTTTGTTGGTTATCCATTGTCAACAAAAGCATTCAGAGTCTACAATCTGAGAACTAAAGTGATCATGGAATCCATACATGTGTCATTTGATGACAAGAAAATAACTGGACTCGATGACTTAGATGGATATGATCAACTGCGTTTTGAAAATGAAGGTTTATTCTCTGATGATGTAAACTCTGATGAAACAGTACCGACAAACTCTGATGAAGCGGTTCTGACAAACTCTGACGAAGCATACTCTGAACCTCTACTGGTAAATACTGGAGAAACTGGAAATTCTCAAATTGAACAAAATAGAGAACCAGTTGAGGGGGAGCGTGAAGAAGCTCAACAAGACACAGCAAGTGAGTCAGTTGAGGAAACTGATTCAAACTCTGACAGTTCAAACTCTGAGCCATCCAATTCAGGGGGAGCCTCAGATACTGCAGAAAGTCAACATATGAATCAGGAGAGCATGGATCAAGGGGGAGGATCCAATAATGATGCAAGAAACCACTTACCAACAGCAAGAAAGTGGACACAGGCACACACACCTGATCTCATAATTGGAGATCCTGATGCTAGTGTAAGAACTAGAAGTGCAACAAATAATGAGTGTCTGTATCATGCTTTCTTGTCTCAAACAGAACCAAAGAAAGTGGAGGAAGCTCTTCAAGATGCTAATTGGATTACAGCAATGCAAGAAGAGCTAAATGAATTTGAAAGAAATGAAGTCTGGACACTTGTACCTAGACCAAAGAATAGATCAATAGTAGGTACAAAGTGGGTTTTCAGAAACAAGACTGACAGTGAAGGTGTGATTACAAGAAACAAGGCTAGACTTGTGGCTAAAGGTTATTCACAACAGGAAGGGATTGACTATGATGAAACCTTTGCTCCAGTTGCAAGATTGGAAGCCATAAGAATTTTTCTGGCCTATGCTGCACACAAGAAGTTTAAAGTCTTTCAGATGGATGTAAAGAGTGCTTTTCTCAATGGGAAGCTTGAAGAAGAAGTGTTTGTTGAACAACCACCAGGATTTGTAGATCCCAAGCATCCAGATTATGTCTACAGGCTTGACAAGGCATTATATGGACTAAAGCAAGCACCAAGAGCATGGTATGAAACTCTTGCTCAATTTCTTTTAGAAAGTGGGTTCACAAGAGGTACAATTGATAAAACCTTGTTTTATTTCAATTCTGGTGATGATTTGCTTTTAGTTCAAATTTATGTAGATGATATTATTTTTGGATCTACTAATGACAAACTTTGTAAGAAGTTTGCAAAGCTTATGCAGTCCAGGTACCAAATGAGCATGATGGGAGAGCTTAGTTATTTTCTAGGCTTACAGGTCAAGCAAACAGATGATGGTATTTTTATCAATCAAGCAAAATATACCAGAAATCTTCTCAAGAAATTTGGTATGCTTGATAGTTCATCTGCTACAACTCCCATGGCTATAGCAACAAAGCTAGACAAAGACACAGGAGCCTCAGTAGATATAACAAACTACAGAGGAATGATAGGGTCTTTACTGTATCTTACTGCAAGTAGACCTGATATCATGTATGCAACATGTCTTTGTGCAAGATTTCAAGCAGATCCCAGAGAGCCTCATCTAACAGCTGTAAAAAGGATTTTCAAATATCTCAAAGGAACCATAACCTTGGGTTTGTGGTATCCTAGAGAATCAGAGTTTAAGCTAATTGGTTACTCTGATGCAGATTTTGCAGGCTGTAAGATAGACAGAAAAAGTACAAGTGGAAGCTGTCAATTCTTAGGTGACAGATTGGTTTCTTGGTATAGCAAGAAACAGAAGTCAATTTCCACATCCACTGCAGAAGCAGAGTATATAGCTGCTGGTAGCTGTTGTGCACAGATTTTATGGATGAAGAATCAGTTGCTGGATTATGGGTTAAGGTACTCTAAAATACCTATTTATTGTGATAACCAAAGTGCTATTGCTATGACAGGTAATCCAGTACAGCACTCCATGACAAAGCACATCAACATAATGTATCATTTTATCAGAGAACATGTGGAAGAAGGAAACATTGAGCTTCATTTTGTGTCTACAGACCAACAACTTGCAGATATCTTCACCAAACCTTTGAGTGAAACTACTTTTACAAGATTGGTAAATGAACTTGGAATGATCTTTGGTTTTGACTAGAGATACGGGTTAGACTCAAAAACTATACATGTTTGATTTTTTTTATGCTCATGATTCCTTGCATGTATTAACTGTTCTGAGTACCAGTATCATAAACTCTGAAAGTAAACTCTGATGTTAAACTCTGTTAGTCATAAAGTGTTGATCATACTCTGTCGGTTAAAGTCTGATGTTATACTCTGATTGTAATTTTGTCTGAAACATAAGGACCAATGAAGAAATTTGTATGAAGCATAATTCTCAGTAAGTAATTATGAATCCTTAAGAGTTATATAGATTCTGATCTCAAATATGTGCAGTAAGTTAACACAGCATGATATTGTCTCTATATTTATAGCATCTCTTAGTTTATTGATCCTATACACTGAGTCTGTATTAGCTGTTTGCATTTTCTCTCATAAATTAATTGTATTAACTGATGAAAAGTCTAAACTCTGATTATTAATTGAAAAAAATTCACCCTCAAATCAAAAGATGCCAAACAGAGCACAAATTCCTTTGAGATCATGTTGTGCCTAGGAAGATCCAGGAACTTATTGTATGAAATAAGGGCTAAAATCTTTGATTTTTGGTGACTAGTGCCAACCACTGATTACTGGAAAAAAAAAATAATAATAATAAAAAAAAATATCTATAAAGGGGGTGAAAAATAAAAGATATATCCAAATGAAAGGATATCAGTATTACAGAGTTTAGATATAAAATCAGATTTTATTTTATACATGAGAGTTTAGGCAACCAGTTTTTACTACTTAAGTTTGTGGATTTTATGCACTTTGAGATGGTCTAAATATTTGATTTCGGTAAACTCTGCTACTACACACACAATTATGCACACCTGTACAGTTTGCGAAAAGAGTTTATTGACAAAGAAGGATAAATGATAAACACTGATGTATTGTGTGAAATACGCCGAGGTAACTTTGTTTTAATCTCTGATGGTTAAAATAATTTCTTTGTTTCAGACATTTTATAATTTTGAGGAAAAACATTTGTTTTGGTATTTCAAAAGAGTATGTTTGGGCATTGGTCTAGAAAAGTGTTAAAGAGTGGAGAGAGATTGCATACATAGGAAAGTGTACTCGGCGGTAATTATTGCTGTTTTTACTGCGCATGCGCATTGGAAATTGCCAATTACTGCTGTCAGCCATTGTATGTGTGACACGTGTCTCATTTACACAGAATACGGGGTAAGACAGTTGTGTTTTAATGTTTAAAAACTGTTCAGTTTTTAATTTTTAATTTTATATTTATACATTATACACACAACCGTTACAGTGTTTCACGACTTACTCCAATTGTATTCTAGTTTCACTCACACATATTCACAAACACTTTCTTTTCTTAAACTCTCTCGTGTTTTTGAAGCTATTTTCTGCTTATTTCTTGACATTACTAATGGCTTCAACTGCTTTCACTGCTTCTGGACTTGAGTTTGTCCCTAATAACTATTCAGCCCCATTAAACACTATCATTGCACCAGAGGCGTTTCATATCATACAAAACTTTCTTGCTCAGTCAGAAATTGGGCGTGCTTTAGTGGAGCCTGCAAAGCTTTATGGATCTCAGATCAAAGCTTTCTGGGAGACTGGTGTCTATGATGATGGTGGTGATTCTGGTACCCCATCCATAGTTTTTGAGTTCCAGGAGACAGAGTTTGTCATAACTCCAGGAACTGTTCGTGAAGCAATGAGCTTTGCAAATTCTGACACGTACACCATTGTTGTTGGTGATACTGATCTTCAGAGAATGATGCAAGCTATTGGATATACTGGGTCTTTGGCAAAGATTGGCCAACTGAAGCGACCGCTCTTACGAAAATAATGGAGTTTCTTTTTCGATTGCATAACTAGAGCGTTCGGGAAGAAATGCACAAATTGGGACGCCATTCCAATAGACAGTCTGCAAATCGGGTATTCACTTCTATTTAACAGTAATTATGATTTTGCTAGACTTGTCTTAATGAACATAGGAGAGAAATTAACAGAGAATAGGCATGTAGTCTATTTTTCTAGATTTTGTCAAATGTTATTCTCTGCATGTGTTAATAATGTTGAGATTAATGAGGAGGACGTAATTCCCTCATTCAAATTGCACAAAAGGGTATTCTCTGATCTTACGAATAAGGATTTAAAGAAGGTAAATGTTGGTGAGTTGTTGTTACCTGAGAGTGTTCTTCAGTTTTTAAATCCTGAACCTCAACAACAACAAGAACCAGTAAATCCTGAGGTCTCTCCATCTTCAACTCAACCTCCATTTGTAAACTCTGAACCTATTCAATCTGCAT
The DNA here is from genome assembly GCA_030848705.1 of Heracleum sosnowskyi. NCBI lineage: Eukaryota > Viridiplantae > Streptophyta > Magnoliopsida > Apiales > Apiaceae > Heracleum > Heracleum sosnowskyi. The sequence continues at coordinate 10,522,542 of CM061238.1, forward strand.
CTCAACAACCACGGACTGGTGGTAGGACTAAGCATGTTGGTACTAAACCTCCAAGGATTGCTAAGCAAGCTGCTGAAGCTGGGGCATCACATACTGCTGATATGCCTCAGAAGAAACGGATAAAGAAAAGAAGGGCCAACAGGGCAAAGTCTGATGCTGCAGATGAAGAGTGTGAAACTGATGAAGAAACTCTTCATCAGAGAAAACGTAGATTGGTGGCTGCACATCTTTTTGGTGCATCAAATGTACATGCTGAAGCTGTCAATTTGGACAGAGTTTTTGAGGAAAATGCAAATGCTGATGATGAAGCTCCTACATCAAACGCTGATGATGTAGTTGAGGAAGCTGCAAATGAAGCTGCAGATGAAGCTCCTGAAATTCTTGTTCAGGAGGCTACAGAACATGTTGAGGCTGAGATTTTTGAGTCACAGGGATTTGATATGGATATTGAAGCACACAACTCTGTAAATTCTGACCATCTTGAAGATTTTGATGAAACAGAGGGTGTGGAAGCTGATCATGCCACGGTTGTTCTTGAAGAATCTATGGCTACTCATACAGAGATTCTCTCTGTTACTCACCAGGTAATTGAAAAGGGTGAGGAAGTTGATCAGACCTTAAATACTGATGCTCCTGAGAATATTGCTCCTACTAAAGAAGTTGTTGCTGCAAATTCTGATGTTGCTGACAAGGATGCAACAGAAAATGTTCACATAGAAGTAGAGTTTGTTACAAACTCTGAGATTCCAGAACCTGATGCTGAGAATATTCCTGCAGAGAATACAGCAGAGAATGATAATGATAATGATAGTTCTGATCATTCTCAAGAGGAGTTATTTGAGAATCAAGCAAACTCTGATGAGCTAAGAGAGGTCAATCGAGCTACAGCTGAGCATTTTCAAGATATGTACTACAATAGATGGGCTGCTGCAGATTGTATCTTTTCAGCACAGAGGGCTGCTGATTTTCTTGGAGATTCTGTGAAGACAATTTCAAGTCCTGATATTCTTACAAGTCTGAAGGCTACTGTGATTCAAATTAAATCTCTCCACAACAGATTTGATGAGTCTCATAAGGAAGTCACTGCTTTGAGGAATGAAGTTGGTCTGAGAGATCTCACTCTGAAGAATGATAGGACTTACTACAATTCCATGTTCAAGAAGCAAGCTAAGGACTCTGATGACATTCAGAAGAGGCTTGGGAAAGTTGAGGACAACCAGACTGCTATGTCTGCCCAACTGACTTCGATTTCTAATGCAATTGAGTTGTTGACATCAGTACTACTTTCTGATGATGTCAAAAAGGGGGAGAGTGTACCAAGTGACAAATGCAAAGACACTCAAACTCTGAGACGGAGGGATGATGGTAATGATGGTGGAAACAAGGGAGATGGAAAGAGCTTAAAGAGAAATGCTGATAGCAGACTACTTTCAAGAAGATCAAACTCTGATAAAAGATCAAACTCTGGAAAGGGAATTGCAAACTCTGCCAGTGGTTCAAGATACAAAAGTTTGATAATCTCTGATAAGCCATCTACTGATGAGGAAATTGCTGCCAAGGTGTTTATGGCAGAACATGGAAAAGGTATTACAATTGAAGATATCCAAGCTGAAGAGCAAATGCTTGCTGAAGAACACAAGAAGAATATTGAAGCTGGAATCTACAAGAAGAAGGAAATCAAGGCTCCTAGAAAGAAAGAAAAAGGAATTGTTATCAAAGAGAATGTAAACTCTGATCAGAGTTTACAGTATTCAAGGAGGCCTGTGATTAAAAATGCTGACAAAGGAAAAGGTAAACTGGTAGAAGAAGAACAGTTACCTAAGAAGATTTATTCAACCTCTGACATTGCTCAAGTTGAAACAAGATTAGCTAAATCAACCTCTGACGCTGCTCAAGTTGATGTTTCTACTAAAGTTATGACAACCTTTGACGTTGCTCAAGTTGTACAGAAATCTACACAACTTCCAGGATTCAGCAAACCTAAAATTCTTGAAGAATTAAAGCTTGAAGCTGTGAAATTCTCAGAAACCAGAACTGTATTGGGAAAAGAAGCTTTTGATAAATCTGGACTGGGATCACACAGAGAGAGAAGAATAAATAACAGATCTCAAGATAACATTTCACTGGCAGAATCTGGTATTGGGGTTACACAAGAAAACCTTGATAAGTTAGAATCTGTTCAGTTGATTTTTCACAGAATATTGAAGAAGCAGTTTTTGTTATACTTCATGAGTGATGGAAGAGTTTATAAAGTTGGAGAATCTGATGTTAATCTCAAATCATGGGAAGAACTGGAATATGTGCTTTATCTTCTAAAAGTCAAAAACAGACATACTCATGATGTTGCTCAAGTTTTGAGAGAAAAGATGCTGAGATCTAAAACTATGCTTGGAGGAGGAGTATCAAGTGTTTACATTCCAAAGTATAGGGATCATAATGGAAAGTTAGTAGAGATGAAGAGAAACAGTGCTAGATTTAAAACAACACTTGGAACAAAAGTTTTAGAATTCAACCTAGAGTCAGACAAAGCTCATTACATTCGGCTAGGAAATGATATGAGAAGAAACATCATATATTCTCTAAGAGCTGCTATCTACCAAACGGGGGAGAGTGATTCAGAACTTAAAGAGCTAAAAGAAATTATGATGAATGAGCTAGAGAAGGCTGAAAGAAGACTGCTGATTGATTATCTCAGGACAGTACCTGATATTGAAGAAGTCAAGTAAAGTCTGACTGTAAGTTTTTATGTTTTCTATTCTAAGTTAAATTTAAACTCTGTCTTAAAATTAAACTCTGTTATATTTTAAACACTGCATTTGTTATATGTTTTGACATCATCAATTATCTTTTTAACTTGTACATTTTGGTATGAACAAGTTGGGGGAGATTGTTAGATATAATTGCTGACGTTTGTTCATCAGTGTTTAAGTAACAGGTACATATCAGAGTTTATATAGAAGCCAGTCAGAGTTTGATAAAGTCTGACTGGGTGAAGAGTTTACATGGAAGCCGGTCAGAGTTTGTTATAGTCTGACAGGGTGATAGTTGAATTAGCTGTCGGTGCTAAATTGAAGATTCTAGAAGCAATATATTCTGAAGATGGAAAGAAGCAGAATATATTGATACAGCTAAGGAGACTGGACAGAAGACTGAAGCAATCCTTAATTGATAATAATTGTATAGCTGATTTATAGGAATATCAATTAGATAAGGATTGTATGTAGCTGTGTACTATATAAACACAGATAGGTTATCCCTAGAAGGGACGCGAACATAGAATTATTATTCTTGTAACCTAGTAGCTCTTTGTGATTCATTAACATCACTAAGAGAGAATTATTTAATATAATTCAGTTTGTTGATTTACAAACCTGTGTTCTTGATTGTTATTCTCATACATACTTGATTACATATTGTGTATTCGGCCTAACATTTACTTTTATATAAATATTACTTTTTCTCCAAAGTAGAGCATTATTAATAATTTTAATTACTCTAATTGTGTAATTGTTTTATAGTAGAGAGTTTTTAGCTATGTAGGACCCGTTTTATTTTATAAATTCAATTTTAATAAATTTTAGTGTAAATATTTAAAATATTAAAATTTTACTACTTCTATTATTATTTACTTTATAGAAATATTACTTTTTCTCGCATTATTAATAACTCTAATTACTCTAATTGTATAATTGTTTTATAGTACAGAGTTTTTAGCTTATAGTAAAGAGTTTTTAGCTATGTAGGACCCGTTTTATAGTTGAGAGTTTTTAGCTATGTAGGACCCGCTGACGACCAAACCAAACCATACCATTTAAGTGCTTTACACAAATTATATATAAAGATATAATATAGCATTATTTGAAAAGAAATAGTACAATATAAATTGACAAGTATATAAAATACATTGTAAATTTGACTGGAACTAATGTCTAAAATCATCTAAAACATCGGCTAAAAACCGATGTCTATTGTCATGATCTTTCTTTACACCCACATACATATCGGCCATAATTTTTCCAAAAATTAGTTTTTAGTCGTTGTCTATTAACGTTTTTCTAATATTACCACATTGAAATTTCTCTATAGTCTTATCTATTATTCCAAAACCAGACTTATTCTCACGCATCACAGTTCAACCCTTTCCGGTGTTGTTTTACGGACACCCACCAACAGCTGCACCACATGCTCGTTTATTGTGAAATAAATAATGAAGTTCATACTAATGTAACTCTCTGTTACATTCGTGAATAATGAATGAATCATGATATTTTCATGTCAAGACGTGTCACACAAGTACAAAAACAACTCTCATATGACTAATGAAAAACGAATGAGTCGTGATATCTTCTTGACGGAAATGTGTCTCTTTTACTTTTTATACGATGTTCAGGCTTTGAGTCTTGTTAAAGATAGAAGGGGTGCAATATGAGTGCATTCAATTAAAAAAAAAGGAAGAAGAATTAGCACAACCATAACCTATTGCCCATAAATCAGAAATTATACCAGCTTGAAACTACATAACTAATCTGTTAACCTTGCATATATAGTACATACAGGTTCAGTACCGAAACAAATACTCTATCTCTTCCATCTTTATAATTTTGATAGCCAAAGTTTCGAGTTCGAGGGCTCGATGGAGACACTAGTGTGTGCGAGTATTTAAATTTGTATTGGATATAACAAATGGAAGAAATTTATTTACAATTAATCACATATGACTTGAAATTCCAGCAACACCTGCATTGATAATGTCAAAAAAATGAGACATAACAACAAGTGTGGATGTAGGCACACTAAGAGCAACCAAAGCCATCATTCCAATAGCCAAACTTGGTCTTGTACTCATCAAATGAGACTGCAAGACCCCCATTGCTTCACAAATATACGTATCATAACTAGCATAATATCTCTTTTCCCAGTCCATCCATTCAGTTGGTGCCTCATAGTTTCTCTCTATGATCTTCATTTCGTGTATTCGCTTTCGCAAAACAATCAAATTCTCATCCACCATTAGGTGACTTTTGTTTTGTTTATCGTTCGCTCCGGATGATGATCCTTTTCTGCAATAAATTTGTGTAGGGTTTCTTGATTTTTTGGGAGTTTTCAGACAAGGGGCAGATAATTGGACAAATGAGTGTGTTGATGTTGAGGATGATAATGCCATTGTAATAAATTTGATTCTTTGTAAATGTTGTTAAAGTTGGTTTATATAAGCATTTTTGGGGTGGTGGGCCCATGTCATGTGCTAACCGACTAGTTTTAAAGTTGGGGAGAACCGTGTCAACGGCTATCGTTGCGCGTCTATAAATTATATTTTATTACACTTAGACCATCTCCAACCAAGGACACCAAAATAGTGTCACTACAATACTATTTTGGTGTCAAAAAGACACCATTCATAAAATGAACTCTAACCAAGGGACACTATAAGGAATCTTTCACCTATAAAATAGAATATTCTAAAGAATCTTTCACCAATAAAATAGAATTTTCTAACTTTGTTCGTTTTTTATATTATAAATAACTTCTTATTTATCATTATGAATTTATGATTTTATTTTTATAATTAAATATAGTGTGTTGTTTATAATTCATGATTTAAAAAAAAAATTGTGAAAGTTTAAAGTAAAAAAAATTTAAAAATAAAATTTAAAAAATTAGAATAAAAAGATACAAAAAAATATTTTAGAATTAATATGAGTTAAGAAGAAAAGAAGTTTCAATTGATAAAATCTTAAGTTAAAATTTATAAAAACAATTAACTTTAGTAGGACATAGATGGAAGAAATTTGTTTTGTTAACAAACATAGGGGTATTGTTGGAATTTTGAAAGTCACCAAATTTGGTGTCCAAGGATCATCAAATGTACTTTTGTCACCAAATTTGGTGACCCAAAACTCATTTGGTGACCTTGGGTCACTATTTTAGTGTCCCATTGGAGTTGCTTTGACACTATACCTATCACTATTATAGTGATTTAGTGTCCCATTGGAGTTGCTCTTATAAAATTATTTATATAGAAAATTACGTTACGTTACATTATATTTATGTAATGGAAAATAAATTATTTATTTAGAAGATTATGTTATGTTACATTATACTCCCTCTGTCCCATTCATTTCTATGCACTTTTCATTTTGGGATGTCCCTCTCATTTCTATACATTCCAAAAATAGTAACTTTTAATAATATAAAATACTATTACACCCACTACATTCTCCACTATCTCTATTCTATAATAATATAAAACACTATTACACTCACTATTTTTCTCCACTATCTCAAATCTATTATTAAATATTGATAGATCCTACCATTTTATCCATTTTTCATCTAATTTTACTCATTTTTTATATCTCTTCTTGGTATTCGTGCCCAACCTCATCGTATAGAACTCATTGGGACAGAGAAAGTATTTATGTAATGGAAAATGCTAGAGTACTTAAATTGATTCTCGAAACTGTTTTTGAATGGTAATTTGTCAATATACAATTGACTTTAATGATATGTGTCAATTGTGCATACATATTAATTCTACGAAAGATAATATATTATGTGTTATTCAGAAATATTTTTGAGATTCAATTTCGGGTATATAAGAATAAAATTTTAACCGAATCATGAGAATGAAAAAACATCAATACCGAAATATGTACATTAAAGAAATGATTGTCAGAGGGTGATTAGTGCAACAGTTCAAATCTAGATGCTAAAGTTGCAGGCCGACGTGGCAATAATAACTCGGTTGACTTTTAGAATTTTATTTGGGGACGGTGCATTATTTTTCGAGATTCATTGGACTTGAAATATTCCGTAGATTATAATAATATTATATTAAGATAGGTGTACCGATTATAAATAAAAAAATCTAGGAGTAATTAAGCAAGTTATAGAAGCAACCGCAACCCTAGGGTGGCGGCGGCGGCTAGTTGGGCAACATTAATTTATTTTTTGCAAGATTATTTATTTAAGAATGAGCCTGCTATTAAAATATGAGCTTGATGCACCGTTAAAGTACGAGTTTGATGTTTTTAAGTACGTATTTATATAAAAAAAATTTAATGTAAATATATGAAATGTATATTTATAATTGTAAAACTTAATTAAATAATTACTAATCTATATTATTATATCTTTATATTAACTCCTTATATATAATAAGCGTAAGGGAGATCTTATCCAAAACTTTGGTTGGTCACTGTACTACCAAAAGTATACGATCCGTTGGATTATAAAACTATAAATCTTCAAATCGATGAGGACCGTCAGATATAATATTAAAAATTGTATTTGATTATTAATAGGATAGTATTTAAATACTAAAAGATGTATTTTGATAATTTAAACCAATTATAAATAGGTTTTCTATATTGAATAGAAATCTTTATGTAAAAATTCGTAATTATCTTTTCTCTTTAGTTTATGGATAGTTCCAGTTAGATAATAATTATTAAACCATTATTAAATTAAAGATAATTTTGTAAGGTTCGCGTGGGCTGTAAAATCGTTAAAATATGTTGTCTAAAACTCAAGATATAGCCCAAACAATAAAGTTATTATCTAAATTTTAATAAATATATTTTTATTATTGTAGCACCAATTTAATTTTTTTCCCTAATTTTTTTTAAATTTTAAATTCTATGTTTATTTCAATAAAATATTAAAACCAATTTAAGAAAAAATTAAAATCGATCGTCCGTGTATGATTACGACCAAATTAATAATTATAGTTAGATCTTAAATAGATCGATGAGAATTGTTAGATATAATATTAAAAAGTGTATCTGATTAATAATAGAATTATATTTAAATACTAAAAAGTGTATTTTGATAATTTAAATTTTTTCTATGTAAAAATTCTTAAATATATTTTCTCTTGAATTTATGTATAGTTCCGGTTAGATAATAATTGTTAAACCAAATATCAAAATAACAATTTATATCGATTACAATGATACACGTGGACCCTACGTTATAACAGACTTAAGAGAAGTCATGTACATGAATAAATTTAAACACTTTTTTTTTCTGAAGGAACATAACAATTTGATTAATCCAAATTATAATTATATTATTTTACATATAACAAACATAAAAGGATAATATCAAAATATTATTAAAATATTGAGGGTTTCATATTCATAAACGATAATTTTGAATATAATACTTATATTAAAATGTGTATTTGATTAAAGGTAGGATTATATTTAAATACTAAGAAGTGTGCTTTGATAATTTAAACCAATTATGAATTGATTTTCTATATTGAATTGAATTCTTTATGTAAAACTTTTTAACCATCTTTTCTTTTCAGTTTATTTTATGAATAGGTCAACTGGTCAAGTTAGATAATAATTATTAAACCATCATTAAATTAAAGATAATTTCGTTAGTTTCGCATGAGTTGTAAAATCGTCAAAATTCAATTTATAAAACTCAGGATAGAACCCAAATAGTAAAGTGTGTATCTAAATTTTAATAAATATTTTTTTTATTATTGTAGCACCAATTTATTTATTTTTCCACTAATTCTTTTAAATATAGAGAAATTATATGTTTCTTTCAAAAAAGTATCAAAATTAATTAAGAACAAATTCAAATCGACAAAGAATATATTAATATGAGAATAAAATTTTATATAATCATAACATAATTTTTATTCTGTTTAATAATTTTTAAGTAATAATGTATTTTAAAATTTTATATACACTGTAAATAAAACCGAAACATTAAAAGTAAAAACAGTATCAGTATATACTTGATATCCTTATTATATTAAATCCTTATATATAATAATCATAATAGAGATTTTATCCAAAATTTTGGTCGTAAACAACCAAATTAATAAGGACCATTAGATCTTAACTAGATAAATGAAAATCGTTAGATCAAATGTTTAAAAAGTGTATTTATTAATAATATGATTATATTTAAATTCTAAAAGGTGTATTTTGATAATTTAAACCAAATATAAATAAGTTTTCTATATTGAATAGAATTCTCCATGTAAAAAATTCGTGACTTTCTTTTCTCTTCCATGGATAATTCCGGTTAGATAAAAATTGTTAAACCAACATTTAATTAAATATAATTTAGTTATCTTCATGTGGGGTATAAAATCGTCAAAATCTGATTTTTAAAACACAAGATAAAGCCCAAATTAGTAAAGTGAATATTTAAATTCTAATAATAATTATTATGTCATCATTATTTTAACACCAATTTAATTACTTTTTTCTAACTATTTTAAATTTAGAAATCTATATTCAAAAATTAAAATCAATCTAAGAAAAATTCAAATCAACAAATAATATAATAATACGAGGATAAAATTTTATAAAATTGTGCATATTTTTAATCTTATTTTATTAAGTTTTAGATCATAACTAATCAAATATTATTTATTATTAAATAATAAATTATACGTAAATGGTGATTTTGTTTTATAAGAACTCATGGATACCTAATTTCATTGTTAGCAGGACTATATTCATATTAAAAAAAACGAATTTTGAAATTTTAGACTCAGCTACAAAGGCCAAACCTTTTTAACATATATACATTGTAAATTATTAAATTCGAAACTTTAAAAGTTTCTTAATCAATTAGTATATTACTTTTCTGAAAAATCGTACTTTACAAAAAATATTATCAAATAACCTATGTCTGCAAGAAAAAAAAATTCTTTATTTAAAAAAAAACCTATAAATTTTAATATGTTGTTGGTAGATTCAAACCTTAGATCATTCTACATGATAATTTTACTGTTATATCTAACGTTTTTCAACAATTTAATTTGAAAGATCCAACTATTATGGATTGAGTGATCAAACAAAGCGACGAAGCTTTCATTATTTAGTCTTTAATATAATAACATAAATATTTATAGGATATACTATAAAAAAATGAATTTTATACAGAATTTTGATCGTCACGGTGTACTACTTTCAGTGTTGTAAAAAGCAGGAATCGGAGTTAATCGGTGAATGCACCGTCCATGGATTAATCGGGGATTAATCGGAATGATTAATCAGATCATTAATCGGAATAAATTTAATAATATTTTTTATATACAATTATATTCATATATATAATTGTTTCATTATTTCAACTAAACATATGTTATTATAATATATTTATGCAAATATGTTAAAAATGTTATATAATTGTAATAAATAAAATTTTGAAGGTTTAACTTTTCAATTAGAGATCAATTTAAGAGGAAAAATAAAGAGAATTTATGATTTAGGCATCTAAAATTATAATTATATGTACAAAAATAATATTTTTTCCTATTGTTTAATAAAGTTTCTACCTTTTAAATTTTTAATTATTGTTTTTTAATTATAACTATTTTTTACTATTTTTAAATAATTAGCCCGATTTTTGACCGATTAATTCGATTTTTGACCGATTCAGCCGAATTTTGACCGTTTTTCAGAAAAAACGATTAATTGACCAATTTTCGCTTAATCAGTTCGGTGGCCCGCCGTCTAGCGATTAATCGGCGATTAATCCCGATTAATCGCCGACTTTTAGAACACTGACTACTTTAAAAGAAGAACTATTACAAAAAAATTATATTTTAATTAATAATTTATTTTCTCAAAAGTTCAAAGTTCCCGCATCTTTAACATATTACAAAAAAGAGTATATTATATTTTAGCAATAAATATTAAAAAAAAATTAAAAATTAATGATGTTATCATGATAGTTTGTTTCTAAATATCGCAAAAACATTCTCAACCGTTAGATCCAATACTTTTAAAAATAGATGATCAAGATTATATCATATAAAAAGAAGTTATTATCTAAAAATGATATAAGTTAAAAGATATTATATTAGGATTGGATTTTCTAAAAAGTCAAAACATAAAAATAGTTGTAATTAAATAAGGAAACTCATTTAATACCAAAATAATAAAAATCGTTTAATGTTAAATAGATAGGTGAAAACCGTTAGATTTAACATTAAAAACTGTATTTGGTTAATAAAGGTTATTCTAATAATCTAAACAACATATAAGTAGATTTCCTAAATCGAATAGATTTCTCAACATTAAATTTCCTCAATTTATTCTCTTTTTAGTTTTAGAGTAGTTTAGCGTGTAAAATATAATAAATATCAAATTTTTAACTATAATTTTTTTGGCTAAATCTTTTTAACAATAATTTAATCATGTAAACTAATAACTTTTAAATATTCATAAATAAATATAATTATAAATATTTAAAAAACAATCGTGTGTTGCATGAATAATAAAAATATAATTATAAACAGAATAATAAATAAAATTTAAGTAACCGTGCATCGCACGGGCTATAAGCTAGTATAATTAGTGTAAAATAGTTAAATGGTATGGTTTGGTTTGGTGGTCAGCGGGTCCTACATAGCTAAAAACTCTCTACTATAAAACGGGTCCTACATAGCTAAAAACTCTCTGCTATAAAACAATTACACAATTAGAGTAATTAGAGTTCTTAATAATTAATGCTCTACTTTGGAGAAAAAATAATATTTCTATAAAAGTAAATAATAATAGAAACTTAGCAAAAAAAAATAAAATAATAATAATAATAATAATAGAAGTAGTATAATTTTAATATTTTAAATATTTACACTAAAATTTATTAAAATTGAATTTATAAAAACAATGAATAAACATATAAATAATCATTCTTTTAGTGAATTTGTATATATAAAAAATTCGTAATTTTTATCATTTCAAGAAGTACAACATAAACCGAAATAATATATACATATGAAAAAACATATTGTTAACTTAATGAATTTATATTTTTATGAAAATACACAAAGATATTAATAAATAAATAAAATTATAAAAACACTAAAATGAAATAACTTATTAAACGTCCCGTGCATTGCACGGGTATAAAGCTAGTATTATTGAAAGGCATATGTCTAGTCCTATTTGTAAACACCGAGGATTCTACTCAACTTTAATTAAGATGTAATAAGTAAATAATAAAAATCAATTGTCACAGGAATCTCAGAAGGTTATATCTGTCAAAGAATGAAGATTAAAGTCATCTACAGACTTGAAGTGATTCTACATTGAAAGAAGCTCAATTTATTGATCAAGCCTCAATGAAGTATTCAAGCTCAGTGGATTTATTAAAGTGAGAGAGATTTCAAGTGGTGACAGAAAAAGATACTGATTACGGAGTTCTTGAATAAGAAGGAAGTGAATCACTGCTTAAAGTTAAATAGATAAAGAACAGACATTGTCGTTAGTCACTCATGAACCAGACAGTACATCGAGTGTCAACGTACTATTGTGTTTGTTATTTATCTAAGGTTTAAGTGATTCTGGAATTAATTGAGAAGTCAACTAATTCTATTTATTCTCTTATAAATAATTAATATTATTAAGTATATTATTTATTAATTTAATTATGCAAAGAATTAAATTAATACATAATTTATTTAGTTAATTATTTAAATTAGAATAAAAATGAACTAGGAAGACTTACATTTAAACTAGGAAGACTCAGTTTATTTAACTAGGAAGACTCACGAGTGAGTCTTCCCGATTGTCTTCCTAGAGTAAATGTAAGTCTTACCGATTGTCTTCCATGTACAAATGATTGTCTTCCCGATTGTCTTCTAAGAGTAAAATCATTGTATTTCTATAAGTCTTCCTAATGCAATTCTTTAAGATTAGTATTGCACGTGGGTTGGCTTAATAACAAAAGAATGTAGTGTGTTTTATATATATAAGACAAGGCAGTTGACATTTATCATTGTATCATTCAACACAGAAGTAAAGACAGACAGAAAACTTTACATTCTTCTTCATTACTTCTTGAACTGCAAAGCATTCATTTCCGGCCAGAGATTTAATTCTTGATTGTTCTTCAACATTTAATTCATAAGAATTGTATCTCTTGTACTGCTTTAGCTTTCTAGCGGATCATAATCCCTAGATTTTATATCGAACTACTTTTTAGTATTCGATCCTTTTTATTACAAAAATAGATAAATTCATGTCGAATTTATTCTAGATTTGTTTTATTAAGTTCTTTGTAATCAGTGATCAAAGTTGTAACACTCCTCAAGTTTAATAGAGTTTCTATTTAACTTGAATATTGTTTCAGTTTTTATTCCGCATTAATTTGTTCTAAATTGTTTAATCTTAAACGAACAAATTTCGATAAAACGGTATAGTTTGTATTCAACCCCCCTTCTACAAACTTATAAGGACCTAACAATTATTAAAGACGAAACATTAAAAGTTTTGGTTAGTCGGTCGGTATTTGGGCCGGGCCTATCTCTAATCAATTATTTTTTTCAGCTAAAACACATTACCTATTTTATATATTTTTCTAACCAAAACAACTCATCTTCTAAAAATAAAATAGGTAACATATATATAAAATGATAATATTATTACATATTTATAACTAATTACATTTTCAGCAAAAACACATTATCTGTTTTACATTTTCTAACTAAAACAACTCATCTTCTAAACATAACACGTGGAAAATAAATATGTAATTGTAATATTGTTATATATAATTATTAATAAATAACCACTTACCCTTTTCAGCTAAACAAATAATCTTTTTTATTTTTTTCTAAATTAAACAACTAATTTTCTAAAAGTAACACGAGCAACATATATATAAAAAGGTAATATAATTTTATATTTTTTCAGCTAAAACACATTATCTATTTTATATATTTTTATAACCAAAACAACTCATCTTCTAAAAATAAAATAAGTAATATATATATAAAATGGTAATATTATTACATATTTATAAATGATTACTTTTTTCACCAAAAACACTTTTCTACATTTTCTAACTAAAACAACTCATCTTCTAAACATAACACATGGAAAATAAATATGTAATGGTAATATTGTTATATATAATAATTAATAAATAACCACTTACCTTTTTCACCTAAACACATAACCTTTTTTATTTTTTTTCTAAATTAAACAACTAATTTTCTAAAAGTAACACGAGCAACATATATATATATATATATATATATATATATATATATATATATATATATATATATATACACTGTAATTTTATATTTTCTAATTTAAACAACTAATTTTCTAAAAGTAACATGTGCAACATATATATAAATGTAATATAATTTTATATAATTATTAATAAGTAACTGTTAGATATAATTGCTGATGTTTGTTTATCAGTGTTTAAAGTATCAGGTAAATATCAGAGTTTAGCTGGAAGACTGGTCAGAGTTTGTTAAACTTTGACAGTCAGAGTTTACTTAGCTGTCAGTGTTATATTCAATGAAGATTCTAGAAGCGAAATACTTTGAAGAAGGGAAGAAGCAAAGAGATATCGTGATGGCTAAGGAAACGGAACAGAAGACAGAAGCAATTCTTAATTGATATTAATTGTATAGCTGATTTATAGGAATATCAATTAAAGATTGTATGTAGCTGTGATATTTTACATCACCGAGAGAGGAGTTATTAATTCCATACAGTTTATTATTCATAAACAGTGTTCTTATTGTTATTCTCATACATATATTTGATTATATATTGTGTATTCGGCCTAACAATTGGTATCAGAGCCTAGGCTGTTTAATATATACAGTTTTTTTTTATCCAAACACAAGTATAATCATGGCTGAAAATATCCAAGCAGGTTCTAATTCCGAAAAGGTTCAACCAACTTCTGTGAGTTGATATGAGACGATTAGGGTTCCAATTCTCAGACCAGCGGAATATCCAATATGGAAGGTAAAGATGACCATGTTTCTGGAAGCCACAAATCCAGAATACCTTGATAGAATCTATGATGGTCCTCATAAGCCGACTAAACTGTCTACTGTTGTTGCTGGTTAAGAACAAAAGACTATTCCAAAGGAAAAGAAAGATTTGACTCCTGAAGACATCTCATCAATTGCAAAGGATGCAAAAGTTAGACATCTTCTCCATAGTGCCTTAGATAATGTCATGCCTAACAGAGTTATTGGTTGCAAAACTGCCAAAGAAATTTGGGATGCTTTAGAAGTCAGATGTCAAGGAACAAGTGCTATAAAGAAGAAAAGGAAGACTATACTTACACAGGAGTATGAACACTTTGACTCGAGACCTGATGAAACTTTGACTGAGACATATGACAGATTCTGTAAACTGTTGAATGATTTATCTCTGGTTGATAAATAATATGATCTTGAAGAGTCCAATCTCAAGTTTCTTCTATCTCTACCTGAAAGATGGGATTTAAAGGCAACAACAATAAGAGATAATTATGAGCTTGCAGATACAGAACTTGATGAAATCTATGGGTTGCTTAAAACTCATGAACTTGAGATAGAAAAAAGAAACAGAAGATCTGGTAAGAAGACAAAATCTGTTGCTCTTAAAGTTGAAGAAAAGCTTCTTAAGAAAGAGACATCAAAGAAGAAAGCTAAGGGAAAGGCTTTGGTCATAAACTCTGAAAGTGAGTCATCAAACACTGATGATGACTCAAACACCGTTGAATCATCTGAATCCGAGGATGATGAAGAACATATGATGCAAATGGCTTCTTTGATGGTGAAGACCTTCAAGAAGATGGGTTTCAAGAACTTCAAGAAAGGAAAAAGATTCTCTAGGAGAGATTCAAACTCTGAAAGGAAGAGTTTCAGAAAGTCTGAAGGAAGGGATACCAAATCTGGGAAGAAAGACAAGTCTGAGATCCAGTGCTACAAGTGTAAAGAGATGGGTCACTATGCTCCAGAGTGCAAGAAAGGAAAATCTGAAAAAGCACTCATCACTAAAGGGAGAGACTGGGCAGACACTTCAGACTCAGATGAGGAAGTCAACTATGCTCTCATGGCAACTGTTAAAGATGAATCTGAATCATCTGAAAACAAGGTACCCCTAACAACTTATGCTTATGATACTGATAATATATCTGAATTGAGAATTTATCTTAAAAGCATACATGTTAGTTACAGAGATCAGACTTTATAAAATGAAAGAATTAAATATGAGAATCTAAAGCTTAGAGAGAGAAATAAATTTCTTGAAGAAGAACTTGTTAACATGCAACAAGTTCAAAAGGAAAGAGACGATGCTGTTTATGTTGAACAGGAGTTGCTTAAGAGATTTAGGCAACTAGAATCTGAATTGGAAAAAGAGAGGAAGATAATTAAAACCTGGACAAACTCTGGAAAAGACACACATCAAGTGTTTCAAACAGATACAGTTGGGTTAGGTTACTGCGAGGAAGATGAACTTAGGTTTAAAGATAAAGTTAAAGTTAGAACACATCTTCCACCTATGAAATTTGTTCCTGAATCCAGTAAGCTAAACTCTCTAGTTGAGACAGAAACTGTTAAGGAAGAACCAGTAAAAACTTGCGTTAAACAGGTTAATGTTGGTTTAATGACAGAGAAACAATTCAAGTATAAGCTCAAAGAGGTAAAGTCTGTCAAGAAACAGAAAGTGTCCAGGAAGAACAGAAATGGAAAAGTAGGCATTAATAAAAGTAATAATCATTTGCCTATTACTGATGCTCCTAGAAAAACATGTCATAATTGTGGTAGTACTAACCATCTTGCAAGTTTCTGCAGGAAGAACAATGACATTAATTCTTTACCCTCCAAGTCTTGAGTAAAGAATGATTATGTTAGGGTTAGACCACAGACTTTATGCACTCACTGTGGGAGTACTTGGCATTCTATTTATACTTGCAAGAATTATCATGTTATTTATCACAACTATTATGAGTTGAAGCCCAATTTGAAATGGGTTAAAGTTGATTCTACAAGTGTAAACTCTGATACTGTTAGCTTAAACTCCGTTGATAAGAATTCCGCTGCAAAAGCTAACAATGTTAAGAAAGCCAAAGGATCCAAGCAAGTCTGGATCCTTAAAACTAACTCTCAGTAATTGTTTGTGATTGAAGGGCATAAGGGAGAGCACCCTAGTCTTGGACAGTGGATGTTCAGGGCACATGACTGGAAATAAAGCCCTGCTATCAGATTATGAGGAGAAGGCTGGCCCAAAAGTTTCCTATGGAGATGGCAACATAGGACGTACTCTGGGATATGGCAATATCAATCTTGGAAGTGTCATCATCACAAATGTAGCTCTTGTCCCAGGACTCAAGCATGATCTGCTATCTGTGAGTCAAATCTGTGACAGAGGTTATCATGTATATTTTCAACCTGAATACTGTGAGGTTGTTAGCAAATCTACAGGGAAAGTTGTTTTAGTTGGACACAGACGTAATAATATCTATGAAGCAAATTTGGTAACAAACTCTGAAGGAAAAGCTGTGTGTCTGTCTGCAAAGATGTCTAGTGAAGAGAGCTGGAAATGGCATAAGAAGCTCTCTCATCTAAATCTGAACAACATCAATGAGTTGATTCGAAAAGATCTTGTAAGGGGACTTCCAAAATCTATACTCAGCTTAGATGGTCTGTGTGATTCTTGTCAAAAGGCCAAGCAAAGGAAGTCATATTTCAAGAGTGAGTCTGAATCTTCAGTTGTGGATCCTTATCATTTTCTTCATGTTGATCTATTTGGTCCAGTGAATGTAATGTCTCTTGGCAGAAAGAAATATGCTTTAGTCATTGTTGATGAGTACACTAGATACACCTGGGTGTAATTTCTAGCAAAGAAGGATGAAACTGCCTTAACTCTGATGGAACATGTAAAGCTACTGGACAAAGGATCACAGTATAAAGTGAAAATTATCAGGAGTGATAATGGTACTGAATTCAGAAATGCAACAATGGAAGAATTTTGCAAGGAAAGAGGAGTGAAGCAAGAATTTTCTGCACCAGGGACTCCACAGCAGAATGGTGTAGTTGAAAGAAAGAACAGAACAGAACTTTAATCGAAGATGCCAGAACAATGCTTGATGAAGCAAAATTGCCAACTTATTTCTGGGCAGAAGCTGTTCAAACTGCTTGTTTTACTCAAAATGCTACACTGATCAACAGGCATGGAAAACACCATATGAGATGGTGAAGAAAAAGAAACCAAACCTGAAATATTTTCATATTTTCGGGTGCAAATGCTTTGTGTTGAAAACTCATCCTGAACAGTTGACCAAGTTTGAATTAAAAGCTGATGAAGGAATTTTTGTTGGATATCTACTGTCGACTAAAGCATTCAGAGTCTATAATCTGAGAACTAAAGTAATCATGGAATCTATACATGTGTCATTTGATGACAAGAAAATAACTGGACTTGAAGATGAAGAAAATCATGATCAACTACGCTATGAAAATGAAGATCTAAACTCTGATGACGTAAACTATGATGAAGCCTATCCAACAAACTCTGTTGAAGCATACTCTGAACCTCTACTGGTAAACACTGAGGAAGTTTCTCTGACAGAACAGAATAGAGAACCAGTTGAGGGGGAGCAAGAAGATACTTCGGGAACACCTCAATATGATGACTCACATTCTGAAAGTGAGTCAGCTGAAGAATCTGACACAAACTCCGGCTCAAACTCTGAAAGTTCAAACACTGAGCAGTCCAATTCAGGGGGAGCCTCAGATAATACAGATGGTCAACAAGAAAATTAGGAGAGCATGGATCAAGGGGGAGGATCCAATAATGATGAAAGAAGCCACTTACCTACAGCAAGAAAGTGGACACAGGCTCATACACCTGATCTGATTATTGGAGATCCAGATGCAAGTGTGAGAACAAGAAGTGCTACAACAAATGAATGTCTGTTTCATGCATTCCTGTCTCAAACAGAGCCTAAGAAAGTGGATGAAGCTCTTCAAGATGCTAACTGGATAACATCAATGCAGGAGGAGTTGAATGAGTTTAAGAGAAATGAAGTATGGACACTTGTACCAAGACCCAAAAACAGATCTGTTGTTGGTACAAAATGGGTTTTCAGAAACAAGACTGACAGTGAGGGAGTAATTACAAGGAACAAGGCTAGACTTGTGGCAAAAGGATATTCACAGCAGGAAGGAATTGACTATGATGAAACCTTTGCTCCAGTTGCAAGGTTGGAAGCCATAAGGATTTTTCTAGCATATGCTGCTAACAAGAAGTTTAACGTCTTTCAGATGGATGTGAATAGTGCTTTTCTCAATGGGAAACTTGAAGAAGAAGTGTTTGTTGAACAACCACCAGGGTTTGTGGACCCCAAGCACCCAGATTATGTCTACAGGCTTGACAAAGCACTTTATGGACTAAAGCAGACACCTAGAGCATGGTATGAAACTCTGGCTCAATTTCTTTTAGAGAGTGGGTTCACAAGAGGTACAATTGATAAAACCTTGTTCTATTTCAATTCTGGTAATGATTTGCTTTTAGTTCAAATCTATGTGGATGATATAATCTTTGGGTCTACTAATGATAAACTTTGTAAGAAGTTTGCCAAGCTTATGCAGTCCAGGTACCAAATGAGCATGATGGGAGAGCTTAGTTATTTTCTAGGCTTGCAGGTAAAGCAAACAGATGATGGGATTTTTATCAATCAAGCAAAATATACCAGAAATCTTCTCAAGAAATTTGGTATGCTTGATAGTTCATCTGCAACAACTCCTATGGCAACTGCAACCAAGCTAGACAAAGACACAGGAGCTTCAGTAGATATGACAAACTACAGAGGCATGATAAGGTCTCTTCTTTATCTGACTGCAAGTAGACCAGACATCATGTATGCAACCTGTCTTTGTGCAAGATTTCAAGCATATCCCAGAGAGCCTCATCTAACAGTTGTGAAGAGGATTTTCAAATATCTCAAAGGAACCATAACCTTGGGTTTGTGGTATCCTAGAGAATCAGAGTTTAAGCTTATTGGTTACTCTGATGCAGACTTTGCAGGTTGTAAGATTGACAGAAAGAGCACCAGTGGAAGCTGTCAATTTCTAGGTGACAGACTAGTTTCTTGGTACAACAAGAAACAGAAATCAATTTCCATATCCACTGCAGAAGTAGAGTATATTGCTGCTGGTAGTTGTTGTGCACAGATTCTGTGGATGAAGAATCAACTGCTGGATTATGGGTTAAGGTACTCTAAAATACCTATTCTCTGTGATAATCAAAGTGCTATTGCTATGACAGGAATTCAGTACAGCACTCCATGACCAAGCACATCATCATAAGGTATCACTTTATCAGGGAACATGTGGAGGAAGGAAATATTGAGCTTCATTTTGTGTCTACAGATCAACAGCTTGCAGATATCTTAACCAAGCCATTGAGTGAAGCTACATTTACAAGACTGGTAAATGAACTAGGAATGATCTCTGGTTTCGACTAGAGATACTGGTTAGACTCAAAATTTACTCTTCTGTGATATGTTGCTCATGTTTCTATGCATATGTTAACTGTCATGCAAATCATGTTGTTAAACTCTGTTGGTTAAACTCTAATGTTAATCTCTGATTGTGGTATTGTCTGAAACATAAACACCGATGAAGAAAATAGTATGAAACATGATTCTCAGTAAGTAATCATGAATCCTTCTGAGTTATATATGATCTGATCTCAAATGTGTGCATAAAATTTACACAGCATGATACTGTCTCTATATTTATGGCATCTCTTAGTTTATTGGTCCTATACACTGAGTCTGTATTAGCTGTTTGCACTTTCTCTCATAAATTATATGTGTTAAATGATGTCAGTCTAAACTCTTATAAATAGTTGCTGCTATTTCACCCCCAAGCAAAAGATGTATAAACATGTACAAATTCCTTTGAGATCATGTTGTGCCTAGGACGACCCAGGAACTTATTGTGTCAATAAGGGCTAAAATTTGAAATTTTTGGTGACTACTCAATTAGCTAGGAAGATCCAGGAACTTGTTGTTTCAGTAAGGGCTAAAGTTTAAATTTTTGGTGACTAGTCAAGAGGCTAGGAAGAACCAGGAACTTACTCTGTTTGTAAGGGCTAAAATTTAAACTTTTGGTGACTAGTTAATTGTTTAGGATGATCCAAGAACTTACTGTTAAGATAAGGGCTAAAATTTCTAAATTTTTGGTGACTAGTGCCAACCTCTGATTACTGGAAAAGAAAAAAAAAAGAAAAGAAAAAGGAAATTAGACAGGGGGTGAAAACAATATATATATAGATACTTATACAAATAAAAAAAGGAAAATAAATACATAGGTACAGAGTTTAGATGACATCAGGTTTTGTTTTACATATGAGAGTTTGGGCAACCAATTTTTACTGATTTAATTTGTGGATTTTATGCACTTTGAGATGCTCTAAATATTTACATTCAGTAAACTCTGCTATCCACACATAAATACTCACAACTGTGCACTTTGAGAAAAGAGTTTATTAATGATGTTGAAGAATTGATAAACACTGATGAACTGTGTACTCTACGTCGAGGTAATTTATTTTTAATCTCTGTTGATTAAAATAAATAAATGTGTTTCAGACATTTCACATTTTTGAGGAACATTATTTTTTTTGAAAATAGAGAGTATGATTGACAACAGTTTGTATGAGTTTTGAAAAGGATGAAACGTGTCTAGAAAATAGCAGTAATTATTGCCTATTTTTACTGCGCATGCGTGTTGGAAACTACCACGTTACTGCTGGCAGTTACTGCATGTGTGACACCTGTCCCACTCACACACTTCACGAGTAAGCCAGTTGTGTGTCTTAATGATTAAAACTCTTCATTTTGAATTTTTGTATTTCTTACTTAATCATTATACACACAACGTTCGTATTCTTTACAGACTTACTCCATTCACAGATATTGTCACACACACATTTTCACAAACACTTTTCTGCATCGATTTTTCAAACACCTTTCAAAGCTTATTCTCTGATTATTTTCGAATCTATTTCTAATGGCAACCACCGTCTTTCACTCTGTTGGATTAGAGTTTGTTCCTAACAATTATGCAGCACCATTGAATAATGAGAACGCACCGGAGGCGTTTCATTTGTTCCAAAACTTTCTTGTCCAGTCTGCTATTGGGAAAGCTCTCGTTGAACCTGTGAAACTTTCTGAATCACAAATCAAGGTTTTCTGGGAGACAAGCGTCTATGATGATGGAGGAGAGTCTGGGACTCCTTCGATTGTTTTTGAGTTTCAAGAGCAAGAGTTTGTGGTTACTCCAGACACTGTTCGTGATGCTTTGGGTTTTGAAGATTTTAATGCTTACACAATTTCTGTTGGTGATGCTGAGCTACAGAGGATGATGAGAGAAATTGGTTACAGTGGGTCATTGGCAAGGATAGGTCAGTTGAAGCGACCGCTTTTGAGGAAGGAATGGAGCTTTTTCTTTGACTGTATTACTCGAGCGTTCGGCAAGAAGTGCACAAATTGGGATGCCATTCCTATTGATAGTCTGCAAATCGGGTATTCTCTTCTCTATGGTAATAATTTTGATTTTGCTAGACTAGTACTGCATAATATAGGAGAGAAGATGTCAGACAATAGAAGTGTAGTGTACTTTGCTCGCTTTTTTCAATTGCTATTTTCTGTTTGTGTTACTGGGGTTGAAATTGCTGAGGATGATGTGATTCCCTCTTTTAAGTTGCATAAGAGGATATTTTCTGATTTGACCAACAAGGATGTTAAGAAGGGGAATGTTGGTGACTTATTACTTCCTGATATAGTCCAACAGTTTCTAAACAATCCACCTCAATCACAACCTCAATCACAATCACAACCATTAAACACTGATCTTCCTCAATCTACATCCCAAAGACCAAAATCTGGAGGTAGAACTAAGCACAGGGCTTTTAAAGCTGTTAAGGCTGCTAAACCATCTTCTGATGATGAGTTACCAAAGTTTGTTGGTACTTCAAGAACAAAGAAAAGGGCAAATAGACCACACTCTGATGCTAATGAGCCCTTACAGACCAAAAGGAGGAAGCTGGTAGCTGCTTATTCATTTGATGAATTGGTTCAAGAATCTACACCTATTGAAGCTCTAGAAATTATCTCTAAAGATGCTACTGTGGATGCTACTGTGCCTGATGAAGCCAGAGCAAATACTGATGAGATGGCTGACATGAATGATGAACAACCTGAGCCAAACTTTATTGATCCACTGGAAATGGAGATAGAGGAGAATGTTGAAGCACATCCTTCTGCAACTCTTGAAGAGTTTGACAGTGTTGATGAAACAGAGGATGTGGCTGCAGCTGATCAACCTACTGTGATTCTTGATGAGTCTATGGCTACTAACACAAAGGTATGCTCTGTTACTCACCAGGTTCTTGAAAAGGGTGAGGAGGTTGATCAGACAACAAAGACTGTAATTTCTGAGAATGTTCTTGAAGATGCTGCAGAGACTGTTCTTGAAGCTGCTGTAGAGCCTATTGTTGAGGCTGTTCAAGCAAATGAGAAACTTTTTGAGAACTTAAACTCTGAAAATATTGCAAATGAAGGTGCACAGGAAAATGTTGCTGAGAATGTTCCTAATTCTCCAAGTGCAGAATCTTCAGCAAAGTCTGATGACACAGCTGATTCCTCATCTTCTCCAAGGGTTTCTGTTCAACAAAATCCTAAAGTGACTGAGTTTGGTGGTACATCTCACCATGATACTGAAACTCATTATCAGGATATGTACTTTGCTAATTGGTCAAGCCATGAGTGTATTTTCCCTGATCAGAGGGCAGCTGATTTTGTGTCAAAGTCTGCTGCAAATATCACCAATCCTGAGCTTCTCACACATCTTAAGGCTACAATAGTTCAAGTAAAGTCTCTTCATAACCGTTTTGATGATACTCAGAAGGCTGTTACTGGGTTGAGAAATGAAGTGGTTGCAAGGGAGGTGTCTTTGAAACAGGATAAATCCTTGTATGTTTCTTTATTTAAAGATCAGGAGGCTTTAAGAAACAGACTGAGCAAGGTTGAAGACAATCAACATGTAATGTCTGACAAGCTTGATTCCATTGCTGCTTCACTCGAATTGCTCACATCTGTGTTGATTCCAGATGATGTCAAAAAGGGGGAGAGAGTATTTAAGGACAAATGCAAGAAATCTCAAACTCTGAGCAAAAAGGATGATACTACTAATGGTGGTGATGGTGGTGCAAAGGAAAAAGAGTTAAGGTCAAAATCACATCAAGAGCAAGGGAGACTGAGGTCAAACTCTGCTAAGACAAACTCTGGGAGAACAAACACTGAAGCTCAGTCATCTTCAAAAGCTAGAAGTTTACTGCTTACTTCTCAACCAATCACTGATGAAGAGATTGCAGCTCAATTGTTTTTGGAAGAACATGGTGCAAATGCAACAGTTGAAGATATTCAAGCTGAAGAAAAGATGCTGGCTGAAGAGCATAAGAAGAAATTGGTGTCTGGAAAGATCAAGAAGCCTGTGAGAGTTTCAAGGCCAAAAGAGAAAGGGATTGCTATAAAAGATAATGTAGATTCTCAACAGAGTTTACAGTAAGCAAGGAGACCAATTGAAGCCAGTCTTGATAAAGGCAAAGGAAAGTTGGTAGAAGAAGAACAAGTACTGAAGAAAGCTCAATCAACCTCTGACAATGCTCAAGTTGACAAATCATTGGAAGCTGTGACAACCACTGATACTACTCAAGTTGTACAAACTCAGTTATCTTCTCAACTTCAAAGGACATTTGGAAAACCAATCACAGTTCAACATACTCTGAATCCTGGAACTGTGAATATTTTTCAAAGCAGAACTATCATGGGCAAGGAATCTCGAGATAGATCTGGATTAGGATCTCACAGAGAGAAGAGGGTGAATAATAGTCCTATGGATCATACATCATTGGCTGAACCTGGTGTTGGTGTGACTCAAGAAAATCTTGATACTTTGGAGTCTGTTCAGTTAATACATCATAGAGGTTTGAAAAATGACTTTCTGTTATACTTCAAAACTGATGGAAGAGTAAACAGAGTTGGAGAAGCTGACATTGAATTGAAGATGAAGGAAGAGCTAGAATATGTGTTGTACTTACTCAAAGTCAAAAATCAAAGAACTCAACAAGCAGCTGAGGTATTAAGAAGCAGGATGATGAAAGCTAGAGTTCTCAGTGGCTTAAAGTCTGCAGGTTCTTACATACCTAAGTACAGAGATCATCTCTTGGTATAAGAGTGTTAGAATTTAATCTGGAGTCAGATAAATCTTTCATGATAAAGCTGGGAAATGAAATGAGGAGGAACAGTATTTATGCTTTGAGAGCTGCTATCTATCAAACTGGAGAGAGTGATCCAGAGTTGAAGGAACTGAAAGAGATCATGGTAGATGAGCTTGAAAGGGATGAAAGAAGATTGCTTATAGACTATCTCAGAACTGTACCTGAAGTTGAAGAGATTAAGTAAATGGAGTCTGTAAGTTTTTAAGTTTTCTGTTCTAAGTTAAAATATAAACTTTGTGATTTTATAAACACTGCATTTGTTATATGTTTTGACATCATCAATTATCTGTTAACTTGTACATTTTTGTATGCACAAGTTGGGGGAGATTGTTAGATATAATTGCTGATGTTTTTTTATCAGTGTTTAAAGTATCAGGTAAATATCAGAGTTTAGCTGGAAGACTGGTTAGAGTTTGTTAAACTTTGACAGTCAGAGTTTACTTAGCTGTCGGTGTTATATTCAATGAAGATTCTAGAAGCGATATACTTTGAAGAAGGGAAGAAGCAAAGAGATATCGTGATGGCTAAGGAAACGGAACAGAAGACAGAAGCAATTCTTAATTGATATTAATTGTATAGTTGATTTATAGGAATATCAATTAAAGATTGTATGTAGTTGTGTAATATATAAACACAGATAGGTTAACCCTAAAAGGAAAGCGAATACTTGAAATATTATTCTTGTAACCTAGCAGCTCTCTGTGATATTTTACATCACCGAGAGAGGAGTTATTAATTCCATACAGTTTATTATTCATAAACAGTGTTCTTATTGTTATTCGCATACATATATTTGATTATATATTGTGTATTCGGCCTAACAGTAACTAACTGTCTTTTTAAGGACATTGTCTGTTATATATTTTTTAAGTAAAACAAATCATATTCAAATTAAAAATAACACGGGAAAAATATAGATATAATGACAATATTATTATATTAAACTAATAAAATCTGGGTTTAAAATAATTTTTTATAACATACAACTTAAATAAGATAATTAAAAAAATAAATAAAAGTAATAGCATATGTTAGAAAAAACTCGATACATTACATAGCACATATTTTGTTATTTTCACTTTAGTCACATTTAAATTTTTTAAAAGCAAATAAATACAGACCGTTAGATCCATTATTTAAAAATATTTTATATTTTAATATCTAAAATACTACTAAAGATTACGTAAATAATTTATTAAATTAAATTATTTATATTATTAATAAAATATTAAAAAACCGTGCATTGCATGGGATATAAGCTAGTATGTTATTAAAATACACTAGTTGAAAAAGCCGCGCTTCGCGACAGCGTAATAATTTTTTTTTAAAAACTCTATCAAATAAATTACGAAAATTACTCGGTCCTCGCTAAAAAACCGTCCTCCCGTGAAACACGTTTTTCTTTTTAATATCAAAATCTCAAATTTAATATATTGAATATATACTTGTCTTATATATTAATTTTTATGTTACCATACTCCTTTCTAATGAGACACTCTTTCGTTGAAAAAACACATATATAACTTTAAATATTCTGTTAGGCTCAAGACATGTCTGAATACCACAATTAACAAGCCTACACTATGTGACTATGTCACACTACATGACCTAGTGAATTCTATCACTGGGATATAGTATAGGTCTCTCTGTACTTGTCTTGTTCTCATGAACATTAGCTTGATCATGTATGCTCAGAATTATAATGAGCTTAGTAAGTTTCTTGCATCTAGAATGTACATAGGCCATTGAATAATTATCCAGGTAGAAGTTCAGAATTGTTCATGCAGCAGGATGGAGATGAATAAGGCCCTGAAGAAATAAGTTGCAGAAATTTGTTTAAGGCATTATATAGCAAAGTCAGAATAAAGCTATGTCGTGAAGTCACCAAAATCCATGTCGAGAAGTGCTAGATCGCATAGTCCAATTTGTACTATGTCGTGAAGTCTTCAAGACTCATATCGTGAAGTGTTGAAATCAACAATGTAAAAATGTACTAGATCATGAAGTCCTCAAATAGCCTATTCCGCGAAGTCCTTAAATAGCCTATGTCGCATAGTCCTCAAATAGCCTATGTCGCATAGTCCTCAAAAAGGCTATATCGCGAATTCTTCAAAAAGGCTAGATCGCGAAGTCTTCAAATGTCTTATGTCGCAAAGTCCTCAAAGGCCATGTCGCGTAGTCTTCACAAGGGACATCGCGAAGTCAGGAATGAAGTGGATTTCACGATATCAACACTTAGCCGTTTACAACAAGACAAATGAAGGTACAAGATCAAAGTCAATGGAGACAGATACTGAAACATCTGTATTGGTCAGGTGGTCCAAAATATAGATGGAAAATCTATTGTATTGTGCACACCCTACTGTTAGTTGTAAGTGAGCATATCATAGAATTATATTGAAGCACTTCTTTCTCTGTAAGAAAAGCAAGAAAACACTGTTCTTGTTTAGAAGCCAGAATTTCTCTTGTGAGATTTTGGAAGCTGTAGTATTTAATTTGCTTAATACAAAGTAGATTAAAGTGATTGTGTGTGTATTGTTTATTTCATTCCGCATTTTCTTACTACACAATCTGTTACAGCAATTTAGTTTCAAGAAAGCGAAAATCTATCAAACTATCCATTCACCCCCCCTCTGTCTAGTTTCTAAGTGGTATTCATTACTAACAAGTGGTATTAGAGCAGGCTGTTAACATACAAACAGGAAAAGATCAAGAATGAGTTCACAGAAACTAAGCAGTATCAAGATTCCTCCATTTAACAAGGAGCACTACAGTCTTTGGAAGAAGAAGATGTTGCTTTTCATCAAAGCTTCAAATCCCATGTACTTAGATATTCTAAAGCATGGTCCCTTTATTCCAATGATTGAGATTGCTGAAACAACTGTTGGCACTGAAATAATACCAGCAACACATGTTCCTAAAGATCCCTCCAAATACACTGATCCTGAAAAAGAGAAAGTAGCACTAGATGGACATCTCCAACTTATCATCTGTGAATCTATGGATTTCAACATGTATGGCACTGTTGCTCACTGTAGTAGTGCAAAGAAGATGTGTGATCTTATAGAAGTGATATGTGAAGGAACTCCAGAAGTTAGAAAGAACAAAACGCAGATTCTGGTCTCCCAGTATGAAGCTTTTGTTAGAAACGAATACCACTAGAAACTAGACAGAGGGGGGGGGGGTGAATGGATAGTTTGATGTTTTTCGATTCTTGAAACACAAGATAAACTGTATATGATTATGCTATGTAATATGCGGAATATAAACAACACACACAATCACTTTAATCTACTTTGTATTGAGTAAATTAAATACTACAGCTTTCCGGAAATTCACAACGGAATTTCTGGCTTCTAAACAAGAACAGTTTGTAACTTGTTTTTGCTTACAGAGAAAAGAGTGCTTAAGATAAAACTATGTGTATCTCTCTTACAACTTACAGTGGTGTGTGCTTGATATATATATTCACCTATACAAACTATGCACACCACTATTTACACAGTTACCCCTAGCTGAAAGTCCAACTTGTCATGCCATAAGAGGTTAACTGTGTCAGGAAGGACCACCTGCTTTTCGGAGTCTTTCCCGTTTCTGTAGCTGCTTGTCTCTTATCTTTCTCTCCAAGTTTAGCTGTAGATTTGCCATCTGTTCTTTGGACCACCTTGCCAGAACAAATGCTTCAGTATTTGTCTCTTTTGATTCTTGATTATGTACCTTGACTTGTCTTGTTGTAAACGGCTAAGTGTTGATATCGTGAACTCCTCTTCATTCCAGACTTCGCGATGTCCCTTGTGAAGACTATGCGGTATGACCTTTGAGGCCTTTGCGACATAGTTCATTTTAGGACTATGCGACATAAGTCATTTGAGGACTACGCGACATAAGTCATTAGAGGACTACGCGACATAAGTCATTTGAGGACTATGCGACATAAGTCATTTGAGGACTATGCGACATAAGTCATTTGAGGACTATCTGACATAAGTCATTTTGAGGACTTCACGATCTAGGCATCTTTGACTTTGCTGACTTCAACACTTCACGACATGAGTCTTGAGGACTTCACGACATAGTACAAAATGGACTATGCGATCTAGCACTTCTCGACATGGACATTGGTGACTTCACGACATAGCTTTATTCTTACTTTGCTATATAATGCCTTAGAAAAATTTCTGCAACTTATTTCTTCAGGGCCTTATTCATCTCTATCCTGCTGCATGAACAAAACTGAACTTCTACCAGGAAAATTATTTAATGGCCTATATACATTCTAGTTGCAAGAAGCTTACTAAGCTCATTATACTTCTGAGCATACATGACCAAGCTGATGTTCATGAGAACAAGACAAGTACATAGAGAGACCTATACTATATCCCAGTGATAGAATTCACTAGGTCATGTAGTGTGACATAGTCACATAGCTTAGGCTTGTTAATGGTGGTATTCAGACATGTCTTGAGCCTAACAATCTCCCCCAAATTGTGAGTAAGATCCTTAGGCACAATTTCATGTCTGATAACAAGCCTAACTAACATAAAAAGAAACAGATATAAAGAAGATAGAAAGATGAACAGAGTTTGATAACAACTTGAAAACTTAGCCTTACAGAGTTTCTCCTTGTGCTACATAGCTTTAGTTCCCAATTGTTTCTCTAGGAAATCATCATAGACTTTCTTCTTCCTTATTTCTTCATTCTTCTTCATATCAGAGATGGCTCTTAGAATTTCATCTCTTGCAATCAACTCTTCTATAAAAGGAGAGCCTTCTAAATCTTCCGCTGCTGTTCTCAGGGCACTTTCCACATATGAATCTATAAACTCCATCCTTATCTTGCGTTTTCCTCCATAATGATTTTTGTACTCCACAATATAAGGATTTTGCTTTACCCTGCACAGCCCTTTCTTCCTCAGCTCCTTTGCTTTTTCTTCCATCTCAGCCATCTCCTTTTCTTTCTGACACCTCTTCTCTTCATTTAGCTTCTTTAGATTTTCTTCATAGTCAGAGTGCATCTTCATGAATCTAGCAATCTCTATTTTCCACATCCTCTCTTCCTTTTCTTCAAAGTTTAATAAGGCATTTATTCTTTCAAGTTCATAGATTGGAAAATATTGCCAGCTACCTTGCTTCATCTCTTTCTCCCTTCCATCAGTGTATTTGATTTCAAGATGATTGTTCTTCACTTTGATTTCAAAGATTCTTTGAGCCCTCAAAAATGTTAGGGCATCTTCATCATAGTCTTCATCCAGAGGAAGCACATTGATCCCTACTACATTAGTGATTACTCCATTCTTCTTTGTTATCCTTTTCTTTCTGGCTACACTCTTGATCTTCAAATGTTTCACTTGAGGTAGCTTGCTAGAGCAGGGAGAATTAGTCTTCAGTACCACATCATTTGGAAGCAGCTTCATTTCTTTACCCTTGATCCACTGCAACACTCCATTAGCTGTGACCTTGTGGAAGTGTCTTTTTAGAGTTGTTGTGGCTTCATCTGTCTTCTGTGACAATTCAGGTTCAGAAGTCTTGGATAAGGATTTAGGAGGATCATTACTAACAGTACCCACCCTAGACATAGAGTCTTGTGTTATGGTTAAGGCACTGCTAGCAATGTCCCTGACTTGCTGAATTCCACTTCTTGTTCTCTTGACAGTTTCCTTTGTTCCCTCGGAGTCCCTCTTGTCATCATCAGCATCTTTGGATTTCTTGGATGATTTGCTCTTGCTGTTCTCACTACCTCCATCCTTATTGCTCCTATATTGGTTCCTCCTTCTATACCTCTTATCCTCATCATCTCTATCATCTTTTCTTTCTTCCTTCTCTTTTTGAGTTTGAGGAATTCTGCCAGACTCCATAAATGTTTGTCGAATTTGAATGGTCTCCTTTTCCTCCTCACTTCTTTCTCCTCTCTTGGCCTTGAGCATTGAAATGATCTGAGCTATCTTGCCTCTGTTCCTTACCTCCAGGTGATTTGGAATTATGAGTTGTTCAATTTTACTTGATTCAGGATTGCATTGATAGATAATTGTTCTTGGTTCCTTGATTACCTCAGGTAGCCTCAACATTTGATCTTTTAGAAGTTCATTTTGCAGTCTTTGATTGTTAGCTCCCTTATCCTCTATCAGAGTCACAAGCACATCAACCTCAGTGTATCTCAGCTGTGACAGGGATTGAAATGATAAGTGCCACAAATGGTTGTCTTTGGAAATCATGATGATCTCACTTATGTATGCTCCATTTCTTCTGCATACAACCACTGTGAAGCAATGTATTATACTCTTCAATTTTCTCCTATACTCCAGAGTATTGTATTCAACACTTGCCTCACTAGCCTTTAGAAGTTCCAAGAAGGCTTGATCATGAAAGATACTTGACTGTGCAACTTCCATCAGTTTGGCCTCTGTAACACAGTTTACTTTGACAGGCTGAGCTGCTGTTGATATCTGATAAGATGTACTATTTATGTTCATTGTACTTGGATAGACAGTGGAAGTAACTGACATCTTTTGCCCTGCTGAGTTGATTACATCCACAGTGGTAAGAGTGATAGGTTTCAAAGTTGATTCTTCTTCAGTTGCTTTTCCCTTGCCCTTGCCCTTTGTCTTTTCATGCACAACCTCCTTTCATGTCTCCCCCTTAGGCTTGGGATCAGACAAAATGGCTTGAGCCTCACCAGGAATAGGAAGATTCATACTTCTGAGCATAGTTGTCATCATTTGCTGTTGCACCAGTAAGATGTTAGAAGTGTTGTTTCCTTGGTCATCCAGCTTGTCATTGAGCTTGTTTAAGGAATGAGAAAGCATCATGTTTTCATCCTTTAGAGAGGCCACTTCTCTTTCTAGACCATCCACTTTAGAGAATAGTTGCTGAGATTTGAAAGAATTGAGAGATTGATCCTTGATCTTGGCAAAATCAAATTTGGAGATGTTTGACATAGGGACCTATCCACCAATTTGTCACCATACTGATTCTTCCATATTACATTCAGCATAGCATTAGAGGTTATGTTGGCTTTGACTTGATTGTCCAGTGTGGTAGCCAGTTTATTGATGTTGTCTGTGACCATGGCAAGAGTAAGATCCATCATGTTGACATTGGAAGAGGTTTTCTGGACTTCTTTGAGGATGCCATCCACCTTGGGAAAATCAGAGAGATATGAGTTTCTCAGTTGAGTGAGGGATCTATATGTCTCCTCCTTTATAGAATAGATCTCTGATTGAAGCCCTTTCCCAAGATAGTGCAGAGCCTTCAACTGATTCTTGTAAACATCATTAACAACATCATAAATTGCAGCAGGAGAGAGATCCTTTGCATTGGAGCCCAGAGAAGTGAGGTATTCTTCTCTTTGAAAAGCCAGGGCATCCTTGAGTTTGAGAGTTCTCTTAGCATCCAACCAGGCATCCACATTTCCCTCTGGTTCAGATTCATCCACTATCTTCTCCTGCTGAGCTTCAACATCCTCCTTGTGGCAAAGTAAAATAGCTTCATAATCAGCATTTGGTAGATTTGAGGTGAGGAGATGTTGAGCTATCTTTGAGAACTCATCAATCTGTGCCACATTAAGATGTAGAATGTCTTCTTCTGTCAATTTGGAAGGCACAGATGATGATCCTGAAGGCCTGTCATTTTGCACAGGCTTCAGTCATTCTGACATGGTGGCCTGAGCCAAGTAAGAGCTAGTGCTAGGCACTTCATGAGATGTAAGATTTTGAGTCTCCTCTAGCCTTGGAATGGCTGTAGAGTCTGATGTTGTCTCCATTGAAATGGGATGTGTTACAACATCAGCCCTATCTGTCTGTGAAGACAGTTCCACACCCTTAAGGATGGGAGAATTTGGCACAGAGTCTCCAGTTAGAACTGGTGAAGGCTCTGTGTTTGTGTTGGTGTCATTAGAATATGCCCCAGCATGCATTTCCTGACCAACCAAATGTGGGTCCTGGGTGGTGAGCATAGTGTCAAGCACCATGTCACTTGAAAGAGGCTCACTCACAGAATCAGGAAGTGAGTGATCAAGTTCAAGATTGTCATAAGAATGACTTTCTTGATTTGAAGAAATTTGAGATGCAGATTCTGGAAGAAAAGATGTGTTTAGAGTAGATTTTGGCAACTCCCCCTGAGAAATAGGAGGAGTTTCAACAGTGATGTGCTCTCCACTCTGTGTAGTACCACCCTTATTACCACTGGGGTCAAGAGTGAGTTCTTAACCCTGTGCAGACTCTGTACAGGTTGCAGTGGGGAGGCTGCTCTTTTCAATGCCAATGACCTGTTGAGAGGCCATTGACAGTAACAGGTGTACCCCTTTTGCCACATCTGAATCCTGTTGGGAGGATTCAGTGGTAGGTTTAGATTTTGATTTCTTACTGTGTCTAGTGAGAGGTGACTCAGGATTCTCACTTTCTATCTCAATAGATTCTTGTATCACTTCTAGGGCTCTCTTCTTTGTCTTCTTTTTAGTAACACCAATCTTTTGAGAGACTGATGCACTTGGCTCCCTAATTTCTACAGTTGTATTTGCAGTAGGGTTACTGGATGAGATAGGGAGGCTAGGGTTAGACTGTGTAGGTCCTTCAGTCTCAGCCTCCCCTGTCCAGGAAAGAGCAAGGTATATTGGCTTAGCAAGTTGATATGATTCAAATGTGTCTTGCATATGCTTGGTCACACTTAGAATCACATCAACTTGATTCCTTGTGTCCAATGACCCAAATAGTATCTTGGACATGGACTTGGAATAAGCCATTTTATTTTTATCTATACCCTCTAGTTCATGTATATTAGAATCGAGATAATTTAAAATACACTGAATAAAGCGAGGATAAAAGATGTCATTACCTCTACCACGAACTGTCCTGCCTAGCCTCTGAGCCAATTCCTTGAGAATTATGGCTCCCACATTGATCTCCTGGTTATTGGCCAGGGAGTAGGCTAGCTTCACAGCAATGTGACTGATATGGTCCCATCCTGTCTTCCTGCATAGAAACACCTTCTGGAGTGTGTCAAACAGAAATGACCACTCCCTCCTCACAAACTTCTTATTGAGCTTTCCAGTATCTATCTCATCAGCATACAGAATGAAGGTCATGAAGTCTACAATTTGAGCATCAGTAGATTCTTGGTCATGACCCTCCACCTTGAACCCCAAGGCTTCATTTATTTCCTTTTCCCCAAACTGGAAGTGTTTGCCTCCAATTGAACAATTAACCTCTTGGAATGAGGTTCCATCTTCCCTAGCCATTGTTGATACCAACGCCGTTCTCCAGAATCCTTCTAACACATCGACATACAAGGTAGGGTTCAGGGTTAGGGCTTGGCGTAGGTAGGAAATGTTCAAGAACCGTACAAAGCACTTGTACCTTGGGATAGCCTCAACCTCAGAGGGAATGATGAGAAGATTTGTTTCTTTGGGAATGGTTAAAGGGTTTGAAGAGGAAGCTGTTTGAGATTTGGGTGCCATTGAAATTGAGATTGAAGAAGAGAGAGAAGAGTTTAGGTTTTAGAAATTGAGAGCAATAGACAGAGTGAGAAGTTGTGAACGGTCGACAAAAAGTATTTATATGATAGAGACACTGCGATATAAAGTTATGAATATGTACAGACTAATTGTATGTCGCGAAGTCTCAAAATGGCATGTACCGCAAAGTCTTGCAAAGTATATCGCAGAGTCCTGAATTGAACTATGTCGCAAAGTCTTGAAGATAAAGGAATTTGGATGACTTTGCGATATAGTGAAAATACCCTGTCTAAAACTCACATTTTCGAATTTCAAGCATTTTTGTCAGACTTAAATCAAGAATTGAGATAAAATTAATTTAAATCAAAATTCTGTCAAATAGAGAGACTTGTCGATATAGTCATTCTAGATCGCGAAGTCATAAAATAAACTATATCGCGAACTCATGAAATGAACTATATCGCGAAGTCTCACAATTTCAACAGTTTGCGATATAAGTCTGTTTGATTTGAACTAAGTCGTGAACTCTCAAGATCACATATGTAGAGATGTCTTAAAAACTCATAACTTCTCAGAAAAGTATGATTAAAAAAAATATGCAGTAACATACTGAAATATTTATAAATCATATCTCAGCTAATTTTCACTCTAATTGAATAGAGCATTTAAATACAGTGAAAATTTACTGCTGCATTAATTAACCAGCATACTTACTTGGAACAACTAAATGAAGGATTAAGCATTCCAATTTCACTCACAAGTCTGTTGAAGACAGCTTCATTTAGAGGTTTAGTAAATATGTCAGCTAATTGTTTCTCAGTTGGAACATAAGAGACTTCTATGGTACCATTTGCAGCATGTTCCCTAATGAAATGGTACCTGATCTCAATGTGCTTTGTAGTAGAGTGATTAACAGGATTGACAACTATGGATATTGCACTAGTATTGTCACACAGCAGAGGAATGTGTTCTAACACTAGTCCATAATCCATGAGTTATTCTAATCCAAAGCAATTGAGCATAGCAACTTTCAGCAGCAATATATTTAGCCTCAGCTGTGGATGTTACTGTGGATTGTTGTTTCTTACTGAACCAGGACACTAACCTTTGACCTAAGAATTGGAAGCTTCCAGAGGTGCTCTTCCTGTCAATTCTGCATCCAGCATAATCAGAGTCTGTGTAGCCAACCAGGTTGAACCCAGTGCCTTTTGGATACCATAGCCCAAGATTAGGAGTCCCTTTCAGATACTTGAAGATTCTTTTGATGGCCATCAAGTGAGATTCCTTGGGATCAGATTGAAATCATGCACAAAAGGCATGTGGCAAACATAATATCAAGCCTGCTAGCTGTGAGATAGAGTAATGATCCAACCATGCCTCTGTAAACCTTGATGTCTACTCTTTTGCCTTTCTTGTCTTCATCAAGCTTGACAGCAGTGGACATGGGAGTTTTTGCAGGGGATGAGTCTTCGAAACCATATTT
Source organism: Heracleum sosnowskyi (assembly GCA_030848705.1). Taxonomy (NCBI): domain Eukaryota; kingdom Viridiplantae; phylum Streptophyta; class Magnoliopsida; order Apiales; family Apiaceae; genus Heracleum; species Heracleum sosnowskyi. The sequence continues at coordinate 10,558,555 of CM061238.1, forward strand.
CTTCAAAAGATCTTTGACATACTTTGATTGGTTTATGAAGATGCCATCCTCCTTTTGATGTACTTGAAAACCTAGAAAGTAGGTTAACTCTCCCATCATACTCATCTCATATTTGCTCTGCATCAACTTAGAGAATCTTTCACATAGTTTTTCATTTGAAGAGCCAAAGATGATATCATCCACATAGATTTGAACTAGAATGATATCATTTCCATGCTTCTTGAAGAATAGAGTTTTATCAATTGTACCCCTGGTAAATTGATGCTCAAGAAGAAATTTAGATAGAGTTTCATACCAGGCTCTAAGTGCCTGTTTGAGTCCATAGAGTGCCTTGAGCAGTCTATATACAAAATCTGGGAAATCTTCATTCTCAAAACCAGGAGGTTGGGATACATAAATTTCTTCAGCTAGATCACCATTTAGGAAGGCACTTTTCACATCCATTTGATACACCTTGAAATCTGAGTGAGCTGCAAAAGCCAAGAATATTCCGATGGCTTCCAGTCTTGCTACAGGTGCAAATGTCTCATCATAATCAATACCTTCTTGATGACAGTATCCTTTGGCAACCAACCTTGCTTTGTTTCTAATTACCACTCCTTCTTCATCCATCTTGTTTCTGAACACCCATTTGGTGTCAATAACATTATTTCCTTCTGGAGGTGGCACTAGCTCCCAAACTTTGTCTTTCTCAAATTGATTCAACTATTCTTGCATGGCAACAATCCAATCAGAATTCTTCAAAGCTTCTTCAATTACTTTAGGTTCCTCTTGTGACAGAAAGCAGCTATACATACATGTATTCAGTGTTGCCCTTCTTATTCTAACTCCCTCGCCAGGATCTCCAATGATTTGATCCCTAGTGTGGGCTCTGTCCCATTTCCTTGTGTGACCCTGTTCATTTCCTTGACCTGTTCCAAGCTCATTTTGATTGACAATTGCATTCTCTTCTTCCCCCCCTGTGTTTGTGAACCCTTGCACATGTGTTTGAAGAAGATCATCAACTTCAAGAATTTCATTTTCTGGAACAGTTTGAACATGTGGTTCATCCTCACTTTCATAATCCTCAAGATATCCTTGATTTTAAAATCTTAATGGCACACTGTCTTGATCAGTTGTTTTAAGTCCAGGAGTTTTCTTGTCATCAAAGGTAACATCCATGCTTTCCATGACTTTGTGTTGCTCAGGTAAAAACACCCTGTATGCTGTCCTTTCCAGAGAGTATCCAATGAAAATACCTTCAAATGCCTTAGCATCAAATTTTCCAACATGCTCAGAGGTATCTTTCATCACAAAGCACTTGCTTCCAAACACATGAAGATGCTTGAAGGATGCTCTTTTGCCAGTCATTAATGAATAAGGAGTTTTTCCAGACTTCTTATTGATCAATGTTCTATTTTGCACATAGCATGCTGTGTTAACAACATCAGCCCAAAAGCTAGTAGGTAACTTTGCATCCAACAACATTGTCCTTGCAGCTTCAATGAGAGTTCTATTCTTTCTCTCAACTACTCCATTTTGTTGAGGAGTTCTAGGAGCTGAAAACTGTTGAGAAATTCCTCCATCTTTGCAAAACTCATACAATGTTGAATTTCTGAACTCAGTCCCATTATCACTTCTCAAAGTAACTACAGAGGAACCAGTGCTTTGTGCTTCTCTATCAATTCTCTTGATATGCTCTATAATAACTTGAGGTGCTTCATCCTTGGAGAATAGGAATTCCACCCAAGTGTATCTTGAATAATCATCAACCATCACTAGAGCATATTTCTTCTTGGAAAGAGACATTACATTCACAGGGCCAAACATATCCATGTGAATTAACTGCAGAGGCTTTGAGTTTGTATTGAGCAATTTGTTCTTATGACTTGATCTTTTGATCTTCCCTTTTTGACAAGCTTCACATGCTCCATCTTGCACAAACTCCAAGGCAGGCATATCTCTTATGAGTTCCCTCTTTGTCAGAGAGTTCATTGCCTGAACATTCAAGTGAGACAGTTTCTTGTGCCATAGCCAGAATTCTTCATTTGTGGCCTTAGTGTAGAAACAACAAATTTCTCCCTTGTCTGCAGCCTTGAGATTAGCTACAAACAAGCTTCCTTTCTTCACACCAGTTAAAACAACTTCACCACTTCCTCTTTTTGAGATTAGACAATGATCTTCATCAAATTCCACTTTGAAACTCCTGTTGGTGAATTATCCAATACTCAAGAGGTTATGCTTCAGTCCTTCAACAAATGCTACATCTTCAATTATGACATTTCCAGATTTGACACTGTCATATCCCATGGTATAACCAATGTTGTCATTTCCAAAGGTTACTGATGGACCATCCTTTTCCTCAAATTGTGATAGCAGGGCTATATCACCAGTCATGTGACTTGAGCATCCACTGTCCAAGATCCATATGACTCTTTTATTCCTGTTGCCCTGCATTCACAAAGTAACTAAGTTGTTTTTGGTACCCACACTTGGTAGGGTCCAGTTTATTTAGAAACATTTTTGTTAACAATTCTTCTGTCATAAATTGCATTCTTCACAGTAGGAGACTTTACTTTGTCTGTGGCTTTGGAGTTTACACTCTTGGGCTCACATGAAGTTTTCACCCTCTCAACCCTGATTGGGGATCCTGTCCCGTGAGTGTGCATATGTGTGTGTGATTCACAAGATTGTGCAGAATCCAGTTTATGCTTAAGAGATAAACAATTAGCAATCACAGTCACATAGCATGTCATGCAGTTTGAATTACCACAGAAAGAATCATGAATAGAATTTAAACCTGCAGAATGGTTACTTAGGTTATCAGCTTCAACATTTACTTGTTTGTTACACTTATGAGTCAAATGATTAACAGATAAGAATTTCTGACACTGTTTCCTAGGAGCATTTGGCACATAAGCATAGTTGTTACTCTTGTTGACACCTATTTTACCATTTCTGTTTTGTTTCTTTTTTTTACAACTTCTTTCTTGACTTTAGGACTCTTGACAAGGTTGTCTTTGGTCTCTTTCTGATCAACAGATTTAGGAGAGGAAGAAGTGTCTTTAGCAGCCTCATCTTCTTCAAGAAGTTGTTGTTTGATGATCAAAAGTTCTTCATCAAACTCAACAACACTCTTTTTGAAAATGGGCTTTTCAACACTTGACAGAATGGTTGGGGCATTTTTGTTTGTCAAAGATTCTTTTCCTTTGCCCTTTCCCTTCTTCCTTCCTTTATCATTCACATAGTCAAAACCAACTCCAACCTTGCAGTCTTCAGTGTGTTCCTTGTGATAGGTTTGAATAAGCTCAGATGAGTTTTTGAAACTTCTTAGCTTTAATTCATTTTCAGCAATTTGATCTCTAAGAGCTTTTTCTATTTGTTCAGCACAAATTACTTTGTTTTTTTAGATACTCAACCTCCTTTTTCAAACCATCAAGGCTCACAACCATTAACTCAAGTTCCTCATTCTTTTCTGTAAGCTCAAGATTTCTAGCAGTTAGTCTATCAATTTCTTCATTTGCTACTAACATGCTAGTATAAATATTGAACATTTCAGTGCTCATATCTTCAACAGTTTGCTTATATTGAAAGGGAGTCATATCAAGAGAAGTAAGAATAGGTACCTGCCTTGAGGAATCACCATCATCAGAAAATGCCATCAAGGCATAGTTTGAGTACTCTTGTTCTTCTTCTTCATCAGAGTCATCCCAGCATTTTCCCTCAGCAATAAAAGCTTTACCCTGTTGTTTCTTGAGTAGAGCTTCATACTTGGCTTCAAGCTCTAAGTATGCTTTGTCCTTTTTGACTTATTTAGGCTTCTTGCACTCTGTGGCAAAATGCCCAAGTTCATTACAGTTATAGCACCTTATTTTGGTTCTATCCACACTTCCAGACTTGTATCCTCCTTTAGCAGCACCAACAATCCATTTCCCTTTATTGAAGGTGTTTGAGCCACTAGATCCACCAGCATTTCCAGCATTATATTTGGACCTAAATGGCTGCTTCCTTTTAAACCTTATGTTAGGATACCTTCTAGCCATATAGGCAAAAGATTTGTTTTCCATTTTGTCCAGTTCATCTAAGCTGTAAAACTCATCATCCTCAGGCAAATCATAGACGACTTGAGTCTCATCACCAGTGTCTTCAACTTCCAGTTCCTCAATCTTAACCTGACTGACTTTAAGAGACCCCATTCTTTGACCTAGATTGTCAGCAATAAGGGCACATGAAGTTTTTGCCATTAATCCTTGCTTAGCTTGAATAGATCTCTTTTGAAACAACTCTAGCTCATAAGTTTTCAAAACACCATACAGCACATCAAAACCAATCTTTTTTAAATCTCTTTCTTTGAGGGAAGAGATTCTTGGTTCCAAATGATTTGGCAGAGTTAGCAAGAACTTCATGTTGAGCTCTTCTGTCTCATAGTGTTTGTCATAGAGTTTGAGCTCATTTACCAGCTTGTTGAACCTTTCAAATACTTCTGTGATTCCCTCCTTTGGCTGAGCCATGAATGCTTCATACTGTGAAACAAGAATCTGTTTCTTATTCTTTCTTACGTCAGGAGTTCCTTCACACAGCACTTCTATGAGATCCCACATCTTCTTAGCACTTGTACAGTGAGCCACAGTTCCGTACATTTTGAAATCCATGGATTCACAAATAATAAGTTGAAGATGTCCATCCAGTGCTATCTTCTCCTTTTCAGGATCAGTGTATTTTGAGGGGTCTTTGGGCACATGCATGGCTGGTATTATCTCAGTGCCAACAGTTGTTTCACCAATCTCGATCATTGGAATAAAGGGACCATGCTTTAGAATGTCTAAATACATGGGGTTAGAAGCTTTGATGAAGAGTAACATCTTCTTCTTCCATAAGCTGTAGTGCTCCTTGTTGAAGGGAGGAATCTTGATACTGCTTAGTTTCTGTGAACTCATTCTTGATCTTTTCCTGTTTGTACGTTAACAGCCTACGCTCTGATACCACTTGTTAGAAATGAATACCACTAGAAACTAGACAGAGGGGGGGTGAATGGATAGTTTGATGTTTTTCGATTCTTGAAACACAAGATAAACTGTATATGATTATGCTATGTAATATACGGAATATAAACAACACACACAATCAATTTAATCTACTTTGTATTGAGTAAATTAAATACTACAGCTTTCCGGAAATTCACAACGGAATTTCTGGCTTCTAAACAAGAACAGTTTGTAACTTGTTTTTGCTTACAGAGAAAAGAGTGCTTAAGATAAAACTATGTGTATCTCTCTTACAGCTTACAGTGGTGTGTGCTTGATATATATATTCACCTATACAAACTATGCACACCACTATTTACACAGTTACCCCTAGCTGAAAGTCCAACTTGTCATGCCATAAGAGGTTAACTGTGTTAGGAAGGACCACCTTCTTTTCGGAGTCTTTCCCATTTCTGTAGCTGCTTGTCTCTTATCTTTCTCTCCAAGTTTAGCTGTAGATTTGCCATCTGTTCTTTGGACCACCTTGCCAGAACAAATGCTTCAGTATTTGTCTCTTTTGATTCTTGATTCTGTACCTTGATTTGTCCTGTTGTAAACGGCTAAGTGTTGATATCGTGAACTCCTCTTCATTCCAGACTTCGCGATGTCCCTTATGAAGACTATGCGGTATGTCCTTTGAGGACTTTGCGACATAGTTCATTTTAGGACTATGCGACATAAGTCATTTGAGGACTACGCGACATAAGTCATTAGAGGACTACGCGACATAAGTCATTTGAGGACTACGCGACATAAGTCATTTGAGGACTATGCAACATAAGTCATTTGAGGACTATGCGACATAAGTCATTTTGAGGACTTCACGATCTAGGCATCTTTGACTTTGCTGACTTCAACACTTCACGACATGAGTCTTGAGGACTTCACGACATAGTACAAAATGGACTATGCGATCTAGCACTTCTCGACATGGACATTGGTGACTTCACGACATAGCTTTATTCTGACTTTGCTATATAATGCCTTAGACAAATTTCTGCAACTTATTTCTTCCGGGCCTTATTCATCTCTATCCTGCTGCATGAACAAAACTGAACTTCTACCAGGACAATTATTTAATGGCTTATATACATTCTAGTTGCAAGAAGCTTACTAAGGTCATTATACTTTTGAGCATACATGACCAAACTGATGTTCATGAGAACAAGACAAGTACATAGAGAGACCTATACTATATCCCAGTGATAGAATTCACTAGGTCATGTAGTGTGACATAGTCACATAGCTTAGGCTTGTTAATGGTGGTATTCAGACATGTCTTGAGCCTAACAGCTTTCATGGCAAAGCCAAAGGAGGGAATCGCAGAAGTGTTTGAGAGATTCAACAAGCTGATAAATGAGCTCAAACTCTATGACAAACTATCCATTCACCCCCCCCCTCTGTCTAGTTTCTAAGTGGTATTCATTACTAACATATTCTACTTCAAATAAAACTTTTAGTTATGTATTACAAATGCTTAGTCTACTTTCAATAGAACTTTTAATTGCAAGTACATCTTTTATATCTGAACTTTTTTTCTCTATGAATCGAAACACCTATTCTAATTCAAATAAAACTTTTCAAGTACTTCTTTTATATTTGAATTCTTCCACTCTACAAATTCAAACATCTATTCTACTTTAAATAGAACTTTTAATTATATGTCTTCGCTATAAATTCGAACTCTTCTCCTCAATAAATTCGAATATCTATTCTACTTCTAATATGTTAAAGGATATTTTTTTATTTATCAGTATTTAAAATTCTAAAATTCTAGAAAATTAGAAAAATAAATTGAGACGATCTTAGGGGCACCACCTAACCTCCCGCGTATCCTCCTTTATATATATATATACTAGTTCAAAAAGCCGCGCTTCGCGGCAACATAATATTTTTTTTAAAACTCTATCAAATAAATTACGAAAATTACTCGGTCCTCGCTAATAAGCCGTTCTCCTGTGAAACACACTTTCCTTTTTAATATCAAAATCTCAAATTTAATATATTGAATATATACTTGTCTTATATATTAATTTTTATGTTACCATACTCCTTAGACACTCTTTCGTTGAAAAAACACCTATATAACTTTACATATTCTACTTCAAATAGAACTTTTAGTTATGTATTACAAACGGTTATTCTACTTCCAATAGAACTTTTAATTGCAAGTACTTTTTTTATATCCGAACTCTTCTCCTCTATAAATCGAAACACCTATTCTACTTCAAATAGAACTTTACAAGTACTTCTTTTATATTTGAACTTTTCCACTCTACAAATTCAAACACCTATTCTACTTCAAATAGAACTTTTAATTATATGTCTTCGCTATAAAATCGAATTATTCTCCTCAATAAATTCGAACATCTATTCTACTTCTAATATGTTAAAGGATATTTTTTTATTTATCAGTATTTAAAATTCTAAAATTCTAGAAAATTAGAAAAATAAATTGAGACGATTTTAGGGGAACTTTTAATTATATGTCTTCGCTATAAAATCGAACTATTTTCCTCAATAAATTCGAACATCTATTCTACTTCTAATATGTTAAAGGATATTTTTTTATTTATCAGTATTTAAAATTCTAAAATTCTAAAATTCTAAAAAATTAAAAAAATAGTTTGAGACGATTTTAGGGGCGCCACCTAACCTCCCTTGTATCCTCCTTTATATATATATATATATATATATATATATATATATATATATATATATATATATATATATATATATATATATTAGCTTATAGCCCGTACAATGTACGGGGGTTTTTATAAATATTTTTTAAATAATTGAAAACTATAGTGTATGATAATTCGGGCTGTGTATTAATGAATAATGATTAAAATATATAATATATGATATCTTTGGGGGTGTATTAATGATTAAAAAATATACTATAATTAATATTTTTAGGTGTGTTTTTAAAAGGTAAAATGGTTTAATTAAAAGATAATGTGTTTTAATTACTAATAATCGAAAAATATAGTTTAAGGTAATTTGGGGTGTGTATTGATAAGTAATAATTAAAATATGTAATATTTGATATATTTGGGGGTGTATTAGATTAAAAGATATAATATAATTGATATTTTTAGGTGTGTTTATAAAAGATAAGATGACTTAATTAAAAGGTACTGTGTTTTAATTAGAAAAGGCAATAATTCAATATTAATGATTGAAAAATATAATATACTCTAATTGGTATTTTTAGGTGTGTTTATAAAAGGTAATATGTGTTAATTAAAACCTAATGTGTTTAAATCGGAAAAGGCAATCAGCTAATTACTATTATTTTGTTATTTATTAATTAGAATTAAGGACCGAAAACTGAAAACTAAAATTTTTAATGTTTCGACTATTATATTATAATACAGATTTAATAATTAATATTTTTATTATTTATGTTTTAATATTTTATTAATTGCATTTGTTAAAAAAAAGTAAGCGTGTTTAGCTTTTTAAAATAATTAAAAGTATTAAAATAGGTTTTAAAATAAATAAGTAATAGTTTGTCCGTGATATTTTTAAAAAAATGAGGGGGTTTAGTAAGAAAAATAGAAAAAGTAACATGTTTGAGTTGAAAAAGGTAATTTTACGTAATTAAAAGTATTAAAATAGGTTTTAAAATAAATAAGTAAGGGTTTGTCGGTGATATTTTTGGAAAATGAGGTGTTTTAGTAAGGAAAAATAGAAAAAGTAACATATTTAGTTAAAAAATATAATTTCCCATGATTTTTTTAGAAAAAGAGAGAATTTTGTTAGAAAAAATAATAGAAAACGTAATGTATTTCAACAGAAAAGGTAATTGGTTATAAATAATGTTATTATTTATAAATATTTTTTAAAAAATAAGTAAGAATAATTAAGTAAAATCACTAAGTATCAACCGAAAATAGTATAGCTTAAAACCCGCGCCGTGCGATGCACAGATTGTTTTTAATAGTTGTTATTTGATTATTTACGTTATAATATTTTATTAATTGTGTTTGTTAAAAAAATTAGTAAACATGTAAAAATAGATAAACTTTTTAAAAATTAATGGAAATATTAAAATAGGTTTTAAAATAAATAATTAAGGGTTTAACTTTGATGTTTTTTGAAAATGAGAGGTTTTAATAAGTAAAAATATAATTAAAAAGGTTTTAAAATAAAATATTAAGGTAAACCCGCAATAGTTTTGGAAAAGGAGGAGTTTTAGTAAGAAAAAATAGAAAATCTAACATGTTTTGGTTAAAAAGCTAATTATCCGTGATATTTTTGTGATATTTTTGAAAAAACATGAGATTTTGTTAGAAAAAATAGAAAGTCTAATGTGTCTTAGCTGAAAAAAGTAATCGATTATAAATATGTCTTATTATTTAATAGTAATTTTTATAAATAAGTAAGTGTAATTAAGTAAAATCACGAAGTACCAAAAAACAGTTACGTTTTAGTAAGAAAAAAAAAATAGAAAAGACAACATGTTTTAATTGAAAAAGGTAAGCCTTTGATCATGATATTTTTTGGGAAAAAGAGGGGTTTTAGTAAAAAAAAAAAAGAAAAGGTAACATGTTTTAATCGAGAAAACTAATTGCTCGTGATATTTTTGGAAAATGAAAGGATTTTGTTAGAAAATAAATAGAATTTTAGTAAGAAAAAATAGAAAAGACAACATGTTTTAATTGAAAAAAGGCAAGACTTAGACCATGATATTTTTTCGGAAGAAGAAGGTGTTAGCAATGAATATCACCTAGAAACTAGACAGAGGGGGGGGGGGTGAATGGATAGTTTGATGGATTTTGGTTTTCTTGAAACTAAATATAAACTGTAAATGATTATGCTATGCAATATGCGGAAAGTAAACAACACACACAATCACTTTAATCTACTTTGTATAAGCAAATTAAATACTACAGCTTTCCAGGAAATTCACAATCGAATTTCTGGCTTCTAAACAAGAACAGTTTGAACTTGCTTGCTTACAGAGAAAAGAGCTTAAGATAAAAACTATGTGTATCTCTCTTACAGCTTACAATAGGATGTGCATGATATATATAAGCCCTATACAAACTAGTGCACACACCTATTTTTACACAGTTACCCCTTGCTGAAAGTCCAACTTGTCCTGCCATAAGAAGTTAACTGTGTCAGGAAGGACCACCTGCTTTTCGGAGTCTTTCCCGTTTCTTTAGCTGCTTGTCTCTTATCTTTCTCTCCAAGTTTAGCTGTAGATTTGCCATCTGTTCTTTGGACCACCTTGCCAGAACAAATGCTTCAGTATTTGTCTCTTTTGATTCTTGATTCTGTACCTTGATTTGTCTTGTTGTAAACGGCTAAGTGTTGATATCGTGAACTCCACTTCATTCCTGACTTCGCGATCTCCCTTGTGAGGACTATGCGATATAGCCTTTGAAGACTTTGCGACATAGGTCATTTGATGACTATGCGACATAGGTCATTTGATGACTATGCGACATAAGTCATTTGATGACTATGCGACATAGGGCTTCTGAGGACTTCACGATATAGGCTTCTTTGACTTTGCTGACTTCAACACTTCACGACATGTGTCTTGAGGACTTCTCGACATAGACCAAAATGGACTATGCGATGTAGCACTTCACGACATAGATATTGGTGACTTCACGACATAGCTTTCTTCTGACTTTGCTATATAATGCCTTAGACAAATTTCTGCAACTTATTTCTTCATGGCCTTATTCATTTCTATCCTGCTGCATGAGCATTACTGAACTTCTACCAGGACAATTATTCAATGGCCTATATACAATCTAGATGTAAGAAACTTTACTAAGCTCATTATAGATCTGAGCATACATGATAAAGCTATTGTTCATGAGAACAAGACAAGTACATTTAGAGACCTATACTATATCCCAGTGATAGAAATCACTAGGTCATGTAGTGTGACATAGTCACATAGTGTAGGCTTTTTAATAGTGGTATTCAGACATGTCTTGAGCCTAACAGAAGGGGTTTTAGTAAAAAAAATAGAAAAAGTAACATGTTTTAATCGAAAAAGGTAATTGTCCGTGATATTTTTGGAAAATGTTATTTTCCGTGATATTTTTGGAATTTATTTTAGTTGAAAAAGATAATTAGTTATAAATAGATTATATTACTATTTAATAATCTTTTTATAGATAAGTAAGGGTAATTAAGTAAAATCACGAAATACCAAAAAAATAGGTATTGTACCGACCAAAATTTTAATGTTTCGTCTTAGATGTTGATCTATCTTCAAGTCATCAAACAGTCTCTTGTTGTTGGCCCCATCTTTTTCTATTAAGTCCAGGATTATTGACAGCTCAGTAAATCTCAGTTTCTCTAGAGTTTGAAATGCTAGATGCCACATGCAATTGTCCTTGCACACCATGATAACTTCTCTTAGATGGACATCATTGATTTTCCTTACTCCCACAGTGAAGTACTTGATGCTTTCCTTGATCTTCTCTCTGTAGACTCTTGCATCCCCTTTTGCATTGCTGTAGATGGCTTTTAGAAGCTCCAGGAAGGCCTCATCATGATAGATGTTTGAATTTGCAATTTCCTGTAGCTTGGCCTGGGTGATTATTGTGGCTTTGATAGGTTTGGCATTTGAAGTAGGTTGAGGAGCTGAAATGTCCTTTGGCATTGTAGAAGGATGGAAGGTAGATGTGACTGTGCTCTTCTGGCCTTGTGCATTTGTGACCTCTACAGGGGGGAGGATTATTGGCTTTATTGTTTCTTCAGAAATTTTGCCCTTAAGCTTCTGTTGCTTGGCAGGTACTCCCCCTTTCTTTTTCAGAATGACCTCCTTTTCTTTCTCCCCCTTAGGCTTGGAATCAGACAAGATGTCTTGAGCTTCCCCAGGGATAGGCAGGTTCATATGTCTCATCATTGAGGTCATCATTTGTTGTTGCACCAACAAAATATTAGAAGTGGAGTTGGTTTGATCATCCATTTTTGCATTAAGCTGCTCCAAGGAGTGAGATAGTCCTTTGTTTTCTGCTTTCAGATCAGCTACCTCTCTTTCCAAGCTGTCCACTTTTGAGAAAAGTTGTTGAGCTTTGAAGGAGTTAAGGGATTGATCCTTGAGTTTGGAGAATTCAAACTTGGAGATATCAGAAATAGGAACCTCATCAACAAGCTTGTTCCCATACTGATTCTTCCAGAGTACTGTAAACATGGAGTTTGAGTTGATGTTGGCCTGCACCTGATTGTCTAGCTTGGTAGAGAGCTTCTTCATATTATCTGAAACCATAGCTAGGGTGCAGTCCATCTTGGTGACATTGGAGGCAGTTTTCTGGACTTCCTTAAGAATGCCATCTACCTTGGGAAAGCCTGAAAGAAAACAATTCTTTAGTTGTGCATTAGAATGAGCTGTTTCTTCCTGAATGGTGGAGATTTCTGACTGAAGACCCTTCCCAAGAAAATGCATAGCTTTAAGTTGGCTCTTGTAGACATCATTAACTGCATCATAGATTTCAGCGGGAGAGAGACCTTTGGCATTTGACCCCAAGGCTGTAAGATAGTCCTCCCTGAGAAAAGCTAGAGCCTCCTTGAGCTGTACTGTCCTTTTGCCATCCAGCCAAGCATCCACATTTCCAGCTTGCTGGGCTTCATCCACAATTTTATCCTGTTGTGCTTCAACATCCTCCTTGTGAGTGAGAAGAATAGCCTCATAGTCAGAATTTGGGAGATTTGAAGTGAGGAGATGTTGAGCAATCCTAGAGATCTCATCAATCTGTGCCACATGAATATCTTTTAATTCTTCTTCCGTCAATTGTGGTGGCACAGAGGATGATCCTGAAGCCCTGTCATGTTGCACAGGTTTCAGCCATTCAGTTATTGTGGCCTGAGCCAAGTGAGAGCTAGTGCTTGGCACTTCATGAGGAATGGTTGAGTGAGTTTCCTCCAGTCTTGGAATGACTGTAGAGTCTGATGTTGTCTCCATTGAAATGGGATGTGTTACAACATCAGCCCTATTTGTCTGTGAAGACAGTTCCACATCCCTAAGGATGGGAGAATTTGGCATAGAGTCTCCAGTGAAAACTGGTGAATCCTCCATGTTTGTGTTGGTGTCATTAGGATATGCCCCAGCATGCATTCCCTGACCAACTAGATGTGGTTCCTGGGTGGTGAGCACAGTGTCATGCACCATGTCACTTGAGGTTGGCTCAATCACAGTGTTGGATTGTGATTGATCAATTGCAGAAAAATCATGTGAATGACTGATCTGTTGAGAAGAAATGTTAGATGTAGAATCTGGAAGAGAAGTGTGGTGTAGATTAGATTTTGTCAACCCCCCCTGAGAAATAGGAGGAGTTTCAAGTGTGATGTGCTCTCCACTCAATGTGTCAGCATCCTTATTTCTCCTAGGATCAAGAGTGAGTTCTTGATCCTGTGCAGACTCAGTACAGGTTGTAGTGGGGAGACTACTCTTTTCAATGCCAATAACCTGTTGGGAGGCCATTGACAGTAATAGGTGTACCCCTTTTTCCACATCTGAATCCTGTTGGGAGGATCCAGTGGTAGGTTTGGATTTGGATTTCTTACTATGTCTGGTGAGAGGTGACTCAGGATTCTCACTTTCTATCTCTACAGTTTCTTGAATCACTTTTAGGGGTCTCTTCTTAGTCTTCTTTTTAGTAACATCAGTCTTTTGGGAGACTGATGCACTTGGCTCCCTAATTTCTACAGATGTGTTTGCAGTGGGGTTGCTGGATGGGATGGGAAGGCTGGGGTTAGACTGTGTAGCTCCTCCAGTCTCAGCCTCCCCTGTCCAGGAAAGTGCATGGTATATGGGCTTATCAAGTGGATAAGACTCAAATGTGTCCTGCATATGCTTGGTCACACTTAGAATCACATCCACTTGATTCCTTGTGTCCAATGAGCCAAATAGTACTTTGGACATGGACTTGGAATAAGCCATTTTAGTTTTATCTATACCCTCCAATTCATGGATATTTGCATCAAGAAAATTTAAAATAACTTGAAGGAAACGAGGGTAAAAGATGTCATTACCTCTACCACGAACGGTCCTGCCTAGCCTCTGAGCCAATTCCTTGAGAATTATGGCTCCCACATTGATCTCCTGGTTGTTGGCCAGGGAGTAGGCTAGCTTCACAGCAATGTGACTGATATGGTCCCATCCTGTCTTCCTGCAGAGAAACACCTTCTGGAGTGCGTCAAACAGAAATGACCACTCCCTTCTCACAAACTTCTTATTTAGCTTTCCAGTATCTATCTCATCAACATACAGAATGAAGGTCATGAAATCTACGATTTGAGCATCTGTAGCTTCTTGGTCATGACCCTCCACCTTGAACCCCAAAGCTTCATTGAATTCCCTTTCACCAAACTGGAAGTGTTTGCCTCCAATTGAACAACTAACCTCCTGGAATGAGGTTCCATCTTCCCTAGCCATTGTTGATACCAACGCCGTTCTCCAGAATCCTTCCAACACATCGACATACAAGGTAGGGTTCAGGGTTAGGGCTTGGCGTAGGTAGGAAGTGTTCAAGAACCGTACAAAACACTTGTACCTTGGGTTAGCCTCAGCCTCAGAGGGAATGGTGAGAAGATTTGTTTCTTTGGGAATGGTTAAAGGGCTTGAAGAGGAAGCTGTTTGAGATTTGGGTGCCATTGAAATTGAGATTGAGATTGAAGAAGAGAGAGAAGAGTTTAGGTTTTAGAAATTGAGAGCAAATGACAAGATGAAAAGTTGTGAACGGTCGACAAAAAGTATTTATATGATAGAGACACTGCGATATGGAGTTATGAATATGTACAGACTAAATGTATGTCGCGAAGTCTTAAAATGGCCTGTACCGCAAAGTCCTTGCAAAGTATATCGCAGAGTCCTGAATTAAACTATGTCGCAAAGTCTTGAGGATATCAGAATTTGGATGACTTTGCGATATAGTGAAAATACCTTGTCTAAAACTCTCTTTTTGTCAGTAAGATTTTGTCAGACTTAAATCAAAAATTGAAATAAAGTAAATTTAAATCAAAATTCTGTCAAATATGGAGACTTGTCGATATAGTTGTTCTAAGTCGCAAAGTCATTAAAATGAACTATGTCGCAAACTCAAGAAATGAACTATATCGCAAAGTCTCACAATTTTAACAGTTTGCGATATAAGTCTGTTTGATTTGTATTATGTCGTGAACTCTCAAAATCATCTATATCGAGATGTCTCAAAAGCTCACAACTCCTCAATCAAATATGATTTGAAAAATATGCAGTAAAATACTGAAATATTTATAGATCATATCTCAGCTAATTTTCACTCCATATGAATAGAGCATTTAAATACAGTGAAAATTTACTGCTGCAACAATTAACTAGCATACTTACTTAGAACAACTAAATGAAGGATTGAGCATTCCAATTTCACTCACAAGTCTGTTGAAGACAACTTCATTCAGAGGCTTAGTAAATATGTCAGCTAATTGTTTCTCAGTTGGAACATAAGAGACTTCTATGGTACCATTTGCAGCATGTTCCCTAATGAAATGGTACCTGATCTCAATGTGCTTTGTAGTAGAATGATTAACAGGATTGGCAACTATGGATATTGCACTAGTATTATCACACAATAGAGGAATGTGTTCTAACACTAGTCCATAATCCATGAGTTGATTTCTAATCCAAAGCAATTGAGCACAACAACTTCCAGCAGCAATATATTCAGCCTCAGCTGTGGATGTTGCTGTGGACTGTTGTTTCTTACTAAACCAGGACACTAACCTTTGACCTAAGAACTGACAGCTTCCAGATGTGCTCTTCCTGTCAATTCTGCATCCAGTATAATCAGAATCTGTGTAGCCAACCAGATTGAACCCAGTGCCCTTTGGATACCATAGCCCAAGATTAGGAGTCCCTTTCAGATATTTGAAAATCCTTTTGATAGCCATCATGTGAGATTCCTTGGGATCAGACTGGAACCTTGCACAAAGGCATGTGGCAAACATGATATCAGGCCTGCTAGCAGTGAGATAGAGTAGTGATCCAACCATGCCTCTGTAAACCTTGATGTCTACTCTTTTGCCTTTCTTGTCTTCATCAAGCTTGATTGCAGTGGACATGGGAGTTTTTGCAGGGGATGAGTCTTCTAAACCATATTTCTTCAAAAGATCTTTGACATACTTTGATTGGTTTATGAAGATGCCATCCTCCCTTTGATGTACTTGCAAGCCCAGAAAGTAGGTTAATTCTCCCATCATACTCATCTCATATTTGCTTTGCATCAACTTAGAGAACCTTTCACAGAGTTTTTCGTTTGAAGAGCCAAAGATGATATCATCCACATAGATTTGAACAAGAATGATATCATTTCCATGCTTCTTGAAGAATATGGTTTTGTCAATTGTACCCCTGGTAAATTGATGCTCAAGAAGGAATTGAGATAGAGTCTCATACCAGGCTCTTGGTGCCTGTTTGAGTCCATAGAGTGCCTTCAGCAAGATCACCATTGAGAAATGCACTTTTCACATCCATTTGATACACCTTGAAATTTGAGTGAGCTGCAAAAGCCAAGAAGATTCTGATGGCTTCCAGTCTTGCTACAGGTGCAAATGTCTCATCATAATCAATGCCTTCTTGCTGACTGTATCCTTTTGCAACCAGCCTTGCTTTGTTTCTAATTACCACTCCTTCTTCATCCATTTTGTTCCTGAACACCCATTTGGTGTCAATAACATTCTTTCCTTTTGGAGGTGGCACTAGTTCCCATACTTTGTTTTTCTCAAATTGATTCAACTCTTCTTGCATGGCAACAATCCAATCAGAATTCTTCAAAGCTTCTTCAATTAATTTAGGTTCCTCTTATGACAGAAAGCAGCTATACAGACATGTATTTAATGTTGCCCTTCTTGTTCTAACTCCCTCACTAGGATCTCCAATGATTTGATCCCTAGTGTGGGCTCTGTCCCATTTCCTTGTGTGACCCTGTTCATTTTCTTGACTAGTATCAGGATCATTCTGATTGAAGGTTGCATTATCTTCTTCTCCCCCTGTGTTTGTGAATCCTTGCACAGGTGTTTGAGGAGGATTACCAACTTCAAGATCTTCATTTACTGGGACAGTTTGAGCAGGGGGTTCATCCTCATTATCAGAATCCTCTAAATATCCTTGGTTCTTAAATCTTAATGGCACACTGTCTTGTTCACTTGTTTCAAGTCCAGGAGTCTTCTTGTCATCAAAAGTAACATCCATGCTTTCCATAACTTTGTGTTGCTCAGGTACAAACACTCTGTATGCTGTCCTTTCCAGAGAGTATCCAATGAAGATACCTTCAAATGCCTTAGCATCAAATTTTCCAATATGTTCTGAGGTATCTTTTATCACAAAACACTTGCTGCCAAACACATGCAGATGCTTGAAGGATGCTCTTTTTCCAGTCATTAATGAGTAAGGAGTTTTGCCAGACTTCTTATTTATCAATGTTCTATTCTGCACATAGCATGCTGTGTTAACAGCATCAGCCCAAAAGCTAGTAGGTAGCTTTGCATCCAACAACATTGTCCTTGCAGCTTCAATGAGAGTTCTATTCTTTCTCTCAACTACTCCATTTTGTTGAGGAGTCCTAGGAGCTGAAAATTGTTGGGAAATTCCTTTATCTTTACAAAACTCATACAATGTGGAATTTCTAAACTCAGTTCCATTATCACTTCTCAAAGCAACTACAGAGGAACCAGTGCTTTGAGCTTCTCTATCAACTCTCTTGATATGCTCTATTATGACTTGGGGAGCTTCATCCTTAGAGAATAGGAATTCCACCCAAGTATATCTTGAATAGTCATCAACCATCACTAGAGCATATTTCTTTTTAGAAAGAGACATTACATTCACAGGGCCAAATAAGTCCATGTGAATTAGCTGCAGAGGTTTTGAGTTTGTATTGAGCAACTTGTTCTTGTGACTAGATCTTTTAATATTTCCTTTCTGACAAGCTTCACATGCTCCATCTTGTACAAACTCCAAGGCAGGCAAATCCCTGATAAGTTCTCTCTTGGTTAGAGAGTTCATTGCCTGAACATTCAAGTGAGACAGCTTTCTGTGCCATAGCCAGAATTCCTCATTTGTGGCTTTAGTGTAGAAACAACAAATTTCTCCCTTATCTGCAGCCTTGAGATTAGCTACAAACAAGCTTCCTTTCTCACTCCAGTTAGAACAACTTCACCACTCTCCCTTTTTGAGATTGAACAAAGGTCTTCATCAAATTCCACTTTGAAACCTCTGTTGGTAAATTGTCCAATACTCAAGAGATTATGCTTCAGTCCTTCAACAAATGCTACATCTTCAATAATGACATTTCCATATTTAACACTGCCATATCCCATTGTATAACCAATGTTGTCATTTCCAAAGGTTACTGATGGGCCAGCCTTTTCCTCAAAATGTGATAGCAGGGCTATATCACCAGTCATGTGACTTGAGCATCCACTGTCCAAGATCCATATGACTCTTTTATTCCTGTTGCCCTGCATTCACAAAATGACTAAGTTGTTTTTGGTACCCACACTTGGTAGGGTCCAGTTGATTTAGAAACATTTTGATTAACAATTCTTCTGTCATAAATTGCATTTCTCATAGTAGGAGACTTCACTTTTTCTGTGGCTTTGGAGTTTACACTCTTAGGCTCACATGAAGTTTTCACCCTCTCAACCTTGATTGGGGACCCTGTCCTGTGAGAATGCATATGTGTGTGTGATTCACCAGATTGTGCAGAGTCAAGTTTATGTTTAAGAGATAAACAGTTAGCAATCACAGTCACATAGCATGTCATGTAGTTTGGCTTACCACAGAAAGAATCATGACTAGAATTTATGCTGGCAGAATGGTTACTCAGGTTGTCAACTTCAACAATTTCAGGCTTACTACACTTATGAGTCAAATGATTAACAGATAGGCATTTTTGACATTGTTTCCTGGGAGCATTTGGCACATAAGCATAGTTGTTTCCCTTGTTAACACCAACTTTACCATTTCTTTTTTGTTTCTTTTTCTTAACAACTTCTTTCTTTGCTTTAGGACTCTTGACAAGATTGTCTTTGGTCTCTTTCTGATTGACAAGTTCAGGAAAGGAAGAAGTGTTTTTAGCAGCCTCATCTTCTTCAAGTAGTTGTTGCTTGATGATTAGTAGTTCCTCATCAAACTCAACAGCACTCTTTCTGAAGATGGGTTGTTCAACACTTGACAGTATGGTTGGGGCATTTTTGTTTGTAAAAGTTTCCTTTCCTTTGCCCTTGACCTTCTTCCTTCCCTTGTCATTTTCATAGTCAAAACCAACTCCAACCTTGCAGTCTTCAGTGTGTTCCTTGTGATAGGTTTGAATAAGTTCAGAGGAGTTTTTAAAGCTTCTTAGTTTCAGTTCAGTTTCAGCAATTTGTTCCCTAAGGGCTTTCTCTATCTGTTCAGCACAAATCACTTTGTTTTTAAGATACTCAACCTCCTTTTTCAAACCATCCAGGTTCACAACCATTAACTCAAGTTTCTCATTCTTTTCTGTAAGCTCAAGATTCTTAGCAGTTAGTCTATCAATTTCTTCATTAGCTACTAACATGCTAGTATGAATATTAAACATCTCAGTGCTCATATCTTCAACAGTTTGCTTATATTGAAGGGGAGTCATATCAAGAGAAGTAAGAATAGGTACCTGACTTGAATCACCATCATCAGAAAATGCCATCAAGGCATAGTTTGAGTGCTCTTGTTCTTATTCTTCATCAGAGTCATCCCAGCATTTTCCCTCAGCAATAAAAGCTTTGCCCTGTTGTTTCTTGAGTAGAGCCTCATACTTAGCTTCAAGCTCTAAGTATGCTTTGTCCTTCTTGACTTGTTTAGGCTTTTTGCACTCAGTGGCAAAATGCCCAAGTTCATTGCAGTTATAGCACCTTATTTTTGTTTTCCATTTTGTCCAGTTCTTCCATGCTGTAAAACTCATCATCCTCAGGCAAATCATAGACAACTTGGGCCTCATCACCAGTGTCTTCAACTTCCAGTTCCTCAATCTTGACCTGACTGATTTTAAGAGAGTCCATTCTTTGACTTAGGTTGTCAACAATAAGGGCACATGAAGTATTTGCCATTAACCCTTGTTTAGCTTGAATGGATCTCTTTTGAAACAACTCCAGCTCATAGGTTTTCAAAACACCATACAGCACATCAAAACCAATCTTAGTTAGATCTCTTTCTTTGAGGGAAGAGATTCTTGGTTCTAAATGGTCTGGAAGAGTTAGTAAAAACTTCATGTTAAGCTCTTCTGTCTCATAGTGTTTGTCGTAGATTTTGAGCTCATTTACTAGCTTGTTGAACCTCTCAAACACTTCTGTGATTCCTTCTTTCGGCTGAGCCATGAAGGCTTCATATTGTGAAACAAGAATCTGCTTCTTGTTCTTTCTTACTTCAGTAGTTCCTTCACAGAGCACTTCTATAAGATCCCACATCTTCTTGGCACTAGTACAGTGAGCAACAGTGCCATACATGTTGAAATCCATAGATTCACAGATTATAAGTTGAAGATGTCCATCCAGTGCTATTTTCTCTTTTTCAGAATCAGTGTACTTTGTGGGGTCTTTGGGAACATGTTTTGCTGGTATTATCTCAGTGCCTACTGTTGTCTCACCAATCTCAATCATTGGAACAAAGGGACCATGTTTTAGAATGTCTAAAAACATGGGATTAGAAGCTTTGATGAACAGCAACATCTTCTTCTTCCATAAGCTGTAGTGCTCCTTGTTGAAGGGAGGAATCTTGATACTGCTTAGTTTTTGTGAACTCATTCTTGATCTTTTTTTGTTTGTATGTTAACAGCCCGCTCTGATACCACTTGTTAGCAATGAATATCACCTAGAAACTAGACAGAGGGGGGGTGAATGGATAGTTTGATGGATTTTGGTTTTCTTGAAACTAAATATAAACTGTAAATGATTATGCTATGCAATATGCGGAAAGTAAACAACACACACAATCACTTTAATCTACTTTGTATAAGCAAATTAAATACTACAGCTTTCCAGGAAATTCACAATCGAATTTCTGGCTTCTAAACAAGAACAGTTTGTAACTTGTTTTTGCTTACAGAGAAAAGAGTGCTTAAGATAAAACTATGTGTATCTCTCTTACAGCTTACAGTGGTGTGTGTTTGATATATATATTCACCTATACAAACTATGCATACCACTATTTACACAGTTACCCCTAGCTGAAAGTCCAACTTGTCATGCCATAAGAGGTTAACTGTGTCAGGAAGGACCACCTGCTTTTCGGAGTCTTTCCCGTTTCTGTAGCTGCTTGTCTCTTATCTTTCTCTCCAAGTTTAGCTGTAGATTTGCCATCTGTTCTTTGGACCACCTTGCCAGAACAAATGCTTTAGTATTTGTCTCTTTTGATTCTTGATTCTGTACCTTGACTTGTCTTGTTGTAAACGGCTAAGTGTTGATATCGTGAACTCCACTTCATTCCTGACTTCGCGATCTCCCTTGTGAGGACTACGCGATATAGCCTTTGAAGACTTTGCGACATAGGTCATTTGATGACTATGCGACATAGGTCATTTGACGACTATGCGACATAAGTCATTTGATGACTATGCGACATAGGGCTTCTGAGGACTTCACGATCTAGGCTTCTTTGACTTTGCTGACTTCAACACTTCACGACATGTGTCTTGAGGACTTCTCGACATAGACCAAAATGGACTATGCGATGTAGCACTTCACGACATAGATATTGGTGACTTCACGACATAGCTTTCTTCTGACTTTGCTATATAATGCCTTAGACAAATTTCTGCAACTTATTTCTTCATGGCCTTATTCATTTCTATCCTGCTGCATGAGCATTACTGAACTTCTACCAGGACAATTATTCAATGGCCTATATACAATCTAGATGCAAGAAACTTTACTAAGCTCATTATAGATCTGAGCATACATGATAAAGCTATTGTTCATGAGAACAAGACAAGTACATTTAGAGACCTATACTATATCCCAGTGACAGAAATCACTAGGTCATGTAGTGTGACATAGTCACATAGTGTAGGTTTGTTAATAGTGGTATTCAGACATGTCTTGAGCCTAACAGAAGGGGTTTTAGTAAAAAAAATAGAAAAAGTAACATGTTTTAATCGAAAAAGGTAATTGTCCGTGATATTTTTGGAAAATGTTATTTTCCGTGATATTTTTGGAATTTATTTTAGTTGAAAAAGATAATTAGTTATAAATAGATTATATTACTATTTAATAATCTTTTTATATATAAGTAAGGGTAATTAAGTAAAATCACGAAATACCAAAAAAATAGGTATTGTACCGACCAAAATTTTAATGTTTCGTCTTTTATAATATAGTATTGATTGATAGTATAGATAGATAGATTTATAATATTAGTATTTTACGTTATTAAATGGAATAGCCCGTGATATTTTTGAGATTTTAGTTAGGAGAAATATTAGTTAGAAAATATAAAAAAGAATATATGTTTTGAAAAAAAAAACTAATCAGTTAGTAATTAATAATTATAATAATATTATTTTATTTTATAAAATAGAACTGTTTGTCTCTCATATGGCAGACAAACAGAAAAAAGCTAGTGAAGACCCTGTTGACGATTCTGCCACTGTCTAGGAAAATGAGAGGTTTTATTTAGGAAAAATAGAAAAGTATAAATTTTAGTTAGAAAATATAAAAAAGAATATACACTTTGGCTAAAAAAGGTAATGAGTTAGTTATTAGCAATTATAATCTTATTATGTTATTTTATTAAATGAAACTGCCTACGATATTTTTGGAAAATGAGATGTTTTAGTTAGGAAAAATAGAAAAGATATTTTATATAATAATTTTAATATTTTATCTAACAGTTCTCATCGATTTGATCAGAAATATCTAACGGCTATGAATTGAATGACCAGACTACAAAAACTTTCACGACCAGACTACAAAACTTTCAATGTTTCGTCTTTAATATAATAGTATAGATAGATATTGATGATTACGTACTTAGATAAATCACCTAATTACGTATAGTTAGGGACATTTTTCACTTAAAATAGTCTGAAAGGTAATGATATTCTTTGTTCTGGGAACCTTGGGTTACGATATTCTTGGTGGAGGAGCGAGACGTTTCCCAAATTCTTTTGTCCGGTCTTATATTTCGCTGTTAAATTGATGGAATTTTGATTAATATTCAGATGTTATTCTTTATAATTTTATGATATTTTTAATTAAATCATATAAATAAAAAAATTCAATCAATATATATATATGGTGTCATTCAAGAGATAACCTTTTATATAAAATCCGGAAGAGAATCATTACATAAATATTCATAATCCATATTTTTATCACATTTTTTATTAGACATGATTATAAATTTCAATTATTAAATCATAAAACGAAATTAAACTACTTTTTTTTAAAAATAATTGAAAATTAGTTAAATAGCTCAAAGTGATTCTACAGCAGAATCAAATCTATCCAAAATGATTTTGCAGCAGAATCAAATTTAAAATTAATGTTTTTATTCAAATTTTAAATGTTAATTTTTTTTATAAAGTTTGTATATGCTTATTCAACATTAGAATCAGATTATATATTTTATATAAAAAAATTTAAAATTATTTATGAGATTATATAATATAATATATGGTTCTCTTCGATTTTCTATATAAGATGATTATCTCTCGAACAATGTTTCATTGAGGGTGTATTCAACATTAGAATCATCTTATATAGATAATCATTAGAGATGATTATCTCTCGAACAATGTTTCATCAGATTGGATATCCCCTTGTCCTCAATGTTTCATTGAGGGTGTATTTTTAGTTGTCTTGTAATGTTTATAGTGAGTATGATTACTTTGGTGTGTATGAATTTAAATTCAAAATTTTCCTTTTCTTATATTTTTATTTAGTTTTTCAAATTGACTGCACGTAACGAAACATTGAGGTGTTCGAGTTTATTCTCCTCGGATCATTACTTACATTGCTGCTACTACTACTACTATTTTTAGTTGTCTTATAGTGTTAATAGTGAATGAGTACGATTATTTAGGTATATATAAATTTAGAGTATAAGGTAAAATTCGTCACAAATATGGTAACTACGATTACTTGTGTGTGTATGAATTTTAAATTTAATTTTTACCTTTTTTCTATTTTATTAATTTTCAAGTAAATTTACAAAGTAGTTCAAAATGAGTAAAAAAAAATTCAATTATTAGAAAATTAGTTGAAATAAGGTAACATTCGTCACAAAAATAGTTACTACGATTGATTGGGTGTGTATGAATTTTAATTTTAATTTTGACTTTTTATATATTTTTAAATTAATTTTTTTAAACGCTAAACGCACACCCTCAATGTTTCATTGAGGGCAGGGGGATATCCCCCGGGGGATCTGGACCAATATGCAAATGATCAAATAGAAATCAAAATTAAAATAGAAACTAGAAACTAATTTAAGTCCTCAGAACAATCTAATATATTGGCTCCCTAGAGGCACCACACAGAATTAAAATACACCCTCACATACATAATCCCACATAATCCCTTCCGTTTCTAATTTGATTTTTCCCGTTAATCGATGAGATTTTTTTTTTAAATCTGACTTCACTGTATTTATCTTCATCTCCCAACAATTAGTTTGCATACCATACTTGCTATATTACGGAGTACTAAAAATTTAGCGATTTCTGTAAGAATAAATATTGATTTCAGCATAGATATAGCGATGTATTCTTATATGTGTATAGATCTAGAGATTTTGCGGTACAAAATTTGTGATTTACGTATATTCCGAAGAATAAATTACTAGATTTACGCCAAAATCACTATTTATTCTTACAGAAATCACCAACATTTTAGTGATTCGTATATGCATAAATAGTGATT
This sequence comes from Heracleum sosnowskyi, assembly GCA_030848705.1. NCBI lineage: Eukaryota > Viridiplantae > Streptophyta > Magnoliopsida > Apiales > Apiaceae > Heracleum > Heracleum sosnowskyi. Next base: position 10,583,454 of record CM061238.1, read on the forward strand.
TATCACCATAATATAGCAAATATGGTATGCAGACTGATTGTTGGGAGATTGAGAAAAATACAGTGAAACAAAAGTTCAAAAAAAGCTCACTGATTGATGGATAAAATCTAATTAAAAATGGAGGAGAATATGTGGAGTTGAGTGTGAGAGGATGTATTTAAATTATGTGTGGTGCAGTTTTTAGTTTTTATTTTAAATTGGTTTCTATTAGAGTAGCACTCTATATATATAAAGGAGGATACACGGGAGTTTAGATGTCGCCTCTAAAATCGTCTCAATCTATTTTTCTAATTTTCTAGAATTTTTGGATTTTAAATACTAATAAATAAAAAAATAGCCTTTAACATATTAGAAGTAGAATAAGTGTTCGGATTTATTAAGAAGAAGAGTTCGAATTTACAGGGAAGACATATAATTAAAAGTTCTATTTGAAGTAGAATAAGTGTTCAAATTTATAGAGGAGAAAAATTTGAATATAAAAGAAGTACATGCAAAGTTCTATTTGAAGTAAAATAGGTGTTCAAATTTATAGAAGAGAATAGTTCGAATATAAAAGAAGTACTTGCAATTAAAAGTTCTATTGGAAGTAGAATATACCTTTGTAATAAATAACTAAAAGTTCTATTTGAAGTAGAATATGTGTTCGAATTTATAGAGAAGAGGCGTTCGAATATAAAAGAAATACTTGCAATTAAAAGTTCTATTGAAAGTAGAATAAGCGTTTGTAATACATAATTAAAAATTCTATTGGAAGTAGAATAAGTGTTCGAATTTATAAAGGAGAAGAGTTCGAATTCATAAGGACTTTATAGGTTAAAAAGTTCTATGAGAAGTAGAATAGGTTTTCGAATTTATAGAGTAGAAAAGTTAGAATTTATAAGAAATACATATTAAAAAGAAAGTTCTATTGGAAGTAGAATATGTGTTTGTAAAGCATATATAATCAAAATTTCTATTGGAAGTAAAATAGGAGTGCAAATTTATATATGTGTTTTTTCAACGAGAGAGCGGCTTATTAGAAAGGAGTATGTTAACAAGAAAGTCAATATATAAGACAAGTATTCAATGTATAAAATTTACGATTTTTATCTTAACAAGGAAAACATGTTTCAGAGGAAGACGACTTATTAGGGAGAAATGAGCGATTATTATAATTTTATAGATATAGTTTTTTTTTTAAAATAACGCCACTGCGAAGCACGACTTTGTCAATTTGTAGGTTAGACATGTAATTAAAAGTTCTATCAAATAGGTTTTCGAATTTATAAAGTAAGATGTTTGTAAGACATATATAATTGAAAGTTCTATTGGAAGTAAAATAGGAGTGCGAATTTATATAAATTGCTTTTTATACGTATAAAAAAAGTTGACTTAATTGTAGTTTGATGGCCCGAATTATTATTTTATGGGCTGAATTAAAATTATTTTAATAATCTATTGCATTCCGTTAAATTTTTATAAAAAGTGTTACTTTTTGAAGGGTATTCTTGTCTGATCCAATTTCCTGTCTACTTTCATTGCTTTTCTTAACAATAATAGACTAATATGTTTATATGAATATGCATAAGCACACCCACACTTCACCACTTAGGCTCCGTTTGGCATTGCTGTTACAGACAGCAACATCAGCTTTTTTCTGAAAATCAGCTAAAAAGTGTTTGGTAAAATTTAAAAGCTGCTTTTTTGAAAAGCGCTTTTGGTTGAAAAACTGCTTTTAGAGAAAGCGGGTCCCTCCATGCTTTTGAAAAAAGTTGCTTTTCAGTTTTTATGGGAAGCAGCTACTGGTTTCAACATCAAAACTCATCAAAAACATTAATTTTTTATATTATACATCAAAACATGCACATATCAAAAATATTACCAAACAGTTATCTGATTTTCACAACAACATTTATTTTAACAGCACTATTTTCAACAGCACAACAATTTTTAACAGCAATCCCAAACAGAGCCTTAAAAAATGGGTTTACAAACAAAATAGTTTCATTTAATTTCTCTGTGAAAGTGGTGAGGGTGATAAAAGGAGTAAAGTGTTTGATAAAAGGTCTGGGAAAAATTATGTTCTAAGTAGTTTGATTTTTGGGTCTGCGAGATGGATTTGTGCCGAGGTGAATTTCTTTGTTCTTTGTAATGGATGGGAATGGGGTTAGAGCAATGAGATTATTGTTGTTTGTATGATTTTCAATTGCAGGAAATTGGAGAACTTGAATTTGGGAAAAAAAGTGTGGAGATATATTGGTGAGTAACGGGGTGGAGAAGAATGATGTTATGGGTTGCGTGGTTCAGGTTCATAAGAGAAGAAATTTAAAATTTAAGAGTAACATTTTGTATTAAAATATTAATATTGATTAATTATTAAAAAGTATTATTAAAAAATATATTTTTCGAGAATTGAATGATAAAAATATGTATAGTAAATAAATTACTATTTAATTCTGTAGTTATAGACAATCGACCGTGGATAAAACTAAAGAAATTAAAATAAACAAATAAATTTGGTATGATTACGTAGCTGCAAGGAATCGAACCCTCGATGAAGTTAAATAATTTAAAGTAAATAAATAAATGTTGTATAATTACGTAGTTGCGAGGAATCGAACCCTGAATGAAGCTAAAGAATATAAAGTAAATAAATGTTGTATAATTACACAGTTGCGAGGAATCGAGCCCGGATTTAGTGATAACCAAATTTGGTACTTTGGTGGTAATGGATTTAAAGTAAATAAATAAATCTTGTATAATTACGTAGTTGCAAGGAATTGAACCCTGGATGAAGCTAAAAAAACTTAAAGTAAATAAATCTTGTATAATTAGGTAGTTGCAAGGAATCGAACCTGGATTTAATGATGATCAAATTTCGTACTTTGATACTTTTAGTACTGCGCGCCATTTTCAAATTGTTTTACTTATTAATAAATAGTATACAGGGTGGCCTTCAATAGCACACCATCTTATATAGAGTCATGTATCACATCATTATCAAAAATACATAATATATATATATATATATATATATATATATATATCATATTTTTAATTAAATATAATTACAAACATTAATTTTGTAAATTAAAAACGAAATCCTACAACTTTTTCCTTTTAAAAATCATTGAAAATTATGATTTTTTTTTTTGCATTATTCTAAAACAGAATCAAACTTATCCAAAATGGTTCTGCTGTAGAACCAAATTTAAAATAAAAAATTTTGCTCAAGTTCTAAGTGATATATTTTTAATAAAATATATATAACATAGTATTCTATATGAGAATCAAAATTTATATTTTATGAACTAATGATAACGATATTCCATAGTAGAATCAATGGTGTACTACGAAATTCTATATAAGATGATTCTCTCCGGTAGAATGACCATAGTATAGATACGAAAAAACAAATAAGTAATTTCTTCAAAGTTTCATAATTTTTCTTAGAAAAGATGCAGGTGACATATTGATAATGTTTAATAATTTCGTGGACTTTGTATTCCTGTAACTAGTGGTGGCCAGTTATGCTGTCTGTGCGAGTCGGGCCGGACTTGACACGGGTCGAGCTCGTTCTTGGTGAGCATGGAACCGACATGTAGATTGAACGAGACGAATCGAGTCGGGTTTGAATCAGAAAAAGTAAGCTCGGGACCGGCACATTGGGTTTGTACGGGTTAGGCGGGTCGTGCATGTTGGGCGGGTTGGGTGGTTTCGTACGGGTTGGGTGGTTTTGGGCGGATTGATTTAAATTATTTTTTGGATAAAAGAGTACTGCACATCGTATAAATTTTATTAATTTCAAAAATATTTTACAAATAATTTGAGAGGACTTCTCTCTAAAAAATGGAACAAACCGCATAAACAAATAAAAATACAATACAAATCAAATAAATTTCTAAAGTGCAAAACAAAAAAATAACTATCGACTATTTATCCACTATTTGATTTAAAATTGTTGTTCGCTTGTTGAGGTCTCATAATCTGAAGTATTCATTGTCATTCATGGATCGTTTTCACCACCCGAGTCATCTTCTTTCTTTCTGTTTATAGGGTGAGGTTGGCTGAGTGAGGTTGTATTTATCGGGTGAGTTAAATTATAGCCGTTAGGGAGAGTTGCAGTGTATTCGTTGGCTTGACAGAGTTTGCAGAGGCGCGCGTGACTGAGTAGTCTGAGCAGGCGACAGGCGGCAGGCATGACAGAGTTGCAAGTTGCAACGGATAAAAGCAAAGCAACGGCTAACTGGGCGAGCTCAAACGAGCCGTGCGGGCCGAGCCGTATGAGCCGGTTGAACGAGCCGATTTGTGCGGGCCAGTTTATACGGGTTCGTGCGGTTTATTTCAGCGAATCGGACCGGTCTGGACTCGATTTTACAATTCCCGACTCGTACTCGACACTTACCAATTAACGAATTGTGCGGGTATTGAACGGTTCGTTTCGGGCCGAATAAAACAAGTTTTTGAATGATCGGGTCCGGGATGATCCGTGCAAACTCGCACAAGTGGCCACCTCCACGTGTAACCTTCATTTTGTCCATTTCTTTTGCTTGCATGGTACATTAACTTTTGTAATACCATGGATGGGTAAAAAGAATTCATGCTAACGGATTATTTTGTTTTCATCATGACATCTTGTTAAGTGAGGAGTGTTGACTTCTCCGTTGTTGACTGTTTTTGTAACAAACTTATAACAAACTGTAACAAACTATTCTTGTATAAGTAGTATGGAATGTGTAAGTAAGAAATGACACAATGATAATGAAAAGATTCAGTTACAAGATTTCTCTCTCTATCTCTCTCTCTCTCTCTCTCTCTCTCTTGTTATCTCTCTCTATCACTCTGGTTGTAGCTAAAATACTGAAGGTTGTGAGTTCTAACATGGTATCAGAGCAAGGTTAAGCTTCATTCCGCTGCAAAGATCTCAATTTGCTCAAAATCGGGGGTTAGGTACAAGTTTTTGTCGCCAGATCTGTAAGTTTCTACTATTTTTTGTTTCGTTAGAAGAAAACTCAGTTCAATTGAAGAGATTGAGTGTTAAAATTGGATTTTTAATTGCTATGTCTGTTGAGATAAGTGTATACATATAAGTTCTTCATTTGCTTGGTTGAATGTGATCGATCTGTTTGGTGAATCAGTCTGTTGAGTCTGTTGATTGATCTTCCTAATTGTTGTTATGGCTACAATGGCGTCCTATGCGTCAGCTACTGCTGGTTCTACTAGTACTCTTAGTACTAATATAGATATTAATCATCCTTTCTATTTGCATCCATCCGATAGTCCTGGTATGCAAATAACTGCAGTTGTCTTAACTGAAAACAACTACAATCAATGGCAAAGGTCAATGGAGATAGCATTGTCATCTAAGCTAAAGTTAGGGTTTGTGGATGGTACTTATGTCAAACCTGCTGTGAATTCACCGTTGTTAGTATATTGGAATAGGTGCAACAACATGATTACGTCGTGGATTCTGAATTCCGTCTCAGTTGATATCCATAATAGCATAGTTTATATACAATCAGCTAGAGAAATTTTGTTAGATTTGGAAGTTCGATTTGCACAAAGCAATGTACCTAAACTGTTTCATTTACGGAAAGAGATAGCTCATCTCACTTAAGGCACTTCCAGTATTTCTTCTTACTTTAGAAGGTTCAGGACCTTACATGATGAATTGGAGTGTATTACAATCAAGCCAAAATGTTCCTGCTCTTTGTGTACATTCTATGTGAATACTAAACTTGCAGAACTGGATCAGAATATTCAGTTAATGCAGTTTCTAATGGGCCTAAATGAGGCAATTACTGGTATAAGAGGGCAATTGTTATTGATGAATCCTCTCCCATCCTTGAACCAGAGTTATGCTATGTTGTTACAAGAAGAGAAGCAAAGGGAGTCATTCACGTATATGAATGTTAATTCTGAAAGTATGGCTATGTCAATAAAAGCTCAAATCAAACCTCAAACCAAGCCTCTGTTTGCTGGGAATAGAAAAAGTGGAGATAGTTCTAATAGTTCTCTTGTATGTGACTTCTGTCATATGTATGGGCATTTGAGAGATAAGTGCAACTGTATCCATGGATACCCTAGTTGGCATAAACTCTTTGGAAAGCCAAAACCAAAACCTAGGTTTCTAAGAGAAAGAAACTCAGTTGTGGCAAATGTTAGTACTGAGCCATCCTGCAACAGTACTGACACAGGGGGGCTTCAAGCTCAACAACAGACTTCAGTTGAATCTAACATGTTTAATTTGTCTGATGGGTAATGTAGACAACTAATACAGATGCTATAGAGAAACATGTCTGATCATTCTTCAAATCATGTGCATACTGCACCCACTTCTACAAGCAACACTTGGGCCACCCAGTCTTCAATTAATACTGTACAACTTGCAGGTATGGCAGGACACTTTGTGAATCATGTTCATAATGTCGAATTGTCACATTCTAGATGGATTATTGATACAGGCGCAACTGATCACATCACTCCATTTCTACATCTGTTGTATAACACCAAGCCATGTACTGATACATTACAACTACCAAATGGAGCTAGTGCTTCCATTACTCATGTTGGCACTTTGGCCCTTACTTCTGAGCTCACATTGACTAATGTGTTTTGTGTTCCTTCATTCGCTTACAATTTGTTATCTATCTCTAAGTTGTTAAAAGACACAACTCATCAAGTACATTTTATGGCTGATCGCTGTTATATTCAGAACCCTACTTGGATGAAGGATCTCGAAATTGGTAAAGAGGAACATGGTCTCTACATTTTGCAGACTTCTACAGCTAAAATTGAAGCTAATTTGTCAGAGGACTCTACAACGTCGTCTGGTGATTGTGTTCGGTTTACAGCACATGTTAGCAACAGTACTGTGTGGCATGCTCGGTTGGGACATGTACCTGCAAGTATACTTCAGCTTTTACCTGTTGATATTCACAATAAAGTGCCAGATGTCTGTGACAGTTGTTTCTTAGCAAAACAACATCGTCTTGTCTTTCCAGTTAGTGAACATGAAAGTACTGGTTTGTTTGACCTAGTTCATGCTGATTTGTGGGGTCCATACAGGTTCACCACGCATGATAATTGTAACATGTTTCTCACTTTAGTTGAACATAAGTCCAGAGCAACATGGGTATATCTGATTTCTGATAAATCTATGGGTGTCTCTTTGATTAAAGAGTTTGTGATTCTTATTCAAAATCAGTTCAAGGCTACTATTAAAGTCCCGCGTACTGACAATGGGTATGAGTTTGTTAATCGTATTTTGCATTCCTTTTTCAAAGATTTGGGAATTATACATCAGTCTAGTTGTGTATATACTCCACAACAAAACGGGATTGTGGAACGTAAGCACCGTCATATTCTTAATTGTGCTCGTGCATTGCGGTTTCATTATGCATTACCTATTGTGTTCTGGGGTGATTGTATATTAACCGCAGTCTATCTTATCAATCGCACTCCATCTCCACTGCTTCAAGGTAAGAGTCCATATGATATTCGGTTTGATTGTTCTCCTGATTATAGTCAACTTCGTGTCTTTGGTTCATTGTGCTATGCAACCATTGTTCCCCAATCCAGTGATAAGTTTAGTGCTCGAGCTGTCAAAGGCGTGTTTTTGGGATATCCATATGCGAAGAAAGGTTATAAAATTTTAAACCTAGAGACTAGGAAAATTTTCGTATCTAGAGATGTTCGTTTTCTTGAAAATATCTTCCCTTTTAAAGACATCAAATCCACTCCTCCCCAACAGTTATTTCCTGCAGCCTCCCACTTTGTGGATGATGAACCTCTTCAGATTTCTGCTGTTGATTCGCTTACTACGAATGGTAACGCCAGTCAGGTTCTTCCTGCAGATTCACTTGACTCAGACTCTGGTCTTGCTTCTTCTTCCGATCATACTCTTATAGTGTCAGACACTAATGTTTCAGTGTTGTCCCGGCCTCAACGCGTACGAAAATTGCCATCTAAATTTGGTGATTACACAGGATTACCTACACATTTGGCTAATATTGTCCCTCCTGCAACAGTCTCTGGCAATTCTCCTTCTGGTACTTTACCTACTATCTCTGAAACTGCTCCCTCCAAATTACATATAACCACGCCAGAGTCTTTCAAGCAAGCTGTATGTATTCCAGAGTGGTGTGAAGCGACGAATGTGGAGCTTGCAGCACTCGAAGCTAATGACACTTGGGAAGTTGTTCCCCTTCCTGCTAACAAGAAGGTTGTAGGATGTAAATGGCTATACAAAGTCAAATATCAGTTTAATGGGCAACTTGATCGCTATAAAGCGTGGTTAGTTGCCAAAGGCTTCACGCAAACAGCAAATATGGATTATTTTGAGACCTTCGCTCCGGTTGCGAAAATGACCTCTTTTCGTGTTTTACTTGCTCTTGCCACTATGAACAAATGGGAAATTGATCAACTTGATGTCACGAATGCATTCCTTCACGGCTCTTTGGATGAGGAAGTCTACATGTCCTTTCCTCTTGGGTTTACTGTCTCAGATCATATTCGAGATAAGTATCCCAATCAAAAGCTAGTTTGTCGTCTTTTAAAATCGCTCTATGGTTTAAAACAGGCTCCCCGTCAATGGTTCATAGCTTTGTCAACTGCATTACTTTCATTTGGTTTCAAGCAAACCATTGGTGATCCAAGTTTATTTGTTTTTTCTCAAGATGGTCACTTAGTGTACTTACTCATTTATGTTGATGATATGGTAATGACTGGTACCTCTTCTGGTTTTATGCATCAAATCACTGACTTTCTGAGTATTCATTTCAAGATAAAGCCTCTTGGTGCCTTACGTTATTTTTTGGGGCTCCAAATAGTCCGGGATGATTCAAGATTGTTCCTTAATCAACAGAAGTATACTGCTGATCTTCTTCGGGACTTTACAGCTCATACTACGAAACTTTCGTTGATTCCAATGGATCAACATTATGATCTTCTTCATGAATCTGATAGTCCTGTTTTGACTGATGTTACTTCCTATCGTCGGTTGATTGGCAGGCTTATTTACCTCACCATCACTCGTCCCGATCTGTCCTACTCGGTTCATGTTCTTGCCCAGTTTATGGCTACTCCTCAAGTTGTTCATTGGCATGCTGCCCTAAAGCTTGTGCGTTACTTGAATCATACACCCATTCAAGGGTTGTTATATTCAGCTCGAGCCAATCCTGTGTTGACTGGATACTGTGATGCCGATTGGGGCAGTTGTCAGCTCACTCGTCACTCTCTTTCTGGTTACTGTCTCACTCTAGGTAACACTCTGGTTTCTTGGAAATGCAAGAAACAGAATACTGTCTCGCGTTCCTCAGCCGAGGCGGAGTATCGCAGTATGGCCGATGCTTGTTGTGAGATCACCTGGCTGGTTTCTCTTCTCGGTGAATTACACGTTTCAAATCTCACACCGGTGCCCCTCTTTTGTGATAATCAGTCGGCAATCTACATTGCGTCTAATCCGGTGTTCCATGAACGCACGAAGCACATTGAGATTGATTGCCACTTGGTTCGACAAAAGTTTAAGTCTGGGTTAATTTCTCCTCACCATGTCTCGACGTTTGATCAGCCGGCTGACCTTCTTACTAAGTCTCTGTCTTCGGCACATCTAGTGTATCTCTTGTCCAAGTTAGGGGTTTCCAATGCTCTTCCAACCTCTAACTTGAGGGGGAAGTTAAGTGAGGAGTGTTGACTTCTCCGTTGTTGACTGTTTTTGTAACAAACTTATAACAAACTGTAACAAACTATTCTTGTATAAGTAGTGTGGAATGTGTAAGTAAGAAATGACACAATGATAATGAAAAGATTCAGTTACAAGATTTCTCTCTCTCTCTTGTTATCTCTCTCTATCACTCTGGTTGTAGCTAAAATACTGAAGGTTGAGAGTTCAAACACATCTTTTGTAATATTGTTTCTCCCACACCATCCAGTCATCTTGATTGTAATATCCGTGAATTTTATTATTTGATTAAATGATATATGTAATCTAAAATATTTATTTTGGAATATTGGAATATTATTATATGATATTTAGAGTGTGATTATGTGCTAAATGGTGAGTCGGAAGCCCCTTTCAAAAATTTCGTCATTTGGAATTTTCTTCAAATTTGAGCCGTTTTGATAATTCAAGAGCCCGTTGAAATTTCGTACATTCATTTTTAATTCTTCGTCTTTCGTATTCGAATCGTTATCGAAAGGGTTATGGGATTCTATTTAACCCTACCTATTTGATTCTGCAAATTAATTTCAATTTTTGATCCGAAAAAGGAAAAATCGTTCCGAACCCTAATTGCTTAAGGGGACGGATTTATCGTTCTATATCAATATTGAAGTTGTTATAGCCCTAGTATTCTTGAGCATTAGTTATATAATGATATATATCAATTTGGATAATCATCAACCTTTTTAACCCCTTACTTTTCGTAAAACGTGTTTTTGACCTAATTAGGGTTTTTAAACGATCTAACGAATCAATATCGATCCAAAAATGTTATTTGGGGTATTATTTTTCCAAAAATATAAAATGACCAATCAGACTTCATAACCCTAGCAATTCTTCAGAAATTACTCAAAAAAATCCGAAATTCCCAAATAATTATTTTGTGTTCTTGATCTTCAATCAATTCGTTCTAAGGGTTATTGAAGTCCAAATTTGAAGTTCTTATACTCAAATCAAAGCCCCAAAAATCTAGTTTCAGAATCATCCAACCTCATCATCATCTGGTAAGTATTCGATTTTATATTGATTTTACAAGTTTCGAATTAAAATTAGGGTTCTTGATTCGATTTGGGGATTTTCATTCTGTTGATTCTCCGTTCAATTGGTTGCTTCTAACATGTTCCTAGGGTTCTAATTAGCAAGAATCCATGCTTTAATTTCATGTTTATGTTCGATTTAGTCGGGTTTGATTTTCGGGTTTTGACCCGATTTCTTCTTTCAATTCGTACGTTCTTGATATTGATCTGACATTGTTTTTGGTAGAGGGCTTTTATTGTATGAGTTATAAGCTTCATTTTGGTATATTAATCTTTGAGTTTCATGTAGGATTTAAGTAGATCGGGTTTCCGGCCGAGGTCGTCGCCAGCGAGTTCTTTGAATGAATTCTGGGCACGATTCCGGCATGGGACAGATGTGTGTGTATGTGGGTTGTGTTTGTCTTGCAAAAGCGAACAAAAGCCCTATAGTTTGGTTTTGTTTTGATCGGAAACGGCGAAGTCCGGCCACCGGACGCCGGCCGGATTCTGGAAAACCCAGATTCCGGCGGGTTGTTCTTGGTGACCCGGATTCGTTCTTCCCGACCCGTTTACCCGATTTTTCGACCCGGTTTCAATCTTCAAAACCCTAATTCATTTTCAGAAAACTGTTTTTGAATTTTATTTTTAAATTTAATTCGAAAATAGTTTAAAAACTAAAAAAATTCATATTTTTATTTTAAAAATATATTTTAATATCAGAAAAATTCTGATAAATTATATTTATTATTTTAAATCCGAAAATTGATTAAACTTAATTATTTTAATTATTTTTAATTAATAATTAATTTATTAATTAATTGGTTAATTCTTTTAATCAATTAATTCTTAAAAATTAATTATTAATTAGATTTAATTAATTAAAAATTCAGTTTAATTATTTTCAAGCCTATTTAATTATTTAAAAAATAGTTTGAGTATTTAAAGAGTGTCAATTAATTTTATTAATTGATTTATTTTCATTTAAATGTTTATATTGGATTTAAAAATCCGATTTTTGATAAAAAATTTGTAACGACTTATTAAAAATTCAAATGAGTTCCGTATGATGTTTTAAAAATGTTTATAAGTGCTATATGGTTCATATTAATTGTGTGTCGTGTTTTATAGTCTGTATATGCCCGTGCTAGGGCAAATATCTGAGTTTTAAATATCGTAAATTATACCGGACGTCCGATACGTAACCGGTTACTTGTTTAAATGTGATTATTGATTGAATAAGTGTCGAGAGTAGAACGAGAATAGTTAGACTTATTGTGATGAGTTGTTTAATTATAGAATCGAGTTCCCGGAGCAAGGGAAAGGGGAAAGTAGAGTGAGCAGAGTCGATCCGACAGCAGCTTAGACCAGGCAAGTATCTGTGCCTTTACTTGTGATAAAAATGTATTATTGTCTTGATTACTTGAATACCGTTATCCCCAGAACAATTCAAATTATCAATCCTTTAACCGCATTTGGACAATTGATTCCATTTCCTTAGAGATTCTTGATTCTTTGATTTGATCTGCATCGGAAACCCTTATTTCCAATTCACTTGATTATTGTTTACCACCTATTGTTATTGTTTATCATCCTTTGATTATCATTGACAACCATTGATTATTTGACTTCCATCTTGACTATTGATTACGGTCATTGATTATCGACTACCATTATTGATTCCCTTATTGAATGAGTACACCGTACCATTGAAATTACTCCATGATTATTTCTCGATCTTCATTTGATACTGAACAGTTGAAGCTCTTTTGCAATTACTATACATTCAGTTTATCTTATTGAGCATGTTATTGTTTATACCCTATTATAGATTTGGCATGTGTTTTTAAAAATGGACCAGTAATTGGTCGGGCCATATTTATGGTCGGAATAACTTAAGGCCCAGATTGGCCTGGGATCCAGTAGAGGACTATGACATGAGCTAGTCCGGGGTTGATGCGTGGCTGGCCAGCAGCACAACCTTTGATTTGAATAAAATTTATAAGCCAAATTCTAATTCTTTACTTCGATCATTATTGATACAAAGCATGTGTTAGCTAAATATTGTTGATTCTGATATCTTAATTTCATATCCTTACAACTGTGATAGAAATGATTCGTTGATGTTTGCTGAGCAATTTTGGCTCACTCTTGCTTGTTGTTTTCTAACCCTATTCCAGTGAAACGAGAGTATGAGTTGGCATAGCGTGACCGATAGTTCACCAGCAGCCAGGAGAGCCCCTCGAGTCACTGTCATTGGCAGGGTAGTTGTTGTTTTGCTTTCTAGATTTAATGTCTAGATTTGAACTTTAGTTGTGATGTAATAACTCTGATAGAACTGGTTTGTAATAATAAAAGATTGTAGTAGCTTGTGTTCATTGCCATAATCTGATGCGGTCTTGGTCAAGGGGTATTTGTGTCTTTATATATATTATGCATGTGTTAAATAGTGTTCCGTTGGTCGGATGACTCCTCAAATCTGTACCCCGGGTTTGGAGGGCGTCACAGTTGGTATCAGAGCAACAGGTTATGGCATTTGAAACAAGTTAGGACTTAGGGTCCAGGATAACATAGAGAGTTAGGAAGTCACGTAAGGATATTAGGAGGTCAACTAGGGATATTACGCGTAGTAATTAAATGTGGTTATAATTGCAGCCCCCTAGTTCTAGTTCAGACTCAGACCCTTCCGAGGATACGATAGCAGAGATACCTACACCCATTGAGAGAGCAGGACCGTCTCGGCCAGTGCGATATCAGCCTAGGCATCAGGGCCCAGTAGTCAGGAGAGATCAGATACCTTGTCCTATTCCACTCCGACAAGTAGCCCCAGCACCAGCGTCTCAGGCATCAGTTTGTGGGCCTTTGTATCAGTTATGTGAGCCGCCAGTTCCACACCATGTGTATCAGAGGGTGAGAAGAGAGAAGGATTTCCTTTATGGACAGGTTATGGAGATGGGTAGGATTCGTTCGATCGAGGCAGCCGCTGTCAGAGAGAGAGACAGACTTAGAGATCAGATGAGAGACATTCAGATGAGGTTTAGGGTTACGAGGACTTTGGTTGAGACTCGATTGCATGGATTAGCTTCTAGTCGAGAGGGAGAGACAGTAGCAGGGATGAGACAGATTTTGGATTATGCGATGAGTGAGATTGCAGAGGTTTCAGGACCCCCGTTATGGCCGGCAGGAGCAGGTGATCTGTGAGCAGGTATCGGTAGCAGACAGAGGTGACATGGATGTATGGTTCTAGATAGTTAGTATATAGATGCATATTGTAGAATCAGCAGTGCACCGGGCTTATAGGAACGCCTCGGGTTGTTGTTGCATTTTTGTTGTTGTATTGCTGGTCGGCAGTTATGGTTCAGCCATGATATATTTTCTTTTGAAGCATTCTACGCTTGTACTAACTCTATCTATATATATATATGATAAACCTCTTTTATAGAGCTGTGTTTATTCCCCTGTCATTCATTTCCAGCATCATAACTGTTATTCTACTTATTGCAACGAGTGTATCCATGCACCGTTGAGAAGATCTGTAAACTTTCGAGATATCAATTGTGATCCTTCCTTCTCTTATATGAACTGTTTGATTAAGCCAATTATTGTTTATTCATCAGCGATATGGCTCCTAGACGACAAACCCGTTCAACTGATACTTCTGACCAAGAAGGTCAACAAAATACACCTCCCACGGGCCGCGTGGACCCGATGGTAATCCAGTTGTTAAATACCCTTACTCAACAGACTGCCGCATTAGCACAGCAGCAACGTGCATTTCAGCAACAGCTCTTAGAACAGCAGCAACAACATCAGCAACATCAGCATCAGCAACATCAGCATCAGCAGCATCAGCAACAGCACCAGCAAGCAGCACCAGCAAGCAGCACCGGCAGTTACGTTCAAATCTTTCCAGGCAGCAAAACCTCCAGAATTCAAAGGATCAGCAGACCCTGTAGAGGCTAAGGCATGGCTGAAAGAGATGGAAAAGGCTTTTGCCTTGATAGAGGTGACAGAGGATAAGAAGACAGAGTATGCAAGCTATTTTCTGAAGAATGAGGCTAGTTATTGGTGGGAAACGAGTAGGGCTATGGAGCCCGAGGGATTGATTACGTGGGCAAGATTTACAGAGTTGTTTTTGGAAAGATATTTTCCGGACTATATGAGAGATCAGATGGAATTAAAGTTTTTGGAATTAAAGCAGGGAAGCATGACAGTGCCCCAATATGAAACAAGGTTTACGGAGTTGTCAAGGTTTGTTCCAACCTATGTGGATACGGAAAAGAAGAAGGCCAAGAGGTTCCAGCAGGGACTGAGGTCTTGGATTCGTAGTAAGTTAGCTGTATTGGAGTTGGACACCTATGCAGCGGTGGTCCAAAAGGCAATGATTGCGGAGGCAGAGAGTGATTCTTACATGAGAGAGAAGGAGAACAAGAAAAGGAAAGCAGGGATACCCGATAAGGGACAGCAGCAGGGAAGTTTTCAAGGACAAGCAAATAAGAAGCTGGGATTTCAGCACGGAAGGAATACAAGTTTCAGGAAACCAGACACCGGAAACGTAGGACAAGATAACCGTCTACTAACCGGCGGTCAGCAGGGACTTTCTAGACCCCCACTACCAGAATGCAAGACATGCGGGAAGCGACATCTAGGGATATGCCATCGATTGACTGTCACATGCTTTAAATGCAATCAGAAGGGACATTATTCCCGGGATTGCAAGATAGGCATCGTGTGTCATCGGTGTAAGAAACCAGGTCACATGATTAAGGACTGCAGAGCACCAGCAACCGTGAACAATATGATTCGGGCAATTGAAGCACCCCCAGTTGTTAACGTCCAGCCGTTAGCCAGGACCTACAATATGTCAATGGGAGAAGCAGTGAGAGATTCCGACGTGGTGGCAGGTACACTTCTAGTAAATTCTATTCCTGCACAAGTGTTAATAGATTCGGGAGCGACGAAGTCTTTTATTTCTGAAACGTTTGCTCGTAGATTGAATTGCGTAATGAAACCTTTAAGTGGAGTGTTGACTATAGAGATAGCTAATCAGGATCGTATCGCGGTCAGTTCATATTATCCCCGTTGTGAGATAGAGATTTTGGGAAATCGTTTTTATGTTGACTTGTTACCTTTTAAGTTAGGTGAATTTGATGTGATATTAGGGATGGATTGGTTGACTGAGCATGATGCAAGTATTGATTGTAAGAATAAGAGGGTTACTTTGATTACCCTAGAAAAGAAAGAGATAATATTTAGAGGAGAGAAACAAAGAAAGAGGTTCCTGACAATGATTCAGGCTAAGAGGTTATTAAGGCAAGGTTGTGAGGCGTATCTAGCTTATGTAATAGATATAGATAAGGAAGTTTCTAAGTTAGAAGATATTCCAGTCGTAAATGAGTTTCCAGATGTTTTTCCGGAAGAATTACCAGGTTTACCTCCAGATAGAGAAATTGAATTTGCGATAGACTTAGTACCGGGCGCGGAGCCAGTATCGAAGGCCCCTTACAGAATGGCACCAGTGGAGATGAAGGAATTGGCTGATCAACTGCAAGATTTGCTAGAAAAAGGAATTATTAGACCCAGCGTTTCACCGTGGGGAGCACCAGTACTGTTTGTCAAGAAAAAGGATGGAAGCATGAGATTGTGTATAGACTATCGGGAGTTGAACAAGCTGACCATTAAGAACAAGTATCCGTTACCTCGAATAGATGATCTGTTTGACCAGCTGAAGGGAGCGGTACATTTTTCGAAGATCGACCTACGGTCAGGATATCACCAATTGAAGATTAGACCAGACGACATACCGAAGACAGCCTTTCGAACAAGGTATGGGCACTATGAATTTTTAGTAATGGCGTTTGGACTAACGAATGCACCCGCAGCTTTTATGGATCTAATGAACAGGATTTTCAAGAGATATTTGGACAAGTTTGTAGTGGTATTCATCGACGACATCTTGATATACTCAAGGACAGAAGAAGAGCATGCAGACCAGTTGCGAATTGTGTTAGAAACATTGAGACAAGAAGGACTATACGCGAAGTTTTCCAAGTGTGAATTCTGGTTGAAAGAAGTTCATTTCTTAGGACACGTGGTAAGCAGCGAAGGCATCAAAGTGGACCCAGCAAAGATAGAGGCAGTGAAAGATTGGGAGAGACCAAGGACACCGACTGAAGTCAGAAGTTTCTTGGGATTAGCCGGATACTACCGGAGATTTGTGCAAGATTTTGCGAAGATAGCTACTCCAATGACCAAGCTGACAAGGAAAAGCGAGCGATTCATATGGAACGATAAATGCGAAGAAGGCTTCCAAGAGTTAAAGAAAAGGCTAACTACGGTACCGGTATTGATGCTACCAGACGATCAAGGTCATTTCGTAATCTATAGTGATGCGTCGTACAAAGGATTGGGATGCGTACTTATGCAACATGACAAGGTGATTGCTTATGCGTCAAGACAGTTGAGACCCCACGAACAGAAGTACCCTACACACGATTTAGAGTTAGCAGCTATTGTGTTTGCTTTGAAGATATGGAGACACTACTTGTATGGAGAGAGATGTGAAATTTACACCGATCACAAAAGTTTGAAGTATATCTTTACTCAGAAAGAGCTGAACATGAGGCAACGAAGATGGTTAGAACTAATCAAGGACTACGACGTTTCTATCAACTATCATCCCGGCAAGGCAAATGTGGTAGCAGATGCATTGAGCAGAAAAGAGAGATTAAATACACTAATGATGACCAAAGAATTATACAAGGAATTTGAGAAATTGGAAATCGAAGTAATTAATCCGAAGGACGCTACGGAAATAATTTATACCATGACGTTTCAACCTGAATTGTTGGAGAAGATACGAAAATGCCAAGAGCAAGTTATGAACGACGATGTGAGTAAAATGACAGGTGAGGAAATATGTAGCCAACCGGACGACAAAGGGATCTTGAGATTTGCTTCTCGGATATGGATACCTAACGTAACGGAACTGAAAAGTGAGATTCTGCACGAAGCACATAACTCGAAGTATTCAATTCATCCAGGGAGTACGAAGATGTATCGAGATCTAAAGACGAACTTTTGGTGGCCAGATATGAAGAGAGAGATTGCGGAATGGGTAAGTAAATGCTTTACGTGTCAAAGAGTTAAGGCGGAACATCAGAGACCAAGTGGATTACTTCAACCATTGGAGATTCCTGAATGGAAGTGGGAACACATTGCGATGGACTTTGTAGTAGGATTGCCTAGAACAAAAGCTAACCATGATGCCATCTGGGTTGTCGTGGATCGATTGACGAAATCTGCGCATTTTCTTCCGATTAACGAGAGATTCTCGCTGGACAAGTTAGTTCATATGTACATAAAAGAAATCGTAGTACGACATGGAGTTCCAGTATCGATAGTGTCTGATAGAGACCCTCGATTCAATTCAAGATTTTGGAGGAGTTTTCAAGAGTGTTTGGGCACCGAGTTGAGAATGAGTACGGCTTATCATCCGCAGACGGACGGTCAAAGCGAAAGGACAATTCAGACTATTGAAGATATGCTTAGGACGTGTGCACTTGATTTTGAAGGCAGTTGGGACGATCATCTACCCTTGGTGGAATTTTCATATAATAATAGTTTTCACGCGAGCATCGGAATGCCACCGTACGAAGCTTTGTATGGACGAAAGTGTCGATCTCCAGTATATTGGGAAGAAGTTGGTGAACGGAAAATGATAGGACCAGAACTAGTACAACGAACAAAAGAAGTGGTTCAATTGATTCAGAGAAGATTGATAACAGCTCAAGACCGACAGAAGAAGTATGCGGATCTAGCCAGAAAGGATGTGGGATTCGAAGAAGGAGAGCAAGTGTTACTAAAGGTTTCACCATGGAAAGGATTAGTTAGATTTGGAAAGAAAGGGAAGTTGAGTCCGAGATATGTTGGGCCGTTTGAGATTTTGAAGAAAGTGGGCGAAGTAGCTTACGAGTTGGCATTGCCACCGCATATGCAGCACGTTCATAATGTATTTCATGTATCTATGCTTAAGAGGTATCGACCAGATTCGAATCATGTAATAGAGTATGAACCAATAGAGGTCCAGGCAGATTTATCGTATGTAGAACGACCAATTCAGATAGTGGATCGTAAGGAGAAAGTACTAAGGAATAAGACAGTAGCGTTAGTGAGAGTTTTGTGGAGGAATCCTAAAGTAGAAGAGTCTACCTGGGAGTTAGAGAGTGAGATGTTAGAGAAGTATCCCCAGTTGTTTCCTTGATCTGATTCTGAGGACAGAATCCTATTAAGGGGGGAAGGATGTAATATCCGTGAATTTTATTATTTGATTAAATGATATATGTAATCTAAAATATTTATTTTGGAATATTGGAATATTATTATATGATATTTAGAGTGTGATTATGTGCTAAATGGTGAGTCGGAAGCCCCTTTCAAAAATTTCGTCATTTGGAATTTTCTTCAAATTTGAGCCGTTTTGATAATTCAAGAGCCCGTTGAAATTTCGTACATTCATTTTTAATTCTTCGTCTTTCGTATTCGAATCGTTATCGAAAGGGTTATGGGATTCTATTTAACCCTACCTATTTGATTCTGCAAATTAATTTCAATTTTTGATCCGAAAAAGGAAAAATCGTTCCGAACCCTAATTGCTTAAGGGGACGGATTTATCGTTCTATATCAATATTGAAGTTGTTATAGCCCTAGTATTCTTGAGCATTAGTTATATAATGATATATATCAATTTGGATAATCATCAACCTTTTTAACCCCTTACTTTTCGTAAAACGTGTTTTTGACCTAATTAGGGTTTTTAAACGATCTAACGAATCAATATCGATCCAAAAATGTTATTTGGGGTATTATTTTTCCAAAAATATAAAATGACCAATCAGACTTCATAACCCTAGCAATTCTTCAGAAATTACTCAAAAAAATCCGAAATTCCCAAATAATTATTTTGTGTTCTTGATCTTCAATCAATTCGTTCTAAGGGTTATTGAAGTCCAAATTTGAAGTTCTTATACTCAAATCAAAGCCCCAAAAATCTAGTTTCAGAATCATCCAACCTCATCATCATCTGGTAAGTATTCGATTTTATATTGATTTTACAAGTTTCGAATTAAAATTAGGGTTCTTGATTCGATTTGGGGATTTTCATTCTGTTGATTCTCCGTTCAATTGGTTGCTTCTAACATGTTCCTAGGGTTCTAATTAGCAAGAATCCATGCTTTAATTTCATGTTTATGTTCGATTTAGTCGGGTTTGATTTTCGGGTTTTGACCCGATTTCTTCTTTCAATTCGTACGTTCTTGATATTGATCTGACATTGTTTTTGGTAGAGGGCTTTTATTGTATGAGTTATAAGCTTCATTTTGGTATATTAATCTTTGAGTTTCATGTAGGATTTAAGTAGATCGGGTTTCCGGCCGAGGTCGTCGCCGGCGAGTTCTTTGAATGAATTCTGGGCACGATTCCGGCATGGGACAGATGTGTGTGTATGTGGGTTGTGTTTGTCTTGCAAAAGCGAACAAAAGCCCTATAGTTTGGTTTTGTTTTGATCGGAAACGGCGAAGTCCGGCCACCGGACGCCGGCCGGATTCTGGAAAACCCAGATTCCGGCGGGTTGTTCTTGGTGACCCGGATTCGTTCTTCCCGACCCGTTTACCCGATTTTTCGACCCGGTTTCAATCTTCAAAACCCTAATTCATTTTCAGAAAACTGTTTTTGAATTTTATTTTTTAAATTTAATTCGAAAATAGTTTAAAAACTAAAAAAATTCATATTTTTATTTTAAAAATATATTTTAATATCAGAAAAATTCTGATAAATTATATTTATTATTTTAAATCCGAAAATTGATTAAACTTAATTATTTTAATTATTTTTAATTAATAATTAATTTATTAATTAATTGGTTAATTCTTTTAATCAATTAATTCTTAAAAATTAATTATTAATTAGATTTAATTAATTAAAAATTCAGTTTAATTATTTTCAAGCCTATTTAATTATTTAAAAAATAGTTTGAGTATTTAAAGAGTGTCAATTAATTTTATTAATTGATTTATTTTCATTTAAATGTTTATATTGGATTTAAAAATCCGATTTTTGATAAAAAATTTGTAACGACTTATTAAAAATTCAAATGAGTTCCGTATGATGTTTTAAAAATGTTTATAAGTGCTATATGGTTCATATTAATTGTGTGTCGTGTTTTATAGTCTGTATATGCCCGTGCTAGGGCAAATATCTGAGTTTTAAATATCGTAAATTATACCGGACGTCCGATACGTAACCGGTTACTTGTTTAAATGTGATTATTGATTGAATAAGTGTCGAGAGTAGAACGAGAATAGTTAGACTTATTGTGATGAGTTGTTTAATTATAGAATCGAGTTCCCGGAGCAAGGGAAAGGGGAAAGTAGAGTGAGCAGAGTCGATCCGACAGCAGCTTAGACCAGGCAAGTATCTGTGCCTTTACTTGTGATAAAAATGTATTATTGTCTTGATTACTTGAATACCGTTATCCCCAGAACAATTCAAATTATCAATCCTTTAACCGCATTTGGACAATTGATTCCATTTCCTTAGAGATTCTTGATTCTTTGATTTGATCTGCATCGGAAACCCTTATTTCCAATTCACTTGATTATTGTTTACCACCTATTGTTATTGTTTATCATCCTTTGATTATCATTGACAACCATTGATTATTTGACTTCCATCTTGACTATTGATTACGGTCATTGATTATCGACTACCATTATTGATTCCCTTATTGAATGAGTACACCGTACCATTGAAATTACTCCATGATTATTTCTCGATCTTCATTTGATACTGAACAGTTGAAGCTCTTTTGCAATTACTATACATTCAGTTTATCTTATTGAGCATGTTATTGTTTATACCCTATTATAGATTTGGCATGTGTTTTTAAAAATGGACCAGTAATTGGTCGGGCCATATTTATGGTCGGAATAACTTAAGGCCCAGATTGGCCTGGGATCCAGTAGAGGACTATGACATGAGCTAGTCCGGGGTTGATGCGTGGCTGGCCAGCAGCACAACCTTTGATTTGAATAAAATTTATAAGCCAAATTCTAATTCTTTACTTCGATCATTATTGATACAAAGCATGTGTTAGCTAAATATTGTTGATTCTGATATCTTAATTTCATATCCTTACAACTGTGATAGAAATGATTCGTTGATGTTTGCTGAGCAATTTTGGCTCACTCTTGCTTGTTGTTTTCTAACCCTATTCCAGTGAAACGAGAGTATGAGTTGGCATAGCGTGACCGATAGTTCACCAGCAGCCAGGAGAGCCCCTCGAGTCACTGTCATTGGCAGGGTAGTTGTTGTTTTGCTTTCTAGATTTAATGTCTAGATTTGAACTTTAGTTGTGATGTAATAACTCTGATAGAACTGGTTTGTAATAATAAAAGATTGTAGTAGCTTGTGTTCATTGCCATAATCTGATGCGGTCTTGGTCAAGGGGTATTTGTGTCTTTATATATATTATGCATGTGTTAAATAGTGTTCCGTTGGTCGGATGACTCCTCAAATCTGTACCCCGGGTTTGGAGGGCGTCACATTGATCATCATTCGACTCATTCATCTTAAGGTCATGAATAACAAATATGTTCCGTCCAGCACCCTCCCCTTTTAATTTCTGTCAGATGCAGAGGTAAAAAAGAGAGTTTTGAAGGCCTTGATATCTGGTTAATACGACAGATTTTCTGAATATGTAGGTAAAGCCGGCAATAGGGGATGAAGGCAGAATTACAATTTTTGATAAAAAGTTTCTTTATAAATAATTCATGTATTTAAAAGTATATTAATAAATCATATGAGAAAAGTTTTATGAAGACATTTAATTGAAGACCTTGGACACATATATGTTCTCCAATCAACATTTTGCAAAATAAATTATATTTTGTAATCAAAAAATTGCAATACGTATTATTTTGAAATGCATGTCCTGTGAAAATTACTAATTATTTCATTGCAAATCTTAAAAATCGTGTATGTCTACAAACTAAGTATGTATGTTCTTCAAGCTGAGCATACTTTGCAAAACATTATATTTTACAATGTTTTCTTTGAAAAACATACATAATTTTAAATAATTTCAATTAAATATTAATTTTCATATAACATAATTTACAAAATATTATATTTTACAATATTGTACTTGCAGAATATGATCTTCAATTAGAAGCGGTCTCCATTAAATTTAACTAGATATGATATTACTTAACCAAGAAAAATAAGTGTATAAGAGCAACTCCAAAAGATTAGCTATTAGATGTCTGACTACTTAAAAAGTTAAAAACTTCTCTATCTTCCTTACTTTTAAGGAACCTTGAACCATCCTTTATATTATTTTAATGAATAAAATATTCACTTTCCCTCCATTTTCCATTTGTTTTTAATGACATAAAAGTAGTTGGATTTTGATTTAATATTATAATAATAATAAGGAGTTGTATATAGGAAGTGTTGTTGGAGTTGTCATAACTTATCATGTCCTAAATTAATAAAAACTTAATTTTTTATACTATTTATAAGAAAGACACGAGAAGCATGTTTATTGTAAGACGGTGTTGGTCCTGTTGGATTAGCTGCGTTGTTTTTGTTTCCGGGTGGCGGGGGCTAGAGAAGTTTAACTACAGGTTCATATACAAGGGACGCAATAACAAGAAATGTGACACCTGAAAGGCTGAAACTTTTAGGGCATGAATCTTTTTAGCAAGATTTATATTATAATTAATGAAACAACAATTTTTTTTAAATGAACAAATTTCAAACGTTAAGGGGACGATAATTTGACATTTCTATAACGTGTTTAAAACATATACCTAATTGTTTTAAAAAAAAAACATGTACAGAAGGTAATTATGCAGAACCACGTTCATTGTATTTTTTCTATTTGACTCAGTAATGATAGCCTAATAGGTTAACTATCATAATCAAGTGCGCACAAGATTTTTACATCTATATATGTTTTTCTATAATATGAATTCACCACGTGCATAAACGTTTGCATATAACATAAGTTCTTTCTTATAAATAGTCTTTCGTCCGTCATTTCATTTTTTTACACTTCTATTTTTAGAATGTCTTCTCAATTCTGTATATTTCAAAAATTTCCTAAATTACTATTTTAAGTATCCCTGTCCCTCTCATTTTTTTACATGTACGTCCCTTCATTTCTTTACATACCAAAAATAGTAACATTTTATAATATAAAATTTAATCACATTCACTATTTTCCTCCACTATACCCACTTTATACATTAAATATTGATTGATCCACAACTTTACTCATTTTTCTTTATTTACTCTATTAATTTACATTTTTTCTTAACTTCTGTACCATGCCTTCTTTTCAATGTAAAGAATTGAGGGGGACGGAGGGAGTATAATCCTGGAATGATGTACTATAAAAGGAGGTATACACGGCCGTCTATCTTGCACTACTTTTTCTTATAAACATTTTTCGTGTACGGATTCATTTGTTGTCTGTCAGTTGGTCTAATCTTCGTCGGCAAATTTTTAAGGATCACTTGCTCTTTCAAATGTTCGTAAATAGATCGATACTTACAAGTTATGTAAGCGTTTGAATAAATAATTTATTTATACAACAGTGAATTAGTGTTTGTCAAATTAAATTATAAAATTAATTAAATTTTAAAATTATATGTATTCCAAGAAAAATTTAAAAATTGTAGTAACAAATAATGAATGTTGTGCATCCTTAATTAGACATTATATAGAAGGCTACGAAAAATCATAAACTGATACAAGCATGCATGCATCTCACTGGATGATATGAATAATAAACTTAGCCATGTCTATCAGCATGCAAACAGCCATGACCATGGAATATGAGAGACTGCATAAAACAAGTACAAGCATTCCCAAAGCCAAGCTCGGTCTAGTCTCCATTAGAATTTGCTGCAATTTTCCAACTCCGTTTGTTATATCAGAACTATAGCTCTGGTGATAATATGTTTTATCCCACTCCATCCAGTTTTCGGGGACGTCTTGATCTTCGTTCGACTCGGCCATCTTTATATCACGAATTCGCATCCTAAGAACAATCATGCTTTCGTCCACCACCCTTCCATTTTGATTCTTGTCATATGCAGAGGTAAGAAATAGGTTTGAAGGCCTTGTTGATTTCGGATTAAAATTAATTTTTCGACCAGCCAGATTGCGCGAAAATGTGCTTGAAAGCGATGGAGGACGAAGACAAGGTGAATGCATGGTAAGAAAAAGTAGTGTATTTTAGTTTGTAGGGAGGAGCATGATTACAGAAATGGAAATGAGACCTGTATTTATAGAGAAGTATGAGTGATGTTTTGGAAATAGAGCGTGTTGGATTAGCCGCGTCGTCGTTTTTGTTTGGGAGTGGAGGTGGAGGGGCTCTAGGATATTTGCATGTTGGTGCACGAGGGATGCAAGAAGGAACTGACAACCTGAGGGTTTGAAGGGGCTTTATCTCGGGGAGTGCTTCATTTTCGTATAATTTTACACAGATGGCATCTTAAAAGTGAAACTGTGCATTTGTTTAAGGACATGCATGGTCGGATTCATAAATAATTTTTCGAGGGCACAAAGTATATTTTGCGAAGATATTTTTATATTTTAAAATTTTTATAAGAATATTTTCATATGATTTCAAGGATTTTAATGATGAAAAAAATTAAATTTTAATATATAAATTGCATGATTATCCATAATACTTTCGATATCGAGTGACGTCGGTAAAGCTAACGAGGAGATACCGCGAGGTGCTGTGTAAAAACAATGTTAAATTTAAAAACAAATGTTAGTATACAATAGCTTCCATATACAACACGTGTTTCACATGTAACAAAGCGGTAAATGTGTGAAAGTAGATCATGTGTTTTCCTAGGTTCTTTTTGCCGTTATTTCGCTTAGTTCGTAAGTAAACTAAAAAGAAACTGATGCGCTTGACGTCGGCTGTTTTGCTTGTGGTCCATTAAATAAATAATTTCCGTGTACGCCGGTTCTTGTCTGTCGGTCTGGTTTAACTTAGCTATCCAGTATCCAACTACAAAATATGGCCCGTATTGTGTATTCTAATTAAAAATGTACTCAAAATCAAGCACTCTCGGCAACCTCATCTTAGAGAACAGGGTTAGGCGACTTAGATTCGGCTTATCACATCTCGAGAGTGCAGGTCAGGTTTAGGTTCGACTCATCATATCTCATAAAATAAAATAAAATCTAATTTTTTCTAATCCAGATCACTTTAAATAATCAAGTGTATTAATTAGTAAAAAAAATATTAAAAAAATCAATTTCCGTCGGTTGTTTTGCTAGTAGTCCATTAAATAAACAATTTCCGTGTATACATGTTCTTGTTTGTTGATCTAATCTTGTCGGCATGGCTTAGCTTAGCTACCCAGTGTACAACTACAAAACATGAACCGTATTGTGTTTTCTGATTAAAAAATGTACTCAAAATCAAGCACTCTCGACAACCTTATTTTAGAGAGGCGGCTTAGATTCGGCTCATCACATCTCGAGAGTGCAGGTCAGGCTTAGGTTCGACTCATCATATCTCGTAAAATAAAAAAAAAATCTAACTTTTGCTAATCCATATCACTTTAAAAAATCAAGTGTATTAATTAGTAAAAAAAATATTTAAAAAATCAATTTTTGTCGGCTGTTTTGCTAGTGGTCCATTAAATAAACAATTTCCGTGTATGCAGGTTCTTGTCTGTTGATCTAATCTCGTCGGCATGGCTTAGCTTAGCTACCCAGTGTACAACTACAAAACATGGCCCGTATTGTGTTTTCTCATTAAAAAATGTACTCAAAATCAAGCACTCTCGGCAACCTCATCTTAGAGAGTAGGGTTAGGCGACTTAGATCCGGCTCATTACATCTCGAGAGTGCGGGTCAGGCTTAGGTTCGACTCATCATATCTCGTAAAATAAAATAAAAATCTAACTTTTGCTAATTCAGCTCACTTTAAAAAATTAAGTGTATTAATTAGTAAAAAATATTTAAAAAATCAATTTTAGTCGGCTGTTTTACTAGTGGTCCATTAAATAAACAATTTCCGTGTATGCAGGTTCTTGTCTGTTGATCTAATCTCGTCGGCATGGCTTAGCTTAGCTATTGTAATATCCCAGATTTTTTTTTTAATTTTAATAGATTAAAATTTGCTAGAAATTAGAATTAGAAGTGGATTGAAATTTAAGATAATTATATAATTTGACTTTAGAATATAAATAGATTAATGAGTTTTGCTAATTTAATTTTGTTGGACTTTAATTTAATGTTTAAGCTGACCCAAGTTAATTATAATGGACCAATTAATAGCTAGATACAAGCGTGTAAAAAAAGACAGAGACATCGGTTATAAATCATTAGAAAACCCTAGCATCCGTGAAGAAAAGAGACGCCGCTAGAGAGAGAAGAAGAAGAAGAACACGAAAAAAGGAAAATTCATAACAAGTTTAGAAAAAGAGGTAACGA
This sequence comes from Heracleum sosnowskyi, assembly GCA_030848705.1. Lineage (NCBI taxonomy): Eukaryota > Viridiplantae > Streptophyta > Magnoliopsida > Apiales > Apiaceae > Heracleum > Heracleum sosnowskyi. Next base: position 10,610,694 of record CM061238.1, read on the forward strand.
TTCTTGTATTCTCTGTATATTCATGTGTATGATATTATGTGTAAATCATATTTTCTTGATTATTTGTATATGTGATAATATTTTGGTATATAATATGATATATATCCATGTGTTCTTTGTTTTGTCCATTGTGTTCGTATGACTACTCCGATTTTGTATGTATACTATATATAAAGTCTGAATTCTTGTAAAAATCGTATCTGACTCGTTATTTGTCGGAATTTTATGATATTAGACTCTATGTGTTATGGATTAAAAAACGTACTTGTATATTAAATGCTAGGGTTTGTGAGCGTTCAAGCTTTAATGGCTGCTCTTGTGTTTCGGGACTAAATCGGTCCTCACAAGATGCCTACGTATCTCTGCTGTATAGAGAATCAAGCCAATAAAACGTAGTTCTAGAATGAAGGACGAGGGTCCTTATATAGGCGTCAGGAGCCTTGTATTTAGAGTAAGTTTAGGAGTCTTAACTGATAAGTCTCGTTATTGATAACTGATAAGGAGTATATTACTTGGCAGGCAAGTATTATCCCTATCTGATAAGTGTTGTGACTCATCATATTATTTGATTGGGATTCTGGATCCTTCTATGAAGATATTATCATATTTGGACTCTTTTATGAGCTGTGTATTTTCCTTTATTTATTAATTACGAAATTAATAAATAATTAGGGTTTTGGGCCTTTTGTCGGGCCTAATCTTTGGACCAAACTAGGTCTAATTAATGTATCATTAATTATATATCTAGGGTTATATTTCTGTCCATATCATTTGCCCCCCAATTTCTGGAAAAATCCTCCAAGGTTTTTGTAGAAATTATTCCATATTCTTCCAGGAATTTTCCATTTTTTCAAAGCATTTTCGACCAGAAAATCAAGTCATTTTCGACCAGAAAATCAAGTCATTTTCGACCAGAACTGAAATGAGGTCGAACGTTTCGACCAGGAATTTTAGGTCAAATTCGACCTCAAATTTTCGACCTCATTCCTTTGCATTTTCGAGCAGGAATTTTTGATCTCATTTCTTTATATTTTCGAGCAGGATCTATAGCTTAATTTCGATCAGAACAGTATTGAGGTCGAGCACTTCGACCAGAAAGTTTAGGTCTTTTTCGACCTCAAATTTTCGACCAGGAATTAGTATTATTTCGATCTCATTCCCAGTATTCATTTTCGACTAGGAAGTGGAGTGAGGTTGAACATGTCGACCTTGATTTTTAGTATGAATTCGACCAGGAATCCAAGCTATTTTCGACCAAGATTCTTTGACCAGGAATCCTAGGTCTTTTTCGACCAGGAAATGGGACGAGGTCGAAAATGTCGATCAGGATTTTTGGTATAATCTCGACCAGGAATCCAAGTTATTTTCGACCAAGAAGGGGGACAAGGTCGAACATGTCGACCAGGATTTTTTGATATGAATTCGACCAGGATTTTTCGACCAGAAATCCAATGTCATTTTTTCAACTATGATTCTTAGACCAGGATCCTAGGTCATTTTCGACCTCATATTGCCACGAGGTCGAATAATTCAATCTTTTTTCCCAGTTTATTTTCGAACTCAATTCCCCGATCTCGATCTTTGGCATTTTTGAGTTCGATTTTGTAGTTGTTTTTCGACCTCAAATAGGTTTCAAGTTGTTTAGTCCGATTTGGATTTTTAAGGTAATTTCGAACTTATTTTCAGCATATTTTCGACTTTGAATCCGCTTTATTGCCTTAGAATTATTTCTAAACTTTAAGTTAGAATTTTCCCAAGCTTTCAACCTTTTGGGCCTTGATTTTATATTGGGCCTTGGGCCTAGTCCTTTTTTGGGCCCTAATTTTTCATTAGTCCTTGAACCCTCTTTAAATTTTTAAGCCTTTCTTTTATTTGGGCCATGGGCCTTGTCTTTTATTGATCGTAACTCTTTGGGCCTTAATTCCAGAAGCCCAAAGAGTAATTGTGGGCTTTGACTGGCTGCAACCGGTTAGTCTTCCCTAACCGGTTGAGTTTCCAGTCACTTCGCCTATAAAAGAGTGAGGTTTCACTTCTTACTCCCCACTCGAATCTTTCCAAAAATTTCTTTCCTTAAACCTCACTGTCTTTCTTTCTTTTTTCTCTCTTTTCCTCCATAGTCAGGCGATTTCCGGCGAGTTTTTGTGGCGGTGTTCTTATATTTCTGGGTTTCAATCTCCTTCCCAAGAAGGTTTCTGGGTTTTGATCTTCTTCCCAAGAAGGTTTCTGGGTTTTGATCTTCTTCCCAAGAAGGTTTCTGGGTTTTTGTTGAAGATTTAAGAATGGCCGATCGTTCTGCTAGCCGTCTTCAGAAAATGAATCAAGCGTCCAAAAGAGGTATCATCGTTCGTTCTCCCACTATGTCTTTGCAAGATATGATATTAGAACGTAGTGATGTATATCCCTCAGTGTCGCATTTAGATTCATTTAACCATAGCAATAGATTTAATGATGCTGATGCAATTGCTAATTACAAGAATATGTATAGAATTAGGCCACCTTATAGGTTAGTCCTAGCTGAACCTGGGGATCGTTCCTGCCATTGGCGCCCAAATGCTCTTTGCATTTACAAAAGGGTCCTGGCTGCAGGTGTTCGATTCCCCTTCCATCCTTTCATTCCTCAACTTCTAGCTGATGTAGGAATCAATCCTTGTCAACTCCCTCCCAATGCTTGGAGACTTATTATGTGCTTTATTGTTTTGTGCTTGAAAAACAATTTTCCTCTTTCTGTTGCTCTCTTTAGAAGGATTTTTCAATTTAAAAATAGCTCTTCCAAAACTTTGGGTTGGGTATATATTAGTCATCGACCCACAACACCCCCCATCTTTCACCCAAAATCCATTCCCGACAACAATCCCAAGTGGAGAAATGAATTTATGTATTTGGTGTGGGATGGAGGGGACTGGGGCACCTTATTCCAAAGCTCATTTAGTAGAGTTTCGGATGGTAGTCCTGGTGACATAGTTCTGACTGAGGAGGAGGCCCTTGCCTATGATGAACTCACCAAGGATAACTATGCCACCATGGCTTGGGAGCTCCTGGACGAGTTTCTACTTAAGTCTCTGGAACTTTCAAGAGTTTCTGACAAGGGTAATTCTTTTTCTTATTTTCTTATAGTTGTATCAAGATTGCCTTATACCAATTGTTTTCCTTGACTTTTGTTTGCAGCTGCTGAGTTTATCAACAAGCAGAATGAGCCAGAAGGCGGGCAGACAGCAAGGATTAAGAGGGCTTGCTTGAAGGATCCTAGGCTGATCGAGAAAGGCCCTGCCATTTTGAGGCCTCATGTGACTGAGGTTGATGAGGTCGAGGCCTCAACTAAGAGTTCTGTATGGCGCCCCAACTGGGGGATAAGGAAAAAGGACACCATAGTGGGGGTGTCTGCTCATGCTGTTGAATGGTCACACCATTCATTGACTCCTTGTGACTACAAGGATTTTGTTTCTAACTCCACCCTGGAAGGGGCAGAGTCTGCAGGAGCCCAGGCCTTTGCTGCTGTAAGTTTCTTTTTCTTTCTTTCTTTTTTATGCCCCAAGTTATTATTTCTAACTTGTGTTTTATTTGTAGGCTAATGCCAATTTCCAAGGGGCTTTATTTCAAGCCAAAGCCTGGCGCTCATCTTCTGAGGCCAACAAGGCTAAGTATGATCAAGCCCAGGTGGAGGTTGGTTCTCTTAAAGCTTCCTTGGGTCGAAGGGATAAGGAGCTGTTGGAGGCTCAAGCTGAGCTGGTCGAGATAAGGAAGGGGAAGGATCGCATCATTGATGAGTACTTTGATTCTGCTGAGTATCAGGAGATCATTACTCAGCATGATGATCTTTTTTTCCCCGTCCAGTTCACTCAAGGATGGGATGAGGCTTTGGCTGAGGTATCGAGGAGAATTCCTGGATCCCTTACTATTTCTGACTTCCCCAGCCCCCATGCTCCTAATCAGTTAGAGAAAGCCTTGGCTGGAGTGGATGATATGGATGAGGATGACAGGATTCTCAATCCTGAACATGCCTCCCAGCCTGGTGAAGAGTTAGAGGAATCCAGCTCCGGTGAGGAGGAGTCTGGTGAAGAGGAGGCTGGTGAAGAGGAGGAGGATTCTGGAGAGGAAGAGTCCGGTGAGGAGGAGGCTTCTGAGGATGAGCAAGGAGGGGATGGTGCTCAACCATAGCTATCTGTAGCTTTTATTTATTTTATGTAATTCTGCCTTTGGGCATAACTTTTAACTTTATTGAAAGTCATTTATTTTCTTCATGTCTTTTAATGTTTTATGTTTGCGTACTTAATTAGTACTTTGAACCATATAAACATCAAGATGCCATGCTTTGTAGAATATTCTTGAAATTGCTGAATGAATATTTAAATTGAAGAAATGGGTATAACCCTTACATAGTATGCTACGTCTACCTCAAGTTTAAAAACTTGGATTGGTTTCATCGACCTTATTTCTACTTATCCTGATAGTGAGTCCAATTAGGACACACTTAAACATAATAAACTTTCAAGTTTGCAGCATGCCAAGTTCTAGGCACTTCAATCCCTTCCATAGTTTCCAGCTTGTATGAGCCTCGTCCATACACATTCTTGACCCGATAGGGCCCTTCCCAGTTTGGGGCTAACTTTCCCTTTTGTCCAACTCCAGATGCTTCAATTTTTCTAAGGACCAAGTCCCCTTGATGAAAGAATCTCTCTTTAACCCTTAGGTTGTAGTAGAAAGATGCTCGTTTCTGATGTTCAACTATCTTGGCATTCGCCTCATCTCTAATTTCGTCAATTAGATCCAAGGCTAGCCTCAAGCCTTCTTCATTTACTTCTGGCTCATAAGCCTCAACTCTTGGAGATGTGTGAGTAATCTCCACTGGAACCACTGCCCCGGCCCCATATGCTAGCAAGAAGGGGGTAGCTCCAGTGGTGACTTTACAAGTAGTACGATAAGCCCATAGTATGGGAAGCAATTCATCTACCCAAGTATTTCTGGAGCGTTCAACTCTTTTCTTCAGTCCATCTAGGATAATTCGATTTGCAACCTCAGCTTGCCCATTTGCTTGAGGATGGGCAACGGAAGTGAAACGCAACTTGATATCATTCTCGTCACAATACTTCTTGAACTCGTCATTGTTGAATTGAGTTCCATTGTCCGTTACCAGGATTCGTGGAATTCCATATCTGCATATCACATTCTCCCAAAAGAAGTGCATCACTTTCTTGGTGGTTATCTTGGCTAAAGGTTTAGCCTCAATCCACTTAGTGAAATAGTCAATTGCTACTATCAGAAATTTTCTCTGTGCACTTGCCATTGGAAATGGCCCAAGTATATCCATTCCCCACATAGCAAAAGGGATAGGTGAGTTTACGGATGTCAACATCTCAGGTGGTTGTCTAACCACTGGTGCATGCTTCTGGCACCGTTCACATTTCTTCACATAACTTTTTGCATCAGCAAGCATACTTGGCCAATAGAAACCTAGACGAGTAACTTTATGGGCAAAAGCTCTGCCCCCTAAGTGCTGTCCACAAATCCCTTCATGAACTTCTTTCAGGGCCAATTCTGCCTCTTGAGGTCTCAAACACTTCAGGTATGGAATAACAAAAGATTTCTTATATAGAATTCCCTCAATTAGGGCATACCTTAGTGCTCTGACGTATAACTTTCGTGCTTCTGAGGTGTCATTAGGTAGCCACCCAGTTTCTAAATGAGCTTTGATCGGATCAATCCAACAACTGGTAATACCAATGGGTGCTACCAACTTTCCGTTGATGCTTGGGGTTTTTAAGGTTTGGAAGTATACACTCCCTGCATAATTTTCAATTTCAGAAGAGGCAAACTTGGACAAGGCATCAGCCTTCACATTTTCCTCCCTCGGAACGTGCTCCACATAGCATTCATCAAACTGAGTCATGATGGCTTTGACAAGTTTCAGATACTTAGCCATGACTTCATCTCTGGCTTCAAACTCTCCATTTACTTGAGAGACAACTAACCTTGAGTCTCCACAGACTTTCAGAGTTTTGACCCTTAGGGCTCCAGCCAGCCCTAAGCCAGCAATTAAAGCTTCATACTCAGCCTCATTGTTTGTCGTCGGGAAGTCAAGTTTTAGTGCGTACTCTATTACGAATCCATCAGGACTTTGCAGCACTAAACCAGCTCCACTTGATTTTGTTTTTGATGCTCCAGCAAAATAGAGCACCCAACATTCCTTGGACACCATGTCTTCATTTTTGCTGTCTTCCACTACTACCTCCTGCCCCCCGACTTCTTGGTTGTCAATGGTACATTCAACCATGAAGTCAGCGAGTGCTTGAGCTTTAATGGCCGTTCGAGGCTTATACTTGATGTCAAATTCGCCCAATTCAATGGCCCATTTGATCAACCTTCCACTAACCTGAGGGCTGTGCAGAATGTTCCTTAGAGGTTGATTAGTCAAAACCTCTATCTTGTGCGCCTAGAAGTACGGACGTAGCTTTCTTGAGGCCATTATCAAGGCTAAGGCAAACTTCTCTATGGTAGAGTAGTTTATTTCTGCCCCATGCAGGATCTTACTCACATAGTAGATGGGTTTCTGAACCTTCAATTCTTCCTTTACAAAACAGCTCCAAGGGCAGTGTCGGATACTGCCAAGTACAGATAGAGGATTTCTCCTGGCTTTGGTTTTGCCAACAGTGGTGCTTCAGCCATGTATTTCTTCAGGGCCTCAAAGGCTTCTTGGCTTTCAGGTGTCCACTCGAAATTTTTCACATTCTTGAGTGCTTTGAAAAAAGGTAAGCATTTTTCTCCTGACTTGGAGATGAATCTTCCCAAAGCTGCAACTCTTCCCGTCAATTTCTGCACATCCTTAACAGACTTGGGTGGTTCCATGTCTAGGATTGCCTTGATCTTGTCGGGGTTAGCTTCGATTCCCCTCTTGGAGACCATCAGACCTAAAAAATTTCCTGAGCCAACCCCGAAGGCACACTTCGCTGGGTTTAACATCATCTTGTGGTGCCTCAGCACTTCAAATGCTTCTCGAAGATGCTTTATATGGTCTGCCTTGTCGAGGCTCTTGACTAGCATGTCATCCACATAAACTTCCATTGTTTTACCAATCAGTGGCTCAAAAATCTTGTTCACCAATCTTTGGTATGTTGCCCCTGCATTCTTAAGTCCAAATGCCATGACTAAATAACAGAAAACACCAAAGTCGGTGATGAATGATACCTTGGAGATGTCGTCCTTGTGCATCCTGATTTGGTTGTACCCACTGAAACCATCCATGAAACTTAGCATCTCGTGCCCAACAGTGGCATCTATCAAAGCATCAATCCTTGGTAAGGGAAAACAATCCTTAGGACATGCATCATTCAAGTCGGTGAAGTCCACACACATTCTCCACTTTCCATTAGCCTTCTTGACCATCACTGGGTTAGCCAACCATTCAGGGAACTGAATTTCTTCAATGAAGCCTGCTTCCAAGAGTTTTTCTACCTCCTGCTTGATGGCTTCTTGCCTTTCTGGAGCAAAATTTCTTTTCTTTTGTTTCACTGTCCTCCTTTCGGGATCCACATTTAATTTGTGGGTTATCAATTGGGGATCAATCCCTGGCATATCAGCTGCTGTCCAAGAAAATACATCACTGTTTTCTTGAAGAAAGGATGTCAACTTGCTTTTCATAGATTCAGGTAGTAAAGCTCCAATGTAGGTGACCTTGTCTGGTTCTCATGGGATCAAGGGGATGTGAACAAGATCTTCAGCTGGCTTTCCTCTTCTTTCTTCATCGTTTCTGATGTCCATGTCCTCAATTGGGAGAACCTGCCCCCCAACTCCATCAGGCCTCAACGCGGCTACATAACAACTTCTAGCCATTTTCTGATCGCCTTTCTCTTCGCCAATTCCATTTCTGGTAGGGAACTTGATCTTCAAATGATAAGATGAGGCAACAGCCTTGAATGCATGAAGACCCGTTCTTCCCAGAATTGCATTGTAGGTTGAAGTCGCTTTAATAACTATGAAGTTCAGCATTTGAGTAGATGTCTTTGAACCTTGTCCCATTGTCATGGGGAGTTGAATCGTGCCTTCTACTTTTGATTCTACTCCATTGAACCCATATATGGGCATGTTTGAGGGTGTTAGCTGAGAATCAGTGTAACCCATCTTGATGAAAGCATCATGGAACAAGATGTCCACTGAAGCTCCATTGTCAACAAGAACTCTCTTCGTTTCTGAGTTCCCAATCACAGGTACTATGACCAGAGGGTCATCATGGGGAAATTTCACTCCCTCAAGATCTGAATCGTCAAAATTCAAAGATACTTCAGTCTTGGCACGCTTCGGTGCTTCTCCAACCACAGTCATTACCTCCCGGGCATAAGCTTTTCTAGAGTTTCTGGAAGGTCCGGCCGCAGTTGGCCCTCCAAATATCATATTGATGACAGGCCCCCGGGGCTTGGGATTTCGGTCTTGATCATTGTCCCGTCTATCGTAGTCTTTCCTTTCATAATTTCCTCTCTGACTTCCCTGGTTTCCATCTTTGGTGTACTTACCAAGCTTTCCTCTTTGAATCAAGAACTCAATTTCATCTTTCAGTTGCCTGCAGTCATCTGTCTCGTGGCCAACTTCTTTGTGAAACCGGCAGTATTGGTTTTGATTTCTTTTTGATACATCGGCCCTCATAGGCTTCGGCCATTTAAGGTCTTCTTCCTTTGCAATCTCCATCAGAATTTGGCTCCTTGGAGCATTCAATCTTGCATACTCCGTAAACTTAGGCCCAAAATTGTTCTTTTTGGGTGATGAATCAGAGTCCTTTGATGTCCTATGATACTTCTCCCTTGCATCATACTCTGGAGCATCCTTTCTCTTCTTTGAATTTCCATTGCCAGTAGCAACGGGCTCATACTTTCTCATGCTCTCCTCAGCCTTGATGTATTTTCCAGCTCTATCTTGTAGTGACAACATGTTTTCGGGGGGATGTTTAGCCAAAGACCTCCTGAAGTGGTCATCGGTAGTTCCTTGCTGTAGGGCTATCATTGCTACCTTATCTTCCAAATCCGGGACTTTTATAGCCTCCTTAGTGAATCTACTCAAGTATTCTCTCAATGTTTCATTCTTGCCTTGTCGAATCCCCATAAGAGAGGCGGAACTTTTCTCATGTATCTTCCCACTAACAAATTGGTTGATGAATGCTTTACTCAGCTCTTTGAAGGATCCAATAGAATTGGGTGGAAGGCGACTATACCAACGTTGAGCCATACCCGCCAGGGTTTGTGGAAACGCCCTACACTTTGCAGCGTCATTAGCAGGCTGCAACAGCAGTGCATTTGAGAAGGTTCTTACATGATTTGCGGGATCTCCCGTTCCATCATAAGTTTTGATGGTTGGCATTTTAAACTTCCTGGATATAGTGGCCTTCATTATCTCTTGAGTGAAGGGTGGTGTAGGATCGTCAGGATCTCCTAGGGGTAATAATACAGTAGGATCTCCTCTTGGAGTTTCAACCCTTCTGGATCTCGGAGGAGTAGGATCCAGATTAATTACCGGAGTCTTCCCGGCTGCTCTTGCAGCCTCTTCTTCCTCTAACTTCTTTTTGAGTTTTGCAACCTCTGCCTCATGGGCTGCAATCCTTTCCTGAGTGGTTGGCTCCTTGTTTGCAGAACGTCTCCTTCGCGGGGGATAGTCATCATCAGTATTATAATTTTCATCCTCAGTGTAAGGCCCAGAGAAATCGTCTCGAAACATTTGAAGAGTTTGGGTTTGTCGGTTCAGGGGTTCCAAACCTTGGACGTAAGGGGGCACATAGGCCTCATGGTGTACCAGAGTGGTACCACTACCGCCCACCGGGGGTCGAGGGGGCCTGGTATGGGTAGGCATCCCAAGGGTCTGATTCACATATTGAGGGAGATCAGTAGTATGTAGTTGAAGGCCCCTCGGGGCACTCATGAGTAGTGGGGAGGTTGTGATTGCTTGCTGGTGAGTGGTCTCTTGTGGATTAGATCCATGAATGACCACCTGCAGGGGATTCGTCCCTTCAATTGGGATCTCTGGTCCTTGAGTGTTGGTGGGGATATTCGTCCCTTCAGTGCTGGTAATTGGTGGTGGTTGACTTCCATGAGTATCAGCCCCGGAGGTGATAGGAAGTTCTTCAGAAGCTCGAGTTGTTCTTCGCGTGTTTGCCATGGTTGATGTTGTGTTCCCACAGACGGCGCCAAATGTTATGGATTAAAAAACGTACTTGTATATTAAATGCTAGGGTTTGTGAGCGTTCAAGCTTTAATGGCTGCTCTTGTGTTTCGGGACTAAATCGGTCCTCACAAGATGCCTACGTATCTCTGCTGTATAGAGAATCAAGCCAATAAAACGTAGTTCTAGAATGAAGGACGAGGGTCCTTATATAGGCGTCAGGAGCCTTGTATTTAGAGTAAGTTTAGGAGTCTTAACTGATAAGTCTCGTTATTGATAACTGATAAGGAGTATATTACTTGGCAGGCAAGTATTATCCCTATCTGATAAGTGCTGTGACTCATCATATTATTTGATTGGGATTCTGGATCCTTCTATGAAGATATTATTAAATAATTAGGGTTTTGGGCCTTTTGTCGGGCCTAATCTTTGGACCAAACTAGGTCTAATTAATGTATCATTAATTATATATCTAGGGTTATATTTCTGTCCATATCACTATGAAAAGGTATTTGAATTATCTACGACTTGTATTCTTCGTGTTTTTCGAAATTCGGTCTGCAAACGTGAGTTTTTCTGTGTTTTCTTGACCTGCCAGTGTGTTTTCGAAACTGAGATGTCTAACTTTGAAAATTCATAATAAATTGAGTCTTTATCCAAATATTACGAGCGATATCATTCTGGAAAGCTCTTTTCGACATCTGCACTTTGTGTTTCATTCCTCTGACTATTTCTGTGATTGCCGTGTCTTAAACGTCAAAATACTAACCTGATCAGGGGCTGATTCTGTTCTGCAGTCCACAAATTTCTATGTTCTGAGTTTGTTACTTGTCCGTTTTTAACGAGCCTTATCATTCTGGAAAGGTCTCGGAATTGTCTACGTTTTTCGTATTTTGTACTTTTTCATATAAAGTCATTTTCAAAGAGTAATTTGTCAATTTCTAGAACTGGTCATAACTGATTTTGTTAATAACGGTCTATTTTGCAAGATGTTTTGGTGTCTGATTTTTGAAATTTCATTGAGTAAGTTATATGTAAGCGTCGCATGAGTTCTATTAAGATGGCGTGAACATTATTTGACTTTGACTGGTTTAATAAAATTATAGGATTTGCTCGCATTGATTTCGGTATTTGATCGCTTTTCAGGTAAGTACTTTTTGACTTACTTTTATTTTCGGAAAAGATATTTTAATTCTGTTTTTAATTTCGTATAAGAAATAAGAATATTGTTTCGAACTGTATAAGAAATAAGAAATAAGATACGAGAATCTTCGAATCCCCCAGTCTCTACGTTTCGAACTCGTTCGTAATTTACGTTATAGTTCCGGAACTAGCCTTAGATAGCCATAGTAGACGCACAAGTGTGCAATTTTAGATACCTATTAAGGGTGCGTAATTATTAAACTTTAGATGCCGGTCACTGATAAAGTGTGGCATATAAGAATAAGAACAAGATCCCGGCTACTGGGAAAGTGTGGCCGTAGAACAAGACTGCGGTTATTTATAAGAATTTCGAATCTGTTTTATGTTCTGTTTTAAATTCTTTTTCTGTTCTGAATTTTAAAATATAAACTTTGGGTTAGATTTGTTTCGCAAAGGTTTTCAAAATTATTACTCCCTTTGTCCCTCTCATTTCTTTACAGTTTTTTACATTGTGTGGCACACATTTTAAGGCTCCTATAAAGTATAATTCTACAACTTATTTTCAAAATTTTCTTTTTCTAAATAAAAATTTAAACATTATACTTTTATTCAGAAGAAAAAAATATTTAAAAAAATATATGAAAATATATTTTATAGGAGCCTTAAAATGCGTGCCGAGCCCCCGTTCCCCAATGTAAAGAACTCAGGGGGACATAGGGAATATTGTTTTGGGAAAATCTGTTTTACTAAAACACCCACTGATTTTTTAGGATATCTGTAAGCCAATTTGTTACTTGCTGAGCTGTGTAGCTCACTCTTTCATAATATTTCAGGTTGGTACACTGTAGAAGCTTATTGAGAATATCGATGTGAACTTGTGAATTTCATGCTACATGGTTTGATGTAAATTATTGGTTAAGAATAATTGTGCTATTAGAATAATTTTTGTTAAGTACAAGATATTGATTATTGAATTGTGGAGCTGCGTCTCCGATTTTATATTTTTTATTATTAAGTTTGACCGTTGTATTTGACTTTTGTGAATTTTGTATTTATTGAATAAAAAAATGTATTTTATTTAAATTTTGTACTTAGATTTAATAGTCCGAAAAGTCGGGCTGTCACAGCTACCTAGTGTACAACTACAAAACATGGCCCATATTGTGTTTTCTGATTAAAAAATGTACTCAAAATCAAGCACTCTCGGCAACCTCATCTTAGAGAACAGGGTTAGGCGGCTTAGATTCGGCTCATCACATCTCGAGAGTGCAGGTCAGGCTTAGGTTTGACTCGTCATATCTCGTAAAATAAAAAAAAAATCTAACTTTTGCTAATCCAGATCACTTAAAAAAATCAAGTGTATTAATTAGTAAAAAAAAAAAACAATTTCCGTCAACTGTTTTGCTAGTGGTCCATTAAATAAACAATTTTCGTGTACACGGGTTCTTGTCTGTTGATTTAATCTCGTCGGCATGGCTTAGCTTAGCTACCCAGTGTACAACTACAAAACATGGCCAGTATTGTGTTTTCTGATTAAAAAATGTACTCAAAATCAAGCACTCTCGGCAACCTCATCTTAGAGAACAAGGTTAGGCGGCTTAGATTCGGCTCATCACACCTCGAGAGTGTAGGCCAGGCTTAGGTTCGACTCATAATATCTCGTAAAATAAAAAAAAATCTAACTTTGGGTAATCGAGGTCACTTTAAAAAATCAAGTGTATTAATTAGTAAAAAAAATAAAAATAAATCAAGCGTATTTTTAACAGTTATGCTTTTAGCTTCAGATCTTATAAATTTTTGATTTGGTCATTGGAAATGTCGACAGTTGTACAACTAGATAAAATAAAATTCAGAGTTCAGGCCTAAATTCAGCACATGCATTCAAATCTACCGACACCACAGCACCATCCTGTCACTTAGTACATTCATATAACAGCATTCATTCATATAACAATTGGACGAGGATGATCGACAAAACAAGCATTCATATAACAACAGTCGGTGTTTCTTCATCTAACTAGCTCGAGGACGAACACATAACAGACCATTCATTCTTGTTTATACTTGCATTTCCTTCAATTGCACCGAAATTGAATAAATATATAAAAAAGGTAGAAGATCTCAATTAAACCACAAGTTCCAGTGTCTCAGTTAAAACCTATTGGTTAAGCTTAAATGCTGGCAAATGACAGCTTGCGTGCCACGTAGGATAACAAACTTATCCTTTCTGTTATTCTCTCCTCCAGTTAGTATAAGTATTGTAGATAGTTAGAGCTAAGTTAGTAACAGAAAATAGAGTTAGAATATGGCTTAGGCGAGATACATGTTTTGTAAATACATTTTGATCTTCTTCTTGAATGAAAGCTTAGGCAATGAGTTCACAGTTCTTCTATGGTTGTGATATGTAGTTTGATTCCGTTTAACAAAACTAATATGGTATCAGAGCGGTTCAACACGATTATGTAGTTTAAAGCTTCCGATTGAGGATCGATCGCATCAAATTCAGGTGTTTTCTGATCTGTCGCATCAAATTCAGGTGTTTTCTGATCTGTGATTGATTTTGTTGATTTCGATCTGTGTATCTTGTTCATATACAGATTTTGTTTTAGCAATTGATAAAGATTTGTGTTCTGGACATTTCATTGTTGAATGAGTGTTATTGTTCTTGATATTGATCAAACCTTTTACATCAGAAACTTGTGATCTTGTTGATTGTTGAAATCCTTATGATATATCTCTTTGTGGCTGAACTCTTAGTTTCTTGAAAATCCTCATCGAGTCTTGTTAAAATTGTGATAGTTTACGATCATGTCGACTTCTCAAACTGTTCAGTATAATCAAGATCCTTCCAGTGTATACTATATTCATCCCTCAGATTCATCCACTAATCAATTAGTTTCAATCAAGTTTAATGGCGAAGGATTTAACAATTGGAAAAGGAGTATGATGCTCACTTTGTCAGCTAAGAACAAATTGGGGTTTGTAAATGGTACAATAAATCCTCCTGAGTGTACTGATCCTTCATTTAAGGCATGGGAGCGTTGTAACGATCTAGTAATTTCCTGGTTATTGTATAATCTTGATGATAACATTGCTCGGAGTGTTCTGTTTCTGAAAACAGCAAGAGCGATATGGAACGATTTGGAAGAAAGGTTCGGTTATGCTTCAATGCCTCAGATATCGTCACTGGAACACAAGTTAGTAGATATACATCAAGGACAGCAAATAGTCTCTGAGTTCTACACAAAACTCAAGACGATTTGGGATAGCCTAGATGATGCTTATCCCTTACCAATTTGTAACTGTAATAAGTGTACTTGCAATCTCGCAGGACGAATTCAAAAGATGCAACAGGATCAAAGAGTGCTTCAGTTCTTGATGAAACTGAATGATAATTTCTCAACTGTGAGAGCCAATATTTTGATGATGACTCCATTACTGAATGTGACACAAGCTTACAGAATTGTTGCTCAAGAAGAACGTCACAAGAAGGATTCTATGCAAGTTTCTCACACTGATGCTTTAGCTTTTGTTGCAGATAAGAGATTTTCTAATGTTGGGTCTAACAACTCACAAGGATCTTACAAAAGTTATCAAAAGCCACAGAATAATGGTTTTACTCAGAAGACTTCAAAGCCTGGCAATTCATACTATTGCACTCATTGTAAAATGAATGGGCACAGTATTGAAAGATGCTTTAAAATTCATGGATTTCCTCCAGGTTTCAAGTCTAATAAGGATAGAAGAATTGCAGCTTTTTCTCAAGTTAGTAACACTGCTGATCAGTCTGTTGATAAGGATGACATTCAGCCTCAATCTGTGCCTCCAATGTCTCATGAACAGTATACTCAACTAATTGAATTGTTGTCCAAACAACGACCTTTTGATACAACCCAAGAAACTTCCATTTCTGGTCATGCTTTGCTGGCAGGTAACATGTGTCTACTGTCTTCCCTTTCTCAAGAATGGTTCCTGGACAGTGGGGCCACTGATCATATCAGTCCCCACCTATCAGATTTTACTTCAGTTCAAGCTGTTCCAAATACTAATAATACTATTTCAATTCCGGATGGGAGTCAAATATTAGTCAAACATATTGGGACTGTAGTCTTGAATGAAAAGATTATTTTGACTAACGTCCTTCATGTACCTGATTTTCAGTACAGGTTAATTTCAGTTCGTAAACTTTGTCAGGATATGAATACTGATGTTCTGTTTTCTGCTACTCAATGCCATCTTCAGGACCCTTCTCAGAAGAAACCTCCACTGCTTCTTGGTGAAATTAATACTAGTCTCTATGCTGTTCCTCATCAAATGACTACTTCTGCATCTGGTTTCTTCAACTCACAAGTTGCTAATCTCAGTATTTCTGATGACTCTAAACTGTGACATTTGCGGATGGGGCACTTGCCGTTCTCTCAGTTGAAATTGGTTAAGCCTTCTTGCATTGTTGGCAGCAGTAATGAAGATTCCATATGTAATATCTGTCCAAAGGCTAAACAAACTCGTAGTTCTTTTTCAAGTAGTAGTATCAAGACTACTTCCATTTTCGAATTGATTCATGTAGATATCTGGGGACCTTATAAGGTCAAGAATCATAATTCTTGCAACCAGTTTGTCACCATTGTCGATGACTATAGTCGATATACTTGGATACATTTGATACGATATAAATCTGATGTGGCCTCAGTAATTCCTTCTTTTATTTCTTATGCTCAACAACAATTTTCTTGTAAAGTGTTGACTGTTCGTTCAGACAATGCAAAGGAATTTACTGAGGGATCTTTGAAAGAATTTTTTCAGACTCATGGTATTTTACAACAATTGTCCTGCAGCTATACTCCTCAGCAGAACGGGGTAGTTGAGCGCAAACATCGCCATCTTTTGGAAACAGCACGAGCACTTCACTTTCAATCTAATCTTCCAGATCATTTTTGGGGTGAGTCCATTTTGTGTGCTGCATATTTGATTAATCGTATGCCTCTCAAAAGTATAGCCTATCAAACACCGTTTTTCAAGTTGTACAACACTGCACCATCTTTAGATAACCTCCGAGTTTACGGTTGTTTGTGTTATGTTTCTACTCCCAAACCTCATCGTCATAAGTTTAGCCCCCGTGCCACTCCCTGTGTATTTCTCGGATATCCAGCCCGACATAAAGCATATAAAGTCCTAGATTTGTCATCTTCTCTTATTCATATTTCTCGTGATGTTACATTTCACGAACATCATTTTCCTTACCACATAATTTCTAGCCAACATTTATCTACACAGCAATATGTTTCTTCTACTTTTGTTCCCTCAACCACTTCCCTTCCTCTCCATTCTTCATAATATGATCCCATTCCACTTGTTTCGAATCCATTCTCTTCTCCTACGTTATCTTCACCTCAGTGTACAACAGATTGTTCTGCTTCAATGTCTGATGACAATGTGTTTGCTAATAGTTCTGAGTCTTTACTTAATTCTAATCATTCCTCAATGTCTGAACCTAATATTCTCGTATCTGTTCCAAGGCAATCTACTCGAGTTAAAAAGACTCCATCCTATCTCACACAATATCATTGCAGTTTGGCTTCTTTAACGAAGTCCCCTCACTGGTGTAACCTTGTTCACTATAATGATATGCCTCCGTATCATAAAACTTTCTTAGCTCAGAATCAGTCTTTGGTAGAGCCCTCTTGTTATACAGAAGCTTCTAAACAGTCAATATGGGTCGATGCCATGGATAAGGAAATTAAAGCTCTCAATGACAATCATACTTGGGATATTATCGATCTTCCACCTGGTAAAAAAGCCATTGGGTGCAAATGGGTATACAAAACTAAGTTACATGCTGATGGTACTCTTGAGCGTTGTAAAGCTCGTCTTGTTGCTAAGGGCTTCACACAACAATATGGTATAGACTATGACGAGACATTCTCTCCGGTCATTAAAATGAGTTCTGTTCGTTGTCTCATTGCTTTAGCCGCCAGTCGAAAATGGCCCTTGTTTCAACTCGATGTTAACAACGCCTTCTTACATGGCGACCTTAGCGAAGAAGTTTATATGAAAGTCCCTCCTGGCATTTCTCATAAGCCAAATCAGGTTTGTCGATTACGAAAATCTTTATATGGCCTCAAACAGGCCTCCCGTAAATGGTTTGAAAATCTAGTCAGTGAATTAATCACCTTGGGGTATGTTCAATCTAAAAATGACTATAGCCTTTTTATCAAACGTTGTTCTGGTTCCATTACAGTTGTGGCTGTGTATGTCGACGACATCATTGTCACTGGTGATAATCCTTTGGCTATTACCGACTTAAAATCCCATTTACACACTGTCTTCAGTATTAAAGACCTGGGCATTCTTCATTACTTTCTCGGAATAGAGGTAGGGTATGTCAGTGATGGTATTATTCTCAGTCAGAAAAAATTCACGCATGACATCCTTCAAGATTGTGATTTTGACTACTCTAAACCAGCTGTTACTCCTTTACCGTTACACCTTAAGCTTACAAGTGCTGATGGACCTTTGTTCTCCAATCCAGAGAAGTATCGTTCCCTTGTTGGCAAGTTGAATTACCTTACAAACACTCGTCCTGATCTTTCCTATACGGTACAAACCTTAAGTCAGTTCATGCAGTTCCCTCGAGAATCCCATTATGATGCTTTGTGTCATACTATTCGGTATGTGGCTCATACCATTGGCCAAGGCATTTTGCTTAAAGCTTCTGACAGTTTGACTCTTCAAGCTTTCTCCGATTCCGACTGGGCTTCCTGTGTTGATTCCCGACGGTCCATTACTGGTTATGTTATGCTTCTTGGTAGTTCTCCAATTTCCTGGAAATCAAAGAAACAATCCACTGTTTCTCGTTCTTCTTCCGAGGCGGAATATCGAGCCATGGCTTCAGCAGCTTCTGAAGTGACCTGGTTAGTTCGCTTACTCGACGAACTCGGTGTGACAAACCTCAAACCCATTAGTCTCCATTGTGATAATCAATCAACACTTCACATTGCTCGCAATCCAGTGTTCCATGAGCGCACTAAGCACATTGAACTTGACTGCCATTTCACACGGGATAAGGTGCTTGAAGGTCTCTTACAATTATCTTATCTTCCTACTCAACATCAACTGGCTGACATCCTCACGAAAATTTTGCCTTCTCCTCAGTTTCGTGAGCTTCTTTTCAAGTTGGGAATGTCTCAGCCTTCACCACCTCTTGCTTCACCATCTCCCACCTTGAGGGGGGGGGTATTGGTTAAGCTTACAGGCTGGCAAATGACAGCTTGCGTGCCACGTAGGATAACAAACTTATTCTTTCTGTTATTCTCTCCTCCAGTTAGTATAAGTATTGTAGATAGTTAGAGCTAAGTTAGTAACAGAAAATAGAGTTAGAATATGGCTTAGGCGAGATACATGTTTTGTAAATACATTTTGATCTTCTTCTTGAATGAAAGCTTAGGCAATGAGTTCACAGTTCTTCTATGGTTGTGATATGTAGTTTGCTTCCGTTTAACAAAACTAATAAAACCAGATTAAGTTGATTGGTAGTGGGTGATTAATACCTTTGGTCAGGACCGTCAGGTTTCCGTTGCTCTAGTGTAGACCCAGGGTCTCAATTTGCCGGCTTAAAATTTAAGACCATTTTTACGAGGATTAAGCTATTCCAGTGGCCTACCAGATCAAGAAATACTGTGTGTATTCAGAACCAGAGCAGCAATGACTGATAAAGCATCAGCACTATAGCGCACGACTCTCAAGCATTGGCTACATGACCACCAATTTCAGTCTGGGCAGACTACAGTTTCTCGCAAGTCGCAATGATTTAACTTCTCTTTTCTTGGTTCTGATCACTCCCCTGCATCGTACAATATCATTATAGCTTCCCTTCAACTTCTATCAACTTCTTGATTTTGTTTCAGTGTATCAACTTTATTGCATCTTTAGGATTACCAGATCTCATAGATACATATTTTTCATTTTTTAAACTCTTTCTAACGTAAGGTGGAGTGGGAGACTCGATGATGTTAAACACAATTCTAGAAAGAAATCAACTCATGCCTATAAGCTGAGTACTGTATTTCAGGGGACTGATGAAATATGTATACAACATTGTAAGAATTTTGGCGAAGTCTTTGCCATGAATATTCAACCCCAAGTCATAATACAGGGAAAATATGTCCTAATCATTCTACATTGCCCCTCCATATAAAGCTGTCAATATTAACATTGCTATGTTGTAAAAATAGCACCTCACACAAAAATGGGGCTGAAGACCAAAGAATGCATTGTAATCATGTACTCCTACTTTGTAACAACAAGATGGGTAGAACAGGCATGGAACCCAAGGCTGTTTCCTGATTACTCTGTCCTCATAAGCACTGGTTGGACTGTGATTTTAAGTCAACAAGTAGGTTGTTTATAGTATCTTCAAACTTCTTTGCATGGTGCCCTGGCTTCACAACATTAACATCGCCCCATTGTGAGCATGGATCCGTGAACCAGCTTTTCCGGCCATTGCACCATGCTCCTGGTATAGCTTTATGCCTACCACGCTTGAGAATCTTCTCGTCAACCATATCTAGTACTGCCTCATCCTTTTGGAACAGTCTTGCAAATGCAGCTCCACTTTGAACCATCCCTTCATAATCCGAGGTTTTGAGGAAACGTGGGTCCATTTTTGGGGGATCATCCCACACCATATATCTTAAATCACTATTGACAGTTCTATTTTTAAACTCAGGTGAATTGCAACTAACCGAGTGGAAATACACTTCTTGGGCCAAAACTACATTTGTACTGTACATTAAAAGAGTTCTTGGAAGGTTATCCCAGCCAAGAACACAAAATTCAAGAAAAGATCTGCTCAAGGTGACCCATGCAGAACCTGGGAAGAAAAAATATGAAAGGCAAAATTTTAGAATATACGCGATGATTACCATAGTAGTTGATGAAAAATCAACACATTAAACACGAGAAGGCTCTTGCCTGTAAAAACTTTGAAAGCATCTGGTAGTTTTCTCTTTTCTGTGGCATGAAAGATTTGAGCTCTTCTAGCTAAGTATATGCCTGGATCAACCACAACTGGAAGGACCCTTGCCCCTCTACAACAATATCATATAACCGTTATTCAGCCTAGGCTGGATTGTGTGCACAAAGCAAAAAAAAGAGACAAATGAATGATATGCTTACTCTTTCCATCCAAGATCACTGGTATGATCAATAAAATTGAGATCTCTACTAACAGAGGAGAACACATGCGATAGGTCTGAAAACAGAGAGCAAAATGTTTAAGTAAAGAATAACAGAGGAGAACACATGCAATAGGTCTGAAAACAGAGAGCAAAATGTTTAAGTAAAGAAGCAGCTCAACACAAGGTGTCAGATTGCATCAGCAAATAGTTTATGACCTTGGTCAATTATTATTGACCTCATGTCATTCTTGAGATTTATCATGACAGGATTCCTAAATTTTGATCCACACATTAAAATATGAAGGTAATAATCACCACAAAAACAAACATATTCGTGACATATAGTTCCCATGTTACCTAATATTACCATGCATAATCAAGTCACAGGTCGTATTGCTTGCCAGAAGTATAGCATGGAAAGAGACACACTATAGCGAATGACAAAGCTTCAAGACCCCATAAATTAAACAAAAAAACTCATCACCAAAACCACCAGAAAGGGGGTGGGCGCTGCTATTAACCATTTAGGCCTCTAACTCATCCAGATTTCATAATTTCAACCCAACAGTTTCTTTTTTTACAGCTGTGTATCAGATTTATTATGTTGATTCATCTCTCAATTTCAATTTCTAAGCAAGGCATGACTTCTGTACGGCAGAACTATTAAATCTATGATCCAGTCTGATAGTCGACTTATATTTATAAACTTTTAGGTAAGATTAGCTCTTGTCAAAACAATCTAGAGTGAAAGTAGTGAAATAAGTATGTGCCACATATTTAGACCGGCATTAGTCCAGCACTTGAATTTCCTTATAATGCAGAGAAGTAGCCCTCCTATAAAAAAGGGCTTCAGATAAGATTTGCATGTCCTTTATAATGATTTTTATTAGTAAACAATGTTTCTCTCTTTCAATAAGATCAAAATAAGACACATTGCAGGAACAGACCAACAATAAAGAAAGATCCTTAGGTCCAATAGTATTTTTTTTTGGGTATAGAAGCTTACTTACTTCCTGACATTAATGAGCATAAACAGAAACGGAGATAGTTCCTTCTTAATTTGTTTTTCCTTTCATTAAGATGAACCCTTAAATGGAATTTTGCAATGATATTAACTCAGTGAAAATCTATGTTAAAGATTTATATTTTTCTATGTTTATACTTTATACCATTTGCGTGTATGAAAGAATTAAAAATTATATGCTCACTAAATTTTATTCCATTAACAAGTATACATCTAAACTGTAATCCGAAAAGCCACATGGCCCCTAAACTGCAAGTGAAGGACTTCTATAAGAACAAAAGTTAATCATGGCACTCATGTTGCAACAAGTGGTAGAGTTCATCTGGTACAAAAAAAAGCGCAGTGTTATCTCATTCTTCTCTGCTAGAAGTACGCGCACTATTTTAACATGATAAATATACATGTCTCGTAAAACATTGATATCACAAAAAGGTTCGAGTGTATCATAAAATCCCTTATTTGCTAAAAGCAGACTAAAATTAGTGTGGAGAAACACAGAATTCTACTTTGACACACTAACCAGCTGTCCAGGTACTGGTAAAATAGCATTTTTACTGTGGCTAATTCAACATGAGGTTCCAACAGATTTTTCTACTCCCAATACCAAAAATTAAGCATATATAGGGGCAGTCTTGGTTTCTTTTTTGATTCAATATTTTGAGAAAATAATTGAATTTCTAGCCACAATCATTTTCCAGTTGCAGCATAGTCGTTTGTAAACTTACTTCTTAGACTCAGAGTAATTGTTTAATGTTTAAGTAATACCAATCCGAACAATGCCTATTAACACCACAAAGCCGCAAAAAGTTTTGAACTAGATAATGTGGCGGTCAAAATGTATTTCATAAGAAAGTTGTATTTCCTGTTAATGTATCCTTAAGAAAGTGTATTCCCTTGCTATATTGTTTTAAGCATAAACTCAAGAAAGAAACTTTAATGAAGTATAACCATGAAAGGAATGCATAAATCCTAAAATTCACGGCTTGTTCGTTTCATTACTTCGCTGGATATATCCATACACCTCTACATAATAACTCACAACATAACATATCACGAAATCAAAAAGACATCATTACAAATAATCAAGGTCCTTTAATCTGGAATCTCGACATCATTCAAAAACCAAACCAAACCAAACAATTTCTCGTATGCGCATCTCCTAAGTTTCGTAAAGATCTCAACTTTAATATTGATCCACGTCATTCATATAAAAAATGCTTAATTCAGCTAAACACTAAACTACATAATTAACAACTTCCCAATTCAAGTCAAAATAAGCCTCGAAATCAAGTCACAATTGATCATCATGAATATCAAGATCCTTAAACATGAAATCTCAACATCATTCAAAAACCAAATCAAACAACATCCCGTGCATCTACCTCCTAAGTTTCTTAAAGATCTCGACTTTGACACCGCTCCACACCATTCAAAAGAAACACTTAATTTAACAAACACTGGCCACCTAATTTAACAACTTCCGAATTCAATCAAATCAACAAAATTGGCAAAACAAACCCCTTAATTTCAACAAAACAAGAATCTTTAACAATTTAACACACACACACACATACATATACAACACAATCCGAAAAGAAATAAAAAAGGGAAGGGATCATTGAATCATACCATCTTGAGTAATCAAAGGATAATCCAAAGCACTCAAAGTAACAAACCAATCCCACCCTCTATCCATCTTCAACAAAATAGCCCCTCCTCTCAAAATCGCAGCAATATTCGAAGCTCCCATATACGTATTCGCATCCGCTTTCCCCACAACCTCAACATTCCCAAAAGCCCTCATCACACTCACACTTCTAACCAAAACACTCAATTGTCTCCTCTCATCATCTGATCCACCAGCATTAATGTGCAACAAGTACACATTTCTAGGATGATAAACAGCTAAAAGTAATCGAAAAATGCGATCAACGTCTCCGTGAGAGCCCGAGATGTAGTAAGCGAAAGAGGGAGGGGAAGTGAGGGTGTGGAGAGGAGTTGAGGAGAAGGGTTTGTGAGGAGAGGTGGAAGAGAAGTTGTAGATTGAGGAGAGAAAGATGAGGAGAGAGAGAAAGGCTAATGTGAAGAGAGTGAAGAGCCATTTCTTCTCAGCTCCTCCCATTGATGAGTTGTTGGAGCTGAGAAGACAATTGGGGGTTGAAGTTTGAAGTGTTCAAGTCAGTTAGTCAATGTTAGATAATATGTGTGTTTGTTTGTATGTATGCGTTGTCTGAAAGGTCATAAGTGTGTGTATGTATCATCTACGTATGTATATGTATCATCTAAGTATGTATGTGTATACTAGATGATATACGGAGAGAGAGAGAGAGAGAGAGGGGGGGGGGAGAGAGGGAGGGGAGAGAGAGAGAGAGGGAGAGAGAGAGAGACTCAGAGAGAGAGAGAGAGAGAGAGAGTAGATTTACAAGTCTTTGATTACTGGAAAGCTTAGGACAGAGAATGGATGGAGGAAGTCAGGAAGTTGAATGAATTGATGATGGAGTTGAGTTTTCTTTCTATGTCGGAATTGTTTTTTTTAAGGCATAAATACGTACACATACGTGGAGTTCTAATAAAATAGGACGCAGTTTAATATAGAAATCCGGACACGATGTAAATCGTTAATTACTTGAAGTAGAATTTCCAAAGTTAAATTAAAGAGTATAATTTGTAAACACCTCTATTTACTCAATAAAAACACATCGACAAGTCAACGTAGTATTATTTTTAAACCCTATGTTTCTTTGTATGATAATCGTCACAAACTTTCCTGAATTTTCTATTAACTGTTTGCATAATTATTTAACACATTGCATATAACTTATACTAACCGCCAATGATAAACTAGAAAAATTAATGAGAATGGAAAATATTTAATAGAGAATAAAAATTAATATGATAAATTATAAAATCAGAAACTTAAAAATAATTGAAACATGAAAAAATAAATAAACAATACAAATGGAGCTCAGAAAGATAAATGTGACATTATTAATATTATTTTATTATTTATTAAAATAAATTAATAATAAGAATAAATAGAAAGTCTAACATGTTTTAATTAAAAAAAGTAATTATCCGTGATATTTTTAGAAGTGTTTTTAATTATAGTAATTGTATTTGTTAAAAAATTATGCTGGCATGTTAAAATAGGCAAGATTTTTTAAATAATTAAAAACATTAAAATAGGTTTTAAAATAAATAAGTAAGTAAGGGTTGCACCTGCTTTTTTGGAAAAAAGAGATTTTAGTGAGAACAAATATAAAAGGCAACATATTTTTATTTAAAGATAATTGCCCGTGATATTTTTGGAAAAATAGTAGATTTTGTTAGAAAAAATTGTTTTAATTATAAAAGGCAATCAATTAGTTACTATTTTTATATTACTTTATTACTTATTAAATAGAATAAATGACCAAAAATCAAAACTTTTACTATTTCGATTTTAATAATATAGTACTAGTATATAACCCGTGCAAGACACGGACCATCAAAGCATATTTAAAATTGACAAACAAAAAAAATTAATAGAAACGAAAAATATTAAATAAAGAATAAAAATTAATATAATAAATTATAAAATGAGAAACTTAAATATTAATTGAAACATAGAAAAAATAAATAAAGAATACAAAAGGGCTGAGGAAGATAAATGGACCATTATTAATATTATTTTAGTATTTATTAAAATAATATTAATTATAAGGACAAATCGAAAAGCTAACATGTTTTAATTAAAAAAAGTAATTACCCATGATATTTTTGGAAAATAAAAATTTTAGTGAGAACAAATATAAAAAGTAATATTTTTAAATTTAAAAGGTAATTGCATGTGATAATAAATGGGGGATTTTTAATATTGATATTTTTTGAAAAGAGAAATTTTAGTGAAAACAAATATAAAATGTAATTGTTGTGGAATAAAAAACGTACTTGTAAATTAATTGCTAGGGTTTAGGAGCTTTCGGGCTTTAATGGCTGCTCTTGTGTTTCGTGACTAAACCGGTCCTCACAAGATGCCTACGTATCTCAATCAATGCTGAGAATCAAGCCAGAAAATGTAGTTCCATTGTGAAGGATCAGGGTCCTTATATAGGTGTCTGGAGCCTCGTATTTAGAGTATTTAGAATATGTTTAGGAGACTTAGCGAATAAGTCTCCTTTTTGATAATGGATAATCATTGTATTTCTTTTCGTTGTTGATAATTAAGGACTATGACTCATTATTTCTTTTAATTAGGCGTCTAGGATTACTTTTTTGTCCATATCATTTGCCCCCAACTTCTGGGAAAATCTTTCTGGGGTTTTCATTGAAGTTATTGCGTATTTTTCCTCAAAATTTTCTATTTTTAAGGGTATTTTCGACCTCGAATTCGACCTCAAATTGGTACGTGGTCGAAGGATCCGACCTCGATTTCTAGTACAATTTCGACCTCGAACGTTCGACCTCAAATCCATCCTTTTTCGACCTCAAATTGGTATGAGGTTGAAGGATTCGACCTTGATTTTCAGTACAATTTCGACCTCGAACCTGCGATCTCAACCTATTCTTTTTCGACCTCGAATTCGACGTCCTTTGGTCCTAGGTCGAGGATTGCGACCTCATTCGCCAGTGTCTTTTCGACCTCAGTCGTTCGACTTCGATCTCAATCTTTTTCGACCTCGATTTGGTACGAGGTCGAAGATTTCGACCTTATTTTCCCTTTTTATTTCGACTTCAGTCGTTCGACCTCAACACGGTCTTTTTCGACCTCAGTCTAATACTTCTTCGACCTCAATTCAGTCTTAAGTCGAACAAATCGACTTCAATCTCACATATGTTTTCGACCTCGGTCATTCGACTTCGATCTAGGGTTCTTTCGACCTCAATTTAATACTTTTTCGACCTCAATTCGGTCTTAGGTCGAACAAATCGACTTCAGTCTTACGTATGTTTTCGACCTCGGTCATTCGACTTCGATCTAGGGTTCTTTCGACCTCAAATTAGTTTGAATTTTATTTTATTCTTGTTGGGCTTCGAATTCTTTTGGGCCTTGATTTCGTTTCAATCTTTATTGGGCCTTGAATTCTTTTGGGCCTTGATCTTTGAAGTCCAGTGAATGATTATGGGCCTTGACTGGCTGAAGCGGTTGCCCTTCCCTTGACCGGTTGGGTGACCGGCTACTTTAGTTATAAAAGAGTGAGATTTCTATTTCACTCTTTACTTCTCATTTCAATTTCTAAAAAAATTCTCTCTAGTTTCTCTCTATTTTCTCCGTGGTGAGACGATTTCCGGCGAGTTTTCTTCAGCCGTATTCATCATTTTCTGGGTTCTTTTCTTCAACATTTGAAGATTTCTGGGTTTTATACTTGAAGGTTTGAAGATTCTGGAAATTCCTCTTGAAGATTTGAAGATTTTCTGGAATTTCTTCTTGAAGTTTTCGATGGCTGACCGTACTGCTCAACGCCTTCAAAAGATGAATCAAGCTTCTAAGAGAGGTATAGTCACTATTCACTCTTCATATATGTCTTTGCAAGATATGATTAGCGGATGTGGCGATGATTACCCCTCTGTATCTCACTTAGATTCTTTTGACTGTAGTAACAAATTCCACGAAGTTGATAAAATTAGGGACTATAACAAAATGTATAGAATTAAATCCCCCTATAGGCTTATCCCAGATGGTCCAGGAGACCGTTCTTGCCATTGGCGTCCTGATGCTCTCTGCATTTACAAGGACGCCATTGTTGCAGGACTTAGGTTCCCTTTTCACGACTTTATTCCCAAGCTATTAGCAGATGTTAGGATTAATCCTTGCCAACTTCCTCCCAATGTTTGGAAAATTATAATGAGTTTTATAGTTCTTTGTTTAAAGAACAATTTTCCTCTTTCTGTTTCTTTATTTAGAAAAATCTTCCAATTTTAAGAATAGTTCTGCAATTTCCCCGGGTTGGGTGTACATTAACCATAGGGCTTCCACACCTCCAATATTCCATCCAAAATCCATTCCAGATAATAACCCCAAATGGAAAAATGAGTTCATGTATCTAGTTTGGGAAGGAGGGGATTGGGGTACCCTATTCCGTAAGTCGTTTAGTAGAGTCTCGGATGGTAGTCCCACTGAGATAGTCTTGACTGTGGAGGAGGCTCATGCCTATGCTGAGCTTACCAAGGACAACTATGCTACCATGGCTTGGGAGCATCTGGACGAGTTTCTCCTTAAGTCTCTTGGCTTATCGAGCGTATCAGACAAGGGTAACTCTCATTCCTTACTTTATCTTATTTATCTAAGATTTTCTCATACCCACTGTTTTTTCTTATTTGCTTTTGCAGCTGCGGCCTTTATAAATAAAGGCAACGAGCCCGCGGATAGAGAAACTGCTAGGATGAAAAGGGCTCGTTTGGGAGGCAAAAATCCTCGGGGTGCTCTTGATGGCCCAGCCTTTCTAAGGCCCCATACGGATTCTGTGGAGGAGGTCGAGGCTCCTCACTCATCCAAGGCCTCTGTTTGGCGCCCCAACTGGGGTATCAGGAAGAAGGACACAGTCGTTGGGGTGTCCAAGCATGCTACTGAGTGGTCTTATCACTCTCTTACTCCTTGTGACTACAAGGACTTCGTCACCAACTCCACTATTGAGGGAGTGGAGCATGCAGGCTCTCAAGCCATAGTCGCGGTAAGCTTTTGCTTCCTTTTCTTTTTGTAGTTTACTTAATATGTTACAAGTCTCTTTCTTGACTTGTACTTTGTTTGCAGACTAATGCTAACTTCCAAGGGGCTCTCTTTCAAGCCAAGTCTTGGCGCTCATCTTCCGAGGCCAACCAAGGCAAGTTTGAGAAGTCTCAGGAGGAAGTGGGCTCTCTCAGGGCTACCCTGGCTAGGAGGGAGAAGGAGCTGGCTGATTCCCAAGCTGAGCTAGTTGCGCTTAGGAAGAGCAAGGATGACTTTATCGATGAGTAACTTGACTCTCAGGAGTACAAGGACTTAATTGGTAAGCATGACGAGCTTCTCTTCCCAGTTCAGTTTACCAAGGGATGGGATGGTGCCTTAGCAGATGTCTTGGAGAAGATTCCTGGGTCACTTAGCCCTTAGGGTTTCCGGCCTTGTTTATTGGGCCGTATTCTTGGACCAATCTGGGTCTAATTAATACATCATTAATTATATTTCTAGGATTACTTTTCTGTCCATATCAGTAATATTTTTTAATTTAAAGGTAGTTGCCCGTGATATTTTTGGAAAATGAGTATATTTTTTTAGGAAAAAATGTTTTAATTATAAAAGACAATCATCTAGTTACTATTTTTATATTATTTTATTATTTATTAAATAGAATAAAGGACCGAAAACCAAAACTTTCAATGTTGCGGCTTTAAGAATACTAGCTTATAACATGTGCAAAACACGAGTTTCTTTTAATATAATATTATATTTTTAATAGTAAAAATATTTTTTTTTTGTATTAATAATAGAAATATATAAAATATAGTATAATTGATATTTTATTAAGAATATATAATGTTTGATATTTAATTGACATTTTTATTGAGAAAATATAATGTTTGATATTTTTGTAATGCATTAATAATTTAAAGATACATAACTAAAAAAAAGGCAATATTAATGATAAAAAGATATATTATTTTTAAGCAGGTTTATAAAAGCTAATATATTTTTATTAAAAGGTAATGTGTTTTATATTTATACTAAATATTATTTTACTAAATAAAAAAAATGAACGAAAACCGAAAACCAAAACTTTCAATGTTTCAGCATGCACGGACTATTTTTAATAGTTATTATTTAATTATGTACGTTTTAATATATTTTTTTAATTATATTTGCTAAAAAAATAAGTAGGAATGTTAAAATAGGCAAACTTTTTTTAATAATTAAACGCGTTAAAATATGTTTTAAAATAAATAAGTAAGGGTTATCAGTGATATTTTTGGAAAAAAGAGAGATTTTAGTAAGTATAAATGGAAAATGTGACATGTTTTGGTTGAAAAGATATTGTCCGTGATATTATTGGAAAATGAGTGAATTTTGTTAGAAAAAATAGAAAAATATATTTTAATTATAAAAGGTAATTAGGTAGTTACTATTTTTATATTATTAAATTATTTTTTAATTAAAATAAAGGACCGAAAACCGAAAATCAAAATTTTCAATGTTTCGGCTTTAATCTGTACTATATTATTAAAGACGAAACATTGAAAGTTTTGTAGTCTGGTCATGAAAGTTTTTGTAGTCTGGTCACTCAATTCATAGCCGTTAGATATTTTTGATCAAATCGATGAGAACCGTTAGATAAAATATTAAAATTATTATATAGAATATCTTTTATATTTTTCCTAACTAAAACATCTCATTTTCCAAAAATATTGCAAACAATTTCATTTACTAAAATAACATAATAAAGTTATAATTGCTAATAACTAACTCATTACCTTTTTTAGCCAAATTGTATATTCTTTTTTATATTTTCTAACTAAAATTTCTACTTTTCTATTTTTCCTAACTAAAACCTCTCATTTTCCAAAAATATCACTAACAGATCTATTTAATAAAATAAAATAATAATATTATAATTATTAATAACTAACCGATTAGTTTTTTTTTCCAAAACGTATATTCATTTTTATATTTAATAACTAATATTTCTCTTAACTAAAACCTCAAAAATATCACGGACTATTCCATTTAGTAGCATAAAATACTAATATTATAAATCTATCTATCTATCTATACTATATTATTAAAGACGAAACATTGAAAGTTTTGGTACCTATTTTTTTGTACGGTACTTGCCTTATTTAATTATTTATTTAATTATTATAAAAATTATTATAATCAGTTACCCTTTCAGTTAAAATGCATTACCATTTTTTTCTAAAAAAATCACGAGCAATTTCCTTTTCAAACTAAAATATGTTACCTTTTCTATTTACTTTACTAAAATCCCTCATTTCCCAAATATATCACGAGCAAACCCTTACTTATTTATTTTAAAACATATTTTATTACTTTTAATTGGTAATTACATTTCCCCTCTTTTTCTAGAAAAATCACGGGTAATTACCTTTTTCGGCTAAAACATGTTATATTTTCTATTTTTCTTACTAAAATCTCTACTTTTCCAATTATATCACGGGCAAACCCTTGCTTATTTACTTTAAAATTTATTTTAATAATTTTAATTGACAATTATCTTTTTCAACTAAAACATGTCACATTTTGTATTTTTCTTACTAAAACCCCTCTTTTTCCAAAATATCACAGGCAAACCGTTACTTATTTATTTTAAAATCTATTTTAATACTTTTAATTATTTAAAAATATTTAACACGCCTACTTATTTTTTTAACAAATGCAATTAATAAAATATAAAATATAAATAATAAAATTAACAATTATTAAAAATAATTCGTGCATCGCATGAGTTTTAAGCTATATTATTAAAGACGAAACATTATAAGTTTGGTGGTCGGATGGACGAACGGTCGGTACTTAGTGATTTTATTTAATTGTCCTTACTTATTTTTTTTTAAAACTATCACAAAATAATAATATTATTTATAACCAATTACCTTTTCAGCTAAAATACATTACCTTTTTTTATTTTTTTTTCTAACAAAATCTTCTCTTTTTCTAAAAAAAACACGGACGGTTATCTTTTTTAACAAAAACATGTTTCTCTTTCTATTTTTTCTTACTAAAACCCCTAATTTTCCAAAAATATCACGGGTAAACCCTTACTTATTTATTTTAAAAATCTATTTTTTTTATTTTAATAATTAAAAGTATTAAAATCTATTTTAATATTTTTAATTATGAGCACTTTTTCAGCTGAAATATGTTACTTTTTCAATTTTTTCATTTTCTAAAGAAATTATTATTAAATAATAACATTTTTATAACCAACTACCTTTTCAGCTAAAATACATTACTTTTTCTATTTTTTTCTAACAAAATCCTCTATTTTTCTAACAACAATCACCGACAATTATCATTTTCAACTAAAACATGTTACTCTTTTTATTTTTCCTTACTAAAACCCTCATTTTCCAAAAATATCCCGGACAAATCCCTACTTATTTATTTTGAAATCTATTTAAATACTTTTAATTACGGGCACTTACCTTTTCAGATAAAATATGTTACTTTTTCTATTTTTCATTACTAAAACCCCTACTTTTCCAAAAATATCACGGATAAACAGTTATTAATTTATTTTAAAATTTATTTTAATACTTTTAATTATTTAAAAAAGTTTAGCACGCCTACTTATTTTTTTAGCAAATGCAAATTAATAAAATATTAAAACATAAATAATAAAAATAATAATTATTAATAACAATCCGTGCATCGCACGGGTTTTAAGCTAGTATATAATAAGCGTAAGGGAGATCTTATCCAAAACTTTGGTCGGTCACTGTACTACCAAAAGTATATGATCCGTTGGATTATAAAACTATAAATATTCAAATAGATGAGGACCGTTAGATATAATATTAAAAATTGTATTTGATTAATAATTGGATAGTATTTAAATACTAAAAGGTGTATTTTGATAATTTAAAACAATTATAAATAGGTTTTCTATATTGAATAGAAATCTTTATGTAAAAAATCGTAATTATCTTTTCTCTTTAGTTTATGGATAGTTTCTGTTATATAATCTATACTATATTATTAAAGCAGAAACATTGAAAGTTTTGGTTTTCGATTAACGGTCGGTTTTTGGTTTTCGGTACTTTTTCTAATTAATAAATTAATAATATAATCAAAATTTGGGAAAGTTTTATTCTACATTAATATTTCACTATATTTTACTACATAAAAATCAAATAATATTGAAATCTAATCAAAAAAATGGAAATGTGGGATCTAATTTGTTTAAATTTAGGATACACTCCTACAAATATACTTCTTTCTTTTTAGAATAACGAAAGCTACTACAAATCAAATCTTTAATGGAATTGAATTATTGTCAAGTTACCAAAATAGTAACTAGATGATTGACTTTTATAATTAAAATATTTTTTTTCTAACAAAATCTACTCATTTTCCAAAAATATCATTACAATTATCTTTAAATTAAAACATATTACCTTTTATATTTGTTATTACTAAAATCTATGTTTTCCAAAAATATGAGTGTAATCCTTACTTATTTATTTTAAAACATATTTTAATACTCTATTTAATATATAATAAAATAATATAAAAATAGTAACTAACTTGTTAGGCCGAATACACAATATATAATCAATATATGTATGAGAAGAACAATTAAGAGCACAAGTTTGTAAATCAACAAACTGAATTATATTAAATAATTCTCTCTTAGTGATGTTAATGAATCACAAAGAGCTACTAGGTTACAAGAATAATATTTTCAATAATCGCGTCCCTTCTAGGGATAACATATCTGTGTTTATATAATACACAGTTACAATCAATCTCTAATTGATACTCCTACAAATTAGCTATACAATTGTAATCAATTAGAATTGCTTCAGTCCTCTGTCCAGTCTCCTTAGCTGTATCAATATATTCTGCTTCTTTCCATCTTCAGAATATATTGCTTCTAGAGTCTTCATAATAT
The DNA here is from genome assembly GCA_030848705.1 of Heracleum sosnowskyi. NCBI lineage: Eukaryota > Viridiplantae > Streptophyta > Magnoliopsida > Apiales > Apiaceae > Heracleum > Heracleum sosnowskyi. The sequence goes on from CM061238.1 coordinate 10,643,753, forward strand.
ACACCGACAGCTAAATCGACTTTCACCCTGTCAGACTTTAACAAACTCTGACCGGCTTCCATGTAAACTCTGATAAGTACTTCAGACTAAACTCTGAACGGTACCTGTTACTTAAACACTGATTAAACAAATATCAGTAATTATATCTAACAATCTCCCCCAACTTGTGCAAAAAAAAAAAAATGTACAAGTTAAACAGATAATTGATGATGTCAAAACATATAACAAATGCAGTGTTTAATCATAACAGAGTTTAATTTTAACTTAGAACAGAAAACTTTAAAAACTTACAGTCAGACTTTATTTGATTTCTTGAATATCAGGCACTGTCCTGATATAGTCTGTAAGCAATCTTTTTTCAGCTCTCTCTAGCTCAGCAATCATAATCTCTTTCAGCTCCTTCAATTCTGGATCACTTTCATCAGTTTGATATATGGCAGCCCTCAGAGAATATATGCTGTTTCTTCTCATATCATTGCCCAGCCTTATTATAAAGGCTTTGTCAGATTCCAAATTGAATTCCAACACCTTTATTCCAAGAGCTGTAGAGAGCTTTGCACTATTTCTTCTCATCTCAACAAGATTTCCATGAGCATCTTTGTACTTAGGAATGTAAGCACTTGTAATTTTAGCACCACTGAGAACCTTTGCTCTCATCATCCTTCCTCTCAAAACTTCAGCAGCATTTTGAGTCCTTTGATTTCTGACTTTGAGTAGATATAAGACATATTCTAACTCTTCAGCCATTTTCAAGTGTATATCACTTTCACCTATTCTGTATACTCTGCCATCAGCCATGAAGTATAACAGAAAGTCCTTCCTAAGTCCCTTATGATAAATTAACTGAACAGACTCTAGCTTGTCAAGACTCTCTTGAGTAACCCCAACACCAGGTTCTGCCAGTGATGTTTGATCCATTGGACTGTTATTTATCCTCTTCTCTCTGTGTGAACCTAAACCAGACTTGTCATAAGATTGTTTTCCATGTACTGTCCTGGTTTGAGAAAAATCCACAGGTTCTAATGTCAGAGTTTCAGAAAGTACAGGTCTTAAGAAACCTTTGAGTTGAGTTTGTACAACTTGAGCCTTGTCAGAGGTTGTCACAATTTTAGTAGCAATATCAACATGAGCAACGTCAGAGGTTGATTTGTTTATCCTTGATTCAACTTGAGCAATGTCAGAGGTTGAATAAATCTTCTTTGGTAACTGTTCTTCTTCTACCAGTTTACCTTTTCCTTTGTCATTCCTTGCAATAGTAGGTCTCCTTGAGTATTGCAAACTTTGATTAGAGTTTACATTATCTTTAATAGATATTCCTATCTCTTTTCTCCTTGGAGCTTTACCTTTCTTTGTATAAGTACCAGCTTCCATTTTCTTCTGGTGCTCTTCATTTAACACTCTTAATTCAGCATCATAATCCTCAACTGTTACCTCACCACCATGCTCTTCTAAAAACATTTTAGTAGCAATTTCCTCATCTGTGGTAGGCTTATCAGAGATTATCAAACTTTTGAGTTTTGAACCACTGGCAGAGTTTGCATTTCCCTTACCAGAGTTTGATCTTCTATCAGAGTTTGATCTTGGTAGTCTTCTAACAGAATTTAATCTTAAACTCTTTCCATCTCCCTTGTTTCCACCATCATTACCATCATCCCTCCGTCTCAGAGTTTGAGTGTCTTTGCATTTGTCACTTGGTACACTCTCCCCCTTTTTGACATCATCAGAAAGTAGTACTGATGTCAGTAACTCAATTGCAGTAGAAATTGAAGTCAGTTGGGCAGACATAGCAATCTGGTTGTCCTCAACTTTCCCAAGCCTCTTCTGAATTTCATCAGAGTCCTTAGCTTGCTTCTTAAACATAGAATTGTAGTAAGATCTATCATTCTTCAGAGTAAGATCTCTCATACCAACTTCATTCCTCAAAGCAGTGACCTCCTTATGAGACTCATCAAATCTGCTGTGAAGAGATTTAATTTGAATCACAGTGGCCTTTAGACTTGTAATAACATCAGAAGATGAAATGGTTTTGATAGACTGATTAACAAAATCAGCAGCCCTCTGAGCAAAAAAAAACACAATCAGTATCTGCCCAGTTCTTGAAGTACATATCTTGAAAGTACTCAGCATTAGCACGATTTGCTTCTCTTACAGTATCAGAGTCTACATCTTCTGATAATTCAACCTGTATATCAGGATTAGAATGAGCATCTATACTATCATCAGAATTTGCTGCATTGTCTTCTTGATTTTCCTCAGCATCTGGAATAACTTGCTGTACAGCTTCAGGAGTTTCAGAGTTTAGATTTGCAACTAACTCTGCTTCTCTGTGAACAACCTCAACAACCGACTGTTGTAGAGCTTCAAGCAACAATTCATCATTGTCTTCCACATGAACCTTAAGACTTTCAGAGTTTGTTGAAAAAACCTCTGCTTCAACACAATTCTCTCCTGTAGCTTCATTTAAAATCTTCTCTACTTCTACTGCTGGAACAACCTCAGCTTTCTCAACATTTTCAACAATCTGCTCAGAAGAGACAGATTTTGTTGCCTGATCAACCTCTTCACCCAATTCAGGAATCTGATTGGTGATAGAGAGAATCTCTGTATGAGTTTCCATTGATTCTTCAAGTACCAGAGTGGCTTGATCAGCTGCCACATCCTCAGTGTCACAAACACTGACAGCAGGATGTGCTTCAAGAACATTTTCCATTTCAAAATCAGCATTAAAATCTTGTTCAAAAACCTCAGCCTCTGTTTCAGCATTTGCCATATCAGACACAGAGACTGCTTCAACATTTTCAGCATCCTCCTGAACAAAAACTTCAGGAGCTTCAGCAACTTTTGAAGAAACATTCTCAGCACCAAATAAATGTGCTGCTACCAGTCTTCGTTTCCTTTGATGAAGAGTTTCATCATCAGCTTCACTCTCCTCATCAACAGCATCAGACTTTGCCCTATTGGCTCTTCTTTTCTTTAATCTTCTCTTCTGAGGCATATCATCAGTGTTTGATATTCCAGCTTCAGTATTTGTTGGATTCACTCTAGCAGACTTAACAGCTCGTAACTTAGTCTTCTTTGACCTTTGTGATTGAGACACAGAAGGTCCAGCTTCAGAGTTTGCAAGTGGTTGTTGTTGTTGTGAATTGATCAGGAATTGTTGCACAGACTCAGGCAACATCAAAACACCAACATCTCCTTTCTTGTTATCTTTATTAGTGAGATCAGAGAATATGCGTTTATGCAATTTAAACGAGAGAATGACATCATCCTCTAAAATCTCAACATCAGGACAGCAAAAGTTGAATAACAATTGACAAAATCTAGAGAAATAAACAACATTCCTATTCTCTAGCATTTTCTCACCAATATTAGTCAAAACTAGCCTAGCAACATCAAAATTACCTCCATAAAGAAGAGAATACCCGATTTGCAGACTATCAGTGGGAATTGCATCCCAATTCGTGCACTTCTTTCCAAAAGCCCTTGTTATGCAGTCGAAAAAGAAACTCCATTCCTTGCGCAAAAATGGCCTTTTGAGTTGACCAATCTTTGTCAATGGTCCAGAGTAGCCTATTTCCCTCATCATTCTCACCAACTCAAAATCACCAATAGAGATTGTGAAAGCATTGAAATCCTCAAGACCCAAAGCATCACGAACAGTAGTTGGAGTAACTATAAACTCTTCTCCTTGAAATTCAAAAATTATGGACGGAGACCCAGACTCTCCTCCATTATCATAAGTACCTGTCTGCCAAAGAGCCCTGATTTGAGATGCAGACAGCTTCAACGGTACGGTGAGAGCAGTACCAACATCAGAGTTTGACAAGAAATCCTGAATCAAATGAAACGCCTCCGGTGCGTTCTCATTTGCTAAAGGAGCAGCATAGTTGTTTGGGACAAATTCTAACCCAGAAGCAGTAAACATTGTTGTAGCCATTAGAGATGTTTAGAAGAAAGCAAGAAATAAGACAGAGAAAAGTGTAGAATGTATGCAGTGAAAGTGTTTGAGACAGTGTTTGTGAGTAAAAACTTATGAAAAGATGAAGTGTGTAAAAGAATGAACCGTTTATGTGTAGTAAGTTTAAATAATAACAGTGAAAATTAAAACCCAATCGTTTTAATCATTACTACACACAACAGGCGTCTTTGAAAAATGTGTGAGTGGGACAGATGTCAAACATGTATACGCTGACAGCTGTATGTAACAACTTCCAATACACACGCGCAGTAAAAATAGCCATAATTACCGCTTTTCACACTGTTCAAAACACTCAACCTCTCTCTCCTCTGTTTAATACAAATATGAACCGTTTGTACTCATACTCTTTCGAATTTCTAAACAAATGTCTAATCTCAAAATTATAAAATGTCTGAAACAAAGAAATCATTTTAACCATCAGAGATTAAAACAAAATTACCTCGGCGTATTTCTCACAATACATCAGTGTTTACCATTTGTCCTTCTTTGTCAATAAACTCTTTCCTCAAACTGTACATGTGTGAATAATTGTGTGTGCTATAGCAGAGTTTACCGAAATCAATATTTAGATCATCTCAAAGTGCATAAAATCCACAAACTTAAGTAGTAAAAACTGGTTGCCTAAACTCTCATGTAAAACATAAAATCTGATTTTTATATCTAAACTCTGTATTTTGATATCCTTTCATTTGGATATATCTTTTATTCTTCACCCCCTTTATATATGTTTTTTTTTTTAATTTTTCCAGTAATCAGTGGTTGGCACTAGTCACCAAAAATCAAAGATTTTAGCCCTTATTTCATACAATAAGTTCCTGGATCTTCCTAGGCACAACATGATCTCAAAGGAATTTGTGCTCTTTTTGGCATCTTTTGATTTGAGGGTGAATTATTTATAATTAATAATCAGAGTTTAGACTTTTCATCAGTTAATACAATTAATTTATGAGAGAAAATGCAAACAGCTAATACAGACTCAGTGTATAGGATCAATAAACTAAGAGATGCTATAAATACAGAGACAGTATCATGCTGTGTTAACTTACTGCACATATTTGAGATCAGAATCTATACAACTCTTAAGGATTCATAATTACTTACTGAGAATTATGCTTCATACAAATTTCTTCATTGGTCCATATGTTTCAGACAAAATTACAATCAGAGTATAGCATTAGACTATAACTATCAGAGTATGACCAACACTTTATGACTGACAGAGTTTAGCATCAGAGCTTACTTTCAGAGTTTATGACACTGGTACTCATAACAGTTAATACATGCAAAGAATCATGAGCATAAAAATCAAACATTTATAGTTTTTGAGTCTAACCCGTATCTCTAGTCAAAACCAGAGATCATTCCAAGTTCATTTACCAATCTTGTAAAAGTAGCTTCACTCAAAGGTTTGGTGAAGATATCTGCAAGTTGTTGGTCTGTAGACACAAAATGAAGCTCAATATTTCCTTCCTCCACATGTTCCCTGATAAAATGATACCTTATGCTGATGTGCTTGGTCATGGAATGCTGTACTGGGTTACCTGTCATAGCAATAGCACTTTGGTTATCACAGTAAATAGGTATTTTAGAGTACCTTAACCCATAATCCAACAACTGATTCTTCATCCACAGAATCTGTGCACAACAGCTACCAGCAACTATATACTCTGCTTCTGCAGTGGATGTGGAAATTGATTTCTGTTTCTTGCTATACCAAGAAACCAATCTGTCACCTAAGAATTGACAGCTTCCACTTGTACTTTTTCTGTCTATCTTACAGCCTGCAAAATCTGCATCAGAGTAACCAATTAGCTTAAACTCTGATTCTCTAGGATACCACAAACCCAAGGTTATGGTTCCTTTGAGATATTTGAAAATCCTTTTTACAACTGTTAGATGAGGCTCTCTGGGATCTGCTTGAAATCTTGCACAAAGACATGTGGCATACATGATATCAGGTCTACTTGCTGTGAGATACAGAAGAGACCCTATCATGCCTCTAAAGGTTGTCATATCCACTGTAGCACCTGTGTCTTTGTCTAGCTTTGTTGCTGTAGCCATGGGAGTTGGAGCAGATGAACTATCAAGCATACCGAATTTCTTTAGAAGATTTCTGGTATACTTTGCTTGATTGATAAAAATTCCATCATCTGTTTGCTTGACCTGTAAGCCTAGAAAATAACTAAGCTCTCCCATCATGCTCATTTGGTACCTGGACTGCATAAGCTTTGCAAACTTCTTACAAAGTTTGTCATTAGTAGATCCAAAAATAATATCATCTACATAAATTTGAACTAGAAGCAAATCATCACCAGTATTGAAATAAAACAAAGTTTTATCAATTGTACCTCTTGTGAACCCACTTTCTAAAAGAAATTGAGCAAGAGTTTCATACCATGCTCTTGGTGCTTGCTTTAGTCCATACAATGCCTTGTCAAGCCTGTAGACATAATCTGGATGTTTGGGATCTACAAACCCTGGTGGTTGTTCAACAAACACTTATTCTTCAAGCTTCCCATTGAGAAAGGCACTTTTCACATCCATCTGAAAGACTTTAAATTTCTTGTGTGCAGCATAGGCCAGAAAAATTCTTATGGCCTCCAATCTTGCAACTGGAGCAAAGGTTTCATCATAGTCAATTCCTTCCTGTTGTGAATAACCTTTAGCCACAAGTCTAGCCTTGTTTCTTGTAATCACACCTTCACTGTCAGTCTTGTTTCTGAAAACCCACTTTGTACCTACAATTGATCTATTCTTTGGTCTAGGTACAAGTGTCCAGACTTCATTTCTTTCAAATTCATTTAACTCTTCTTGCATTGCTGTTATCCAGTTTGCATCTTGAAGAGCTTCTTCCACTTTCTTTGGTTCTGTTTGAGACAAGAAAGCATGATACAGACACTCATTATTTGTTGCACTTCTTGTTCTCATACTAGCATCAGGATCTCCAATTATGAGATCAGGTGTATGTGCCTGTGTCCACTTTCTTGCTGTTGGTAAGTGGTTTCTTGCATCATTATTGGATCCTCCCCCTTGATCCATGCTCTCCTGACTCATATGTTGACTTTCTGCAGCATTGTTCACACTTTTCCACGCAAGAGTACGCGATCGCAAGTAATATAGTCTGTAAAACAGAGTTCGTCCACAGAGACTAGTTGTTGCTGTTTCGTTGATTTATGCACCAAGAATTAATATTATTCAATTCTCAAACAATTATCAAGGTTTGGGTTTAATTATCACTATACTAATTAACTAAGCAATTAACAAATATGATTTATCAAATAGAGAAAACACATGGGGTTTTTTACCATCATCATATATGCAATTAACCAATTTAATTCCTTTTCCTCCTAACATGCAATTACACTGACACCTGATCGATTACACGAAACTGATATACACCAAAGGTCTTTGTACGTATACCATCCTAATGAACATCCACAATTAAGATAGAAGTCAAATAGTCAATCAATTGTAGGCAGTCCCAACAGGTCTGCGGGATTTAACGTACAATGATTTTGAAACACAAGTAATCAATAAGATCACGTAGTCAATACCAAACGGGTAGAGTGATATCGCAAATAAGCCATGTCATCAGACACACCAAATTCCTACGCTAGCATGGCAAGTTCTAAATCTCTATTTTCAGTACGGTCGCTGCAATAGAGATTAACACACAATCACAGAAGTTGATCAGACAACTATAATTGAATATGCACAACCATACAAGGATATCAAATATAAGAACATGCAAGGAATAATTGAAATCAACCAGAAAACATTATATAAGAATCCGGTAAAACCCCATGATAACAAATTAGTTCATAATTGAACTAATCATCACCATGGGTACCATAGTTAACATCGTTAATAAACTAAACAAGATTCAATGTAATAACAATAAATATTATGAATAGAATTCAACCAACTATCCACCGCTAGAAGATTACGAAGGAAATTGAAGAACAAAGTGAATCCGTAAGCTTGATTTTGATCTCTTGAACTTAGGTATTGATCTCTTATTCCTCGGATAATAATGTTTTTGATAGATAGATCGATAGATAGATAGATAGATCCCCCAAAAATAACCTAATGAATAATGTTTATAAAGTATAAGATATTACATAATAAACCCAAGATACGAGCCCTAACAAATTAGGCCCAACACAAATTGACCCGGTTTGGAGTAAAATAATGCATAGTCGAGACACTCCAGGAGGAAACAGGCGCTCTTGCGCCTCTATATGGCGCTCTTGCGCCTCCTAATCCCTGGAATTTTACTCTGCAAACTCAACTAAGCGCTCTTGCTCAAGATTTTTGAGCTCTTGCGCCTACTAAGGCGCTCTTGCGCAGGAAACTGGCGCTGCAGCGCCTCAGAGCTCCTGGAATTTTTCCCAGCAATGTAGAACATTTCCGTGGCTTCGCGTGAGCTGTTGAATCGTCAGAATCGGACTTGTAGAACTCCAGATATGGCCAAAACCGTGAGAGCTTCGCAACCTACCAGGAAAATCCGACTTTTAATCTCATTAACCTCCAACTCTTGGTTCTGCAAAACTTAATGAAAACACATTAAACACACCACATACTTGAGTTCAAGTCATCAATTTAAGCCGATATGAAGCATTCCAAGTGGATTAAAAATCCACTTATCACACCCCCAAACTTAAACCGATGCTTGTCCTCAAGCATGAATAATATAACTATATACAACTAACTAGTACCACTTCCGTAGGTGATCACGGTTGCATTTGGCATATGCAACAAGCCCTTTAAACCCCTAGGCAGCCCTAGTGGACGAGTAAGGTCTCGTGAGGGCCTATAGCGAATGTACCCACAAAATCCATCTAACAATGCAACTAACAATGCAAACTATATGAATGCAACTAATATGAAAATGCAAACGATCCCCTCAAACTAACCATAACCAATCAACAAGCCAACATCTCAAGGAATGCAATCTTTTAAACAGAGTTCGACCAAATTCCCGTATACTAACAATACAAACACAGAAACGTGCGTGTGTGCAATGCTCGTCAATATACTCTCAAACTAAATCAAGACCATATCCTATTCTTCACCAAAACAACCACAAGCTTATAAACAAAATGAACTCTAGACACAAGAAACCACTTAAAGACGCCTCAATATCCACTCGAGTTAGACAGGAATTCATGCTTTTATTACAAAACAACATACTAAACACAATACGCATGCTTATTTGACCGTGCAATGGCTGAGACCCCTAAAGGCTTATACAATAATACCCATGTAGCGAGCGTTAGGTTAGTGGATCCCAGACCGGAAAAGTCTTAGGTCACTAGGCACAAAGTCCCCAAGAACTTAATTACTCGAGTATTAAAGAGCTCAACCTGATCAATTTTGCATAACAACTAACAAAACATTTTTTTTTTCTTCTTTTCTATTTTTTTTTCTTTTTCTTCGGAATGAGTGCGCTTTGCCTTTTTCTCATCCCACCCTAGACTACTCATCTTTTCAATGAGCCGGCTACTAGCCATTTGACGCCTAGCCTTTACTGACAACTAGCATGATATCCCTGTTTTCCCCCAAACTTAGACTTAAGTGCTTCTTTCAATTTCAAGAGAATAGAAAACATTCTAAATATAAGCAAGTGGTTAAATTCTAACTTCCATACAAACATGGTCTGATCAAATTCAAAAGCAACCAATGAGACTTGTGAATTTACATTTGTTTCTGTCATGCAAGTCAATTCACAGGAACTTAATCAACCCTCTATTCATCACTACCACACTCCAATCAACATCGACTCACCAACGGAAATAGCCAAATCCTACGGGATCATGAATTATGCTATGCATGCTAATGCAACTAACATGAACTCACATGGAATAAACAAACAAAACAAAAACAAATATGCTCTATATGACAATTATGCAACAATATGAATGAAATTATACTAACATGCATTATGATTTCTAAATGAATACACTGACACAAATACTCTAATCCTCAAATCACCCCCAAACTTAAGATATTCAATGTCCTCATTGAAGGTAAATTAAAGGTGCAAGAAATACTCCCCTAGTCGTCACCCTCCTCGGGTGGTGTGTCTGGTGGTGGATAAACATGGTGCTCTCCAAAAATGGGCCATGTGACCTGAAAACCCTGCTGCCGATACACTCCATCCAATGACTGAGTCAAGTCTGCAGCAAATCGATGTATCATGGCATGTGTAGTATCATAACGCCTCATCATGCGCCGGAACTGAGCATCACTGAAAACCACATTACCCTGACTCGACTGGCTCGGCTGTGCGTGAGAAGGTCCCGCTCTGTCTGCCGACCAAGGCACTCTCTCCACCGGTGGCGGATTACCACCTCTCTCATCAATAACAACATAACCACGGCCCCTAGGGTGGGGAGTGCCGCCCGGCCACTCCGCCAACCTCTTAATCGCCTAGTGATCAAGATCACCAATTGGCCTGTGCAAAGTCTCATCATTATGCCAGCGAACACCAACATGAAAACACAACTCAGCAACAATCACAACATGGGGAATCCCGCCTGTAGTGCTACCACCTAAGAATTTCATGATGTTCTGATAGACTAGATACCCGAGATCAATGTACTTCCCGTTCAGAATACCCCACAAAATTATAGCACGCTCAACAGTAACCTCAGTAACATGCGAAGTTGGTGATATGCGGGCACACATAAAAAGGAACCAAGCTCGAGCATACCTGGTCAATGCAGCTGCAGGAAAAGTACGCTTCGTAGTCGTACCGGCCTTGCACTTCCACAATGTGCCCGGTATACACATCCCTGCTACAATAGCGTCTAAGTCTACGTCATCCCGAGTCTTCTGCACCCAATCCTCAACCCCTCTGGGCTTCGCTGGTTGATACAAAATGCGACGTATATACCCAGGTTTGTAAGCCACTGCCCGGCCCCTCACCATAGTGATCCCATTTTTCTGCATCTTGGCATTTGCATAGAACTCCCGTACTACACTCAATGGAACCGCCAAAGGTGTTGCACAAAACGCCGACCACCCTAACTCCGTAACCATAGTTTCCAATTCTCCATCCTCGGCCGAAGGAGCGAAACCCCGTTCTTTGACAACTCCTTTTGTCGATAAATTATCAAACTCCACTTGAGCCGCCTTAGACACAAATTTGTCCACATCATAATCCACATCCACCTCCTCCTCCGAACTACTACTACTCACAATCCGTACCCTCTTAGGAGCCATAACAACAATACCCACAATTACAATTTCACCAATATCCACTAAAAATCATTAACCAAGCAAATTCCCCAAAAACCACCAATAACCAAATTCTCCACAAATTTCAAGAGCTCAATTCGTAAATAAACAAGAGTGAAGAATAATATACCCAATCCGATAGGTGAACTTGCAAGTAGACTCCACCAAACTTGAATCTTGAAGCCTTCAAATTAGAATTAAGTTGGACATCCTTAAAATGGGGGTTTGGGATATGTGTGTATAGGTGTATGTATCGATGGGTGAATAACTATTAGGTAGGATATGAGATGAAGTGGGATTGGGAAGGTTTAACTTGATATGAATTTAGGGATAGCTTTAGGATTTAGGAGATGGAAATGGAGCAATATGAGAAAGAAGTTTACAACAAATGGGCACTTGATGTTATAAGTACCCAAAAAAATGACCCTGGCAGCGGGTTGAAGGCGCAACAGCGCGGGTTTGAAGCGCAACAGCGCGGGTTTGAAGCGCAACAGCGCGTGTGATCCCCTGGTTTTTCAAAAAAAATATTTTTTCTCTTTTTTTTTTTTTTTTTTTTCATAAAAACAACGATCCAACAGCGTGGGTTGCCTCCCACGAAGCGCTTTTTTTTAAAGTCGATAGCTCGACATTGCTTTCGATGTTTATCCAGCATTTGTTAGAATCGCGGTGCCAACCTCACGATTCACAATCTCTCCAAAGTACGGCTTCAACCGTTGTCCATTCACCTTGAACGATTCCTCAGGTGTCTTTTCATAGATTTCCACTGCTCCGTGTGGAAAAACCGTCTTGACAATGAATGGTTCATACCATCGCGACTTCAGTTTGCCTGGAAAAAGACGCAGACGAGAATTAAATAATAAAACGGACTGGCCAGGAACAAATACCTTGTTTACCAGTCGCTTGTCGTGCAATCGCTTCACTTTCTCCTTGTAAAGCTTGTTATTCTCGTATGCCTGTAACCGAAACTCATCCATTTCATTGATTTGGACCATTCGCTTTTCCCCTGCTAGTATCAAGTCGAAGTTCAACTTTTTCAGGGCCCAATACGCCTTGTGCTCCAGATCTGCAGGTAAGTGGCATGCTTTTCCAAAGATGAGCTGATATGGCGACATTCCCAACGGCGTTTTGAATGCCGTTCTATAGGCCCATGCTGCTTCATCCAAATGCAAAGACCAGTCTTTCCTAGAAGGATTAACAACCTTCTCGAGAATTCGCTTGATCTCTCTGTTTGACACTTCCGCTTGGCCATTCGTCTGAGGATGGTAAGCAGTGGCCACCCTATGATTAATGTTGTAACGAGCCATAAGCTTTTCGATCTTCTTGTTTAAAAAATGAGATCCTTCGTCGCTGATGATCACTCGGGGTGTTCCGAACCTAGTGAAGATATTCTTGTGGAGAAAACTTATGACCGCGCTTGCATCGTTAGTAGGTAGAGCCTTCACCTCAACCCACTTAGAGACATAGTCAATCGCCAGTAAGATGTACTGGTTGTTGCATGAAGATATAAACGGTCCCATGAAATCGATTCCCCACACATCAAATATTTCTACCTCGAGCATTACATTGAGAGGCATCTCTTCTCTCCTTGATATGTTGCCAGTCCTCTGGCAACGATCACAACTAGCAACAAACCGGAATGCATCCTTGAAAAGAGTCGGCCAATAAAACCCAGCCTGTAGAACCCGCTTAGCAGTCTTGTCCCCTGCATAATGCCCACCGTAGGTGGTGGCATGGTAGCTTCTCAGGACTTCCGCTGTCTCTCCATACAGAACACATCTTCTCAAAATCTGATCAACGCCTTGCTTGAATAAGAACGGCTCATCCCAGATATACCTCTTTACATCGTGGAGAAACTTCTTCTTTTGAGCCCATGAAAACTCTTGCGGAATAACCTTACTCACCAGAAAATTCACTATATCTGCGTACCATGGCTCTTCATTTTGGATTGCAAAGAGTTGTTCGTCAGGAAAGAACTCGTTGATTAATGTGTTGGTGGTAGGAGTTTTCCCATAATCTTCTAACCTCGACAAATGGTCCGCTACCTGATTTTCCGTGCCCTTGCGGTCCTTGATCTCAACATCAAATTCTTGTAATAGCAGAATCCATCTGATAAGGCGTGGTTTGGAGTCTTTCTTTGCCAGCAGATAGCGGATAGCAGCATGATCCGTGTAAACAACCACCTTAGGGCCGAGCAAGTACGACCTGAATTTTTCAAAGCCAAAAACAATGGCTAAAAACTCCTTCTCAGTAGTTGTGTAATTCATCTGTGCCTCATTTAGTGTCTTGCTGGCATAATAAATGACATGGAAAACTTTACTTTTCTTTTGGCCAAGAACGGCCCCAACCGCAAAATCACTGGCGTCGCACATCATCACAAACGGCTCCTCCCAATCAGGAGCAATAATCACTGGAGCTGATATCAACTTCTTTTTAAGCGTCTCAAACGCTGTCAGGCACTCTGCATCGAATTTGAACTGGACCTCCTTCTCTAGCAAGTTGCACAGTGGCTTAGATATTTTTGAGAAATCCTTGATAAAGCGCCTATAAAAACCAGCGTGCCCCAGAAAACTTCGAACACCTTTTACAGAAATAGGTGGGGGAAGATTCTCAATTGCCTCTACCTTCGCCTTGTCTACCTCTATGCTTCGGCTTGAAACCTTGTGGCCCAGAATTATTCCTTCCTCAACCATGAAATGGCATTTTTCCCAGTTGAGCACCAAATTGGTCTCCACACATCGCCGAAGTACCATAGCCAGATTATCCAAGCATTCATCAAAAGAAGGCCCAAAAACAGAGAAATCATCCATGAATACTTCCACAAGCGTTCCAATCATGTCAGAGAAAATAGCTGTCATACACCGCTGAAAAGTGCCAGGTGCACCACAGAGACCAAAAGAAACCCGACGGAATGCAAATGTACCAAAAGGACAAGTAAAGGTAGTCTTCTCCTGATCCTCAGGAGCAATACCAATCTGATTATACCCAGAATACCCATCCAGAAGGCAGTAATATTCGTGTCCGGCTAGCCTGTCTAGCATCTGATCAATGAACGGAAGTGGAAAATGATCCTTCCTGGTAGCCACATTCAGTTTCCGGTAGTCAATACAGATTCTCCAACCAGTAACTGTTCTAGTTGGAATAAGTTCGTTCTTTTCATTTGCAACTACCGTCATTCCACCCTTCTTCGGCACACAGTGGACAGGACTCACCCAAGAACTGTCAGATATAGGATATATTATGCCTGCGTCCAGCCACTTTATGATTTCCTTCTTCACAACGTCTTTCATGATGGGATTGAGTCTCCTCTGATTTTCCACCGTTGGTTTGCTCCCGTCTTCCAGAGGTATTTTGTGCTGACAATAAGTTGGGTTGATTCCCTTGATGTCGGCAATAGTCCAACCCATAGCTGATTTATACTCTCTCAGCACCCGCAACAGCTTTTCTTCTTCAGAACCTGAAAGCTTGGCCGAGATAATCACAGGTAAAGTAGATAAATCACCTAAAAACGCATACCTAAGATGATCCGGTAGTGGCTTGAGTTCCAGCTTGGGTGCCTCCTCAATAGATGGCTTTAGCTGCTGATGTGACTTATTTAACTCTGACAATCCCAACGACTCTATGGGTTGTGTGAACCTCTTACCCCAAGGAGTACCATTCAACAGATTCAGTTGCTCTTCAGTATCCGGTATCTCTGAGTCAGGATCCCCAATAAGCACCTTCTGTAATAGATCAGATTCTAACAAATGCCCAATTCCCGCTTGCACTGACGACTCAACCATATCCAGCTGATAGCACTGCTCCTCTTCAGTAGGGAATTTCATAGCGGAAAACACATTAAAAGTTACATTCTGGTCGTTTACCCGCATAGTGAGTTCTCCCTTCTGAACATCAATAAGTGTCCGGCCTGTAGCTAAAAACGGTCTGCCGAGAATGATGGGAATCTTTTTGTCCTCCTCAAAGTCTAGAATGACAAAATCCGCAGGGAAGATAAGTTTATCAACCTTAACCAGGACATCTTCCACAATCCCCCTCGGATAAGTTACCGAACGATCAGCCAATTGTAAAGTCATGGTAGTAGGCTTGGGCTCAGGTAGCCCCAGTTGAACAAATACAGAATACGGCATCAGATTGATGCTCGCCCCCAGATCACATAAACACTTTGAAAATGACAATGCGCCTATAGTACAAGGAATGGTGAAACTACCGGGATCCTTCAATTTCGGTGGTAGCTTTTGCTGCAGAACAGCACTACATTCCTCTGTTAGTGCCACAGTCTCTAACTCTCCCAAGTTCAATTTTCTCGACAGAATGCCCTTCATGAACTTGGCATAACTCGGCATTTGCTCTAATGCCTCCGCAAATGGAATGTTGATGTGCAACTTCTTGAAAACATCCAAGAATCTAGAGAATTGCTTATCCAACTTTTGTTTTTGAAGACGACCAGGGAATGGTGGTGGAGGGTAAATTCCCTGAGACTCTGCAGCTTTGCTCTTCTTCTCTTTCTCAGCAGCCTGCATCTCGGCTTCCTCTACCGGTTCAACCTGAACAGGCTGTTTTTCCGAAATTGCAATAGCAGGCTGATTTAGCACCTCTTTCTCTCGTGTGCTCTTACCAGATCTCAAAGTAACTGCATGAACCTGGTGATTGGGCTCCTTCTTACCAGGATTAGCTTCCGTGTCGCTTGGCAACTGGCCCTGTGGCCTCTGCAGAAGTGCATTAGCTATTTGTCCAATCTGTATCTCCAAATTCTTCATAGAAGCAGCCATACCCTTTTGTTGTAACTTCATCTCTTCCACCTCAGATCTTTCTACAAAGTGGTGCTGATTTCCCTGATGCTGCTGCTGAAATCCAGGAGGGACATAAGGTGCTCTAGGAGCATACTGCTGCTGATAATTAGAATGGCTATACGACCTAGAACCGTATTGTTGTTGTCCCTGCGCTGGCTGCTGAATAGAATTCTGGTTGTCTTTCCAGCTGAAATTTGGATGATTCCTGTTATTGAGATGATACGAATTAGGAGCTGGATGAGATGACCTCTGAAAATTACTGACAAACTGCGCCGATTCGCTAGATATCGCGCACTTATGAGTCTCATGAGCGCCCGCACATAGTTCACAAACCATTGCTACCTGCTGTGTACTTGCCTTGGCCAAAGATTCGACCTTCATAGTTAGGGCCTGAAGCTGGGCTGCCAACGCCGTGCTAGAATCAACGTCCAGAATGCCTGCTGCTCTTGCCTGTGGTATACGCTGAGTAGGATTCTGATACTCGTTGGCTGCCATCATCTCTATTAGATTATAAGCTTCCTCATAGCTTTTAGCATACAGTGCTCCCCCAGAAGCAGCATCCAACATAATTCGAGAATGTCCCAAACCATTGTAGAATCCATTAATCACCATCCAGTCAGGCATCCCATGATGTGGGCATAGCCTTAGCATCTCCTTGTACCTTTCCCAAGCTTCATAGAGAGACTCACCCGTCTGTTGAGTGAATTGAGAAATAGCATTCCTCATAGCCGCAGTTTTAGCCATAGGAAAGAATTTGGACAAAAATTTCTGAGCCAGATCTTCCCAAGTAGTAATAGACCCAGCTGGCATAGACTGTAACCAGCTCTTAGCTTTGTCTCGCAGCGAGAATGAAAACAATCTCAATTTAATAGCATCATCAGGAACCCCATTAAATTTGAATGTATCGCAGATTTCTATGAAGTTTCTGATATGAGCATTAGGGTCTTCAGAAGGTAGACCCCCAAACTGTACTGAATTCTGTAGCATCTGAATGATTCCGGTCTTGATCTCAAAATTGTTGGCTGCGATAGCCGGCTTGGTGATACTCGACTGAATATCATTGATGCTAGGCTGAGAATAGTCCTTTAGCGCCTTGATTGCCTCTGCTTCACCATGTGGTGCTCCCATAGTGTCAAGTGGTTTAGTCTCTTCCTTAGCAACAGATGACTGAACTTCTACTTCCGTTTTCTGAAACAATTTCTTCCGAGCTTGAGAGCGTGTTTGCATACACTCTCAAGTTAAGTACCTGAAAAATTTACCAAGAAAATTGGTGAGAAACGTCTGAGTCACTGAAATTTTATGACCCCTGATGACAAATACATAAACAAAACAACGAAGAACCGAGTCCCCGGCAGCGGCGCCAAAAACTTGTTCACACTTTTCCACGCAAGAGTACGCGATCGCAAGTAATATAGTCTGTAAAACAGAGTTCGTCCACAGAGACTAGTTGTTGCTGTTTCGTTGATTTATGCACCAAGAATTAATATTATTCAATTCTCAAACAATTATCAAGGTTTGGGTTTAATTATCACTATACTAATTAACTAAGCAATTAACAAATATGATTTATCAAATAGAGAAAACACATGGGGTTTTTTACCATCATCATATATGCAATTAACCAATTTAATTCCTTTTCCTCCTAACATGCAATTACACTGACACCTGATCGATTACACGAAACTGATATACACCAAAGGTCTTTGTACGTATACCATCCTAATGAACATCCACAATTAAGATAAAAGTCAAATAGTCAATCAATTGTAGGCAGTCCCAACAGGTCTGCGGGATTTAACGTACAATGATTTTGAAACACAAGTAATCAATAAGATCACGTAGTCAATACCAAACGGGTAGAGTGATATCGCAAATAAGCCATGTCATCAGACACACCAAATTCCTACGCTAGCATGGCAAGTTCTAAATCTCTATTTTCAGTACGGTCGCTGCAATAGAGATTAACACACAATCACAGAAGTTGATCAGACAACTATAATTGAATATGCACAACCATACAAGGATATCAAATATAAGAACATGCAAGGAATAATTGAAATCAACCAGAAAACATTATATAAGAATCCGGTAAAACCCCATGATAACAAATTAGTTCATAATTGAACTAATCATCACCATGGGTACCATAGTTAACATCGTTAATAAACTAAACAAGATTCAATGTAATAACAATAAATATTATGAATAGAATTCAACCAACTATCCACCGCTAGAAGATTACGAAGGAAATTGAAGAACAAAGTGAATCCGTAAGCTTGATTTTGATCTCTTGAACTTAGGTATTGATCTCTTATTCCTCGGATAATAATGTTTTTGATAGATAGATCGATAGATAGATAGATAGATCCCCCAAAAATAACCTAATGAATAATGTTTATAAAGTATAAGATATTACATAATAAACCCAAGATACGAGCCCTAACAAATTAGGCCCAACACAAATTGACCCGGTTTGGAGTAAAATAATGCATAGTCGAGACACTCCAGGAGGAAACAGGCGCTCTTGCGCCTCTATATGGTGCTCTTGCGCCTCCTAATCCCTGGAATTTTACTCTGCAAACTCAACTAAGCGCTCTTGCTCAAGATTTTTGAGCTCTTGCGCCTACTAAGGCGCTCTTGCGCAGGAAACTGGCGCTGCAGCGCCTCAGAGCTCCTGGAATTTTTCCCAGCAATGTAGAACATTTCCGTGGCTTCGCGTGAGCTGTTGAATCGTCAGAATCGGACTTGTAGAACTCCAGATATGGCCAAAACCGTGAGAGCTTCGCAACCTACCAGGAAAATCCGACTTTTAATCTCATTAACCTCCAACTCTTGGTTCTGCAAAACTTAATGAAAACACATTAAACACACCACATACTTGAGTTCAAGTCATCAATTTAAGCCGATATGAAGCATTCCAAGTGGATTAAAAATCCACTTATCAAGCATCTGAGGCTCCCCCTGAATTGGATGGCTCAGAGTTTGAACTGTCAGAGTTTGAATCAGTTTCCTCAACTGACTCAATTGCTGTGTCTTGTTGTGCTTCTTCACGCTCCCCCTCAACTGGTTCTCTATTTTGTTCAATTTGAGAATTTCCAGTTTCTCCAGTATTTACCAGTAGAGGTTCAGAGTATGCTGCGTCAGAGTTTGTCAGAACCGCTTCATCAGAGTTTGTCGGTACTGCTTCATCAGAGTTTACATCATCAGAGAATAAACCTTCATTTTCAAAACGCAGTTGATCATATTCATCTAAGTCATCAAGTCCAGTTATTTTCTTGTCATCAAATGACACATGTATGGATTCCATGATCACTTTAGTTCTCAGATTGTAAACTCTGAATGCTTTTGTTGACACTGGATAGCCAACAAAGATTCCTTCATCAGCTTTTAACTCGAACTTAGTCAACTGTTCAGGATGAGTCTTCAACACAAAGCATTTGCATCCAAATATATGAAAATATTTCAAATTTGGCTTCTTATTTTTCACCATCTCATATGGTGTTTTCCCATGCTTGTTGATCAGTGTAGCATTTTGAGTAAAACAAGCAGTTTGAACAGCTTCTGCCCAGAAATAAGTTGGCAATTTTGCTTCGTCAAGCATAGTTCTGGCTGCTTCAATTAAAGTTCTATTCTTTCTTTCAACTACACCATTTTGCTGTGGAGTTCCAGGTGCAGAAAATTCTTGTTTCACTCCTCTTTCCTTGCAGAAAGCTTCCACGATTGAGATTCTGAATTCAGTTCCATTATCACTCCTTATTATTTTGACTTTGTACTGTGATCCTTTGTCCAGTTGATTTACATGATCCAACAGAGTTTGAGCAGTTTCATCCTTCTTTGATAAGAAATACACCCATGTATATCTAGTATATTCATCAACAATTACTAGAGCATATTTCTTTCTGCCCATAGACATCACATTCACTGGTCCAAAGAGATCAACATGTAGAAGATGATAAGGTTCCACTACTGAAGATTCAGATTTGCTCTTGAAAGATGACTTCCTTTGCTTAACCTTTTGACAAGAATCACATAGGCCATCTAGACTGAGTATTGATTTTGGAAGTCCCCTTACAAGATCCTTTCTTATTAGCTCATTGATGTTGTTCAAATTGAGATGAGAGAGCTTCTTATGCCAATTCCAACTCTCTTCATTTGACATTCTTGCAGTTAGACACACTGTTTTTCCATCAGAGTTTGTTACCAAACTCGCTTCATAAATATTGTTGCGCCTGTGTCCAACTAGAACAACTTTTCCAGTAGATTTACTGATTACTTCACAGTGTTCAATATGAAAATCTACATGGTTTCCTCTGTCACAGATTTGACTCACAGAAAGCAGATTATGCTTGAGTCCTGAGACTAGAGCTACATTTGTGATGATGACACTTCCAAGATTGATATTGCCATATCCCATAGTACGTCCTATGTTGCCATCTCCATAGGAAACCTTTGGGCCAGCCTTCTCCTCAAAATCTGATAGCAGGGCTTTATTTCCAGTCATGTGTCCTGAGCATCCACTATCCAAGATAAGGGTGCTCTCTTTTATGCCCTTATTTTCAGATGATTCATCTTCATCTCTACCAGTTGCCATGAGAGCATAATTGACTCCCTCATCTGAGTCTGAAGTGTCTGCCCAGTCTTTGCCTTTTGAGATGAGTGCTTTTTCAGTTTTTCCTTTCTTGCACTCTGGAGCATAGTGACCCATCTCTTTGCACTTGTAGCACTGGATCTCAGATTTGTCCTTCTTTCCAGACTTGGTATCCCTTCCATCAGACTTTCTGAAATTCTTTCTTTCAGAATTTGAATCTTTCTTAGAAAATCTTTTTCCTTTCTTGAAATTCTTGAATCCCATCTTCTTGAAGGTCTTCACCATTAATGCAGCCATTTGCATCATCTGTTCTTCATCATCCTCAGAGTCAGAAGCTTCATCAGAGTTTGAGTTATCATCAGAGTTTGATGACTCACTTTCAGATTTAATGACTAAAGCCTTTCTCTTGGCTCTCTTCCTTGATGATTCCTTCTTGATGAGCTTCTCCTCAACTTTGAGAGCAACAGATTTTGTCTTCTTGCTTGATCTTCTGTTTCTTTGTTCTATTTCCAATTCATGAGTTTTCAGTAACCCATAAATCTCATCAAGTTCAGTTTCAGCAAGTTCGTAATTATCTCTTATAGTTGTTGTCTTCAAATCCCATCTTTCAGGTAAAGATAAGAGAAATTTGAGATTTGATTCTTCAAGATCATATTCTTTATCAACTAGAGATAAATCATTCAGCAGTTTACAGAATCTGTCATATGTCTCAGTCAAGGTTTCATTGGCTCTTGAATCAAAGTGCTCATACTCCTGAGTGAGTATCGTTTTCCTGTTCTTCTTTATAGCAGTGGTTCCTTGACACCTGACTTCCAAAGCATCCCAGATTTCTTTTGCAGTTTTGCAACCAATTACTCTGTTAGACATAACATTATCTAAAGCACTGTGGAGAAGATGTCTAACCTTTGCATCTTTTGCAATTGATGAGATGTCCTCAGGAGTCATATCTTTCTTTTCCTTTGGAACAGTCTTTTGTTCTTGACCATCAACAACAGGAGACAATTTAGTCGGCATATGAGGACCATCATAGATTCTGTTATCATTAAAATCACGGGCAATTACCTTTAAATTAAAATATATTACCTTTAATATTTGTTATCATTAAAATCTCTCTGTTCCAAAAATATCAAGTTTAACTAATATATTTTAAAACCTATTTTAATACTTTTAATTATTTAAAAAAACTTATCTATTTTTTTTTCTAACAAAATTTACTTATTTTCCAAAAATATCAAGGGCAATTACATTTAAATTAAAATATATTACCTTTTATATTTGTTACGACTAAAATCTCTATTTTCCAAAAATATCAAGTGCAACCCTTACTTATATATTTTAATACTTTTAATTATTTAAAAAAATTACCTATTTTAATAAGTGAACGTATTTTTTTTTTAAATATAATTAATATAATTAAAATACATCTAAAAATATTATGGGTAATTAATTTTTTAATTAAAACATTTTAGCTTTTATATTTGTCATTATGAAAAAAACTTACTTATTTTAACATGTCAACGTATTTTTTTAATAAATGTAGTTAATATAATTAAAACACTTCTAAAAATATCACGGAAAATTACTTTTTTTAATTAAAACATGTTAGATTTTCTATCTGTCCTTATTATTAATATTATTTTATTATAAAATATTATTAATAATACCTCATTTATCTTCCTCGGCCTCATTTGTATTTTTTTTTATATTTTTTTATGTTCCAATGAATATTTAAGTTTTTCATTTTATAATTTATCATATTAAATTTTATTTTATTTAATATTTTCCTTTCACATTAAATTTTTTAGTTTATTATTTTTTAAGGCCCGTGCATTGCACGGGTTATAGACTAGTAATTATTACACCATCATTAAATTAAAGATAATTTTGTTAGCTTCGCGTGGGCTGTAAAATTGTTAAAATCTGTTGTCTAAAACTCAAGATAGAGCCCAAACAGTAAAGTGATTATCTAAATTTTAATAATTTTTTTTTAATTTAAACCAATTATAAATAGGTTTTCTATATTGAATAGAAATCTTTATGTAAAAAATCGTAATTATCTTTTTTTTTTAGTTTATGGATAGTTCCGGTTAGATAATAATTATTAAACCATCATTAAATTAAAGATAATTTTGTTAGTTTCGCGTGGGCTGTAAAATTGTTAAAATCTGTTGTCTAAAACTCAAGATAGAGCCCAAACAATAAAGTGATTATCTAAATTTTAATAATTTTTTTTATTATTGTAGCACCAATTTAATTTTTTTCCTAATTCTTTTAAATATATAAATTCTATGTTTATTTCAGTAAAATATTAAAATCAATTTAAGAAAAAATTAAAATCGATCTGGTCCGTGTACGACCACTATACGACCAAATTAATTATTACAGTTAGATCTTAAATAGATCGATGAGAATTGTTAGATCTAATATTAAAAAGTGTATCTGATTAATAATAGAATTATGTTTAAATACTAAAAAGTGTATTTTGATAATTTAAAATTTTTCTATGTAAAAATTCTTAAATATATTTTCTCTTTAATTTATGTATATTTCGAGTTGGATAATAATTGTTAAACCAAATATCAGATAACAACTCATATCGATTACAATATTAAAAATTATCAATATAATGCTCATTTATATCATATAACAATGATACATGTGGACCCTACGTTATAAGAGACTTAGGAGAACTCATGTACATGAATAAATTTAAACATTTTTTTTCTGAAGGAACATAACAATTTGATTAATCCAAATTATAATTATATTATTTTACATATAACAAACATAAAAGGATAATATCAAAAATATTATTAAAATATTGAGGGTTTCATATTCATAAACAATAATTTTGAATATAATACTTAACCATCATTTCTTTTCGGTTTATGGGTAGGTCAACTGGTCAAGTTAGAAAATAATTATTAAATCATCATTAAATTAAAGATAATTTCGTTAGTTTCACATGGGTTGTAAAATCGTCAAAATTCAATTTTTAAAACTCAGGATAGAACCCAAATAGTAAAGTGATTATCTAAATTTTAATAAATATTTTTTTATAATTGTAGCACCAATTTATTTATTTTTCCACTAATTCTTTTAAATATAGAAATTTTATCTTTCTTTCAATAAAGTATTAAAACAAATTAAGAATAAATTCAAATCGATAAAGACTATAATAATATGAGAATAAAATTTTATATAATCATAACATAATTTTTATTCTGTTTAATAATTTTAAAGTAATAATGTATTTTAAAATTTTATATACACTATAAATAAAACCGAAACATTAAAAGTAAAAGCAGTTAGTAAGATACTTATATCAGTATATACTTGATATCCTTATTATATTAAACTCTTTTATATAATAACATTATAGCGATTTATCCAAAATTTTGATCCTGACCACCAAATTAATAAGGACTATTAGATCTTAACTAGATAAATGAAAATCGTTTGATCAAATATTAAAAAAGTGTAATTTATTTATAATATGATTATATTTAAATTCTAAAAAGTGTATTTTGATAATTTAAACCAAATATACCAAATATAAATAAGTTTTCTATATTGAATAGAATTCTCCATGTAAAAAATTCGTGACTTTCTTCCATGTACAATTCCAGTTAGATAAAAATTGCTAAACCATCTTTTAATTAAAAGTAATTTAATTATCTTCACGTGGGGTGTAAAATCGTCAAAATCTGATTTTTAAAACACAAGATAAAGCCCAAATCAGTAAAGTGAGTATTTAAATTCTAATAATGAATATTATGTCATCATTATTTTAACGCCAATTTAATTACTTTTTTCTAACTATTTTAAATTTAGAAATCTATGTTCAAAAATTAAAATCAATCTAAGAAAATTCAAATCAACAAAGAATATAATAATACAAGGATAAAATTTTATAAAATTGTGCATATTTTTTATCCTATTTTATTAAGTTATAGATCATAACTAATCAAATATAATTTATTATTAAATAATAAATTATACGCAAATGGTGATTTTGTTTTATAAGCACTCATAGAGACCTAATTTCATTGTTAGCAGGACTATATTCATATTAAAAAAAACCGTATTTTGAAATTGTAGACTAACAGACCTAACTTTTTTAACCTATATACATTGTAAATTATTAAATTCGAAACTTTAAAAGTTTGTTAATCAATTAGTATAGTACTTTTCTGAAAAATCGTACTTTACAAAAAATATTATCAAATAACCTATGTCTGGAAGAAAAAAAATGAAAACAATTCTTTTTTTTTTTCAAAAAAAAACCTGTAAATTTTAATATGTTGTTGGTAGATTCAAATCTTAGATCATTCTACATGATAATTTTACTGTTATATGTAATGTTTCTCAACAATTTAATTTGAAAGATCCAACGATTATGGATTGAGTGATCAAACAAAGCGACCACACTTATAAGAAAGCTTTCATTATTTAGTCTTTAATATAATAACATAGATATTTACGGGATATACTATAAAAAAAATGAATTTTATACAGAATTTTGATAGTCACAGTGTACTATTTTAAAAGAAGAACTATTACAAAAAAAAAAAAATTAATTGATAATTTATTTTCTCAAAAGTTGAAAGTTCCCGCATCATTAACATATTACAAAAAAGAGTATATTATATTTTAGCAATAAATATTTAAAAAAATTAAAAATTAAAATTTTTATAAATATTAAGAAAAATTAATGATATCCTGGTAGTTTGGTCCTAAATACCGCAAAAACATTCTCAACCGTTAGATCCAATACTTTTAAAAATAGATGATCAAGATTATATCATATAAAAAGAAATTATTATCTAAAAATGATATAAGTTAAAAGATATTATATTAGGATTGTATTTTCCAAAAAGTTAAAACATAAAAATAGTTGTAATTAAATAAGAAAACCCATTTATAACCAAAATAATAAAAATCGTTTAATCTTAAATAAACAGGTGAAAACCGTTAGATTTAACATTAAAACATGTATTTGGTTAATAAATGTTATTCTAATAATCTAAAATACATATAAGTTAAGTAGATTTCCTAAATCGAATAGAATTCTCAACATTAAATTTCGTCACTTTATTCTCTTTTTAGTTTTAGAATAGTTTTTAATTGAAAAAAAACTATTAAACCACAACTAAATTAAAGATTATTTTGTGAATTTCATGTGAAACGTAAAATTGGCCAAATCTAACTTTTATAACGCAATATAAACAAATATTAAATTGAGCGTGTAAAATGTAATAAATATCAAATTTTTAACTATAATTTTTTTTGACTAAATCTTTTTTTAACAATAATTTAATCATGTAAACTAATAACTTTTAAATATTAAAATATTCATAAATAAATATAATTATAAATATTAAAAAAAACAATCGTGTGTTGCATCGTAATAAAAATATAATTATAAACCGAATAATTATAAATAAAATTTAAGTAACCGTGCATCGCACGGGCTATAAACTAGTAAGATAGTATAGATAGATGTATATTTAATAATTTTGAATGTAAGATATGAAAGTAGGATCAAGTTTTTTTTTAACAAGAAATCAGAATCAAGCTTAAATGAGAGGCTGCAATCAGTTTGATATGATCGAAACATGCCTAAAATTCATAGAGACATCGATAAATAATTGTATATATTTATATTTTTTATTAATAAGTATCAAAGTACTAAAATATTAAATTTGATTATTATAAAATTCGGGTTCAATTTTTTGCAGCTACATGATTAAACAAAATTTATTTATTTAATTTAATTTTTTAGATTTCAATCCAATTGAATTCTCTATAATTATATAATTCAAAATTTTATTAATTTAATTTAATTATTTTGATTTCATCTTAATTTTAAATACGAAACTCGTCTAGACATCATCAAGTAACCTTGCACACATTGTTAATCCAAATTTTAAGTGTTTAGGAGATAGAAGTACAGGTTGGTTTGGCACGGAATGTTTAGTTAAATATAATGTTGTTAGTAGGGGTGATCGTGGTCCGGTTTGGTTCGGGTTAGATATCAAACCGGAACCAAATCGTAAAATACCGATTCTTGAAAAAACCAAACCAAACCGTAACCCGTAAACCAACAAAACCAAACCATTCGGTTCGGTTTTAGTCGGTTCGGATTAACGGATTTTGACGGTTTTCGACAAAATTTGATAAACAAAATTATAAAATAAAATAATAACTTTCCGATTTAAATTTTCCCAGATAGTTTGATTAGTAAAATTAGAAAATAAAAATACTTATGAAATTCAAATTTTCCTTCTTTAAATGTGCATAAATAATAAAAATTATTCCTACATAACAAAGTATTAACCGCAAATGACTAACGTTCAATTTAGTTATAACAATGAAATATTGGATACGAAAAGTAATATAAAATTTGTGATTTAATTTGTGATTCATAAAATAAAATTACTTTATATTATATAATCATAAATATAAAATTAATATATATATATATATATGTGTGTGTGTGTGTGTGTGTGTGTGTATATGTGGTTTGGATTGAGAGCGGGTTGGGTTCTTGTTAACCCGAAACCAACCCACGATCCGCGGTTTTTTAAAGTAGTTGAACCGAAATCACGAACCACACTTTGGTTTCGGTTCGGATCGGTTCAAAATCCGATTGGTTTTTGCGGATTGTCAAGACTAGTGGTACTGATGCTGATGTCAGTACTGATACTGATACTGAAGACTAGTGGTACTGATGTTGATATCAGTACTGATACTGATGATGCTGATGATGTAAATAGTTAATTAGTTTATTCTTTTTGTATATTAGAATATTACAGATGTCAATTCAGTTAGTTAGAAGAGTAACAGGCTGTCAATTCAGTTAGTTAGTTAGAAGAGTAACAGATTTTGGCTCCAAGCAACTTGTATATAGTCTAGTGTTAAATCATATTATACGTACTTTTACTTTCAATACAAGAACTCAGTTCTTCATTTCACAAATTATCATGGTATCATAGCGAGCTAAACTAGTTTTCATGGCGAATTGTTTTGAGATAGGCCAAATACAGGTGTTTTTTTTCTATTTCGTGTTATCTTCATTGATATCTCATTCTAAAATTCATCGTTTTCTTTCTAAAAATCGTTTTTTTGTCACTTACAAGATACACACACATTTATATGTATAGTTTAATCATCTATCTTTCAAGATCTTGATTAAATCATTGTTTAGCGATCTAAACTTGATTGTTTTCACTAGATTCTGAAAATTCAGCTTAATTCTTGATTGTTTCTGTTCATTCAACAGTTTCTTGATTGTTCATCAGTTAAAATTCTTGATTTGTGCCATTTCTTGATTAGAATGGTGTAGTTTTGTGTTTGCTTATCAATCTTTGTTAATTTCTAAGGTTTTAGTTCTTTCGTTCTTTGATCTACAACATTTTTTCGTTGAGACATTTTGTCAAACAGTTTCGCAGTAATTCAGTTTAAACATTTTTTTCCTGTGATTCTTGAGCTATGGCTGCTACTTTACAAGGTAATCAAGATCCTTCTAGTGTGTATTACATACATCCTTCTGATGCATCTGTAACGCAATTTGTTTCTGTTAAATTCAACGGAGTCGCTTTTCATAATTGGAAGCGTTCTATGGTTTTAACTCTATCTGCTAAGAATAAGATTGGTTTCGTTGATGGAACAATTGTTAAGCCCGTGATTACGTCTCCAAAGTATAAATTTTGGGAGAGGTGTAATAATTTGGTAATATCCTGGTTATTGGCTAATCTGGATGAGGTTATTGCAAAGAATGTGTTGTTTTTCCAAACGGCTATAGAAATCTAGTAGGACTTGGAAGATAGATATGGCTATACATCTGTGGCACATGTTTATTCTCTGGAGCAACAACGGTTAGACATTAATCAAGGAAATGATTTTGTTTCTGAATTCTTTACTAAGATCAAAACTCTATGGGATGGTATCCATGATGTCAATCCACTACCTTACTGCACTTGCAACAAGTGTACATGCAATTTATCTCAGAGACTGGTTCAAAGACAACAAGATCACAGAGTTCTTCAGTTCATGATGAAGTTGTCTGAACAATTTGCTTTGGTGAGAGGTAATGTGATGATGATGCAGCCTCTACCTAATGTAGCTCAAACCTACAGGTTATTTGCACAAGAAGAAAGGCATAAGGAGATTTCTTCTTCTCAAACTGAGCCAATGGCATTTTATGCTGAAAAGAGAAGATTTAATTCTTCATATCAAGGCAACAAGAATTCCTATAATACTGGTATCTCTGGTGGCAATCACTATAATGCTAATACTGGTGTCTCTGGTGGTGCTTATCTTCAGCATGACTCTAATAGTTCCAGACCTTCTATGATGCAAAATAGGAAAACTAATAAGCCTGCTTATTTCTGCAAGGTTATAGCGTGGAAATTTTCTTCAAACTAAATGGTTATCCGCCTAGATTTCTGGAGAAACAGAACAGGAAGGTTGCGGCATTGTCAGTTCAATCTACAGATAATTCATGTGCAGATCACTCTAGTATTGAGGAGTTACAAACTGGTGCTGAGACTGTTACTGTGGCTCAATACAATCATTCGATGAGTTTGATTAATCAAAAGAGTGGACATGATGAATCTGATAATAACAAGCATACAGCTTTACTGGCCGGTAAATTTTGTTTGTTCTCTAATGCTGCTAGTGCCTGGATCATTGATAGTGGATCAACTGATCATATATGTCCCAATCTTGACTGTTTTACAACATTTCAACCTGTCAAGGAAAGTGATTCTATTACCATTCCATATGGAAAGAAAATAAAAGTATTGCATACAGGCTCTATAAGGTTGACTGATGACATTACACTCAAAAACGTTCTCCATGTACTTGATTTTCAGTTTCGACTGATTTCAGTAACCAAGTTATGTGTAGATTTAGCTTGTCAAGTGATTTTTACTGATGATAAATGATTTCTTCAGGGCCATTCCTTGAAAAAGCCTCATATTCAACTTGGTAGCATATCTAATGGCTTGTATACTCTGTTGCCTTCAATTTCAAGCTCTGGTTCTACAGTCAAGTATTGTAATACTGCACAGTCTACCAATGTCAAGGAAGCTCAACTCTGACATCTTAGGATGAGACATCTTCTTTTTAATAAATTGAAGCTGATTGTTCCTATTACATCTGTTCAAAGCTGTTTAGATTCTACTGTTTGTCAAGTTTGTCCAGCAGCAAAACAACTTCGGAAATCTTTTCCTATCAGTCAGATAAAATCTACAACTGTGTTTCAACTATTACATGTGGATATTTGGGGACCTTACAAAACTAAGTCTCTTACTGGTTGTACCCAATTTGTAACCATTGTTGATGACTTTTCCAGATATACTTGGGTTCATCTTATCAAGCATAAGTGTGAGGTACATTCTGTTTTGGCAAGTTTTCTTAACTATGTGGAAAATCATTTTCATACTACTGTTCTCTACATTAGATCTGATAATGCTTTAGAGCTTTATTCTGGTAATTGTGCACAACTGTACAAAAACAAGGGTATCATTCATCAAACCAATTGTGTTTATACTCCACAACAAAATGGTGTTGTGGAGAGAAAACACATACATTTATTAGAAATGGCTAGGGCTATTTTCATTCAAGCCAAGTTGACACCTAAATTCTTGGGGGATTCTATACTTTGTGCTACTTATCTAATAAATATGATGCCTTTACAATCTATTGGGAATCTTACACCATATTTTAAGTTGTTCAATTCTACTTCTGACATCTCTCATTTGAAAACCTTTGGCTGTCTTTGCTATGTTTCAACTTATAAGGTTCGTAGGACTAAGTTTGATCCTAGAGCAATAACTGCTGTTTTCTTAGGTTATTCCACCACAACAAAATGTTATAAAGTATTTGATCTCAAACACAATAATCTCATCATTTCTAGAGATGTGGTTTTTCAAGAAACTATATTTCGTTTTCACATAATTTCTTCTATTTCTCAGTCAGATTTTTTGAATTCTATTTTCTTATCTCATGATACTGATGTTATAGAAAGAGACTATAATTGTCAATTTCCAGTTATTTCATCTCAGACTGAATCTTATATGTTTGAATCTAATTCAGAACCCATCTCTTCTACCCATTCTTATACTGAATCTAATCCAACCAATAGTAACACATCTAATATTTCAGCTCTTCATACTGATGACCCTACATATACAGTAAGAACATCTACTAGAAATATGCAAGCTCATGTTTATTTGCATGACTATTATTGCAATCTTTCTTCTGTGACAAATGAGCATACTTCTTCTCACTAGTGCAATTTAGTATCCAGTGATTCTTTACCATCTTCTCATCATACTCTGTTATCTCAACAATCTGCTATTTCTGAACCAAAATCATACTTTGAAGCTTCTAAATCTCCAATCTGGGTGGCTGCTATGAATAAGGAGATTGAAGCTTTACAAAACAACAAAACTTGGGATTTAGTTCCATTACCAAAAGGCAAGAAGCCAATTGGATCAAAATGGGTATATAAAGTTAAGCTAAATTATGATGGATCATTGGAGAGATGCAAAGCCAGATTAGTGGCTAAAGGATTTAATCAGAAATTTGGTATAGATTTCAATGAAACTTTTTCCCCAGCAGTAAAAATAAATACTGTCAGATGTATTCTATCAGTTGTAGCTAGTAGGAAATGGAAGATTTTTCAATTTGATGTTAATAATGCTTTCTTGCATGTTGATCTAGAAGAAGAAGTATACATGACAGTGCCTGGGGGTATTCGCAATCCTTTTAATCTAGTTTGCAGACTTGGAAAATCTTTGTATGGTTTGAGACAGGCTTCTAGACAATGGTCTGCAAAATTGTCTATAGAATTGATTAATCAAGGTTTTGTTCAGTCAAAGAGTGATTATAGCCTATTTATACATAGACATGGAGATGACATCACTATATTGGCTGTTTATGTAGATGACATTATTGTCACAGGAACTAATGTTCAACATATTCAAGACATTAAGACTCATCTGCATAATACTTTTAGCATCAAGGATCTTGGCATTCTTCATTATTTTTTGGGCATAGAAATCACATATTTGGATGATGGCATTGTCATGAGTCAAAATAAGTTCACAAGAGAGTTGTTGCAAGATTCTAATTTGGATTTGTCAAAGCCAGCTGTTACACCACTGCCTTTAAATCTCAAGCTGAGTTCCAGTGAAGGTGATTTTTTACATGATCCAAAAGTTTACAGATCTCTTGTTGGCAAGTTAAATTTTCTTACGAACACTAGGCCTGATATCAATTATACTGTCCAATTATTGAGTCAGTTTATGCAAGCTCCAAGAACATCTCATTATGCAGCCTTGCATCATACTTTGAGATATATTTCTCCTACTAAAGGTCAAGGGATTAAACTTCAAAATCCTGATAAGTTGACCTTGCAGGCCTATTCTGATTCTGACTGGGCTTCATGTCCAGATTCTAGGAGGTCTGTTACAGGGTATGTCTTGCTGTTAGGTGGTTCTCCTATTACTTGGAAGTCAAAGAAACAACCTACAGTGTCTCGATCTAGTTCTGAGGCTGAGTACAGAGCGATGGCTGCAACAACATCAGAGGTAACTTGGGTTGTTCAATTATTAAAAGAACTGGGAGTTAGTAATTTACAACATGTTACTTTGTTTTGTGATAATCAATCTGCATTACATAATGCAAAAAATCCCGTGTTCCATGAACACATGAAACACATTGAGGTTGATTGTCATTTCACTCGTGATAGGGTATTGGAGGGTTTATTACAATTATCTTATCTACCTACAAAGAACCAACTGGTTGATGTCCTCACCCAAATTCTTCCTTCTCATCAGATGCTAGATTTGTGTTCCAAGTTAGGTCTGCATCACTCTGGTATACAACCTAACTTGAGAGGGATGTCAAGACTAGTGGTACTGATGCTGATGTTAATACTGATACTGATACTGAAGACTAGTGGTACTGATGCTGATGTCAGTACTGATACTGATGATGCTGATGATGTAAATAGTTAATTAATTTATTTTTTTTGTATATTAGAATATTACAGCTGTCAATTCAGTTAGTTAGAAGAGTAACAAATTTTGGCTTCAAGCAGCTTGTATATAATCTGATGTTAAATCATATTGTACCTACTTTAACTTTCAATACAAGAACTCAGTTCTTCAATTCACAAATTATCACAGATTATACGGTTTAACCCGAACCGTGATCCCAAGTTGTTAAGTCTAAAACAGATGAAGTTTGCGGGGTGAACATGGTTCACGTGAATACAGTGTGGAACATGGAAGATCACTTTAAATATGTTAAATCATCACGGACTAACGGTGGCGGTGGGTTTGAAATTCATGACAAACAAAATTTTAAGTAGTTAAATATTAGTGAGATTTAAGACTAACACTTTGCTTAACATATAAAACCAGCGAGGTACAGCTCTTCTATAGCTGATCGTAGGTGGAGAATGGATGATATTCATCCTGAATTTTATTTTGTTTTATGTAAAGATTTGAAGCAATAAAATCTTTCCTTTCTTGGCAAAAAAAAAAAAAAAAAAAAAAACCAGAGCCTTTAAAAGTAACTTAAGATTAATGAATATAAACTCGGTTGATCAGCCGCCAACCAGTAGTAAAAATATTTATATACTCAATAATTCATAATAGGGCCACAATATTAATTATTAAACATTAATTATGCAAAAAGTTGGTTTCTAGAACAACCGTCGTCATTGTATACGTTGGCTTCATCAGTAATTTGATTGCAGTGTTTAATTTGACAACAAGCCCAAGCCCAGTCCATCCTGTTGATCTATTCAAGAAGTTAGCCCAGATCCAAACTTTGGCCCAACTCTCAAATTTTCATTTTAGTACATTTTTAAATTTAAACTATACACACATTCATCATTCACTTGTATCTATACCTAGAGACTGAACTTGATCACACTCAACAGCCTTCTTCAATGGCATTTCTCTTTCAGAAATTTCAAGAGGTACCCTCAAACCCATCTCTCTTTACTTATTCAATTGCTTAATTTTTTAATATTTAATATTTTTTCTTGATTTAGTCATTTCTTGATTTGAATATGAAACTAAATGATGTAACATTTATTATTATGATTTGGGTATGTGTTAGAATCATAAAATTGTTTCTTTAGTTTTAGGCACAACCCCATCTGCAATTCTTTAGGATTGACTTTTAAGTTTTGAAATATTGCTGTAGATATGTATGGTATGGAGAATGTATTTGTGCTTAAAGGTGAAATTTTGACTTTCTTTGCTGTTTTTTCTTGAATATAGCTTAGAAGCTAATAAGTAGTATTCATTCTCTTATAAGTTATCCATTCTTTTAAGTGTGTTTTAAGGGTATAGATTTGTGTTTAAACAGAAATCGCTACATTAATAAGACCATAACCGACATCATTGATCTTTGGTCTACTATTCGGTTCCTGGAGTTTCATTTTCGGGCTCAAAATATATCCAGTATATTGCAGATGAGTGATGACCTATTGTGTTGTTTATGTGAAATTTATGTTTGTTTTGTTTTTAGGCTGTAAGAACACTAGCGAAAAGCCCTACCTTCGCTAAAGATCCGAGGCACCTTCAATTTGAAGCGGATATAAATCGTCTCTTCCTCTATACCAGGTCAGTGCTGCTTAAATCTTTGGAGTAGATTTCGTCTCTTGTTGCTCAGAGAAATCTCACATGATTTTGTAATATGCTAGGCAGGATTTTATTTGTAGAGTTTTCTAGCTTCCTGTCAAGATTTAGGTTTAGACTGATCTATCTTGGAATATATATTAATCAAGCTGTTTAACTTGATAGACAGAATCATAAAGAAATTATTTTGTTCTTGTGACCATCGTGCATACTTTAGAAATAGGTTTATTTGGCAACTAACTACTGATTAGTTTTTCTTTTATAATATTGTTTATACTTTTACTGGTCATTATGAAAATTGGAAGACTTGAGATATAGTTTGCTAGCCAGGTACATGCAGAGAAAAAATATATATAAGAAGTTCTAAAAGAGTATAATTTTGTCATTCTGGATGGCCTTTGTGGTATGTTGTATGTTTATAACTTAGTTAGAGTCTTAAGTGTGCGGGGAAACGGGAGTTGGCAAGTAAGGATTTGAACAATCTCTATGGATTTTCTTCAAGTCAGGCCAACCTTTAACTTGTTGGTTAGAGAGCGCTGCATGCCTTGTCTAATTAGATGGTTACTTACTCCATCTTTTAAAGCAGTGACAATTTCAGTGTGGAAGAGGCCGCAGAGCAATCCTGACTGCCAGCTTTTATTGTGCTTTGGAGATAAATCACAAATTTATTGTGGTGTTTACATATACAAGTCAAAAGTATCAAACCACACTTATTAAACTGTTGTCACAATAGAAGTGTTTTGTACCCGCCACACATCTATTCCTGAAATGGGAACAATAAGTAGCAGGTCCCATCTATCCACGCAGTTTTAAATGTTGATCAGACCGATAAAGTTTACCTTCCAATTCTAAAAACCTGTACACTGTAACACGGTAGCTTTCATTTGCCTGTTAGCCTAGTTTAGTTATTGAAAAAAAATACTTGTGTAATACATTTACTTGCACACTTGTTGGTAACTTTTGTGCTATTTAGTTCTTTTTAAGTTGATTTAAAGTTACCTAGTGGGCTACCGGTGGAACTTTGAAACACAGTGATTAAAATTCCTTTTAATGCAGAACAAATAAGTAGTGATAGATAAGAAATAATGCTGAAATTTAACAAATATATCACTCCTTAATTACTCCCTTCGATATTTGATTTTCAGCTACAATCGTGTGGGAAGAGATGCAAGTGACACAGAGATAGAGGAGATCATAGACATGGGGAGTAAGGCTCCGCTGGCTGATCAACAGGAGCAGGTCCAAGAGAACATTTACTCTCAAATTAAAGCCTTCTGCAGTTCGATGGATGACATTCTTCGTACTGATTCTAGGAGCACAAGTGAGTCTATATCCACCGAACAAAATGCTGGTCCACGTCGTAGTGGCCTTAGTCTTGCTGTTGGTAGGAGTGCACAAACCAAGACCAGTCCTGGTGAGTTCCCGATAGTTTTTCTTTTTTCATGTGCTGTTGAGTGAGGTGCAGGAGCTTTTGTGGCAATCGAAACTTTGAATCTGATGATTGTGAATTTTCAGCACAGGTGTACCCGAGACAAAGCCATTGAAGCTTTCCGAGGTATCACAGCTATTTAAGGATCTGAGCGGCTACACCCTCAAGCTCAAACCATCTCAAATTCCTCACGAGGAGGCAGGTCAAGGTTTATTCATTGATGGTGAAGCTGATGTTGGTTCCATTATAGCATTTTATCCTGGTGTGACATACTCTCCAGCATATTATCGTTATATACCTGGATATCCCA
The DNA here is from genome assembly GCA_030848705.1 of Heracleum sosnowskyi. Lineage (NCBI taxonomy): Eukaryota > Viridiplantae > Streptophyta > Magnoliopsida > Apiales > Apiaceae > Heracleum > Heracleum sosnowskyi. The sequence goes on from CM061238.1 coordinate 10,679,758, forward strand.
GGGTGGATGCACAAAACCCTTACTTGATTACAAGGTATGATGGAACTGTTATAAATGCACAGCCTTGGGGTGTTGGGGGTGAAACCCTTGAACTATGGGACGGATCAAGTGTTCCTGAAATTAAACAAGCTGTACAAGGTGCTGAGACTGGCTCGGACCGTGTCTGGAAGATGCTCAGTAAACCTTTGGAAGGAAAACAACTGGGGGGTTATGGAGAGGTACTAGAGCGAAGAAATCCGCTAGCTTTTGCTCATTTTGCCAACCACCCGGCAAAGGGGATGGACCCAAATGTCATGGTTTGTTCCTATGATTTTCCACTGGTTGAGAAAGACATGAGAATGTATATACCAAATATAGTAATTGGACAAGGTGAGGATGCAAAGATGAAAAAGATTGGCAGTTTTTGGTTCAAAACCGGAAGTGCTGGCAGCAATGCATCATCTTATCCTGTTCTGAAGACTCTTGTTCTTGTAGCTACCCGGGCTCTTAGTGACGAGGAAGTGCTATTGAATTACAGGCTAAGCAATGCAAAGAAGCGACCGTCTTGGTATACTTCTGTAGATGAGGAAGAGGACCGGAGGAGATGGAGCTAAGTTGAATCTTCCGAGCGTTCTATATGTTTCAACAATTTAAGATCATGTTTGAGAAATTTCAGGGACCTGTAGTACATTTTAGCATATGCTATTCAGAGATTTATTTGTGCTCCCTGTACTGTTTGCATTGGTCACAAAATTTTGCACCCCATATAATCTTGCACCTGTCGTCTAGACCAGAGCTGCAGTACTACCAAATTTTGCACCCCATATAATCTTAAGCTCACAATAAAGCTCGCCTAGGGACTAGCAGTGTGGTAATGGCTAATGCGCTTTATGCAACTAATGGATACTTGTATGCTGTGAAATTTTTAGAACTAGATTATTTTTATATTTTATCAGGACAAATTGCTTACAAGCTGTATGATTAAATATTGTTCGCAGTTCTTACTCGTGATGAGATCAAATTGGTAAATATGCAGGTCTATCCATACAACATGTAGTGTATACTAACGTTCCCCAAACCACACCTTTAATATTGTCCATATTACTCTAAACTCACCCTCTATGGTTTTTTAACAACCAACCATGTAGTTTAAATAGGGTATTAGGCTGTCATTGTATTCGATAATACTTGTAGTTAAATTAATCACAAATTAGTTTGATATTAGGATTAGGTTGTCATCGTATATTGTAATCTTTACAGTTAAATTAATCAATGCATCTCTAATACTAACAAATTAGTCTGGCATGGTGGTTATCAAGACAAAATGCTCCATTGTAGTATTGGTGATTGCAGCCGGTACTGTCATTTGACTCATTTATATTTAAAAATGTGTATGCATATTCATATTTTCACCATGTGATAAGCTATGTTCTCTATATAAGTAACACTGTTTTAGACAGAAAGAACACGACGCAACAAAGAAAATCATTGAGCTAATCGAAAAGAGTGTGACAGGCTGACAGCAAGAAAGAACAGTATAGATGGACGTTGTAAATGTACTACACATGAATGCAGGCAATCGGAAATGTAGCTATGCTAACAACTCCACCCTTCAGGTAAATGATTACTCTTCATGTTATTTTGGTGATGTTCTTATACATGAATACTGCCAGTAGATTACTAAACCATATTAATTTGTAATCTCCAGAAAACCGTGCTATTGAAGGCGCAGGAAGTTTTAAAAGAAACTATGGAGGATTTTGGTACCCATGGGTTCCCTGATAGCTTTAAGCTAGCTGATTTGGGTTGCTCTTCGGGGCCTAATGCCCTCTTGCTTGTTGCAAATATTATTGACAATGTTCTTGCATTTTGCAAGCAGAAAAATCTGAAAGCACCTGATGAGTTTCAAGTGTTTCTAAATGATCTTCCAAATAATGATTTCAGCACAGTTTTCAAAATGATACCGCCATTCTATGTAAAGCTTGAAAATAAGAGTGGTCATGAAAAATCTATAAACTGTTTTATATGTGGGGTGCCAGGCTCTTTCTATACAAGACTCTTTCCAAGCAAAAGCCTTCACTTCTTTCATTCTTCAAGTAGTATTCATTGGCTCTCTCAGGTAATTATACATAATATAGCAGGAAATGATCAGAATCTATGATATTTAGCAAAATTAGTCGATAAGAATCAATGATAAACAATATAATATTGTATATATTTGCTAATTTGTTTTACAATATCTGATTTATAGGCTTGAAAAAATTACTGCAGGTTCCTGCGGAACTTCTGGATAATAACCGAGGAAATATCTACATTGCAAAAGCGAGTCCTCTTGGAGTTTATGAGGCATACTTTAATCAATTTAAAAGTGACTTCACAACATTTCTGCGCATGAGATCTGAAGAAATAATACCTAATGGCCGAATGGTGTTAACACTTCTTGGCAGGAGCATTGCTGATCCAACCAGCAAAGATTGTTGTTATATTTACGAATTACTGGTGAAGTCATTTCAAGACATGTTGGCTGAGGTATATATGTAATTGTGATAAATTTACTACAAATTCAGTGTGAAACAAGTAAATATACGATCCAAGTAATTAAACCACACATTTCATTTGTTTGTTTTGTAAGGGTTTACTTTGTGAAGAAGACATCAATTCGTTTAACCTGCCGATTTACACTCCTTGTACCAATGAATTGAAGGCTATAATCGAATTTGAGAGCTCGTTCAGTCTTGATAGACTCGAAACCTTTGAAACTAACTGGGATATGCGCGATGGAAATGAAATATTGATGTCAGAGGATAGCAGTGGCAAGCTAATGGCTAAGACAGTTCGAGCTGTAATGGAGCCCCTGCTTGCTTGTCACTTTGGAAATAGTTTAATGGACAAGCTATTTGAGAAGTATGCAATGCATGTGACTGAGCATCTATCCAAAGAGAAAGCTAACTATTTCAATATTGTCATCTCCTTGACAAGGAAAATGTAAACAATATTGTTAGCATTTGGACTGGGGCTATTCTGCTACATAGACGTGACAGTACTTTTTATCCGATATCGGTTGAGGTGTAGTGTAGGTATCTTGTTCTGCTAAATATCATTAATTGTCTGGTGGAACAGGAGTAATAATGCATACCTTGATGTTGTTCAAATCATGGACTCGCTTTTCTATAGTAAAAAAGACATTGGTCCCAGGGTTGTAAACTTGTAATCACTAACAGAAATTCAAACCTGGAGAAGGGTTTATTGTCGCTTTGTAGAAGGTTGTCAATGTATATGATAATGCTTCTTAGGCAAATTAATCGATGTGTCACATGTCTGATCACTGACTAGTCAGATATTAGGTCGTCATCAGTAAAATTAATCATCGCAAGTTCTAATTAACAAATTAGTCTAACATGCATGATGATTGGTGGCTATCAAGTCGAAAACTATGATAATTTCTTGAGTAATCAGAGTCAATCTGCCTAGGCGGCTAAGCCCTCTGCCTATCCTCATTAGCCAGCCCTGTACTGATAATAATTGAGTATGCATAATAAATACTTACCTCTGCTTAAGGTATTCATTGTGTTTATGTTAATAAAAGGGATATTACATTTGGTACCATTGGTTTTTTTATTTGGTACCACACAAAGTTTTTAATTTTCAAGTGGCACCATCGTACTTTTGACTTCATCCCCATAATACTATAATACCAAACGTTAGTAGACCGTTATAAAATTATGGGATTTTACATTTGGTACCCTTTGAAATTTTTGACTTCCAAGTGATATCATTCTACTTTCGGCTTCAATTCCAAAATATCACTTTTTAATGAAGCGGTTCAAACTCTTTGATTTTATGTCCCTCAAAAAAATTGTTTGGCATCCCTTTTGCCCATCAAAACCAAGGAGTTTGATGAGAATGATCAGATTCATCGAATTTATTAATATAGTGGTGTTTTGGAGTTGAAACACAAAGTAGAAGGGTACAAGGATACTACTTAGAAATCGAAAACTTTGAGTGATACCAAATGAACAATCTCATAATTTTGTAACGGTCAACTAACGCTTGGTTAACGGAGTGGTATTATGTGGATGAAGCCAAAAGTATGATGGTTCCACTTGAAAGCCAAAAACTTCGAGTGATACCAAATGAAAAAGCCAATTATACAATGATACAAAATGAAAAAACCAATTATATAACGGTACCAAATGAAATATCCCTTAATAAAAATTAAGGCATATCAATCTGGCATGCTATATTTTCTATACAAGTAGCAATTTTTTAAACATAAGAACACAAACTGAAAGAATGGATGTAGTAAATGTTCTACACATGAATGCAGGCAATCGCAAATGTAGCTATGCTAACAATTCCACACTTCAGGTAAATGAATATATTTCATATTATTTTCGTAATTGTTAAATTATTTGATGCAGGTAGATTAATTTAGCCTGATTAATTTAACCATATTTCTCTCTCATGAGCTGATATCGATAAAAGTTAACAATATCGATTTGTTGTCCCCAGGAAACTGTGATATTGAAGGCGCGAAAGGTTTTAGAAGAAACTACCAGGGATTATAGTACCCAAGGATTCCCTGCATGCTTTAGGCTAGCTGATTTAGGTTGCTCTTCTGGACCAAACGCCCTCTTGGTAGTTGCAAATATAGTTGGCAATGTTCATGCACTATGTAAGCAACAAAAACTAAAAGCACCTGATGAGTTTCAGGTGTTTCTAAATGATCTTCCAAACAATGATTTCAATGCGGTTTTCAAAATGACAGCACAATTCTATTCAAACCTCGAAAATCAGATAGGTCGTGAGAAGTCCGTAAACTGTTTTATAAGTGCAGTGCCTGGTTCTTTCTATGGAAGACTCTTTCCAAGTAACAGCCTTCACCTTGTTCATTCTTCATATGGTGTTCATTGGCTCTCTCAGGTCCTTATATATATAAAGCATAATATCAGAATCTACAACATACTTTAACTTTGTTAAGACTAACAAAATTTAATTAGCAGGTCCCTGGTGAACTGCTGGATACTAATAAAGGAAATATCTACTTGTCAAAATCGAGTCCTAGCAGTGTCTATGAAGCATACTTAAATCAGTTTAAAAGTGACTTTGCAACATTTCTGCGCATGAGATCCAGAGAAATGATTCCTGATGGTCGAATGGTTTTAACACTTATAGGCAGGAGCATTGCAGATCCCACCAGCAAAGATTGTTGTCATATTTACGGACTACTGGCAAAGTCACTTCACGATCTGTTGGATGAGGTATCAAATTATGATACATTTACAACGTATTTAATGTTAAAGAAGTGACTATACAATCCAAGTTGTTAACAGACACGTTACGTTTGTTTCGTCAGGGTTTACTTCTAGAAGAAGACATCAATTCATTCAATCTGCCTATTTACACCCCCTGGACCAATGAACTGGAGGAAATAATCGAATCTGAGAGCTCATTTAGTCTTGATAGATTTGAAACCTTTGAAGTTAATTGGGACACACGCGATGATAATGAAATATTGAAGTCTGAGGATAGCAGTGGCAAGTTTATAGCCAAGACAATGCGAGCTGTATTTGAGCCATTGCTTACTAGTCACTTTGGAAATGCTTTCATGGACAAGCTTTTTGAGAAGTATGCAATGCACGTGAATGAGCATCTGCTTATAGAGAAAACCAACTATTTCAATATTGTCATCTCCTTGACGAGGAAAATATAAAAAGTATTGTAACTGTTGACAGGGGGGGCTATCCCGCAAGAAAATTACTAATAAAATTAGATGCAACAGTATCTTTTATTCAGTATGAATTGAACTAGTGTAACTTGTAATGCAAAATTACTACAAAGTTTTTCTTGTATGCCCCTGTTGTGCTGAATTGCTTTAAAATAAGTCACGGTGTTGACTCAAATTTGTGCTACTATGGTTTTTAACTGGTGATTGAGTTCCAATTACGAATCCGCTCATACTTGTGCCAACAATAGATCTGCAACCATATTTTTAGGTCATTCAGTACTTAGAGACTTCTTTACCATTTCTGTAGCTGCATCATTTTTTTTTTCAATGCTGGTATCCACTGCAAGGTCTCGCGTGTGTGGTCTCAAGTTCACCCATGGATAACATATAGTATGTTCCTCTTCCATGAATTTTCTGTACCAAGTTGTTTTGACAAAGATCTTCTTCAGGTCCTCGACCCTTATATCCAGTTTCGGAATAATTAGCTCTCATCCTGCAATATATTTTTTTTTTTTTTTTGTACCAAACCTCCAGTTGTTCTGGTTATAGTTCTTAGAACAAAACAGATTTTGGCTAAGTTATTCTCGTGAATGTACGAGATTGTTAGGTGTAGCTGCATGGCTTCTGTAATTAGGCTAAATCAATATAGCCTCCTTTTTCTTCATTTTGGTTGCTAGCTTTCCTACCCAACAACCAGTACTTTCACAAATTGTTTGCAAGCATGGATTGTCTTTCCCTCATAAAAAAAAAACAAGCAATAAGTGTTTATCTATGTACTTCATATATTCCTCGAAAAATATATAATGGCATTATATTAAAGACGAATTAAAAGTTTTTGTAGTCCGGTTGGTAGTGGCTTTGTAGTCTGGTCCTCCATAGTTTGGTAATCCAATCTCTAAGTTAGATTTTTAAATTAAATTTGTAGTCCGGTCCATTGGATATAATACTAAATATTTTTTGTTATATTGTGATTTTACTTAATTGTACTACTTCATTTTTTTACTTAATTACCCTTACTTATTTATAAAAAATATTATTAAATAATAATATTACCTATTTATAACCAATTACCTTTTACACCTAAAATATATTTCTTTTTTTATTTCTTCTGAAAAATCTCTTACTTTTTCAAAAATATCACGGGCAATTATCTTTTTTAACTAAAACATGTAAGTTTTTTATTTTTGCTTACTAAAACCTCTTCTTTTCCAAAAATATTACAGACAGTTTCATTTATTAAAATAAAATAATAATATAATAATTATTCTTTTTTATATTTTCTAACTAAAATTTTTACTTTTCTATTTTTTCTAACTAAAACCTCTCATTTTCCAAAAATATCACGGGCAGTTCTTTTTAATGAAATAAAATAATAATATTTATAATTACTAATAACTAACCGATTAGCTTTTTTTTTCCCAAAGCGTATATTCTTTTTTATATCTTCTAACTAAAATTTTTTCTAAGTAAAATCTCACATTTTTCAAAAATATCACATGCAATTTCTTTTAGTAACATAAAATAGTAATATTATAAATACTAATAATTAACCGATTAACTTTGTTAGCCAAAGTGTATATTCTTTTTTATATTTTTAACTAAAATTTCTCATTTTCTAAAATTATCGCAGACGATATCTATCTATACTATACTATTATATAATAGCCAAAATATTGAAAGTTTTGATTTCAATTTTCGGTAATTTATTATATTTAATCTATGTATATGTACTATTATATAATAGCCGAAACATTGAAAGTTTTGATTTTCGATTTTCTCACATATATAACATAACTACAAACTCTTTTAATTATACTTTACTTAGAATTCAAAAACACGACCATTTTTTAGAAAATATTTATATTTATATGTATTACAACAAAATATATTGATAATTTTGACGGTTATCTTTACTGACATGCTTACTATAAGCTAATAAACTATTATAAAATCTATAAAAAAAATTTAGATTTAAAGTATTAAATTAGTACTTTTAATTCTTTTTAAAAAGATAGTATTTTCAGAAGTATTAAAATCTCAAAAAATTTAAAAGTAAATTTCAAAATTAATATTAAAGTGGTACGTGCTTTGTACGGGTCATAGGCTTGTATTTGTAATTTGTGGATATAAAGAAGACACACATGCTGGTGAAACAATTGAATCTGTGTATGTGATATCTTGGCCAGTGTATTTTGCCATTCTAGGTAGCCAATGTGCATACACCAAAGTTTTTTTATTTTTATTTTTATAAATAAACAAAAACATAACAAGAGTTGCATGGCATATAAAACGTAAGTGTAAAAAGTAGTACTTATCTTATATTTGTGTAGAAGAGTCACTTATCAGACTTGCCAAGTTGAACTCAATTACTTGGAAAATTTTGTAATGGAAGTTCTGCAAAGTGCCCCTAGATCAGTATAAGTTTATCACAATGCTACATGCGCAGACTCCGCATTAGAGATATATGAATGCGACATGTTTTCTGCTTGCACGTAGTGAGCATCAGAAAACTTGTGAATTTCTCCGATAACAAAATTTTCAGTGTGTTTGATTGTCCCCTGCGTTTATGATTGGTTTGACAGCCAAATAACAGCACCATCCTTTTTTTAACTACACTCCTACAGCTTCTTCTACTTTGGCTTGTGCGATCGTTATTGTAATTTTGGTATGCTTTCAGCGTGCCTAAAGTTTCTTGCAACATAAAACTATGACAACTTGCACAAAGTTTAAGAAACTATTTCTACTGTAGAGAGTATTCCGGTAGGCTTGTCATTGCATGTGCATATTAGGGACAAACTGGTAGCATCCTTTTTAGCCCTTCATTGATGCTTTGGAATTGGTACTATCTTTCCAATTTTCCAAACTTTCCATATGCCGCCTATGAATGGGTGCATTATTCTGTCATATGCTCCATAGCTGAAGACGTAATCTTCTCTTCTTCCAGAATTTGTTTCCAGGAGTTGTATATCATTGGTACAGCACGAGTGACATGGGTTTTAGACATGGTCTATAGAAATTATATTTTTTCCCCATAATCACCCTACTGCAGTCTTTAAAGATAATTTTCCAGCTTGTTTTTGTTATTTGAGTTAAATGTAATATGCCAGGGTGAGCTAATTAGTTGCTCCATACAACCAGAAGCATCGCTTTGTATTGTATCAAGCTGTGTTCTCAGGTTGACGGAGTTGAGTCTCTAATTTGACTGGCATGAGCGAGGTACACCATAAGTGCCATTCATATCGCGTCAAGTTTAATGTCATACTTGAATTCTGTCAAGTTGTCACAGATGTGAAGTTGGTTCTGAAGTTTGCAGGCTCCATTTATTTTTTCACTAGTGCACTTTATTTTTAATAAACCTGCTGCTTCTTGTTTGATCCGCATGTTCTTCTTTCTCGTTATAAGAATTCCAACAGTAGATCATGTTTTCCTGATGAAATCAATCATTCGGTAACAAATAAAATATTATGTCATACATGCTTTCTTCTTTAATCGATCTATTCCATGCATATAGAACTACAACCAGGGGTGCTTTTTTATGCAAAAATCAATTAATAACTTTGAAAGTTTACAAATAATGAATATTGGATGCCGGATGAATAAATGTTTTAGTACACGAAAAAGCATACATATCAAAGCTTAGGGACATCCAAAATTAACAGGGGCTTGACTTGATATATTTTTGTGCATGCATGTACAACATAACAATAAAATTATAAACAGCCACCGGTTTAAGGCTGGGTTGTTTTATGAATAAAAGATAGGTCGCGCACAGAGACTAAAAACAAGAATTCCATAAATACTTATCTGGTCATCAATCTTGTTTCTCTTGCTTTACGAAGATTGTAATTTGTACGCTGCTTTTACTAATTTCTTCAATTTTTATTTTATCCATTTGATTTCTGGTGGTCCCACGCCACCTGCTTCATTCATCTCTGCTAGAAATCATAGATTGTCGTGACAAAGGATGCCACTATTCTAGCAGGTTGTTCATTAATAATACGGCAGGAGATTCGTTAACGAGGATTGTCAAAGGCCAAACCCTATTAATCGCTTCTCTGTTTCGGCCACAAATATAATAATTAATATAATTGTGATTTTTTCACTACACGATTCCCACAGACGGCGCCAAATGTTGATGCCGATTTTCGTCACGGACGGGGCATCATTGTTACGAGTATTTGTGCAGAGCTTGTAGTAGATATTCATGGCCATTGACAGAGGAGATTAGGGTTTGTGTGATTTTTAGACTGAGCTTGAGAGTTATTCTAAGAGAGAAGCTCTAGAATATCGGGTGTCGGATCGGCCCCCTCAAGGTGCCTACGTATCTCTATATTTATAAAGAATCAAGTCTACGTAGTTCTATTAGGATCTACTACCTTTTCTGCGTAGAATTCTAGTTTGAACAATACTACTATTCTTTAGGAGCAAGACATCTAGTTGTAGTGAATTTCCTCGTATACGATACTTCCCGTTATCGGGCTTATTTAATATGGGCCGATATCCATACGGGATCAGATTTATATCTTGTATCAACACTTAGGCAAATTAATCGATGTGTCACATGTCTGATCACTAACTAGTCAGATATTAGGTCGTCATCAGTTAAATTAATCATTGCAAGTTCTAATTAACAAATTAGTCTAACATGCATGGTGATTGGTGGCTATCAAGTCGAAAACTATGATAATTTCTTGAGTAATCAGAGTCGATCTGCCTAGGCGGCTAAGCCCTCTGCCTATCCTCATTAGCTGGCCCTGTACTGATAATAATTGAGTATGCATATTAAATACTTACCTCTGCTTAAGGTATTCGTTGTGTTTATGTTAATACAAATTAAGGCATATCAATCTGGCATGCTATATTTTCTATACAAGTAGCAATTTTCTAGACATAAGAACACAAACGGAAAGAATGGATGTAGTAAATGTTCTACACATGAATGCAGGCAATCGCAAATGTAGCTATGCTAACAACTCCACACTTCAGGTAAATGAATATATTTCATATCATTTTCGTAATTGTTAAATTATTTGATGCAGGTAGATTAATTTAACCTGATTAATTTAACCATATTTTTCTCTCATGAGCTGATATGGATAAAAGTTAAACAATATCGATTTGTTGTCCCCAGGAAATGGTGATATTGAAGGCGCGAAAGGTTTTAGAAGAAACTACCAGGGATTATAGTACCCAAGGATTCCCTGCATGCTTTAGGCTAGCTGATTTAGGTTGCTCTTCTGGACCAAACGCCCTCTTGGTAGTTGCAAATATAGTTGGCAATGTTCATGCACTATGTAAGCAGCAAAAACTAAAAGCACCTGATGAGTTTCAGGTGTTTCTAAATGATCTTCCAAACAATGATTTCAACGGGGTTTTTAAAATGACACCACAATTCTATTCAAACCTCGAAAAACAGATAGGTCATGAGAAGTCCGTAAACTGTTTTGTAAGTGGAGTGCCTGGTTCTTTCTATGCAAGACTCTTTCCAAGTAACAGCCTTCACCTTGTTCATTCTTCATATGGCGTTCATTGGCTCTCACAGGTCGTTATATTGAAGCATAATATCATAATATACAACATACTTTAACTTTGTTTAGACTAACAAAATTTAATTAGCAGGTCCCTGGTGAACTGCTGGATACTAATAAAGGAAATATCTACTTGTCAAAATCGAGTCCTAGCAGTGTCTATGAAGCATACTTAAATCAGTTTAAAAGTGACTTTGCAACATTTCTGCGCATGAGATCCAGAGAAATGATTCCTGATGGTCGAATGGTTTTAACACTTATAGGCAGGAGCATTGCAGATCCCACCAGCAAAGATTGTTGTCATATTTACGGACTACTGGCAAAGTCACTTCACGATCTGTTGGATGAGGTATCAAATTATGATACATTTACAACGTATTTAATGTTAAAGAAGTGACTATACAATCCAAGTTGTTAACAGACACGTTACGTTTGTTTCGTCAGGGTTTACTTCTAGAAGAAGACATCAATTCATTCAATCTGCCTATTTACACCCCCTGGACCAATGAACTGGAGGAAATAATCGAATCTGAGAGCTCATTTAGTCTTGATAGATTTGAAACCTTTGAAGTTAATTGGGACACACGCGATGATAATGAAATATTGAAGTCTGAGGATAGCAGTGGCAAGTTTATAGCCAAGACAATGCGAGCTGTATTTGAGCCATTGCTTACTAGTCACTTTGGAAATGCTTTCATGGACAAGCTTTTTGAGAAGTATGCAATGCACGTGAATGAGCATCTGCTTATAGAGAAAACCAACTATTTCAATATTGTCATCTCCTTGACGAGGAAAATATAAAAAGTATTGTAACTGTTGACAGGGGGGGCTATCCCGCAAGAAAATTACTAATAAAATTAGATGCAACAGTATCTTTTATTCAGTATGAATTGAACTAGTGTAACTTGTAATGCAAAATTACTACAAAGTTTTTCTTGTATGCCCCTGTTGTGCTGAATTGCTTTAAAATAAGTCACGGTGTTGACTCAAATTTGTGCTACTATGGTTTTTAACTGGTGATTGAGTTCCAATTACGAATCCGCTCATACTTGTGCCAACAATAGATCTGCAACCATATTTTTAGGTCATTCAGTACTTAGAGACTTCTTTACCATTTCTGTAGCTGCATCATTTTTTTTTTCAATGCTGGTATCCACTGCAAGGTCTCGCGTGTGTGGTCTCAAGTTCACCCATGGATAACATATAGTATGTTCCTCTTCCATGAATTTTCTGTACCAAGTTGTTTTGACAAAGATCTTCTTCAGGTCCTCGACCCTTATATCCAGTTTCGGAATAATTAGCTCTCATCCTGCAATATATTTTTATTTATTTTTTGTACCAAACCTCCAGTTGTTCTGGTTATAGTTCTTAGAACAAAACAGATTTTGGCTAAGTTATTCTCGTGAATGTACGAGATTGTTAGGTGTAGCTGCATGGCTTCTGTAATTAGGCTAAATCAATATAGCCTCCTTTTTCTTCATTTTGGTTGCTAGATTTCCTACCCAACAACCAGTACTTTCACAAATTGTTTGCAAGCATGGATTGTCTTTCCCTGATAAAAAAAAAACAAGCAATAAGTGTTTACCTATGTACTTCATATATTCCTCGAAAAATATATAATGTCATATCTATCTATACTAAACATTAAAAGTTTTGGTCGGTCGTCGGTCGGTATTTGGGCCGATTCACGGCCTATCTATAATCAATTTATTAATAACCAATTACTTTTTTTCACTACATTACCTATTTTATATTTTTTTTTAAAACCAAACCAACTCATCTTCTAAAAATAAAATGGGCAACATATATATAATATGGTAATATTATTATATATTTATAACCGATTACCTTTTTCAGCTAAAACACATTATTTTTATATTTTTTTACCTAAAACAACTCATCTTAGGACACATATATGAAAACCAAGTTATTGATAACCAATTACCTTTTTCAGCTAAAATATATTACCTATTTCATATATCTATTTAACAAAAACAAATCATTTTCTAAAAATAAGACGGGCAATATATATATAAAATGGTAATATTATTATATATTTATAACCGACAGCTAAAACACATTATGTGTTTTATATTTTCTAACTAAAACAACTTATCTTCTAAATATAATTCATGCAAAATAAATATACAATGGTAATATTGTTTTATATAAATATTAATAAATAACAAGTTATTTTTTTCAGCTAAAACAAATTACCTCTTTTATATTTTCTAACTTAAACAACTAATTTCCTAAAAGTAATGCAGACGTATATATAAAAAAATTAATATAATTTTATATAATTGTTAATAAGTAACTAATTATCTTTTTAAGGATATTACCTGTTTATATTTTTTAACTGAAACCACTCATGTTCAAATTAAAAATAACACGGGCAAAACATAGATATATTGGTAATATTATTATATTAAACTTATGAAATTCATGTTTATTATAATTTTTTTAACATTCAATTTAAACGAGATAATTAATGAAAATAAAAGTAACAGTATATTCAAATAAACTCGGTATATTGAACAAGCACATATTTTGATATTTGCATTTGAGTCCCTTTTTAGATTTTTAAGAGTAAAAAAATACAAATCATTAGTTATGTTATTTTAAAATATTTTATATTTTAATATCTAAAATACTACTATTGATGATGTCAATAATATATTAAATTTAAATATTATATTGTTAGATTTATAAATCCAATATATATTTATATATTAAAATTTTATCAAATTATATATTATAACTAAAATCTAAATAAAAAATAAGAAAATATTACAGAAGACCGTGCATCGCACGAGATATAAGCTAGTACTATATTAAAGACGAAACATTAAAAGTTTTTGTAGTACGTGGGTTTGTAGTCTGGTGCTCCATAGTTTAGTTTGGTAATCCAATCTCTAAATCTTTTAAATTAAATTTGTAGTCTGGTCCTCCATAATTTGGTAATCCAATCTCTAACTGTTAGATCTTTTAAATTAAATTTGTAGTCTGGTCCTCCATAATTTGGTAATCCAATCTCTAACTGTTAGATCTTTTAAATTAAATTAATGAGAGCCATTGGATATAATACTAAATATTTTTTGTTATATTGTGATTTTACTTAATTGTACTTACTTAATTGTACTTCATTTTTTAACTTAATTACCCTTACTTATTTATAAAAAATATTATTAAATAATAATATTACCTATTTATAACCAATTACCTTTTACACCTAAAATATATTTCTTTTTTTATTTCTTCTGAAAAATCCCTTACTTTTTCAAAAATATCACGGGCAATTACCTTTTTTAACTAAAACATGTAAGTTTTTTATTTTTGCTTACTAAAACCTCTCCTTTTCCAAAAATATTACAGACAGTTTCATTTATTAAAATAAAATAATAATATAATAATTATTCTTTTTTATATTTTCTAACTAAAATTTTTACTTTTCTATTTTTTCTAACTAAAACCTCTCATTTTCCAAAAATATCACGGGCAGATCTTTTTAATGAAATAAAATAATAATATTTATAATTACTAATAACTAACCGATTAGCTTTTTTTTCCCAAAGCGTATATTCTTTTTTATATCTTCTAACTAAAATTTTTTCTAAGTAAAATCTCACATTTTTCAAAAATATCACATGCAATTTCTTTTAGTAACATAAAATAGTAATATTATAAATACTAATAATTAACCGATTAACTTTGTTAGCCAAAGTGTATATTCTTTTTTATATTTTTAACTAAAATTTCTCATTTTCTAAAATTATCGCAGACGATATCTATCTATACTATACTATTATATAATAGCCAAAATATTGAAAGTTTTGATTTCAATTTTCGGTAATTTATTATATTTAATCTATGTATATATGTACTATTATATAATACACTACAAAAAAATCGGCTAATTTCGACCATAGAAAAACGGTCGAAATTAGCTAATTTCCACCGCAAACGGTCGAATTTAACTAATTTCGAACAAAAATAAAAAGGTCGTTTTTAGCTTGGTCGAAATTGCTCAAAACGGTCGAAATTAGCTAATTTCGACCGTCTATTTTCGACCATATAAATTCGACCCACTAAATTCGACCAAATATTTCAAAATTTTGAAATTTTGAAATTTTGGTAAAAATTTCGAATTTTCGAATTTTGGCGCCCAAAGTGAATTTAATTCAACCAAATATGGTCGAATTTAGTATGCTAAATTCGACCGAATACAGTCAAAATTATTTGTTAAATTCGACCAAATTCGGTCGAATTTAACGAACACCAGTTTTAAAAAAAAAGCAGCAGAATCTGCTGCCCAAGAAATGCAAAAAATTTCTGCAATTTTTCACTAGTTTCTACATATCAAGAAGGATGATTACATTAAACAATAATGGATATAATAGTTATTTTTTCTACTAATCCTAAATAATATACATAAATAATGTTGGACTAAAAATGCAATAATTTTTCATTCTTTTGAAACACATAATTAAAAATCAAACACTATAAAAATTACTCTACCCCAATAATATCCAAATGTGAAAAAATTAAAAAAAAAATTAACTTAGTGTGTGTATAATTATAATGACTTGTGTTATTTCGCTTTTAAGTTACCGGAAATGAACTCATCGGAAGTCGTAGAGGTCGAAAGTGGTGAAGATGAACTCGTCGGAATTAATTGGGATGAACTCGCCAAATGTTAAAAATGTAATTAAAGGATGTGCTAATATAAAGGATGTATATATATTGTTTGAAATGTATGAAACATGTGTTAGTATTTATGTATATAAATTGATATGTATGTTTGTTAGAGAAGAAGAATGGAGTAGGAGTATATGTATGTTTGTTAGAGAAGAAGAATGGAGTAGGAGTATAGAAGAATGTTTATGAGAGAATATGAATGGATGAAATATATAAGAGAGAAAAAGATGAATGTAATTGAATTAATGGTTAGGATGGAATATCTTAGGAAACAAATGAATGGTCTAGATTGAATGTAAAAGAGCAATCCATGTGCTTGTTTTTCAGCCACTACAAGCGTGACACGTGGCATGAATAAATTGGCTTATTCTGAATTTTACTAAATTCAACCAAATTTGGTCGAAAACAGAACACGGGTAAATTCGACTGATATCGGTTGAATTTAGCTAAATTCGACCGAAACATAAGTCGATCGAATTTAGCTAAATTCAACCGATATCAGTCGAACTAAAGCTTAAATTCAACCAACTAGGGTTTGTGGTCGAATTTAGTGTATGTGACATATATATTTGTTAAAATGTTTAAGATATTAATATTTAAATTAATTAATTTTTTGCACACACTATATTTTTTTGATAATCTTCACATCCGTACGGTTGGATTAATCAAAATAATTTTTAAATAAAATAAAAACTCTAACCCTAGCCCAACCCCTAAATCTAAACCCTAAACCCCTCATATTCTACTCAACTATGACGATGTACAGAGCTATGAAGATTTTTTTTTTCTACCGACTATTATTTATTCAAATTTATTTTATTGAATTTAGTATGTCGTCAAAATACTTTCATATTTGTTTTGTATTTTTTAACAACAATTAGATATTTTATTTAATTTTTCTAAAAATATCAAAAAATGAAAGTTCAACATTTTCTAATCATATAAAAAAATTTTGTAAAATTTTTGTACTAACTAAATTTTTACATGTAGTGAGTGGTATCCTTGTATTTTTAATTATTTTTCATGATGTGTACAAACATTTATAAAATTAATAACATATTTAAAAAATTCTGAAAAAAATAAATTCAACCGAATTCGGTCACATTTATTAAATTCGACTAAATTCGGTTGAAAATATATTTGAATAGTTTGGGGAATTTTGGGAGGGAAATTTCCCACTTTTTACCGAAATTGAAAAAATATAGGCGGCAAAATTACCGCCAAGCTTAATTTCAAATTCGACCGAATTTGGTCGAATTTAGTTTTCAAAATTTAATATTTTGGTGGGACTTTTCCCTCCTTTTTTGGGGGGATTTTATTTTCGACCAGACAAAAAAATCGGTCGAATTTAGGATTAAATTCGACCAATAAAAAAAATCAGTCGAATTTAGTAGTAAATTCGACCGACCAAATTCGACCATTTTTATTTTCGACCAGAAACGGTCGAATTTAGCCGCAGTCCATAAATTCGACCACAAACGATTGAATTTAGCCGCGGTCGAATTTGGGAGGTCGAAATTGCCCATAATTTCTTGTAGTGATAGCCGAAACATTGAAAGTTTTGATTTTCGATTTTCTCACATATATAACATAACTACAAACTCTTTTAATTATACTTTACTTAGAATTCAAAAACACGACCATTTTTTAGAAAATATTTATATTTATATGTATTACAACAAAATATATTGATAATTTTGAGGGTTATCTTTACTGACATGCTTACTAAGCTAATAAACTATTATAAAATCTATAAAAAAAATTTAGATTTAAAGTATTAAATTAGTACTTTTAATTCTTTTTAAAAAGATAGCATTTTCAGAAGTATTAAAATCTCAAAAAATTTAAAAGTAAATTTCAAAATTAATATTAAAGTGGTCCGTGCTTTGCACGGGTTATAGGCTTGTATTTGTAATTTGTGGATATAAAGAAGACACACATGCTGGTGAAACAATTGAATCTGTGTATGTGATATCTTGGCCAGTGTATTTTGCCATTCTAGGTAGCCAATGTGCATACACCAAAGTTTTTTTATTTTTATTTTTATAAATAATCAAAAACATAACAAGAGTTGCATGGCATATAAAACGTAAGTGTAAAAAGTAGTACTTATCTTATATTTGTGTAGAAGAGTCACTTATCAGACTTGCCAAGTTGAACTCAATTACATGGAAAATTTTGTAATGGAAGTTCTGCAAAGTGCCCCTAGATCAGTATAAGTTTATCACAATGCTACATGCGCAGACTCCGCATTAGAGATATATGAATGCGACATGTTTTCTGCTTGCACGTAGTGAGCATCAGAAAACTTGTGAATTTCTCCGATAACAAATTTTTCAGTGTGTTTGATTGTCCCCTGCGTTTATGATTGGTTTGACAGCCAAATAACAGCACCATCCTTTTTTTAACTACACTCCTACAGCTTCTTCTACTTTGGCTTGTGCGATCGTTATTGTAATTTTGGTATGCTTTCAACGTGCCTAAAGTTTCTTGCAACATAAAACTATGACAACTTGCACAAAGTTTAAGAAACTATTTCTACTGTAGAGAGTATTCCGGTAGGCTTGTCATTGCATGTGCATATTAGGGACAAACTGGTAGCATCCTTTTTAGCCCTTCATTGATGCTTTGGAATTGGTACTATCTTTCCAATTTTCCAAACTTTCCATATGCCGCCTATGAATGGGTGCATTATTCTGTCATATGCTCCATAGCTGAAGACGTAATCTTCTCTTCTTCCAGAATTTGTTTCCAGGAGTTGTATATCATTGGTACAGCACGAGTGACATGGGTTTTAGACATGGTCTATAGAAATTATATTTTTTCCCCATAATCACCCTACTGCAGTCTTTAAAGATAATTTTCCAGCTTGTTTTTGTTATTTGAGTTAAATGTAATATGCCAGGGTGAGCTAATTAGTTGCTCCATACAACCAGAAGCATCGCTTTGTATTGTATCAAGCTGTGTTCTCAGGTTGACGGAGTTGAGTCTCTAATTTGACTGGCATGAGCGAGGTACACCATAAGTGCCATTCATATCGCGTCAAGTTTAATGTCATACTTTAATTCTGTCAAGTTGTCACAGATGTGAAGTTGGTTCTGAAGTTTGCAGGCTCCATTTATTTTTTCACTAGTGCACTTTATTTTTAATAAACCTGCTGCTTCTTGTTTGATCCGCATGTTCTTCTTTCTCGTTATAAGAATTCCAACAGTAGATCATGTTTTCCTGATGAAATCAATCATTCGGTAACAAATAAAATATTATGTCATACATGCTTTCTTCTTTAATCGATCTATTCCATGCATATAGAACTACAACCAGGGGTGCTTTTTTATGCAAAAATCAATTAATAACTTTGAAAGTTTACAAATAATGAATATTGGATGCCGGATGAATAAATATTTTAGTACACGAAAAAGCATACATATCAAAGCTTAGGGACATCCAAAATTAACAGGGGCTTGACTTGATATATTTTTGTGCATGCATGTACAACATAACAATAAAATTATAAACAGCCACCGGTTTAAGGCTGGGTTGTTTTATGAATAAAAGATAGGTCGCGCACAGAGACTAAAAACAAGAATTCCATAAATACTTATCTGGTCATCAATCTTGTTTCTCTTGCTTTACGAAGATTGTAATTTGTACGCTGCTTTTACTAATTTCTTCAATTTTTATTTTATCCATTTGATTTCTGGTGGTCCCACGCCACCTGCTTCATTCATCTCTGCTAGAAATCATAGATTGTCGTGACAAAGGATGCCACTATTCTAGCAGGTTGTTCATTAATAATACGGCAGGAGATTCGTTAACGAGGATTGTCAAAGGCCAAACCCTATTAATCGCTTCTCTGTTTCGGCCACAAATATAATAATTAATATAATTGTGATTTTTTCACTACACGATTCCCACAGACGGCGCCAAATGTTGATGCCGATTTTCGTCACGGACGGGGCATCATTGTTACGAGTATTTGTGCAGAGCTTGTAGTAGATATTCATGGCCATTGACAGAGGAGATTAGGGTTTGTGTGATTTTTAGACTGAGCTTGAGAGTTATTCTAAGAGAGAAGCTCTAGAATATCGGGTGTCGGATCGGCCCCCTCAAGGTGCCTACGTATCTCTATATTTATAGAGAATCAAGTCTACGTAGTTCTATTAGGATCTACTACCTTTTCTGCGTAGAATTCTAGTTTGAACAATACTACTATTCTTTAGGAGCAAGACATCTAGTTGTAGTGAATTTCCTCGTATACGATACTTCCCGTTATCGGGCTTATTTAATATGGGCCGATATCCATACGGGATCAGATTTATATCTTGTATCAACACTTAGGCAAATTAATCGATGTGTCACATGTCTGATCACTAACTAGTCAGATATTAGGTCGTCATCAGTTAAATTAATCATTGCAAGTTCTAATTAACAAATTAGTCTAATATGCATGGTGATTGGTGGCTATCAAGTCGAAAACTATGATAATTTCTTGAGTAATCAGAGTCAATCTGCCTAGGCGGCTAAGCCCTCTGCCTATCCTCATTAGCTGGCCCTGTACTGATAATAATTGAGTATGCATATTAAATACTTACCTCTGCTTAAGGTATTCGTTGTGTTTATGTTAATACAAATTAAGGCATATCAATCTGGCATGCTATATTTTCTATACAAGTAGCAATTTTCTAGACATAAGAACACAAACGAAAAGAATGGATGTAGTAAATGTTCTACACATGAATGCAGGCAATCGCAAATGTAGCTATGCTAACAACTCCACACTTCAGGTAAATGAATATATTTCATATCATTTTCGTAATTGTTAAATTATTTGATGCAGGTAGATTAATTTAACCTGATTAATTTTACCATATTTCTCTCTCATGAGCTGATATTGATAAAAGTTAAACAATATCGATTTGTTGTCCCCAGGAAATGGTGATATTGAAGGCGCGAAAGGTTTTAGAAGAAACTACCAGGGATTATAGTACCCAAGGATTCCCTGCATGCTTTAGGCTAGCTGATTTAGGTTGCTCTTCTGGACCAAACGCCCTCTTGGTAGTTGCAAATATAGTTGGCAATGTTCATGCACTATGTAAGCAGCAAAAACTAAAAGCACCTGATGAGTTTCAGGTGTTTCTAAATGATCTTCCAAACAATGATTTCAACGGGGTTTTTAAAATGACACCACAATTCTATTCAAACCTCGAAAAACAGATAGGTCATGAGAAGTCCGTAAACTGTTTTGTAAGTGGAGTGCCTGGTTCTTTCTATGCAAGACTCTTTCCAAGTAACAGCCTTCACCTTGTTCATTCTTCATATGGCGTTCATTGGCTCTCACAGGTCGTTATATTGAAGCATAATATCATAATATACAACATACTTTAACTTTGTTTAGACTAACAAAATTTAATTAGCAGGTCCCTGGTGAACTGCTGGATACTAATAAAGGAAATATCTACTTGTCAAAATCGAGTCCTAGCAGTGTCTATGAGGCATACTTAAATCAGTTTAAAAGTGACTTTGCAACATTTCTGCGCATGAGATCCAGAGAAATGATTCCTGATGGTCGAATGGTTTTAACACTTATAGGCAGGAGCATTGCAGATCCCACCAGCAAAGATTATTGTCATATTTACGGACTACTGGCAAAGTCACTTCACGATCTGTTGGATGAGGTATCAAATTATGATAGATTTACAACGTATTTCATGTTAAAGAAGTGACTATACAATCCAAGTTGTTAACAGACACGTTACGTTTGTTTCGTCCGGGTTTACTTCTAGAAGAAGACATCAATTCATTCAATCTGCCTATTTACACCCCCTGGACCAATGAACTGGAGGAAATAATCGAATCTGAGAGCTCATTAAGTCTTGATAGATTTGAAACCTTTGAAGTTAATTGGGACACACGCGATGATAATGAAATATTGAAGTCTGAGGATAGCAGTGGCAAGTTTATAGCCAAGACAATGCGAGTTGTATTTGAGCCATTGCTTACTAGTCACTTTGGAAATGCTTTCATGGACAAGCTTTTTGAGAAGTATGCAATGCACGTGAATGAGCATCTGCTTATAGAGAAAACTAACTATTTCAATATTGTCATCTCCTTGACGAGGAAAATATAAAAAGTATTGTAACTGTTGACAGGGGGGCTATCCCGCAAGAAAATTACCAATAAAATTAGATGCAACAGTATCTTTTATTCAGTATGAATTGAACTAGTGTAACTTGTAATGCTAAATATCAGCAAATGCCAGTGATAATCGCAAATGTAGTTATGCTGAGAACTCCACCCTTCAGGTAAATGATCATATTGTTATTTTCTTAAATGTTCTTGCATGGATGCTGAAGGTAGTTGAGCTAAACCATATTTCACTCTCTCTCACACATTGTTAGAATATGAAAAGCTTAGAGATTTAATGTAATATGCAGAAGAAAAGTTGTAGTTCCATAGAAGAGAGAATTCTGAGATCTACATTGGAAATTGAAAAAGAGAATACTAGACTAATGATTGCTAAATGACACAGGTCTTACATATAGCCAATATAGGCTAACAACCTATATAACAACAATATCCTTATTTTGGCATTTAGTACTAGGTGGTTCCTTTTTGTCCATACTTGCTGAGTTGGTGAGCTGATTTGTCTTTTGCTCCTGCTTGATACAATATGAATTGTATAATGTAACATCCCCCCTCAAGTTAGGTGTTTGAAACAAATTGAACACACCTAACTTGGAGAGCAGGTACTGAAGCTGATGAGAAGATAAGCCTTTAGTGAATAAATCCGGTGGCTGAGACTTGGAGGGGAGGTAAGCTGTGGTAATAAGACCTTGCTGCAACTTCTCCCTAACAATGTGACAATCGATAGCAATATGTTTTGTTCTCTCGTGGAACACTGGATTGGAAGCTATGTATAAAGCTGATTGATTGTCACAATACAATTTGGCTGGTGACTCCAGTTTCACATAGAGTTCAGAGAGAAGTGTGGTAAGCCAGGTTAACTCACATGTGGTGTCTGCCATAGCCCTATATTCAGCTTCAGCCGAGGATTGAGACACAGTAGCTTGTTTCTTGATTTTCCATGAGATAAGAGAAGACCCTAATGTAACACAGTATCCGGTCACTGATCTTCTTGTAATTTGACAACTTGCCCAATCAGCATCACAGAAGGCTGTGAGTTGGAGAGAACTGGTAGACGATAGTAAGATACCTTGGCCACAGGTGTGTTTGAGATACTTCATTAACTTGACAGCAGCATGGAGGTGAGTAGGTTTGGGATGGGCCATAAATTGAGCCAGGATATGAACTGAATAAGTAATATCAGGCCTTGATATTGTTAAATAAATCAGCCTTCCCACTAGTCTTCTGTACATAGACACATCAGCAATATCATCACCTTCTGTATACCCCGATAAATCAAGCAATTCATATTCAACTGTTCCTCAAGCTTATTCGATGATTAAACAAGAGGAGAAACAAAGACAGGGCTATAGTGTGTCTCATTCTTTTGTTGCAAGTGTTAAGAAATTTGGTAATCACAATTCTGGTGGTCAGTCAGCTAATTCTGCTAGTTCTGGTGCTAACTCAAATTCTGATGGTTCTGTCAAAAGGCAAGGGTTGAAATGTAACTATTGTCACAAGGAAGGTCATCTTAAGGAGACTTGCTATAAATTGATAGGATATCCACCGAGAGGTAGAGGTCGTGGCAAATTTGGTTCTCAAACAGCTACCACTGGTTTTCGACCATATCCTCAGGCTGTGCATGTTGCTAATGTTACTGATACTACTGCATCTTCTCAGCCTGTAGGTGGTTCTTCACAGTCTGATTCTTTACAGGCCAAATATCCTTGTGATACTCAACATTTTACTCAACAGTCTTTTGAAAAGCTTCAACAACAAGTCGCTCAGATGTCTCAAATGATGTCTTCTATGATGAACTCTAAGCCATCTACTGTGTCTCAGATGTCTTTTACTCCTGAAGATCACCTAGCAGGTTTGGCATACTCTATGTTATCTTTTGCACCTGTTCAGTCTGTTAATACGTGGATAATTGATACTGGTGCGTCCAATCACATGTGTTGTGATTTGAATATCATGATTAATGTTCAGAAGTTGTCTAGTCCTTTTCACATAGCCTTGCCTAATGGCCATATACTTATAGTACATCATATAGGTTCGGTTAAGTTGACTGTTAATCCCAAATGACCTAACAGAATTGTAGAAGGGGGGGGTTGAATACAATTTTGATATTTCTTTAACTTGAAAATACTTTATAAAATTAAACTGAACTGAATAAATAAAAACACAAGATATAAATAATTCAGTTGGATTGTTTGATGATCCAACTGAAGTGTTTTTATTGCGGAAATAATCTGTGATACAAATGTACACAGCTGCTCAGTTACAAGGTTGTAGAGAAGAAAAATGCTCTCAAAGATAGCTAATACAAACTCTTTGTTTTTCTTCACACAAAATAAAGTAACTGCTACACTTGGTTATATAAACCCAAGTTTACAACCCTATTTTTGGCTACACTAATAGTACAATGAGTAACCGC
The DNA here is from genome assembly GCA_030848705.1 of Heracleum sosnowskyi. Lineage (NCBI taxonomy): Eukaryota > Viridiplantae > Streptophyta > Magnoliopsida > Apiales > Apiaceae > Heracleum > Heracleum sosnowskyi. The sequence continues at coordinate 10,704,251 of CM061238.1, forward strand.
CAATAGTTTGCTTTTCATCCCTTTGTCCAGTGGTCCTTGGAGATCCTTGCTTTTGACTTCATGCTTATTATGATCACTCCCAAGAGCCCAATTGGAAACTGGGATGTTTCCTTATTCCCCATGTCCATTTTAATGGTTTCCAATGCAAAGTACACTTCCACATCTCCTTTTTTGATCTGTCAGGAACCTGTCACTATCACTTTGTCAATTGTATAGAAAAGCAATAATGATTCGTTGATGGCATAGAGATGTGTTTCGTTGATAGCTTTATTCTTTGTTTCGTTGATGAGCTTCCTTGTTTCGTTGATAGAGTAATCTTCATTCCGTTGACATGTCTTCACTTAGGCAAAATTACAAGGCACTAAATATTTACAATTAACCAACCTATTTTGCCTATCTAACCATTTAGTCAACATGACTTAGAAAACCTATCTAGTACTCAACAAACTGCATATCAAACTATGAAGTAATGTACAGTGCAATTGCTACATCACTCATTTCGTTGATGAGCTTCCTGTCAACGAAACACTGCAAAGCATGCTATTTCGTTGACAGTTACAAAATAACTTAATACAAAATCTACTAAGTGTTTTTATAATTATCATCAAGAACAACATATTCCTAACAATCTCCCCCAATTTATGACTGATAGAATAACAGCCATAAATCAAGAGCCTTGATGATAACAAAAACACTCAGGCATATTACACATGATAAAAGTAAAAGTTGTATTGAGCTTCATAAAGTTTTTAGAAATAATGCAAGACTTACAAAACTAATGCCCAAATGTGCTCCTCCAGACTGAGCAAATAATTCATCTTTGTCTTCTTTGGGGCATAGTCTTCTTCCCTCTCCTAGAGTTGTTCTCCTCAATCTGGACCTGTAGCCTTCTGTAAAAGATCTTCTCTTCTTCATCTTGATCACCAAGCTTGGATTGCATAAACCTTAGAGTTTGATTAGATGCCTTGTCCAGCTGGTCTTCCATCCTGAAGAACCTTCTGCAGTTGTCCTTGTCCTTGAATTCCATCATCCAGAAAGGTTGAAGATGGATCTTCTTTCCTGTTGAGGGCACTCTTAGCATCCTGGGAAGAGCCTCAGGCTTGTTCCAGCTAGCCTTTATTTGACATATTCTGGAGACCACCTCAGACTTGGCTGTTTTGGTGAAGCCAAAGTCTTTCTTCAAGCATCTAAACACTGTGAGTAGTGTTTGGTAGTCTTCTCCTAGAATTCTGTAGAGAGGCCAAATTTGTTCTCTACCACCCTTGTATGTGAAAACCAATCTTTCAGGTAGCTTCTGAGAAGCTGCAATGCCCCTTACTTCCACCAGGTTGTCTAAATCAAGATGCAAGCTGGATTCTTCCCTGATGTCAGCAATGTACATGCAGTCCTCTGGATTTGAAGGGGGTTTTTGAGGTTGTGGCTTTCTCACAAATACTGGCTTTGTCTTGACAGCCCTTTGCTTCAATTTCTTCTTTGGATCCATCTCAAAAAGGAATTTAGGAAAGTTAGCCTCATCAAACTCAATTGGCTCTTCCTTTGGCTCAATTGGCTGATCATGATAATTAACAAGATGTTTGGGATCACAGGCTAACTTTAAAGATGGATCAGGAATTGTTGGAGGTACAGAAGAGTCTGATGCAATACTCTGAGAGTCATCATTTTCAAAGGTTATGTTTCTTCTAGCCCTTGCCTTTGGTTGCCTTGTACTCTTCTTTTCACTCCTTTCCTTTTGGGCTTTTTCTTCTTGCTGTCTTTCTTCTTCATCTAGAGCTTGAGCTACTGCAAGAGCTTGCATAGCTGCTCTTTCTGATTCCTCAGCCTTGGCTTCAGCAAAGTTTGGATGACCAGCCCAAACACAGATTTGTTGTCCATTCCTGTAGACAATTGCCCTTTGCTTCCTTATCTCATGATTATTACTTTCCTTGCTTTTTGTGATGAGAAGTCCAAGTAGTTTGAGCTCATCTGGATAAGGTGCAGGATAGAAAGTCCTTGCTATGTTTTTGCCTTTTGGTTTAGCAGGAGACTTGGGAGATAAGCTTCTTTGTAATGTAGCTTCTTCCACATCCCTAATGCATGAAGTTTGTCCTTTCTCCTTTCTTGGTCCTTGAATGACTCCATGTAGAAGGGGCTCTATAGCATAAGAGCTCTTGAACTGTGGCTCCACTTGTGCAGTCACCATTGCATTTGTTGATGGCTGATCTGTCTTTGAAGATTCAGTAATTTTCTTGAACCTTGCTTCTATGTTGGACCAATGATCTTTGATCTGTGCTGCAAGTTGTATCCTCATAGAAGCTTCCTGAATCAAGTCAATGCTATCCTTATTCTTCTTTCCAAACTCCCCCATTGCTAGTGGCTCCTGTGGCAATGTGATGGTTGGGACCAGCACCTTTGTGATTTGAATGGTTAGCTCCTGAGATTTCTCCCCCTTTTTGTTATCATCAAGAGAGACAACTGGGAGTCCTTGAGCTGCCACTAGCTGGGCCAAAAGTTGAGTCTGCTTCTCCTGTTCCTTTTGCATTTGAGATAAAGTAGCTTCCACCTTGTCCACTCTAGAAGAGAGAGTCTTCAAGGAGGTAGCCACTTCAGGTTCCTTAGAGAAAAACCTGTTCATTTTGGACATAGTGAGAAGAGGGAGCTTTTCATCCATCATCCTGTAGTTAGCATCCCTGAAATTGCTAATAGAGTCCTTGATTTCTGTAGCCTCAATCCTTGTCTGCATCATTTGTAGCCTTTGAATTTCCAGAGAATCCATGATGGCCTTGTAGAATTTCTTGTCTCTTGCATTTGCAGACTCATGAGCTAAGTAGGCTTCATTGTACTGCCTGGAGATAGCAGCATCTAGAGTGGCTCTACCATGCATACCTTGAGAAAGCCAGCCTGGTGTAGGAGGCACCACAGAAGTCCCAGTCTGTGAAGTGGTGGCCACCAGTAGATTATCACCATAGCTGTCCTCAGCATCAGAAAACTCAAATTCTCCACTTGCTGCAGCTCCTGAAGGTAGATTGGTCAGGGCATCCTTTGCTCTTTGCATTGATGCAGTTGTATGAATTAGATTTAGTGACCTTTCTGCCTCCACATTGCCCTGCTGAGCCATAATTTGATAGGCTGGCACAGGATGAGTAAAGGTCTCAGTATCCAGGGAAATACTATCCAGAGTTTGTTGATAAACCTCTTGGAAAGTAGGTTCCCTTTCTCCCTCACTGACCTCCATTAACTCATTAGCAATGGCTGCTTCCATCCTTATTTCTCCTGTAGTCCCTTCTCTCTCTCCACTCTGTTCTTGCATCATGGGCTCCCCATGGCTCACACCTCTCACACCCTCACCTTCACCTTCTAAGGTGGAACTCTCAATCTCTCCTTTTGCCTGGCTGGAAGAAATAGCCAGCCTCTCACTCACATTCTCTCCTTTTGCCTGGCTGCAAGCCAGCCTCTCAGTTTCACTCCCTCTCAGTCCTAGAAGTGTCTCAACTACCACTAGATCATCTGCACTAGTTGTGGGAACAACTTGATTTTCAATTAAAGGTGCAGAGTGAACTATCAACGGAATGGTAGTTTGAACTGTCAACGGTATGGATACCGTTGATGGAGAAACACTTGTCAACGAAATAGACTGTTTCGTTGATGAAGTCAAGAAAGCACTTTGAGAATGAGAAATTACAGTAGAGTCTGTGGTGATTGATTTTAAAGAATGGTCCACAGATCCCCTTGCAACTTCAGGAAAAATTGGTTGATGGCCCAACAAATCACTTAACAAGTGATGGCCACCAGCTTCAGAGTGGGGCTTCTCCAAGATTAGAGTTGGAGAATCAGGAATAGATGTATGGATCATGTCCACATCTAAAGATTGAGTTGGTGAATTGGATGGAGATAATTCAAGATTGATGTTTAGAGAATGGGACTGTAACCCCAGAGTAATGATAGGGGTTACATCAAACTGAATTTGAGAAACTGGAAGTGTTGCTTCCAGTGTGTGTGCACCCTGTGTACCCTTGGACTTTTGCTTCACTCTCCTTTGGTATTGGGAAAATGTAGACTTTGGGCTTGAAGTGTCCCTTACCCTCTTGGACTGTGCTCTTGGTGGAGAGCTTGTTTCAATAATCACATCCTTTTGGGAGGATGCAATTAGACTTGTGTTTAAATCCATTTTACTCATTGTGCCTTGTTGGGAAGACACAATGGGGCTTGGCTGGTACACACTAACCTGTCCTTCCTTATCCTTGGGGTTTCTTTGATGTTCACCCCTTCCCTCACCTCTTACAACTCCAGACTCACTCCCCTTAGGTTGTGTGGTAGTTTTTACAACAGGTGCCTTTTGAGAAGCACCTGAGGTTGGCTTGGAGGATTTCTTTGATTTAGGTTTTGTTGCTAGGGTAGGAGCCTGTTGGGTCACAGCTACAGACTCCATAGCAACATTGGAAGGTAAAACAGTAGAGGAGTTAGCTACACTAACAGGGATAGTAGTAGTTACCTCAATGATTGGCAGATACACCACTGGAACATCACCATTGTGGTTCAGCCTGAGTATGTCTGTCAATACTCTCTTTTCTTGCACAAAGCACTCGAACCTGGCATTAGGGTTAGAGATAACTAATGGTGCTGGACTAACATGGTTAGCCAACATCATCAGAAACCTAGCATAATAGATATTTTTCTTCCTATTCGCTTTGTCACCCAACTTAGCACCAATTTCATACATAAGTTGGGTGCTAAAGTTGTGATATCTATCATTTAGAAGCATGGTTAGGAGAATTAACATAGAGTTAGTTAATGCATCAAAATTACTAATCTTTCCAGAAAAGACCTTAATGAATGCATCAGCTAAATAACTGTATTCTCTAACCAAACCTCTCCTAATTATTCTACCCAGATTATCAGTAGGCAAAGAGTAGTTTATAGAATTTAACATGGTAGTTATTTCAGTGTTAGTAGGCAAAGCATCACAGTTATTATCAGGAATATGTAAACATGCTTGCAAAACATCAGAATTAACTATGTACTCATTACCTTGAAGAGTGAATTGTAGTGTGCAGTTTGTTCCACTATACTCACATGAGGTCCAAATCTCCTCGATTATCTCATTGTAGAGTGGTGTAGAGTGAAACATTGCATAGCTCAACTTGCAATTCTTCATGAAATCCATCATTTTGAAGAACAGACTGTTCGGGTTTTCCTTGACAACAAAAGGGATGGAGTTGTTCTTCTCATAGATGAACCCTCCAGCAGACATTAGCTTGACTATGGGTGCCATTGTTGATTAAAGGAAAGCTTCGAACTGAATTGATTGATAGAGAGAAGAAGAGAGAAAAAGCCTTTGAAATTTTTGAGAACAGGTAAAAAGAAATAATAAAACTAAAATTTCTTAAATACTCCCCCAAAAATTCTCAGAAAATGAATCCAATAATAAATGTAAATTACTGGATTGGCTTAAAAATATAACTGTTACTCTTAAAGTATTACCATGATTTATACTTACAGGGGTGTATGCATAGATCGTGGTAAAAGACGTGTCACATTTCAACGGTTCAGATAAAAAGCGCTAAATCAACGAATCCGGATTGGGCGGTTAAAGTCCCGTCTTATTTCATTGATAAAGCTGCGTTTCGTTGATATAAAAGAGCTATCAACGAAACACCCAGAAAACTGCTAAGACTGTCAACGAAATGGTGCATTCCGTTGGCATAGTAATTTTGACTTAGACAAAATTTTACCTTTTCCTGAGAAAATTTATTCACAAAAAAAACATAGCAAATTTCTGGCTGCATCATGACTTGCAAATATCTCAAAAATAATTAAGAGAAATTTAGCATACCTAGCTCACTTACTAATCTTGAGAATGTTGATTCATCAAGTGGCTTGGTAAAGATGTCTGCAAGTTGTTGTTCACTTGGAACAAAATGTAACTCCACAGTACCATTCATAACATGTTCTCTAATGAAATGGTACTTGATGTCAATGTGCTTGGTTCTTGAATGCTGCACTGGATTCTCAGTAATGGCAATGGCACTAGTGTTGTCACAGAAAATAGGAATTTTCTCAACTCTTAATCCATAATCAAGTAGTTGATTTTTCATCCATAAAATCTGTGCACAACAACTTCCAGCTGCAATATACTCAGCCTCAGCTGTGGAGGTGGAAACTGAGTTTTGTTTCTTGCTGAACCATGACACAAGCTTGTTTCCTAAGAATTGACAGGTGCCTGTTGTGCTTTTCCTGTCAATTTTACATCCTGCATAATCTGCATCTGAATAACCAATTAGTTCAAAACCAGATTCTCTAGGGTACCAAATGCCAAGGTTTGGTGTTCCCTTGAGATATCTGAAAATCCTTTTAATAGCAACTAAATGGGATTCCCTAGGATCAGCCTGAAATCTAGCACATAGACATGTAGCAAACATAATATCAGGTCTACTAGCTGTTAAATATAAAAGTGAGCCTACCATGCCTCTGTAACTTGAAATGTCCACAGATTTTTCCTTAGTATTCAATTCAAGTTTGGTGGCTGTGGGCATGGGAGTTTTGGCAGGAGAGCATTCCATTAAGTTAAACTTCTTTAATAAATCATGAATGTATTTTGTTTGACTAATAAAAATGCCTTCATTAACTTGCTTCACTTGAAGACCAAGAAAGTAAGTTAACTCTCCCATCATGCTCATTTCATATTTACTTTGCATAAGCTTGGCAAACTTTTGACAAAGCTTCACATCTGTAGACCCAAAGATTATGTCATCTACATAAATTTGAACAAGTATAGTAGAGCCATTCACAATCCTATGAAAAAGAGTTTTATCTACAGTACCTCTAGTGAAGTGATTCTCAAGAAGAAACTGTGAGAGTGTGTCATACCAGGCTCTAGGTGCTTGTTTTAAACCATAGAGTGCTTTGAGGAGGAAGTATACATATTCAGGAAAATCATCATCTTCAAAACCAGGAGGTTGACTCACATAGACCTCCTCTTCCAATTCCCCATTCAGAAAAGCACTTTTCACATCCATTTGATAGACTTTGAAATTGGCATGGGCTGCATAGGCTAGGAAAATCCTTATTGCTTCTAGTCTTGCAACAGGAGCAAATGTTTCATCAAAATCAATTCCTTCTTCCTGTGAGTAGCCTTTTGCAACCAGTCTTGCTTTATTCCTTGTGACTATGCCATTTTCGTCCATCTTGTTTCTGAACACCCATTTTGTGCCTATGACACTCCTGTCTTTAGGCTTGGGCACCAGCTTCCAAACATTATTTCTCTCAAATTGGTTTAGCTCTTCTTGCATGGCTAAAACCCAATCTGGATCTAGAAGTGCATCCTCAACTTTCTTTGGCTCATCTTGAGACAGAAAGCTACTATATAGACATTCTTCTTGAGTTGCTCTTCTAGTTTGGACTTTTGAAGAAACATCACCTATAATAAGTTCAAAGGGATGATCTTTAGTCCATTTCCTTGAGGGAGGTAGATTTGCTCTATACGAGGTAGCTTCATGATCATGATTGCCTTGATTGGACATTTGTCCTTGAGAAACTCCCCCTGAGTTTGTTGTCCCTAAATGATCACTTCTAGAACCATTTCTATGACTGTCAACGGTATGACCATTTTGGTTGTCAACGAAACGCTCATTTTGACTGTCAACGAAACCACCATCATGACTGTCAACGAAATGATCATTTGGTCTACTAGCAGCTATTCTTTTCAATCTTAATGCAGCAACTTCATCTTCACTGCTGCTTTCATCTGTGCTAGTTACAACAACTTTAGGCTGTTTCTCAGTAGCCTTAACATGATTCATTCGATCTCCTTCCTCATTCTCAAAAGAGAGACTTTCATGGAAACCTTCATCACAGAGACCTTGAATTTTGAGATCATCAAAGACAACATGTACAGATTCCATAACAATGTTGGTTCTGAGATTATAGACTCTGTAAGCTTTCCCTGCTGCATATCCCACAAATATTGCTTCATCTGCCTTTGCTTCAAATTTCCCCAAATGCTCAGCTTGATTTCTCAGAACAAAGCACTTGCATCCAAAGACATGAAGAAAATCTAATAGTGGCTTCTTTCTTTTGAGTAACTGATAAGGGGTCATTCCTTTGGCCTGATTAATCAAAGAAATATTTTGAGTAAAGCAAGCTGTGTTAACTGCCTCAGCCCAAAAATATGTAGGTAACTTTGATTCATCTAGCATTGTCCTTGCAGCTTCAATAAGTGTTCTATTTTTCCTTTCAACTACACCATTTTGCTGTGGTGTTCTTGCTGCTGAAAACTCATGCAAAATACCATTTTCTTCACAGAACACCTTCATGCTTGAATTCTTGAATTCTGTCCCATTGTCACTCCTGATCCTTCTTACTTTCAAGTCAGGATGATTGTTTACCATCTTGATGTGATTGATAATGATTTCACTTGCCTCATCTTTAGAGTGCAAAAAGAAAGTCCATGTAAATCTAGAAAAATCATCAACAATCACAAGACAGTATTTCTTCTTTGAGATGGACATAACATTTACAGGGCCAAATAGGTCCATATGAAGCAATTCAAGCTGCTGGACAATTGATGACACTGTCTTGCTTTTGAATGATGCCTTCTTCTGTTTTCCCTTTTGACAGGCATCACACAAACCATCCTTGGAAAACTCCACCTGTGGAATTCCTCTAGCAAGATCTTTCCTCACCAAATCATTCATAACCTTGAAATTCAGATGAGATAATTTCTTGTGCCATAGCCAACTTTCATCCTTGCTTGCTTTGCTGAAAAGACAAGTGATGGTGTCTGAACTTGTGCTACTAAAGTCAGCAATGTACACATTCCCTCTTCTGAATCCAGTCATTACCACATTGTTGTTTCCTCCTTTAGAAACAACACAGGCTTCTTTTGAAAAAGTAACTAAAAATCCTTTGTCACAGAGTTGACTGATACTAAGCAAATTGTGCTTAAGACCATCCACCAATGCAACCTCATCTATGATGACATTCTCTTTTGAAATCAAGCCATATCCCTTTGTGTAGCCTTTGCTGTCATCTCCAAAAGCAATACAAGGGCCAGCTCTTTCCTGAAACTCTGTGAGCAGGGTAGAATCACCAGTCATGTGTCTTGAACAACCACTATCCAAGTACCAAAGATTCCTTTTGTCTCCCTGCACACAATAAAACCAAATCAAGTTGATTTTGGTACCCAAGTTTCCTTGGGTCCTGTCTTGTTAGCCTTTGCATTCCCTTTTGTACCATTTTTCACTTTGGGCTCAGATTGATTCAAATCAATCTTTACCCTTGGTGTTGATTTCTGAGGGTTGCTCATATCTTCATTCATAGCATGCATAGTTGGAGGAACAATCATGTTATTCATGTTCCATGGCATTTGTGGCATGTTAAACATATTCATGTAAGGATTAGACACAAATGGCATGCTAGCATATGGATTCTGAAATTGTGCATATGGAGCAAACATGTTAGGCATAACAGGCATTGTAGGCATAGGACTATTCCTTGCAGGCTTGGGAATTTTCACATTAGCAGTTTTCTTAACAGACCTGCAGTTAGTAGACAAGTGACTAACACTTCCACAATTAACACATGTCTTTCTAGGAGCATATTTATCAGGTGTGTAATTGTTGTGTTTGTTAATTCCTACTTTGCCATTCCTGTTATTCTTTTTATTTCCCTTAGCCTCATTTTGAACTTTTTCTACCTTGTCTTTCAATTGCTTGTTAGACAAGTGACCTACATTAGCTCTCTCAACAGGCTTCTCAACTTTCTTTGATTTACTAGACTCACCTTGAACAAAGTTCTTGGTGACAGGACCATACTTGTCATTAAGTCTAGTGAGTTTATTTTTTTCTTTTTCTGTCAACGAAACAGCCTGATCGGTTGATGGTTCATGTGTCAACGAAACATTGCATTTCGTTGACATATCAACCTCCAACAAATGATCATTGTTGTTTGTTGACTCTGTTTCTGATTCTAAGGTTTCACCAACATACCCTAGCTTCTCTTTGTTCCTTTTCCATGATTGCTCACAGAAGGATTCCACGCCTTGAACATTAATTATGTTGGCAGCAACATTCCTGGCATCCTTCCATTTTGCAATCACACCTTGTTCTATCTCAAGTTGTGTTTTAAGAATTTCTTCCCTTTGTAACACGTTCTCAAGTTCCTTCTTAGCATCCCTACTAACACACCTCATTTTCTCAAATTCAATGAGCTGTGCTTCTAACATTGCATTCCTATCACTTAAGAGCAGATTTGTCTCTTTTATTCTAGAATTCTCTTTGGTAAGTGATTTAAGAGTAACACGCAAATTATATAATACAGTAGACATTTCATTTACTGCACTATCGCATTCCTCTTTAGAAAGCTCAGAAAGATTAGTAATTGTTACCTGGTTGCTTGAGGAACTTGCTTCCTGCTCATGATTGTCAGCCATAAGAGCCAAGTTGACATACTCAACATCATCATCAGAGTCTTCACCATTACCAGCCCAGTCATACTCCTGAGACATGAAAGCCTTTTCTTTTTCCTTGAGAAGTTCAAAGTATTTCTTTTTATAATCAACAGGCTCAAATTTCCTGTTGCCCTTCTCAACCTTGGGCTTTCTGCAGTCTCCAGCAAAGTGACCAAGCATTCCACAATTGAAACATTTTGACTTAGACTTTTCAATCCAGTTTGTTTTGCTAGGTTGAAAGTCTCTTCTTGGTGGCCTTGCTTCTGAGTTTCTTTTGAACTTGAACTTAGAGAATTTCCTAGACAGAAAAGCAATGTGCTCATCAATCTCATCTAAGTCATTCAAGTTGGATGGTTCTGATTCTTCTTCTTCTTCTGTCATCTTGTCTTTACCCTTGCTAACATCACTCCTACAACTAGGTCGACTAGTTGTGGCCTTTGCAGTTTCTTTGTTGTCATCTTCCAGTTGGTTCACAGATGCAATTAATGCAATAGATCCACCCTTCTTCTGTACCTTTTCAATTTCCTCATCTTGCTCCATTTCCAGCTCATAAGTCTTCAAGGTTCCATAAAGCCTTTCAAGAGTGTAGTCTTTGTACTCTTGAGTGTTTCTAAGAGAAACAGTCATAGGCTTCCATTCTTTTGGAAGAGCTCTGAGAAATTTAAGGTTTGAATCCTTAGTTTGATAGATCCTCCCATACAGCTTTAATCCATTCAAAAGCTTCTGAAACCTACTAAACGTGTCATTTAGGGTTTCACCAGCTTTAAAATGAAAATGCTCATATTGTTGTATAAGGAGTTGCATTTTATTTTCCCTGACTTGCTCAGTTCCTTCACAGAGAGTTCTAACAGTATCCCATACTTCCTTAGAGGTTGTACAGTTGATAACATTGTCAAACATCTCTTGCTCCAAACCATTAAACAGAATGTTCATGGTTCTTTTGTCTTTATGGACTTCTGCAACATCTTCAACAGTCCATTCTGAGACAAGTTTTGGAATCTCTACATCAGGAGCATTATCTGGCAATCCAACTCTAGAATCAAGCTTCATGGGAACGTGTGGACCTTTCTCAATGCAATCTACATACCTCTCATCCATAGACATGAGATGTAAATGCATCTTTACTTTCCAGTGAAAGTAATTGTCCTTATCAAGAACTGGTATCTTCACACCTGCATCCTTCTTCACCATGGTTTCTGTTTTTGGTCTTGATCTTTAAACTTCTTGTATGTTAGAAGCTTGCTCTGATACCAATTGTTAATCCCAAATGACCTAACAGAATTGTAGAAGGGGGGGGTTGAATACAATTTTGATATTTCTTTAACTTGAAAATACTTTATAAAATTAAACTGAACTGAATAAATAAAAACACAAGATATAAATAATTCAGTTGGATTGTTTGATGATCCAACTGAAGTGTTTTTATTGCGGAAATAATCTGTGATACAAATGTACACAGCTGCTCAGTTACAAGGTTGTAGAGAAGAAAAATGCTCTCAAAGATAGCTAATACAAACTCTTTGTTTTTCTTCACACAAAATAAAGTAACTGCTACACTTGGTTATATAAACCCAAGTTTACAACCCTATTTTTGGCTACACTAATAGTACAATGAGTAACCGCCAATAGTTTGCTTTTCATCCCTTTGTCCAGTGGTCCTTGGAGATCCTTGCTTTTGACTTCATGCTTATTATGATCACTCCCAAGAGCCCAATTGGAAACTGGGATGTTTCCTTATTCCCCATGTCCATTTTAATGGTTTCCAATGCAAAGTACACTTCCACATCTCCTTTTTTGATCTGTCAGGAACCTGTCACTATCACTTTGTCAATTGTATAGAAAAGCAATAATGATTCGTTGATGGCATAGAGATGTGTTTCGTTGATAGCTTTATTCTTTGTTTCGTTGATGAGCTTCCTTGTTTCGTTGATAGAGTAATCTTCATTCCGTTGACATGTCTTCACTTAGGCAAAATTACAAGGCACTAAATATTTACAATTAACCAACCTATTTTGCCTATCTAACCATTTAGTCAACATGACTTAGAAAACCTATCTAGTACTCAACAAACTGCATATCAAACTATGAAGTAATGTACAGTGCAATTGCTACATCACTCATTTCGTTGATGAGCTTCCTGTCAACGAAACACTGCAAAGCATGCTATTTCGTTGACAGTTACAAAATAACTTAATACAAAATCTACTAAGTGTTTTTATAATTATCATCAAGAACAACATATTCCTAACATTGACTGATACACTTATGTTGGATAAGGTTTTATTTGTTCCTGATTTTCATTGCAATTTACTCTCCGTTAGTAAATTGACTCAATCTTCAGGATGTCAAGTTGTTTTCACTTCAGCACAATGTTCATTTCAACTTCATAATACTATTTTGGCAACTGGTGTTGAGAAAGGGGGTATATACTATTTTGTTTCAGCTTTGTCTGTTCCTATCACTTCTTCTTCTCACTCAGTTTTTCATCCATCTGATCTTGTTCAATCTAAACTTTGGCACCTTAGGTTAGGTCATGTACCTAATGCTATTTTAAAGCATATTCCTGGACTTGAAACTATCTCTATTTGCAATAAAGATTGTCCTATTTGTCCCTCTGCTAAACAATCTTTTTTGCCTTTTACTCGAAGTTCATCTCATGCTCCTTCTTTGTTTGCTTTGGTCCACATGGATGTATGGGGCCCCTATCATATCCAAACCAATCATGGTTGTAGATATTTCCTTACACTGGTAGATGACCATAGCCGAGCTACTTGGACTTTTTTGTTAACTACAAAACAAGATGTTTTTCATAAGTTTAAACAATTTTGTGCTTATGTTAAAACTCATTTTCAGTCTGATATTAAGTCCTTACGAACAGATCATGGCAGTGAATTTTTGAATCACTCTTTTACTTCCTTTCTTTCTAGCATGGGTATATCTCATCAAATGTCATGCACTTATACACCTCAACAAAATGCTAGAGTCGAGCGTAAACACAAACACCTTTTAGAAATCGCAAGGGCTCTTCGTTTTCAATCCGGTCTTCCTTCTAAATACTGGGGAGAGTGTATCTTAACTGCTACTCATTTGATTAACATTACTCCCTCAGTTGTGCTTCAATATCAATCTCCATATCAAATTTTACATAATTCTGTACCAAATTATTCTTTTTTGAAATGTTTTGGTTGTCTATGTTATGCTTCTTGTCATTCCAATGATAAGTTTGATGCAAGAGCTATTCAGTGCATTTTTCTTGGATATCCTTTTTTAGAAAAAGGGTATAAACTGTTGAGACTAGATAATCATTCCATTCTTGTTAGTAGACATGTCAAGTTCTTTGAACACATTTTTCCTTATCATCACCCACCTGGTACTTCCACTCCATCTCTTAGTTTTGGTACTGGTAATTCATACTCTTTTCTAGAATGGTTATCTCAGACTACTTCTTCAGAAAATACCAGTCTTACTTCCAATTCATCAGATTTATGTCTTTGTGATCACTCTTTAGATGTTCATACTCCACAAATTTCTCCTACTGTCTCATCTCCTGTTTATTACCAACTGATGTATCTTCTTCTCAGCATGAGTCTTTAGTTGGTTCACATTCTACTGTCCCTTCACATGATAGCTTATTGCTTCATCAACCCTTTGTTAGACAGTCAAACAGAGTTAAGTCCAAACCTAATTGGTGGTCTGATTACCATGTCCAGTCCACTACTTCTCAAGCTTTAGCTTGCCATTTGATTGCTCCAGATTTCTTTGATTCTGACAACCAGCATTTTTATGCTTTTACTACTTCTGTCTTTGAACCAAACTTTTATCATCAAGCTGTTAAAGATTCTAAATGGATCCAAGCCATGCAGCTTGAACTAAAAGCCTTGGAGGACAATCATACTTGGGTTTTGGTACCACTTCCACCTGGCAAATCTGTTGTTGGCTCTAAATGGGTCTATAAGATCAAATACAAGTCTAATGGGGACATAGATATATACAAGGCTAGGTTAGTGGCAAAAGGCTATACACAGACAGCTGGAATTGATTTCCATGAGACTTATGCACCTGTTGTCAAAATGGTTACTGTTCGGAGTCTCTTAGCTATTGCTGCTGCTAAAAATTGGTTTGTTGAGCAGTTAGATGTAAACAATGCATTTTTACATGGTGATTTAGAGGAAGAGGTATACATGCAACCACCTTTGGGATATATTTTACCTCCTTCATATGTTCCTTTGGTGTGCAAACTCATTAAATCAATATATGGTTTATGTCAAGCTTCTAGAAGGTGGTTTGTCAAATTGTCTGATTGTCTACTTCAAGCTGGTTATAAACAGTCTTTGTTGGATTATTCTCTGTTTACATACTCTTCTGGTGATGTGTTTGTGGCTATAGTTGTCTATGTTGATGATATTCTATTATGTGGCAACCATATGCCTACTATTCAAACTCTTAAACAACTGTTGGATGATGCCTTTAGTATCAAGGACATTGGTCCTGTGAAATATTACTTAGGCTTGGAAGTTCACAGAAATGAGGCAGGGATTTTTTTGGGACAACAAAAGTTCATTACTGATTTGTCAAAAACTGCTGGTCTTGTGGATTTTAAGCCTTTATCAGTTCCCATTGATCCACATATAAAGTTGCATGATGGCCCTGAATCTGGTGATTTGCTATTGGATGCCACTCTTTATAGAGCTCTTATTGGCAAGATGTTATATCTTACTTCTTCCCGACCTGACATAGCTTTTTCAGTTCAACATTTAAGTCAATTCCTTCAGGCACCCAGGGCTAGTCATTTGGAGGCTGTTCACAGAGTTCTTAGGTATTTGCAGTGGACTAAGGACCATGGCCTATTTTTCCCTGCTAATAATCAGTTATCTCTCAAGGGCTTTAGTGACAGTGATTGGGGGGGATGTCCTCTCAGTAGAAGGTCTGTTGGTGCATATGCCTTTTTGCTTGGTAATGTTGTTATTTCTTGGCGTTCTAAGAAACAACATGTGGTTTCCCGGAGTTCTGCTGAAGCTGAATATAGGGCTTTAGCTGATTCTTCATGTGAAGCAGTTTGGCTTACTGGGTTGTTGCATGAACTAGGTCTTTCTTATACTAATTATGTACCTTTGATGTGTGATAACAAGGCTGCTATCGATCTGACTGCTAATCCAGTTTATCATGCTCGCACGAAGCATATAGAAATCGATTGTCATTTTATCAGGGAGAAAATTACTTCTGGTCTTATTGTTGTGTTTCAGGTCCCTTCTAAAGCTAATGTTGCAGACATCTTGACTAAGGGTCTTGGAAAGGTACTACATTGGAACTGTTCTTCCAAATTGGGTCTCAACTTTTTCTCGTGCGCCTTCCATTTGTGGGGGGGATACAGCTCATGGTGATGTACAGACTATGTCAGTTGCAGGGGAGGCTAAAGAGGATATTAAGTCAAAGTCAATATACGGGTCAACTTCTAATGTCATGATAGTAAAGCCACAGCTGAACAATAAGTTGTACATACCATTTAGCCAAACAAGGCCTTACATTCTGTAACCGTTTTCTGTTATGCAGTGTATTTTCATATATACTCAATTGACTATTTGTAAACAGATTATTATTTTCATTTCCATCAATACATCTCTATACTTTTGTATCTATATTTGTGTATCGTTCATTTAGTACTAGGTGGTTCCGTTTTGTCCATACTTGCTAAGTTGGTGAGCTGATTTGTCTTTTGCTCCTGCTTGATACAATATGAATTGTATAATGTAACACACATGCATTTCTAATTTACCTACAAGGATGTAAAAACAGAATATTGGATACATATATAGGCAATTTTGTTTCTTGCTCAATTTTATGATATCTAAAGAGCTAAACCATATTAAGTTCTTGTCTCCAGAAAACTGTGATATTGAAGGCGTGAAAAGTTTTAGAAGAAACAATCAAAGATTTTGGTAGCCATGGGTTCCCTAAATGCTCTAAGCTAGCTGATTTGGGTTGGTCTTCTGGCCCTAACGCCCTTTTTCTTGTTGCAAATATAGTTGACAATGTTCATGCGTTTTGCCAGCAGAAAAAATTGAAGGCACCTGATGAATTTCAAGTGTTTCTGAATGATCTTCCATATAATGATTTCAACTCAGTTTTCAAAATGACACCACAATTCTATTCCAACCTTGAAAATGAGATAGGTCCTGAAAAGTCCGAAAACTGTTTTATATGTGGAGTGCCAGGTTCTTTCTATAAAAGACTCTTTCCAAGTAAAAGCCTTCACTTTGTTCATTCTTCGTATAGTGTCCATTGGCTCTCTTAGGTAGTTACATTTATTTAGCATAAAACCTGAATCTATGATATACTTGTGTTTGTTAAAGTTGCAAATTTTAGCAGGCTCCAGGGAAACTGCTGGATAATAACAAAGGAAATATCTACATTCCAAAAGTGAATCCCGGTGGTGTTTATGAAACATACTTTAATCAATTTAAAAGGGATTTTACAGCATTTCTACAAATGAGAGCCAAAGAAATGATTTCTAATGGCCGAATGGTGTTAACACTCATTGGAAGGAGCACTGCTGATCCCTGCAACAATGATTGTTGTCATGTTTACGGATTACTTGCAAAGTCACTTCACGACATGGTAGCTGAGGTATGGGAGAATAATACATTTGCAGTTGATTAATTCTTAAACAAAATTATACCTCGGTCTAACTTTCCAGACACATTACTGTCATTTGTTACAAGGGTTTAATTCATGAAGAAGACATCAATTCATTCAATCTACCAATTTATACTCCGTGCACCGATGAATTGAAGGCAATAATCGAATCTGAGAACTCATTCACTATTGATAAATTCGAAACCTTTGAAGTTAATTGGGACACGCGCAATGAAAGTGAAATATTAAAGTCAGAGGATAGCAGTGGCAAGTTTATAGCTGACACAATAAGAGCTATAATTGAGCCATTGCTTGCTAGTCACTTCGGAAATACTTTCATGGACAAGTTATTTGAGAGGTACGCAATGCACGTTACTGAGCATCTGTCTAAGGAGGAACCTAACTACTTCAATATTGTCATCTCCTTAACGAAGAAAGGTAAATGATCTTGTCACCATTTCGACTCGGATTAGACCATCAAGAACACTTGTTACATTATACAATTCATATTGTATCAAGCAGGAGCAAAAGACAAATCAGCTCACCAACTCAGCAAGTATGGACAAAAAGGAACCACCTAGTACTAAATGCCAAAATAAGGATATTGTTGTTATATAGGTTGTTAGCCTATATTGGCTATATGTAAGACCTGTGTCATTTAGCAATCATTAGTCTAGTATTCTCTTTTTCAATTTCCAATGTAGATCTCAGAATTCTCTCTTCTATGGAACTACAACTTTTCTTCTGCATATTACATTAAATCTCTAAGCTTTTCATATTCTAACATGGTATCAGAGCTGACTTTTCTTTTTCATCCTGTTTTTGTCTTCCGCTACTCAAACTCTGCATAAAGTTTGACTCTTTAATCTCAAGGTTTCATCCTTTTTCTTCGATCTGTCTCTAATGGCTACTCAACCTTCATATTCCTCTGTAGCAACTGGTGCTACCTCTTCTACTGTGTCTACTACTTTTGATGCTAATCATCCCTTTTTCCTTCATCCTTCTGATAACCCTGGGATGTCGCTTACTACTGTGGTTCTTAATGAGCACAACTACTCTCAATGGAGTCGTTCGATGACTATTGCTTTATCATCAAAGCTGAAGCTGGGTTTTGTTGACGGTTCGTACAAACAACCTGCTGCTAGTTGTGACGCCCTCCAAACCCGGGGTACAGATTTGAGGAGTCATCCGACCAACGGAACACTATTTAACACATGCATAATATATATAAAGACACAATTACCCCTTGACCAAGACCGCATCCAGATTATGGCAATGAACACAAGCTACTACAATCTTTTATTATTACAATACCAGTTTTATCAGAGTTATTACATCACAACTAAAGTTCAAATCTAGACATTAATCTAGAAAAGCAAAACAACAACTACCCTGCCAATAACAATGACTCGAGGGGCTCTCCTGGCTGCTGGTGAACTATCGGTCACGCTATGCCAACTCATACTCTCGCTTCACTGGAATAGGGTTAGAAAACAACAAGCAAGAGTGAGCCAAAAATTGCTCAGCAAACATCAACGAATCATTTCTATCACAGTTGTAAGGATATGAATTTATGATATCAGAATCAACAATATTTAGCTAACACATGCTTTGTATCAATAATGATTGAAGTAAAGAATTAGAATTTGGCTTATACATTTTATTCAAATCAAAGGTTGTGCTGCTGGCCAGCCACGCATCAACCCCGGACTAGCTCATGTCATAGTCCTCTACTGGATCCCAGGCCAATCTGGGCCTTAAGTTATTCCGACCATAAATATGGTCCGACCAATTACTGGTCCATTTTTAAAAACACATGCCAAATCTATAATAGGGTATAAACAATAACATGCTCAATAAGATAAACTGAATGTATAGTAATTGCAAAAGAGCTTCAACTGTTCAGTATCAACGAAGATCGAGAAAGAATCATGGAGTAATTTCAATGGTACAGTGTACTCATTCAATAAGGAAATCAATATTGGTAATCGTTAATCAATGACCGTAATCGGTAGTCAAGATGGAAGTCAAATAATCAATGGTTGTCAATGATAATCAAAGGATGATAAATAACAACAATAGGTGGTAAACAATAATCAAGTGAATTGGAAATAAGGGTTTCCGATGCAGATCAAATCAAAGAATCAAGAATCTCTAAGGAAATGGAATCAGTTGTCCAAATGCGGTTAAAAGATTGATAATTTGAATTGTTCTGGGGATAACGGTATTCAAGTAATCAAGACAATAATAAATTTTATTACAAGTAAGGGCACAGATACTTGCCTGGTCTAAGCTGCTGTCGGATCGACTCTGCTCACTCTACTTTCCCCTTTCCCTTGCTCCGGGAACTCGATTCTATAATTAAACAACTCATCACAATAAGTCTAACTATTCTCGTTCTACTCTCGACACTTATTCAACCAATAATCACATTTAAACAAGTAACCGGTTACGTATCAGACGTCCGGTATAGTTTACGATATTTAAAACTCAGATATTTGCCCTAGTACGGGCATATACAGACTATAAAACACAACACACAATTAATATGAACCATATAGCACTTATAAACATTTTTAAAACATCATACTGAACTTATTCGAATTTTAATAAGTCATTACTAATTTTTAAATCAAAAATCGGATTTTTAAATCCAATATAAACATTTAAATGAAAATAAATCAATTAATAAAATTAATTGACACTCTTTAAATACTCAAGCTATTTTTAAATAATTAAATAGGCTTGAAAATAATTAAACTGAATTTTTAATTAATTAAATCTAATTAATAATTAATTTTTAAGAATTAATTGATTAAAAGAATTAACCAATTAATTAATAAATTAATTATTAATTAAAAATAATTAAAATAATTAAGTTTAATCAATTTTCGGATTTAAAATAATAAATATAATTTATCAGAATTTTTCTGATATTAAAATATATTTTTTAAAATAAAAATATGAATTTTTAAAGTTTTTAAACTATTTTCGAATTAAATTTAAAAATAAAATTCAAAAATAGTTTTCTGAAAATGAATTAGGGTTTTGAAGATTGAAACCGGGTCGAAAAATCGGGTAAACGGGTCGGGAAGAACAATTCCGGGTCGCCAAGAACAACCCACCGGATTCTGGGTTTTCCAGAATCCGGCCGGTCTCCGGCCGCCGGAATTCTTCGATTCCGTCCAAACACAAATCAAACCAGAGGGCTTTTGTTCGCCTTTTCAAGCCAAACAAAACCCACACATCAAAACATCTGTCCCTAGCCGGAATCGTGCCCAGAATCCGTTCAAAGAATTCTCCGGCAACGACCTCGGCCGGAAACCCGATCTACCTATTCCGTACATGAAACTCAAAGATTAATATACCAAAATGAAGCTTATAACTCATACAATAAAAGCTCTTTATCAAAAACAATGTCAGATCAATATCAAGAACGTACGAATCGAAAGAAGAAATCGGGTCAAAACCCGAAATCAAAACCCGACTAAATTGAACATAAACATGAAATTAAAGCATGGATTCTTGCTAATTGGAACCCTAGGAACATGTTAGAAGCAACCAATTGAACGGAGAATCAACAGAATGAAAATCCCCAAATCGAATCAAGAACCCTAGTTATAATTCGAAACTTGTAAAATCAATATAAAATCGAATACTTACCAGATGATGATGAGGTTGGAAGATTCTGAAACTAGATTTTTGGAGCTTTGATTTGAGTATAAGAACTTCAAATTTGGACTTCAATAACACTTAGAACGAATTGATTGAAGATCAAGAACACAAAAATAATTTTTGGGAATTTCGGATTTTATGAATAATTGCTGCAGATTTGCTATGAGTTATGAAGTCTGATTTGTCTTTTTATATTTCTGGAAAAATAATACCCCAAATAACATTTTTGGATCGATATTGATTCGTTAGATCGTTTAAAAACCCTAATTAGGTCAAAAACACGTTTTACGAAAAATAAGGGGTTAAAAAGGTTGATGATTATCCAATTTGATATATATCATTATATAACTAATGCTCAAGAATACTAGGGCTATAACAACTTCAATATTGATATAGAACGATAAATCCGTCCCCTTAAGCAATTAGGGTTCGGAACGATTTTTCCTTTTTCGGATCAAAAATTGAAATTGATTTGCAGAATCAAATAGGTAGGGTTAAATAGAATCCCATAACCCTTTCGATAACGATTCGAATACGAAAGACGAAGAATTAAAAATGAATGTACGAAATTTCAACGGGGCCTTGAATTATCAAAACGGCTCAAATTTGAAGAAAATTCCAAATGACGAAATTTTTGAAAGGGGCTTCTGACTCACCATTTAGCACATAATCACACACTAAATATCATATAATAATATTCCAATATTCCAAAATAAATATTTTAGATTAAATATATCATTTAATCAAATAATAAAATTCACGGATATTACATCCTTCCCCCCTTAATAGGATTCTGTCCTCAGAATCAGATCAAGGAAACAACTGGGGATACTTCTCTAACATCTCACTCTCTAACTCCCAGGTAGACTCTTCTACTTTAGGATTCCTCCACAAAACTCTCACTAACGCTACTGTCTTATTCCTTAGTACTTTCTCCTTACGATCCAATATCTGAATCGGTCGTTCTACATATGATAAATCTGCCTGGACCTCTATGGGTTCATACTCTATTACATGATTCGAATCTGGTCGATACTTCTTAAGCATAGATACATGAAATACATTATGAACGTGCTGCATATGCGGTGGCAATGCCAACTCGTAAGCTACTTCGCCCACTTTCTTCAAAATCTCAAACGGCCCAACATATCTCGGACTCAACTTCCCTTTCTTTCCAAACCTAACTAATCCTTTCCATGGTGAAACTTTTAGTAACACTTGCTCTCCTTCTTCGAATCCCACATCCTTTCTAGCTAGATCCGCATACTTTTTCTGTTGGTCTTGAGCTGTTATCAATCTTCTCTGAATCAATTGAACCACTTCTTTTGTTCGTTGTACTAGTTCTGGTCCTATCATTTTCCGTTCACCAACTTCTTCCCAATATACCGGAGATCGACACTTTCGTCCATACAGAGCTTCGTAAGGTGGCATTTCGATGCTCGCGTGAAAACTATTATTATATGAAAATTCCACCAAGGGTAGATGATCGTCCCAACTGCCTTCAAAGTCAAGTGCACATGTCCTAAGCATATCTTCAATAGTCTGAATTGTCCTTTCGCTTTGACCGTCCGTCTGCGGATGATAAGCCGTACTCATTCTCAACTCGGTGCCTAAACACTCTTGAAAACTCCTCCAAAATCTTGAATTGAATCGAGGGTCTCTATCAGACACTATCGATACTGGAACTCCATGTCGTACTACGATTTCTTTTATGTAAATATGAACTAACTTATCCAGCGAGAATCTCTCGTTAATCGGAAGAAAATGCGCAGATTTCGTCAATCGATCCACGATAACCCAGATGGCATCATGGTTAGCTTTTGTTCTAGGCAATCCTACTACAAAGTCCATCGCAATGTGTTCCCACTTCCATTCGGGAATTTCCAATGGTTGAAGTAATCCACTTGGTCTCTGATGTTCCACCTTAACTCTTTGACATGTAAAGCATTTACTTACCCATTCCGCAATCTCTCTCTTCATATCTGGCCACCAAAAGTTCGTCTTAAGATCTCGATACATTTTCGTACTCCCTGGATGAATTGAATACTTCGAGTTATGTGCTTCGTGCAAAATCTCACTTTTCAGTTCCGTTACGTTAGGTATCCATATCCGAGAAGCAAATCTCAAGATCCCTTTGTCGTCCGGTTGGCTACATATTTCCTCACCTGTCATTTTACTCACATCATCATTCATAACTCGCTCTTGGCACTTCCGTATCTTCTCCAACAATTCAGGTTGAAACGCCATGGTATAAATCATTTCCGTCGCGTCCTTCGGATTAATTACTTCGATTTCTAACTTCTCAAATTCCTTGTATAACTCTTTGGTCATCATTAGTGTATTTAATCTCTCTTTTCTGCTCAATGCATCTGCTACCACATTTGCCTTGCCGGGATGATAGTTGATAGAAACGTCGTAGTCCTTGATTAGTTCTAACCATCTTCGTTGCCTCATGTTCAGCTCTTTCTGAGTAAAGATATACTTCAAACTTTTGTGATCGGTGTAAATTTCACATCTCTCTCCATACAAGTAGTGTCTCCATATCTTCAAAGCAAACACAATAGCTGCTAACTCCAAATCGTGTGTAGGGTACTTCTGTTCGTGGGGTCTCAACTGTCTTGACGCATAAGCAATCACCTTGTCATGTTGCATAAGTACGCATCCTAATCCTTTGTACGACGCATCACTATAGATTACGAAATGACCTTGATCGTCTGGTAACATCAATACCGGTGCCGTAGTTAGTCTTTTCTTTAACTCTTGGAAGCCTTCTTCGCATTTATCGTTCCATATGAATCGCTCGCTTTTCCTTGTCAGCTTGGTCATTGGACTAGCTATCTTCGCAAAATCTTGCACAAATCTCCGGTAGTATCCGGCTAATCCCAAGAAACTTCTGACTTCAGTCGGTGTCCTTGGTCTCTCCCAATCTTTCACTGCCTCTATCTTTGCTGGGTCCACTTTGATGCCTTCGCTGATCACCACGTGTCCTAAGAAATGAACTTCTTTCAACCAGAATTCACACTTGGAAAACTTCGCGTATAGTCTTTCTTGTCTTAACGTTTCTAACACAATTCGCAACTGGTCTGCATGCTCTTCTTCTGTCCTTGAGTATATCAAGATGTCGTCGATGAATACCACTACAAACTTGTCCAAATATCTCTTGAAAATCCTGTTCATTAGGTCCATAAAAGCTGCGGGTGCATTCGTTAGTCCAAACGCCATTACTAAGAATTCATAGTGCCCATACCTTGTTCGAAAGGCTGTCTTCGGTATGTCGTCTGGTCTAATCTTCAATTGGTGATATCCTGACCGTAGGTCGATCTTTGAAAAATGTACCGCTCCCTTCAGCTGGTCAAACAGATCATCTATTCGAGGTAACGGATACTTGTTCTTAATGGTCAGCTTGTTCAACTCCCGATAGTCTATACACAATCTCATGCTTCCATCCTTTTTCTTGACAAACAGTACTGGTGCTCCCCACGGTGAAACGCTGGGTCTAATAATTCCTTTTTCTAGCAAATCTTGCAGTTGATCAGCCAATTCCTTCATCTCCACTGGTGCCATTCTGTAAGGGGCCTTAGATACTGGCTCCGCGCCTGGTACTAAGTCTATCGCAAATTCAATCTCTCTATCTGGAGGTAAACCTGGTAATTCTTCCGGAAAAACATCTGGAAACTCATTTACGACTGGAATATCTTCTAACTTAGAAACTTCCTTATCTATATCTATCACATAAGCTAGATACGCCTCACAACCTTGCCTTAATAACCTCTTAGCCTGAATCATCGTCAGGAACCTCTTTCTTTGTTTCTCTCCTCTAAATATTATCTCTTTCTTTTCTAGGGTAATCAAAGTAACCCTCTTATTCTTACAATCAATACTTGCATCATGCTCAGTCAACCAATCCATCCCTAATATCACATCAAATTCACCTAACTTAAAAGGTAACAAGTCAACATAAAAACGATTTCCCAAAATCTCTATCTCACAACGGGGATAATATGAACTGACCGCGATACGATCCTGATTAGCTATCTCTATAGTCAACACTCCACTTAAAGGTTTCATTACGCAATTCAATCTACGAGCAAACGTTTCAGAAATAAAAGACTTCGTCGCTCCCGAATCTATTAACACTTGTGCAGGAATAGAATTTACTAGAAGTGTACCTGCCACCACGTCGAAATCTCTCACTGCTTCTCCCATTGACATATTGTAGGTCCTGGCTAACGGCTGGACGTTAACAACTGGGGGTGCTTCAATTGCCCGAATCATATTGTTCACGGTTGCTGGTGCTCTGCAGTCCTTAATCATGTGACCTGGTTTCTTACACCGATGACACACGATGCCTATCTTGCAATCCCGTGAAAAATGTCCCTTCTGATTGCATTTAAAGCATGTGACATTCAATCGATGGCATATCCCTAGATGTCGCTTCCCGCATGTCTTGCATTCTGGTAGTGGGGGTCTAAAAAGTCCCTGCTGACTGCCGGTTAGTAGACGGTTATCTTGTCCTACGTTTCCGGTGTCTGGTTTCCTAAAACTTGTATTCCTTCCGTGCTGAAATCCCAGTTTCTTATTTGCTTGCCCTTGAAAACTTCCCTGCTGCTGTCCCTTATCGGGTATCCCTGCTTTCCTTTTCTTGTTCTCCCTCTCTTTCATGTAAGAATCACTCTCTGTCTCCGCAATCATTGCCTTTTGGACCACCGCTGCATAGGTGTCCAACTCCAATACAGCTAACTTACTACGAATCCAAGACCTCAGTCCCTGCTGGAACCTCTTGGCCTTCTTCTTTTCCGTATCCACATAGGTTGGAACAAACCTTGACAACTCCGTAAACCTTGTTTCATATTGGGGCACTGTCATGCTTCCCTGCTTTAATTCCAAAAACTTCAATTCCATCTGATCTCTCATATAGTCCGGAAAATACCTTTCCAAAAACAACTCTGTAAATCTTGCCCACGTAATTAATCCTTCGGGCTCCATAGCCCTACTCGTTTCCCACCAATAACTAGCCTCATTCTTCAGAAAATAGCTTGCATATTCTGTCTTCTTATCCTCTGTCACCTCTATCAAGGTAAAAGCCTTTTCCATCTCTTTCAACCATGCCTTAGCCTCTACAGGGTCTGCTGATCCTTTAAATTCCGGAGGTTTTGCTGCCTGGAAAGATTTGAACGTAACTGCCGGTGCTGCTTGCTGGTGCTGTTGTTGATGCTGCTGATGCTGATGTTGCTGATGTTGTTGCTGCTGTTCTAAGAGCTGTTGCTGAAATGCACGTTGCTGCTGTGCTAATGCGGCAGTCTGTTGAGTAAGGGTATTTAACAACTGGATTACCATCGGGTCCACGCGGCCCGTGGGAGGTGTATTTTGTTGACCTTCTTGGTCAGAGGTATCAGTTGAACGGGTTTGTCGTCTAGGAGCCATATCGCTGATGAATAAACAATAATTGGCTTAATCAAACAGTTCATATAAGAGAAGGAAGGATCACAATTGATATCTCGAAGGTTTACAGATCTTCTCAACGGTGTATGGATACACTCGTTGCAATAAGTAGAATAACAGTTATGATGCTGGAAATGAATGACAGGGGAATAAATATAGTTCTATAAAAGAGGTTTATCATATATATATAGATAGAGTTGGTACAAGCGTAGAACGCTTCAAAAGAAAATATATCATGGCTGAACCATAACTGCCGACCAGCAATACAACAACAAAAATGCAACAACAACCCGAGGCGTTCCTATAAGCCCGGTGCACTGCTGATTCTACAATATGCATCTATATACTAACTATCTAGAAACCATACATCCATGTCACATCTGTCTGCTACTAATACCTGCTCACAGATCACCTGCTCCTGCCGGCCATAACGGGGGTCCTGAAATCTCTGCAATCTCACTCATCGCATAATCCAAAATTTGTCTCATCCCTGCTACTGTCTCTCCCTCTCGACTAGAAGCTAATCCGTGCAATTGAGTCTCAACCAAAGTCCTCGTAACCCTAAACCTCATCTGAATGTCTCTCATCTGATCTCTAAGTCTGTCTCTCTCTCTGATAGCGGCTGCCTCGATCGAACGAATCCTACCCATCTCCATAACCTGTCCATAAAGGTACTCCTTCTCTCTACTCACCCTCTGATACACATGGTGTGGAACTGGTGGCTCACATAACTGATACAAAGGCCCACAAACTGATGCCTGAGACACTGGTGCTGGGGCTACTTGTCGGAGTGGAATAGGACAAGGTATCTGATCTCTCCTGACTACTGGGTCCTGATGCATAGGCTGATATCGCACTGGCCGAGACGGTCCTGCTCTCTCAACGGGTGTAGGTATCTCTGCTATCGTATCCTCGGAAGGGTCTGAGTCTGAACTAGAACTAGGGGGCTGCAATTATAACCACATTTAATTACTACGCGTAATATCCCTAGTTGACCTCCTAATATCCTTACGTGAATTCCTAACTCTCTATGTTATCCTGGACCCTAAGTCCTAACTTGTTTAAAATGCCATAACCTGTTGCTCTGATACCAACTGTGACGCCCTCCAAACCCGGGGTACAGATTTGAGGAGTCATCCGACCAACGGAACACTATTTAACACATGCATAATATATATAAAGACACAATTACCCCTTGACCAAGACCGCATCCAGATTATGGCAATGAACACAAGCTACTACAATCTTTTATTATTACAATACCAGTTTTATCAGAGTTATTACATCACAACTAAAGTTCAAATCTAGACATTAATCTAGAAAAGCAAAACAACAACTACCCTGCCAATAACAATGACTCGAGGGGCTCTCCTGGCTGCTGGTGAACTATCGGTCACGCTATGCCAACTCATACTCTCGCTTCACTGGAATAGGGTTAGAAAACAACAAGCAAGAGTGAGCCAAAAATTGCTCAGCAAACATCAACGAATCATTTCTATCACAGTTGTAAGGATATGAATTTATGATATCAGAATCAACAATATTTAGCTAACACATGCTTTGTATCAATAATGATTGAAGTAAAGAATTAGAATTTGGCTTATACATTTTATTCAAATCAAAGGTTGTGCTGCTGGCCAGCCACGCATCAACCCCGGACTAGCTCATGTCATAGTCCTCTACTGGATCCCAGGCCAATCTGGGCCTTAAGTTATTCCGACCATAAATATGGCCCGACCAATTACTGGTCCATTTTTAAAAACACATGCCAAATCTATAATAGGGTATAAACAATAACATGCTCAATAAGATAAACTGAATGTATAGTAATTGCAAAAGAGCTTCAACTGTTCAGTATCAACGAAGATCGAGAAAGAATCATGGAGTACTTTCAATGGTACAGTGTACTCATTCAATAAGGAAATCAATATTGGTAATCGTTAATCAATGACCGTAATCGGTAGTCAAGATGGAAGTCAAATAATCAATGGTTGTCAATGATAATAAAAGGATGATAAATAACAACAATAGGTGGTAAACAATAATCAAGTGAATTGGAAATAAGGGTTTCCGATGCAGATCAAATCAAAGAATCAAGAATCTCTAAGGAAATGGAATCAGTTGTCCAAATGCGGTTAAAAGATTGATAATTTGAATTGTTCTGGGGATAACGGTATTCAAGTAATCAAGACAATAATAAATTTTATCACAAGTAAGGGCACAGATACTTGCCTGGTCTAAGCTGCTGTCGGATCGACTCTGCTCACTCTACTTTCCCCTTTCCCTTGCTCCGGGAACTCGATTCTATAATTAAACAACTCATCACAATAAGTCTAACTATTCTCGTTCTACTCTCGACACTTATTCAACCAATAATCACATTTAAACAAGTAACCGGTTACGTATCGGACGTCCGGTATAGTTTACGATATTTAAAACTCAGATATTTGCCCTAGTACGGGCATATACAGACTATAAAACACAACACACAATTAATATGAACCATATAGCACTTATAAACATTTTTAAAACATCATACGGAACTTATTCGAATTTTAATAAGTCATTACTAATTTTTAAATCAAAAATCGGATTTTTAAATCCAATATAAACATTTAAATGAAAATAAATCAATTAATAAAATTAATTGACACTCTTTAAATACTCAAGCTATTTTTAAATAATTAAATAGGCTTGAAAATAATTAAACTGAATTTTTAATTAATTAAATCTAATTAATAATTAATTTTTAAGAATTAATTGATTAAAAGAATTAACCAATTAATTAATAAATTAATTATTAATTAAAAATAATTAAAATAATTAAGTTTAATCAATTTTCGGATTTAAAATAATAAATATAATTTATCAGAATTTTTCTGATATTAAAATATATTTTTTAAAATAAAAATATGAATTTTTAAAGTTTTTAAACTATTTTCGAATTAAATTTAAAAATAAAATTCAAAAATAGTTTTCTGAAAATGAATTAGGGTTTTGAAGATTGAAACCGGGTCGAAAAATCGGGTAAACGGGTCGGGAAGAACAATTCCGGGTCGCCAAGAACAACCCACCGGATTCTGGGTTTTCCAGAATCCGGCCGGTCTCCGGCCGCCGGAATTCTTCGATTCCGTCCAAACACAAATCAAACCAGAGGGCTTTTGTTCGCCTTTTCAAGCCAAACAAAACCCACACATCAAAACATCTGTCCCTAGCCGGAATCGTGCCCAGAATCCGTTCAAAGAATTCTCCGGCAACGACCTCGGCCGGAAACCCGATCTACCTATTCCGTACATGAAACTCAAAGATTAATATACCAAAATGAAGCTTATAACTCATACAATAAAAGCCCTTTATCAAAAACAATGTCAGATCAATATCAAGAACGTACGAATCGAAAGAAAAAATCGGGTCAAAACCCGAAATCAAAACCCGACTAAATTGAACATAAACATGAAATTAAAGCATGGATTCTTGCTAATTGGAACCCTAGGAACATGTTAGAAGCAACCAATTGAACGGAGAATCAACAGAATGAAAATCCCCAAATCGAATCAAGAACCCTAGTTATAATTCGAAACTTGTAAAATCAATATAAAATCGAATACTTACCAGATGATGATGATGAGGTTGGAAGATTCTGAAACTAGATTTTTGGAGCTTTGATTTGAGTATAAGAACTTCAAATTTGGACTTCAATAACACTTAGAACGAATTGATTGAAGATCAAGAACACAAAAATAATTTTTGGGAATTTCGGATTTTATGAATAATTGCTGCAGATTTGCTATGAGTTATGAAGTCTGATTTGTCTTTTTATATTTCTGGAAAAATAATACCCCAAATAACATTTTTGGATTGATATTGATTCGTTAGATCGTTTAAAAACCCTAATTAGGTCAAAAACACGTTTTACGAAAAATAAGGGGTTAAAAAGGTTGATGATTATCCAATTTGATATATATCATTATATAACTAATGCTCAAGAATACTAGGGCTATAACAACTTCAATATTGATATAGAACGATAAATCCGTCCCCTTAAGCAATTAGGGTTCGGAACGATTTTTCCTTTTTCGGATCAAAAATTGAAATTGATTTGCAGAATCAAATAGGTAGGGTTAAATAGAATCCCATAACCCTTTCGATAACGATTCGAATACGAAAGACGAAGAATTAAAAATGAATGTACGAAATTTCAACGGGGCCTTGAATTATCAAAACGGCTCAAATTTGAAGAAAATTCCAAATGACGAAATTTTTGAAAGGGGCTTCTGACTCACCATTTAGCACATAATCACACACTAAATATCATATAATAATATTCCAATATTCCAAAATAAATATTTTAGATTAAATATATCATTTAATCAAATAATAAAATTCACGGATATTACACTAGTTCTCCCCTTTTGATTCATTGGACATGCTGCAACCACATGGTAATCTCTTGGTTACTTAATTCCGTTTCTTCAGATATTCGTAATAGTGTGGTTTATATGAATTCTGCTTCGGTCATCTGGAAAGACCTTGAAACTCGATATGCTCAAAGCAACATGCCTAGGTTGTTCTCTCTAAGAAAAGATTTATCTGAGTTACAACAGGGTACTTTGACTATTGCATCCTATTACACTAAGTTTAAAACCCTTAGTGATGAGTTAAATAGCCTAGTTAGCAAGCCTAGGTGTACTTGTGTTACTTGCTCCTGTGATGTCAATGGGAGATCTGATATTTATGAGCAAACCATTCAAATCACTCAATTTCTTATGGGTCTGAGTGACCAATTTACTGGTATTAGGGGTCAGATATTGCTTATGAAACCTGTATCCTCTCTTAGTCAGTGTTACGCCTTGTTACTTCAAGAGGAAAATCAGAGAGATATTCATCAATCTTCTACCTTTCAGTCTAACAATCTTGCTATGAATGTGGTCAAACTTGGTACTAGTAACTTTCCCTCAAATTCCTCTCAGAAATTTGCTCAAACACCTAGGAAGAACATTAGTGACAACTCTCTTTCCTGTGATTATTGTCATCTAACTGGCCACGCCAGGGATAAGTGTTTTTGTTTACAGGGTTATCCATCTTGGCATAAACTCTATGGTAAGCCCAAACCTAAACCCAAATTTTCCAGAGCTAACAATGTTACTCAAAGTCCAAATGTCACTCAAGGAGCTTCTGCAAAGGGGGACATCTCACACACTGGTGAAAATTGTGGTAGCTACAACATCAAAGAAAATTGTGGTTTGTCTGAAGATCAGTACAAGAATTTTGTCCATACTTGCTGAGTTGGTGAGCTGATTTGTCTTTTGCTCCTGCTTGATACAAAATGAATTGTATAATGTAACAACACTACAACTGATGGTGGATGTAACAAGACTATTTCACATTTAATTTGATATTAGTTGAGGTATGGCTTCTTGGAATGCTAAATACAATAAAATGACAACTGCTATGGCAGTAACAAGTGTAGTAGATATGCATGGGCTTACATTCGGATTGAGTGGAGTTCCTTTAATAAGAAACCTTTACCCTGACTTTCTTCATTTTGGTTTATATATGACCCTGGGTTCAAAGAAATGCTTCATTTAATCATGTTGCATTCTCAAATCTTGGTTAACAGATATATTAATGATAAAATCTGAAATTTGTTATCGTGTATAGAAAGAACACTTTATATTCGTTTCAGTACTTGAGATTTTTTCCAACGTTCTCGGTCCAAAACATTAACACTGGACTCCTAATGTAATTTGATAAGCCAAAAAAAATAAAAAAATAGCAAAGGCACATTACTCTAATTAGGGTCGGTTTGGTCGGTTTTTAACTAATAAAGTGGACCAGAATGTGTATATTGGTTTTGTTAAATACTAGATTGGACGGGACCATTTAAAAATTGAGACCAAACCGGATCTGGCCTGAATTAAACGATTTGGTTTGATCGATTTTGGTTTTAAACCAAACTAGATATCCAAAAATAAAATGAACTAAAAGATTAATGATATTACTAATATTTGATATATAGCTACTAACCCTAGATATATTGATATAAAATTTAAGCATAAATAATATCCTTTCTGAATAAAATTGCAAAGTTCAAGATGTGAGATATACAAAATATGTATTCTTTACTTAGGATTTTAAGATAGAAAAATCTATACCCTTTATTAATTAACTAATTAACACCTTATATATAATAAGCGTAAGGGAGATCTTATCCAAAACTTTGGTCGGTCACTGTACTACCAAAATTATATGATCCGTTGGATTATAAAACTATAAATATTCAAATAGATGAGAACCGTTAGATATAATATTAAAAATTGTATTTGATTAATAATAGGATAGTATTTAAATACTAAAAGGTGTATTTTGATAATTTAAACCAATTATAAATAGGTTTTCTATATTGAATAGAAATCTTTATGTAAAAAATCGTAATTATCTTTTCTCTTTAGTTTATGGATAGTTCCAGTTAGATAATAATTATTAAACCATCATTATATTAAAGATAATTTTGTTAGCTTCGAGTGGGCTGTAAAATTGTTAAAATCTGTTGTCTAAAACTAGAGATAGAGCCCAAACAGTAAAGTGATTATCTAAATTTTAATAATTCTTTTAATTTAAACCAATTATAAATAGGTTTTCTATATTGAATAGAAATCTTTATGTAAAAAATCGTAATTATCTTTTCTCTTTAGTTTATGGATAGTTCCAATTAGATAATAATTATTAAACCATCATTAAATTAAAGATAATTTTGTTAGTTTCGCGTGGGCTGTAAAATTGTTAAAATTTGTTGTCTAAAACTCAAGATAGAGCCCAAACAGTAAAGTGATTATCTAAATTTTAATATTTTTTTATTATTGTAGCACCAATTTAATTTTTTTCCTAATTCTTTTAAATTTATAAATTCTATGTTTAGTTCAATAAAATATTAAAATCAATTTAAGAAAAAATTAAAATTGATCTGGTCCGTGTACGACCGCTATACGACCAAATTAATTATTATAGTTAGATCTTAAATAGATCGATGAGAATTGTTAGATCTAATATTAAAAAGTGTATCTGATTAATAATAGAATTATATTTAAATACTAAAAAGTGTATTTTGATAATTTAAAATTTTTCTATGTAAAAATTCTTAAATATCTTTTCTCTTTAATTTATGTATAGTTCGAGTTAGATAATAATTGTTAAACCAAATATCAGATAACAATTCATATCGATTACAATATTAAAAATTATCAATATAATGCTCATGTATATCATATAACAATGATACATGTGGACCCTGCGTTATAAGAGACGAACTCCTATACATGAATAAATTTAAACATTTTTTTCTGAAGGAACATAACAATTTTGATTAATCCAAATTATAATTATATTATTTTACATATAACAAACATAAAATAATAATATCAAAATATTATTAAAATATTGAGGGTTTCATATTCATAAACAATAATTTTGAATATAATACTTAACCATCTTTTCTTTTCGGTTTATGGGTAGGTCAACTAGTCAAGTTAGATAATAATTATTAAATCATCATTAAATTAAAGATAATTTCGTTAGTTTCACATGGGTTGTAAAATCGTCAAAATTCAATTTCTAAAATTAAGGATAGAACCCAAATAGTAAAGTGAGTATCTAAATTTTAATAAATATTTTTTTTATAATTGTAGCACCAATTTATTTATTTTTCCACTAATTCTTTTAAATATAGAAATTTTATCTTTATTTCAATAAAGTATTAAAATAAATTAAGAACAAATTCAAATAGATAAAGACTATAATAATATGAGAATAAAATTTTATATAATCATAACATAATTTTTATTCTGTTTAATAATTTTAAAATAATAATGTATTTTAAAATTTTATATACACTATAAATAAAACCGAAACATTAAAAGTAAAAGCAGTTAGTAAGATAATTATATCAGTATGTACTTAATATTCTTATTATATTAAACTCTTTTATATAATAAGCATAGAGATTTATCCAAAATTTTGATCGTGACAACCAAATTAATAAGGACTATTAGATCTTAACTAGATAAATGAATATCGTTTGATCAAATATTAAAAAAGTGTATTTTATTTATAATAGGATTATATTTAAATTCTAAAAAGTGTATTTTGATAATTTAAACCAAATATACCAAATATAAATAAGTTTTCTATATTGAATAGAATTCTTCGTGTAAAAAATTCGTGACTTTCTTTTCTGGACAATTTCAGTTAGATAAAAATTGTTAAACCATCTTTTAATTAAAAATAATTTAATTATCTTCACGTGGGGTGTAAAATCGTCAAAATCTGATTTTTAAAACACAAGATAAAGCCCAAATCAGTAAAGTGATTATTTAAATTCCAATAATGATTATTATGTCATCATTATTTTAACGCCAATTTAATTACTTTTTTCTAACTATTTTAAATTTAGAAATCTATGTTCAAAAATTAAAATCAATCTAAGAAAATTCAAATCAACAAAGAATATAATAATACGAGGATAAAATTTTATAAAATTGTGCATATTTTTTATCCTATTTTATTAAGTTATAGATCATAACTAATCAAATATAATAATAATAATAATAAATTATACGCAAATGGTGATTTTGTTTTATAAGCACTCATAGAGACCTAATTTCATTGTTAGCGGGACTATATTCATATTAAAAAAAATCGTATTTTGAAATTGTAGGCTCAACTACAGAACAGACCTAACTTTTTTAACCTACATACATTGTAAATTATTAAATTCGAAACTTTAAAAGTTTGTTAATCAATTAGTATAGTACTTTTCTGAAAAATCGTACTTTACAAAAAATATTATCAAGTAACCTATGTCTGAAAGAAAAAATGAAAAAAATTCTTTTTTTTTAAAAAAAAAACCTGTAAATTTTAATATGTTGTTGGTAGATTCAAATCTTAGATCATTCTATATGATAATTTTACTGTTATATGTAACGTTTCTCAACAATTTAATTTGAAAGATCCAACGATTATGGATTGAGTGATCAAACAAAGCGACCACACTTCATTATTTAGTCTTTAATATAATAACATAGATATTTACGGGATATACTGTAAAAAAAATGAATTTTATACAGAATTTTGATCGTCACGGTGTACTACTTTAAAAAAAGAACTTTTACAAAAAAATATATTTTAATTGATAATTTATTTTCTCAAAAGTTCAAAGTTCCCTCATCATTAACATATCACAAAAAAGAGTATATTATATTTTAGCAATAAATATTTAAAAAAATAAAAAAATATAAATATTAAGAAAAATTAATGATGTTATCCTGGTAGTTTGGTCCTAAATAAGGCCAAAACATTCTCAACCGTTAGATCCAATACTTTTAAAAATAGATGATCAAGATTATATCATATAAAAAGAAATTATTATCTAAAAGTGATATAAGTTAAAAGATATTATATTAGGATTGGATTTTCCAAAAAGTTAAAATATAAAAATAGTTGTAATTAAATAAGGAAACCCATTTATAACCAAAATAATAAAAATCGTTTAATCTTAAATAGATAGGTGAAAACCGTTAGATTTAACATTAAAACCTGTATTTGGTTAATAAAGGTTATTCTAATAATCTAAACTACATATAAGTTAGGTAGATTTCC
Source organism: Heracleum sosnowskyi (assembly GCA_030848705.1). Lineage (NCBI taxonomy): Eukaryota > Viridiplantae > Streptophyta > Magnoliopsida > Apiales > Apiaceae > Heracleum > Heracleum sosnowskyi. Next base: position 10,740,078 of record CM061238.1, read on the forward strand.
TAAATCGAATAGAATTCTGTTAGGTCCAAAGTATCGTAGAAGGGGGGGGGGGGGGGTTGAATACGATACTCACAAATAATTCAATTTCGTTCGCGGATTAATCTTTCAGTTCTATAACGAAATCAAACACACCAAACCAAATCAAGTTTCGGGGAATATATCTTTTTATAAATATAAACCTCGAGGGGTGCTACAATTTCTAATCCGTAGATTAGCTTCAATGAGTTTTAGGTTATTCACAATCAATACATTGATAGAGTTCCAGCAGAATTAATGTTCTTAGTATTTTCTCTCTGGCTTTTCCTCTCTCTCCGTAATTGCTTCTGTGTGAATGAACCTGACTGAAGAAGACACACTTCCTCTGTTGTAATTGTAGTCTTAGTTTTTAGAAAACTATCGAACCTTAATTGTTAAAACAATCTTGGCCGTCCAATTCTCATCAACCTGACAAACAAAGAAAACTTTTCACCCACTTTGTGAATTGAAAACTATCGAATAATAAAGTAATAATTACATTCGATGGTTTTTAAAATAAAAACTATCGAATGGAACTTTTACTTTATTAAAGTTTTCATTCACTTTTTACTTTTCCATTCGATGGTTTTCTAATTAAGAAAACTATCGAACATTTTCTTTTGATTTTCTTTATGTCACCTTCGATGGTTTTCTTAAAAGAAAAACCATCAAATTCTTTTCCTTGTCCTTGACCTTTTAGAAAATCTATTCAGCTCCAGGGTGTTTCAGTTTTAGACTGTATCAATTTCTTCTGAGACGATAAAACAACTTGATCTTTTTAGTGCCGTCACCTAGTGCAACTGGTCTGGTTCACAGATGAATAACACTTGATCAATTCTTCTTTTATGTCTTCAATTCAATGTTGCTGATAAGTCCTTTGTCGTTCTGGTTGCTTCATCACTGGAATCCCGTGGCACTTAACCCTAAATCATTCACATACTTCTGTCGTCTTGAAAGTCTTGTTTCTTTTGCTGTCACTGAGGCTTGAACATTTTCATGAACTTCTTTCCGTGACCTGTTTACGGACTTCAAGAATACATAACGTATTTTGATTTTTTGAGTTTACCTTTTCTTCTTTGATTCTGGATTCCTGTGCTTCTGTTAATACTATTGTATGTCTTGTCCTTTGTTGAGTTGTAGTTATCTCTTTTACATCTTATGTTACATTATGCTTTACAATCTCCCCCTATTTGATTGGATAGAGTTCGACAAGCAAATACTTCGAGGATAACTCAACTAACTAAGGAAACATGAAACTAATTAAAGTAAGACAGCGTAATAATATTAACTGCATTCTGGATCAGATATATATACATTTCCAGATTTCATAAATCAAAAAACAATAAAACTTTTCACCTTGAAGTTGCTCCTCTTGTTTGAGCTGACAGTTCTCTTGTTCTTTGCTTCAATATTCAGTCCATTCCAATCTCACCTTCTTCAATCATTGGATCGGAGTTAGTAGCTTGATAATCAATCACTGATAGATAGTGCAATGGTTCTCCAGGTTTAAGGATTGCTCCTTGGATGTGTCTTCCAATATATTCAACCTCTTGACCCACTCCAGCCCATAACCATGCAATGTTAACATCTTTCTTGTTTAGCTTTGGCATGTTTGGCAATCTGGTATGCACTTCTGTTAATCCCAAATGACCTAACAGAATTGTAGAAGGGGGGGTTGATTACAATTCTTGATATTTTCTTAAACTTAAAACACTTTATAAAATAAAACTGAACTGAATAAATAAAAACACAAGATATAAATAATTCAGTTGGATTGTTTGATGATCCAACTGAAGTGTTTTTATTGCGGAAATAATCTGTGATACACAAGTACACAGCTGCTCAGTTACAGAGTTGTAGAGAAGAATGCTCTCAAGGATAGCTAATACAAACTATTTGTTTTTCTTCTCCCTTTTTTTATCTTAACTGCTACACTTGGTTATATATCCCCAAGTTTACAATACTATTTTTGGCTACTCTAAAGTACACTAAAGGTAACCGCCAATAGTTTGCTTTTCATCCCTTTGTCCAGTGGTCCTTGGAGATCCTTGCTTTTGTCTTCATGCTTATTACGATCACTCCCAAGAGCCCAATTGGAAACTGGGATGTTTCCTTATTCCCCATGTCCATTTTAATGGTTTCCAATGCAAAGTACACTTCCACATCACCTTTAGATCTGTTCAGTAAACTGTCACTATCACTTTGTCAACTATTCAGAAAAGCAATAATGATTCGTTGATAGCAGGGAGATGTGTTTCGTTGATAGCTTTATTCTTCATTCCGTTGATGGTGTTTCTCTCGTTTCGTTGATGAGTAAACTCCATACCGTTGATGGTGTATCCTTGTTTCGTTGATAGAGTAATCCTCATACCGTTGACATGTCTTCACTTAGGCAAAATTACAAGGCATAACATATTTACAATTAACCAACCTATTTTGCCTATCTAGTACTTAGTCAACATGACTTAGAGAACCTATCTAATACATACATCGAAATGCATATCAAACTGTGAAGTATTGTACAGTGCAATTGCTACAACACTCATTCCGTTGATGAGCTTCTTGTCAACGAAACACTGCAAAGCATGCTATTCCGTTGACAGTTACAAAATGACTTAATACAAAATCTACTAAGTGTTTTTATAATTATCATCAAGAACAACATATTCCTAACAATCTCCCCCAATTTATGACTGATAGAATAACAGCCATAAATCAAGAGCCTTGATGATAACAAAAAAACACTCAGTTAAATTACACATGATAAAAGTAGAAATTGCATTGAGCTTCACTGAATTTAATTAAAATACAAAGTAGAAAATCTTACTAAACAAGTGCACAGAGTTGCTCCTCTAGACTGAGCAGATTTTTCATCTTTGCCTCTGTGGTCTTGTTTTCTTCCCTTTCCTTGCATTGTTCTCCTCAATCTGAGCTTGAAGTCTTCTGTAGAAAATCTTCTCTTCTTCATCTTCATTCCCCAACTTGGATTGCATTAATCTTAGAGTTTCATTGGATGCCTTCTCCAGTTGGTCTTCTATTCTGAAGAATCTTCTACAGTTGTCCTTGTCTCTGAATTCCATCATCCAAAAAGGTTGGAGATGAATCTTCTTTCCTGTTTGAGGGACCTTCAATGCTCTGGGAAGTGCACCAGGCTTGTTCCAGCTAGCTTTGATTTGGCAGATTTTGGAAACAACTTCAGACTTAGCTATTTTGGTAAAACCAAAATCTTTCTTCAGGCATTTGAACACAGAAAGCAGTGTCTGATAGTCTTCTCCCAGAATTCTATGTTGTTAGGAATATGTTGTTCTTGATGATAATTGTAAAAACACTTAGTAGATTTTGTATTAAGTTATTTTGTAACTGTCAACGAAATGGCATGCTTTGCAGTGTTTCGTTGACAGGAAGCTCATCAACGGAATGAGTGTTGTAGCAATTGCACTGTACAATACTTCACAGTTTGATATGCATTTGATGTATGTATTAGATAGGTTTCCTAAGTCATGTTGACTAAGTACTAGATAGGCAAAATAGGTTGGTTAATTGTAAGTATATCATGCCTTGTAATTTTGCCTAAGTGAAGACATGTCAACGGAATGAAGATTACTCTATCAACGAAACGAGGAATACACCATCAACGGAATGAAGAATAAAGCTATCAACGAAACACATCTCCCTGCTATCAACGAATCATTATTGCTTTTCTGAATAGTTGACAAAGTGATAGTGACAGTTTTCTGACAGATCAAAAGGGAGATTTGGAAGTGTACTTTGCATTGGAAACCATTAAAATGGACATGGGGAATAAGGAAACATCCCAGTTTCCAATTGGGCTCTTGGGAGTGATCATAATAAGCATGAAGACAAAAGCAAGGATCTCCAAGGACCACTGGACAAAGGGATGAAAAGCAAACTATTGGCGGTTATCTTTAGTGTACTTTAGAGTAGCCAAAAATAGTATTGTAAACTTGGGAATATATAACCAAGTGTAGCAGTTAGAAAGATGTAAGAGAAGAAAAACAAATAGTTTGTATTAGCTATCTTTGAGAGCATTCTTCTCTACAACTCTGTAACTGAGCAGCTGTGTACTTTTGTATCACAGATTATTTCCGCAATAAAAACACTTCAGTTGGATCATCAAACAATCCAACTGAATTATTTATATCTTGTGTTTTTATTTATTCAGTTCAGTTTTATTTTATAAAGTGTTTTAAGTTTAAGAAAATATCAAGAATTGTATTCAACCCCCCCCCCCCCCCTTCTACAATTCTGTTAGGTCATTTGGGAATAACAATTGGTATCAGAGCGAGCTTCTAACATACAAGAAGTTTAAAGATCAAGACCAAAACAGAAACCATGGTGAAGAAGGATGCAGGTGTGAAGATACCAGTTCTTGATAAGGACAATTACTTTCACTGGAAAGTAAAGATGCATTTACATCTCATGTCTATGGATGAGAGATATGTAGACTGCATTGAGAAAGGTCCACACGTTCCCATGAAGTTTGCATCTAGAATTGGAGTGCCAGATGATGCTCCTGACGTAGAAATTCCAAAACTTGTCTCAGAATGGACTATTGAAGATCTTGCAGAAATCCATAAAGATAAGAGAACCATGAACATTCTGTTTAATGGTTTGGAGCAAGAGATGTTTGATAATGTCATAAACTGTACAACCTCCAAAGAAGTATGGGACACTGTCAGAACACTATGTGAAGGAACTAAGCAAGCAAGGATGAAAGTTGGCTATGGCACAAGAAATTATCTCATCTAAATTTCAAGGTTATGAATGATTTGGTAAGGAAGGATCTTGCTAGAGGAATTCCACAGGTGGAGTTTTCCAAGGATGGTTTGTGTGATGCCTGTCAAAAAGGGAAACAAAAGAAGGCATCATTCAAAAGCAAGACAGAGTCATCAATTGTCCATCAGCTTGAGTTACTTCATATGGATCTGTTTGGCCCTGTAAATGTCATGTCTATTTCAAAGAAGAAATATTGTCTTGTGATTGTTGATGATTTTTCTAGATTTACTTGGACCTTCTTTTTACATTCTAAAGATGAGGCAAGTGAAATCATTATCAATCACATCAAGATGGTAAACAATCATCCTGACTTGAAAGTAAGAAGGATCAGGAGTGACAATGGGACAGAATTCAAGAATTCAAGCATGAAGATGTTCTGTGAAGAAAATGGTATTATGCATGAGTTTTCTGCAGCAAGGACACCACAGCAAAATGGTGTAGTTGAAAGAAAAACAGAACACTTATTGAAGCTGCCAGGACAATGCTAGATGAATCAAAGTTACCAACCTATTTTTGGGCTGAGGCAGTTAACACAGCTTGCTTCACTCAGAATATTTCTTTGATTAATCAGGCCAAGGGAATGACCCCTTATCAACTACTCAAAAGAAAGAAGCCACTATTGGATTTTCTTCATGTCTTTGGATGCAAGTGCTTTGTTCTGAGAAATCAAGCTGAGCATTTGGGGAAATTTGAAGCAAAGGCAGATGAAGCAATATTTGTGGGATATGCAGCAGGGAAAGCTTACAGAGTCTATAATCTCAGAACCAACATTGTTATGGAATCTGTACATGTTGTTTTTGATGATCTCAAAATTCAAGGTCTCTGTGATGAAGGTTTCCATGAAAGTCTCTCTTTTGAGAATGAGGAAGGAGATCGAATGAATCATGTTAAGACTACTGAGAAACAGTCTAAAGTTGTTGTATCTAGCACAGATGAGAGCAGCAGTGAAGATGAAATTGCTGCATTAAGATTGAAAAGAATAGCTGCTAGTAGACCAAATGGTCATTTCGTTGACAGTCAAGATGGTGGTTTCGTTGACAGTCAAAATGAGCGTTTCGTTGACAGCCAAAACAGTCATACCGTTGAAGGTCATAGAAATGTCTCAAGAAGTGATCATTTAGGGACAACAAACTCAGGGGGAGTTTCTCAAGGACAAATATCCAATCAAGGCAATCATGATCATGAAGCTACCTCGTCTAGAGCAAATCTACCTCCCTCAAGAAAATGGACTAAAGATCATCCCTTTGAACTTATTATAGGTGATGTTTCTTCAAAAGTCCAAACTAGAAGAGCAACTCAAGAAGAATGTCTATATAGCAGCTTTCTGTCTCAAGATGAGCCAAAGAAAGTTGAGGATGCACTTCTAGATCCAGATTGGGTTTTGGCTATGCAAGAAGAGCTAAACCAATTTGAAAGGAACAATGTTTGGAAGCTGGTGCCCAAGCCTAAGGACAGGAGTGTAATAGGCACAAAATGGGTGTTCAGAAACAAGATGGATGAAAATGGCATAGTCACAAGGAACAAAGCAAGACTAGTTGCAAAAGGCTACTCACAGGAAGAAGGAATTGATTTTGATGAAACATTTGCTCCTGTTGCAAGACTAGAAGCAATAAGGATTTTCCTAGCCTATGCAGCCCATGCCAATTTCAAAGTCTATCAAATGGATGTGAAAAGTGCTTTTCTGAATGGGGAATTGGAAGAGGAGGTCTATGTAAGTCAACCTCCTGGTTTTGAAGATGATGATTTTCCAGAATATGTATACTTCCTCCTCAAAGCACTCTATGGTTTGAAACAAGCACCTACACTACGCCATAGATGGCCGGATGTAACACTTTTCAATTGCAACACCTACTTTGTGTTACAATTGATACACTATTTTTGAACTACTGCAATACTCTAGAGATAGTGTTACATTACACATAAATGTCATGTTGCCATAGAACAGACTCTGTTGCAGAAGACTCATTGTGTTACTCTATCAATCTTCTGTTGCATTTGATATTAATTAATAACTAATTTTTAAATAATTTTTAATTAAAAATAATATTAAAAAAAGTGGGCCCCACAAGTGGGCCCCACTAATTATTCTATTTTTTAATTAAAAAAAAATAAAAAAGTTATTAATAATTAAATAATAATTAATTAATAACTAAAAATAATATTAAAAAAAGTGGGTCCCACAGAAAAAAGTGGGCCCCACAAGTGGGCCCCACTAATTATTCTAATTTTTAATTAAAATTTAATTAATAATTAATTAATATTTAATTAATTTTTAATTTTTAATTAAAAATAATATTAAAAAAAAGTGGGTTCCATCGAAAAAAGTGGGCCCCACATGTGGGCCCCACTAATTATTCTAATTTTTAATTAAAAATTAATTAAAAAGTAATTAATAATTAATTAATAATTAATTTTTAATTAAAAATAATATTAAAAAAAGTGGGTCCCACAGAAATAAGTGGGCCCCACAAGTGGGCCCCACTAATTATTCTAATTTTTAACTAAAATTTAATTAATAATTAATTAATAATTAATTAATAATTAAATTTTAATTAAAAATAATATTTAAAAAAAAGTGGGTCCCACCGAAAAAAGTGGGCCCCACAAGTGGGCCCCACTAATTATTCTAGTTTTTAATTAAAAAAAAATTAAAAAGTTATTAATAATTAAATAATAATTAATTAATAACTAAAAACAATATTAAAAAAAGTGGGTCCCACAGAAAAAAGTGGTCCCAACAAGTGGGCCCCACTAATTATTCTAATTTTTAATTAAAATTTAATTAATAATTAAATAAAAATTAAATAATAATTAGTTAATAATTAAAAATAATATTAAAAAAGTGGGTCCCACAGAAAAAAGTGGGCCCCACTAATTATTCTAATTTTTAATTAAAAATTAATTAAAAAGTAATTAATAATTAATTAATAACTAATTTTTAATTAAAAATAATATTAAAAAAAGTGGGTCCCACAGAAAAAAGTGGTCCCAACAAGTGGGCCCCACTAATTATTCTAATTTTTAATTAAAATTTAATTAATAATTAATTAAAAATTAAATAATAATTAGTTAATAATTAAAAATAATATTAAAAAAGTGGGTCCCACAGAAAAAAGTGGGCCCCACTAATTATTCTAATTTTTAATTAAAAAGTAATTAATAATTAATTAATAACTAATTTTTAATTAAAAATAATATTAAAAAAAGTAGGTCCCACAGAAATAAGTGGGCCCCACAAGTGGGCCCAACTAATTATTCTAATTTTTAATTAAAAATTAATTAAAAAGTAATTAATAATTAATGAATTTTTAATTTTTAATTAAAAATAATATTAAAAAAAGTGGGTCCCACAGAAATAAGTGGGCCCCACAAGTGGGCCCCACTAATTATTCTAATTTTTAATTAAAATTTAATTAATAATTAATTAATAATTAATTAATAATTAATTTTTAATTCAAAATAATATTAAAAAAAGTGGGTCCCACAGAAATAAGTGGGCCCCACAAGTGGGCCCCACTAATTATTCTAATTTTAAATTAAAATTTAATTAATAATTAATTAATAATTAATTTTTAATTAAAAATAATATTAAAAAAAAGTGGGTCCCACTGAAAAAAGTGGGCCCACAAGTGGGCCCCACTAATTATTCTAATTTTTAATTAAAAAAAAATTAAAAAGTTATTAATAATTAAATAATAATTAATTAATAACTAAAAATAATATTAAAAAAAGTGGGTCCCACAGAAAAAAGTGGTCCCAACAAGTGGGCCCCACTAATTATTCTAATTTTTAATTAAAAAAAAATTAAAAAGTTATTAATAATTAAATAATAATTAATTAATAATTAAAATAATATTAAAAAAAGTGGGTCCCACAGAAAAAAGTGGGCCCCACTAATTATTCTAATTTTTAATTAAAAATTAATTAAAAAGTAATTAATAATTAATTAATAATTAATTTTTAATTAAAAATAATATTAAAAAAAGTGGGTCCCACCGAAAAAAGTGGGCCCCACAAGTGGGCCCCACTAATTATTCTAATTTTAATTTAAAAATTAATTAATTAATAATTAATTAATTAATAATTAATTAATAATTAAACCCTAAACCCTAAACCCCAACCCTAAACCCGAATAATTGTTTAATTGATTTCTTGGACGATCCAACCGTACGGATGTTAATCGGTAGTCATTCTAGTGTTGGGAAAAAATAATCAAAAAATATTAAAGTCCGGTTTTGCCGCATCTTCCCAGAAACGTTAGAATAGTACTGTTTCCAAGAACGGGACTTGTGTCAGAGAATAATTTTTTCAATTGATTTTTTGGATGATCCCACCGTACGGATGTTAATCGGTAGTCATTCTAGTGTTGGGAAAAAATAATCAAAAAATATAAAAGTCCGGTTATGCCGCATCTTTCTAGAAACGTTAGAATAGTACTGCTTCTAAGAACGGGACATATGTCAGATTCACTGAATAATTTTTTCAATTGATTTTTTGGACGATCCAACCGTACGGATGTTAATCGGTAGTCATTCTAGTGTTGGGAAAAAATAATCAAAAAATATTAAAGTCCGGTTATGCCGCATCTTTCCAGAAACGTTAGAATAGTATTGCTTCTAAGAACGGGACATATGTCAGATTCACTGAATAATTTTTTCAATTGATTTTTTGGACGATCCAACCGTACGGATGTTAATCGGTAGTCATTCTAGTGTTGGGAAAAAATAATCAAAAAATATTAAAGTCCGGTTATGCCGCATCTTTCCAGAAACGTTAGAATAGTATTGCTTCTAAGAACGGGACATATGTCAGATTCACTGAATAATTTTTTCAATTGATTTTTTGGACGATCCAACCGTACGGATGTTAATCGGTAGTCATTCTAATGTTGGGAAAAAATAATCAAAAAATATTAAAGTCCGGTTATGCCGCATCTTTCCAGAAACGTTAGAATAGTATTGCTTCTAAGAACGGGACATATGTCAGATTCACTGAATAATTTTTTCAATTGATTTTTTGGACGATCCAACCGTACGGATGTTAATCGGTAGTCATTCTAGTGTTGGGAAAAAATAATCAAAAAATATTAAAGTCCGGTTATGCCGCATCTTTCCAGAAACGTTAGAATAGTATTGCTTCTAAGAACGGGACATATGTCAGATTCACTGAATAATTTTTTCAATTGATTTTTTGGATGATCCAACCGTACGTATGTTAATCGATAGTCATTCTAGTGTTGGGAAAAAATAATCAAAAAATAAAAAGTCTGAATTATTATAATTAAATTATAGTAATAATTAAATTATAGTATAAATTAAATTAGTACACAAATGAATTTTCACGGGCGGCAATTTTCCCCCCTAAACTGAATTATTGGATAATTCACTCCACTCCACTCTCTCTCTCCACTCCACTCCTTAGTCGAAAATTCACTCTACTCCACTCTCTCTCACTTTCACACTTCACTCCACTCCACTCTCTCTCTCCACTCCACTCGTTGTATTCAACAGTTCTTAAATATGGCAAGTTCTTAGTCGCACATCTCTTTCTTGGTTGTTGTACTTGGTGGTTTAATTGATTAGGGTTTTCACGACCGCACGGCCGCACATCTCTTTCTTTTTCACGACCGCAACTGATTGGAGGTAAATACTTATCCCAATTGTTTACTTTATCTTTCGCAATTGATTGGGGGTTTCTGTTAGGGTTTCAATTGGGGGTTTTTGTTAGGGTTTCAATTGGGGGTTTCTGTTAGGGTTTCAATTGGGGGTTTTTGTTAGGGTTTCGATTTGAGTTTAAATTGGGGGTTTCTGTTAGGGTTTCAATTGGGGGTTTCTGTTAGGGTTTCGATTTGAGTTTAAATTGGGGGTTTCTGTTAGGGTTTCAATTTGGGGTCTATGCTATGCTTATATGTTTATATATAAGTTTATATGTTAGGGTTTCGATTAGTACTGTCTATGCTATGCTTAGGGTTTCGATTAGTACTGTCTATGCTATGCTATGCTTATATGTTTATATGTTTATATGTTTATATGACAATATATGTTTATATGCCATGACAATATATGTTTATATGTTTATATGTTTATATGACAATATATGTTTATATGCTATGACAATATATGTTTATATGTATGACAAGTAATTAAATAAGCATATATGAGTACTGCCGATTTGTTGTTTGATCACCTGTGATCTACTTGTATGACATATTAGTTTGATAAATTAAGTAAGCATATATGAGTGAATGTAAGCATGTTTGTTGTGTTCTGTTATAAATTAAGTGGGATGGCACATTGCTGTAGAGCGATATCTTGGGAAGTTGAAATCATACGTTCGGAATAGAAGTAAACCTGAAGGTTCCATTGCAGAAGGTTATTTGGCCGAAGAATGTGTCACATTTTGTTCAAGATTTTTGTGTCTTGATGAAGCAACAAACAACACCATGTACTCAAATGATTTCTTCCGATTTCCAACACAAGTGGAATATCATATCGGAACAAGAAGAAATAAAGATGGGAAAATTTTCAATTTAAAAGATGTGGATTGGAAGGCAAGTCATCGTTACATCTTGTTCAATTCCGGCAATAAGGAAGTAGAGATGATATCCCCATAACAAGAGTTCGCATTCCCGATAATTGAATGACAATTTAGTATTTTGGTCATGTTTAGAGTATTTGCATTTGATGTAATTTATTATCGTAGTTTAAACTTATTGTCTTCTACTGAAATGAATTTGTCTTGGTAAATTGCTTGTCCTTGTTCAATTTTCTAATCTTAGCATTTGTTTGGTTTCATATAATTTAGTGTCTTAGTTGAATGTTATTCATTTTGACTGTCCAATGTACTGTATTGTCTTACTTTAAATATATTGCCATTGTTTGTTGTTTCTGTTTAAACAAAATATAATGACATTTCTTATAATTTGTACAGGATGGAAGAAAAAAACCTGAATATCAGATTGTATTACATGGGGGAATTTCGGAAGACAAGTTATGTTGGTGGAGACACTATTGCTGTGAACCGTGTAGATTCTGACAGTTTCTCTTAAACAGTGCTGATGGAGTATGTAAAAGATTACCTTAAGTTATCTGAAATTGGAGGAGTCTATTTCTACGAAGGGAAGGATGTTGGGTGGAAGCTAGTTAATAATGACAAGGAGGTGACTCAACTTGTAAACGACTGCAAGGATGGAGATGATCTGAATTTTTATGTAGACAACATAGTTGACACCGGAATTGAGCCGGTTGTTCAGATGCAGCCACACGTGGTTATAAGGCCAAGGAATAACCTGATTCAAGGTATGTATGTACTCATATCTGTCTCACATATGTACAAACGTAATGAGATCTGAAATCCACCTTTTATTTTCCGGAAAATGAGACTGATGATGACAGTGATGATACATCTGAGGTATGATGGTGTTTAAAATGTCAATTTTTTGTATTTTGGCCTCATATAAAAATTGCAAACCTAATACTGTAATCCTAATAATTATAGAGAATCTTGAATGTCAAGAAGAAGAAAAAGGTTAACTTGTTACATGGACCACAAACTCGTTCGCGAGCCAATACTGCCACTACAACAGAGAAAGAAGCAGCAGAACCTGGCAGGACAACTCAGAAGGAAGTGACAAGTTCATGTTGTGCTAAGCGGCTTTTGAAACCAACATGTAGCAAACTTTTGAAACAGTCGAGCAATTCTGGAGCATGTGGTTCAGTATCTGATTATTTAGAACTGCGGGATCGTCAGAAGAAGGGTTTTCTAACTCCAACAACCGAGAATGTCCCTGAATCAAATGTGGAAAGTATTCCAGAGGAGGAAACTCAAGCAGGTAATGTGTTTGTCTCATATTTTGTCTTGTGTAAGTTGGAATGAAGGTAGTTCTTGTAGTTTGTAATGGTTGAGTTTTACTAAGGCAATATTTCAATTTCATTTTTCTTTTTTATGCGTACCTGGTATAAAAGCAGCAGCTCCTAAAAGACATAGAGGAAGGACAAAAATGAGCACTGTTCATGCGAGGACTCGTGAAGAAAGGCCAGTCATTTTTTTGAACAAACGGGGTCAACCCGTTGCTAGAAATCGAAAATTATTGAGAGAGCTGAGTAATTTTCTGGGCACACTTGCAAAGGAGAATGTGTCGCTTACTTACATCAATTGGCACGTTGTTCCTAACCAATTGAAGCAAAAAATGTGGGAGTATACTCGGGTAAACTATTTTACCTAGACTTTAGTTTGAATTAAGTTACATGTTTATGCATTGAATTAATCGATTTTACGTTTGAAATATTATAGGACCGTTATATTATTCCGGATAACGGGGAATGGTGGGTGAACAAGACAATTAATACATCTTGGAGGGTGTATAAATCTCGTATGAAGAAGAGGTATTACACAAAGTATACAACTGATGAGGAGAGGATGACAAATAGGCCCAATGCGATTCCTTTGGAAGATTTTAAACTGTTGCTGATGTATTGGGCAGATGAGTCGGTTCAGGTAGTTTATATACACATTTTCAACCTGATTGTTTTGACTTAAAAGGTTATTAAAACAAAATTGTGCAATGATTAATTTTTTATTTATACAGGAATTAGCTGAGGAAAATAAAGCGCGTCGTGAATCGGTAGCTGACCCACACACTCTAGGTCCCGATAGTATGGCAGTACTTAGAGACAAGTTGGTATGTGTCTTTCTTTGTGCATGTTAACTTTTTTTTTTTTGCAGATGAGTTTATTATAATGGTAATTACTGATTTAACTTGCATTATTCGTGTAAATGCTAAGTTAATCTTAAGATATGACGCATACACTACAGAAATATTTAGAATATCAGTTTGTTTTATGTTTTATTAAGGACATCTTAATAGAGGTTTTCATGTGATTATACTCTTAATTTTTATGGAGAAATAAACAAGTCAAGTATGAAGGCTGCATTCACTTGCATGGTTAATTTTTTTTAAATATCCATCCATCAAATTTCAAATATGTAATAAAGATAACCTTTTTTTATTTTTTTTATAACAGAAAAAGAGTGACCCTAACCTTGCCTCACCACCGGATGCTGCAGTTTATCTTGAATCTCGTGAGCGAGAAGAGGGTCGAACATACAAGACAAATACAGCTGAGCTGAAAAAGAGAATGGTAATTACTTTATTTATTTAGTTGACTTAATCAAAATGGTATATTTGGCCGAATTTATAGTTTTTCTTTTACAAGTTAAGAGATATGGTAAGGCTCTCTTTGTTGGTTTATTTGGTTCATTATATTTGGTCGATAGAGTGCCTTCTGTTAAGGGTATAAATATGCAACTTGCAAACTTGATTAATATTTCCCACACTTTTTTGTAGAGTGAGATAAAGAAGAGGATGGCTGCTGGTGAAAATGTGGATGAACTGATTGTTAATGGTAAGTCTCATGGTCCTGATTGGCTAAAAGGAAGGCAAGGTAAAAGAGCATCCTTGGCATCAACTTCGGCTCCAGCAGATCCTTTTATAGGCGACCTGACCGCAAAGATAAGGCGAGATCTTGAGGTTGAGTTGGAAGCAAAAGTAAAGAGGAAAGTCCAGGATAACATGGCAATGTTGCTGAAAAAGCTTGGTGAAGCAAATCCCAGTTTAAATCTGGACATTGGAGACTTGTCTCCTATTGCAAGCGAGGATGATGAAAATGGTACTCCATTAACTGCAGGGACTACCGCTTAGCTATTTCTCTTAGGAATCCGTACTTTGGTTATATTTTATCGTAGGTCTGTTTGGTACTTTGATTAAATCCAGTAGTATGTCGTAATGGTACTTTCTCGTATGTGGGTTGGTATTTGATTGTATGAAAGACTGTTTGAGGTAGTAGGTACTTGGGCTCTATTTTGGTACTACCTAAACTCTATTTTGGTGAAGTAGTGGATGGAGATCAGTGAGATCTTCTGTATTTTGGATTAACTGGTTCTGTTATTGGCTTGGTTAGTAATGGGATTGGTATTGATTGGATTGGTTATTAATGGGATTATTATATGTATGTAATGGATATTGCAAAATTTATATTTAGCAGTGTTGCAATTACTCTTGTTATAGATGTTGCATTATAATATATTGTATTACTATTTGCATTGCTTAAAGAAAATAGTACTGTTGCCAATACAATATCTAGTGTTACATTAGGTGTATTGAAATGACCAGAAGTGGGCCCCCATGTGGTCCCCACATGTGGGCCCCACAAGTGGGCCCCCATGTGGTCCCCACATGTGGGCCCCACAAGTGGGCCCCACAAGTGCCCCCACAAGTGGGCCCCACAAGTGCCCCCACAAGTGGGCCCCACGAGTGGGCCCCACGAGTGGGCCCCACGAGTGGGCCCCACGAGTGGGCCCCACGAGTGGGCCCCACGAGTGGGCCCCACGAGTGGGCCCCACAAGTGGGCCCCTCAAGTGGGCCCCACAAATGGGCTTCTACATGTGGGGCTCACTTGTGGGGCCCACAATTTTTTTTTTTGTCTATAATCTGAGGTAACACTTCACTGGTGTTGCATTATTCTGATGCAGTGTTGCTCTATGGCCTTAAGGTAACGAGTTCTCTACTGTTACCTTTGAGAAACTGAGCGTTGCATTACATGGCAAAGGCAACGTTAGCGGACGCAATGGTTAATGTGCGTTACATTTGGCTTAGTGCAACAGTTTTCTGGGCAATTGCAACAGTAAGAGTGCGTTGCATCTGGCTACTTATGGTGTAGTGCTAGAGCCTGGTATGACACACTCTCACAGTTTCTTCTTGAGAATCATTTCACTAGAGGTACTGTAGATAAAACTCTTTTTCACAGGATTGTGAATGGCTCTACTATACTTGTTCAAATTTATGTAGATGACATAATCTTTGGGTCTACAGATGTGAAACTTTGTCAAAAGTTTGCCAAGCTTATGCAAAGTAAATATGAAATGAGCATGATGGGAGAATTAACTTACTTTCTTGGTCTTCAAGTGAAGCAAGTTAATGAAGGCATTTTCATTAGTCAAACAAAATATATTCATGATTTATTAAAGAAATTTAACTTAATGGAATGCTCTCCTGCCAAAACTCCCATGCCCACTGCCACCAAACTTGAATTGAATACTAAGGAAAAATCTGTGGACATTTCAAGTTACAGAGGCATGGTAGGCTCACTTTTGTATTTAACAGCTAGTAGACCTGATATTATGTTTGCTACATGTCTATGTGCTAGATTTCAGGCTGATCCTAGAGAATCCCATTTAGTTGCTATTAAAAGGATTTTCAGATATCTCAAGGGAACACCAAACCTTGGCATTTGGTATCCTAGAGAATCTGGTTTTGAACTAATTGGTTATTCAGATGCAGATTATGCAGGATGTAAAATTGACAGGAAAAGCACAACAGGCACCTGTCAATTCTTAGGAAACAAGCTTGTGTCATGGTTCAGCAAGAAACAAAACTCAGTTTCCACCTCCACAGCTGAGGCTGAGTATATTGCAGCTGGAAGTTGTTGTGCACAGATTTTATGGATGAAAAATCAATTACTTGATTATGGATTAAGAGTTGAGAAAATTCCTATTTTCTGTGACAACACTAGTGCCATTGCCATTACTGAGAATCCAGTGCAGCATTCAAGAACCAAGCACATTGACATCAAGTACCATTTCATTAGAGAACATGTTATGAATGGTACTGTGGAGTTACATTTTGTTCCAAGTGAACAACAACTTGCAGACATCTTTACCAAGCCACTTGATGAATCGACATTCTCAAGATTAGTAAGTGAGCTAGGTATGCTAAATTTCTCTTAATTATTTTTGAGATATTTGCAAGTCATAATGCAGCCAGAAATTTGCTATGATTTTCTGTGATTTAACTTTCTCAGGAAAAAGTAAAATTTTGTCTAAGTCAAAATAACTATGCCAACGAAACAAACCATTTCGTTCACAATCTTAGCATTTTTCTGGGTGTTTCGTTGATAGCTCTTTTTATGTCAACGAAACACAGCTGTATCAACGAAACAGACGGGACTTTAAACGCCCAATTCTGATTCGTTGATTTAGCGCTTTTAATCTGAACCGTTGAAAACTGACACGTCTTTTACCACGATCTATGCATACATCCCTGTAAGTATAAATCATGGTAATACTTTAAGAGTAACGGTTATATTTTTAAGCCAATCCAGTAATTTACTTTTATTATTGGACTCATTTTCTGAGAATTTTTGGGGGAGTATTCAAGAAATTCTATTTTCTTTAATTTTTTTTTTACCTGCTCTCAAAAATTCCAAAGGCTTTTCTCTCTCTTTCTCTCTCTAACAAGCAACTCAGGTCGAAGCTTTATCTCACTCAACAATGGCACCCATAGTCAAGCTTATGTCTGCTGGAGGGTTCATCTATGAGAAGAACAACTCCATCCCTTTTGTTGCAAAGGAAAACCCGAACAGACTTTTCTTCAAAATGATGGATTTCATGCAGAATTGCAAGTTGAGCTATGCAATGTTCCACTCTACACCAATCTACAATGAAATAATTGAGGAAATTTGGACCTCATGTGAATATAGTGGAACAAATTGCACTCTGCAATTCACTCTCCAAGGTAATGAGTACATAGTTAATTCTGATGTTTTGCAAGCATGTTTACATATTCCTGATAATAATTGTGATGCTTTGCCTACTAACACTGAAATAACTACCATGCTAAATTCTATAAACTACTCTTTGCCTACTGATAATCTGGGTAGAATAATTAGGAGAGGTTTGGTTAGGGAATACAGTTATTTAGCTGATGCATTCATTAAGGTCTTTTCTGGAAAGATTAGTAATTTTGATGCATTAACTAACTCTATGTTAATTCTCCTAACCATGCTTCTAAATGATAGATATTACAACTTTAGCACCCAACTTATTTATGAAATTGGTGCTAAGTTGGGTGATAAGGCAAATAGGAAGAAAAATATCTATTATGCAAGGTTTCTGATGATGCTGGCTAATCATGTTAGTCCAGCACCATTAGTTATCTCTAACCCTAATGCCAGGTTTGAGTGCTTTGTACAAGAAAAGAGAGTATTGACAGACATACTGAGGCTGAACTACAATGGTGATGTTCCAGTGGTGTATCTGCCAATCATTGAGGTAACTACTACTATCCCTGTTAGTATAGCTGTTACTTCTATTGTCTCCTCCAACCTTGTTGCTATGGAGTCTGTAGCTGTGACCCAACAAGCTCCTGCCCCAGCAACTAAATCAAAATCAAAGAAATCCTCCAAGCCAACCTCAGGTGCTTCTCAAAAGGCACCTGTTGTAAAAACTACCACACAACCTAAGGGGAGTGAGTCTGGAGTTGTGAGAGGTGAGGGAAGGGGTGAAAATCAAAGAAACCCCAAGAATAAGGAAGGTGAGGTAAGTGTTTCCCAACCTAGCCCCATTGTGTCTTCCCAACAAGGCACAATGAGTAAAATGGATTTAAACACAAGTCTAATTGCATGCTCCCAAAAGGATGTGATTATTGAAACAAGCTCTCCACCTAGAGCACAGTCCAAAAGGGTAAGGGACACTTCAAGCCCACAGTCTACATTTTCCCAATACCAAAGGAGAGTGAAGCAAAAGACCAAGGGTTCACAGGGTGCACACACACTGGAAGCAACACTTCCAGTTTCTCAAATTCAGTTTGATGTAACCCCTATTATTACTCTGGGGTTACAGTCCCACTCTCTAAACATTAATCTTGATTTATCTCCATCCAATTCACCAACTCAATCTTTAGATGTGGACATGATCCATACATCTTTTCCTGATTCTCCAACTCTAATCTTGGAGAAGCCCCACTCTGAAGCTGATGGTCATCACTTATTAAGTGATTTGTTGGGCCATCAACCAAGTTTTTCTGAAACTGCAAGAGAATCTGTGGACCCCAATCTCAAATCAATCACCACAGATTCTACTGTAATTTCACTTTCTTAAAATGCTTTATTGACTTCATCAACGAAACAGCCTCTTTCGTTGACAAGTGTTTCTCCATCAACGGTACCTATACCGTTGACAGTTCAAACTACCATTTCGTTGATAGGTCATTCTACACCTTTTACTGAAAATCAAGTTGTTTCCACAACTAGTGTAGATGACCTGGTGGTAGTTGAGACACTTTTAGGTTTGAAAGGGAGTGAAATTGAGAGGCTGGCTTGCAGCCAGGCAAAAGGAGAGAATGAGAGTGAGAGGCTGGCTATTTCTTCCAGCCAGGCAAAAGGAGAATTTGAGAGTACCACCTTAGTAGGTGAAGGTGAGGGTGTGAGAGGTGTGAGCCATGGGGAGCCCATGATGCAAGAAAAGAGTGGAGAGAGAGAAGGGACTACAGGAGAAATAAGGGTGGAAGCAGCCATTGCTAATGAGTTAATGGAGGTCAGTGAGGGAGAAAGGGAACTTACTTTCCAAGAGCATTATCAACAAACTCTGGATAGTATTTCCCTGGATCCTGAGACCTTTACTCATCCTGTGCCAGCCTATCACGTTATGGCTCAACAGGGCAATGTGGAGGCAGAAAGGTCACTCAACTTAATTCATACTACTGCATCAATGCAAAGAGCAAAGGATGCCTTGACCAATCTACCTCCAGGAGCTGCAGCAAGTGGAGACTTTGAGTTTTCTGATGATGAGGACAGCTATGGTGATAATCTACAGGTGGCCACCACTTCACAGACTGGGACTTCTGTGGTGCCTCCTACACCAGGCTAGCTTTCTCAGGGTATGCATGGAAGAGTCACTCTAGATGCTGCTATCTCAAGGCAGTACAATGAGGCCTATCTAGCTCATGAGTCTGCAAATGCAAGGGACAAGAAATTCTACAAGGCCATCCTGGATTCTCTGGAAATTCAAAGGCTACAAATGATGCAGACAAGGATTGAGGCTACAGAAATCAAGGACTCCATTAGCAATCTCAGGGATGCTAACTACAGGATGATCGATGAAAAGCTCCCTCTTCTCACTGTGTCCAAGATGACCAGGTTTTTCTCTAAGGAACCTGAGGTGGCTACATCTAGGGCTGTCAAACGGATAATTCGGATACGGATCTGCCTGTATCCGAATCCGAATCCGAAAATCTGAATTCGTATCCGGATCCGTATCCGAATCCAAAAATATTTAAATAAAAATATCCGAATCCGAATCCGTCGGATACTATCCGGATACGGATAATATCCGAATCCGAATTTCAGTTAGAATTTTTTAGTTTTTATATTAAATTTTAATTCAATAAAATTGAAAAAAATAATAAAAATTTTATTTTTAAAAAAAAAAAGTAAACCTAACTAAAACTTAAATTTATTAAAGTCTATTTTATTTTTTTCAAAAAATTATTTTTTAGTATAATTTTGTTTATTTTAAAATATTAAATTTGTAATATATATATATATATGTTTACAATTATCTACCACTTATATAAATATATTGTTTAATGATTAAATTATATATATATATATTCTGTAAACTTAAAATATAATTTCTAAATAATATGTAACTATATATATAACTATATATATTATTTATTTATCATATTTATTTAATTTCGGATTCGGATATTACCGGATACGGATGCGCCTATATCCATATTCGTATCCGCAACTACCGAATTCGAATACGGATAATATCCGCTTTATTTCGGATACGGATAAAATCCGCTTTATTCCGGATACGAATACAGATATTTCGGACGGATCTCGGATTTTTCGGATTTTTTTGACAGCCCTAGCTACATCCTTGAAAACTCTCTCTACAAGAGTGGACAAGGTGGAAGCTACACTTTCTCAAATGCAGAAGGAACAGGAGAAGCAAACTCAGCTACTCACTCAGCTAGTGGCAGCTCAAGGACTCCCAGTCATCTCTCTTGATGCTAACAAAAAGGGGGAGAAATCTAAGGAGCTCAACATTCAAATCACAAAGGTGTTGGTCCCAGCCATTTCACTGCCACAGGAGCCACTAGCAATGGGGGAGTTTGGAAAGAAGAATAAGGATAGTATTGACCTGATCCAGGAAGCTTCTATGAGGATGAAACTTGCAGAACAAATCAAAGATCACTGGTCCAACATAGAAGCAAGGTTCAAGAACATTACTGAATCTTCAAAGACAGATCAGCCATCAACAAATGCAATAGTGATTGTACAAATGGAGCCACAGTTCAAGAGCTCTTATGCTATAGAGCCCCTTCAGCATGGAATCTTTCAAGATTCAAGAAATGAGAAGGGTCAATCTTCATGCTTTAAGAATGTGGATGCAAGAGGGATGTCTCCAATATCACCTGCCAAACCCAAAGGCAAGAACATTGAAAGGATATTTTATCCTGCTCCAAAGCCAGATGAGTTCAAAGTCCTAGGGAAGCTGATCATTGAGAGCAAGGAAAGCAATCATCCAAGCATAAGGAATCAAAGGGCCATCATCTACAGGGACAGCAAGGAAATCTGCATTTGGGTTGGTCACCCAAATTTTGCAAAGGCCAAGGCTGAAGAATCTGAAAGGGCAGCAATGCAAGCATTGGCAGTTGCTCAAGCACTTGAAGATGAAGAGACCTTTCAGGAAGAAAAAGCCAAGGATGGAGCTAATGAAGCTGAACCAGCAAGGAAAAGTGTAAGGCAACCAAAGGCTAGAGCTAAGAGGAATCTGAACTTTGAAAAAGAGGACTCTCTGGACACTGCTCAAGCCCCTTCCACAACAAGTGCACATCAAATTCCTATTGACCTACCTATTGGAGGAAAGTTGGCCTGTGACCCTGCACACCCTGTCAACTTTCATGATCAACCAATCATGCCAAAGGAGGAGCCTATTGAATTTGATGAAGCCTATTTTCCAAAGTTCCTATTTGAAAAGGATCAACCAATGAAGACAAAGAAAAGGGCTGTCAAGGCAAAGCCAGTATTTGTGAGGAAGCCACAATCTCAGAAACCCCCTACAAATCCAGAGGACTGCATGTACATTGCTGACATCAGGGAAGAATCCAGCTTACATCTTGATTTAGACAACCTGGTGGAAGTAAGGGGCATTGCAGCTTCTCAAAAGTTACCTGAAAGATTGGTTTTCACATACAAGGGTGGTAGAGAACAAATATGGCCTCTCTACAGAATTTTAGGAGAAGACTACCAAACACTACTCACAGTGTTTAGATGCTTGAAGAAAGACTTTGGCTTCACCAAAACAGCCAAGTCTGAGGTGGTCTCCAAGATATGTCAAATAAAGGCTAGCTGGAACAAGCCTGAGGCTCTTCCCAGAATGCTAAGAGTGCCCTCAACAGGAAAGAAGATCCATCTTCAACCTTACTGGATGATGGAATTTAAGGACAAGGACAACTGCAGAAGGTTCTTCAGGATGGAAGACCAGCTGGATAAGGCATCTAATCAAACTCTAAGGTTCATGCAATCCAAGCTTGGTGATCAAGATGAAGAAGAGAAGATCTTTTACAGAAGGCTACAGGTCCAGATTGAGGAGAACAACTCTAGGAGAGGGAAGAAGACTATGCCTCAAAGAAGACCAAGATGAATCATTTGCTCAGTCTAGAGGAGCACATTTGGGCATTAGTCTTGTAAGTCTTGTTTTATGTCTAAAACTTTATGAAGCTCAATGCAATTTTTACTTTTATCATGGGTAATATGTCTGAGTGTTTTTGTTATCATCAAGGCTCTTGATTTATGGCTGTTATTCTATCAGTCATAAATTGGGGGAGATTGTTAGGAATATGTTGTTCTTGATGATAATTGTAAAAACACTTAGTAGATTTTGTACTAAGTTATTTTGTAACTGTCAACGAAATGGCATGCTTTGCAGTGTTTCGTTGACAGGAAGCTCATCAACGGAATGAGTGTTGTAGCAATTGCACTGTACAATACTTCACAGTTTGATATGCATTTGATGTATGTATTAGATAGGTTTCCTAAGTCATGTTGACTAAGTACTAGATAGGCAAAATAGGTTGGTTAATTGTAAGTATATCATGCCTTGTAATTTTGCCTAAGTGAAGACATGTCAACGGAATGAAGATTACTCTATCAACGAAACGAGGAATACACCATCAACGGAATGAAGAATAAAGCTATCAACGAAACACATCTCCCTGCTATCAACGAATCATTATTGCTTTTCTGAATAGTTGACAAAGTGATAGTGACAGTTTTCTGACAGATCAAAAGGGAGATTTGGAAGTGTACTTTGCATTGGAAACCATTAAAATGGACATGGGGAATAAGGAAACATCCCAGTTTCCAATTGGGCTCTTGGGAGTGATCATAATAAGCATGAAGACAAAAGCAAGGATCTCCAAGGACCACTGGACAAAGGGATGAAAAGCAAACTATTGGCGGTTATCTTTAGTGTACTTTAGAGTAGCCAAAAATAGTATTGTAAACTTGGGAATATATAACCAAGTGTAGCAGTTAGAAAGATGTAAGAGAAGAAAAACAAATAGTTTGTATTAGCTATCTTTGAGAGCATTCTTCTCTACAACTCTGTAACTGAGCAGCTGTGTACTTTTGTATCACAGATTATTTCCGCAATAAAAACACTTCAGTTGGATCATCAAACAATCCAACTGAATTATTTATATCTTGTGTTTTTGTTTATTCAGTTCAGTTTTATTTTATCAGTGTTTTAAGTTTAAGAAAATATCAAGAATTGTATTCAACCCCCCCCCCCCCCCTTCTACAATTCTGTTAGGTCATTTGGGAATAACATATGTAGAGGCCAAACCTGTTCTCTCCCACCCTTGTAGACAAACACCAATCTCTCTGGTAGTTTGTAAGAAGCTGCAATTCCTCTCACTTCAACTAGGTCAACAAGATTGATGTGTAGGTCAGACTCCTCCCTGATATCAGCAATGTAGATGAAGTCTTCTGGGTTGGTAGGAGGTTTTTCAGCTTGTGGTCTCCTTACTAGAATTGGCTTAGCCTTGGTAGCCCTTTGCTTAGATTTCTTCTTTGGATCCATCTCAAAGAGGAATTTTGGAAAGTTGGCCTCATCAAACTCAATTGGCTCTTCCTTTGGCTCAATTGGCTGATCATGGAAATTAACAGGATGTTTAGGATCACAGGCTAACTTTTCCCCTAGAGCTGGATCAGGAATTGTTGG
Organism: Heracleum sosnowskyi; assembly: GCA_030848705.1. Lineage (NCBI taxonomy): Eukaryota > Viridiplantae > Streptophyta > Magnoliopsida > Apiales > Apiaceae > Heracleum > Heracleum sosnowskyi. The sequence continues at coordinate 10,763,964 of CM061238.1, forward strand.
AGGTGCAGTTGGTACAGAAGAGTCTGATGCATTACTCTGAGAGTCATCATTCTCAAAGGCTATATTTCTCCTAGCTCTTGCCTTTGGTTGCCTTGTGCTCTTCTTTGCACTCATTTCCTCTCTGGCTTTTTCTTCTTGCTGTCTTTCTTCTTCATCAAGAGATTGAGCAACTGCAAGTGCTTGCATTGCTGCTCTTTCTGACTCTTCAGCTTTAGCTTCAGCAAAGTTTGGGTGACCAGCCCAAACACAGATTTGTTGTCCATTCCTGTAGACAATTGCCCTTTGCTTCCTTACCTCATAGTCATTGCTTTCCTTGCTTTTTGTGATGAGAAGACCAAGAAGCTTGTGCTCATCTGGATAAGGTGCAGGATAGAAAGTCCTTTCTGTATTTTTGCCCTTTGGTTTAGCAGGAGACTTGGGAGATAGGCTTCTTTGCAATGTAGCTTTTTCCACATCCCTAATGCATGAAGTTTGTCCTTTCTCCTTCCTTGATCCTTGAGTGACTCCATGTAGAAGGGGCTCTACCTTATATGAAGAATTGGTCTGTGGCTCCCATTCCGTTGATGCTAAGACCATGGCATTCGTTGATGGCTCTGTAGAAGAAGCTTGATCCGTTGATGGATTTGAACTCTTTGCAGTACCAGCTAACTTCTTGACTCTTTCATCTATCCTGGACCAGTGGTCTTTAATTTGTTCAGCAAGCTGTAGCTTCATAGATGCTTGCTGAATCAGGTCAATACTGTCCAGTTTAGCTTTACCTGACTCCCCCATAGCTAGTGGCTCCTTTGGCAGGGAAATGTCTGGGACCATAACCTTTGTGATTTGAATGTCTAGCTCCTTAGATTTCTCCCCCTTTTTGTTATCATCAAGAGAGATGACTGGGAGTCCTTGAGCTGCCACTAGCTGGGCCAATAGTTGTGTCTGCTTCTCCTGTTCCTTTTGCATCTGAGATAAAGTAGCTTCCACCTTGTCCACTCTAGAAGAGAGAGCCTTCAATGAGGTAGCCACCTCAGGTTCCTTAGAGAAAAACCTGTTTATCTTGGACACAGTGAGAAGAGGAAGCTTTTCATCTAGCCTCCTGTCATTAGCATCCTTGAGATTGCTAATTAAGTCCTTGATTTCTCTAGCCTCAATCCTTGTCTGCATCATCTGTAGCCGTTGGATTTCCAGTGAGTCCATAATAGCCTTGTAGAATTTCTTGTCATTGGCATTTGCAGACTCATGAGCCAGATAGGCCTCATTGTACTGCCTTGTGATTGCAGCATCCAGGGAGATCCTTCCTTGTAAATCTTGAGAAAGCCAGTTTGGTGTAGGAGGCACCACAGAAGTCCCAGTCTATGAAGTAGTGGCCACCTGATTGTCATCAAAGCTGTCCTCATCATCAGAGAAATCAAACTCACCACTTGCTGCAGCTGCTGGAGATAGATTGGTCAAGGCATCCTTTGCTCTTTGCATTGATGCAGTTGTATGAATTAGTTGTAGTGACCTCTCTGCCTCCACATTGCCCTGTTGAGCCAAAACTTGATAGGCTGACACAGGATGAGTAAAGGTCTCAGGATCCAGAGAAATACTATCCAGAGTTTGTTGATAATGCTGTTGGAAAGTAAGTTCCCTTTCTCCCTCATTGACCTCCATTGACTCACTAGCAATGGCTGCTTCCTCCCTTATGACTCTTGTAGTCCCTTCTCTCTCTCCTCTATTTTCTTGCATCATGGGCTCCCCATGGCTCACACCTCTCACACCCTCACCTTCACCTACTAAGGTGGAACTCTCAATCTCTCCTTTTGCCTGGCTGGAAGAAATAGCCAGCCTCTCACTCTCATTCTCTCCTTTTGCCTGGCTGCAAGCCAGCCTCTTAGTTTCACTCCCTCTCAATCCTAAAAGTGTCTCAACTACCACCAGGTCATCTACACTAGTTGTGGAAACAACTAGATTTTCAATAAGGGGTGTAGAATGACCTATCAACGGAATGGTAGTTTGAACTGTCAACGGTATGGATACCGTTGATGGTGAAACACTTGTCAACGAAATAGACTGTTTCGTTGATGAAGTCAAGAAGGCATTTTGAGAATGAGAAGTTACAGTAGAGTCTGTGGTGATTGATTTGAGAGTTTGGTCCACAGATCCCCTTGCAACTTCAGAAAAAATTGGTTGATGGCCCAACAAATCACTTAACAAGTGATGGCCACCAGCTTCAGAGTGGGGCTTCTCCAAGATTAGAGTTGGAGAATCAGGAATAGATGTATGGATCATGTCCACATCTAGAGATAGAGTTGGTGAATTTGATGGAGATAGTTCAAGGTTGATGTTTAGAGAATGGGACTGTAACCCCAGAGTTATAATAGGGGTTACATCAAACTGAATTTGAGAAACTGGAAGTGTTGCTTCCAGTGTGTGTGCACCCTGTGAACCCTTGGACTTTTGCTTCACTCTCCTTTGGTATTGGGAAAAAGTAGACTGTGGGCTTGAAGTGTCCCTTACCCTTTTGGACTGTGCTCTAGGTTGAGAGCTTGTTTCAATAATTACATCCTTTTGGGAGGATGCAATTAGACTTGTGTTTAAATCCATTTTACTCATTGTGCCTTGTTGGGAAGACACAATGGGGCTTGGCTGGGAAACTCTTACCTCACCTTCCTTATTCTTGGGGTTTCTTTTATGTTCACCCTTTCCCTCACCTCTCACAACTCCAGACTCACTCCCCTTAGGTTGTGTGGTAGTTTTTACAACAGGTGCCTTTTGAGAAGCACCTGAGGTTGGCTTGGAGGATTTCTTAGATTTTGGTTTTGTTGCTGGGGCAGGAGCCTGTTGGGTCACAGCTACAGACTCCATAGCAACTGGGTTGGATGAAACAATGGAAGTAACAGCTATACTAACAGGGATAGCAGTAGTTACCTCAATGATTGGCAGATACACCACTGGAACATCACCATTGTGGTTCAGCCTCAGTATGTCTGTCAATACTCTCTTCTCTTGCACAAAGCACTCAAACCTGGCAGTAGGGTTAGAGATAACTAATGGTGCTGGACTAACATGATTAGCCAGCATCATCAGAAACCTTGCATAATAGATATTTTTCTTCCTATTTGCCTTATCACCCAACTTAGCACCAATTTCATACATAAGTTGGGTGCTAAAGTTGTAATATCTATCATTTAGAAGCATGGTTAGGAGAATTAACATAGAGTTAGTTAATGCATCAAAATTACTAATCTTTCCAGAAAAGACCTTAATGAATGCATCAGCTAAATAACTGTATTCCCTAACCAAACCTCTCCTAATTATCTTACCCAAGTTATCAGTAGGCAAAGAGTAGTTTATAGAATTTAGCATGGTAGTTATTTCAGTGTTAGAAGGCAAAGCATCACAGTTATTATCAGGAATATGTAAACATGCTTGCAAAACATCAGAATTAACTATGTACTCATTACCTTGAAGAGTGAATTGCAGTGTGCCGTTTGTTCCACTATACTCACATGAGGTCCAAATCTCCTCGATTACTTCATTGTAGAGTGGTGTAGAGTGAAACATCGCATAGCTCAACTTACAGTTCCTCATGAAATCCATCATTTTGAAAAAGATGCTGTTCGGACTCTCCTTAACGACAAATGGAATGGAATTGTTCTTCTCATAGATGAACCCACCAGCAGACATAAGCTTGACTATGGGTGCCATTGTTGAGTGAGGAAAAGCTTCGAGCTGTATTGCTTGTTAGAGAGAAGAAGATAGAAAAACTTTTGGAATTTTTGAGAACAGATAGAAATGAAATAAAGAAATTGAAATTTCTTAAATACTCCCCCAAAAATTCTCAGAAATTAAGTCCAATAATTAATCTAAATTACCTGATTGGCTTAAAAAGTAACCGTTAGAATTAAATATTACCACGATTTATACTTACAGGAGTGTATGCATAGATCGTGATAAAGAACGTGCAGTTTCAACGGTTCAGATTAAAAAGCGCTACATCAACGAATCAGATTGGGCGGTTAAATTCCCGTCTTATTTCGTTGATAAAGCCGCGTTTCGTTGATATAAAAGAACTATCAACGAAACACCCAGAAAAATGCTAAGACTGTCAACGGAATGGTGCGTTTCGTTGACATAGTAATTTTGACTTAGACAAAATTTCACCTTTTCCTGAGAAAATCAATTCACAAAAAAATTATAGCAAGTTCCTGGCTGCATCTTAACTTGAAAAAAAATCTCAAAATAATTAAGAGAAATTTAGCATACCTAGCTCACTTACTAATCTTGAGAATGTGGATTCATCAAGTGGCTTGGTAAAGATGTCTGCAAGTTGTTGTTCACTTGGAACAAAATGTAACTCCACAGTACCATTCATAACATGTTCTCTAATAAAGTGGTACTTGATGTCAATGTGCTTGATCCTTGAATGCTGCACTGGATTCTCAGTAATGGCAATGACACTAGTGTTGTCACAGAAAATAGGAATTTTCTCAACTCTTATTCCATAATCAAGTAGTTGATTTTTCATCCATAAAATCTGTGCACAACAACTTCCAGCTGCAATATACTCAGCCTCAGCTGTGGAGGTGGAAACTGAGTTTTGTTTCTTGCTGAACCATGATACAAGCTTGTTTCCTAGAAATTGACAGGTTCCTGTTGTGCTTTTCCTGTCAATTTTACATCCTGCATAATCTGCATCTGAATAACCAATTAGTTCAAAACCAGATTCTCTAGGATACCAAATGCCAAGGTTTGGTGTTCCTTTGAGATATCTGAAAATTCTTTTAATAGCAACTAAATGGGATTCCCTAGGATCAGCCTGAAATCTAGCACATAGACATGTAGCAAACATAATGTCAGGTCTACTAGCTGTTAAATATAAAAGTGAGCCAACCATGCCTCTGTAACTTGAAATGTCCACAGATTTTTCCTTAGTATTCAATTCAAGTTTGGTGGCAGTAGGCATGGGTGTTTTGGCAGGAGAGCATTCCATTAAGTTAAACCTCTTTAACAAATCATTAATGTACTTGGTTTGACTAATGAAAATGCCTTCATTAACTTGCTTTACTTGAAGACCAAGAAAATAAGTTAACTCTCCCATCATGCTCATTTCATACTTACTTTGCATAAGCTTGGCAAACTTTTGACAAAGTTTTTCATCTGTAGACCCAAAAATTATGTCATCTACATATATTTGAACAAGTATTGTAGAGCCATTCACAATCCTATGAAAAAGAGTTTTATCTACAGTACCTCTAGTGAAGTGATTCTCAAGGAGGAACTGTGAAAGTGTGTCATACCAGGCTCTAGGTGCTTGTTTCAAACCATAGAGTGCTTTGAGGAGGAAGTATACATATTCTGGAAAATCATCATCTTCAAAACCAGGAGGTTGACTTACATACACCTCCTCTTCCAATTCCCCATTTAGAAAAGCACTCTTCACATCCATTTGATAGACCTTGAAATTGGCATGGGCTGCATAGGCTAGGAAAATCCTTATTGCTTCTAGTCTTGCAACAGGAGCAAAGGTTTCATCAAAATCAATTCCTTCTTCCTGTGAGTAGCCTTTTGCAACCAATCTAGCTTTGTTCCTTGTGACTATGCCATTTTCATCCATCTTATTTCTGAACACCCATTTTGTGCCTATGACACTCCTGTCCTTAGGCTTGGGCACCAGCTTCCAAACATTGTTCCTTTCAAATTGGTTTAGCTCTTCTTGCATAGCCAAGACCCAATCTGGATCTAGAAGAGCATCCTCAACTTTCTTTGGCTCATCTTGAGACAGAAAGCTGCTATATAGACATTCTTCTTGAGTTGCTCTTCTAGTTTGGACTTTTGAAGACACATCACCTATAATAAGTTCAAAGGGATGATCTTTAGTCCATTTCCTTGAGGGAGGTAGATTTGCTCTTGAAGAAGTAGCTTCATGATCATGATTGCCTAGATTACATATTTGTCCTTGAGAAACTCCCCCTGAGTTTGTTGCCCCTAATTGATCACTCCTGGAAGCATTTCTGTGACTGTCAACGGAATGACCATTTTGACTGTCAACGAAACGCTCATTCTGACTATCAACGAAACGCTCATTCTGACTGTCAACGGAATGTCCATTTGGTCTACTAGCATCTATTCTTTTCAATCTTAATGCAGCAATTTCATCTTCACTGCTACTTTCATCTGTGCTAGATACAACAACTTTAGGCTGTTTCTCAGTAGCCTTAACATGATTCATTTGATCTCCATCCTCATTTTCAAAAGAAAGACTTTCATGGAAACCTTCATCACAGAGACCCTGAATTTTGAGATCATCAAAAACAACATGTACAGATTCCATAACAATGTTGGTTCTGAGATTGTAGACTCTGTAGGCTTTCCCTGCTGCATAACCCACAAATATTGTTTCATCTGCCTTTGCTTCAAATTTCCCCAAATGCTCAGCTTGATTTCTCAGAACAAAGCACTTGCATCCAAAGACATGAAGAAAATCCAATAGTGGCTTCTTTCTTTTGAGTAGCTGATAAGGGGTCATTCCTTTGGCCTGATTAATCAAAGAAATATTCTGAGTGAAGCAAGCTGTATTAACTGCCTCAGCCCAAAAATAAGTTGGTGACTTTGATTCATCTAGCATTGTCCTTGCGGCTTCAATAAGTGTTCTGTTTTTCCTTTCAACTACACCATTTTGCTGTGGTGTCCTTGCTGCAGAAAACTCATGCAAAATACCATTTTCTTCACAGAACACCTTCATGCTTGAATTCTTGAATTCTGTCCCATTGTCACTCCTAATCCTTCTTACTTTCAAGTCAGGATGATTGTTTACCATTTTGATGTGATTGATAATGATTTCACTTGCCTCATCCTTGGAGAGCAAAAAGAAAGTCCATGTAAATTTAGAAAAATCATCAACAATCACAAGACAATATTTCTTCTTTGAAATAGACATGACATTTACAGGGCCAAACAAATCCATATGAAGCAACTCAAGCTGATGGACAATTGATGACTCTGTCTTGCTTTTGAATGATGCCTTCTTTTGTTTCCCCTTTTGACAGGCATCACACAAACCATCCTTGGAAAACTCCACTTGTGGAATTCCTCTAGCAAGATCTTTCCTCACCAAATCATTCATAACTTTAAAGTTCAGATGAGATAATTTCTTGTGCCATAGCCAACTTTCATCCTTGCTTGCCTTGCTGAAAAGACAAGTGATGGTTTCTGGACTTGTGCTACTAAAGTCAGCAATGTACACATTCCCTCTTCTGAATCCAGTCATTACCACATTGTTGTTTCCTCCTTTAGAAACAACACAGGCTTCTTTAGAAAAAGTAACTAAAAATCCTTTGTCACAAAGTTGGCTGATACTAAGCAAATTGTGCTTAAGACCATCCACCAATGCAACTTCATCTATGATGACATTCTCTTTTGAAATCAAGCCATATCCCTTAGTGTAGCCTTTGCTGTCATCTCCAAAAGCAATACAAGGGCCAGCTCTTTCCTGAAACTCTGTGAGCAGGGTAGAATCACCAGTCATGTGTCTTGAACAACCACTATCCAAGTACCAAAGATTCCTTTTGTCTCCCTGCACACAATAGAACCAAATCAAGTCGATTTTGGTACCCAAGTTTCCTTGGGTCCTGTTTTGTTAGCCTTTGCTTTTCCTTTTATATCATTTTTCACCTTGGGCTCAGATTGATTTAAATCAATATTTATCCTTGGTGTTGATTTCTGAGGATTGCTCACACTTTCATTCTTAGCATGCATAATTGGAGGAACAAACATGTTATTCATATTCCATGGCATTTGTGGCACATTAAACATATTCATGTATGGATTAGACACAAATGGCATGATGGCATATGGATTTTGAAATTGTGCATATGGAGCGAACATGTTAGGCATAACAGGCATTGTAGGCATAGAACTATTCATTGCAGGCTTGGGAATTTTCACTTTAACAGTCTTCTTAACAGATTTGCAGTTAGTAGATAAATGACTAACACTTCCACAATTAACACATGTCTTTCTAGGAGCATATTTATCAGGTGTGTAATTGTTGTGTTTGTTAATTCCTACTTTGCCATTCCTGTTATTCTTTTTATTTCCCTTAGCCTCAACTTGAACATTCTCTAACTTATCTTTCAATTGCTTGTTGGATAAGTGACCTACATTAGCTCTCTCAACAGGCTTCTCAACTTTCTTTGATTTACTAGACTCACCTTGAACAAAGTTCTTGGTGACAGGACCATACTTGTCATTAAGTCTAGTGAGTTTATCTTTTCTTTTGTCTGTCAACGAAACTCCCTGATCGGTTGATGGTTCATCTGTCAACGGAACATTGCATTCCGTTGACAGATCAACCTTCAACAAATGATCATTGTTGTTTGTTGACTCTGTTTCTGATTCTAAGGTTTCACAAACATACCCTAGTTTCTCTTTGTTCTTTTTCCATGATTGTTCACAGAAAGATTCCATACCTTGAACATTAATGATGTTGGTAGCAACATTCCTGGCATCTTTCCATTTTGCAATCACACTTTGTTCTATCTCAAGTTGTGTTTTAAGAATATCTTCCCTTTGTAACACGTTCTCAAGTTCCTTCTTAGCATCCCTACTAACACATCTCATTTTCTCAAATTCAATGAGCTGTGCTTCTAACATTGCATTCCTATCACTTAAGAGCAAATTAGTCTCTTTTATTCTTGAATTCTCTTTGGTAAGTGATTTAAGAGTAACACGCAAATTATACAATACAGTAGACATTTCATTTATTGCACTATCGCATTCCTCTTTAGAAAGCTCAGAAAGATTAGTAATTGTTACCTGGTTGCTTGAGGAGCTTGCTTCCTGCTCATGATTGTTAGCCATAAGAGCCAAGTTGACATATTCAACATCATCATCAGAATCTTCACCATTACCAGCCCAATCATACTCCTGAGACATGAAAGCCTTTTCTTTTTGCTTGAGAAGTTCAAAGTATTTCTTTTTATAATCAACAAGCTCAAATTTCCTGTTGCTCTTCTCAATCTTGGGCTTTCTGCAGTCTCCAGCGAAGTGACCAAGCATTCCACAATTGAAACATTTAGATTTAGACTTTTCAATCCAGTTTGATTTGTTAGGTTGAAAGTCTCTTCTTGGTGGCCTTGCTTCTGAGTTTCTCTTGAACTTGAACTTAGAGAATTTTCTTGACAGAAAAGCAATGTGTTCATCAATCTCATCTAAGTCATCCAAGTTGGCTGATTCTGGTTCTTCTTCTTCTGTCATCTTACCTTTACCCTTGCTAACATCACTTCTACAACTAGCTCGACTAGTTGTGGCCTTTGCAGCTTCTTCAGTGTCATCTTCCAGTTGGTTCACAGATGCAATCAATGCAATAGATCCACCCTTCTTCTGTACCTTTTCAATTTCCTCATCTTGCTCCATTTCCAGCTCATAAGTCTTCAAGGTTCCATAAAGCCTTTCAAGAGTGTAGTCTTTGTACTCTTGAGTGTTTCTTAGAGAAACAGTCATATGCTTCCATTCTTTTGGAAGAGCTCTTAGAAATTTAAGGTTTGAGTCCTTAGTTTGGTAGATTCTCCCATACAACTTTAATCCATTCAGAAGCTTTTGAAACCTACTAAACGTGTCATTTAGGGTTTCATCAGCTTTAAAGTGAAAGTGCTCATATTGTTGTATAAGGAGTTGCATTTTGTTCTCCCTTACTTGCTCAGTTCCTTCACATAGTGTTCTGACAGTGTCCCATACTTCTTTGGAGGTTGTACAGTTTATGACATTGTCAAACATCTCTTGCTCCAAACCATTAAACAGAATGTTCATGGTTCTCTTATCTTTATGGATTTCTGCAAGATCTTCAATAGTCCATTCTGAGACAAGTTTTGGAATTTCTACATCAGGAGCATCATCTGGCACTCCAATTCTAGATGCAAACTTCATGGGAACGTGTGGACCTTTCTCAATGCAGTCTACATATCTCTCATCCATAGACATGAGATGTAAATGCATCTTTACTTTCCAGTGAAAGTAATTGTCCTTATCAAGAACTGGTATCTTTACACCTGCATCCTTCTTCACCATGGCTTCTGTTTTTGGTCTTGATCTTTAAACTTCTTGTGTGTTAGAAGCTCGCTCTGATACCAATTGTTAATCCCAAATGACCTAACAGAATTGTAGAAGGGGGGGTTGAATACAATTCTTGATATTTTCTTAAACTTAAAACACTTTATAAAATAAAACTGAACTGAATAAATAAAAACACAAGATATAAATAATTCAGTTGGATTGTTTGATGATCCAACTGAAGTGTTTTTATTGCGGAAATAATCTGTGATACACAAGTACACAGCTGCTCAGTTACAGAGTTGTAGAGAAGAATGCTCTCAAGGATAGCTAATACAAACTATTTGTTTTTCTTCTCCCTTTTTTTATCTTAACTGCTACACTTGGTTATATATCCCCAAGTTTACAATACTATTTTTGGCTACTCTAAAGTACACTAAAGGTAACCGCCAATAGTTTGCTTTTCATCCCTTTGTCCAGTGGTCCTTGGAGATCCTTGTTTTTGTCTTCATGCTTATTACGATCACTCCCAAGAGCCCAATTGGAAACTGGGATGTTTCCTTATTCCCCATGTCCATTTTAATGGTTTCCAATGCAAAGTACACTTCCACATCACCTTTAGATCTGTTCAGTAAACTGTCACTATCACTTTGTCAACTATTCAGAAAAGCAATAATGATTCGTTGATAGCAGGGAGATGTGTTTCGTTGATAGCTTTATTCTTCATTCCGTTGATGGTGTTTCTCTCGTTTCGTTGATGAGTAAACTCCATACCGTTGATGGTGTATCCTTGTTTCGTTGATAGAGTAATCCTCATACCGTTGACATGTCTTCACTTAGGCAAAATTACAAGGCATAACATATTTACAATTAACCAACCTATTTTGCCTATCTAGTACTTAGTCAACATGACTTAGAGAACCTATCTAATACATACATCGAAATGCATATCAAACTGTGAAGTATTGTACAGTGCAATTGCTACAACACTCATTCCGTTGATGAGCTTCCTGTCAACGAAACACTGCAAAGCATGCTATTCCGTTGACAGTTACAAAATGACTTAATACAAAATCTACTAAGTGTTTTTATAATTATCATCAAGAACAACATATTCCTAACAACTTCCAATCCTCTTTCCACTCTTTTCCTATAGTAAGGAACATTCTCCATTAGAAATCTTCTAAGAGTGTCTGCTGCTTTGTCCTTCTCCGTTGATGTGAATCCAGTGGATCTAAGATACTTCTCAACTGAGATTAGATAGTTGCTTGGGTAGTCACTCAGTTTGTCCTCAGCCAAATAGCAGATTCTGAACAAGTCATTCGTCATGAATCTAACCATTGGAGGATCTTCAGTAATCTCTGGACCGACTTTCATCAAGATCTCCTTAACATGTTCATGGAGCAGTTCATTTAATCTTGTAGTTCTTTGAATCTTGATGAGTATCACCTGCAGTTCTTCCTCAAAACTGCTTGGTGTCTTTCTCTCTCAGCTTGCCTGGCATTTATTTCAGCTCTTTGAGCTTTCACCATTTCCAAGGCAGCTTCTTCTTCCAGTGATAGAGAATTTGCTTCTTCTTCCATATCATCATCCAAGATAGGATGTTCTATTGGCTCTGGATAATATGGCTCATGCTCCTCCTGTAGTGGTTGCTCTTGCATGATCTCAAATTCCTCCTCACTTTTTTTTAGTACAATGTCCTCAATCCAATACTGTCTAACTGGAATAGCTTCATTGGTTTCCCAAACTCCCCATCCAGTTGTTTGTCAACCTTCATTAGTCACTTCATTTGTTTCCCCTTCTCCAACTTTCTCCCCCTTAGTTGAGGAATCCTCGATGAAGTTATCCTCATTATAAAAGGTAGTAGAAGGATCAGGTTATTGTTTTGAAGTTCCGGGTTGTTGGTTCCTCAACATATTCCAAATAGATTGTACCCCGTCACATTGATTCTCTTTGACATCAGTCCTAAATTCGACCAGTTTTTCCATAGCTTCCCTCTTCAAGGAGTCCACTGCCTGTTTGGTACCTGTTATAGTGCCAGATGAACTACCAATGACCCTGAATGTTCTTCTGGAATCAGCTGCAGCCAAGTCAACCTTCTCTTGAATTGTCTTTAAAGAAGCATTGCCTTGACTAGAGGAGATCCCTTGGTCAAAGGAAGGTCACAGTAAAACCTTGAATAATGGATTTCCTTCTTTATCACAAACTGTCATCTCCTTGAGGGTGGATTGAACATGTACCTCTCTTTCTGTCGGTAACAGCAAATCATGAATATTAGGTAGGGTTAGGGTGTCACTCCTCACATTTGGCTCTGGGTGTACACTCAACGTTTCTGTCGGTGTTTGAATCATTTTTCCTTTCCCACTCAGGCCAGGTGTAAGTGTTTTTGTTTCACTCAAATCCTTAGTGCTGATTGTACCTGCAGAAGAAATCACCGTAGCCGTCCTAAAGGAGGTCACCGGTGGTGCAATGGGGCTTCGCAAGTCCCCGTCCTTGGTTAAACCAAGTTGCTGATCATCCGTGGATGATGTATCCTTTAAAGGATCTAGAGTTTGAATCTCTAGGGGGTTAGAAACAGGCTCTTTTAACAGCAGAGATCCCGAATCTTCCCCGTGAGTCTGTGAAGACTTTACCTCAGTTGACTTGTCAATAGTAATTGATTCATCGTCACCGAGTTGCCGATCTGCACCTACGTCAGACCCTTTACCCGCAGGATCCAGATATGTTCCATCTGGGGAGGTAGACAGTGACCCTTTAGATTGTGCATTTAGGTCAAAGCCTTCTCTCGACGTCTGTGAAGACCCTTGGTTCTTAGAACCTTCAACCAGTGAACCTGACCGTAATATGGTCGGAACACCAGTTGCTTCCGTCAATTCTTCCTTACTTGATTGAGCTATTGGTTCAGATATTGCTTTCGTTAGCGTAGCCCAATCAGCATCAGAAAAATCAATAAAGGGCGCTTTGGATGAGAGAAATGAAGTATCAACAGTTGCCTCGGTTTCTGTTCTTCTCCTTTTAGAGGAAGGCAGAGCTGTTGTTGAAGGGTGTATCTCCTTATGTGGTGCTGCTTTGGCACTATCTCCCTCTACACTCATGGATGGTTCTTTACTGGGTATAGGAGGGGAAGGAGGTTCGTTTATTTTTTCATTTGGCTCTTCCAAAGGCTCTTCGACCGTGGTTAGAGGTTGTGGGTTTGCAACCTCCTGGTCAGGAATGGCCACTGAGGGCTCTGGATCAACATCCATGGGTTGTGGTTCAGGAGCCAGTTCAGGTTGAGGAATATTACCTTCATTTACCTGTTCCCCTGGGGGTAGAAGTGGTAGGGGCACCGTTCTTAGATATTCAGTGAGAACAGTGGGTACCCCTGGAAGATAGTTGTTCTTCCTTATCAGAGCGGTTATGGCATTGCTCTTCATCTTCATACACTCCATGGTCTCCTCTTCGGCGAATGTCTCGCGCTCATCATCTGTTAAGATATCATTGAGAATTAGCTGTAGGAACCTAGGATAGAAACAAAGCACATTTTCATTTATGCCTGTTCTTTCATCCAGTGGTCCCATGCATATGATTACTTGATCAATCAGTAACCGTCCAATGTTAATATGCCTATTGTTGGCAATGGCAAACCCTATCTTTTGAAGGAATAAGGGAATACCATGCAGATTTGTTAGCTTGGCAGTAAAAACATGGATTAGGGTATGAAAGAAAAAGTTCCATGGCTTTGGCAGGTAATGCTTAAGGAACTCTCCCACAAAGAAGTTAGGAAGTTGACTTCTTATGAGAGTGAAGAAAGCATGTATCTCCTCAGTTTTGGGATCCAGAACATGGTTTTCTGTAGGAAAATGTAGTATTCTATTAAAGTCATGTTCCGTCGCCCTTATTGTTCTGCCCCCTGGCACAACAAAACTGAAGGACCTTACGTTATTCTCACTTGTATCCGTGGCGGTTGTGTACAACGCAGTCAATTGATCGATGCAAAGGACCACGGGAGTACTCACAGCATATGCCACTAATGAACGTGTGTTCAGAAACTCTGCCCATGCACGAAACTGTAAGTTCGTAATGGCTTGCAAGTTCTGAAACGAGACATGATTAGTCTTGGTTAGAATAAATTCTCCGGCCATTTTAAATTTCCAGAAAATTAATTTTAAACCAAAACTAAATTACCACTTAAATTTAATTAATTATAAATTAATCAAACTTAACAAAATTACCTTTAAAACAAAATTACCCTTTTTTCTAAATAAACACAACTTAAGTATAAACAAAAGCCCTTAGATCTGATAATAAGAAGGAAAAAAAACGTAAGGGGTTGTTAAATACTTGTTGAAACTGTAAGGGTAAAAATGTCTTTCTACAGTTCAATAGTTTTTAAAGTAACTGTCGATGGATTTCTCAGAGGGGCAAAAAGGTCATCTGATCTTCGATGGTTTTATTAAAAACTATCGAAGTGTATGAGAATAGAATTTTAAACTGATTTCTGAAAAACCATCGAAAGTTATTACTATGAAAAGACCAAAAACTATCGAGGCAATATTTTTGTTGAAAAAACTATCGAGGAGTTTAAATATTGAAAAATTAAATCCTCCCGATATATTTTCACTTTAATTTCAAAAACTATCGAGAATTGTTTTCTATAGTTTTTCTTTTCCTTTTCAAAAACTATCGAGAATTAAATTTCGATAGAATTTTCTTTGTACTTGAAAAACTATCGAATTTCCTAAGATTCGATATTTTTGCTTCTGTTCAAATTCTAAAACCTGTTCATGTTCTAAAATTTAAACCTTGTATTTCCTGTCAAGTTTTAATTCTAATAAATCTTTTCAAATTTACCAAAATCAATTGTCAACAGAAAATTCACAATTTTCTCAGAATAAAATTGACTAAATATCATTGAATGATATTAACCAATTAAAATCCAATAAATTATGCTGCATATTTATTTTATGTATTTTAAATTATGGAGCAAATAAGATATTGAACTGCTTCAATTTCCATAATTCAAATTTCATCAAATAAATAATAATAAATTAGTACTAAATATCTATGAGTTAGATATTAGCACTAAATTATTAAGATGAGGACTGGATGTTAAATAAATTCACAAGTCCTTAAAATATGAACAATTTTATACTTGTGAACTTATTCAAGAGTTTCTTGCAGATGAGATTTTCAAATAAGGTGCGTGTCTGCAAGTTACTCTATGAATTGAAGACATGCTCTCGAAAGAAATGATACCCGTTGTCAAGGTGCATTGTCGTGGATTGTTCCACAGAGTTGTTGGAGATAAAGTTATTTCCTGAAATAATAACAAGAAATCAATCTTCCTCCATGAAGTTGACAGCTTCTAGAGATGCTCCTCCTGTCATTTGGGGATGCTTCTCCTGTCTTTCTTACAACCTGCGTATTTTATATCTAAATAGCTAAACATGTTAACAAGTATCTTTAGGGTACCATATACTGAGATTTGGTATTCCCTTAAGATATCTCAAAATCATGTTGATAACTATAAGACTAGATTTTTGAAATCCACTTGGAACCTTGCACATTGGCAACTTGAGAATACAATATGTGTTGTCAATTTGCAGCTAATAACTTAATGAGACGCATACCTCTCTAGCTTGTCATTTCTGTCTTTTACCTGATTTGTCCTGATCAAGCTTTAGTGGCTGCTGTTGGTAGGGAGTCTTGGCATGTCTGGAATCTTCTCAATTGTGCACATTCAAAAGATTCTTGACTTACTTTTATTGCCATCACTCTTTTGGCTTACTTGTGTTCCTAAAAGAATTATTCTTCTGGCTTGCTCAAAGTAATTCCAAAAAGAATTGCAACTTTCCCAACATACTCATCTTGTACATTCTCTGCAATGACTTGGCAAATTTCTTACTCAAGTTTTCGTTAGTAGACCAACATATAATATAATCATGATATCACTGCACATATATGACATTATGTTTGTGCCTTATGACAACTCTAATAAATTCATATTCTGTAAAAGTTCAGTTAGAGTGTCATACCATGTCTTTGACGATTGCTTGAGTATTGATACCGGTTGATACCAATCTGTAGTGATCTTGTGAAGAGAAGTTATACAACGTCCAATTGATCTGCAACAGCAAATGCCAGGATCTGTTGTACATTGACTTCTTCTACTATCTCACCAATCAGGAGTGCACTTGATCATATTCACCATACAGATATATCCTGATATCCTCAAGTCTCGTCACTGGTGCTTCTTGTTAGATACTGCTTCCTAATAGTAACCTAGCATCCAGTTTGGCCTTGTCCCTCATAACAATGCCAATTTCATCCAGTATTCTGGATACCCATCTTGTTCCAATAACAGATTTTCCCTTAGGCCTGGGTACCAGCTTCCAAACTTTCTGCCTTTCAGATTGATTGAGTTCATTTTGCTTTGCAATCACCCAATCTGGATCCATAAGAGCTTCTTTACCTTTCTTTGTTTCTTCTTCAGAAAGAAAACCAAGAAAATAATCATTCATACTCTATAGCTCCAGTCTTTACTCCACCACTAGGATCACTAAGAACTAGACATCAGGAATGATATTGAATCTAAACCCTTTGCCTTGACAGATACGTTCTTGAAGTGTCCTCTAGATATTCATTGTGGTGTTGATCTGACTAATTGATCCTTCTTTTGCTCCCCCTAAGCTGTTGCTGGGATTTCCTGAGAATCCTCATCCTCGCTGAGTGGTTCTGTTGAAGTACTGAGCTGTGTAGTTAAACTACCATTACCACTGCTTGGATTTGAATCATCATTACCATTAATTTCACACATAACAGCTGAGAGCTTGGAGTTGTTGAACATCATATTCAGACTTTCAATCACCTCTTGTTGATTAATCAAATTTACCTCGTAGGCTTTAGATTCCACTGATTAGCCGAGGAAAATATCCTTAAGAGCCTTAGCTGCCAATCTTGTCAAGATGCTTACTTGTAAAACATTTTCCTCCAAACCCCTGAAAGAAATTCAGAGTTTGCTTCTATTGGCCAATTCAGGGTATCATGGAAATGTGATTAATCTCATCTGTGATGTCCTATCCTTCAGATTGAACGAACAACACCAGTTTGTATTAAGAGTAGACATCAACCATCACTGAAGTATATCTTTACTTTGTTGTAGATAAGACATTAACTAGTCCGTAGAGTTCCATACGTATCATCTAAAGCGGCTCAGTAATGCTTATCACATTATAGCTTTTCTGTGATGTTTCTTTGACTTCCCTTAATGACATGCCTCATATATTTCATCTAGCTTGAATCCCAGATGAGGTAGTCCTCTCACCAATACCATCTTTAGAAAAGAGTTCCTTGTATTGTCATGCAAGGGTGAGAGCTTCTCAACCTTCCTGCTTGAGATAAAACACTGCTCCTTCATTGAATAAAAAGATTTGTGCTTTGAATCTTCATCAAGAGAGTTGCTTCTAATTGTTATCCTTGACTCCAATTATTAGTTGTTATCAATGATACCAATTATTATAAACATGATGACATTCCATTTCAAACGTAGCCATGTCCCGTGATGAAAACCTTTGCTGTCATCTCCAAAGATTATTAACGGAACAGCTTTCTCAATCACATTTGATGGCAAGATCTTTCTTCGATCATATGTCTTCAGTAGTAAAGACCAAGAAAGCATATAAATCGATTAACCTGATTTGCCTGCACTCACAAATGGATTGACAGTTCTTGGTACCCAACTTATTTGCTTGGGTCCAGATGGATTAGAGATTTTGCTTTTAAAAGTGGTAACAACAGCTTCAACCTATACATGCTTATTCTTATCTCTGACTGACCTTGCAGTCGTTGCTCTAATGTGATTCTTAAACATGCTTTTTCTACGATTAATGCAAGTTCTAAGATATGCATTCATAATATTTAAATAAGCAAACATGTTAATAAGAATAAATGGCATACATTGAGCATTTTGACATTACAGATAAGAGATGTGCAAATTAGGTATGTTCTGCATTTTAGAAAATTCAGTACTTTCTACTTTAACCAATATACACAAGTGTAACAGGTAGCAAGTAGATTTACAGATATTCAATAATTTTCTAAGCACACATGGAATAAAAGAATTAACAATTAAATCACTAATTCTATCTAATCCATTCTGTTGTTGTATGGCATCTAACTTTCTCTATTACCTAAGTCAGTTTTAGATACAGCTTGGTGTTCTACAAATTCTACTGACTCTAAAGGTAATTCCTCCATTCTTCAAACTGATTATCCCTTAACAAACAATTCAGAATAAATGAGCAAATCTTGTTCTACTAGGGATACTGAAACTTAGCTTTACTAAGGTCTTATGTGCCAGAAACTTAACCCCTAAAACTAAGAGTTGTTTCTTAAGAAAGCTTCTATCTCACTTGCAAATCTTATTCTACAAATATTCATACACACATATCTAAGATCTTCTATGTACATGCTTTGAATATTGAGAATTAAATACTGCATTGGTTCAAGGAAAAGATACCTGAGATATGTGAGGTGAATCATCTTCAGAGATTGCTATGAAAGCAAGATATCCATGATATTCTCGTCATCTGATCCATCCCAACTCTTTCCTTAACCAACATAAGTATTGTGCTGATGCTTCTTCAACAAATCATTCCACTTCTGTTTCAGCTATTAACTGAGTCCCTATTCTTCTTTGTTTGTTAGGCTTCTTCATTGTGTAGCACACCCTGATAGTTTCTCGTTACATAGTTCTTATCATAGTTGAAACTATCACTCTTGTTTTTGTTACCATCTCAGTCTGTAACTACCTCTTTGAACTGAATCCTGAAGAATCTTTGCTTCGTAATAAATAAGCCTGATCCATGGATGTGGCTTTTGTACTCCTTCTGAATCTGATGTGACTAAACTTCCTTGACAAGTGAAACACTGATCTTTAGTCTAGTCTCTCGAGGTTTTCTACCTGAGCTTCTTCTGATTCAGCTACTAGTAATTCTTCTATTCTGTTCTGAGGTTCCAACATTAATAAACGTTACTGAGATATTTGTTTGTCCATTCCTAACCTCCTCTCTAACAATCTTTTGAGAACCTTTGGCTTAGGATATGAAATATTTTAAATTCCAAGAATTTCGAACTTTTTGAAAAATAAAATATTTCAAGAATAAAATTCAAATTATTTAAAATTCAAAAATTTCAAGAAATTAAAATTTTGAAAATTAAAAAATCCGAAAATTCTGAGAACTTGAGTGATTGGCCTAAAACACCGGATCTAATCTGTATATCGATTAACAAGCTCTGATACCAATTGTTAGGTCCAAAGTATCGTAGAAGGGGGGGTTGAATACGATACTCACAAATAATTCAATTTCGTTCGCGGATTAATCTTTCAGTTCTATAACGAAATCAAACACACCAAACCAAATCAAGTTTCGGGGAATATATCTTTTTATAAATATAAACCTCGAGGGGTGCTACAATTTCTAATCCGTAGATTAGCTTCAATGAGTTCTAGGTTATTCACAATCAATACATTGATAGAGTTCCAGCAGAATTAATGTTCTTAGTATTTTCTCTCTGGCTTTTCCTCTCTCTCCGTAATTGCTTCTGTGTGAATGAACCTGACTGAAGAAGACACACTTCCTCTGTTGTAATTGTAGTCTTAGTTTTTAGAAAACTATCGAACCTTAATTGTTAAAACAATCTTGGCCGTCCAATTCTCATCAACCTGACAAACAAAGAAAACTTTTCACCCACTTTGTGAATTGAAAACTATCGAATAATAAAGTAATAATTACATTCGATGGTTTTTAAAATAAAAACTATCGAATGGAACTTTTACTTTATTAAAGTTTTCATTCACTTTTTACTTTTCCATTCGATGGTTTTCTAATTAAGAAAACTATTGAACATTTTCTTTTGATTTTCTTTATGTCACCTTCGATGGTTTTCTTAAAAGAAAAACCATCGAATTCTTTTCCTTGTCCTTGACCTTTTAGAAAATCTATTCAGCTCCAGGGTGTTTCAGTTTTAGACTGTATCAATTTCTTCTGAGACGATAAAACAACTTGATCTTTTTAGTGCCGTCACCTAGTGCAACTGGTCTGGTTCACAGATGAATAACACTTGATCAATTCTTCTTTTATGTCTTCAATTCAATGTTGCTGATAAGTCCTTTGTCGTTCTGGTTGCTTCATCACTGGAATCCCGTGGCACTTAACCCTAAATCATTCACATACTTCTGTCGTCTTGAAAGTCTTGTTTCTTTTGCTGTCACTGAGGCTTGAACATTTTCATGAACTTCTTTTCGTGACCTGTTTACGGACTTCAAGAATAAATAACGTATTTTGATTTTTTGAGTTTACCTTTTCTTCTTTGATTCTGGATTCCTGTGCTTCTGTTAATACTATTGTCTGTCTTGTCCTTTGTTGAGTTGTAGTTATCTCTTTTAC
Source organism: Heracleum sosnowskyi (assembly GCA_030848705.1). Lineage (NCBI taxonomy): Eukaryota > Viridiplantae > Streptophyta > Magnoliopsida > Apiales > Apiaceae > Heracleum > Heracleum sosnowskyi. Next base: position 10,784,408 of record CM061238.1, read on the forward strand.
ATCTTATGTTACATTATGCTTTACAAATTCTCAACATTAAATTTCGTCACTTTATTCTCTTTTTAGTTTTAGAATAGTTTTTAAAAAAAAAAGAATTATTAAACCACAACTAAATTAAAGATTATTTTGTGAATTTTATGTGAACCGTAAAATTGGCCAAATCTAAATTTTATAACTCAATATAAACAAATATTAAATTGAGCGTGTAAAATATAATAAATATCAATTTTTTTACTATAAGCTTTTTTGGCTAAATCTTTTTTAACAATAATTTAATCATGTAAACTAATAACTTTTAAATATTAAAATATTCATAAATAAATATAATTATAAATATTAAAAAAACAATCGTGTGTTGCATCGTAATAAAAATATAATTATAAACAAAATAATTATAAATAAAATTTAAGTAACCGTGCATCGCACGGGCTATAAGCTAGTTGTATATAATAAGCGTAAGGGAGATCTTATCCAAACTTTGGTTGGTCACTGTACTACCAAAAGTATATGATCCGTTGGATTATTAAACTATAAATCTTCAAATCAATGAGGACCGTCAGATATAATATTAAAAATTGTATTTGATTATTAATAGGATAGTATTTAAATACTAAAAGATGTATTTTGATAATTTAAACCAATTATAAATAGGTTTTCTATATTGAATAGAAATCTTTATGTAAAAATTCGTAATTATCTTTTCTCTCCAGTTTATGGATAGTTCCAGTTAGATAATAATTATTAAACCATCATTAAATTAAAGATAATTTTGTAAGCTTCGCCTGTAAAATCGTTAAAATATGTTGTCTAAAACTCAAGATAGAACCCAAACAGTAAAGTTATTATCTAAATTTTAATAAATATATTTTTATTATTGTAGCACCAATTTAATTTTTTTCCCTAATTCTTTTAAATTTATAAATTCAATGTTTATTTCAATAAAATATTAAAACAAATTTAAGAAAAAATTAAAATCGAACGTCCGTGTACGATTACGACCAAATTAATAATTATAGTTAGATCTTAAATAGATCGATGAGAATTGTTAGATATAATATTAAAAAGTGTATCTGATTAATAATAGAATTATATTTAAATACTAAAAAGTGTATTTTAATAATTTAAAATTTTTCTATGTAGAAATTCATAAATATATTTTCTCTTGAATTTATGTATAGTTCCAGTTATATAATAATTATTAAACCAAATATCAAGATAACAATTCATATCGATTAAAATGATACACGTGGACCCTACGTGGAGAACTCTTGTACATGAATAAATTTAAACACTTTTTTTTCTGAAGAAACATAACAATTTGATTAATGCAAATTATAATTATATTATTTTACATATAACAAACATAAAATGATAATATCAAAATATTATTAAAATATTGAGGGTTTCATATTCATAAACGATAATTTTGAATATAATACTTATATTAAAATGTGTATTTGATTAAAGGTAGGATTATATTTAAATACTAAGAAGTGTGCTTTGATAATTTAAACCAATTATGAATTTATTTTCTATATTGAATTCAATTCTTTATGTAAAACTTCTTAACCATCTTTTCTTTTCAGTTTATTTTATGAGTAGTTCAACTGGTCAAGTTAGATAATAATTATTAAACCATCATTAAATTTAAGATAATTTGGTTAGTTTCGCATGGGATGTAAAATCGTCAAAATTCAATTTGTAAAACTCAAGATATAACCCAAATAGTACAGTTTGTATCTAAATTTTAATAAATATTTTATTATTATTGTAGCACCAATTTATTTATTTTTACACTGATTCTTTTAAATATAGAGAAATTTTTATGTTTTTTTCAAAAAAGTATCAAAATTAATTAAGAACAAATTCAAATAGATAAAGAATATAATAATATGAGAATAAAATTTTATATAATCATAACATAATTTTTATTCTGTTTAATAATTTTTAAGTAATAATGTATTTTAAAATTTTATATACACTGTAAATAAAACCGAAACATTAAAAGTAAAAGCAGTTAGTAAGATACTTATATCATTATATACTTGATATCCTTATTATATTAAATCCTTATATATAATAATCATAATAGGGATCTTATCCAAAATTTTGGTCGTAGATAACCAAATTAATAAGGACCATTAGATCTTAACTAGATAAATGAAAATCGTTATATCAAATATTTAAAAAGTGTATTTTATTAATAATAGGATTATATTTAAATTCTAAAAGATGTATTTTGATAATTTAAACCAAATATACCAAATATAAATAAGTTTTCTATATTGAATAGAATTCTCCATGTAAAAAATTCGTGACTTCCATGGATAATTCCAGTTAGATAAAAATTGTTAAACCATCTTTTAATTAAATATAATTTAGTTATCTTCATGTGGGGTTTAAAATCGTCAAAATCTGATTTTTAAAACACAAGATAAAGCTCAAATTAGTAAAGTGAATATTTAAATTCTAATAATAATTATTATGTAATTATTATGTAATCATTATTTTAATACCAATTTAATTACTTTTTTCTAACTATTTTAAATTTAGAAATCTATGTTCAAACATTAAAATCAATCTAAGAAAAATTCAAATAAATAAAGAATATAATAATATGAGGATAAAATTTTATAAAATTGTGCATATTTTTAATCCTATTTTATTAAGTTTTAGATCATAACTAATCAAATATTATTTATTATTAAATAATAAATTATACGTAAATGGTGATTTTGTTTTATAAGAACTCATAGATACCTAATTTCATTGTTAGCAGGACTATATTCATATTAAAAAAAAATCGTATTTTGAAATTTTAGACTCAGCTACAGAGTCCAAACTTTTTTAACATGTATACATTGTAAATTATTAAATTCGAAACTTTAAAAGTTTCTTAATCAATTAGTACTAGTACTTTTCTGAAAAATCGTACTTTACAAAAAATATAATCAAATAACCTATGTCTGCAAGAAAAAAAAATGAAAAAATTCTTTATTTTAAAAACAAAACCTATAAATTTTAATATGTTGTTGGTAGATTCAAACCTTAGATCATTCTACATGATAATTTTACTATATATCTAACGTTTTTCAACAATTTAATTTGAAACATCCAACGATTATGGATTGAGTGATCAAACAAAGCGACCAAACTTATAAGGAAGCTTTCATTATTTAGTCTTTAATATAATAACATAGATATTTATAGGATATACTATAAAAAATGAATTTTATACAGAATTTTGATCGTCACAGTGTACTACTTTAAAAAAAGAACTATTACAAAAAAAATTATATTTTAATTGATAATTTATTTTCTCAAAAGTTCAAAGTTCCCGCATCTTTAACATATTACAAAAATGAGTACATTATATTTTAGCAATAAATATTTAAAAAATTATAAATATTAAGAAAAATTAATGATGTTATCATGGTAGTTTGTTCCTAAATACCGCCAAAACATTCTCAACCGTTAAATCTAATACTTTTAAAAATAGATGATCAAGATTATATCATATAAAAAGAAGTTATTGTCTAAAAATGATATAAGTTAAAAGATATTATATTAGGATTGGATTTTCTAAAAAGTCAAAACATAAAAATAGTTGTAATTAAATAAGGAAACTCATTGAATACCAAAATAATCAAAATCGTTTAATGTTAAATAGATAGGTGAAAACCGTTAGATTTAACATAAAAAACTGTATTTGGTTAATAAAGGGTATTCTAATAATCTAAACTACATATAAGTAGATTTCCTAAATCGAATAGAATTCTCAACATTAAATTTCGTCACTTTATTCTCTTTTTAGTTTTAGAATAGTTTAGCGTGTAAAATATAATAAATATCAAATTTTTAACTATAATTTTTTTGGCTAAATCTTTTTTAACAATAATTTAATCATGTAAACTAATAACTTTTAAATATTAAAATATTCATAAATAAATATAATTATAAATATTTAAAAAACAATCTTGTGTTGCGTGGATAATAAAAATATAATTATAAACAGAATAATTATAAATAAAATTTAAGTAATTGTGCATCGCACGGGCTATAAGCTAGTATTAATAAGGAAAATAATGTGAAAAATGGCGCGTGGTACCAAATGTACCAAAATACCAAATTTGGTTATCACGAGACCTGAGTTCGATTACTCGCCGTACAAGATTTATTAATTTAAATTTTTTAGCTTAATTCAGGGTTCGATTCCTTACAACTACGTTATTATACAAGATTTATTTACTTTAATTTCATTCAAAGTTCAATTGTCTATAACTTCTATACTCTTTATTAATAAAGAAAATAATGTTAAAATATCGCGCGGTACTAAATTCAAGATTAATTGCCTATAATCACATAATTAAATAGTATTTATTTATTATATATTTCTATCATTCAAATATCTATAAGTACATTTTTTAATAATTAAAATTAATATTAATAAGCAAAACAATGTGAAAATGGCGCGCGGTACCAAAGTACCAAATTTAATTATCACGAAATTCGGGTTCAATTCCTTGAAACTACGTAATTATATACTCCATCTGTCCCGTTGAATTATATACGTTGGGTTCGGACACGGAGACCAAGAAAATGTATAAAAAATGAGTAAAGTTAGATGAAAAATGGGTAAAGTGGTGGGACCTATCAATATTTAATAATAGATTTGAGATAGTGGAGGAAAGTAGTGGGTGTAATAGTGTTTTAAATTATTATATAATAGAGATAATGGAGAAAAGTGGTGGGTGTAATGTGTTTTATATTATTAAAAGTTACTATTTTTGGAATGTATATAAATTAGAGGGACATCCCAAAATGGAAACCGTATAGAAATGAAAGGGACAGAGGGAGTAAGATTTATTTATTTTAAATTCTTTAACTTCATCCGAGGTTTGATTCCTTGCAACTACGTAATTATACAAGATTTAATTATTTACTTTAAATTTATTAGCTACATCGATGGTTCGATTCCTTGCAGCTACGTAATCATACAAGATTTATTTATTTACTTTAATTTCTTTAGTTTTACAAACGGTTCGATGGTTTATAACTAAGTACCAAATTTGGTTATCACGAGACATGGGTTCGATTACTCGCAACTACGTACAAGATTTATTAATTTAAATTCTTTAGCTTAATTCAGGGTTCAATTGCTTGCAACTACGTTATTATACAAGATTTATTTATTTACTTTAATTTCATTCAAAGTTCAATTGTCTATAACTTCTATACTCTTTATTAATAAAGAAAATAATGTTAAAATATCGTGCGATACCAAATTCAAGATTAATTGCCTATAACCACATAATTAAATAGTATTTATTTATTATATATTTCTATCATTCAAATATCTATAAGTACATTTTTTAATAATTTTTTTAATAATTAAAATTAATATTAATGTGAAAATAGCGCGCGGTACCAAAGTACCAAATTTAATTATCACGAAATTCGGGTTCGGGTTCGATTCTTTGCAACTACGTAATTATACAAGATTTATTACTTTAAATTCTTTAACTTCATCCGGGGTTTGATTTCTTGCAACTACGTAATTATACAAGATTTATTTATTTATTTTAAATTTATTAGCTACATCGAGGGTTCGATTTTTTGCAGCTACGTAATCATACAAGATTTATTTATTTACTTTAATTTCTTTAGTTTTACAAACAATTCGATTGTCTATAAATACATAATTAAATAGTGGTTTATTTATTATATTTTTATCATTCAATTCTCGACAAATTTATTTTTTTAATTTTTTTATTAATATTTATCAATATTATTATGTTGATGTCGACTCATGTTTGGCCCGTGATTGGCACAGGTTATCAGCTAGTATTTAATAAAGTGTAATATGTGAGATACAAAATAAAATGAATCAATATATTATTTTATAATATAGTAAAATAAAATGGTCTAGTTCGGTCTTAACGATCCAGTTTAAATATGAAAATCGAATCGAACCATTAAATAATTATTTTTATTTATATCAAACCTAAATCAAATTAAACCGTCAAAAAAAATCGAAAAATATGGTTTGATCAATTCAACCCAATCCGATTCGATCGGTTTAGTATTTTTTGCTCGGCCCTAACTCTGATACCAGGAGGCACGAAGACAACCTTGGCTAACTTACAAGAGTTAATTTATATTTTATACTATATTTTAGATAAGAGGACGATTCGTACCATATAACGAGCTACTGAATCCCCTTCCTTCCTTTTGACATTGAACTTCCCAATCAAATTCACAACTTTTATCGAATTTAAAATAGAGTCAGAAAAGAATGGTCATTTTTCTAATTATGAAGCATGGCTAAGTGATCCGAATCAAAAAAGACAATTGGTCTTATGTAAATTCCATAGAAGGTAGAAGAGTTTGAACTCGTGAACTCGATCCCTCCGTTATTACAAGAAACAGGGTCATATTTTGGCCAGTAAATACGTGTCAGTTCGCTTGCAGCAGCTGACATGCACAACACAAACAAGACGGATCTAGAATTTTTTTTTTTTTTGGGGAGAACATCTTCTATATTTTGGGAAGACATCCTTATAATTCAAAAAATTTGTGGAATTATTTTCATATATTTTCAATAATTTTAATTGTAAAATCATATTAAATTTTATTTTCGGAAGGAACGTACCTTCCACCCCCGCTAGATTTGCCTGAGCACCGACATGATTAATGAGCACATAAGGCCAGAGTGCTGCATTAAAACATGTGCTAAACGCGGTTCATTGAATTCTGATGGATATTCGTTATGGAGTTGTTATAAATCTTGTTTATGTTCAACTCATTAACTTTATAAAGTCTCATCATGACGTTGTTTATGGACTTATTCTTGTTAACATTACTCATCACAAGTTTGTTCACGTGATTAACAAATATTAGAGAATATTACTAATGGATCTAATGTTTGGATCAAAGTTGAACACGGACAAGTAGTAAGTGTAGTAGGTTTAGAGTTGGGTTTTGTATCGTTATATAAACATGTATATTCCATACACAAATCAGTAGTTTTAGAAAATTCGTAGTTAATTCATCGTAAGTCGGAATGCGATGATTCTGAACTTTTCGGAAAGGTCTTTTCATTCTCTACAACTTTCATCCTTTGCGTTTTTCAAGAAAACGTCGTTTAGAGGGTTAAAAGAGTAAAAACAGTTCTGGTCAAATTGAAATCATTGAGACGTTCAAGGTTTTGGATGTCGAGGTAAGTTTCCGATTGATTTTTCTAGTATTTTCGAAACTATGTGTTATATATGTATACTTGTGTATCAAATCTTGGGCTAAGTGATGATATATTTTGAATTCATATGTATTACGTATATGTGTTATGTGTAAGCAATAATCTTGAGATTCTGATTTGTGTCATGGTTTGTGAAAATATCGAATAAGAATAAGGACCGAGTCACCGGATTGTAGTGATCGTGGCATGAATTACGGGTTTCGAGTTATTGTTGTTATGTAGTGTCGTATCATATCTATCGAATATGAATATGAATGTGTATCGAAAGTTATTGTTTTGTATATCGTTATCCTATCGAATATCGTATTATTCTATATGTGTATATATGTTATTTGCCCGACTAGTTGGATCGATTGGTTTCTTGCTTTTCAATATGTCATTGTATATTTTTATAACTTTTAAGGTTTAAATTAATAAACGTGTATGTCAACTAAAAACCTAAGACAAATTAATAACTCAAAAACTAGAACAAATCGCTCCAGTGTTTAGCTTTATATAGATCCAAAACGCTGTCTTCTCCATATAAGCAGTTTTTAAGACAAAAGAACAAAACTATATAAGATGGACGTGGTGAAAGTTCTACATATGAATGCAGACAATCGCGAATTTAGCTACGCTAACAACTCCATCCTTCAGGTGTGCGCTCTTCTAATTCACCCTTTTTTCTTGTTATGCTTCACTGACTTCAAGCGATAGTGTCACTAACCTCGTACATTTCACTTGCGTTCACTGAGACGTCAAAGTGATCTCTTATTACTGAGACGAGAGTAGTTTAATTTTGCGGTGCTAAATCCTTATACAGATCTTCTAATTAGAATTTAAGCACGCATTAGTTTTGTTGATATACCTAACTGAGCTAAACAAAATTTGTTAATATCTCCAGAAAACTGTGATATTGAAGGCGCGGAAAATTTTAGAAGATACTATCAAGGACTATGGTAGCAATGGATTCCCTGAATGCTTTAAGGTGGCTGATTTGGGCTGCTCTTCAGGACCCAACGCCCTCTTGTTTGTAACGAATATGGTTGACAATGTTCATGCATTATGCCAGCAGGAAAATCTGAAAGCGCCTGATGAGTTTCAAGTGTTTTTAAATGATCTTCCTAGTAACGATTTTAATGCAGTTTTCAGAATGATACCACCATTCTATTCGAAACTTGAGAATGAAAGAGGTGGTGAAAATTCCGTAAATTGTTTTATATGTGGAGTGCCTGGTTCTTTCTATACAAGACTTTTCCCGAGTAACAGCCTTCATTTTGTTCATTCTTCGTACAGTGTTCATTGGCTCTCTCAGGTAAAGTATGATATAGATTATACAACTAAGAGTCTAGAATTTTACAATACTTTATATATAACTTATTAATCTAATTATTTGGCACAGGTTCCTGAAAATTTGTTGGATAATAACAAAGGAAATATCTACATGGCAAAAGAGAGTCCCCCGAGTGTTTTTGAAGCATATTTCAATCAATTTAAAACAGATTTTACAACATTTTTGCGCAAGAGATCTAAAGAAATAATTTCTAATGGTCGATTAGTATTAGCACTCCTTGGCAGGAGCATCGCAGATCCTACCAGCAAAGATTGTTGTTATCTTTTCGGGTTACTGGCGAAATCACTTGAAGACTTGTCGGCTGAGGTATCAGAATGTCGATACAATAAGTAGCAAATTCAATATTAAATGAGTTTATATATAATAAGAGCAATTGACAGGCGTAACACCTGAATTTATTCGTTTTACAAGGGTTTAGTAAATGAAGAAGACATCAATTCCTTCAATCTACCGGTTTATAACCCGTGCATCGATGAACTAAAGGCAATAATCGAATCTGAGGGCACGTTTAGTCTTGATAAACTCGAAACCATCGAAGTTAACTGGGACATGCGCGACGAAAATGAAAAAATAAAGTCTGAGAAAAGCAGTGGGAAGATTATGGCCAAAACAGTTAGAGCTGTATTGGAACCATTGCTTGGTACTCACTTTGGCTATACTTGCATGGACAAGCTATTTGAGAGGTATGCAATACACGTAACTGAGCATCTCTCCCAGGAAGAAACCAACTATTTCAATATTGTCATCTCCTTGACGAGGAAATGTAAATAATTTCTTACAGTTTAGACTCGGGGCAGCTGTGCAAGAATAATTGGAGAAGTGTATGTAATAACTATTTAAATGTTTCAAAGTACCCTTCTCCCTCCTTTTAAAAACTTATATGTTCTTCTTCCGATGTAGTATCCAGGAAAAAGTCTTTTTGTGAAATGGGGTATCAAAAATTGTACATTTTTTTTTTTGGAATGTCCCTCTCGATTCTTTACATTCCAAAAATTTCCTAAAATAGTAAAGTTTTATATTATAAAAATGAATTACATTCACTACTTTTCCCCATTTTATACATTAAATATTGATTGATCCCACCACTTTACTCACTTTTCTTACTTTTTTCCAATAAATTACACTTTTATTAACCTCCGTGCCCAAACTCAATGTAAAGAATTGAAGGGGACGGAGGGAGTAATATTAGTATTAAGAGTACATGATCTTGTTGCCCTTCTTCTGATCTTACGCTGTGCTCCCAAGCTCCAGAGATTTTTGGAGTAGAAGAGAATGGAAGGGAAGAGAAGAGATATCAAAAAATTTGAAAAAAGTTTTTTTAGCATGTTTCCAAGTTGTTTGTAGGATATGAAAAAAAAATTGAAAATAAAGGAGAGAGGGGAAATTTTTAAAAAGGTTATGTGAGAGCTTCCTTCCCAATCATCCCATTTTTGGGGAAAAACTTTTGAGGAGAAATTATTGAAAATTATATGTCCTAATTTTTTCTCTTCTCTCCTAAAAAAACTCGGGAGCAACACCTGGAGAGAATATTTTAAATCTTTCAATTCCGTTCTCTTCTCTTCTCTCCATATTTTAAGGGAAGAAAGGAAGAGAAGATAGTAGAGTGGAAGAGAAAAGTAATTATTCCATTTCTCTAACTTGTTCCCAAGTTTTTTGTGGAGAGAAGAAAAAAATTAGATAAAAAAGTAAATAAAGAAATTGTTTTGTGAGACAATGCCTCCCCATCATCCCAAAAATGAGGAGAATATTTTGAAAAGAAATTGTGAAGAATTTTTTCTCCGGATCATTTTCGTTCTCTCGTGAAAAACTCGGGAGCACGCTTATAAAAAAATTTCAAAAATTTCTATTCTCTTCTCTCCAATTTGCAACTCTGGAACACAGTGTTAGAGCATCTCCAATGAGTTTGGCTAAAATGATATAAAATATCGATTATGTAAAATTTGCCGAACATGTAAGGTATTTTGCTCCAATGGGGTTGACTATACTGATTGACTATATTTTAAAAATAGCATGTTATTATTATTTCAATTGTTATAAATAGAATTTATTATTTCAGTATGGTAATAGTTGGCGTGTAATTTTGCTACAGGTCCCTGGAGGTTGACCAAATATAGTCAATGGTTGTCTAAATGTTTTGCTAACAATTATGACCCGTGGGAGAGTCTACATATTTACATAATCTCTATATTTATTATTTAATACATGCCACATAGAATTTTAGCTAATAGCTTCTCATGATTGGAGATGCTGTTAAGGTATTAAAACAATTGAGTTTCGTTTAGGTAGAGATCTCACGTTCGAGTCTTCACACCCATTATATTTCCTTACATAGAGCTCGTTTTGCTACGATTAAAATTATTGTTTATGACTTAAAGTTGCTTAAAGTTATAAGTAAAAAGTAAAAAATTTAAGTTAATATCTGTTTGGGTAATTTTGTATTATGTTTAACTTATGAGTTATTAAAATTGTAACAATTAAAATAAATTTGATAAATAATATATTTGAATGATGATATTAACTTTTATCAAATAAAATCACTAAAATAAAATAAGTCGTTCAAAAAAGTACATTTTACCAACTTCTGGCTTTAAGCTCTTTTTTTATCTTTAAATCGGTTTTTGACTTATTACACAAACAGATATTTTTCGGCTTAAAATCAAAAATTACTTTAAGCATCAGCTTTAAGCCGGAACCAAACACCCTCATAATTTATTTAGGAAAAGAATTTCTGAGAAAAAAATAAAGAATAGAGAATTTTATTATGTCTTAATTAAGACTGCTTTTGTCACATAAATCTTAGCAAGCCATGGCCTGATAAAAAGATCTTTTGGATACTAATGTTTCGGCCCAGCAAATCTACGGAGCTTTTAAATTTGTGTCGGATAGGGTGTGCACGAAATGTTTTTATTCTTCATTATCTACCTTTTAATTTAATTAAATCGCTAAAACGATTTTTTATATTCTTGAATTAAATGAAATCATAATTAAGACTTAACAGGCTTATAATCTCATTTTCATAATGTGCTTTTTAAAATAAAAAAAAAAAACTTTTTCACGTTATGATTTGTACATGCCAGTATGCCACAGATTCAGAACCCATTTGCATCCACAGTGAATATCTCTGTGGTCTAATAGAATTTTTGACCAGGGTCGAATTTTAATCCAGAGATAAATCTGCTTCAGGTGGATGCCTTTTCATACTTTAATTATAGTCACAGCTTGCTTTCTGGTGAACTCATTATTCTGTATTTTCTATTTTGGTGTTCTCCTTGATTCCTTGGAATCTTACTAAAAGCTGGTCATCATTTTGCATTCACTGAAAAAAGCCTCAAGTTCATAATCACTGAAAAATGCAAAACCTTGCTTTTGTAACTTGCTCTCTATCCAATTTTGGTCATGCCTCCCTGTTGAACTATTTTGTATTTTTCTACTGTAGGTTAATAATGACGGAACTAGAATTTAAAAAAGTCGAAACTAAAATAAATTATCGTTAATTTATTTTTGAAAAGTAAAATAATTCAAACGGGACTAATTATTCGTTGACAAATGGATTTCAATTACTTTGAGCTAAATCCCAAATAGTTTTACACCGTTCAAACAATTACTGTACGATTAAAATTAAATTTTTTATATTTTACACAGCCGGGGGTAAACTCGTAAAGAGAGGAAAACAGAGTTATGAAAAGGATAGAGAGCGTGTGAAATTAGAGACAACTAGCTGGAGCCTAGTAGTAAATAATAGCTACCCCTATTACTATGCAGTGTATACTTTTACAGGGCATCTGACTGCAGGTCTCAAGCTACATGATAGGCTATATTTATAAACCAAGTTGATACACGAGCTTGGCTCAGTGCAAAATTGGGGTAAAGCCTAGATCCTATCCCATACTTTGATCGTGGCTCATACTCGGAAGCTAGACTCATTATCTGATAGCCCATTTTCATAAACCGATTTGATACATGAGTCTCGCTCACTTTAGATACGGGCTAAGGTCTAGGTCCTGTTTCATACTTCGATCTTAACTCGTACTCGGGGGCCAGGCTCGTTATCAATCCTGGCTTATACGCAACTCGGATAGCAGGCGTGATAAGTGTTGCACCTGCTACGTCGCCAAATACACTGTTTCGGTGGTGGTTTTGGCTTGTGGTAGGGAACCTGCAAAATAATACTTGCCCGATGGTGGTCGTCAAGCACCTCCGGTGTGAAAATCAGTAACGGAGTAGAGCTATATGATAAAAATGCAGCAAGTATCGAGAGTGTTTTCTGGTGAGTGTGTGTAGTGTTTGTGTGTGAATGTATGTGTCTGCTTTGTGTGAGGACAGAGTATTTATAGACCCAAAAACCTGTCCTTGTGACGTGGGCGCCGCTTACTGTGGCCACAGTGCGCATTTGAGATGTACAGCTGAGGTGTACAGTTGAGGTGTACAGCTGAGGTGTACAGTTGAGATGTACAGTTGAGGTGTACAGTTGAGATTGTACAGTTGAGTGGGTGTGCTTTATGCTACAGTTGAGGCGTATCCTATCTTTTACCATGTTGACATTCGGCCAAGTGTTACATCCTGATATGTCTTTGACGTGTATTTGTCCTTTTGCTGGCGGCTAGCTGACTGAGCGACCGTGTTTGGACGCTTGTGGTTGATATCGAGTCATAGATTGCGATTAAAGTCAGTTGACGGTAATGGTGATTTTGGGTATATATCAAGGCGTCTAGATAACCCGGATATATCTCCAAGGCCTATCTCATAATTAGGCAAGACTCATCCTTTGTCCAATGATGAAGATTTTAGATGACGTGAGATAATATTGCTATACTGTTACGTGGACAATACAGTTCATGGCAGGGAATCTCACCTGGTTATGACACCTTTGAATAGCTAATGACCGGCACAATTATGTCCTACATAAATCATATGTCAGCATGACCCATCAACATCACCATGTGTCTTACCTACCTAGTATTCAATATTCATGATTGCAGGTATACCCTCCTGAACCCTAATCATTGACCTATAAATCGACCAAGAAAAAAAGGTTTAGGGGTTACTTTTACACACACACTCTCTACCATACACATTATACACACATCTTTCACATTTGGATTTCTCTATAGTCTTATCTATTCTTTTAAAGCATAGTCTTATTTTCACGCCGGAGACACCGCCGGAGTCCAAACCCCCCTCCGTGTTGTTTTGCAGAAACCCACCAACAACTGCACCATAACCGAACGTGAGAACGACGAAAAAGAACTGAATCAGATTATAGAGTTATCACTACAAGCTCGTTTAATAATGTAACTACCATCGAAGCCGAACATATGAAGCTTGCTTCAAACAACATTTTTTAGATTCGAAATAAAATACAGCTATCAATCTTTAAATTACTACTACTATAACTTTTCACATTAAATCAAAGAAAGCTGATATATGCCTACTCTCATTTTTTGTTGAAATTGAAACTAAACTACTTTATTATGTCTAAAAGTAAGTTTTGAATTGAAGATACGTATTTTGATCTAAATTTCAATGATGGACATGCATCTATAAATTAATTAAAAGTGAATATATCTCCGAATTATATTTTATCTTAAAATAAATAGTAAATGATATATAAGTGATAATCACATGAATATATCAAATTTTATAAATTTTTGAAGAGGGTGATGTTTTCTCTCCTTTATTGTGATTGCTGGTTTTGATTTAGTGATAAAAGTTTGTATGTAATTGCAATTATGATTGATAGCTCAAACAGATTGCGGTGAAACAAGTTGCGGTGGAGCGGGTACATATAAATATATCATTTTTAACATATTGTTTGACTATCTCTTCAGGAGGATAGACGATTGTTTCTATTTTATGTTTGTTCGACTCGACTATATTTGTAGATGCCGTATGACTTTTAATTAATGAATTAATTCCATCATTCTTCAAAAAGTTTACTTATAAATTAGTGAAATTTTCATTGAATTAATTATGTAATATAATAATCAAAAGACGTATTAATATTTGCCAAAGTATATAGAGCCATGTATTTCTTCCAAGTATACGGTTTCACTTTTTCAGAAAAATCAGTGGACTAATAATATTCTCTCTCCATTACTATCTTCCTCTGCACTCTCCTTGTCTGAAAAAAGACTTTATCCCACTTTGTCTATACACATAAAATTTGTACTTTTACATGTGTGTGCACCTTTTTTATTCACCCTCCTCCTTTTTAAACTCCCCCTACCCTTGTTATTAAGTAGAGCTCTCAAGAAAAAGAAAAGACACACTCTAGCTTTTATACACCTAAGTTTCTTTTGTAGTAGCAAAGATTTTTCTTTCTTTCCAAACAGCACTCAAGAAAAATGGCTAAAGATGAAGACTTTAAGCTCCTCAAGATCCAGGTTAGTTTGCATTTTTTAAATATCTTGACTTTGGTTTGCTTTTTTTTTTTATAACTCTTTTCTGTTTTATTAAATGTCAAGTAATTAAAGTTAAGTGTTGGCGTTTTCTTACTGAAAATCTTCTTGTTGTTTGCTGTGTTTGTCTCAGACTTGTGTTCTCAGAGTTAACATACATTGTGATGGATGTAAGCAGAAAGTCAAGAAAATCCTACAAAGAATTGAGGGTACTACTTATTCTCTTCTATAGGTTTTAGTTTATAATCTTTAGTACATGTTTTCATGTCAGTATTTATGTTCTGTGTGTATGATTTATCATGCTATAATTTTGTCTGCTTTTAGGAGTCTGTTGTTTTGCTTGTACTTTTTGTTGACTAGGGTATCTTGATCTCTTTTCTTTGTTTTGCAAAAATATATGAGTATTTCTGAATCATATGATGTTGGCCTGGAATGATTTTTGATAGTGCACTGTTTGTGGTAGTGTTTCTTTTAAAGGAGGTTTTTTAAAAATGTAAAAAATAAATAAATTCTGTTGCAGTTGGCCAGTTACCATTATGTAGTTATATGGCTTTGCCCTTTTTTCTACCAGGGGTTTTCCAAGTAAAGATTGATACTGAACAGCAGAAAGTCACTGTTTCTGGAAGTGTAGATTCTGGTAGTTTAGTCAAGAAATTGATAAGGGCTGGCAAGCATGCTGAGGTTTGGTTAAACAAAGCTAGTCAGAACCAAAACCAGAAAGCTAGCTGCATCAAAGATGACAAGAACAAGAAAGGCCAAAAGCAAGTTACTTTTAAGGGTATGGACTCTTTGAAAAACCAGCAGCAAAAGTTTGCAAATCTTAGCATTTCTGAAGAAGATGATGGCTATATGGATGAGGAGGAAGAGGATGAGTTTAATGAAGATGCATTAAGGTTTTATAGAGAGAGAGTTGCTGATCAAATGAATTTTCAAAGACAGCAGGCTACTAATGCTAATAATGGTAGAAAGATTGTTGGAGTTGTTCCCAATGTAGCACAAAACAATGGCAAAATGAACAACCAGGGTGGGAAAAAAGGGAATCAAAATCAGAACATGGGAATGCAGGGTAATGCTGGTGGTGGAATTGATCCAAAGTTTCTTGCAGCATTGAAATTGAACAATGCTCACTTGACCGGAGGAAATTTGATTCCCGGTGAAGTCAATAGGGGAGGAGGATCTAACGATGTTAATTCGATGATGATGAGAAACTTTGCTGGCTTTCAAGGAAATGTGGGAAACAATGACAACATTGCTGCAGCATATGGGGGGAATTATCAGATGCAGCCAACTAATCCAGCAGGGCCTTTGAATGGGGTCAATTATGGGACTTATCCATCATCCAGTGTTAATAGCTATTCACAGCAATTCAACAATCCAGCTGCTGCAGCCGCAATGATGATGAACATGCAGAGCAGGCAAGGTATGATGCAACCTCAAGCTCAAGCTCAACCTCAGATGATGTATCAGAGGTCTCCGATTGTTCCTCCAAGCACCACCGGTTACTATTACAATTACAATCCAGGTCCATACCCTCCCTACAACGAGCCTGTTTATTATCCTACTAGTAACGGTGTTGCTGCTGGTCAATCTGCATCTCATTCGGTCAGTGATGAAAACGCAAGCAGCTGCTCAATCATGTAAAGGTTTTAAGTAAAAAACACTTGGTTTTTACTTTGAGAGAACCAGTTATGCATTGTCTAGATACCTATCGGTTGAATATTTAGTCATGGTATGTTCTTTTAGCAAGTATCTGTTTGTTTTGATTCTGTCTATGATGACCTTGGTTGTGATCTGCACTAGCAGTTTGTAAAAGTCAAAATTGTGGTTCTAGCACGAGTAGTACATATAGAATTATGGAAAATGTTGGCCCATGTTTGGTCAGTTCATTTTTCACGGTGTTTATTATTGCATTGGATATGCTATGCTAAGCTTTTCTAGTGCATTTGGTTTTTAAATAGGCTCATAATTACATTTTAGATATCCTAATTGAATTATATTTGATCCGAACTTAAACTAAAAATCCGTTATTAAATTTTGACTATAACAGGAGTCAAGTATAATTTGTAAACGGACAGGGAGTGACATTGGATTGTGTAGTGGTGGTACAGAGACATGATAAAATGCTGCAGCACTCAGTAGCAGGGGGCAGGGGGGCTTGATTCTATGCTCAATTTCTTACAGTCGCATTGTTGATAAATGAGCAAGTGCGTGCCACATGCACGTGTATTTTATTTTATTTTAAAGTAAATTATGCTAGTAGAATATAGATTTACATGAACTACAAGAATTGTGTAATAATGTGATCCCAACACATAGCACATGGGCGACTAAAGCTGTCTTTCTAATTCTACAACGGCCAACGGCTAATTGGTTTGGATGTTTCAAATGTGTTTCAAAATTGGTAGTATATAATTAAAAGAGGGTACTGTTTAGAAGGAAAATAAATGAATTTCGAGTGTCCGAAGCCGTGCCAGTGGCAAGTGGTCAATGCATTGATCTAAAAGGTAGTTCGACTCTCATCTTTAATTAGAAAAAAAAATGAATTTCACAATTATTTTTAAAAAACACATGACACCTAAATTAGAAAGTTTTTGACGTGTCAATTTAACAACAAGAAATAGAAAGAGTATAATTCAAAATTTGTCTTATAATAGTGATTTTTTAATGCATCATTGTGTAGTTTAGTGTTGGGCCGAACTAGTCCATATTCTGCAAGCCTGTTGGAAATGGTTGATTATCGTCTTGGGTTTGGGTAAAAAGGTGGTGTGTCTAACCCAATACTTCATAATCAAGGATTTAGCAAGTTACGGAAGTTCTAGTTTCCAACAATTCTTGGTCTATTTGACTAATTCTTCTAGGTAAAAAATTCCAAGTCTTAACAACGATCTATCGATCCAACATTAGAAAAATAATTTGATTAATAAAAAAATGAGAAATTATCAAAAATACTACTTTTTCTAAGTTTTTTTGTCATTTTACCATCTTCTAAAAATATTTGCAAAAATAAAATTGGCAACTAGATGTAACCTAAAAATATTTATAAAAATACCCAACGCAACCAAAGCAACCAGATGCAACTTTTTAAAAAATAATTGAAAAACAACCGAGAATTTAAAAAAATTATTAGTAAGAGGCGTAAGTTTGTGGTCTTAATTTACCCTGGGATTCAATAGTTAACCTTTGGGGGTTCAATTTTTCTATTTTGGATTTTAAAAATATTAATAGTTACGAATAATTCGTATACAACTTTAAACCTTAGACTCTAAACCCTAACCTACCATTTACAATCCTAAAATCAGACGCCGGAAAAACATCATTATTAACAAGTTGCATCTGTGATTGATTTTGGTTGCAGTTGCAGATATGGTTGCATCTAGTTGGATACCGTATTTTTGTAAATATTTTCAAAAAGTTGGTATTTTTGAAAAAAATTTAAAAAACACAATATTTTTTGCAAAAAAAATAAATTTGGATCGGGTATTTATGAAAAAAACCCTAATTTTTTTTTGCCTATGTGGTAGGTCAGATGTTTAAACTTCACAAAGCAGTCACTAAAATCATAAAAATGCATTACTTAATTTAAATATAATTAAGAATATAATAAGTCTGTGACCTTCCCCAGTTGATTACGGAGTTTAGACCATGGATACCACCTTTCGCATGCATGGTTGATTAATTTTCTGGTTTACGCTTTGTTGAGTAAATGGAGAAAGGATTAATGGTCCACTAAACCTATTTCATTAATTTATAATGCAAGTGCTTAGCAATTTGGAGTTCCACTGTACCACAGTCCTAGTAATTATTTAAACCATTGGCATTACCACTTTAAGTTGGTTCTCAGAAATCCAGATCTTATCATTATAAAATATAAAAAGACATTCATGGCCTGAGGGACAAAAAATTCCATTAATTTGGATAATCATAAAGGATAAGCTCTCCATATCAAGCCCACTACGGTATGTCCAGGAACCATTACATAAAAGTTAATTGATTAATTATCTTAATTGATAATAGCACAAATAGGCACCATATTTTAAAAACATATAAACCAACTGTAGAATGCTGCTTACATGCAAATGGCCGAATCAGATGCTAATCCCCGATTTTAAAAGTTTCTAACTCCAAATTTTAATACAATTTCTTTTCAAATCTTAACATAAAATATAAAAAATTTAAATCTTACACTTCAGCCAACTTTCATTTATTCGTGATATTTATTTTCACTCTGGTCTATTTCACAATTCTGATAGTCTCCTCTCTTAAACGGGAATGTACTAAAAAATTTGTAGGAAAAATATACATTAAATTCATCCTAATCAATAGGGACGGAACTAGAGCGGGCCAATATAGGTTGAATTTATAGTTAAATCCAAAATTTTAGTTATTTTTTTTATAAAATTACAATTTGTAGTCAAAAATCATCAGCATTATTTTAAGTCCAATAAAATTTATTTTAACCGAATATTTTGCAATTCTGATTCTGAAGAAACTAACGAAGTACAATCTAGTGCGTAAGTTTTGGAATGGAATTACAATCAGAAAATAACTATAGATGACAAATACTATACGGAAGCTTCAATGCAGGGGTTATCATATAGATTGGGTATCACCTTCACCAGATTGATGAGCAACCTTGAATAATTGTAAACTAAGGCCCACTCCATAAAGCTTAATCCAAGTATGTCAGAAGTTACGAGAGGTAGGAGTCCAAAAGATGAATTAGAAGACAAACTTTACCTACTCAAATTTCGATTTCTAACAATGAAAAAGTGAAGTTGCTAGAGTTGAATGTGTTGATTGGTTACCTTCACATTCCATGTTAGCGACTATTTTATTCATTAAATAAGAAAATATAGAGACTTTTTTTAAAAGAGTTGATAACGTGTACTTCTTTCGTTTCATCGATTACAGTTGAACCTCGATTAAGTAATAATCGATAAAGTAATAATTTCGTTAAAATAATATATTATTATTTTACGATGAAGAAGGCGGTATCCATCCAATAGGAACTCGCTTACAACCTGTGTAACATAACATAAATGTATAATTAGTTTAATTTGTAGTAGATGATTGAGAAAATTCAAACACAAACTGATGATCATTGAGAAAGCAGAAAGCCAAACATGTTCGAGCAATCGTACCGAAATTAAACTGATTTAAACTAAACTAAACTAACATCAAAATATAAAGACATCCTAAATTTATCAAAGATGATTGATAAAGTATACAAACCTGATTTATCCATGATCCGACGATGGGTAAAATGATACAGAAAGGCTGTAAAGATGATAATGTGTGTGTTTAAATTTGAAATTAGGGATGAAGAGTGATCTGCGTGTGAGAAAGATAGTACACAACAAGTTTAAAGCCCGTTAATTAGGGCAAAAAAAAAAAACATAAGTTACTGGCTATGATCAGTTCTTTTAACTTATGGATGTATATTACCCGTAAAAGATCCGATCACCACAAATTTGAATGAAAAAACTATTGGATCAGACCCGTTTGAGAAATGGGTGACCCGAATTCGTAGTAAAATGATAGATTTGGACATGATAATAGTGTTAATTTAAAAAATTAAAAGGATAGAAAAGGTCATTTTCCAAAAATCTTTGTATTCAAGAATTAAGATTTTATAGATAATAGATGGGAAAATTAAATATTAGGTCCTTGGACTATTCATGTTTTATTCTCTAGGTCCATGAACAAAAAATTTCGTATTTCGTATCCCTAAACTATTTCATTTTCTGATTCAAGTCTCTCCGTTAAAAAAAATTCTAATAGACGTTAGAATCTTGATGATGTGTCACTGTCTCTGAACTTTTTTATTTTCTGTTTTAGGTCCTTAAACATAAAAGTAATTTTACAAATAATTGAATATTTTTAAATTTTAAACATAAAAATCTGAACATAAAAATATTTATGTTTAAATTTTAAAAATATTATGAATATTCAATAAAAAAAATTCATTTTTAAAAAATAATTGAAAATATATACAATTGGATTGATTTTTTTTTAATTTTGGTGCTATAATATATATATAACATAACATTTAGCACGCTTGTCAACTTAATTTGTGGACACAATCATGAAAAAAATATTACAATTTGAAAAAACTGACACTTTTTATAAGGATGCCAACTATTGAAGTATTTTTAGGAAGAAGAATATTTTTAAAATTTAAACTTCATATTTTTATGTTCAGATTTGTTTCGAAAAATATTTTGAAAAGATGTAGCTAATAAAAATTTAAACGATAATCATGTTAAAATTTTATTTTTAAAATAAACGATTATCATGTTCAGATTTAACTATTACTTGTGTAGTATCAGTATTTTACTTACATGTAAAATTACTCCTACTTTTTTATTTACTTTCGAGAAACCTAACATGATTTTCGTTTATTTTAAAAATAAAATTTCGAGAATAATGAACATGAAAATTTTGAAAAATAAAAAAGTAGAATACTGATACTACACAAATAATTATTTTTAAAACTATTTTTATGTTTAAGGACCTAAAACCGAAAATGAAAAAGTTTAGGGACATAAACAAGAAAATTTTATGCCACATCAGTGACACGTCATGAAGATTTTAACGCATGTTAGAATCTTTTTAACGAAAAAACTTTAATCAGAAAATGAAATAATTTAGGAATCCTTTAAAAAGCTGCGCGACTACTTTCACATAATATGTGCGAAGTTAAATCATATACATATTACTTTGTTTTAAATAATGTTTTATTATATAAATATATACCTCAACATTGCTACATGATATGGGTGTAGTGGGGAAGACTTTTGGGGTGAGAGTGATAGTCGTTGCTGGGCCCGCTAATATGGATATGTCTGTAAAAGCAATGTACATATAAGATGTAAATTACCTGATTTATTTTAAAAGGAATTAAATATCAAATATGAATACAAGAGGATTAGAGGATGATGGAAAAAATCTGCACACCTTTTCTCGCAGGCCACAGGTTTGCAATATAGGAGTATGTAAATGTATGGTCTCCCTCTACCTTCGCCGACGCAAATATATTCCACCATCTTTATTTGTTGTTTTATTCTCCTGTTTTAATATTCTTACCATCTCACCCTTTCTAAAGATATCATATTTTTGGAAAATGATACCAATTTCCTATAAAATACAATTTATAATTATCTATCTTTTTATTGAGCTCTTCCAAAATTGTGTGTTTTATCAAAAGTTTTACCGGCACAAAAATAGACTTAATTGCATATTGGATCCCTTTAGTTTTGGTTTATTGCACTTAAGTTTCATTTGTTTTAATTTATGCACTTTGCATCCCGTAATTTTGAGTTTTCTCGCAGTTTTCACCCATTTACTGATTTTCCGTTAAATTTGAGCGTTACCGTTGGTCAAAATAAGGTTATTTTAGTCATTTATTACTATATTAAATTAAAAATAATTTAAAAAAGAAAAGAATAAAATTTAAAAATTAGAAAAAAAAATGAAAAATGAAATGAAACATATTTAAAAAATCTTAAATTTGTAATATATATTTTACAAAAATATTTTAAAAATTAAATTATAAATAATGTTTCAAATAATAATTTACGAAAGTTTTACTAATATATATTTTATTTTTTTTTGAAAAATCTTAATATTATAAATTATAGTTTGAAAAATCTAGAAATTACAAACAAAATTGGTATATATAAAAATCTTAAAATAATGATAATAACTCAAATAATTCATTTTTTAACTCATGCATATATTGCATATATGCATATATTATAGGTTGAGATAATGCAAAACTTTTAGCACTGCTACTGATTAACTCATGCATATATTGCATATATATTATTATTATTATTCGAATTTTACATTACGTGCGCCAGCCTCTGCAGACAGGTATTGCATTAATATAAATAAAATAATTTTTGTGCACAGCCTTAATATGAATAAATTGTCAAAAATACAATTTAATTTTTCAGAAAAAGAAATTAATATTTTGTATTCTTCTTAAACATGTAAATGTATCATTTCAAAACAAAAAAAGAAACATGTAAATGTACGTTAAAACTATTGTAAAAAGGATTTAAAGACCAAAAAGATTAAAAGACATGTTATCGCTACGAAAGAAAAGAAGCATATGTTCCGACGTCCAGAAGTAGACAAAGAGAGAAAAATATGATATGGATCTTTCTTAGGAGTGATTTGCATGATCGAACTTCAACCACGCTGATAGCTTGGTTTTCTTCTTTATACTTGAGTGGTCACCAGAAATAATACCCTATATTCTTGTCTAAACGGATTTTAATAAGATCCCAATTGAATGATAAATAATACTCCCTCCCCAGTCTCATCCATTTTTTTATGGGATGTCATTTTTTTTATATTCCAAAACTTTTAGTTTACTTACGGTCCATCACTTTACTCATTCTTCCTATTTTTTCTTCTACTTTACTTATATTCCTTATCTCCGTACCCAACCCAAACGTAAACAATTGAGCCGGACGGGAGGGAATATATTCTTGTGTCGTGGGGGCTAAAACAATAGAAAAATGAGATCTTGTAATAAATAGCATGTCTACTTAAAAATATGAAAATATTTTTAACTAGTATGTATTAGGTAATCTTCTTATTGAAAATATGAAAATGAAGATAATTTTTATAAGTTGTACTTACGGATGATAATTTTAACTTCTTGAGATAAAATTATCCAAGAAATAAAAGGTAAGTTAAATAAAAAATACATTATACCAATTCTGACTTGACACTATGTTTTCAATTTTAACTTAGTTTATCAGTTTATTACCCAAACCACAAATTTTTGTCTCATCTCATTTCTAGTAATTTGGAACACTAATTTTCATTAGAATTATGAATTTGATTAAATGTTATGCTCAGACAGAATCATTTTATAAGTATTCAAATATAAGTTTACATTTATGAATTTGAATTATTATTCAATTCAACTTTGTATGCCATTTAAAGTAAATTACATATTTCCAAACATAATTTTGAAAGTTAATTTAGGAGAGATTAAGAAACAAACTCATTTATTAAATGTGACATTACAGGTTTGTAATGCATACACATATCATTTCGAAACTACCGGAAAATTTATTATTCGAGGTACTAGGCATTTTCCAAGAAAATTCAATAAAGAGACTTGGTAAAACGTAAAACTTGAAAGCAATAAATTTGGGGCGAAAGTTTGCATACCCAAAAAGTCTTGTGATTGTGTAAGTACGACTGTATGTGCAGGAACTCGAAGCCTAAATATTCACACTCTGCTGTAAGACTCTTGTCTCTATTCCATATATAATAGCACGGGGTTTGTCTTTCTTTATATATAGAGCCAGGGAGAAATAATACAGTGAGATCCTCTCACACACACACACACACACACACACACACATACACACACACACACACACACCTCTCTCTGTCAAATTAAATATGTACATGCAGGAGCGAAATTAGCAAGATGAAGATGGTAAAGATGGCGGGGAGAAATGAGATGTTAGTAGTACTAGTAATTGTGATATCTTCAGCTTTTGTGGGGACATGGGCGGCCAAAGAAGAAAGTTTACTAAGCCCATCAGCGTTAGAAATGTTTGTGGACGAGGTTCCAGATATGCCCAGAATTTGTGGTTTTGATGTTGTTAAAGGCGTTTCTGTTCCCAAGTCCCTCAAGATTGGCATGTTCAGTAAGAAATGGGTTAGTCTCACTCCTCCTACTTTCTTTACTAGTCTATAGTTTTGTTACTGGAAATTGAGGTGTTGACAATTTGATTAACTTGGTTCCTGCTTAATTTTATGCTACTTTATTTGTATTATTTGCCTTGAACTGCTTGAAATGAAGCTAATTAAGCTTTCCCTCGATCATCTAATTATTCTTGTGCTTTCTCTATCACTTACGAAAAATTACAAATTGCTTGTCAGCCAATCAAATAATTGAGTAGCAAATTAAAGCATCAGTATCCTAATGTCGACGCCTCCACTTTTTCTTTCGTTTTGGTAAATATATTTGCTTTGCATCCACTTTAGTGATTATTGCATATCTACGAGTCCTTTGTGACCGAAAATTATACCTTGTATGTGTTGGAAAAATATTTGTTTGGCATCTGGAATCAACTCTTTTTAGTTGTAAGATAAAAAGCATATCCAGGCTCACTCCACTAAAAGCATCTGAACAATCATTCCTCTTTTTAGCTTTTTGCTTTAGTTTTTCTTTTATGGAGGTTAAACATGAGTCGAAATCAACATAATAATATTGATAAATATTAATAAATATTTTAAAAAATATATTTATCGAGAATTGAATG
Source organism: Heracleum sosnowskyi (assembly GCA_030848705.1). Taxonomy (NCBI): domain Eukaryota; kingdom Viridiplantae; phylum Streptophyta; class Magnoliopsida; order Apiales; family Apiaceae; genus Heracleum; species Heracleum sosnowskyi. The sequence goes on from CM061238.1 coordinate 10,809,692, forward strand.
ATAAAAATATTATAAATAAACCACTATTTAATTATGTAGTTATAGACAATCGAACCGTTTGTAAAACTAAAGAAATTAAAGTAAATAAATAAATCTTGTATGATTACGTAGCTGCAAGTAATCGAACTCTCCATGTAGCTAATAAATTTAAACTAAATAAATAGATATTGTATAATTACGTAGTTGCAAAGAATCGAATCCTGGATGAAGTTAAATAATTTAAAGTAAATAAATCTTGTATTGTATAATTAGGTAGTTGCAAGGAATCGAATCCGGATTTCGTGATAATCAAATTTGGTACTTTGGTACCGCGCGTCATTTTCACGCTGTTTTGCTTATTAAAATTACTAGCTTATAACCCGTGCCAAGCACGGGCCGAGTATGAGTTGACATTAAAATATTAGTATTAATAAATTATTAATAAATATTATTTAAAAATGTATTTCTCGAGAATTGAATGATAAATATATATAATAAATAAATAACTATTTAATTATGTAGTTCGAACTGTGCATAAAGCTAAAGAAATTAAAGTAAATAAATAAATCTTGTATGATTACGTAGCTGCAAAGAATCTAACGCTCGATGAAACTATTGAATTTAAAGTAAATAAATAAATCTTGTATAATTACGTAATTGTAAGGAATCGAACCCTGGATGCAGCTAAAGATTTTAAAGTAAATAAATCTTGTATAATTATGTAGTTGCGAGGAATCGAACTCGGGTTAAGTGATAACCAAATTTGGTATAAATAAATCTTGTATAATTACGTAGTTGTAAGGAATCGAACCCTGGATGAAGCTAAAGAATTTAAAGTAAATAAATCTTGTATAATTATGTAGTTGCGAGGAATCGAACCCGGATTAAGTTAAGTGATAACCAAATTTGGTACTTTGGTACTTTGGTACTTTAGTACCGCGCACCATTTTCACATTGTTTTGCTTATTAATAAAGAGTATAGATTAAAAAATGTACTTATAGATATTTGAATGATAGAAATATATAATAAATAAATACTATTTAATTATGTGGTTATAGGCAATTAATCTTGAATTTGGTACCGCACGATATTTTAACATTATTTTCTTTATTAATAAAGAGTATAGAAGTTATAGACAATTGAATTTTGAATTAAATTAATGAAATTAAAGTAAATAAATAAACCTTATATAATAACGTAGTTGTAAGGAATCGAACCCTGAATTAAGCTAAAGAATTTAAATTAATAAATCTTGTACGTAGTTGCGAGAAATCGAATCTAGATATCGTGATAACCAAATTTGATATTTTTGATACCCCACGCTATTTTTACATTATTTTTCTTATTAATAAATAATACAGATTACAAAGTTGTCTTTGACTTCGAATTGGATCTTTCACCTCGTATTACCTACCTACTTACGAAAAATGGAGTCGTATCATTTAGATAATTAAAATGAATGAGAGGATAATTATTTCTTTTACGAATTAGCATGACTACGGAAAATGCAAATCATGTTTAAGTAGCTAGAGACTAGAGTGCCTGCGCTCTCATGCGAACAGCACCACCAGTCTCCTTATATCAATCATAGTTATGACATGAATATAGTAGGAGTTATCTTGGCCTAATTTGTTACAATGTAATTACACTATGCAACTATTAATTAACATTGTTGAACCACTTTTGATATACCATCTTTGTTACAAAATGATATTACTCTTTGACCAAAAAGATTCTGATATTAATCTTTGCTTTTGTGTTGCAGAAATTTCACAGAGATTTGCCAGCAACTCCTGTGTTTGCATACGGCGAGTCCAAGAGCACAGCCACCGTCCCGGGTCCCACAATCGAGACCCGTCATGGAGTCGACACCTATGTGACATGGCAAAATCACCTCCCTTCAAAGCACATCCTCCCTTGGGACCCAACTATTCCAACTGCTATGTCACCTTCCAACAAGGGCGTTCCTACTGTAGTCCACCTCCACGGTGGCATTGATGAACCGGAGAGCGATGGGCATGCGTACTCCTGGTTCACATCTGGATTCAAAGCTCGTGGGCCAGCTTGGACAACAAAAAAGTATCACTACCACAATAGTCAACAACCTGGAAATTTATGGTATCATGATCATGCAATGGGGTTGACTCGAGTCAATCTTCTAGCGGGTTTAATTGGATCGTATATCATTCGTGATCCTAAAGTTGAGGCGCCACTTAATTTACCTCAGGGGTCGGAATATGATCGTCCATTGATTATATTTGATCGTAGTTTTCGTACTGATGGTTCATTGTACATGAATCCAGTTGGAAACAATCCCACCATACATCCGCAATGGCAACCTGAATATTTTGGCGACGCCATCGTCGTCAATGGCAAAGCATGGCCGCACATGACGGTAAAGCGGAGAAAATATCGATTTCGCATCATCAATGCAGGCAACGCGAGATTTTATAGATTTTTCTTCACCAATGGCCTTAAATTCATCCACGTGGCATCCGACTCAGTATACAATGAACGTCCAGTTGTGCTCACTAAATTACTTCTCGCCCCTTCAGAAATTGCTGACGTGGTTGTCGACTTTTCAAAGTCACCAACTGATTCAGCCATCCTATCCAATGACGCAGCATATCCTTACCCATCTGGCGATCCAGTAAACAAGATTAACAGCAAAGTCATGAAATTTTCGATCAAGCCTCATCAAGAAAATGACACATCTACTATTCCTAATCGTTTGATGAACTACCCAATGCCGAAACTATCAAGTGCTTCACGCACACGATACATTGCCATGTATGAATTCGCTAGCCCAATCGATGAGCCAACTCATTTGAACCTAAACAACAAATCTTTCGAAGAACCTACTACAGAAAAACCTAAAGTGGGAACCTCAGAGATATGGTATGTGATCAATCTGACTGAGGATAATCACCCATTACATATTCACTTGGGTTTGTTTAGAGTTTTAGAGCAGACTGAGTTGTTAAATGTGGAAGAGTTCAGAGATTGTATGACGAAAGAGAACGACGCAGTCAAGTGCCAGATAAACAAGTACGCACGCGGCAAGAAGTTACCAGTGGTGGCTCATGAGAAAGGGTGGAAGAATGTGTATAAGATGACACCAGGATTTGTTACAAAGATTGTGGTGAAATTTTCTTATGTACATTCGAATGAATCGTATCCTTTTGATGCAACTGCAGAGCCTGGTTACGTCTACCATTGCCACGTAAGCTTACTATGCTTTCTCACTTTTTATTTACCTGTCAAAAATATTGTTCTCTCCATGTCATTTAGTATCCAAAAACGTACCTCTAATTTTGGTTCGGTTAAATAATGCAGATATTATGTAGATTTCTATTTGACATGGTTTGATAACATTCTCATGTGTAATAATGCAGATATTGGACCACGAAGACAATGTGATGATGAGGCCCTTGAAGTTTGTTAATTAAGAAATCACCCCTTGGTCCTCAGGAGATATACATAGAGATGTTTTGCAGATAATATGACTACTGATTAGAGGTGTTTCGCAAATTTGCTTCATTCTGGACATTAAGATGTTTATGTAAATCTTGGACTAAGTAATTGGTTTCTGGTAATGGATTTTGAGTATAAAGTTTATAATCGTAGTATATGCCGATTGATGTGAACTTGCTTTGTTTTACTTCTTTAATGTGAAATTACAGAAAACATATATTAGGCCGAAATATTAAAACTTAGTTTACTAAGCCGTACTTCGCAGCGGTTTCGTAATAATTTCTCTAATTTTTTCAAAAAAACTGTTCCACAAATTTTTTTTGATAAAATAATATTTCTAACATAATTCTACTACAATTTCTCTTCAAGTAATTTTCTCAAATTTTTGAATTAATAAATAAAAAAAATCTTAATTACCTTATATTCTCATAAACTTTCTCGTTAAGTCAAATGATCATATTAATATTCTGCTGTAGTTTCTCTTGAAGTCAAATTATTATTAAACTTCTCTTTATATTCTTCTAAAACTTAGGATTTCTTTTGAATTCTCTGTTTTGTCTTGGTCATTTATCGAACTTTTGTATAACTATAGATAAGGGCAATTGTTTAATATTTTAATATTATAGCAAATATTAATATATTTATCACCATTTTTTTTCTCAATATTCATATTGCAACTTCTATTTTAAAATACATAATATTATAACAATATTAAATTATAGCATATAATATGCTTCTCCTAGTGAATCGCTCTCTTGTTAAACATGTTTACTCCTAATGATCCACTTTTTCGTTGCTTCTAAATCTAAACAGATAACAAAACAAGTTATTAAAATAAATTACATCATCTATTAATCAATTTTAGTATATCATAAAATTTTATTTAAATATTTTTAAAAACTCTAATTTTTATTGTTTAAAATATAGGTACTCGAGAAAATAATTGAAAAGAAAATAAGACTTCTATATTTTATTTTAATTTATAGAAACTTGCATTTTCTGTTAGTATTATCTTCTATAGAAATTAGGAGGTAAAACTTAAATTTAATATACATGTAAAACATAAAAAAATTAAACGTGGTTTTTTACAAAAAAAATTATGATAACATAATTTCTAATAGTTTTTTTAAATAGGAGAATATTAAGATGATAATTTGATTTCAAGATAAATTTAATAACTTCAAGAGAAATAATATGAGAGTATTAAGATGGTAACTTTGAGTTCTAGTAGAAAATGTAAGAGAATATCAATATGGTAATTTGACTTGAAGATAAATTTTAGGAAAATATTAAGATAATATTTTGACCTAAAAAGAAAGTTTACAAGAATATAATGTAATTAAGATTTTCATTACTAAAGATTTAAAACGGAACTTAGATATTTTCTAGCCTTTAATTTTATTAATTCAAAATTTTGAGAAAAATAGAAAAATAGATTAAGGTAATTTGAGAGGCGCAACCACACCGTACTTATTTAAAGGAAAAGATAGGGCGACGAATAGGGCTGTGAAGTGATCCGGACTATCTGGTATCTCTGCTTACATTCGGCTTGAAAATATGATACACGTCTCAGATTCGTTTTATAAATGATTCAAATCTGGCGAAAAAACTAAACCAAGATAAAATACGATCCCGGATATGAGCACTTATCTAGCCGCTCAGATTAAGTCTTAGATTATTCTTAATAAAATGATCCTACCCAAATTTGATTCGTGATTCATATTCGGTTCAAACTCGAATATGAATTATATTTTTAGTTCAGTACATTTTTAATTAAATGGCATATTACAATTTCTTAGTATCATTTTGATATGGACAGAAAAGTAATTATAGAAATATAATTGACAAGTCAATGGAAAGACCGATATTTAAGGACCGACACCTTTATTATTCATTAATTTCGTAATTAATGAATATGGAAAATATACAGCTCATGAAAAGAGCCCAAATTATGGCAAATTGGTCAAAGAAGGATCCAGAATCCCAATTAAAGGCAATTAATGAGTCATAGCCTTTATCGACAAGGAAACGAATTCTCCAGCAAGAAATACAATGTTTATCCAATATCAAAAAGAAGACTTATTCGCTAAGTCTCCTAAACATACCATAAATAATAGGCTCCAGACGCCTATATAAGGTCCCTGATCCTACAATCAGAACTACATCTTTGGCTTGATTCTCAATAACGATTTGAGATACGTAGTCATCTTGTGAGGACCGATTTAGTCCGGAAACACGAGGGAAGCCATTAAAGCTCGAAGCTCATTAAACCTTAGCATTAATTACACAAGCACGTTTTCTAATCCACAACATTTGGCACCTTTTGTGGGAAGACAACATCAACCATGACAAACACACGAAGAACAGCTCGGGATAATCAAACTCCTGAGGATCGCCCTATCACCTCCGAGGCTGATCAGCCACCGCCGACTATTGGCACTCAAGGGGCGAATATCCCCACCAACACTCAAGGACCGGAAATCCGGATTTCGGTTGAAGGGACGAATCCCCTGCAGATGGTCATTCATGGATCTAATCCACAAGAGACCGTTCACCAGCAACCAATCACGACCTCCCCGCTGCTCATGAGTGCACCAAGGAGCCATCAACTCCATACTACTGATCTATCTCAATACGTGAATCAGACTTTGGGGATGCCAAGCTATGACATGCCCCCTCGACCCATGACCGGCGGTAGTGGAACTAATCCAATCTACCATGAGGCATATGTGCCCCCTTATATTCAAGGTCTGGGACCCCAAACTCGCCAACCCCCTTTCGTTCAAGATTACTCGGGCCCATACACCGAGGATGGGGGTTATACAACTGGGGAGGATGTCGCCCCAAGAAGGAGGCGTTCTTCCCAGACCAATCGGGAACAACCCCAAACTACTAGGGAGAAACTTGCAGCCCATGAGGCAGAGACTGCAAGGCTCAAAAAACTCCTTGCTGAGGAGGAGGCCGCTCAATCTCGAGGCCAAACAACTGAAGGGATCCCAATAATCAACTTGGATCCACCGGCAAGAAGAACCAAGAGGGCCGAAGCCCCAAGGGGTGATCCTAGTATTCTTTTGCCCCTAGGAGATCCTGATGATCCTACACCACCGTTTACTCAAGACATCATGAAAACGGCTATATCCAGAAAATTTAAGATGCCTTCGATCAAAGCCTATGATGGAACGGGAGATCCCGCAAATCATGTAAGGACCTTCTCCAATGCACTGCTGTTGCAGCCAACCAACGATGCAGTCAAGTGTAGGGCGTTTCCACAAACCTTGGCAGGCATGGCCCAACGTTGGTATAGCCGTCTTCCTCCCAACTCAATTGGGTCTTTCAAAGAACTAAGCAAAGCTTTTATCAATCAGTTCATTAGTGGAAGGGTGCATGAGAAAAGCTCTGCATCACTCATGGCAATCCAGCAAGGAAAGAATGAAGCCCTAAGGGACTACATCAATCGATTCACTCGAGAGGCTTTGAAAGTCCCAGACCTAGAGGACAGGGTGGCTATGATAGCCCTGCAACAAGGAACTACTGATGACCACTTCAAAAGGTCGTTGGCTAAACATCCACCCGAGAGCATGCTGAAGCTCCAAGATAGAGCCGAAAAGTATATCAAGGCTGAAGAAAGCATGAGAAAGTATGAACCCACTGCCGGCGGTAGTGGAAACTCAAAGAAAAGAAAAGAAACTCAGGAATACGACGTCAAGGAAAAGTTCCCTAGAACATCAAAGAACTCCGATACTCCCCCCAAGAGAAACAATTTTGGGCCAAAATTCACAGAATATGCAAGATTGAATACTCCCAGTAGTCAAATTCTGATGGAGATAGCCAAGGAAGAAGATATCAAATGGCCAAAGCCAATGAGGGCTGATTTGTCCAAACGGAACCAAAATCAGTTTTGTCGGTTCCACAAAGAAGTCGGTCATGACACCGATGATTGTAGGCAGTTGAAAGATGAGATTGAGTTTCTGATACGAAGAGGAAAACTCAGCAAATTCACCAAGGATGGAAATCAAGGGAGTCAAAGAGGAAACTATGAAAGGAAGGATTACGACAGAAGGGACAACGACCAAGATCGTAACCCTAAGCCCCGAGGGCCAGTCATTAACATGATATTCGGAGGGCCAACCGATGCTGGGTCCTCCCGAAACTCAAGAAAAGCTTATGCCCGAGAGGTAATGATTGTGGTTGGAGAAGCACCGAAACGTGACAGGACAGAAGTGTCAATAGGATTTAATGATTCTGACTTGGAAGGGGTGAAGTTTCCCCACGATGATCCTCTTGTCATTATACCTGTGATAGGCAACTCCGAAACAAAAAGAGTCTTGGTTGACAATGGAGCTTCAGTGGATATCTTGTTCCACGATGCCTTTATCAAGATGGGTTACACAGACTCTCAGTTGACCCCCTCGAATATGCCCATATACGGGTTCAATGGAGTGGAATCAAAGGTGGAAGGCACTATCCAACTCCCAATGACCACGGGACAAGGGATGAATACATCTACTCAAATGCTGAACTTCATAGTTATAAAAGCGACTTCAACCTACAATGCAATCCTGGGAAGGACTGGTCTTCATGCGTTCAAGGCTGTTGCCTCATCTTATCATCTAAAAATCAAGTTCCCAATGAGGAATGGGATTGGTGAAGAACGAGGAGACCAAAAGATGGCTAGAAGTTGTTACGTAGCCGCACTAAGGCCTAATGGAATCGGGGGGCAGGTTCTCCCCATTGAAGACATGAATACAAACGACAACGAGGACAGAAGGGGGAAACCAGCTGAGGACTTGGTCCCAATTCCCCTAGTCCCAGGAGAACCAGAGAAGGTGACTTATATTGGGGCACTACTGCCCGAACCATTGAAGAGCAAACTCACGTCTTTTCTTCAAGAAAACAATGACGTTTTTGCTTGGACAACGGCCGACATGCCAGGGATTGATCCCCAATTGATAACTCACAAACTGAATGTGGATCCTGAAAGGAAGACGATGAAACAGAAAAAGAGGAATTTTGCTCCAGAGAGGCTTGAAGCCATTAAACAGGAAGTTAATAAACTTTTGGAAGCTGGGTTCATTGAGGAAATTCAATTCCCAGAATAGTTGGCTAACCCCGTGATGGTCAGAAAAGCTAACGGAAAATGGAGGATGTGCGTCGACTTCACTGACTTGAATGATGCATGTCCTAAGGATTGTTTTCCCTTACCAAGGATTGATGCACTATTAAATGCTACAGCTGGACACGAGATACTTAGCTTCATGGATGGCTTCAGTGGATACAATCAAATCAAGATGAACGAGGATGACATCGCCAAAGTATCATTCATCACTGACTTTGGTGTTTTCTGCTTCTTAGTCATGGCATTTGGACTTAAGAATGCATGGGCAACATACCAAAGATTGGTGAACAAAATTTTTGGACACCTAATTGGGAAAACCATGGAGGTCTACGTAGATGACATGTTAGTCAAGAGCCTCGATAAGGCCGATCACATTAAGCACCTCCGAGAGGCATTTGAAGTGCTAAGGCACCACAAGATGATGTTGAATCCAGCTAAGTGTGCCTTTGGTGTAGGCTCGAGAAAGTTTTTAGGCCTGATGGTTTCCAAGAGAGGAATCGAGGCCAATCCCGACAAAATCAAAACAATTCTAGACATGGAGCCACCACGGACTGTCAAAGATGTCCAGAAATTAACAGGAAGAGTGGCAGCATTGGGAAGATTCATCTCCAAGTCAGGAGAGAAGTGTTTACCCTTCTTTAAAGCACTCAAGAAAGTGAAAATTTTTGAATGGACAACTGAAAGCCAAGAAGCCTTTGAGGCCCTGAAGAAATACATGGCTGAGCCACCACTATTGGCCAAACCAAAACCAGGAGAGGTTCTTTATCTATACTTGGCAGCATCCAACACTGCCCTATGAGCTGTTTTGGTAAAAGAAGAGTTAAAGGTTCAGAAACCCATCTACTACGTGAGCAAGATTCTACATGGGGCAGAAATAAACTACTCAACGATTGAGAAGTTTACCTTAGCCTTGATAATGGCCTCAAGAAAGCTACGCCCGTACTTCCAGGCTCACAAGATAGAGGTCTTGACTGATCAACCTCTGAGAAACATCTTGCATAGCCCTCAAGTTAGTGGAAGATTGATCAAATGGGCCATTGAATTGGGCGAATTCGACATCAAGTATAAGCCTCGAACGGCCATAAAAGCTCAAGCACTCGCTGACTTCATGGTTGAATGTACCATTGACAACCAAGAAGTCGGGGGGCAGGAAGTAACAATGGAAGACAAGGAAACTGAAGACATAATCTCCAAAGAATGTTGGGTGCTCTATTTTGATGGAGCATCAAAAAAAAAATCAAGTGGAGCCGGTTTAGTGCTACAAAGTCCTGATGGATTCCTCATAGAGTATGCACTAAAACTTGACTTCCCAACGACAAACAATGAGGCTGAGTATGAAGCTCTGATAGCTGGTTTAGGGCTGGCTGGAGCCTTGAGGGTCAAAACTCTGAAAGTATGTGGAGATTCGAGGCTAGTGGTTTCCCAAGTAAATGGGGAATTTGAGGCCAGAGATGAAGTCATGGCCAAGTACTTGAAACTTGTCAAGGCCATCATAACTCAGTTCGACGAATGCTATGTAGAGCACATTCCAAGGGAAGAAAACATGAAGGCTGATGCCTTGTCTAAATTTGTTTCTTCCGAAATTGAAAACTATGCAGGGAGTGTATACTTCCAAGTCCTGAGGACCCCAAGCATCAACGGAAAGTTGGTAGCACCCATTGATGTTGCTAGTTGTTGGATAGATCCCATCAAGGCTCATCTGGAAACTGGGTGGTTACCCAACGACACTTCAGAAGCACGAAAGCTATACGTCAGAGCACTAAGGTATACCCTGATTGAGGGAATCCTATACAAGAAGTCTTTCATCATTCCATATCTGAAATGTTTAAGACCTCAAGAGGCAGAATTGGCCCTGAAGGAAGTACATGAAGGAATTTGTGGGCAACACTTGGGGGGCAGAGCCCTTGCTCATAAAGTCACCCGTCTAGGTTTCTATTGGCCAAGCATACTTGCTGATGCTAAAAGCTATGTGAAGAAATGTGAACGGTGCCAGAAACATGTACCAGTGGTTAGGCAACCACCAGAGATGTTGACATCCATAAACTCACCAATCCCCTTTGCCATGTGGGGAATGGATATACTTGGGCCATTTCCAATGGCAAGTGCTCAAAGAAAGTTCTTGATAGTAGCAATCGACTACTTCACCAAGTGGATTGAGGCTAAACCATTAGCCAAGATAACCACCAAGCAAGTGATGCATTTATTCTAGGAAAATGTGATATGCAGGTATGGAATTCCACGAGTCCTGGTTACGGACAATGGAACTCAGTTTAACAATGATGAGTTCAAGAAATATTGTGATGAGAATGATATCAAGTTGCGCTTCACTTCTGTTGCCCATCCTCAAGCAAATGGGCAAGCTGAGGTTGCAAATCGAATTATCCTAGATGGACTAAAGAAAAGAGTTGAACGCTCCAGAAACACTTGGGTAGACGAATTGCTCCCCATACTATGGGCATATCGTACTACTTGTAAAGTCACCACTGGAGCTAACCCCCTTCCTGTTGGCATATGGGGCAGAGGCAGTGGTTCCAGTGGAGATTACTCACACATCTCCAAGAGTTGAGGCTTATGAGCCAGAAACAAATGAGGAAGGCTTGAGGCTGGCCTTAGATTTGATTGATGAAGTTAGAGATGAGGCAAATGCCAAGATAGTTCAGCATCAGAAATGAGCATCTTTCTATTACAACCTAAGGGTTAAAGAAAGGTTCTTTCGACAAGGAGACTTGGTTCTTCGAAAGATTGAGGCATCCGGAGTTGGACAAAAGGGCAAGCTGGCCCCAAATTGGGAAGGACCATATTGCGTCAAGAACATATTTGGTCGAGGCTCGTACAAGCTAGAAACCCTTGAAGGGCATGAGGTGCCAAGGACTTGGCATGCCTCCAATTTGAAAGTTTATTATGTTTAAAGTGTTTCCTAAGTGGACTCACTACTAGAAATAAGGTTTGATAAAACTAACCCAAGTTTTTAAACTTGAGTATTATGTAAGGGTTGAACCCATTCTCAAAGTTATGAATTCCATATTATTATGTTTTCATTATGTGTGAATTGCATTCTGATAGACATGTTAACTAAGCATGCAAAGTCAAGAATCAAGAAAACAATACAAGCCATGAAATGGCCACAAAATATAAATAAAATTAAACTTACAAAAGTTTAAGTTAAGCCCGAAGGCTGGAAATACATAGAAAAACAATACAAAGCCATGAAAGGCCATAAGTAAACTACAAACTACGGCTGCGCTTCACCATCCCTGTCTCCCGTATCTGTCTCCTCCCCTGAGCTAGAGCCAGAAGAATGCTCATCAGCATCATGGTCATCAGCAGAGGTGTCACCAAGGGGTGATGAATGTCCTGGGTCTAAAATCCTGGCATCATCCTCCTCCATGTCATCCACTCCAGCCAAGATACGCTCCAAGGGAGTAGGAGGGTGAGGAGCAGGAAAGTCAGCAGCATCAAAGACTCCAGGATGCTTGGCCAAGATAGCCTGAACAACATCCTCCCATCTTGACGTATGCTGGACTGGGAAGAGAATCTCGTCATGCTTTGCGATCAAGTCCTTGTACTCCTGAGAGTCAAGATACTCATCGATGCAATCATCCTTTCTCTTCCTCAGCTCAACAAGGTCAGCTTGAGCGTCAGCAAGCTCATTCTCCCTCCTAGTAAGAGTCTCCTTAAGAGACTTCACCTCCTCCTCAGACTTCTCCAACTTAACCCGGTTGGCCTCGGAAGAAGTACGCCAAGCCTTAGCTTGGAACAATACCCCCTGGAAGTTGGCATTGGTCTGCCAAAGAATTAAACTTAGAAAAATATAAGCAAAAAATTCAAAGAAATAGCTAAGGTTAAGAAAAATACCGCAGCAATAGCTTGAGCCCCTAGATGCTCAGCCCCCTCAAGGGTGGAATCTGCAACAAAATCCTTGTAATCACAAGGAGTAAGAGAATGGTACTACCAGTCCACAACATGTTTGGACACCCCAGTAATGGTGTCCTTCTTCCTAATACCCCAATTGGGGCGCCACACTGAAGACTTGGCAGACACAGGAATGTCAGCCTCGTCTACAGAGGGGATCCAGAAGCTGGGAACACTAGCCTTTCCCCTTGGATCATCTCCAATCCTAGCCCTTTTCATCCTGGATGTCTCCACATCCTTGGGTTCATTGGTCTTGTTGATAAAGGCCGCAGCTACAAGAAAAGCCAGAAAATGGTTAGCAAAAAATCACAAGGAAAGAAAAATAGACATAATGAAAAGGGATAAGCAAAAATACCCTTATCATGAACAATGGAGAGCCCAACGGACTTGAGGACAAACTCATCCAGTAGCTCCCAAGCCACGGTAGTCCCATTATCCTTAATGAGCTCTGAGTAGGCATGAAGTTCCTCCTCATTCAAGACAATGTTACCGGGACTACCATCAGAGACTCTCCCAAAAGATGTACGGAACAGGTTCCCCAGTCCCCTCCTTCCCATACAAGATACATGAACTCATTTTTCCATTTGGGGTTATTATCTGGGATTGACTTGGGGTGAAAGATGAAAGGGAAGCCTACCATATGGCTTATATATACCCAACCCAAGTTGTTGGCTGAGCTATTTTTAAACTGAAAAATCTTCCTAAACAAAGGAACAGACAAAGGAAGATTTTTACGAAGACATAAAACCATAAAACAGTGGATTATCCTCCAAGCATTTGGGGGTAATTGACAAGGGTTAATTTGGACATCTGCCAAGAGTCTAGGGATGAACTCATGGAATGGGAACCTAAGGCTGGCAACTATGGCATCCTTATAAATACACAAAACATTTGGCCTCCAGTGACATGAACGGTCACCGGCACCAGCGAGAACTAGTCTTAAAGGGGCCTTTACCCTATACATCTTATTATAATCTTTAATCAGATCTACTTCGTGAAACTTATTACTACAATCATACGAATCTAAAGCAGATACTGACGGGTATTCATCCCCACGTTCATTAATCATATCATGCAAAGACATGTATTTTGAACGAATAGGAATGGGGGTACCTCTTTTCGATGTAGAGTTCATCTTTTGAAGACGTTAGGAAGCTCGATCAGCCATTTCTAAACCCAGAAAAATCTTCAAATCTTCAACGAATACCCATAAAATTCTTCCAATCTTCAAAGCAAAACCCAGAATCTTCAAAGAATTCTTCAAATCTTCAAGTGAAAAACCCAGAAAACGGTGAGATTCAACGGAAAATCTCGCCGGGAATCGCCTTGTGGTGGAACCCTAGCAGAGCAATTTAGAGAAAACTTTGGAGAAAATTCAGCAGAATATCTTTGAGAAAATTGAATGTGAGGAATGAATGGAAACAATTGAGAATTCCCCCTTTTATAGGGATGACAGCCGGTCACTGGGCCGGTTGAAGGAAAGGCAACCGGCATTAGCCGGTACGGCCCATAAAAGGCTACAGGCCCAATTAACAAAATTGAACAGTGAAAGTTCTAGGCCCAACTAAGCCCATAACTAAAATAAACAAAATTTTCGATCAAAATTCTGATCGAATGAGTTCGAATAAAGCCTAAAATGGCTCTTGTATTCAACCAGAATCCTGGTCGAATGAGTTCGAACAGGGCCCAAAACTGGAGTCATGATCGACCACAATCCTGGTCGAAATTATTCGACCAGGAGGAAAAATGGAAGTCATGTTCGACCACGATCCTGGTCGAAATCATTCGACCAGGAGGAAAAATGGAAGTCATGTTCGACCACGATCCTGGTCGAAATCATTCGACCAGGAGGAAAAATGGAAGTCATGTTCGACCACGATCCTGGTCGAAATCATTCGACCAGGAGGAAAAATTGAAGTCATGTTCGACCACAATCCTGGTCGAAATCATTCGACCAGGAGGAAAAATGGAAGTCATGTTCGACCACGATCCTGGTTGAAATCATTCGACCAGGAGGAAAAATGAAAGTCATGTTCGACCACAATCCTGGTCAAAATTATTCGATCAGGAAGCAAAATGGGAATGAAATTCGACCACAATCCTGGTCGAAACCATTCGACCAGGGGGTAAAACTGAGCCCAGATTCGACCAGAAACCTGGTCGAAACCATTCGACCAGGAGGAAAAAGCCAGACAAAATTCGACCAGAATCCTGGTCGAAGGTGTTCTACCAGGACCCAAAAGTGAGGTCGAATTCGACCAGAATCCTGGTCGAAAATGAACTGAAAAATCAAAAATTGATATATCTTCCAGGGAATTGATAAAAAATCTCGATTCTTGTTTTGGGAAATTACAAAATTGGTTTAGAACTATATGTTCGTCAAACCAAGCCACAATACAGAAGAAAATTTCGTAACTCCCGAATAAAATAACTTCTACGATAATTCAAGAGAGATTTTCTTAGAAGTTGGGGGGCAAATGATATGGACAGAAAAGTAATTATAGAAATATAATTGACAAGTCAATGGAAAGGCCGATATTTAAGGACCGACACCCTTATTATTCATTAATTTCGTAATTAATGAATAGGGAAAATATACAGCTCATGAAAAGAGTCCAAATTATGGCAAATTGGTCAAAGAAGGATCCAGAATCCCAATTAAAGGTAATTAATGAATCATAGCCTTTATTGACAAGGAAACGAATTCTCCAGCAAGAAAAACAATGTTTATCCAATATCAAAAAGAAGACTTATTCGCTAAGTCTCCTAAACATACCATAAATACTAGGCTCTAGACGCCTATATAAGGTCCCTGATCCTACAATCAGAACTACGTCTTTGGCTTGATTCTCAATAACGATTTGAGATACGTAGGCATCTTGTGAGGACCGATTTAGTCCGGAAACACGAGGGCAGCCATTAAAGCTCGAAGCTCATTAAACCTTAGCATTAATTACACAAGCACGTTTTCTAATCCACAACACATTTACAACTATAAAATATCATAAAGTACGAGTTATCCACCTAATTAATTATCATCATATACTTTCTTTTTTGAAAGTATTGTCATCATATACTTAATTGATCATTTATTTGAGTTTTCAATTCATGATTATTATGTTTTATATAATATTATATCTATTTTAGAATAAATGACTACTTATAAAGGTAATAAAAATGATACCCAATGTTAGTGGATCATATGTGACTCGTATTTGATGGAACACAAACTACTCGGTTAGAAAAAATAAAATACGGTATTGGTTCATATTCGGTTCAGATCCGTACCTCAATATCCGAGATTGGTTCAGATCCGAATAAAATGATCCTAGGCCCAAATCTGAACATGATTAAAGCAAAATGATCCGATACTTGAGCAAAGGGGTGTCCGGTTCTACCCAGATCATTTTACGCGGCGAAGTGGCGCCTCTCAAATCGTCTAGCACTTCTCAAATCGTTTCATTTAGTATTTTCCAAGATTAAAGATAGGAAAAAAATTAGTAAATAAATTGGACTCGTAGAGTAAGTTTAGGAGAATATTAGTATAGTATATTTTGTTTCCTCTATTAGAAGATACTAGAAATAATTAGTAAATAAATTGGACTTGAAGAGAAAGTTTGGGTGAATATTAGCATAACATATTTAGCTTTCTTCCTTGAAAGATAGTAAGAAAAAAATTAGTAAATAAATTGGATTAATAGAGAACGTTAAGGAGAATATTAAAATAGTATATTTAGTTTCATATGTTAGATGTTAGGCTCAAGGCATGTATGAATACCAATATTAACAAACCTACACATTGTGACTATGTCACTCTACATGACCTAGTGAAGTTTATCACTGGGATATAGTATAGGTCTCTATTGTACTTGTCTTGTTTTCATGTACTTAGCTCTATTCTGTATGCTCAAGTTTATAATGAGCTTAGTAAGTTTCTTGCACCTAGAATGTACATAGGCCATGAAATAATTGTCCCGGTAGAAGTTCAAATTGTTCATGTAGCAGGATGTGAATAAGGCCATGAAGAAATAAGTTGTAGAAATTTGTCTAAGTCCCCATATCGTGAAGTCAGAATGAGCTATGTCGTGAAGTCCCCAAAATCCATGTCGTGAAGTCTTCAAGGCTCATGTCGTGAAGTGTTGAGATCGCAAAGTCAGAATGTACTAGATCGTGAAGTCCTCAAATAGGCTATATCGTGAAGTCCTCAAAGGCTATATCGTGAAGTCAGAAATATGCCATATCGCATACTCCTAAAATACTCATATAGCAAAGTCCTCATATAGCAAAGTCTCAAATGCTCTATGTCAACAAGTCACGGGATAAGGAGTATGCTGGAATTCACGATGTCAACACTTAGACGTTTACAACAAGACAAATCAAGTTAAAGAATCAAAGTTCAAAGGAGACAAATACTGAAGAATCTGTTATGGTTAAGTGGTCCAAAGACAGATGAAAAATCTACAGCAAAACTTGGAGAGAAATAATAGAGACAAGCAGCTACAGATACGGGAAAGGACTACAGAAAGCAAGTGGTCCTTCCTGACACAATTAACCTCTTATGGAAGAACAAGTTGGAGTTACAATTAGGGGTAGCTGTGTAAATAGGTGTGCGCACTAGTTTGTATAGGTAATATATATATTGTGCACACCCTATAATTAGCTGTAAGAGAGATATACATAAAAATTATTCAAGCACTCTTTTCTATGTAAGAAAACAAGAAAACACTGTTCTTGTTTAGAAGCCAGAATTTCACTTGTGAAATTTTGGAAGCTGTAGTATTTAATTTACTTAATACAAAGTAGATTAAAGTGATTGTGTGTGTTCTGTTTATTTGATTTCCGCATTTTCATACTACACAATCAAACACAGCTTTTAAGTTTCAAGAAAAAAGAAAAACATTTAAACTATCCATTCACCCCCCCCCTCTGTCTAGTTTCCTAGTGATATTCATATCTAACAAGTGGTATCAGAGCATGCTGTTGAAATACAAACAGGAAAAGATCAAGAATGAGTTCACAGAAACTAAGCAGTATCAAGATTCCTGCCTTTAACAAGGAACACTACAATCTATGGAAGAAGAAGATGTTACCGTTCATCAAAGCTTCAAACCCCATGTATTTAGATATCCTAAAACATGGTCCCTTCATTCTAATGATTGAGATTGATGAAACAACTGTTTGTATTGAGAAAATACCATGGCATCATGAGCCTAAAGATCCTTCCAAATACACTGATCCTGAAAAAGAGAAAGTGGCACTAGATGGAAATCTCCAACTCATTATTTGTGAATCTATGGATTTTAACATGTATGGCACTGTTGCTCATTGTAGTAGTGCAAAAAAGATGTGGAATCTCATAGAAGTGCTATGTGAAGGAACTCCTGAAGTAAGAAAGAACAAGAAGCCGATTCTGGTTTCTCAGTATGAAGCCTTCATGGCTCTGCCAAAAGAGAGCATCACAGAAGTGTTTGAAAGGTTCAGCAAGTTGATAAATGAGCTCAAACTCTATGACAAACACTATGAAACTGAAGAGCTTAACATGAAGTTCTTACTGACTCTACCAAATCACTTGGAGCCAAGGATCTCTTCTCTCAAGGAAAGAGATCTAACCAAGATTGGTTTTGATGTGTTATATGGTGTGCTGCAAACATATGAACTGGAGTTGTTTCAGAAAAGATCCATTCAGGCAAAGCAAGTTATAATGGCTAACATGTAATATCCGTGAATTTTATTATTTGATTAAATGATATATTTAATATAAAAATATTTATTGTGGAGTATTGGAATATTATTAAATGATAATTATTGTGTGATTATGTGCTAAATGGTGAGTCGAAAGCCCCTTTCAAATATTTCGTCATTTGGAATTTTCTTCAAATCTGAGCCCCGTTTTGATAATTCAAGGGCCCCGTTGGAATTTCGTACATTAATTATTATCTCTTCGTCTTTCGTATTCGAATCATTATCGGGAGAGATATTCGTATCATTTCATTCCTACCTATTTGATTCTGCAAGAATAATTCGTTTTGTTCAAAAAGGGAAAAATTGTTCCGAACCCTAATTGCTTAAGGGGACGGATATATCGTTTTATAGCAATATTACATTTGTTATAGCCCCAGTATTCTTGAGCATTAGTTATATAATGATATGTATTGATTTGGATAATTATCAATCCTTGTAGATAATTATCTTCTCGTAAAACGTGTTTTTAACCTAATTAGGGTTTTTAAATGAACTAGTGGATCTATATCGATCCAAAAATGTTGTTTGGGGTATTATTTTTCCAAAAATATAAAAAGACGAATCGAACCTTAAACATATCATAATCTGCAGCCCTAATTCTCAAAATAATAAAAATCCCCGAACCGTGTTCTTCGTGTTCTTGAAGATTAATCCATTCGTTCAAGATGTTATTGAAATCCAAATCTGAAGTTCTTGTACTCAAATCAAAGCTCTTGACTTCTAGTTTCAGAATCTTCCAACCTCATCATCATCTGGTAAGTTTTCGATTTTATATGAATTTTTCAATATTCGAATTTAAATTAGGGTTCTTGGTCGATTTGGGGATTTTCAATCTGTTGATTCTCGGTTCAATTGGTTGCTTCTAACTTGTTCTTAGGGTTCTAAATAGCAAGAATCCATGATTTAATTTCATGTTCGAGTTCAATTTTGATGGGTTTGATTTTCGGGTTTTCGACCCGAAATTTTCTTTTACTTCGTTCGTTCTTTCTGTTGATCTGAAATTAGTTATGATATGGGGCTTTGATTGTATGAGTTATAAGCTTCGTTTTGGTATATTAATCTTTGAGTTTCATGTAGAAATTAAGTAGATCGGTTTTCCGGCCGAAGTCGTCGCCGACGAGTTCTTTGAACGAATTCTGGGCACGATTCCGGCATGGGACAGTCGATATGGTGTGTTGGTTGTGTTTGTATTGAGAAGGCGAACAAAAGCCCTCTGAGTTTGTTTATGTTTGGACGGAATCGAAGAATTCCGGCCGCCGGACACCGGCCGGATTCTGGAAAACCCAGAATCCGGTGGGTTGTTCTTGGCGACTCGAATTCGTTCTTCCCGACCCGTTTACCCGTTATTTTGACCCGGTTTCAATCTTCAAAACCCTAATTCGATTTCTGAAAACTGTTTTTGAATTTTATTTTAAAAATTAATTCGAAAATAGTTTAAAAACTTTAAAAATTCATATTTTTATTTTAAAAATATATTTTCATATCAGAAAAATTCTGGAAAATTATATTTATTATTTTAAATCCGAAAATTGATTAAACTTAATTATTTTAATTATTTTTAAGCAACAATTAATTTATTAATTAATTGTTTATTTCTTTTAATCAATTAATTCTTAAAAATTAATTATTAATTAGATTTAATTAATTTAAAATTCAGTTTAATTATTTTCAAGCCTATTTATTTATTTAAAAATAGTTTGAGCATTTAAAAACTGTCAATTAATTTTATTAATTGATTTATTTGCATTTAAATGTTTATATTGGATTTAAAAATCCGATTTTTGATTTAAAAATTAGTAATGACTTATTTAAAATTCAAATAAGTTTCGTTTGATGTTTTAAAAATGTTTATAAGTGCTATATGGTTCATATTAATTGTGTGATGCATTTTATAGTCTGTATATGCCCGTACTAGGGCAAATATTTGAGTTTTAAATATCATAAATCATACCGGACGTCCGATACGTAACCGATTACTTGTTTAAATGTGATTATTGATTGAATAAGTGTCGAGAGTAGAACGAGAATAGTTAGACTTACTGTGATGAGTTGTTCAATTATAGAATCGAGTTCCCGGAGCAAGGGAAAGGGAAAGTTAGAGTGAGCAGAGTCGATCCGACAGCAGCTTAGACCAGGCAAGTATCTGTGCCTTTACTTGTGATAAAATTTATTATTGTCTTGATTACTTGAATACCGTTATCCCCAGAACAATTCAAATTATCAATCTTTTAACCGCATTTGGACAAATGATTCCATTTTCTTAGAGATTCTTGATTCTTTGATTTGATCTGCATCGGAAACCCTTATTTCCAATTCACTTGATTATTGTTTACCACCATTTATTATTGATTATCATCCTTTGATTATTATTGACAACCATTGATTATTTGACTTTCATCTTGACTATTGATTACGGTCATTGATTATCGATTACCAATCTTGATTTCCTTATTGAATGAGTACACTGTACCATTGAAATTATTCCATGATTCTTTCTCGATCTTCATTTGATACTGAGCAGTTGAAGCTCTTTTGCAATTACCATACATTGAGTTTATCTTATTGAACATGTTATTGTTTATACCCTATGATAAATTTGGCATGTTTTTAAAATGGACCAGTAATTGGTCGGGCCATATTTATGGTCGGAATAACTTAAGGCCCAGTTTGGCCTAGGATCCAGTAGAGGACTATGCTGTGAGCTAGTCCGGGGTTGATGCGTGGCTGGCCAGCAGCACAACCTTTGATTTGAATAAAATGTATAAGCCAAATTCTAATTCTTTTTCTTCAATTGTTATTGATACAAAGCATGTGTTAGCTAAATATTGTTGATTCTGATATCATAAATTCATATCCTTACAACTGTGATAGAAATGATTCATATGATGTTTGCTGAGAAATTTTGGCTCACTCTTGTTTGTTGTTTTCTAACCCTATTCCAGTGAAGCGAGAGTATGAGTCGGCATAGCGTGACCGATAGTTCACCAGCAGCCAGGAGAGCCCCTCGAGTCATTGTCATTGGCAGGGTAGTTGTTGTTTTGCTTTTCTAGATTAGATGTCTAGATTTGAACTTTAGTTATGATTTAATAACTCTGATAAAACTGGTATTGTATTAATAAAATATTGTAGTAGCTTGTGTTCATTGCCATAATCTGGATGCGGTCATGGTTAAGGGGTATTTATGTCTTTATATATTACGCATGTGTTAAATAGTGTTCCGTTGGTCGGATGACTCCTCAAATCTGTACCCCGGGTTTGGAGGGCGTCACAGTTGGTATCAGAGCGACAGGTTATGGCATTTGAAACAAGTTAGGACTTAGGGTCCAAGATAACATAGAAAGTTAGGAATTCACTTAAGGATATTAGGAGGCCAACTAGGGATATTATGCGTAGTAATTAAATGTGGTTATAATTGCAGCCCCTAGTTCTAGTTCAGACTCAGACCCTTCCGAGGATACGATAGCAGAGATACCTACACCCGTTGAGAGAGCAGGACCGTCTCGGCCAATGCGATACCAGCCTAGGCATCAGCATCCGGTAGTCAGGAGAGATCAGGTACCTTGTCCAATTCCACTCCGACAAGTAGCCCCAACACCAGTGTCTCAGGCATCAGTTTGTGGACCTTTGTATCAGTTATGTGAGCCACCAGTTCCACACCATGTGTATTAGAGGGTGAATAGAGAGAGGGAGTACCTTTATGGACAAGTTATGGAGATGGGGAAGATTCGTTCGATTGAGGCAGCCGCTATCCGAGAGAGGGACAGACTTAGAGATCAGATAAGGGACATTCAGATGAGGTTTAGGGTTACGAGGACCTTGGTTGAGACTCGATTGCACGGATTAGCTTCTAGTCGAGAGGGAGAGACAGTAGCAGGGATGAGACAGATTTTGGATTATGTGATGAGTGAGATTGCAGAGATTTCAGGACCCCCGTTATGGCAGACAAGAGCAGGTGATCTGTGAGTAGGTTTAGGGGTAGACAGGTGTGACATGGATGTATGGTTTCTAGATAGTTAGTATATAGATGAATATTGTAGTATCAGCAGTGCACCGGGCTTATAGGAATGCCTTGGGTTGTTGTTGCATTTTTGTTGTATTGTTGGTCGGCAGTTATGGTTCAGCCATGATATATTTTCTTTTGAAGCATTCTACGTTTGTACTAACTCTATCTATATATATGTATGATAAACCTCTTTTATAGAACTGTATTTATTCCCTTGTCATTCATTTCCAGCATCATAACTGTTATTCTACTTGTTGCAACAAGTGTACTCATACACCGTTGAGAAGATCTGTAAACCTTCGAGATATCAATTGTGATCCTTCCTTCTATCATATGAACTGTTTGATTAAGCCAATTATTGTTTATTCATCAGCGATATGCCTCCTAGACGACAAACCCGTTCATCTGATACCTCCGACCAAGAAGGTCAACAAAATACACCTCCCACGGGCCACATGGACCCGATGGTAATCCAGTTGTTAAATACTCTTACTCAACAGACTTCCGCATTAGCACAGCAGCAACAAGCATTTCAGCAACAGCTCTTAGAACAGTAGCAACAACATCAGCATCAGCAGCATCAACAACATCACCAGCAAGCAGTACCGGCGGTTACGTTCAAATCTTTCCAAGCAGCAAAACCTCCAGAATTTAAAGGATCAGCAGACCCTGTAGAGGCTAAGGCATGGTTGAAAGAGATGGAAAAGGCTTTTGCCTTGATAGAGGTGGCAGAGGATAAGAAGACGGAGTATGCAAGATATTTTCTGAAGAATGAGGCCAGTTATTGGTGGGAAACGAGTAGGGCTATGGAGCCCGAGGGATTGATTACGTGGGCAAGATTTACAGAGTTGTTTTTAGAAAGGTATTTTCCGGACTATATGAGAGATCAGATGAAGTTAAAGTTTTTGGAGTTAAAGCAGGGAAGCATGACGGTGCCCCAATATGAAACAAGGTTTACGGAGTTGTCAAGGTTTGTTCCAACCTATGTGGATACGGAGAAGAAGAAGGCCAAGAGGTTCCAGCAGGGACTGAGGTCTTGGATTCGTAGTAAGTTAGCTATATTGGAGTTGGATACCTATGCAGCGGTGGTCCAAAAGGCAATGATTGCGGAGACAGAGAGTGATTCTTACATGAAAGAGAAGGAGAACAAGAAAAGGAAAGCAGGGATACCCGATAAGGGACATCAACAGGGGAGTTTTCAAGGGCAAGCAAATAAGAAACCGGGATTCCAGCCGGAAGGAATACAAGTTTCAGGAAACCAGATACCGGGAGCGTAGGACAAGATAACCGTCTACCAGCCGGTAGTCAGCAGGGACTTTCTAGACCCCCACTACCAGAATGCAAGACATGCGGGAAGCGACATCCAGGGATATGCCATCGATTGAATGTCACATGCTTTAATTGCAATCAGAAGGGACATTATTCCCGGGATTGCAAGATAGGCATTGTGTGTCATCGGTGTAAGAAACCAGGCCACATGATTAAGGACTGCAGAGCACCAGCAACCGTGAACAATATGATTCGGGCAATTGAAGCACCCCCTGTTGTTAATGTCCAGCCGTTAGCCAGGACCTACAACATGTCAATGAGAGAAGCAGTGAGAGATTCCGACGTGGTGGCAGGTACACTTCTAGTAAATTCTATTCCTGCTAAAGTGTTAATAGATTCGGGAGCGACGAAGTCTTTTATTTCTGAAACATTTGCTCGTAGATTGAATTGCGTAATGAAACCCTTAAGTGGAGTGTTGAATATAGAGATAGCTAATCAGGATCGTATAGCGGTCAGTTCATATTATCCTCGTTGTGAGATAGAGATTTTGGGAAATCGTTTTTATGTTGACTTGTTACCTTTTAAGTTAGGTGAATTTGATGTGATATTAGGGATGGATTGGTTGACTGAGTATGATGCGAGTATTGACTGTAAGAATAAGAGGGTTACTTTGATTACCCTAGAAAAGAAAGAAATAATATTTAGAGGAGAGAGGCAAGGAAAGAGATTCCTGACGATGATTCAGGCTAAGAGATTATTAAGGCAAGGTTGTGAGGCGTATTTAGCGTATGTGATAGATATAGAAAAGAAAGTTTCTAAGCTAGAAGATATTCCAGTTGTAAATGAGTTTCCAGATGTTTTTCCGGAAGAATTACCAGGTTTACCTCCAGATAGAGAGATTCAATTTGTGATAGACTTAATACCAGGCGCGGAGCCAGTATCTAAGGCCCCTTACAGAATGGCACCAGTGGAGATGAAGGAGTTGGCTGATCAACTGCAAGATTTGCTAGAAAAAGGAATTATTAGACCCAGCGTTTCACCGTGGGGAGCACCAGTATTATTTGTCAAGAAAAAGGATGGAAGCATGAGATTGTGTATAGACTATCGGGAATTGAACAAGCTGACTATTAAGAACAAGTATTCGTTACCCCGAATAGATGATCTGTTTGACCAGCTGAAAGGAGCGGTACATTTTTCAAAGATTGACCTACGGTCGGGATATCACCAACTGAAGATTAAACCAGACGACATACCGAAGACGACCTTTCGAACAAGGCATGGGCACTATGAATTCTTAGTAATGGCGTTTGGACTAACAAATGCACCCGCAGCTTTTATGGACTTAATGAACATGATTTCCAAGAGATATGTGGACAAGTTTGTAGTGGTGTTCATCGACGACATCTTGATATACTCAAAGACAGAAGAAGAGCATGCAGACCATTGGCGGATTGTGTTGGAAACATTGAGACAAGAAAGACTATATGCGAAGTTTTCCAAGTGTGAATTCTGGTTGAGAGAAGTTCATTTATTAGGACACGTGGTGAGCAGCGAAGGCATCAAAGTGGATCCAGCAAAGATAGAGGCAGTGAAAGATTGGGAGAGACCAAGGACACCGACTGAAGTCAGAAGTTTCTTGGGATTAGCCGGATATTACCGGAGATTTGTGCAGGATTTTGCGAAGATAGCTACTCCAATGACCAAGCTGACAAGGAAAAGCGAGCGATTCATATGGAACGATAAGTGCGAAAAAAGCTTCCAAGAGTTAAATAAGAGACTAACTACGACACCGGTATTGATGTTACCAGACGATCAAGGTCAATTCGTAATCTATAGTGATGCGTCGTACAAAGGATTGGGATGCGTACTTATGCAACATGACAAGGTGATTGCTTATGCGTCAAGACAGTTGAGACCCCACGAACAAAAGTATCATACACATGATTTGGAGTTAGCAGCGATTGTGTTTGCCTTGAAGATATGGAGACACTACTTGTATGGAGAGAGATATGAAATTTACACCGATCACAAAAGTCTGAAGTATATCTTTACTCAGAAAGAGCTGAACATGAGGCAACGAAGATGGTTAGAACTAATCAAGGACTACGACGTTTCTATCAACTATCATCCCGGCAAGGCAAATGTGGTAGCAGATGCACTGAGCAGAAAAGAGAGATTAAATACACTGACCATGGCCAAAGAATTATACAAGGAATTTGAGAAGTTAGAGATCGAAGTAAGTATTCCGAAGGATGCGACGGAAGTGATTTATACCATGACGTTTCAACCTGAATTGTTGGAGAAGATACGGAAGTGCCAAGAGCAAGCTATGAATGATGATGTGAGTAAGATGACGGGTGAGGAAATATGTAGCCAACCGGACGACAAAGGGATCTTGAGATTTGCTTCTCGGATATGGGTACCTAATGTAGCGGAACTGAAAAGTGAAATTTTGCACGAAGCGCATAACTCGAAGTATTCAATTCATCCAGGGAGTACGAAGATGTATCGAGATCTTAAGACGAACTTTTGGTGGCCAGATATGAAAAGGGAGATTGCTGAATGGGTGAGCAAATGTTTTACATGCCAAAGAGTCAAGGCGGAACATCAGAGACCAAGTGGATTACTTCAACCATTGGAAATTCCTGAATGGAAGTGGGAACACATTGCGATGGACTTTGTGGTAGGATTACCTAGAACGAAGACTAACCATGATGCCATCTGGGTTATTGTGGATCGATTGATGAAATCTGCGCATTTTCTTCCGATTAACGAGAGATTCTCGCTAGATAAGTTAGTTCATATTTACATAAAGGAAATCGTAGTACGGCATGGAGTTCCAGTATCGATAGTGTCTGATCGAGACCCTCGATTCAATTCAAGATTTTAGAGGAGTTTTCAAGAGTGTTTGGGCACCGAGTTAAGAATGAGTACGGCTTATCACCCGCAGACGGATGGTCAAAGCGAAAGAACAATTCAGACCATTGAAGATATGCTTAGGACATGTGCACTTGACTTTAAAGGCAGTTGGGACGATCATCTACCCTTGGTGGAGTTTTCATATAATAATAGTTTTCACGCGAGCATCGGAATGCCACCTTACGAAGCTTTGTATGGACGAAATTGTCGATCTCCAGTGTATTGGGAAGAAGTTGGTGAACGGAAGATGATAGGACCAGAACTAGTGCAACAAACAAAGGAAGTGATTCAATTGATTCAAAGAAGATTGATAACAGCTCAGGACCGACAGAAAAAGTATGCGGATCTAGCTAGAAAGGACGTGGGATTTGAAGAAGGAGAGCAAGTGTTACTAAAGGTTTCACCGTGGAAAGGATTAGTTAGGTTTGGAAAGAAAGGGAAGTTGAGTCCGAGATATGTTGGACCTTTTGAGATTTTGAAGAAAGTGGGACAGGTAGCTTACGAGTTAGCATTGTCGCCGCATATGCAGCACGTTCATAATGTATTTCATGTATCTATGCTTAATAGGTATCGACCAGATTCGAATCATGTAATAGAGTATGAACCCATAGAGGTCCAGGCAGATTTATCTTATGTAGAACGACCGATTCAGATTTTGGATCGTAAGGAGAAAGTACTAAGGAATAAGACAGTAGCGTTAGTGAGAGTTTTGTGGAGGAATCCTAAAGTAGAAGAGTCTACCTGGGAGTTAGAGAGTGAGATGTTAGAGAAATATCCCCAGTTGTTTCCTTGATCTGATTCCGAGGACAGAATCCTATTAAGGGGGGAAGGATGTAATATCCGTGAATTTTATTATTTGATTAAATGATATATTTAATATAAAAATATTTATTGTGGAGTATTGGAATATTATTAAATGATAATTATTGTGTGATTATGTGCTAAATGGTGAGTCGAAAGCCCCTTTCAAATATTTCATCATTTGGAATTTTCTTCAAATCTGAGCCCCGTTTTGATAATTCAAGGGCCCCGTTGGAATTTCGTACATTAATTATTATCTCTTCGTCTTTCGTATTCGAATCATTATCGGGAGAGATATTCGTATCATTTCATTCCTACCTATTTGATTCTGCAAGAATAATTCGTTTTGTTCAAAAAGGGAAAAATTGTTCTGAACCCTAATTGCTTTAGGGGACGGATATATCGTTTTATAGCAATATTACATTTGTTATAGCCCCAGTATTCTTGAGCATTAGTTATATAATGATATGTATTGATTTGGATAATTATCAATCCTTGTAGATAATTATCTTCTCGTAAAACGTGTTTTTAACCTAATTAGGGTTTTTAAACGAACTAGTGGATCTATATCGATCCAAAAATGTTGTTTGGGGTATTTTTTTCCAAAAATATAAAAAGACGAATCGAACCTTAAACCTATCATAATCTGCAGCCCTAATTCTCGAAATAATAAAAATCCCCGAACCGTGTTCTTCGTGTTCTTGAAGATTAATCCATTCGTTCAAGGTGTTATTGAAATCCAAATCTGAAGTTCTTGTACTCAAATCAAAGCTCTTGACTTCTAGTTTCAGAATCTTCCAACCTCATCATCATCTGGTAAGTTTTCGATTTTATATGAATTTTTCAATATTCGAATTTAAATAAGGGTTCTTGGTCGATTTGGGGATTTTCAATATGTTGATTCTCCGTTCAATTGGTTGCTTCTAACTTGTTCCTAGGGTTCTAAATAGCAAGAATCCATGATTTAATTTCATGTTCGAGTTCAATTTTGATGGGTTTGATTTTTGGGTTTTCGACCCGAAATTTTCTTTTACTTCGTTCGTTCTTTCTGTGGATCTGACATTAGTTATGATATGGGGCTTTGATTGTATGAGTTATAAGCTTCGTTTTGGTATATTAATCTTTGAGTTTCATGTAGAAATTAAGTAGATCGGGTTTCCGGCCGAAGTCGTCGCCGACGAGTTCTTTGAACGAATTCTGGGTACGATTCCGGCATAGGACAGTCGATATGGTGTGTTGGTTGTGTTTGTATTGAGAAGACGAACAAAAGCCCTCTCATTTCGTTTATGTTTGGACGGAATCGAAGAATTCCGGCCGCCGGACACCGGCCGGATTCTGGAAAACCCAGAATCCGGTGGGTTGTTCTTGGCGACCCGAATTCATTCTTCCCGACCCGTTTACCCGTTATTTTGACCCGGTTTCAATCTTCAAAAACCTAATTCGATTTCTGAAAACTGTTTTTGAATTTTATTTTAAAAATTAATTCGAAAATAGTTTAAAAACTTTAAAAATTCATATTTTTATTTTAAAAATATATTTTAATATCAGAAAAATTCTGGAAAATTATATTTATTATTTTAAATCCGAAAATTGATTAAACTTAATTATTTTAATTATTTTTAATTAATAATTAATTTATTAATTAATTGTTTATTTCTTTTAATCAATTAATTCTTAAAAATTAATTATTAATTAGATTTAATTAATTTAAAATTCAGTTTAATTATTTTCAAGCCTATTTATTTATTTAAAAATAGTCTGAGCATTTAAAAAGTGTCAATTAATTTTATTAATTGATTTATTTGCATTTAAATGTTTATATTGGATTTAAAAATCCGATTTTTGATTTAAAAATTAGTAATGACTTATTTAAAATTCAAATAAGTTTCGTTTGATGTTTTAAAAATGTTTATAAGTGATATATGGTTCATATTAATTGTGTGATGTGTTTTATAGTCTGTATATGCCCGTACTAGGGCAAATATTTGAGTTTTAAATATCGTAAATCATACCGGACGTCCGATACGTAACCAGTTACTTGTTTAAATGTGATTATTGATTGAATAAGTGTCGAGAGTAGAACGAGAATAGTTAGACTTACTGTGATGAGTTGTTTAATTATAGAATCGAGTTCCCAGAGCAAGGGAAAGTGTAAAGCATAATGTAACATAAGATGTAAAAGAGATAACTACAACTCAACAAAGGACAAGACAGACAATAGTATTAATAGAAGCACAGGAATCCAGAATCAGAGAAGAAAAGGTAAACTCAAAAAATCAAAATACGTTATGTATTCTTGAAGTCCGTAAACAGGTCACGGAAAGAAGTTCATGAAAATGTTCAGGCCTCAGTGACAGCAATAGAAACAAGACTTTGAAGACGACAGAAGTATGTGAATGATTTAGGGTTCAGTACCACGGGATTCCAGTGATGAAGCAACCAGAACGACAAGGGACGTATCAGCAGCAATGTATTGAAGACATAAAATAAGAATTGATCAAGTGTTATTCATCTGTGAACCAGACCAGTTGCACTAGGTGACGACATTGAAAAGATCAAGTTGTTTTATCGTCTCCGAAGAAATTGATACAGTTTATTTCTTAAACACCCAGGAGCTCAGTGGAATCATTAATGAACAAAAGACAAGAAAAGGAATTCGATAGTTTTTCTAATTAGAAAACTATCGAATGGTAGGTAAAGTGATTAATTGAAAACCAAAATAAGTTAATTTGGTATTCGATAGTTTTAATTAAAAAACTATCGAATGGTGAATTAACTTAATTAATTCGATGGTTTTTAAATCCATTCGATGGTTTTTAATTCATGGAGCAGGTGAAAAGAATTACTTGTCTGACAGGTTGAAGAAGATCCAACGGCCAGGATTGTTTCTACAATTCTAATTCGATGGTTTTTCTAAACAAAGCCTACAGTTAATATAGAGTGAAGAATGTGTCTTCTTCAGTTAAGGGCATTCAACACAGACACATAACTGAGAGAGAGAAGAGCCGGAGAAAATTATCAGAGAAATTAATAGTGCTCAGAACTTGATTATTGTTGTGTATTTGTGTTACCTTAAACTCATTGACGCTAATCTACGGATTAGAAATTGTAGCACCCCTCAAGGTTTATATTTATAAAAAGATATATTCCCCGAAACTTGATTTGGTTTGGTGTGTTTGATTTCGTTATAGAACTGAAAGATTAATCCGCGAACGAAATTAAATTATTTGTGAGTATCGTATTCAACCCCCCCCCCCTCTACGATACTTTGGACCTAACAATTGGTATCAGAGCTACTTGATTGATATACAAATCAGATCCGGTGAATGAGACCAAAATCAAAAGTAGCGTGAAAATACGAAGCAAATTTTTTAACTTTCAAAATTTTTCATTTAATTGGAATTTCTTGAATTTTAAACAATTTGAAATTTTCAGAAACCATGAGTGCTCCAAAGACAACCGCTGGTATTAAAGTTCCCCCGTTTACTAGAGATGATTTCGGTTTGTGGAAGATGAAGATGCTGTTATTTATCAAGGCATCTAATCCGTTGTATATTGGCATATTAGAGAACGGACCGTTTGTACCAATGAAACCAGTTAGTGAATCTACAGCTCCTGACGGTAGCAGGATTCCTTCAGGCACCCAACCTAAGGAGATAAGTGAATTTACAGATTCTGACAAAGAACTGATTCGATTGGACACCGGTTTAATGTTGATATTGACGGACTCCGCGGACAAGGAAATGAGCTATCAGTTGATGAACTGTACAAGCGGGAAACATATGTGGGATACCATTAACCTAATAATGGAAGGAACTGAAGACGTGCAGGAAAACAGATTGGACATTCTGACTTCTCAATACGAAGCGTTTAGGTCACTGCCAGGAGAAAGTATAACTCAGGTCTTTGAGAAGTATACTAAGCTCCTCAATGAATTGGCAATGAAAGGAAAGACCTATCCACTGAGAGAATCGAACAGGAAGTTCATGATGACGCTGCCCCATCATGTAGAACACAAGTCATCATCCATTAGGGAAAGAATTGACTTCACAAAGATGTCATTAGAGATGATCTATGGCAAGTTGAAGACCTATGAGATGGAACAGGAACAAAGGGTGATAATCTACAGATCAGGGACAGTGGACAGCAAGCACAATGCACTTGTGAGATCAGCAGCACTTGTAGTGGATGAACCAATAACTTCTGAGATTCAGGTTCAAACCCCTAGAGCTGGAAAGGAGGTGATAATAGAAGCAGAAATGGATTCTGTGAATCTGGGTGTTGATGAAAGTGATTACTACACCCTAGAAGAGCTTGAGCAAATGGAAGACAAAACCATGGCGTACTTAGCTGCAAAGTTTAGTCATATTCGTTTCAAGAGAAACCCTAAGTACAAGTTCAAGGGCTCAACCAACAGATTCCAGAAGAGCAATTATACACCTAGTACAGGCTTTAAGGGAGGCTACAAGACTGGCATGATTGATAGAAGCAAATCAAGATGCTATAACTGCAATGAGTTAGGGCATTTCGCCATTGAATGCCGGAAGCCTCGTCAAGCAAGAGACATGAAAGATGTCTATGGAAAGAAGGATTCTTATGATGAGTTGAAGAAGGAGAATGCCAAGCTTAAACAGCAGTTGGAGGCATTCTCTGGAAAGCAGAAAGGGAAGGCTTACATAGCAGAGGGAAAGCACTGGGATGATACTGATTCGGATGAAGAGGAGGAATATGTAAATGTTGCTCTAATGGCTGACTCTTCAGAGGAATCACCTCAATCATCTCAGGTACCTATCTTAACTACAATTGATATGTCTAATTCTGAGTACAAGAAAACTGTGCAAGATCTTAGTGTAGAATTGTTTAATGTACACACAAGCATGCTAGCATCTGAAATGGAAAATGCTAAACTAGTTCTTAAGATTAAAAGGCTAGAATCTAAAAATGAAGAACTAGAGCTTGTAGCTGTAACATTAGAAGATCTTAAGCAAAAGAATGCGTACTTAGAGAACAAGGTCAAGTGTAATGATGAGATAGAGACTATCCTCAGGAAGCAGATTTCAGATCTAGATTTGAAGCTGAATGCTTTTAAGAATTCCGCTCTAGTGGCTAAGGAAATCATTGATACTCAGGCCGTAGAGAATAAAACTGCTATAGGATTTGACTATAACAAGAAAGCTGGTAAGAAGATTTTGGAATTCCCTGTGACACCTTCAGTTGTCAAAAGGAATACTCCACATGTTCTTAAGAATGTTGATTGTCCAGTTTTTGTTAAGCCGTTTCCACCTCTCTTTTATGAGGATGATCTTTTCATAGCACAAGAATTGCTTGAGGAGGATTTATTGAAGGAAAAAGAGGTAAAGACTAAGTTACCTAGGAAATCAGTAAAGAATGTATTACCTAAACCTGATTTACCTAAAACTGAAGTAGGTTCCTTAGCTAGTAATGTTAAAAAGAACAGGAATGGGAGGAAGAAGATTGTTAATCAGGAATTGGTTCCATCTTCTCCCATTGCATCTAGGAAGTTGTGTTCTATTTGTAATTCTGTTGGACACCTTACGCATGCATGTAAAAAGGTTAAAGTAGAAACTGCTAATGCTTCTGAAATGCATAACATGTCTGACATGCCTGATAATCATGAGCCCTGTGGAAAGAAAGAGTGTTTGCTATGTAAGTACAACATCATGCATGCTTATTTTAAGTTGATGTCTGATAGTAGCAATAGCTCTAGTAATGTTAAATCCACAGATACTATGAATATCAAACAGGGTAAGACTAAATTGAATGTTACTCCTGTTAAATCATCTAAACCTTCAGGACCCAAACAATTTTGGGTACCAAAGTCCGCTTAATCAATCTGTGATTGCAGTGTAAGGTTAAAAGCTCAAAGGTTGTGTGGATTCTGGATAGTGGCTGTTCTAGACACATGACAGGTGAAGAGTCCCTGCTTACAGAGGTGGTTAAGAAGACCGGACCGATTGTAACCTTTGGAGATGACAGCAAAGGATTCACTACGGGATATGGTAAATTGAAAGCTGGAAATGTCATCATTGAAAACATCTCTCTTGTTGAAGGATTAAAGCACAATCTACTAAGTATCAGTCAATTCTGTGATAAAGGCTACAATGTAGATTTCAGAAAGGACAAGTGCTTGATCACCAACAGGAAGGATGAGAAGCTTACTCTACTGGGAGTGAGAAAAGGAAATTTGTTTATAGCTGACTTAAGTTCTACCAGTGAAGGAGAAGTTACATGTTTCTATGCAAAGGCATCTTCAGAACAAAGTTGGCTATGGCACAAGAAGCTCTCACATCTGAACTTCAAAACTATGAACTCTTTGGTAAAGAGAGAATTAGTGAGAGGGTTGCCCCTGATGGAATTCAATCAGGAGGGACTATGTGAAGCATGTGAAAAGGGGAAGTCGAAGAAAGCATCACATGGAAGCAAAGGAATGACAAGCATTATTGAACCATTACAGCTGATTCATATGGATTTATTTGGTCCAGTTAATGTTATGTCACTTTCAAGAAACAGATATGCATTGGTGATGGTGGACGACTACTCCAAGTACACGTGGGTGTTGTTCATACAAACAAAGGATGAAGCAACACAACTAATCATTGATCACATCAAGAAGATAGAAGTGGAAGCTAAGCTACCTGTGCGGACAATCAGATCAGACAATGGAACTGAATTCAAGAATGCAGTTCTAAATGATTTCTGCTCAGAGAAAGGAATATCAAGACAGTTTTCAGCACCAAGAACTCCTCAACAGAATGGAGTAGTGGAAAGGAAGAACAGGACCTTGGTTGAAGCAGCAAGGACCATGTTGAGTGAATCAAAACTTCCCACTTACTTTTGGGCTGAAGCAGTGAATACAACTTGCTACACTCAGAATCGAACCCTGATCAACAAAGATCATGAAAAGACTCCGTATGAGTTAATGGCCAACAAGAAGCCAACACTGAAGTACTTTCATGTGTTTGGTGCAAAGTGCTTTGTACTTAAAGATGGAGAACATCTTGGCAAGTTTGATGCCAAAGCAGATGAAGGCATTTTTCTGGGCTATTCTCTGGAATCTAAGGCTTTCAGGGTATATGTGATTGAAGATAAGAAGGTGTTGGAAAGCTTTAATGTAACATTTGACGACACTAAAAGACCAGGCCTGCAAACTGGAGAGAACTCTGAATCCTTGGTATTTGAAAATTTATCAGGAGATCTCTCTGACAATGAAGAAGTACCTGAAGTTGTTACAGTCATTAATAATAATCATAATGATAATGATTCTGGACCAAGTGGTGACCAAAGTGGAAATCCTCAAAATACAGGATCCACTAGTCAGTCTTCAGAATCAACAGATCAAACCGTCAACAACTCAGGGGGAGCAGGAGAAGGATCAACTAGTCACACTCCACAACATCTAGAACAAGGAGAATCATCAAGATCGCATCTGCCAAGACAAAGGGTATGGAATAGAGATCATCCCTTTCACTTGATCATTGGTGATCCGGACACAGGAGTGAGAACTAGGAGAACATCACAAAATGAATGTCACTATTCTGGGTTTCTTTCAGAAACAGAACCTAAGAAATTTGAAGATGCTCTAGATGATCCAGATTGGGTAATTGCTATGCAAGAAGAACTCAATCAGTTTGAAAGGCAGAAAGTTTGGAAGCTGGTACCCAGGCCTAAGGGAAAATCTGTTATTGGAACACGATGGGTATTCAGAAATAAGTTGGACGAAGATGGCATTGTAACGAGAAACAAAGCCAGACTGGTTGCTAAAGGTTACTCTCAAGAAGAGGGTATAGATTATGATGAAACCTATGCACCAGTAGCAAGACTTGAGGCCATCAGAATGTTTCTGGCATTTGCTGCACATTCCAATTACAAGGTATATCAAATGGATGTGAAGAGTGCTTTTCTGAACGAGGAGTTAGAAGAAGAAGTGTATGTGGAACAACCTCCAGGTTTTGAGGATTCAAAATTGGCAGACTTTGTGTACTTTCTATTCAAAGCTCTCTATGGACTCAAACAAGCTCCAAGGACATGGTATGACACTCTCTCTGAATTCTTACTTGAAAATGATTTTACAAGAGGTGTTGTAGACAAAACTCTCTTTGTCAAAAAGCATAAAAATGATTTGATATTGGTGCAAGTATATGTTGATGACATAATATTTGGTTCTACTAATGATGATCTATGCAAGAGATTTGCTAAGTTAATGCAGAGTCGTTATGAAATGAGCATGATGGGTGAATTGTCATTCTTTCTTGGATTGCAAGTATACCAGAAACAAGATGGTATATTCATTTGTCAGTCCAAGTACATCAAGGATCTTCTTAAGAAGTATCAAATGGAAGACTCATCTACAGCAAAGACTCCTATGCCAACTGCCACTAAGTTTGATAAGGATGAAACTGGTAAGAAGGTTGACATCACAGGCTACAGAGGTATGATAGGCTCATTACTTTATCTCACTGCAAGTAGACCAGATATAATGTTTGCAACATGCTTGTGTGCTAGATTTCAGTCTGATCCTAAAGAATCTCATCTAATAGCTGTTAAGCGAATATTTAGATATCTTAAGGGGACCCCAAATCTTGGAATTTGGTACCCTAAAGATACAGGATTTGATCTTATTGGATACACAGACTCTGATTTTGCAGGTTGTAAGATTGATCGGAAGAGTACTTCAGGAAGCTGTCAGTTTCTTGGAAGAAGATTGGTTTCCTGGCATAGCAAGAAGCAGCATTCAGTGTCCACATCAACAGCTGAGGCTGAATACATTGCTGCTGGTAGCTGTTGTGCTCAGATATTGTGGATGAGAAACCAACTCCGTGACTATGGACTTCTGTTGACAAAGATTCCTATATTTTGCGACAACACAAGTGCCATAGCAATCTCAAACAACCCAGTGCAACACTCGAGGACAAAGCACATCGACATCAGGTATCATTTTATCCGAGAGCATGTCATGAATGGAACTGTGGAGTTACACTTTGTACCCACAGAGGATCAAATTGCAGACATCTTTACTAAACCGCTTGATGAATCCACTTTCAATAAGCTGGTTGGTGAACTTGAGATGTTAAATCTTTCTAATTGATTTTGATTAGAAGTCAGTAACTGCAGAGAGTCCTGGTGTATACATGAGTTTAAGAATCGCTATATCCTTAGGACTCGTGAATTTATTTTCTGGAGCAATTCTCGTAGTTAGGATTATTATACTAATTTTATGTCATAATTATGGATGATATATCTTCTGGCATTTAATTAGTAATTAATTCTAAAAATTATTTAAGTGCTAATATTTGTTCTAAATATTCAAGCATTTATTTAATTTGAATTAATTTGCTTTGTTTTTAAACATTGTAGATTAATGCAGCATAATTGATTAGATTTCAATTGGTTAATATCACTCAATGATATTTAATTGATTTTATTCTAAGAAAATTGTGAATTTTCTGTTAAGAATTGATTTTGGTGAATTTTAAAAGATTTATTAAAATTAAAATTTGACAGGAAATACAAAAATTCTGATTTTTAAAACATGAACAAGTTTTAAAATGAAGACAGAAGCAAAAATATCGAATTTAGGAAATTCGATAGTTTTTCAAGTACATAGATAAATCTATCGAAATTAATTTTCGATAGTTTTTGAAAAGGAAAAGAAAAACTATCGAAAACAATTCTCGATAGTTTTTTAGTTTAATTTAAAATGTATCGAAGTGGATTTACTTTATTCAATATTTAAATCCTCGATAGATTTTGAAAAATTAAGGAAAAAATATCGAAGTGAACTTAATTACTTAATATTAAAGTTCTCGATAGTTTTTCCAAAAGCATTTGCTCGATAGTTTTTCAGATTTTCAAATACAAATACCTCGATAGTTTTCTAATAAATCCTTTTAAATTCTAAAGATCAAAAAATTCGATAGTTTTTCAAAAACTATCGAATTCCAGTTGACAGGTTTACCCCTTGCAGAAAACTATCGATAGTTCAATTAAAAACTATCGAACCAGGATTGACAAGATTACCCCTATAAGTTTTAAAAGGTATAAAATCGTGCCTTGTCTCTTTCTTTCTCATTTTTTTTAGATCTGAGAACTTGCAAGTGGCCGATTATATATACATACATTTTTGATATAGTTTCAAGAACACATCTCGATAGTTTCTTCAGTTTTAACCGAGTAAAACTTAAAAAGATTACTGTTTTTCACTGTTGATTCTCTTCTAACAGTGAATCCTTGATTGTTTTTGAGTTTTGAAACAAAGTGAAGGAGAAACCATCGAACCCAAATTGTGCACTTCAAAGAAATCTTTAACAGAACACTTCTTGGAATTTAATTGTTTATACAATTGAGTTCTTGTGATTTTGTTTGTTAGTTGGCTGTAACAATTAGGGTTTTATATCTTGACAGTTCTCGAAGTTGTGTTATCAAGAAAAAGGGGTTTTTTTGTTAGAGTTTGATTAATTAATAAAATTAATTAATTAAATTTAAAAAAAAAAGAAAAATTAGTTTTGGTTTATTTGAATTTTCTGGAAATTTTAAAATGGCTGGAGAATTTATTGTTACCAAGACTAATCATGTCTCGTTTCAAAATCTGCAATCCATAACGAATCCTCAAATTCGTGCATGGGCAGAGTTTTTGAATACACGTTCGTTAGTGGCATACGCTGTAAGTACTCCCGTGGTCCTTTGCATTGATCAATTGACTGCGTTGTACACAACCGCCACGGATACAACTGAGAATAACATACGGTCCTTCAGTTTTGTTGTGCCAGGGGGCAGAACAATAAGGGTGACGGAACATGATTTCAATAGAATTCTTCATTTTCCAACAGAAAACCTAGTTCCGGATCCCACAACTGAGGAAATACATGCTTTCTTCACTCTTATCAGAAGTCAACAACCTAACTTCTTGGTGGGAGAGTTCCTAAAGCATTACCTGCCAAAGCCATGGAACTTTTTCTTTCATACCCTGATACATGTTTTTACTGCCAAGCTAACAAATCTGCATGGCATTCCCTTATTCCTTCAAAAGATAGGGTTTGCCATTGCGAACAACAGGCATATTAACATAGGACGGATAGTGATTGATCAAGTAGTTATGTGCATGGGACCACTGGATGAAAGAACAGGCATAAATGAAGATGTGCTCTGTTTCTATCCTAGGTTCCTACAGCTAATTCTCAATGATATCTTAACAGATGATGAACGGGAGATCTTTGAAGGTGAAGCCAACCAGGAGTGCATGAGAATGAAGAGCAATGCCATAACCGCTCTCATTAGGAAGGACAACTATCTTCCAGGGGTACCCACTGTTCTCACTGAATATCTAAGAACGGTGCCCCTACCACTTCTACCCCCAGGGGAACATGTAAATCAAGGTAATATTCCACAACCTGAACCTGTAATGGCACCTGTACCAATGGATGTTGATCCAGAGCCCTCAGTGGCCATTCCTGACCAGGAGGTTGCAAACCCACAACCTCTAACCACGGTCGAAGAGCCTTTGGAAGAGCCAAATGAAAACATAAACGATCCTCCTTCCCCTACTATACCCATTAAAGAACCATCCATGAGTGTAGAGGGAGGTAGTGCCAAAGCAGCACCACATAAGGAGATACACCCTTCAACAGCAGCTCTGCCTTCCTCTAAAAGGAGAAGAACAGAAACTGAGGCAACTGCTGATACTTCATTTCTCTCATTCAAAGAGCCCTTTACTGATTTTTCTGATGCTGATTGGGCTACGCTAACGAAAGCAATATCTGAACCAATAGCTCAATCAAGTAAGGAAGAATTGACGGAAGCAACTGGTGTTCCGACCATATTACGGTCAGGTTCACTGGTTGAAGGTTCTCAGAACCAAGGGTCTTCACAAACGTCGAGAGAAGGCTTTGACCTAAATGCACAATCTACAAGGTCATTGTCTACCTCCCCAGATGGAACATATCTGGATCCTGCGGGTAAAGGGTCTAACGTAGGTGCAGATCGGCAACTCGTCGACAATGAATCAATTACTATTGAGGAGTCGACTGAGGTGAAGTCTTTACAGACTCACGGGGAAGATTCGGGATCTCTGCTGTTAAAAGAGCCTGTTTCTAACCCCCTAGAGATTCAAACTCTAGATCCTTCAAAGGATATATCATCTAAGGATGATCAGCAACTTGGTTTATCCAAGGACGGGGACTTGCGAAGCCCCATTGCACCACCGGTGACCTCCTTAAGGATGGCTACGGTGATCTCTTCTGCAGGTACAATCAGCACAAAGGATTTGAGTGAAACAAAAACACTTACACCTGGCCTGAGTGGGAAAGGAAAAATGATTCAAACACCGACAGAAACGTTGAGTGTACACCCAGAGCCAAATGTGAGGAGTGACACCCTAACCCTACCTAATATTGATGATCTGCTGTTACCAACAGAAAGAGAGCTACAAGTTCAATCTTCCCTCACGGAGATGACAGTTCGAGACAAAGAAGGAAATCCACTTTTCAAGGTTCCACTGCGACCTTCCTTTGACCAAGGGATCTCCTCCAGTCAAGACAATGTTTCTTTAAAGTCTATTCAAGAGAAAGTTGACTTGGCTGCAGCTGATTCCAGAAGAACATTCAGGGTCATTGGCAGTGCATCTGGCACTATAACAGGTACGAAGCAGGCAGTGGACTCCTTAAAGAAGGAAGCTATGGAAGAACTAGTCGAGCTGAGGATGGACGTCAGGGAGCTTAAAGATGGATTCATGAATGAAGTAACTGCACTGTCTCAAGGACATGAAGCTTTGAAAGAAGATGTTCTGGTTATCCGGGATGGTCAAGCGCGGGTAAAAGATGCAATGGATTCCCTTTCACGAGTGGAGTCTAAGCTAAACAAGAGGCTGGATCACATGGAAAAGACTACCAACTCAAGATTGGAGAACATTGACATGTCGCTAGCTTCTATAAATGAGTTTAATAAGCAGCTTATGGATTTCTTGGAGAATCAAGGTGACGGAGTACAGTCTATATGGAGTATGCTAAAGAACCAACAATCTGGACAACCTGGTTCTTCATATCAGCAACTTGATCCTTCTAATTTCTTTTATGCTGAGGATGCTTTTATCGAGGATTCCTCAACTAAGGGGGAGAAAGTTGGAGAGGGGGTGAAGGATAAATGGGGAGTTTGGGAGACTGTTGAGGCTATTCCAATCAGACAGTACTGGATTGAGGAGCTTGTAGAGGAAGATAAGAAAAGTGAAGAGGAATTTGAGGTCATGCATGAGCAACCTATTCAAGAGGAGCATGAGCCATATTATCCGGAGCCAATAGAACATCCTATCTTGGATGATGATATGGAAGAAGCAAATTCTCTATCACAGGAAGAAGAAGCTGCCTTGGAAGCAATAAGAGCTCAGAGAGCTGCAATAGATGCCAGGCAAGCTGAGAAGGAGAAACAACAAGCAATTCTGAGAAGTGAAAAGCTAAAGAGAATGAAGGTGTATAATGAAGTGAGGAAGAAGAAGATGATAGATCTGGCAAAGAAAGATGGTACTGAATGGGAAATGGCTTATAAAACCTTTTGTGGAGTTGAAGACGGATTACAAGTCAACGACAATGCGGAGGTGGAAGTCATTATTCAGGACATCAGAAGTGCTAATCTTGAAGATCAGACTTACTTTAAAGCACTGAGAAGCTCTATAATCTGTCTGAATGCTGGGGTTAAAGCAAATGGTGCCTGGAGCTTATTAATTAGTTTTCTGGAGAAAGGTACATTTGTGATTTCTACTAAGTTTTTAGAACAGAGGACATATACAGAATTGCAGGCTATACTCATCAAGATCCAAAGAACCACAAGGCTAAATGAACTGCTCCGTGAGCATGTTAAGGAGATCGTGATGAAAGTCAGTCCAGAGATTACTGAAGATCCTCCAATGGTTAGATTCATGACGAATGACTTGTTCAGAATCTGCTATTTGGCTGAGGACAAACTGAGGGACTACCCAAGCAACTATCTAATCTCAGTTGAGAAGTATCTTAGATCCACTGGATTCTCATCAACGGAGAAGGACAAAGCAGCAGACACTCTTAGAAGATTTCTAATGGAGAATGTTCCTTACTATAGGAAAAGAGTGGAAAGAGGATTAGAAGTGCATACCAGACTGCCAAACATGCCAAAGCTGAACAAGAAAGATGTTAACATTGCATGGTTATGGGCTGGAGTGGGTCAAGAGGTTGAATATATTGGAAGACACATCCAAGGAGCAATCCTTAAACCTGGAGAACCACTGCACTATCTATCAGTGATTGATTATCAAGCTGCTAACTCCGATCCAATGATTGAAGAAGGTGAGATTGGAATGGACTGAATGATGAAGCAAAGAACAAGAGAACTATCAGCTCAGACTAGAGGAGCAACTTCATTGTATAAAGTTTAATTGTTTTTTGATTTATGAAATCTGGAAATGTATA
Source organism: Heracleum sosnowskyi (assembly GCA_030848705.1). Lineage (NCBI taxonomy): Eukaryota > Viridiplantae > Streptophyta > Magnoliopsida > Apiales > Apiaceae > Heracleum > Heracleum sosnowskyi. Next base: position 10,851,358 of record CM061238.1, read on the forward strand.
TATATCTGATCCAGAATGCATTGATATTATTAAGCTGTCTTACTTTAAGTAGTTTAATGTTTCCTTAGTTAGTTGAGTTATCCTCGAAGTATTTGCTTGTCGAACTCTATCCAATCAAATAGGGGGAGATTGTAAAGCATAATGTAACATAAGATGTAAAAGAGATAACTACAACTCAACAAAGGACAAGACAGACAATAGTATTAATAGAAGCACAGGAATCCAGAATCAGAGAAGAAAAGGTAAACTCAAAAAATCAAAATACGTTATGTATTCTTGAAGTCCGTAAACAGGTCACGGAAAGAAGTTCATGAAAATGTTCAGGCCTCAGTGACAGCAATAGAAACAAGACTTTGAAGACGACAGAAGTATGTGAATGATTTAGGGTTCAGTACCACGGGATTCCAGTGATGAAGCAACCAGAACGACAAGGGACGTATCAGCAGCAATGTATTGAAGACATAAAATAAGAATTGATCAAGTGTTATTCATCTGTGAACCAGACCAGTTGCACTAGGTGACGGCATTGAAAAGATCAAGTTGTTTTATCGTCTCCGAAGAAATTGATACAGTTTATTTCTTAAACACCCAGGAGCTCAGTGGAATCATTAATGAACAAAAGACAAGAAAAGGAATTCGATAGTTTTTCTAATTAGAAAACTATCGAATGGTAGGTAAAGTGATTAATTGAAAACCAAAATAAGTTAATTTGGTATTCGATAGTTTTAATTAAAAAACTATCGAATGGTGAATTAACTTAATTAATTCGATGGTTTTTAAATCCATTCGATGGTTTTTAATTCATGGAGCAGGTGAAAAGAATTACTTGTCTGACAGGTTGAAGAAGATCCAACGGCCAGGATTGTTTCTACAATTCTAATTCGATGGTTTTTCTAAACAAAGCCTACAGTTAATACAGAGTGAAGAATGTGTCTTCTTCAGTTAAGGGCATTCAACACAGACACATAACTGAGAGAGAGAAGAGCCGGAGAAAATTATCAGAGAAATTAATAGTGCTCAGAACTTGATTATTGTTGTGTATTTGTGTTACCTTAAACTCATTGACGCTAATCTACGGATTAGAAATTGTAGTACCCCTCGAGGTTTATATTTATAAAAAGATATATTCCCCGAAACTTGATTTGGTTTGGTGTGTTTGATTTCGTTATAGAACTGAAAGATTAATCCGCGAACGAAATTAAATTATTTGTGAGTATCGTATTCAACCCCCCCTTCTACCATACTTTGGACCTAACAGAAAGGGAAAGGGAAAGGTAGAGTGAGTAGAGTCGATCCGACAACATCTTAGACCAGACAAGTATCTGTGCCTTTACTTGTGATAAAATTTATTATTGTCTTGATTACTTGAATACCGTTATCCCCAGAACAATTCAAATTATCAATCTTTTAATCGCATTTGGACAAATGATTCCATTTTCTTAGAGATTCTTGATTCTTTGATTTGATCTGCATCGGAAACCCTTATTTCCAATTCACTTGATTATTGTTTACCACCATTTATTATTGATTATCATCCTTTGATTATTATTGACAACCATTGATTATTTGACTTTCATCTTGACTATTGATTACGGTCATTGATTATCGATTACCAATCTTGATTTCCTTATTGAATGAGTACACTATACCATTGAAATTATTCCATGATTCTTTCTCGATCTTCATTTGATACTGAGCAGTTGAAGCTCTTTTGTAATTACCATACATTGAATTTATCTTATTGAGCATGTTATTGTTTATACCCTATGATAGATTTGGCATGTTTTTAAAATGGACCAGTAATTGGTCGGGCCATATTTATGGTCGGAATAACTTAAGGCCCAGTTTGGCCTAGGATCCAGTAGATGACTATGCTGTGAGCTAGTCCGGGGTTGATGTGTGGCTGGCCAGCAGCACAACCTTTGATTTGAATAAAATGTATAAGCCAAATTCTAATTCTTTTTCTTCAATTGTTATTGATACAAAGCATGTGTTAGCTAAATATTGTTGATTCTGATATCATAAATTCATATCCTTACAACTGTGATAGAAATGATTCATATGATGTTTGCTGAGCAATTTTGGCTCACTCTTGTTTGTTGTTTTCTAACCCTATTCTAGTGAAGCGAGAGTATGAGTCGGCATAGCGTGACCGATAGTTCACCAGCAGCCAGAAGAGCCCCTCGAGTCATTGTCATTGGCAGGGTAGTTGTTGTTTTGCTTTTCTAGATTAAATGTCTAGATTTGAACTTTAGTTGTGATGTAATAACTCTGATAAAACTGGTATTGTATTAATAAAAGATTGTAGTAGCTTGTGTTCATTGCCATAATCTGGATGCGGTCTTGGTTAAGGGGTATTTGTGTCTTTATATATTACGCATGTGTTAAATAGTGTTCCGTTGGTCGGATGACTCCTCAAATCTGTACCCCGGGTTTGGAGGGCGTCACAGTTGGTATCAGAGCGACAGGTTATGGCATTTGAAACAAGTTAGGACTTAGGGTCCAGGATAACATAGAAAGTTAGGAATTCACTTAAGGATATTAGGAGGTCAACTAGGGATATTATGCGTAGTAATTAAATGTGGTTATAATTGCAGCCCCCTAGTTCTAGTTCGGACTCAGACCCTTCCGAGGATACGATAGCAGAGATACCTACACCCGTTGAGAGAGCAGGACCGTCTCGGCCAATGCGATACCAGCCTAGGCATCAGCATCCGGTAGTCAGGAGAGATCAGGTACCTTGTCCTATTCCACTCCGACAAGTAGCCCCAGCACCAGTGTCTCAGGCATCTGTTTGTGGACCTTTGTATCAGTTATGTGAGCCACCAGTTCCACACCATGTATAACAGAGGGTGAATAGAGAGAAGGAGTACCTTTATGGACAGGTTATGGAGATGGGGAAGATTCGTTCGATTGAGGCAGCCGCTATCCGAGAGAGGGAGAGACTTAGAGATCAGATAAGGGACATTCAGATGAGGTTTAGGGTTACGAGGACCTTGGTTGAGACTCGATTGCACGGATTAGCTTCTAGTCGAGAGGGAGAGACAGTAGCAGGGATGAGACAAATTTTGGATTATGCGATGAGTGAGATTGTAGCGATTTCAGGACCCCCGTTATGGCAGACAGGAGCAGGTGATCTGTGAGCAGGTTTAGGGGTAGACAAGTGTGACATGGATGTATGGTTTCTAGATAGTTAGTATATAGATGCATATTGTAGTATCAGCAGTGCACCGGGCTTATAGGAACGCCTCGGGTTGTTGTTGCATTTTTGTTGTATTGCTGGTCGGCAGTTATAGTTCAACCATGATATATTTTCTTTTGAAGCATTCTACGCTTGTACTAACTCTATCTATATATATGTATGATAAACCTCTTTTATAGAACTGTATTTATTCCCTTGTCATTCATTTCCAGCATCATAACTGTTATTCTACTTGTTGCAACGAGTGTACTCATACACCGTTGAGAAGATCTGTAAACCTTCGAGATATCAATTGTGATCCTTCCTTCTATCATATGAACTGTTTGATTAAGCCAATTATTGTTTATTCATCAGCGATATGCCTCCTAGACGACAAACCCGTTCATCTGATACCTCCGACCAAGAAGGTCAACAAAATACACCTCCCACGGGCCACATGGACCCGATGGTAATCCAGTTGTTAAATACTCTTACTCAACAGACTGCCGCATTAGCACAGCAGCAACAAGTATTTCAGCAACAGCTCTTAGAACAACAGCAACAACATCAGCATCAACATCATCACCAGCAAGCAGCACCGGCGGTTACGTTCAAATCTTTCCAAGCAGCAAAACCTCCAGAATTTAAAGGATCAGGAGACCCTGTAGAGGCTAAGGCATGGCTGAAAGAGATGGAAAAGGCTTTTGCCTTGATAGAGGTGGCAGAGGATAAGAAGACGGAGTATGCAAGCTATTTTCTGAAGAATGAGGCCAGTTATTGGTGGGAAACGAGTAGGGCTATGGAGCCCGAGGGATTGATTACGTGGGCAAGATTTACAGAGTTGTTTTTGGAAAGGTATTTTCTGGACTATATGAGAGATCAGATGGAGTTAAAGTTTTTGGAGTTAAAGCAGGGAAGCATGACGGTGCCCCAATATGAAATGCTGTGAGCTAGTCCGGGGTTGATGTGTGGCTGGCCAGCAGCACAACCTTTGATTTGAATAAAATGTATAAGCCAAATTCTAATTCTTTTTCTTCAATTGTTATTGATACAAAGCATGTGTTAGCTAAATATTGTTGATTCTGATATCATAAATTCATATCCTTACAACTGTGATAGAAATGATTCATATGATGTTTGCTGAGCAATTTTGGCTCACTCTTGCTTGTTGTTTTCTAACCCTATTCCAGTGAAGCGAGAGTATGAGTCGGCATAGCGTGACCGATAGTTCACCAGCAGCCAGGAGAGCCCCTCGAGTCATTGTCATTGGCAGGGTAGTTGTTGTTTTGCTTTTCTAGATTATATGTCTAGATTTGAACTTTAGTTGTGATGTAATAACTCTGATAAAACTGGTATTGTATTAATAAAAGATTGTAGTAGCTTGTGTTCATTGCCATAATCTGGATGTGGTCTTGGTTAAGGGGTATTTGTGTCTTTATATATTACGCATGTGTTAAATAGTGTTCCGTTGGTTGGATGACTCCTCAAATCTGTACCCCGGGTTTGGAGGGCGTCACATAACACATCATGTGCTCTTATTGCTGACAATTTAGGTCAAAGAATGGAAGCAATGAAAGTCAGTTAAGTCAAGATTGAAGAGTTGGATGTTGAAGACACAGTTGATGAATCTCAAGTCATCTATGACCTGCCTGAGGAAGATGAATTCTACAGCATAAATGAACTGGACAAAATGGAGAACAAATCTTTTGCTTATATGGCTAGGAGGTATCCTAATATAAGATTCAAAAGGAAGCAGCCATTTAAGTCCAAGTTCAATGCTAATGGTGCTGGTGGATCAAGTGGCTCAAACACCTTCAACCAAGGGAAAGGAACTGTTGGTGCTGCAAAGGGAGGTTACAAAACTGGAAGTGTGGATAGATCAAAGATAAGATGCTATAACTGTAATGAACTTGGGCACTTTGCCATAGAGTGCAAGAAGCCCAAGCAAGTCAAGAAGGATAAAGCATACTTAGAACTTGAAGCAAAGTATGAAGCTCTACTCAAGAAACAACAGGGCAAAGCTTTTATTGCAGAGGGAAAATGCTGGGATGATTCTGATGAAGAAGAAGAACAGGAGTATTCAAACTATGCCTTGTTGGCCTTTTCTGATGATGGTGATTCTTCAAATCAGGTACCTATTCTTACTTTCCTTGAAATGACTCCCTCTCAATACAAGCAAACTGTTGAAGATATGAGTACAAAGATGTTTTATATTCATACTAGTATGTTAGTTGCTAATGAAGAAATTGATAGGCTAACTGCTAAGAACCTTGAACTTACAGAAAAAAATGAGGAACTTGAGTTAATGGTTGTGAACCTTGATGGCTTGAAACATGAGATTGAGTATCTTAAGAATAAAGTAGTTTGTGCTGAACAAATAGAAAAAGCTCTCAGGGAACAAATTGCTGAAAATGAATTAAAGATAAGAAGCTACAGAAACTCTGCTGATCTTGTTCAATCCCATCACAAGGAACACACTGAAGACATTAAGGTTGGAATTGGTTTTGATTATGAGAATGACTAGGGAAGGAAGAAGGCTAAGGGCAAGGGAAAAGAATCTTTTATAAACAAAAATTCCCCAACTGTCCTGTCTGGTGTCAAAGAACCCACCTTCAAAAAGAGTGTTGTTGAGTTTAATGAAGAATCAATGGTCATTAAACAACAGTTATTTGAAGAAGATGAGGCTGCTAAAGACACTTCTTCCTCTCCTAAATCTGTCAATCAGAAAGAAACCAAAAACAACGTTATCAAGAGTCCTAAGGTCACTAAGAAAGTTGTTAAGAAAAAGAAATAAAACAGGAATGGAAAATTAGGTGTCAACAAGGGTAACAGTTATGCTTATGTGCCAAATGCACCTAGGAAACAATGTCAAAAATGCTTATCTGTTAATCATTTGACTCATAAGTGTAATAAATCTGTTAACAATGAAGCTGATAATCTGAGCAACCATTCTGTTGGCATGAATAATATCCATGATTCTTTCTGTGGTAAATCTAACTGCATGACATGCTATGTGACTGTGATTTCTAATTGCTTCTCTTTGAAGCAAAAACTTGACTCTGCACAATCATGTGAATCACAAACACATATGCAAACTCACATGACAGGATCCCCAATCAAGGTTGAAAGGGTAAAGACTTCATGTGAGCCAAAGAGTGTCAACTCTAAAGCTTCAAACACAGTGAAGTCTCCTACTATGAAGAATGATGATTATGATAGAAGAATCAACTACAAAAATGTTTCTAAATCAACTGGACCCTACCAAGTGTGGGTACCAAAAACAACTTAGTCATTTTGTGAATGCAGGGCAACAGAAATAAAAGAGTCATATGGATCTTGGACAGTGGATGCTCAAGTCACATGACTGGTGATACAGCCCTGCTATCACATTTTGAGGAGAAGGCTAGCCCATCAGTAACCTTTGGAAATGACAACATTGGTTATACAATGGGATATGGCAGTGTTGTATCTGGGAATGTCATAATTGAAGATGTAGGATTTGTTGAAGGACTGAAGCACAATCTCTTGAGTATTGGACAATTCACCAATAGGGGTTTCAAAGTGGAATTTGTTGAAGATCAATGTCTAATCTCTAAAAGAGGAAGTGGTGAAGTTGTTTTAACTGGTGTAAAGAAAGGAAGCTTGTTTGTAGCTAATCTAAAGGCTGCAGACAAGGGTGAAATTTGTTGTTTCTACACAAAAGCCACAAATGAAGAATTCTGGTTGTGGCACAAGAAACTGTCTCACTTGAATGTAAAGGCAATGAATTCTCTAGCAAAAAGAGAACTCATTAGAGACATGCCTGCCTTGGAATTTGTTCAAGATGGAGCTTGTGAAACATGTCAAAGAGGGAAGATAAAAAGATCAAGTCACAAGAACAAACTGCTCAACTGAAACTCAAAACCTCTATAGTAAATTCACATGGACCTAGTGAAGGTGTTAGAACAAGGAGAGCTACAATGAATACATGTTTTTACAACTGCTTTCTGTCACAGGAAGAACCAAAGGTAATTGAAGAAGCTTTGAAGCATTCTGACTGGATTGTTGCCATGCAAGAAGAGTTGAATCAATTTGAGAAGAACAAAGTTTGGGAATTAGTACCACCTCCTGAAGATAAGAATGTCATTGAAACCAAATGGGTGTTCAGGAACAAAATGGATGAATAAGGTGTGGTTGTGAGAAACAAAGCAAGGTTGGTTGCTAAAGGATACTGTCAACAAGAAGGCATTGATTATGATGAGACATTTGCACCTTGAAAGGCATATGTCTAGTCCTATTTGTAAACACCGAGGATTCTACTCAACTTTAATTAAGATGTAATAAGTAAATAATAAAAATTAATTGTCACAGGAATCTCAGAAGATTATATCTGTCAAAGAATGAAGATTAAAGTCATCTACAGACTTGAAGTGATTCTACATTGAAAGAAGCTCAATTTATTGATCAAGCCTCAATGAAGTATTCAAGCTCAGTGGATTTATTAAAGTGACAGAGATTTCAAGTGGTGACAGAAAAAGATACTGGTTACAGAGTTCTTGAATGAGAAGGAAGTGAATCACTGTTTAAAGTCAAATTGATAAAGAACAGACATTGTCGTTAGTCACTCATGAACCAGACAGTGCATCGAGTGTCAACGTACTATTGTGTTTGTTATTTATCTAAGTTTTAAGTGATTCTGGAATTAATTGAGAAGGTAACTAATTCTATTTATTCTCTTATAAATAATTAATATTATTAAGTATATTATTTATTAAATTAATTCTGCAAAGAATTAATTTAATACATAATTTATTTAGTTAATTATTTAAATTAGAATAAAAATGAACTAGGAAGACTTAGATTTAAACTAGGAAGACTCTGTTTTTTAAACTAGTGAGTCTTCCCGATTGTCTTCCTAGAGCAAATCTAAGTTTTCCCGAGAGTCTTCCTAAGCCATTCCTAGTCTTCCCGAGAGTCTTCCAAGGCCAAAATGATAGTTTTTCTGCTTGTCTTCCTAGTACAAATTCAGAACTGTCAAGTGGATTTGCACGTGGGTTGATTAAAGAAAAGCAAAGGTATTAATGCAAGGCAGGAGACTTTACAATCATATTATTACAACACAGAAGAAAGAACATAGAGCATTCAATATCAAAACTCATTCGACTGTCTTCATTTCTTTCAAACAGCAAAGCCATTAATTCTGCCAGTGAATTAATTCTTGATTTGTTCTTAACATTAAATCCATAAGAATCATTTCACTTGTACTGCTTTAGCTTTCTAGCGGATCATTATCCCTAGATTTTATATCAAACTACTTTTTAGTATTCGATCCTTTTTATTACAAAAATAGATAAATTCATGTCGAATTTATTCTAGATTTGTTTTATCAAGTTCCTTGTAATCAGTGATCAAAATTGTAACACCTCTCAAGTTTAATAGAGTTTCTATTTAACTTGAATATTGTTTCAGTTTTTATTCCGCATTAATTTGTTCTAAATTGTTTAATCTTAAACGGACAAATTTCGATAAAACGGTATAGTTTGTATTCAACCCCCCTTCTACAAACTTATCAGGACCTAACAATTGGCATCAGAGCCTTTTGATTGATATACAAATCAAAGATCCAATTGTTTTGAGATTTTTCTTTTAAACTCTGATTTTTTATCTTATTCCTAAAAATCTCAAAAGATGTCTACTACACAGAAAGTTGGTACTGTCAAAATCCCAATGTTCAGCAAGGAGCATTATCCAATGTGGAAGAAGAAAATGCTTCTATTTCTTAAGGTTGCAAATCCTAAATACATTGATGTGCTGAAGAACGGTCCCAAAGTCCCTATGATTATTGAGGGAGAACTCATTGAGAATGATGTTGTGACTAGGGCTGCTAGAATGTACCCTAAAGATGCCAAGGATTACACTCCTGATGAGAAAGAGGATGTTACCTTGGATTCCTATCTTCAGTTGATCCTTATTGATTGTCTTGATCCAATCATGCATAATCATGTTCTCAACTGTGATACTGCTAAACACATTTGGGCAACTATTGAGATAATCAATGAGGGGACAGAGGAAGTTAGGGAGAATATGCTGGAAATTCTCACATCACAATATGAGCATTTCAGATCAAACCCTGGTGAAGGTATCTCTCAGGTTTTTGAGAGATATAACAAATTAATCAATGATCTGAATCTCAATGGGAAGCACTACACCAACAAGGAGATTAACAAGAAGTTCTTTCTTACACTTCCACCTCATTTGGAGCACAAAATTTCTGCCATTAGAGAAGCAAGAGATATGAATGAGATTGCTCTGGAGAGATTGTATGGTGTTCTGAAGACCTATGAGCTGGAGCAGATTCAACAAAGGGAGTTGTATGGAACTGGGAAGATTGTTAGTACTTCTACTGCACTGGCTGCTGAAGTCCCACAGAAACTGGAAGTGAAGGTTGTTCAACCTTCCAGTTCTAACATGAATGTTATTGATGCTGAATATGGATTAACATCCATTGATCAATCTGGTGGTGACTTCTATTCTTTAGAAGAACTTGATCAGCTGGAGGATGGTGATTTGGCTTTGATAGTCAGGAAGTTTGGGAAGTTCAGATTCAAGAGGAATCCCAATCTTAAGTTCAGGCCCAGATTTCAGAGAGGTGGATCTTCCTCTTCAAGTGGCTCAAGGGGTGGCTACAAAACTGGAACTGTGGAAAGGAGCACAATCAGATGCTACAATTGCAATGAGTTGGGTCACTTTGCTACTGAATGCAGAAAGCCAAAGCAAGTGACTAGAAACACATTTGATTCTAGCAAGAAGAACAAGATTGGGAAAGCTTATGTTGCTGAAGGAAAGAGTTGGGATGACACTGACAGTGATGAAGAAGCAGGTGAGATTGGGAACCTTGCTTTAGTGGCTAAAGAGGCAAGCACTTCATCTGCACACATGTCAGAGGTAAAGTTTACTGATACTGAAATGATTCGTCATCTTGGTGGCACCTTAGAATGTGCTCGCACTGAAAATGATAGAATAATTCTTTTAAACACAAATCTTAAAAATGAGATAAAAGAATTAAAACTAGTGCATGTTAATCAGGATGAACTTGTTGAGAAAATAGCTTTTCTTGAGAATAGGGTTAAATGTTATATTCAACTGGAAACCATTCTTAAGAAAGAGATTAGTGGGCTAAAGACTAAAGCTAATGCCTATTTTAGCTCGTGTAAGACGGCTAAAGAGATTCTCAATAAACAAGTTGTTGGTAATCATGTCAGTATAGGTTATGATTATAATGAGGCCATTGGATTGCTTGGAATAAATTCCCCTTGTAGAGTCAGATCTGAAGGAAGGGGTGTTCCATATGTGCTTAAGGGTATTGAAACACCCTTCTGTAAGGAGTCCGAAGCAGAACCTCTGAATGAAGACTCTATCATCATTGCAGAGGAGATTCGTGAAGAAGATATTGCTTTGGAAGTTGAACAATCCAAAAAGTGTATATCTGATATTCCAGTCAAAGTTGCTTCAACTAAAAAGACTAAATCAGATATCCATAAGTTGGATCAAAACAACTGTAGAACTAACATGCCTGCTGTTAATTCTTCTCATAAAGCATGTGGTGTGAGTAATTGCATGTCTTGTGCTTTTAATGTTATGTATGCTTTCTTTAATAAAAAGCATGTATCTAGTGATAAGACTGCTCCACGTCAACATGTTAATAATAAGAAGCATGTTAAAGCAAAGACTACTAGTCCTCCTCAGACTAGAGTGGATTCATTTATCCCTAAGCCTACTCAGAAATGTGTTAAGGCTGACTATAAATGGAAACGCTCTTATGTGAAAGAGGTTGAAGTAGTTTTAGTTAAAAATGTTGTTTTGCCTGACAAAGGCCAATTCTTTAAGTATGCCGGACCCAATCAAGTGTGGGTTCCGAGGAAGGACTAATCAATCTGGTATTGCAGGGAGTTAAACAGGTAAGCCGTGTTATATGGGTTCTTGACAGTGGCTGTTCAAGGCATATGACCGGAGATAGAGCCCTGCTATCAGATATGGTTGAAAAAGTTGGCCCAGTAGTAACCTTTGGAGATAACAGCAAGGGTATTACGAAAGGATATGGCTGTTTGAAGTACGGAAATGTTATCATTGAAGATGTTTCATTTGTGGAAGGTCTGACGTTCAATCTTCTCAGCATCAGTCAGTTCTGTGACAGAGGATATGCTGTTTCCTTTGAAAGAGAGAAGTGTCAGATCCTTCACAAGAAGAATGGAAAGCCTGCTCTTCAAGGAGTAAGGAAAGGTGACTTGTTCATAGCTGATCTGAACTCGGGATTCAAAGATGAAGTTAATTGTTTTTATGCTAAAGCTTCATCAGATGATAGTTGGCTATGGCACAAGAAGATGTCTCACCTTAACTTCAAAACTATGAACTCTTTAGTCAAGAGGGAATTAGTTAGAGGTTTGCCTCAGATGGAATTTACACAGGAAGGACTGTGTGAGGCATGTCAGAAAGGAAAGTCAAAGAAAGCTTCTCACAAGGGCACTGATACATCATCAATAACTGAACCTCTTCAGCTACTGCACATGGATTTGTTTGGTCCAGTTAATGTGATGTCCATGTCAAAGAAACAATATGCACTTGTGATTGTTGATGACTATTCAAAATATACATGGGTTTTATTCCTACATTCCAAGGATGAGACCCCATTCCTGGTGATTGGCCACATAAAGTTGATTGAGCTGGATTCTAGATTCCCTGTTAGAGCCATAAGGTCAGATAATGGTACTGAATTCAAGAATGCCATTCTAAATGACTTTTGTGCTGATAAAGAAATAACAAGACAGTATTCTGCCCCTAGAACTCCTCAACAAAATGGAGTAGTGGAAAGAAAGAATCGTACATTGATTGAAGCAGCTAGGACTATGCTAAGTGAGTCCAAACTTCCAACGTACTTTTGGGCTGAAGCAGCGAATACAGCTTGTTATACTCAGAATCAAACTTTAATCAACAAGGACTTAATGAAGACTCCGTATGAGATCATGAACAACAAGAAACCAACTGTCAAGTACTTTCATGTATTTGGAGCAAAATGCTTTGTGCTTTTAGATGACAATGTTAAACGTGGCAAGTTTGATGCAAAGGCACAAGAAGCTATTTTTGTTGGATATTCCAGAAGATCTTACAGGGTCTACGTGGTTGGCAGTCACACAGTAAAGGAAAGTGTCAATGTTACTTTTGATGACACTAAGTTCCCCAGTATCCAAAAAGAAGACTCATCTGAAAAGCTGAAGTTTGATAACTTGCCAGACTCAGAATCAGATGATGAAGCCCCACCTGAAGTTATTGCTGGTGATGATAATAACAATGATGATAATGATCATGGTGATGGTGGTGGAAACACTGGTAACAATGGAGATACCACCAACACTGGAGAAGAATCATCAAGGCAATCAAGCAACAACTCAGGGGGAGCAAATGAAGGATCAACTAGTCATTCACAACATCAAAGTGAATTTCAAGGTGAATCATCAAGATCAAATCTTCCAAGACAAACTGTTTGGAATAGAGCTCATCCCTTTGAGCTGATCATTGGTGATCCAGATGTTGGAGTTAAAACTAGAAGAGCTTCTCAGAATGAATGTCTTTTCTCAGCATTTCTATCTAAAATGGAGCCAAAGAAAACTGAGGAAGCACTGACTGATCCAGATTGGGTGATTGCTATGCAAGATGAACTCAATCAATTTGAACAACAGCAAGTCTGGAAGCTGGTACCCAGGCCAAAGAACAAGAAAGTAGTTGGTACAAGATGGGTATACAGAAACAAGCTAGATGAGGATGGCATTGTTACAAGGAACAAGGCAAGACTGGTTGCACAAGGGTATTCACAAGCTGAAGGCATTGATTATGATGAAACCTATGCACCAGTGGCTAGACTTGAGGCCATCAGGATGTTCTTAGCATTTGCTGCTTACTCCAATTTTAAAGTCTATAAAATGGATGTTCAGAGTGCATTCCTGAATGGTGAACTTGATGAAGAAGTGTATGTGGAACAGCCCCCTGGCTTTGAAAATCAGGAGCTGCTGGACTTTGTGTACTTTCTCTTCAAGGCTATCTATGGTCTCAAACAAGCCCCAAGAAAATGGTATGACACTCTCTCTGGTTTTCTTTTAGAAAATGGTTTTGTTAGAGGTATCATAGACAAAACTCTTTTTTCAAAGAAACACAAAAGTGATATGATATTAGTCCAAGTCTATGTGGATGACATCATATTTGGGTCTACTAATGATAATCTCTGTAAGAGATTTGCTGAGCTTATGCAGAGTAAGTTTGAAATGAGTATGATGGGTGAGCTGAAGTTCTTTCGTGGATTACAAGTAAGTCAAAGGTCAAATGGTATATTTATTTGTCAATCCAAGTATCTCAAAGAACTCCTCAAGAAGTATCACATGGAGGATTCAGCATCAGCAAGGACTCCATCTTCAACAGCAATCAAACTTGGAGCTTCTGACAAGTCTATCAAGGTAGATGTTACAAGCTACAGAGGTATGATTGGCTCCTTACTCTATATTACTGCTAGTAGACCAGATATTATGTATGCTACATGCTTATGTGCAAGGTTCCAAGCGGACCCTAGAGATGTACATCTCGTTGCTGTGAAAAGAATCTTGAGATATCTTAAGGGTACACCTAATCTAGGTATCTGGTACCCTAAAGATTCTGGTTTTAATCTTGTTGGATATACAGATTCTGATTATGCAGGTAGTGTTGTGGATAGAAAGAGCACCTCTGGGAGTTGTCAATTCCTAGGAGGTAGGTTGATTTCCTGGTATAGCAAGAAACAACAAACAGTTTCTAATTCAACAGCAGAAGCTGAATATATTGCTGCTGGAAGCTGTTGTGCTCAGATCTTATGGATACGGAATCAATTAAAGGACTATGGCTTTGCATTAGACAAAATTCCCATATTTTGTGATAATACAAGTGCCATAGCAATCTCCAACAACCCTGTGCAGCACTCGAGAACGAAGCACATTGATATCAGGTATCATTTTATCAGAGAGCATGTCATGAATGGAACTGTGGAGTTACATTTTGTACCCACAGAAGAACAGACTGCAGATATATTCACTAAATCTGTTGACGAATCCACATTTATCAAGTTAGTTGGTAAATTGGGTATGTTAAACAGTCTTAGTGATTAACAATATCTCTGTCATGTTTGTTCTTTAAAAAATTCATTTTCTCTTGTCATTTAAATGATATTCACTGTCAATTCTCATTTAATAGTACATGCTTGTGTATTTAAATAGCTCTAAGTATTTTATTTTCTTTAAAAATATTTTTCTCATATTTTTTAGTAGAGAAATGTATTTTTATTGAAAATATATTTATTTAGAATTATTTAGGTATTTTTCAGATTGTAAATATTGTTGTTTGAATTTTTCTGCAAGTTTATATTAATTTTATGCATTTCTATAATATTCTGCATATTTTTCTAGGATTTATGGAATTTTCTGTGAATTTTTCTAGGTTTTTAAGTATTTTTTCATGCATTTTCATATTAATTCTGCATTTTTCTGTAAATATTCGAATTAATTCTGAGTTTTCCTAAGTCTTCCCAGTTTTGTACTAGGAAGACTACCGGGAAGACAAGAATTATTTCATTTTGTTTTTCATTTTTTCCTTTTAATTTTAAGTCTTTTCCTAAGTCTTCCCAGTTTTTGAACTAGGAAGACTATCGGGAAGACTTAGTATTAATAGATTTATTTTCTGTTTTTTCCTTTTATTTTATTCCGGAAGACTTTCTAGTTTGTACTAGGAAGACTACCGGGAAGGCTATCCTAAGTCTTTCCGATTGTCTTCCCAGTACAAACGGTAAGAATTCTTTTCTTTACAGTTTATTTATTTTATTTATATATATATAGATACACATATACACGCACAGCATTTCTATTCATTGCCTTAGCAGTTTTCTTTGGTTTTTCAGAAATCCCCTTTTCGAATTCTTATTTTCTGCAGAATCATTGATCTTAACACAATCTTGCTCAAGTTTTTACTTAGCAAATCATTACTGTTCTTTTAAAATCAAATCTATTAAGTCGAAGTGCTTCTCATTTTTTTTTCTCATTTCGACTAGAGTGTTCTTGATTTGCTTAAGTAATTCGTGTGTTTTTCTCATCAAAGAAGGTTTTGTGTGTGTGAGTACTGTGTGTGTTCTTCAAATCATTTACCCAATTTGATTTGTTTTTTTCAAAGTTTAAGTTCGAATTTTAGGATCAATATTTAAAATTGGTTAATTTTAATAGAATTTTAATTTTGTGGATTTTAATTAATTTTAATTAATTCTAAAAATCCCTAAAATTTTAATTTTATTTTAAGTTGATTAAAATTTTCTTGTTTTATAAAAAAAATGAATCCTAATTTTGAACTAGTCTTAAATAATTATGTTGGGTATTTTGATCCTTTAAAATGCAAAGTGGAACGTTTTAGACTGTGGATTCAATTTTTAAATAGCAATACATGTGTTAGTTATGCTATTTGTGCCAATGCACTTCTGAAAATTGATCCATTAAGGATGTTGTGTTCAAGTGCTGTTATTGCTGAAGATTCAAAATCTTTTACTTTCATTATTTTAAACTAGCAATATACAGTTACTTTTGATTTATTTTGTGATGTGTTGCATTTTCCAAAGGACAGGTTTGATCCCTTACCCACTGATGATGAGTTATCACAGTTCTTTGTGAATATTCATTATCAGGGTCCCTTTCAAATGGTTAAATTGTCCAAAAGTTTTGTTGTAAGGGAATGGGATCTGTTCTTTGATACTATAGCTAGGGTATTTGGTAACTGCACAAAAACAAACTTTCATTGCATTACCAGTCTTAATCAATACATTGCCTATGCTATAGTATTTGGTCGTAGATTGAACTTTGCTGAGATTCTGTGGAACCTATTGCTCAACAGGCTTGCTCACTCTAGGAGAGATTCTGATAATGGTGAGAAAGTAAAGTGTTGGTACCCTCGCTTTCTAACTCTTATCATTAATCATCTTCTCACTGCTGAGCAGGTAGAACTGTTTCGAGAAGCTAGATTTGAAACCTCTCCAACCACAGACACCAAATTCTACACCAGACTTGATGTCTCATCCAAATTCCTTAATATACCTGTTCTTGTTTCACCATTGATGAGTCAATTCATTAATCTTCCTATCTTTGGTGAACAAGTTCCTCAACCACATCCAGTTCCACTGCAGGTAGTTATTCCTAACTTTGGTTCTTCTTCTGGTACTTCAATTGAAACCCAAGTGGTTGTTAGGGCCGACCCAGAGATTGTAGAACCACAGTCTCTGACCCAGGTCATAGAGCCATACTGAGAGTCAAACACTTCTGATACACAACCTGAGCCTACTATTCAAACCAGTTCAAGAAGAGTTAGTAATATACCTGAAATGAGTGTTCCCACAACTCTGTCTCCACCCTTAAAGAAAAGAAGAACCTATAGGGAGACAACTGTAAGCCCATCTGTATCCTCTCAAAAGGATATGGACTTTGATATGGCCACTACACAGTCTCTGGAGACATCCTCTCAACAGGATGGATCTATTGAAATTCGCCATAGGGCCATGGCACCTTGTACTGAGTCAAGCACACTCCCATTACTCACAATGGGAGAAGATATCCATATAGATGACACTCAGGACACCATGCCAGGAGAGCACTTTACTTTTGACTTTGAAACAGTGCCTACCATAGTTACGGTAGAAGTGCCTTCACAGGCATCAGATGGAAAATCTGATTCTTCGCCACCAATAATAGAATCATTTTCTCCCCTCCCAGAGGGAACATCTCTGGCTCCCCTAAGGGATTTTTCACTTGCAGTTTATACTGGAGAAAGTGAAAGGCAACTTGATGAGTCTGTCCCTGAAGAAATTCAGTATACAATGTCAAATATTTTGACAGACTCATTCAGGGATCGGGAATTGCGAACTCCCATTGCACCACCACTGACCTCTCTTGAAGGGGCTAGGGTGATTTTTCCTGTAGGTACATCTACTGAGAATCTTGACAGACAGTTAGTGGTGAGAGATATGAATCAAACACAGAGTGAAACACAAGCACGTGAGTTGAGTGAAACACCACTGAGAGCAATTGAAGTGAGTGCACACCCTGACACAAACACTGCTTTATTATTAAACCAGCTAGCTGATCTACAAAGGAAGTTACAAGAAACCCAGGCTGAGAACAATCTTCTGAAAGCACAAGTGGTTGCACAATCTACCACCTATGTATCAAATCAGCTGGGTACTGTGAAAGATGACCTGGAAGGATTGAAGAATAATCTACTCCCAAGGCTGAATTCAATCCAACAATCTCAAGTACTGGTGGCTTCCGACATCTCTGATCTTACAATGTCAAATGCTCAGATATCAGAGAGTGTCAAGGAGATTGCTTCTATTTCTACCAAGGTGGACTTTATTCTGCAAACATCTGATGAAAACCAGAGGTTTAATGAACAAAGGATGTCTAGGATTGAAGGCGGAATGGAGCATCTTAATGAAGGGATGAAGCACCTATACAATATGATCAAGAATTCACATCAACCTACTGAAGAGCAAAGAACATTCTTTGACGGAGATGAAGATGAGGATGATGATGTTGATGAAGGAGGAGATGGGAGAGATAAGGAGAACATCTGAGGTGAATCCTAGGGCTTCCACAGCTCAAACTGTAGAGGATTCCTCAACTAAGGGGGAGAATGAGAAAGAAGGAGGAAACAGAGAAGCTGGAGGAGCTTCTGGAAAGGATAAGGGAAAAGGTAAACAATCACTGGAGGATACTGTCTTTGATGATGCCTACTACTACCACGGTGAACAGGATGACTTCCATTATGACACATCTGGTGATCTGGAGAAGACTATACCTGAAGAAGCTTTTGGTGAGGAGGAGGTTGAGGAGGCAGCAAACTTTGAGGATTGGGAGGATGAAGCTGATCTATATACACCTGACCCTTTGTTTCAGAAGGAGTTGAAGAAACAACAAGCAGAGCTAAGGAGAAAGGAGGATGAGAATGCCAAGGTCTCCGACATCATATCTCAGAAGCTGAAAATTCAAAAGGCTGAACATGAAGACAAACAACGTCTTCATAGTATTCATGTCAAAGAAAGGAGATTGGATGTTAGGATGAAGCAAGGAATCAAATGGGAAAAGGCAAGGGAGATGTTTGATATCCCTCAGAGAGGCACAAACAATGATGCTACTTTTCTGAAGCTGCTTGAGAAGATCAGAATTGTTAATCCAGACAACTCATTATATATGAAGGCATTGAAGGAAGATATCCTAAGGATTACGTCTGTATTTGATCAAGTGAGGCAAGAACTGTTCATCTATGTCTCAAGTGCGCTTGAAGGGTCATTCACCATTTCTCTTGACCTCCTTCAAAGAAGATCTCTATCTGAATTGTGGATTCTGATGAGTAAAGTAAAGAGATCTTCTTGCTTGAATGAGCTTCTATATGACCGGCTTAGAGATTCTGCTATGAAGGCCAGTCCTCAAGTTGTACATTTTCCTTATGAAGTCAAAATCTATAGAGGTACAACTTTAGAGACTGTGAGGCTGGATCCTGATTCCATGAAGCTACAGACTGCTATGCAACTGGTGAAGTTGGAGAATCTTCTTAGAACTTCTGGGTTTGCTTCTGTAGAGAAGTCTGAAGTTGCTGATATGATTTCAGACTACTGTACGGAGAAAATTCCAAGGTATGCTCAGATGAAGAATAGATTGAAGAAGATCACCACTCAACCAGTAATGCCAAGTGGTGTGGTTTCTGAAAGTGATCGTGTCCTTGACAAAGATCTTCTAGTCACCTTGCAAGAAGCTGAAGAAGGTGAAATTAGAGACTAAAGGCATGATGTAGTTAGCTCATTTGTAAATGTTATATGTTTAGAGCTAGGTAAATCAAGATAGGGAAATGTATTCATATGTTCAGTCTAGAGGAACATCTATCTTGTATTTATCTTTACTGTTTGAATCTGGAATTTGTTATATTTAATCCAGAACTTCTTATTATTTGCTTGGCTCTTAAAAGTCTTATCTTTTCTTGTTTTAGTTGAGTTATCCTCTAGAGTATTTGGTTGTCATTGTCTAACAAACAAATAGGGGGAGATTGAAAGGCATATGTCTAGTCCTATTTGTAAACACCGAGGATTCTACTCAACTTTAATTAAGATGTAATAAGTAAATAATAAAAATTAATTGTCACAGGAATCTCAGAAGATTATATCTGTCAAAGAATGAAGATTAAAGTTATCTACAGACTTGAAGTGATTCTACATTGAAAGAAGCTCAATTTATTGATCAAGCCTCAATGAAGTATTCAAGCTCAGTGGATTTATTAAAGTGACAGAGATTTCAAGTGGTGACAGAAAAAGATACTGGTTACAGAGTTCTTGAATGAGAAGAAAGTGAATCACTGTTTAAAGTCAAATTGATAAAGAACAGACATTGTCGTTAGTCACTCATGAACCAGACAGTGCATCGAGTGTCAACGTACTATTGTGTTTGTTATTTATCTAAGTTTTAAGTGATTCTGGAATTAATTGAGAAGGTAACTAATTCTATTTATTCTCTTATAAATAATTAATATTATTAAGTATATTATTTATTAAATTAATTCTGCAAAGAATTAATTTAATACATAATTTATTTAGTTAATTATTTAAATTAGAATAAAAATGAACTAGGAAGACTTAGATTTAAACTAGGAAGACTCTGTTGAGTCTTCCCGATTGTCTTCCTAGAGCAAATCTAAGTTTTCCCGAGAGTCTTCCTAAGCCATTCCTAGTCTTCCCGAGAGTCTTCCAAGGCCAAAATGATAGTTTTTCTGCTTGTCTTCCTAGTACAAATTCAGAACTGTCAAGTGGATTTGCATGTGGGTTGATTAAAGAAAAGCAAAGGTATTAATGCAAGGCAGGAGACTTTACAATCATATTATTACAACACAGAAGAAAGAACAGAGAGCATTCAATATCAAAACTCATTCGACTGTCTTCATTTCTTTCAAACAGCAAAGCCATTAATTCTGTCAGTGAATTAATTCTTGATTTTTCTTAACAATAAATCCATAAGAATCATTTCACTTGTACTGCTTTATCTTTCTAGCGGATCATTATCCCTAGATTTTATATCGAACTACTTTTTAGTATTCGATCCTTTTTATTACAAAAATAGATAAATTCATGTCGAATTTATTCTAGATTTGTTTTATCAAGTTCCTTGTAATCAGTGATCAAAATTGTAACACCTCTCAAGTTTAATAGAGTTTCTATTTAACTTGAATATTGTTTCAGTTTTTATTCCGCATTAATTTGTTCTAAATTGTTTAATCTTAAACAGACAAATTTCGATAAAACGGTATAGTTTGTATTCAACCCCCCTTCTACAAACTTATCAGGACCTAACACACCTATAGCTAGACTGGAGGCCAACAGAATATTTTTGGCCTTTGCAGCTCATTCAGACTTCAAGGTGTATCAAATGGATGTGAAAAGTGATTTTCTCAATGGTGATCTTGCTGAAGAAGTTTATGTGTCTCAACCCCCTGCCTTTGAGAATGGAGAATTTCCAGACTTTGTGTATAGATTGCTCAAGGCACTCTATGGCCTCAAACAGGCACCTAGAGCTTGGTATGAAACTCTTTCTCAATTTCTTCTTGAGCATCAATTCACAAGAGGGACAATTGATAAAACTCTATTCTTCAAGAAGCATGGCAATGATATCATTCTAGTTCAGATTTATGTGGATGATATCATCTTTGGCTCTTCAAATGAAAAACTTTGTCAAAGGTTTTCCAAGTTGATGCAAAGCAAGTATGAGATGAGTATGATGTGAGAGTTAACCTACTTCCTAGGCCAGCAAGTAAATCAAAGGGAGGATGGAATCTTCATAAATCAATCAAAGTATGTCAAAGATCTTTTAAAGAAATATGGTTTAGAAGATTCATCCCCTGAAAAAACTCCAATGTCTACTGCACTTAAGCTTGATGAAGATAAGAAAGGCAAGAGAGTTGACATCAAGGTTTACATAGACATGGTTGGATCATTACTCTATCTCACAGCTAGCAGGCCAGACATCATGTTTGCCACATGTCTATGTGCAAGGTTTCAATCTGATCCCAAGGAATCTCACATGATGGCAATCAAAAGAATCTTCAGGTATTTGAAGGGGACTCCTAATCTAGGCTTATGGTATCCAAAGGGCACTGGGTTCAACCTGGTTGGTTACACAGATTCTGATTATGCTGGATGCAGAATTGACAGGAAGAGTACTTCAGGAAGCTGCCAATTCTTAGGTCAAAGGTTAGTCTCCTGGTTCAGTAAGAAACAACAATCCACAACAACATCTACAACTGAGGCTGAATATATTGTTGCTGGAAGCTGCTGTGCTCAATTGCTTTGGATTAGAAATCAACTCATGGATTATGGACTAGTGTTGGAACACATTCCCCTGATGTGTGACAATACTAGTGCAATATCCATTGTTGCCAATCCTGTTAATCATTCTACTACAAAGCACATTGAGATAAGGTACCATTTCATTAGGGAACATGTTGTAAATAGTACTATAGCAGTCTCTTATGTTCCAACTGAGAAACAATTAGCTGACAGATTTACTAAACCCCTAAATGAAGCTGTCTTCAACAGACTAGTGAGCGAAATTGGAATGCTTAATCCTTCATTTAGTAGTTCTAAGTAATTATGCTAGTTAATCGTTGCAGCAGTAAATTTTCACTGTATTTAAATGCACTATTTGATTGGAGTGAAATTTAACTGAGATATGATTTATAAATATTTCAGTATTTTACTGCATATTTTTCAAAATCATATTTGTTTGTGGAGTTATGAGATTTTGAGACATCTCTATATAGGTGATTTTGAGAGTTCACGACTTAGTTCAAAATAAACAGACCTATATCGTAAACTGTTAAAGTTGTGAGACTTCGCGATATAGTTCAATTCTTGAGTTTGTGATCTACTTATTGGACTTCGCGACACAGAATAACTATATCGACAAGTCTCCACATATTAACAAAATTTTGATTTAAATTGATTTTATTTCAAAATTTAATTTTGATATATGTCTGACAAATTGATTGAAATTCCAAAAAGAGAGTTCTCGACAAGGTATTTATACTATATCGCAAAGTCTCCTTAAATTTCCTACCTTCCAGACTTTGCGACATAGTTCATTTCTAGACTTTGCGATCTACTTTTCAAGACTTCACGATACAGTCTATTTTGAGACTTCACGATATCAAAATAGTCTGTACACATTCATATCTCTATATCGCACTGTCTCAGTCATATAAATAATTTTTGCAAACACTTTCACATCTTTTCATCTTGTCGATTACTCTCAATTCCTAAACCTAATTTCAAATCTTTTCCCCCTTTTCAATCTCAAACTCAGAAATGACACCCAAATCCCAAACAGCTGCTTCATCAAACCCTTTAACCATACCCAAAGAAACCAACTTTCTCACCATCCCATCTGATACAGAAGCTAACCCAAGGTACAAGTGTTTTGTACGCTTCTTGAACACCTCCTACCTTCGTCAAGCTCTTACAATGAACCCACCTATGTACGTTGATTTACTGGAAGCATTCTGGAGGACTGCAACATGTATTGTAATGGCGAGGGAGGATGGAACTTCATATCTGGAGATAAATTGCACTGTTGGAGGTGAGCAATTGCAGTTTGGGGAGAAGGAAGTAAATGAAACATTTGGCTTTAAGACTGAAAATCATGACGCTGAAGCAAATGATAAGGAGATGGTGGACTTCATGACCTTGATTAAGTATGCTGATACAATTGATATGGCAAAGCTGAACAAGAAGAATGTCAGGAGGGAGTGGTCATATTTGTTTGATGCTCTCCAGAAAGTGTTCCTGTGCAGAAAGACAGGATGGAATCAAATCAGCCACATTGCAGTGAAGCTTGCCTATTCCTTGGCCTACAATCAGGAAATCAGTGTTGGAGCAATCATCATTCGTGAATTGGCTCAAAGGTTAGGTAAGACTCCACGTGGCAGAGGTACTGAAATCTTCCACCCTCGTTCTATTCAATGCATTTTAAATCATTTAGATAATAAACTGCATGAAGTAGAAGGGATAGACACATCAAAATTGGCTTATCCTAAGTCCATGTCCATTTTATTCTTGTTGTCGACCTGATGTACTTCTTGAGGCTTGAACAAATGAATGAACTTCTTCCAAGATATACAAACAATTTTATTACAGCAAAATTAAATGGCTACAAGAACATACTCTGGCTGTGACAATATGTTCTTAATTAAGTATTACTAAACACAAAGTTAAGTTGTCTTCTAAGTTATCACCCATAAATCCTAACACTTATTTTAATAAAAATTTTATATCATATAGGAAAAAATATATTTCGGTCTCTGTTAAAAAAATTAATTTTTTTTTTGTAATTAATTAATATCTTTATGTATCACAATCAATATGATTAGCGATTAATATGTTCATATATTTAAAATTAAAAGTTACACTTAACATTTTAATATAAGTACATATTAATGTTTAATTTGTATTATGATATCAATTTTATTATTCTACATTGTATAATAGAGGATTCTGTATATTTTTTTTACATAATTATGTTCTTATATTTTATGATATATTCTTTATTTTACACTGTACATAAATTTCACTTCAGTAATCTAATAATTAAATATTATCTTGATATATTTAATTTATAATTTAATAATTTAATTTATAATGTTGCTTATATATCGTTCAACTTATGATAAAGTGATAATTCCAATTATCATATTTTATAAATCACAAAATTATCAAAAAAACATGGTATAAAACATTTTAAAATATCTTTGATAAAATTGCATGAATAAAGAGGTATAAACAAAAGAAATATTAAAATTATGCAAACAAAAATTACAGATACCTATTCTCGAATCTTAGTAAGTTCAAATATGTATAAAATACGTTTTACTGTAGTCCTCCAAACATGCAATAAAAACAAATCATGTTAATTGATTTCTTATAAATGCAAAATCAATTTCCGCATATATTATGTAATTTCCCCATTTAATATGGTGTTGACAAAATTATATCACCATTGATATAGAATCATAGAAATATCTTATGATTTTATTTAATATGGTATAGACAAAATGATATCACTATATAATAATTCCAATATGGTATGTACAAAATGATATCACCATATAATCGTTCCAACAAGTTTATAAATATCCTCGAGTTTTTGTTAAGTTGTTACTCCGGATCAGTAAAATTGACATGCAAAAGATATCTTCTATGAACTGACACTGCAAAAGTGATCTGTTCCTGATTTTTTGTAATGTTAATTGTATATTAATCCATGAATTTAAAATTAAAATAAACTTAGTATAAATTAATAACATCCCATTTTCAGATCCCTAAACCAATCCAATACACACTTTTGTTGAACATGTAAGTTTTTCGCTTTTCATTTTTATATCTCATACTCATTTCATGTTTCACCTCTACTCCAAAAAGAATACAATAGTATTATAAGTTTATTGATTATCTTGGCGTATGTGCATATGGTTTTAAATCAATACAACATTAACCCATATACCAACACTATAGATTATACATACAATATGAATTATAAATCAATCAATATAAACCTTAAAGAAACATATGCATGTTATTGTTTAGTTATCAATAACAACTAATTCATAATCAATTCAATTTTGCCCAAATCAATACTAATCAAGCATATTACGAATCATATAAAAACATGAACTAGATGTATATATACAAGAGTATCTAATGTATATAAGTATATTCAATACTTTACAGATTAAGATGAGACATATGATAAATCTATAACTAATCTTAAAGAATTGAAGATTCCATACCTCCATTACTCAAGAATCGATTTTGAAAAACTTTAAATTGACCCAGTTACTTCAAAATTATCGATAAAATATCCTGTATCACATGCAACGCTAACCCCTATATCGATTCCTCCTTTTTTGCTCATATGTAGTTGTATACCTGTCTTTTACATTAATTTTCTAATTAAAAGTTGTAAGTGTTTTCACTTTTACCTATGAGTTTCACCTAACAAAAAATTCTTAATGACAATAAATTATTTGTAAAAAGTCAACTATAACTCATTTTATAATTTTTAAATTTATTATATATTTAATAAAAACGTTATTATTATTTTATAGTTTAAATTCTAATTTTGATATTTACCTTTTGTATTATAATAGTAATTATTTAAAAACTCTTTATTTTAATTATTATATATTTATAAATTTAATTTATAATTAGAAAAAGAAGCAGATACTTCGAATCCAATTTTTTAAGTGAAACCCCACATGGAATTGTATAACAACTTTAATATGGCTTTTCTCTTTTCCTTCATATTAAAAAATGAATACCTCTATCCTTTTTAATTAAAAAGTTGTTGTGTGATATTTTTTGTGTGGCTTACTGTTAGGTTACATTTATCAATTAATTTTTAATACTTATTGAAATTCCTAAATATTATCCCCGCCTTATATTTCAAGTTTACTTTAATAATTTTTTATAATTAAAATAGAGACAAACATGAACATTCAAATTTGTGCAAATATTCTAATGCAAAACAGGGGTTTACCTCTATATTCAAACATGAGATTGAGTTTGCGATAATCAAGCTTTTCCTTATAATAAGCTTTTTTTTTAATTCTTATGTAAATGTTTTATTCTCCGTTAGTAGGTATTTGTAACTGATAGTCATTAAAATTGTTATCAATTAAATCAATATAATTATACGCCGATCTAAAATAGATAATAATTTCCTACAATTGTCAACCATTATAACATATTTCTGACTACATTTATTAAAGAAATAAGTAAATTTCGTTTTAATTTAACATGAAATAAAATTTATTAAATTTTGTATTAATTATCAATACTTATATTCTGTCCCTTCTGAAAATATTAAAAATATTGCAAATTACAATGAAAAAATTAAAAAACATGTCATATATATATTATTAATTTTACTTTTAAATAATTTATTAAAGTGAAAATCTAAATTTATAATTTTGAAAATAAAATATAAAAGTGTGCATAGCACGGGCATATTGCTGGTCCGTGAAATACTCGCACTCACAGCCGATACATAACAATAATATCCGGCGCCGGTCAAATATTCGCCGGAAAATCTGATCCCAATGCAATTTCCGTTCATTTTCAAATCCCCAAAGATTGGTGAGTCACTCCCTTTAATTCTCTACATTCTTTTTACTTACCCATTTTCAATTCATTCATATTTATTATATATACACATATATTCATGTTTTAAATTAATTACCCCAAAATATGTCTAATTTTTAAAAAATTTAATTATTTATTATAAATATTAAACTCATTAACCATTCGTAAATATTAGAGGCGCGGGTTACACCACTCTAGAGATACTAAAATATTGAATATAAATCTCAATAAACTAACCATCGATCCATATTTTTTTGACATCTACAGGATACTCAATGTAGCAATGCGGCAATGCTCTACTAGCTAGTGTCAAATGTGTTATACGCACAGGGTTATGCACTTGTGCCATTGACAGATTTGCAGAAGGTGTTTGGGGATTACAGTTGATTTGACCAGAATAGAGTATTTTTCAGAATAATTTGTTTACATATTGATATGTTATGTGTATATATATTTCTGGGAATGATTACGTGTCATGCTTACTCAATTGTATCTATGCTACATAGGGCTTGTTAGCATTTGGTTATGGATTGCTTGCCATGTGACTATGTGAGACACACAGTTGGTTCTCGGTGATGGGATTAAAAAAAGCTTCTGTAACATCAGCAAGTGGTCGATGCAACGTGGGCTTCTCTTGGCTTGCTTTGTTGTCACTGATACTCATTCATTTGCAGGTATCACATATCTCTTTCATGTGTAACTATGTCACAAGTACTGAAACTGACTTGTAGCCGCTTAATCATTTTCCAGGCAAAAAATACTAAACAACGACTGAATGTTTTTCGTAGGATAGACCTAAACATTACCAGTTATACACGTATCAATAGCTCGTTAATTTGAACACGGGAGTTTTCAAATACTTCATGAAATTTGGTCCCGATGACGCTTAACTATGAAATTGAAATCTTGTCTTAACTATGTTTAAAAAAGGGTTATAAAAATTTTGGTCCCGATGAGGCTTGAACTCATTTCCCCCGGTTGATAAGACCAGTGCTCTAACCTCAATATTATTTTATTAATTAAATATTATATAAATTTTAATTTGATTGATTCATATAATATGAAATTAAAATTTTTAAGCGTAGAACTTTTTTGATTCCATTAGCACTGCTGTTAGCCTGTTTTGAAGAGACCTCAGCACAGTATATTCCGGCTTTTTTATTTTTAAATAATAAGGGTGAAGTTATTGTACGCCATGATCCAAACTTTTTATTTAGCTAAATTTGTTCATCAATGTAACGACTATTTGATAATATCTTAAAATTCAAACTGTACCCTGATTAATGTGATTTAGATTAACTATTTTCTGAATTTCAGTTGCTAAGAGTAGAATGTATTTTTGATAGTATATTAAAAATTAAAAGTGACTAATAATTCATATAAAATTCGAGAGTATTTTTTCCCTTTGGATTTATATTGATGAATATTAAGAAAAAAATTATCATTCAAGCTAATGTATGCGCAAGTTCGAGTGTAAATCATTTATTTAGGTTTGGTACCATTTACATTTTTATATGTCACGAATAAAACAAAATCTACTGGGATGATTCTCCGCAACCATGAGGGGAGTTTTGTGGCAGGTAGAGTTTCTTGTATATCAGGGGTTAGCACTGTGCTTGAGGCCGAGGTAGCAGCTATTTATGAAAGTTTATGTTGGCTCATTATGTTGCTATACCAAAATATGATGATCGAATCTGACAGTCTTCTCTCAGTTCAAGCCATTTGTTGTTGCACTTATGAAAACCAATTGGAAGTCGGGCACTTGCTAGATGATTGTATAAATCTTTTGCAATCTAGATCAGATTTCACAATTTCGTTTGTTAAAAGACAAGCAAATAAAGTAGTCCATGAAATGGCTAGATTTTCTTGTTTGCTAAATTGTCAAAATACATTCACGTCTCCTTCATGTATGTTGTTGGAGATTCTTTTACATGATTTAATTCCTTGATGAAAGTTTTTAAAAAAAAACATCATAGAGGAGAAATGAACTATTTAAACCGCAGACGAGGTGCCCTGTCTTGTTTAATCCAAATTGAGTCATATATATATTATTAATTTTACTTTTAAATAATTTATTAAAGTGAAAATCTAAATTTATAATTTTGAAAATAAAATATAAAAGTGTGCATAGCACGGGCATATTACTGGTCCGTGAAATACTCGCACTCATAGCCGATACATAACAGTAATATCCGGCGCCGGTCAAATATTCGCCGGAAAATCTGATCCCAATGCAATTTCCGTTCATTTTCAAATCCCCAAAGATTGGTGAGTCACTCCCTTTAATTCTCTACATTCTTTTTACTTACCCATTTTCAATTCATTCATATTTATTATATATACACATATATTCATGTTTTAAATTAATTACCCCAAAATATGTCTAATTTTTAAAAAATTTAATTATTTATTATAAATATTAAACTCATTAACCATTCGTAAATATTAGAGGCACGGGTTACACCACTCTAGAGATACTAAAATATTGAATATAAATCTCAATAAACTAACCATCTATCCATATTTTTTTGACATCTACAGGATACTCAATGCAGCAATGCGGCAATGCTCTACTAGCTAGTGTCAAATGTGTTATACGCACAGGGTTATGCACTTGTGCTATTGACAGATTTGCAGAAGGTGTTTGGGGATTACAGTTGATTTGACCAGAATAGAGTATTTTTCAGAATAATTTGTTTACATATTGATATGTTATGTGTATATATATTTCTGGGAATGATTATGTATCATGCTTACTCAGTTGTATCTATGCTACATAGGGCTTGTTAGCATTTGGTTATGGATTGCTTGCCATGTGACTATGTGAGACACACAGTTGGTTCTCGGTGATGGGATTAAAAAAAGCTTCTATAACATCAGCAAGTGGTCGATGCAACGTGGGCTTCTCTTGGCTTGCTTTGTTGTCACTGATACTCATTCATTTGCAGGTATCACATATATCTTTTCTGTGTAACTATGTCACAAGTACTGAAACTGACTTGTAGCGGCTTAATCATTTTCCAGACAAAAAATACTAAACAACGACTGAATGTTTTTCGTAGGATAGACCTAAACATTACCAGTTATACACGTATCAATAGCTCGTTAATTTGAACACGGGAGTTTTCAAATACTTCATGAAATTTGGTCCCGATGACGCTTAACTATGAAATTGAAAGCTTGTCTTAACTATGTTTAAAAAAGGGTTAAAAAATTTGTGGTCCCGATGAGGCTTGAACTCATTTCCCCCGGTTGATAAGATCAATGTTCTAACCTCAATATTATTTTATTAATTAAATATTATATAAATTTTAATTTGATTGATTCATATAATATGAAATTAAATTTTTTAAGCGTAGAACTTTTTTGATTCCATTAGCACTGTTGTTAGCCTGTTTTGAAGAGACCTCGGCACAGTATATTCCGGCTTTTTTATTTTTAAATAATAAGGGTGAAGTTATTGTACGCCATGATCCAAACTTTTTATTTAGCTAAATTTGTTCATCAATGTAACGACTATTTGATAATATCTTAAAATTCAAACTGTACCCTGATTAATGTGATTTAGATTAACTATTTTCTGAATTTCAGTTGCTAAGAGTAGAATGTATTTTTGATAGGATATTAAAAATTAAAAGTGACTAATAATTCATATAAAATTCGAGAGTATTTTTTCCCTTTGGATTTATATTGATGAATATTAAGAAAAAAATTATCATTCAAGCTAATGTATGCGCAAGTTTGAGTGTAAATCATTTATTTAGGTTTGGTACCATTTACATTTTTATATGTCACGAATAAAACAAAATCTACTGGGATGATTCTCCGCAACCATGAGGGGAGTTTTGTGGCAGGTAGAGTTTCTTGTATATCAGGGGTTAGCACTGTGCTTGAGGCCGAGGTAGCAGCTATTTATGAAAGTTTATGTTGGCTCATTATGTTGCTATACCAAAATATGATGATCGAATCTAACAGTCTTCTCTCAGTTCAAGTCATTTGTTGTTGCAATTATGAAAACTAATTGGAAGTCGGGCACTTGCTAGATGATTGTATAAATCTTTTGCAATCTAGATCAGATTTCACAATTTCGTTTGTTAAAAGACAAGCAAATAAAGTAGTCCATGAAATGGCTAGATTTTCTTGTTTGCTAAATTGTCAAAATACATTCACGTCTCCTTCATGTATGTTGTTGGAGATTCTTTTACATGATTTAATTCCTTGATGAAAGTTTTTAAAAAAAACATAATAGAGGAGAAATGAACTATTTAAACCGCAGACGAGGTGCCCTGTCTTGTTTAATCCAAATCGAGTCATATAGATATTATTAATTTTACTTTTAAATAATTTATTAAAGTGAAAATCTAAATTTATAATTTTGAAAATAAAATATAAAAGTGTGCATAGCACGGGCATATTGCTGGTCCGTGAAATACTCGTACTCACAGCCGATACATAACAGTAATATCCGGCGCCGGTCAAATATTCGCCGGAAAATCTGATCCCAATGCAATTTCCGTTCATTTTCAAATCCCCAAAGATTGGTGAGTCACTCCCTTTAATTCTCTACATTCTTTTTACTTACCCATTTTCAATTCATTCATATTTATTATATATACACATATATTCATGTTTTAAATTAATTACCCCAAAATATGTCTAATTTTTAAAAAATTTAATTATTTATTATAAATATTAAACTCATTAACCATTCGTAAATATTAGAGGCACGGGTTACACCACTCTAGAGATACTAAAATATTGAATATAAATCTCAATAAACTAACCATCTATCCATATTTTTTTGACATCTACAGGATACTCAATGCAGCAATGCGGCAATGCTCTACTAGCTAGTGTCAAATGTGTTATACGCACAGGGTTATGCACTTGTGCTATTGACAGATTTGCAGAAGGTGTTTGGGGATTACAGTTGATTTGACCAGAATAGAGTATTTTTCAGAATAATTTGTTTACATATTGATATGTTATGTGTATATATATTTCTGGGAATGATTATGTGTCATGCTTACTCAGTTGTATCTATGCTACATAGGGCTTGTTAGCATTTGGTTATGGATTGCTTGCCATGTGACTATGTGAGACACACAGTTGGTTCTCGGTGATGGGATTAAAAAAAGCTTCTGTAACATCAGCAAGTGGTCGATGCAACGTGGGCTTCTCTTGGCTTGCTTTGTTGTCACTGATACTCATTCATTTGCAGGTATCACATATCTCTTTCCTGTGTAACTATGTCACAAGTACTGAAACTGACTTGTAGCCGCTTAATCATTTTCCAGGCAAAAAATACTAAACAACGACTGAATGTTTTTTGTAGGATAGACCTAAACATTACCAGTTATACACGTATCAATAGCTCGTTAATTTGAACACGGGAGTTTTCAAATACTTCATGAAATTTGGTCCCGATGACGCTTAACTATGAAATTGAAATCTTGTCTTAACTATGTTTAAAAAAGGGTTAAAAAAATTTGGTCCTGATGAAATTCAAGAATGAAAAAGATACACAACACGTAGGCTTGAACTCATTTCCCCCGGTTGATAAGACCAGTGCTCTAACCTCAATATTATTTTATTAATCAAATATTATATAAATTTTAATTTGATTGATTCATATAATATGAAATTAAATTTTTTAAGCGTAGAACTTTTTTGATTCCATTAGCACTGCTGTTAGCTTGTTTTGAAGAGACCTCGGCACAGTATATTCCGGCTTTTTTATTTTTAAATAATAAGGGTGAAGTTATTGTACGCCATGATCCAAACTTTTTATTTAGCTAAATTTGTTCATCAATGTAACGACTATTTGATAATATCTTAAAATTCAAACTGTACCCTGATTAATGTGATTTAGATTAACTATTTTCCGAATTTCAGTTGCTAAGAGTAGAATGTATTTTTGATAGTATATTAAAAATTAAAACTGACTAATAATTCATATAAAATTCGAGAGTATTTTTTCCCTTTGGATTTATAATGATGAATATTAAGAAAAAAAATTATCATTCAAGCTAATGTATGCGCAAGTTCGAGTGTAAATCATTTATTTATGTTTTCATTGTTTGTCAAAAAAAAGGTTTGGTACCATTTACATTTTTGTATGTCACGAATAAAACAAAATCTACTGGGATGATTCTCCGCAACCATGAGGGGAGTTTTGTGGCAGGTAAAGTTTCTTGTATATCAGGGGTTAGCACTGTGCTTGAGGCCGAGGTAGCAGCTATTTATGAAAGTTTATGTTGGCTCATTACGTTGCCATACCAAAATATGATGATCGAATCTGACTGTCTTCTCTCAGTTCAAGCCATTTGTTGTTGCACTTGTGAAAACCAATTGGAAGTCGGGCACTTGCTAGATGATTGTAGAAATCTTTTGCAATCTAGATCATATTTCACAATTTCGTTTGTTAAAAGACAAGCAAACAAAGTAGTCCATGAAATGGCTAGATTTTCTTGTTTGCTAAATTGTCAAAATACATTCACATCTCCTCCATGTATGTTGTTGGAGATTCTTTTACATTATTTAATTCCTTAATGAAAGTTTTAAAAAAAAACATCATAGAGGAGAAATGAACTATTTAAACCGCAGACGAGGTGCCCTGTCTTGTTTAATCCAAATCGAGTCTAACTTAAATCCGAAATTTAATTTGAGAAAATGGAACTGAAAAAATTTACATTGTTAAAATTTGAAGGTCCGGTAGCATTCTGACAGACGGGGATATAAATTTCTGGTAATTAATCAACATAGCTTTTTTCTTACATCTCCCTTGTAAAAATCGAGTTTAAAAAAATAAAACTCATTTCTAGACTAAAAGATGTGGTGAAATCAAAATTACTTCTTCAATTTCCCATTTTTTAAATAATTAAACTTATATTTTTTACAAATTAATATCTATTCTAACAAATCGAGTTGACCAAGAATTGAATCAATTATAAGAATTAACACTTGAATAATTATATCGCGTTCTGTCATAATTTCGATTAATCTATAATCTATACTCTTTATTAATAAGCAAAACAATGTAAAAATGGCGCGCGGTACTAAAGTACCAAAGTACCAAATTTGGTTATCACTTAACCCGGGTTCGATTCTTCGCAACTACATAATTATACAAGATTTATTTACTTTAAATTCTTTAGCTTCATTCAGGGTTCGATTCCTTACAACTACGTAATTATACAAGATTTATTTATTTACTTTAAATTCAATTGCTTCATCGAGCGTTAGATTCTTTGCAGCTACGTAATCATACAAGATTTATTTATTTACTTTAATTTCTTTAGTTTTATGCATAGTTCGATTATAGTTATTTATTTATTATATATTTTTATCATTCAATTCTCAAAAATACATTTTTAAATAATATTTATTAATACTAATATTTTAATGTCGACTCATGCTCGGCCTGTACTTGACACAGGTTATAAGAAATGGTGCGCGGTACCAAAAGTACCAAAATATCAAATTTGGTTATTACAAGACCTGTGTTCGATTACTTGCAATTACATACAAGATTTATTAATTTAAATTCTTTAGCTTAATTGAGGGTTCGATTCCTTACAACTACGTTATTATACAAATTTTATTTATTTACTTTAATTTCATTAATTTCATTCAAAATTCACTCGTCTATAACTTCTATACTCTTTATTAATAAAGAAGATACTGTTAAAATATCGCGCGGTACCAAATTCAAGATTAATTACCTATAACCACATAATTAAATAATATTTATTTATTATATATTTCTATCATTCAAATATCTATAAGTACATTTTTTAATAATTTTTTTAATAATTAAAATTAATATTAATCTATACTCTTTATTAATAAGAAAAACAATGTGAAAATGACGCGCGGTACCAAAAGTACCAAATTTGGTTATCACGAGATCAAAGTTCGATCCCTCGCAACTACGTACAAGATTTATTAATTTAAATTATTTAGCTTAATTGAGGATTCGATTCCTTACAACTACGTTATTATACAAAATTTATTTATTTACTTTAATTTCATTCAAATTTTAATTGTCTATAACTTCTATACTCTTTATTAATAAAGAAAATATTGTTAAAATATCGTGCGGTACCAAATTCAAGATTAATTGCCTATAACCACATAATTCAATATCTATAAGTTCTTTTTTTAATAATTTTTTTAATAATTAAAATTAATATTAATAAGCAAAATAATGTGAAAATGGCGCACCGTACCAAATTACCCCATCAATAAAAGTAAACTCACCTCAAATAAATTTTTTGTGCTCAAAATTACAAACCTCATTTTAAACACTCCGTCAAAAAACAGGGCACTAGATAATGGCACTGCTAACACACAGCAGTGCATTAAACTCCGTCGCCGGTCAAAGATTCGCCGGAAAAACAAAGCCCATGTGGTCAACGTCAAACCCATTTAAAACTTCATGTTCATTTTCAAATTCTCAAGTTACAAGAAGCATGGTGAGTCACAGTCCATTTATTTATCTATATTCTTGAAATAGAAAAGTTACGTATAGATTTTTGTATGTATGTGTGAACAGGGGAAAAGGAGTTACACGAGTGTGATGATAGTGCCGACAGGAGTAGGAGCCTGTATTGGTGGGTTTGCAGGGGATGCTTTGCCTGTTGCTCGGACACTTTCTTCAGTTGTGGATTGTCTTATCACTCATCCTAATGTAATAATCTCTTCTTTTTAAGGTTGTTATAGTCTATTTACATTAAGCAAAACTAAACATTTTTTTACAGTTTTGATAAAGATAAAATGAAATGTTGCGGTACACTAACATTTAGGTAATTAGGTGTATCGAACGATGATGTTTTGGTTTATGTTAAGTTATGTGTTGCTTCTTTCTAATTAGTTGTCCTTTTGGACTTTTTAGTGATTAAATTGATTAATTTTTGACTATTTTAGAAAACTGAAAATTACATTTTACAATAGACTAGATGTACTTGTTAATGATGCAAGTTTTTGTTTTTCTCACTTACATAGTATATATAAATTTGAGTCAAATTTTGGTCAATTTGACCATCGAAAAATCAAACTGAACAACTAATTAGGATAGAGGGAGTAGTAGATTATAATGTGTACTGAATGATGATGTGTCAATTTTAGCCGATGAGGGATGTTTGGTCATTGTCAATGTGCGGTACACTTTGTTTTTGTTGAATATATATTTTGATATCTAAATTACTTTAAAATAAATGTGCTTTGTAAATATTGTTTTGGTTTGTTTTATTTTTATAAAATTGTTTCAGTAGTTATGTGAGTTGGAAGTTAGAACTTGTAAGCGTAATGACCATGTGAGCTTGAATGAAGTGGTACTATGAGGACTTAAGAGTCTCATTTCAAGAAATGACGGGAGCTTGTTTGGAGTAGAAGTATGAATCTAAATTATGTAAACGATATTCAATGGATGTAAAGTATAATGACATTTGCAGGTTCTTAATGCAGCAATGCTCTATTGGCCAATGACAAATGTGTTATATGTTGAGGGTTATGCTCTTGACAGATTTGCAGAAGGC
This sequence comes from Heracleum sosnowskyi, assembly GCA_030848705.1. Taxonomy (NCBI): domain Eukaryota; kingdom Viridiplantae; phylum Streptophyta; class Magnoliopsida; order Apiales; family Apiaceae; genus Heracleum; species Heracleum sosnowskyi. Next base: position 10,887,335 of record CM061238.1, read on the forward strand.
CTATGGGGACTACAGCCGGTTCACCAAAATAGAGTATGCTTCAAACACTATCTTGTTGCTTCTGTATTTATGTCTAGGAATGTTCATATATAGATGATATGCCAACTGAGTTGAATACGCTACCAAGGATTGCTTGGCATTTTCTTATGTATTTGCTTGCCATGTGAGACAGGTTGGATTGGTTCTTGATGCTGGGATAGAGAAAGAGCTTCTTCTTCGACATCTACAAGTGGTCGATGCAACTAGGGCTTCTCTTGGGCTGCCTGTTGTTGAATACGTTGTCACTGATACTCCTTTGCAGGTATTACATTTAAAATCCATACATAACTGTAGTACAAGTATTTAAACAAGTAGCCGCTTAATCAACAGAAGCTTATGACCATTAAATTATAGAATGATCTCTTAAAGGATATATATGATGTATGCAATTTGCTTGCCATTGCTCATAAGCTTACTGTAGAGAATGCAAGTTAGTGATGGGTAAGTTAGAGAACTACTATTTAGCAACAAAAAAAAAGGTTAGAGAACTACTATTTAGCAAAAAAAAAAGTTGGAGAACTACTTCATTAACATCAGAGAACGTCAGATCCAGAGACCAAGTAGAAATAATGATATATTTATTGTTTGACATTTAGACCTATTGGAACACTAGAAAGTGTGACCAGCCATATTGGTAGCTCGATATGCAGCTGATTAGTGGTATTCTTTTTGTTTGATTTCTTTTGTCTTCGTCTAGTCAAGTGGTGTGCTTATTTTATATAAAAACAAGCAAAATTGGTGAAATTCTTAAGTTCCGGGCTCCTACGGCCTCTACAACAGTACCTAGTGATTGATGTACTTCAACATATCTGCCTATAGGTTGAGAAGTGGGTCGATCCAAAAAGCGGGCAATCAACAGGGAGGATACAACATCCTGATTCCTTACTAAGGGCTGTACAGTCATTGATCGACCGATCTATGGTGAATGCTGTTGCAGTTGTGGCGCGGTTTCCAGATGATGATGTTGAAGACACAGATGATTATCGACAAGGAATGGTAAGATGATTTAGTGGATAAGCACTTTTTTTTCTATCTTTTTGACATCGGCCAACTGTTATCTCCTTAATGTAAATGATGAAACTGAAATTTGGCTTACAAAAGTGTGTGTCGCCTTTTAGAGCATAAGTTTTGAAATAGAATTAAGTTGATATTTCAATCCCGTTCTCCATTCTTATTGTGTTCCAGAATCGCCTTTGGTATTAATTGAATTGTGTGAGACTCTGAGTTACTTGGATTAAATACGCTATTCTTAATAGATCAAACAACATATTATTATTCTTCATTGAATCTTGAATTATTAGTTTCTATGAAAGAAAATCTGGGATGTTGTGAGATGCTTTTGTAAAGTACTGTTGATACTAGTGAAAGAAATAGCTTGTACCCCCTACCTATACAATTTCGTCCTAGTTTGTACCTCCTAACATTACAATTTTGTCCTAGCCTGTACCTCCTGATCACACCATTTCGTCATATATATACACTCGAATGCTAAGTTGTATGTGCTTTACATGGGTAGGTCTGTATCAAACTTCCAGATATGTGTGTTAAGCTTTTAAACTGTAGCATGCCTCTGTCTGTTCTGTTTAGTGACTTTTTTGGAATATTTACTAAATCAACTATTTCGTTCTTACAATGCTACAGGCCGTATCCTATTGTATAACCTTCTTGTACTTCATAATAATATATTGTGTTGTTTTATCTGCAGGGAATTGATCTTTTAGCTGGAGTGGAGGCAGTTATTAGCCACATGGTAGTGAAGAATTTCGGAATCCCTTGTGCGCATGCTCCTGCTTTATCACCTATGCCTTTAAGCATGTTGGTTAGCCCGAAAGCAGCTGCTGAAGAGGTGAGTGCAATCTTTTAGAAAAGCAGAGGACAAATTTCTCCATGCCAATGAATCATCTGGGTTTTATAAAATGAAGTAGTTTAGAAGTTTAGTTATTTATGATGGTTTAAAAGCCTACTCTTTGTTCTTTTTAAAATTTGCATCTTTATTCTACTTTGCTAAGGAGAAGTTCTCCAATCTAAACTCTCAGTGCTCCCCAACCTCCTCCTCACTACCCCCCCCCCCCCCCCCACCCCCCCACCACACACAAAAAGCTCCCTTTTTTTTTTTTTTACCTAAACACCATTATACTGTTGGTTTAAAATGTCTCATGGGTCTGAATGCAAAAGAGACCATTGTTATTCTTAGTAGGTAGATTTAGCCATTGTTTTGCTGTGAGACTTGAAGTCAAAGCATGGACATTGGTAGAGTCTTTTGTGCATTCTTAGGATGGTGGATTTCCAATAGCTAATTGGAGTTTCATTTCTCTAGAAAAGTGAGCTTGATTAATGCAAATTGTAAACTGATACTTCATTTTACAAAGAGGGTAGCACTTGTAATTAGTTTTTGGACAACAAAATGGTCCACTTTCAGCTTATGGTAGTACACTGATACAGTCTTAGTTTTTTGTTTAATTGTAATTTTGAAGGTACATATTTATATGGGGATATTTTCTAAGATTACTGATCATCAAGTTGACATTTGACAATATTTATATGGGGACGCTAAGCCTTTTTTTTTTCTTTTTCCATTCTTAATCTTATATCTTATTCAAAGTTTTGTAGGACAATATTCGCTGCTGAGTATAATCTGTGGTTAGAGATCCTTTATTTATCTGTGTTCTATCATGTGGTTTGTTTTAGTTCTTTAAATTATTCTGAGCGCAGGCAGTGTAGTTGTTCTAATAGTTCTATGTATTAGTAGAGTGGCAATAAGCGTCAGTTGTAGCGATTTGTAAGTTGCTGCAGGGGTTTGCACCTGCAGAAGGATTTGTGTAAATGTGCTATATCCTGGTGCATAGGTGTATTTATCAATAAAACATTGCTTTTATGTAAAAAAAAAGAAGAAGAAGTCCTCACAAATCACAACGTACAAATGCCACTTAGTTTTTTTTTTAATAAATGCTACATAACTTATTATCTCCTTCATCTGATATACAATGATGCAGAGCTTAAAAAGAAGTAAAGTACTTATTCCGAGCTCCTGTGATTATGATTTACATTTTTTTTTTCATTTGTATTCAACTAGTCATCTTCTTTCTCTCTACATCTCTTGTTTTTTCAATTTATCTTACTAATGTATACACTCTGCAGATTGGGTACACATTTTTGCCTTGTGTCCTTGCTGGGCTAAGTAATGCACCACAGTATACGGTCAATAAGCTGGGAAGGGATTGCATATTGGCAGGTGATGTTGATAGTGTCATACTACCTATAGATGCTTGTGGAGGAGATGGGGCTCTTGCATTTTCAGATCGCAAAAGAAACAAGGTACACATAATGTACTCCCTTCTTGTTCCTTTTTTTTTGTCCTACTGAAAACAAAGATGCATGGGTTAAAAAGTGGTCTTCGTTTCTTGCTAAGCTTTCATCTACTCGCCTATAATATTATCAACAGCAAAAGGTTCTTAAATGCCAATTTTTGTATGTTGGATTTGGTGCAGCCACTCATAATCGCAGTGGAAGAAAATACAACAGTTCTGAATGACACACCAGCTAAACTTGGGATAGAAGCAGTATGTTTTATATAGACTTTTTGTATTATTTTCCCTCTTCATTGAATTCAGGACTCAATTGCAAGTCGGTAAATTTGCTATTTAAAAATGGCGGAATGTTTGTTTCAGGTAACAGTTTCCAACTATTGGGAAGCCATAGGTGTCGTTGCAGCTCATAAGGCCGGAGTAGATCCATATTCTCTTCGTAGGAACAGAATCAAGAACATTCAACACAAGTCATCAGTTACTTCTAATGGCCACAGTGTTCCCATAGCCCGATAGCACGTGTGTGTCCATAGTTTTCGTTACATTTGTAAATTTCTCGGTCTCAAATTTAGTTTCGGAAAATTGTAAGTGATGCAGAAGATAGGAGTAATTTTGTCCTCTTACTTTGGATAGAATATATGGATGGAAGAGATTATTGAGTAATGAACATCACCTGAATTTGCATGGTAGATTACTTAACTACCTGGCATAACATAACTAGTGACTTGATAACTTTCGGTGTGAATTAGTCGCCTAGCAATAGTGTTGTTAGTCATCACTTCTTGTATAGTGATTCGGACCTTTGAATTGTCTATTTTTTCTCTTAAATGCACAAGTAAAGTTTCAACCATTAATACAATGATTTGATTGATTTGTGGTACTAACAAGATTGTTTGAACCATTTCTACCCGTCATTTATGCTGAAACCTAAGAAGCAAGGACACGGGTGTGAAAGTGCGGGTGTGTAGTACTGGTACATGCGGATTCGGTAAATTTAAAATTATGAGGATACGGGTGCGGGGGACGCGTCATATATGAATATAAGTTTTCATAGATATTTCATGTTTACGCATATTAAAACCAATGGACAGAACCAAAATATGTACGCAAACTAAATGAAATGCATAATTTGTCCATTCGAAATACAACAGTATTAGTTTAATCTTTTCATTTATGCAAAAATGAATATGATCATCGATACTTTTATATTTGTTTACGGACATTGATACTTGATTTTGTGAAAATTGTTATTTAAAACAACTTTTGACTAAAATTTTGAAAATAAAAATCGAAAGTAGGATTGTGTAAGAATCCCCATGTCCGACACGGGAACACGCGTGTCCAAGAATCCGACACGGGGACTCGGCACCCTACCCAAGTGTCCATACTTCCTAGGCTGAAACTATATAATCAAACAAAGATAAATATAATTTCAAAGTAAATAGAGTTAAAATAGCTTACTCAAGTAAATAGAGTTAAAATAGTAAATTATCAATATTCAAAATAGTATTTGAATAATCAATAGAGTTAAAATATTTAATAATAAATAGAGTTAAAATAGTAAATTATGCAATATTCAATACAAAACACAAAGATCATGCCGAATATGACAAAGCAGTCATATCTAAGTAGTAGCAAGATTGTGAATATATGCATGTGTGCATCTTTTATTGACATTTTCTTCTACGTACTTTTACCAATTTGAATGTTTAAAAAATTCAACTTTTTCACTTTCCTGCCTACTTGTTTTTCAAATACAAATTATTATATAATCAATTCAGTCCTGGTTAGATAAATAAAATCGCCCAGTCCTGGTTTATATGAATAAAATAATATATACCAACTGAAATAAACTCGTGAGGATTAGTTAGCAGTATGAATCCAGATAGTCGCGGTAAGTTCCAAATTGATCAGCGGAATTTCAACATGACTTGTATGCCAATTGCCAAAGTCATATTTTAGTATTTTGCATAACTAATACAGTAGTTATTTATATATAAAAATAAAGTTCATGAGATTATGTTAGGAAATTTATATGAGATAATAGAATAATACAACTAATTTCATAATGATACATCAGATACATTTTTTTGAATTAATCTCATGAACATCATTCTCTTATATATTACTCCCTCGGTCCCCCTCAATTATTTATATTGAGGGGACGACACGGATGTAAATAAATGAGAGAAACGTACCAAAAAAGAAAGTGTAAATAAATGAGAGGGACATAGGAGTACTACACAACAATTGTTCGTTGGTTACATTTTTTTTATTTCTAAATTTAAATTCGATTACTGGACAATTAGTCAACAATCTATGCATTGTATATGTTGAATGGAATATGCAATATTTCTCGAATTTACACCGTGATTGCCGCATTTCATTTTATACTAAGTTTATATGATTGCTTCATTATCATCTACTTAAAAGATTTCAATATAAAAATTAAGGATATTTTTAATGATACCCTTGTATAATTGATTTTTTTATTTTGTATTATCCAACATTTTTGACTTCCAATTGGTACCATTGTATTTTTGGCTTCATCCATCTAATATTATTCTGTCAAACAAATGTTAGTTGAACGTTATAAAATTGTGAATTATTCTTAATGATATCATTGTATAATTGGTTTTTTTCAAATGGTACCATTCAAGTTTTTTGACTTCTGCATGGTATCCTCTTTTTTTACTAAATTCAATTTTTTTTTAAAAAATTTCCAATTTATCTATACATTTGTAATATTATTGATTCTTTCAATATTACTGATAAACATCGAAATCATTTATTAGTCTCGTATCCAACTGCATAATCATAACAAACTCTTTGAGCATGTTAGTCTCAATTGCATAATCATAACGTTATGATTATGCAATTGGATACGAGACTAATAAATGATTTTGATGCTTATCAATAATACTGAAAGAATCAATGACTTATTGCAGGGAAAATGTATAAATAAATTGTGTAAATTCCAAGAAAAATTTGAGTTCAGTGAGAAAAAAGGGTACCATGCAGAAGTCAATATTGAATTGTATCATGTGAAAAAACCAATTTTACAATGGTACCATTAAGAATAATTCGTAATTTTATAACGTTCAACTAACGGACAAAATGGTATTAAATGGATGAAGTCAAATTTAAGCCAATTATATAGGGATATCATTAGGAATATCCCCAGAAATTAATATCCGGCATTTCCATGAAACGAGGAGTTAGGTCGTTAGAAATTCGAAAATATGACAAAGTTACGGTCATAATTGATATTGACTAATGATAATCACATGATAAGTACGAAGATTAAGGCATAAATGCAGAGAAACACGAGGATGTGCACTATTGAGTACTGATCATAACAAAATCAATATGCACTGCGGAAAGGAGGGTTCACACGCATGCTTCATTAATATTTTAGAGATTTTATTCGATAAAAATTAATATTATCATTTAAATATACTATTTATTAATTTTTTTATATTTTCAATATATAACTTATAAACTATTTATAATACAAAATTATCTCTTATAATTTTAAGCAACTATAATTTATAAGCAATAATTTTAAACTTACTCAAACGGACTATAATTCATAAACTTATCACTTTAGATCTAACATACTAGATTAAAACTCGTGCGATGCACGGATTGTTATTAATAATAATAATAATAATAATTATTATTATTATTATTTATGTTTTAATATTCTATTAATTTGCATTTGCTAAAAAAAGTAAGTAGGCGTGTTAAACTTTTTTAAATAATTAAAAGTATTAAAATAGATTTTAAAAGAAATTAATAACTGTTTACCCGTGATATTTTTGGAAAATGAGGGGTCTTAGTAAGGAAAAATAGAAAAAGTAACATGTTTTAGCTGAAAAAGTAAGTTCCCGTAATTAAAAATATTTAAATAGGTTTCAAAATAAATAAGTAAGGATTTGTCCAGAATTTATTTGGAAAATGAGGGGTTTTAGTAAGGAAAAATAGAAAGAGTAACATGTTTTAGTTGAAAAAGGTAATTGCCCGTGATTTTTTTAGAAAAAGAGATGATTTTGTTAGAAAAAATAGAAAAGGTAATGTATTTTAGCTCAAAAGGTAGTTGGTTTTAAAAATGTTATTATTTAATAAAAACAAATTTAGAAAATGAAAAAATAGAAAAAGTAACACGTTTCAGCTGAAAAAGTGCTCATAATTAAAAGTATTAAAATAGATTTTAAAATACATAAATAAGGGGTTGCCCGTGATATTTTTGGAAAATGAGGGGTTTTAGTAAGGAAAAATAGAAAGAGTAACATGTTTTTGTTAAAAAAGATAATCGCTCGTGTTGTTTTTTTAGAAAATAGAGAATTTTGTTAGAAAAAAAATAAAAAAAGATAATGTATTTTAGCTGAAAAAATAATTGGTTATAAATAATGTTGTTATTATTTTTTTTGAAAACAAACAGCTCAATTAAATTAAATCACGCCATAAAACATCGATAAGAAAGGATGGTACATCACACCATTTCTTCCGCCCAGACATAAAACCAGCTTCTCTAGCTAACGTATTAGCCGCTGAGTTCGCTGAATATCTAATAAAATACACCGAATAGGACCCTAAGTCCTTAACAATAGAACGACAATGCTCAATAATAGCTCCCAAATAAGAAGAATCCTTCTTATTACTCTCAAACGCTTGAATCACACTCATTGAATCCAGCTCTATATGCACACAAGATATACACAACTTCTTATTTAGTGATAGTTATTAAAAAAAATAAGTAAGTGTAATCAAGTAAAATCACTAATTATCGACCGTCGTCCGATTATCAAACTTTTAATGTTTCGTTTTTATTTTAAAACCTATTTTTAATAATTGTTAATTTTATTATTTATATTTTATTAATTGCATTTATTAAAAAAATAAGTAGGCGTGCTAAATATTTTTAAATAATTAAAAGTATTAAAATAGATTTTAAAATAAATAAGTAACGATTTGCCCGTGATATTTTAGAAAAAGAGGGGTTTTAGTAAGAAAAATAGAAAGTAACATGTTTTCGTTGAATTTTAAAATATAAAAGTAACGATTTGCCCGTGATATTTTTGAAAAAAGTGGGGTTTTAATAAGAAAAATAAAAAAAATGTGACATGTTTTAGTTAAAAAAGGTAATTGTCAATTAAAATTATTAAAATAGATTTTAAAGTAAATAAGTAAGGGTTTGCCCGTAATATATTTGGAAAATGTTGGATTTTAGTAAGGAAAATAGAAAATATAACATGTTTTAGCTGAAAAAAGTAATTGCCCATGATTTTTCTAGAAAAAAAGGGAAAAGGTAATTTCCAATTAAAATTATTAAAATAGGTTTTAAAATAAATAAGTAAGGATTTGCTCGTGATATATTTGGGAAATGAGGGATTTCAGTAAGGGAAATAGAAAAAGTAACATGTTGTAGCTGAAAAGAAAATTGCCCATGATTTTTTTAGAAAAAAATGGTAATTTATTTTAACTGAAAGGGTAACTGATTATAATAATTTTTATAATAATTAAATAAACAATTAAATAAGACAAGTACCATACCAAAAAATAGGTACCAAAACTTTAAATGTTTCGTCTTTAATAATATAGTATAGATAGATAGATAGATTTATAAGATTAGTATTTTATGCTACTAAATGAAATAACCCATGATATTTTTGAGGTTTTGTTAGGAGAAATATTAGTTAGAAAATACAAAAAAGAATATACGTTTTGGGAAAAAAATCTAATCGATCAATCATTAATAATTATAATTTTATTATTTTATTTTATTAAATAAAACTATTCATGATATTTTTGAAAAATGAGAGGTTTTATTTAGGAAAAATAGAAAAACAAAAATTTTAGTTAGAAAATATAAAAAAGATTATACACTTTGGCTAAAAATGGTAATGAGCTAGTTATTAGCAATTATAATCTTATTATGTTATTTTATTAAATTAAACTGACTGCGATATTTTTGGAAAATGAGATGTTTTTGTTAGGAAAAATAGAAAAGTTATTCTATATAATAATTTTAATATTTTATCTAGCGATTCTCATCGATTTGATCAGAAATATCTAACAGCTGTGAATGGATAAAGTTTCAAAAGAAACATAAATGCAGATTTATTAATTAGTCCTTGTATACAATTGTCGCAACATTACGGCAAAACCTCAAATTTTGTTAACGTAAGGGAAAGAAACGTTCAAGCACTTAAAAGAAAAATTCAAAATGTTGTCAAGCATAAATACTAGATACATACATTCAACCATGTGCACTCCTTTTTTGACCTATCTACTCTTATCAACATCAACTTACGTACCCATGTAACCATCCGTTTTAATTTAATTTAATTTAATTTAGAAAAATTTAACAAACACAAGAGCACTTTTATAAATATCCAACAGAAGCCTTTACTACATTCATTTCCTACACACTCTGCAAAAAGAGCAAAAAAAACAGAGAGAAATCAAGTGACTAGTGAACAGAGAAACAAAGCCATGGGTAACACCTTAGGAGGCAAGAAAACTACAAAAGTAATGAAGATCAACGGAGAAACAATCAAGTTAACAACTCCGGTTCGAGCCGGAGAAGTAACGAAAGATTATCCAGGTTTTGTTCTGTTAGAATCCGAAGCTGTTAAGCATTTTGGCATTCGGGCAAAGCCAATAGGTATTCATCAAGAACTTAAAGCTAGAAGGCTTTATTTTCTTGTAGAGTTGCCGAAATTTCCTGAAGAAAAAGCACCAAGAAAGGTTAGGTCAGGGATCAACATGAGTGCTAAAGAAAGGCTGGATAGCTTAATGCTAGCTAGGCGTTCGGTGTCTGATCTTTCATTGTTGCAGCCTAAGAGTAGTATCATTATGGAAGAAATCCCGAAGGAAAGCCTGGAAAATGATCCGAAAACGAAGATTAAAATAAAGTTACCCAAGGCAGATGTTGAGAAGTTGATGAGGGAAAGTAAAACTGAAGCTGAGGCTGCTGAGAAGATCATGCAACTTTACATGAGTATTAGTTCAAGTGCAGGGGATGATAACAAGGTTCAGAATCGTAGTTCATCCGTGTCGGTGGCGCATCGACAAGTTCAATGGAAGGAAGATGGTCTAGGAAGGATTAGTGGTGCTGTGAAGGCGCGTGAGGTACTTAACTTGCTTCATTATGTACTTAACTCCTTTGTTAATTCTAGTTCTTTTTATTGGACCGGTTTCTGTGGCATGTTCATTGCTAAGTTTTAACATGTTAGATTTTAGTCTCTCTTGTCCTAAAGCCTAAATATTCATCATAACCATCATGTTTGACCCCGTTTTCTTATGCCCTCCTGTTTCAGCTTTCTCATTGACTTCATTGTTGGCGTCTCATCTACTTGTACATATATTATCCTACTCCTTTCATTATTAGTACAATTATTCATAACAAGTTGAAACACAGATCATTAGTACATATCACGAATACTAAGAATAATTTCAATAAAATAATAAAATAATATATATTTTTTAAAATTCTTTTATAAATATACGTTCTCAATAATATTATAAATTAATAATTCCTTTATAATAAACAAATACATGTATTACACTTTTGCAAAATATTATTCTTGTGTCGTCGGCTCTTTCTTGAAATTTAAATTTACATGAAATTCCTCCCTAACTTTCCTTATTGCATCAAAAAGTTCCGGTGTGATATTTTCGTATTGCATCAAAAAGTTATTAAGTGTTTTTTATGGCTTAAGTGTTCCTTTAAGTAACATTTTTAAGTATAACAGGCTCCAAGGGTGTCGCGTCGTCTTCAATTAGTCTTTTATAAAGTGTTTTTGATGACTTAATTGCTCGTTTTAGTAACATTCTTTAAGTAAAACTCCAAAGGTTTTAAGTAAAACTCCAAAGGTGTCGTATCATCTTTTAATACGGTCTTTAGCACTATTTTTAAAGATGCTATCAAAAACTCTCTATAAATTAAAATAATTAATTTATCGATTAATTAATATCTATCTAAATTAATAAAATTCTCGGGTCCAACTATATAAATTTATAGAGGTTTTACTGTAGTTCTAAGAAATTTTACCTATCTATAGAAAAATAGGTTAAAAATAGAATTTTGTATGTTTTAATCTGATAACTAATGTTTAGCTGATGAGATTCGTAATTAATAAAACGAGCAGAAAGGAGAGCATGTTACATATTTTGCTCTCAAGTGATTTGAACTCTAATATAAGTTGATCGCCTGGTGAATTTAAGTTTGGTTGCTTATATTTGCAGAGACGAGTGGGATTTATGCCTATCAACGAGGGAGAGATCCAAGTAGCAGTGGCATGACATTAATGAAATGAAAGCTGCAGCAAATTTTATTAGAACAGTCAATTCAAATCTCTCCAACTTTTGGCAGAGTTCTCAGGATTAAGAAAATGCACTACCTTTAATTATGTATTACTGCACCAAATTATGGAGGAGCATTAGTTAATTAACTTGATTCTGGGATCTGTATTGACTTTAAGCTAGCTTTAGGGGATTATTAGTGCAAGTAATTTTAAAATACACATCATAACATGCTGTCTTGCTTTCTCCATATAAGTTATGTATTAGAGTTGTGCACGCAGCTTTTAGAAGCTGATCTAACAATATAACGAATTTCATTCAAGACTTAGATCCAAACATGTGACTTAGATCAAATAAATTGTTTGAAATGAAAATATACTAGTGCTTGTTTCTTTTTTAACCATTTAATTTTTATAGATAAATAAACGGGAACCCAAACCAGAAACCCGAACTCCACAAGTGAGAAATTTCACGCTTACAAACCAACAATTAAAGTAAGCACAAGTTCAGAAATACAGACTAAGCAAAAAATTAATCCATGATTAAACAAAATAAGATAAGTAACAGCAGGATTGACCATTAATCCATGTCTAAGTCCAGGATTGGACCATCAATCCATGTCTAAGTCCTCGTCCTGGATGGCAATGTCACGAGCAACCCTCCATTACACTTCACGAACAACACCAACAACATCAGCCTTGCTCTCCACTTGGACAGCTTCGTTCCCTGCCCTGCACCAACTGCCAGCTGCAGCTCTAGCTCCCTCATTATCTGCCATCCTCCAACCAGATCCCTGCTCCCGCTCTCGCTTTTGTGCATGTGAGCCTGAATCCTGTGCATTCCCAGAAGTACAGCTTTTGCAACAACTCATTATTTCGGGGTTCAACCTTGACCTCCTCTGCATTCAACAGCCACGGACATTCAACATCATTATCATTTTTACTCACATTGTCCCTGTAATGACTTGAATCAGAGCAAGGGCAGTGCAGCAACCCAATTCCAGTGACAGCCACATGCCACCTCATCAAATGGTGGACTTTGTAAAAAAGTGGACAACTTGCTCCAATCCAAAAGCCCAAGTCCTAACTTTTTGTGGGAAGAATTCTGCTCAGCTCAGTTGAAAAGAGAGACAAAATAATAATAAAAAATGTAAAAGTAACATAAATCTGCACTAGTTGGGCAGTTTTGCTCCAATGCATGATCACTGCCCAGATGCCACTCTCTCTCCTCCACCATTGGACCTGCTCTCAGAGCCTGACTGAGCTCTACAGGGTGATCCTCTTGCCAAATCTTCAACCACATCTGTAATGACCCGTGTATTTATAAATTTTATTATTTTTAGTTTTGTAAGAGATTAAATTTATTGTTACATCTGGCTTAATAGTTGATAGGAATTTAATAAACTTGTAAGATGTATTTGTTTAAATACTTTAAGGTCACATCGAATTTCTATTATCTAAACATGTCATATGTTATAGCATTCGAGAAGAGAAAAATCATCAACAACGAGGATGCCAAAACATTGATAATCGTTAGGTCAGCTACGTAGTTGCAGTCACTTACAAGAGTTTGGATAAACGGTAAGCGTTGCAACATTTTAGTGACCTGTAATGTCTCGTTATTGAATTTAAAAATTGGTTAATGTGACACAACTTGAGCCTGACTCTCTTGAACCAGATTTGGGGTGTTACAACATCCTCAATAGAGAACAACTCCCTCAAATTTTCACATACCCTAGCATGACGGGGGATAAACAGCAACCACAATGCTTAAACGACTCGTAGGCAAATCAAAACCTTAGATTTGGTAGACACAACATAAGACGCGACTATGACTGGTGCCTGTTTTTTTATACCAAAAAAAAAAAAACAATAGAAGCCTCTTCAAAAATAAGCTTGTCGAGTGCTTAGTGATCCGGGATCATCTTATAAATTGCATTCAAATTAGAAACTGATACGATGAATAGTTATTTGCTTATGTTGATTGTTGGGTGGTCCAAAAATAGGGTGTCGGCCCGATATAATAAGCCCACAAAAGTAGTTTGCACAGTCATCCTAATTGTATCTTTGATAACAAACATAATACAGATTTGTCTAAATCTTTAATGATGAACAAGGGAGAAGAATTGAGGAAAGAACAAGAGAATAAGATATATTTATTTACAGATTATAGTTGTTATTGTTTTATGACTACGTTACCCAGTGAGGCTTTATATAGAGCCTAATAGCTATTTGACCACAATGACTAAACTACCCTGCATTTTATTCCTCAATACTCCCCCTCAAGCTAATGAGTGAGAACGAAGTGATAAACTCTTAGCTTGAACATATATACTGTCTTCAATACTAAACAATGATGCTAGCTAGTCTTTGTTGTATTCTCCGGCTCTTAACATTTCCCGACAGGTTCTCCATGTTCTGCCAATAGAGGACAAGTTTAAACTCACGTCCTGGCTTTGCTTGTCATTAAAAAACTCTGGCTTTGCATGCCATTAGAGTAATCCTGACTTTGCTTGTCATTAGAGGACTGCTTTTGTTTCTGTTTAAGTCCTGGTTTCGCTTGCCATTTGAGGACCCTGGCTTTACTTGCCATTAGAGGAATCCTGGCTTTGCTTGCCATTACAGGACATTTTCAACTACATTTAAGTCCTGGTTTCGCTTGCCATTCGAGGACCCTGGCTTTGCTTGCCATTAGAGGAATCCTGGCTTTGCTTGCCATGAGGACATTTTCAACTTCATTCTAGTCCTGGCTTTGCTTGCCATTAGAGGACTATTGCAGCTCAAAATATTAGCCAACTTGAAGCTATGCAAGCTAAACTATTCAACTCTGGGCACCTAATATTCCGATTGCTCAGAAATTGAAGCTCACTCAAGAGATGGGAAAATCAGATGAGTTTGCTATACATTCTGTTTCACATTCATCTCAGATGTTGCAAGCAAATGTTGGTGTAGCATCTGAAAGTGGATCATCTCATGTTGTTCGAATGTTAACTTCATAGAAACCAAGTCAAGTGTCAACTGCTTCTGTAGGTTCCCAACCTGCTTCCCACTTAGCTCGTGTTGCTGCAACAAACTCAACAGCTTTGCCATATCAATTGCCTACTAGTGAAGTGAGACCTCTAGTTCCCGGTGAAATACCCTTCACCAGCTCAATTTAATTCTTCTGGTAATCACGGTAGGCTTATATCTTGGTGTCTGTGCAACCACCGCAATCTTAAACCTCAAAATCAATTACTAGTCAGATCGCATCTGTGAACCCACCAAGCGTGCAACAACATATTCAACAGGGGATTGAATATGCGCAGGCACTTTCTTTGAGAAGTCAGCACGCTGATATTGCTAATTTAGTCCACAAGCTTTTACAACCAACGCTTCATGAGCGTCCTATTTGGGCTCCACCTTCATCAACGTCCTATTTGGGCTCTAGCACGTGCCTCCTTGGGGTCGGCCAGCATCCCAACTATGGTAGTATCTATTGCATCCTGAATGAGGTTTTTTTTGTCAAGGGTAAACTTGTTAAATGTCAAAGTTTTGGTTTTGTCACTGCGAAGCGTGTCCATTCCAGTCATCCCCTTCATGTTTGCTTCAGCGGGAACTAGAATTATATCTCCTAAATTTATGATGATTATATGCCCATGCACCAAGACAACAGTCTCTTCTTCATCCCCCATTTCTAAAAAACCGCCAGGCCTTTCAATTTATTCCACAAAAGCCCAAATATCACAGTATTTGAAAATTTTGAACCTCTAAGTTGCATTTGATGAAAGACTGTTGAACCAGGCTTTACACTATCAACAATCAACATAGACAGCAAATTTTGGGTCACATGAAAAGATATCTCGTTTAGGAAATTCATCAAACAACTTGAGGGTTTCACTAACATTTCTAAGGTGTCTAGAATACTTTAGCCAAGATCACGTCCCATCTAACAAAAGTCTTAACTAACACTGATTCCAAATGCCCTAGCTTTTCACAAACACCCCAAATCCACCCACAGAATTCATATTTAGCATAGTAAAGAAACCACAAACATCGCATTCGAGCACAAATGAAATTATGAATTAATTTTTCACATAGACCTAAAGGCTATAGTACAGTAATCAAATCGGGTATATATGAAAATCTTTTGATTCGAGAATTACCTGAACAACCCATATTCCTAACAAAAGTTAAGATGTGCAGAGTAACACACTTTAGGTCCTAAAGTGCTCTTACCATCAGATAAATTCCTAGTTCAGGCCATTTATTGAACACATGAATTGCGTCATCCAACACCTTATTTCCGCCATGAAGAAACATAGACTTAGCCACAACCCGTCCTGATTTGAGTTAATATTGCACCGCTTGACAATTCTGTAGTTTAGGCATTTTATCATACACCTTAAGTGCAACAACCAACAACACAACTCCCCCATCGAAAACTGTCCTAATTTGAGGTAAGGTTGCACTTGATGTTTGTAAAGAAACAAACAAGTTAATGCCTCCATGGTAGTTTGATTTGGCGAGGCTTGAGATGATTTTTGAGAAAAACAAAATAGTTATGCGATTTTCCTTTGCTTAAGAGGGGAGTTCTAAATCTGAGTTTGAGAACCAACAATATTGTGTGAAGAAGAATATTAGGAGGGATGGAAATTGAAAAAATATCCATGGTATGTAAGGACCTGAAAAGAGAAAACTAAGAAGGAATTTGTGGGATTAGGGTTTATTTACTAGCTAAAAAATCTAAGGCCAGAATCGGAGGCTCTGATACCATGATAACAAACATAATACAGATTTGTCTAAATCTTTAATGATGAACAAGGGAGAAGAATTGAGGAAATAACAAAAGAATTAAGATATATTTATTTACAAATTATAGTTGTTACTGTTTTATGACTACATTGCAAATTCACTCTATCATAAAAATGTTGAAATATAGCATAAAATCCATTTGGGGCCTTCCTCTAACACCTTAAGGTTTTAGATGAGCTGGTTACTCAACACGGTATCAGAACTCTGGTCAGCAGGGGTCACGAGTTCGACTCTCTGCCACCCCCAATATTCTCACAATTTATGAGGGACACGAAGGAAAATTAATGCCCCAAAGATGGGCGCCCTTGATCCACTATTCAACCCAAAAATGGGATTTCAAGTGAGGGGGAGTATTGAAATATAGCATAAGATCCATTTGGGGCCTTCCTCTAACACCTTAAGGTTTTAGATGAGCTGGTTACTCAACAATCTTCATTCTGCAATAGAGGTGGTTCGACACAACGTAGTGCCTTGCAAGTTGCTGATCAAAGTATTTTGTTGCGGAAAAAAGCGTGAGAAAGTGCAGGCTAATCCAGAATATAGGCATATTCACTCAGAGCATCTCTAACGGGGTGCCAAAAAGAGTGTGAAAGTGTCCTGGGGCATGATGTGGCATGACACTCTTATTGGCTCTCCGTTGAAATGATGGGAGTGCCAACCAAAGTTGCCACTTTTTGACACCCTCCCGATATATCAAAAATACAAACAGCCTCCACTAAAGACATGTACATATCTAGTTTTAATTATAGTTGTTTGATTTAGTTTACAAACTTGACAATTTTGGGTGCCAACCATTGGAGCAAATTTTTGTAAGAAAAATGCTAAAAGTACTTGTGAACAGAGAGAAAATAAAATATTAATATTTTGATGAATTGACAATTTTAACACTCTTGTTGGAGATGCTCTAAGTAAGCTGATTTATGCTGCAAAATGCAAATTCAGCATGTTCATGTACGTAATCAATCTTTCCACGTCTTTTAGTTGAACGTATGACACGTGAAAATACGTGAAAATAATTATTTTACCTGAAATACTAAATACATGTAGAACAATAATTATCGTCTAGACTGAAAGAATATAATTTTATTTTATAGTGATTAGTCCCTCTTTAATATAGGTCCTCGTTTATTAGTGTTCTTTTTATGATATTAATCTTCTTAATTAAGTAAATCTGATGCTGTAAGCCAGAGACATAAGTTGTCCAATTATAAGCAGTGTAAACGCATGATTTGCAAGTCCTATTGAAGGTAGGAAATAATGGGGGGGGGGGGGGAAAGGTAAGAGTAGACAAAAGAGAAACAATAATGTGAGCAGAGAATGATGATAATTGAGGTGCAATGAATCTCACATGCATAAATCGACTGCAACATGTAGAACATGATACTGCAACCTTTGTTATTCAGACTCTTC
Organism: Heracleum sosnowskyi; assembly: GCA_030848705.1. Classification (NCBI taxonomy): domain Eukaryota; kingdom Viridiplantae; phylum Streptophyta; class Magnoliopsida; order Apiales; family Apiaceae; genus Heracleum; species Heracleum sosnowskyi. Next base: position 10,905,189 of record CM061238.1, read on the forward strand.
GTTTTACTTCGAGTATTCTTAATGTACACTCAATACTTGTGGAAATTTTTTTACGCAAAAAAATATATAATTTCTTGATGATTCAACAATCAAACACATATTAATTACTTTAGACACGTCCATCCAACAGCGCAAGTCCGATTACGAAGAGTCTGCAACAGTTAGAAACGGATCGAGTATGAAGCTGTTAACTTCAAAGGGGAAGATTCCAGAGCTGAAGAATGTGGAAGTTGGATTCTGTGAGCCATGTGTTCTTGGAAAGCAGAAACGAGTTACTTTTGCAAAATCAGGGAGGACCCCCAAAGCTAAGAAGTTAGAGCTAGTTCATACAGATGTATATGGTCCAACAACAGTTGCGTCGTTGGGAGGATCTCGGTACTATGTCACTTTCATTGATGATTCCACTAAAAAGGTATGGATTTATTTTTTGAAGAAAAAATCAGATGTGTTTGATACTTTCAAGAAGTGGAAGACTGAAGTTGAAAACCAGACCGGTTTGAAGGTTAAGAGTTTGATGTCAGAAAATGGTGGTGAGTATAGTAGTGATGAGTTTAAAAGCTATTGCGCAGAGTACGGGATTAAAATGATTAAAACTATTCCAGAGACACCGCAGCAGAATGGTGTTGCAGAGCGCATGAACAGAACCTTGAATGAGAGGGCCAAGAGTATGAGGTTACATGCAGGGTTGCCAAAGATTTTTTGGGCAGATGCAGTTAGCATAGCAGCGTATCTCATAAACAGAGGACCTTCAGTTCCTTTGGGGTTCAAGATTCCTGAAGAAGAGTGGCAGAAATAAGAGGTAAATCTTTCACACTTGCGAGTTTTTGGTTGTGTTTCTTATGTGCATGTTAAAGATTCAGATAGAGACAAGCTTGATCCGAAAGCAAAGGAGTGTTGAAAGGCATATGCTATAGCCTATTTGTAATTCGAGGATTCTACTCAACTTAAACAAGAATGTAATAAGTAAATATTAGATTAAAGGTCACAGGAATCTCAGAGAGTTTTATCTGTCAAGAGATTGAAGATTAAAGTCATCTACAGACTTGAAGTTATTCTACATTGAAAGAAGTTCAATTTATTGTTCAAGCCTCAGTGAAGTATTCAAGAAAGTGGATTTACTACAGTGACAGAGATTTCCAGTTGGTGACAGAAGAAGTACAGGATTCAGAGTTTAATCAGAGCTAAAGCAAAGAAGCCACAGCTTTAAATGTTTTAAAGATGAAGAATTATCATTGAAGTCAGTTATTCATGAAACCAGACAGTGCATCGAATGACGACATCAATCAGTGGAATTAAATCATCTATTTTCAGTGGTTTTCAGAAGAGAGAGAGATACTATGTTTTTAAGTTATCTTCTTCTAATTAATTAAATTATTAATCAATTTAATTAATAAATTAATTCTTTCAGAATTAATTTATTTATTAAATTAATTAATTTAGTTGCTTGAATTATTTATTAAATTAATTCCAGAAAAGAATTAATTTAATTTAGAATTTAATTCAACTAAAATTAATTAAAAGAAAGTAACTTAAGTACTAGTATGACCTGTCTTAATACTAGTATGACCTGGGGTATTAAAAATCAAAAATCCGGTATGACCTAGTAAATTAAAAGCAAAAACACGGTATGACCTATTTAATAAGGTCATACAAGTGTTTTTTTAGGTCATACCGACTTCTTTTAAAAGGTCATACAAAGTGCTTTCCAGGTTCTATCTAGAGTTGGTGAAAAGTACAGTAGGTCATACAAGGCATTTCTTCAGGTCATACAAGGCAAATTAATTTGCTTTTACCCGTGGCCAAAAAGGAAAAAGCAACAGACTTGAAAAAGACAAGATTATCAAAAACAAAGCAGCAACCATTTCTTTTCTCTCAAGAACAAGAAGAAACCATTTGATATCATTTCTTCTCAAGCAATTAATTCTAGTTTGTATTGTTAAATCCAAACCACTAGAAGTTGATTACTTGTATTACTTTGATTAACTAGCGGATTTTTATCCCTAGAATTTATCTCGAACTTGCTTTTAGCATTCGATCTTTTTATTACAAATATTAGAAAAGTTCATGTCGAATTTATTCTAAATTTGTATTAATTAGTTTGAGATAAATACTTTGTAATCCTTATTGTATTTGCAACACCCTTCAAGTTTAATATAGTTTATATTTAACTTGAATTTTGTTTCATTTATATTCCGCATTAATTTGTTCTAAATTGTTAAATTATTCAAAGAACAAATTTCGATAAAACGGTATAGTTTGTATTCAACCCCCCTTCTACAAACTTATCAGGACCTAACAATTGGTATCAGAGCCTTTTGATTGATATACAAATCAAAGATCCAATTGTTTTGAGATTTTTCTTTTAAACTCTGATTTTTTTATCTTATTCCTAAAAATCTCAAAAGATGTCTACTACACAGAAAGTTGGTACTGTCAAAATCCCAATATTCAGCAAGGAGCATTATCCAATGTGGAAGAAGAAAATGCTCCTATTTCTTAAGGTTGCAAATCCTAAATACTTGGATGTGCTGAAGAGTGGTCCAAAACTTCCTATGATTATTGAGGAAGAATTAAAAGAGGGTAACATTGTTACTAGGGCTGCTAGGATGTACCCTAAAGATCCCAAGGATTTCACTCCTGGTGAAAAAGAGGATGTTACCTTGGATTCCTGTCTACAGCTGATCCTTATTGATTGTCTTGATCCTATCATGCATAATCATGTCCTAAACTATGATACTGCTAAACACATTTGGGAAACCATAGAGATAATCAATGAGGGGACAGAGGAAGTTAGAGAGAATATGCTGGAAATTCTCACTTCACAATATGAGCATTTCAGATCAAACCTTGGTGAGGGTATCTCTCAGGTTTTTGAGAGATACAACAAATTAATCAATGATCTGAATCTCAATGGGAAGCACTACACCAACAAGGAGATTAACAAGAAGTTCCTTCTTACACTTCCACCTCATTTGGAGCACAAAATATCTGCAATTAGAGAAGCAAGAGATATGAATGAGATTGCTTTGGAGAGATTGTATGGTGTTATGAAGACCTATGAGCTGGAGCAGATTCAACAGAGGGAGCTGTATGGAACTGGGAAGATTGTTGGTACCTCTACTGAATTGACTGCTGAAGTCCCACAGAAACTGGAAGTGAAGGCTGTTCAACCTTCCAGTTCTAACATGAATGTTATTGATGCTGAATATGGATTAACATCCATTGATCAATCTGGTGGTGACTTCTATTCTTTAGAAGAACTTGATCAGCTGGAGGATGGTGATTTGGCTTTGATAGTCAGGAAGTTTGGGAAGTTTAGATTCAAGAGGAATCCCAATCTTAAGTTCAGGCCCAGGTTTCAGAGAGGTGATTCCTCATCTTCAAGTGGCACAAGGGGTGGCTACAAAACTGGAACTGTGGAGAGGAGCTCAATCTGATGCTACAATTGCAATGAGTTGGGTCACTTTGCTACTGAATGTAAAAAGCCAAGGCAAGTGACAAGGAACTCATTTGATTCTAGCAAGAAGAATAAGATTGAGAAGGCTTATGTTGCTGAAGGGAAGAGCTGGGATGATACAGACAGTGAAGATGAAGAAGTTGGAAATCTTGCACTTGTGGCAAAAGGAGGCAAACTCTTTGATTCCATGTTATCTTCACCAGACATGTCTGAGGTAAAACTTACTGACGCTGAAATGATTTATCATCTTGGTGGCACCATAAGTTGTGCACGCACTGAAAATGATAGAATAAATCTTTTAAACACAAATCTTGAAAAGGAATTAAAAGAATTGAAACTTGTGCATGTTAATCAGGATGAACTTACTAATAAGGTAGCTTTTCTTGAGAATAGGGTTAAATGTTATATTCAACTGGAAACCATTCTCAAAGATCAGATTAGTGAGCTTAAGACCAAAGCTAATGCTTATTTCAGTTCTTGTAAGACTGCTAAAGAAATTCTCAATAAGCAAGCTGTTGGTAATCATGTCAGTATAGGGTATGATTATAATGAGGCTATTGGACTGCTTGGAATTAATTCCCCTTGTAGATACAAATCTGAAGGAAAGGTTGTTCCATATATACTTAAGGGTATTGAAACACCCTTCTGTAGGGAGTCTGAGGCAGAGCCTATGAATGAATACTCTATCATTATTGCTGAGGAGATTCATGAAGAAGATATTGCTTTGGAAGCTGAACAGTCCAAAAAGTGTATATCTGATATTCCAGTCAAAGTTGCTACAACTAAAAAGACTAAATCAGATATCCATAAGTTGGATCAAAACAACTGTAGAACTAACATGCCTGCTGTTAATTCTTCTCATAAAGCATGTGGTGTGATTAATTGCATGTCTTGTGCTTTTAATGTTATGTATGCTTACTTTAATAAAAAGCATGTATCTAAAGATAAGACTGCTCCACGCCAACATGTTAATAATAAGAAGCATGTTAAAGCAAAGACTACTAGTGAAAGGCATATGTTTTGGCCTATTAATATTTCGAGGAAACAACTTAACTTAAACAAGTATGTAATAAGTAAATAATAAGTTAATATGTCACAGGAATCTCAGATAGTTTTATCTGTCAAGAGAATGGAGAATTAAAGTCATCCTACAGATTTGAAGATATACTACATTGAAAGAAGTTCAATTATTTGTTCAAGCCTCAGTGAAGTCTTCAAAGAAGTGGATTTATTAAAGTGACAGAGGTTTCAGATTTGTGATAGCAAATGTACAGGTTACAAAGGTTGATCAACAGTCAAAAGCAGACAATGAACCACAACTTAAAGTCAAGATGAAGAACAGACATTGAAGTTAGTCATTTATGAACCAGACAGTGCATCAAATGACAACATCAGACAATGGATATTCTTCAGCAGATCAAGTGGTTCAAGCATTGGTTTTACTATTCTATAAGGATTTAAGTTCTATTCTAAATTAGTTATTAATTTATTTATTAAATTAATTCATCAGAATTAATTTAGTAAATAAATTAAGTAATTAATTTATTGAATAAATTAATTCTTCAGAATTAATTTGTGAAGTAAATTAATTATTAGAATTAATTTAGAATTAGAATTTGAATTAAATTAGAATTATGTAATTAAAATCAACTGGAATGACTACCCAGGATAATCATACCGGTAGTCATCCCGATAGTCATCCCGATTTATTTTAAGTAATTCTAATATAATTCACATAAATTCAGATAGTCATGCTAAGCCTTTTGATAGTCATTCCAGTACAAATTGGATAGTCATTCCAAAGGTAAAAGCAACAGAACGTGCAGAAGTGTACTGATCCACTTGATTAGTACAAAAGCAAAAAGCAATCAGAAAGAAAATAGATCAAGAACATTACATCAAAAATACTTTCCTGTCAAGAACTCTGCCGTGCTAATTTCTTCTGCAAATTAATTCTAGAATCTTTATGTTAAATCTAAACCACTAGAATTCATTTACTTGTACTGCTTTGACTATCTAGCGGATTTTTATCCCTAGAACGTATCTCAAATTATCAAATATTGTTATATCTTTTTATTACAAAAATAGATAAATTCATGTCGAATTTATTCTAGATTTGTTTTATTTAGTTTGAGATCCAATCTTGTAATCAGTATCATATTTGTAACACCCTTCAAGTTTAATAGAGTTTTATTTAACTTGAATCTTGTTTCATTTTATTCCGCATCAATTTGTTCCTAAACAGTTAAATCATTTAAAGAACAAATTCGATAAAACGGTATAGTTTGTATTCAACCCCCCTTCTACAAACTTATCAGGACCTAACAATTGGCATCAGAGCCTTTTGATTGATATACAAATCAAAGATCCAATTGTTTTGAGATTTTTCTTTTAAACTCTGATTTTTTATTTGAATTCTAAAAATCTCAAAAGATGTCTACTACACAGAAAGTGGGGACAGTTAAAATCCCAATATTCAGCAAGGAGCATTATCCAATGTGGAAGAAGAAAATGCTCCTATTTCTTAAGGTTGCAAATCCTAAATACTTGGATGTGCTGAAGAGTGGTCCCAAACTCCCTATGATTATTGATCCTGAAGTTGTTGAGGATAATGTTGTGACTAGGGCTGCTAGGATGTACCCTAAAGATCCCAAGGAATACACTCCTGATGAGAAAGAGGATGTTACCTTGGATTCCTGTCTTCAGTTGATCCTTATTGAGAGTCTTGATCCTATCATGCATAATCATGTCCTAAATTGTGAAACTGCCAAACATATTTAGGGAACCATAGAGATAATCAATGAGGGGACAGAAGAAGTTAGGGAGAATATGCTGGAAATTCTCACTTCACAATATGAGCATTTCAGATCAATCCCTGGTGAAGGTATCTCTCAGGTTTTTGAAAGATACAACAAATTAATTAATGATCTGAATCTCAATGGGAAGCACTACACCAACAAGGAGATTAACAAGAAGTTCCTTCTTACACTTCCACCTCACTTGGAGCACAAGATATCTGCTATTAGAGAAGCAAGAGACATGAATGAGCTTGCTTTGGAAAGATTGTATGGTGTCTTGAAGACCTATGAGCTGGAGCAGATTCAACAGAAGGAGCTGTATGGAACTGGAAGGATTGTTGGTACCTCCACTGCATTGGCTGCTGAAGTCCCACAGAAACTGGAAGTGAAGGCTGTTCAACCTTCCAGTTCTCACATGAATGTTATTGATGCTGAATATGGATTAACATCCATTGATCAATCTGGTGGTGACTTCTATTCTTTGGAAGAACTTGATCAGCTGGAGGATGGTGATTTGGCTTTGATAGTCAGAAAGTTTGGGAAGTTTAGATTCAAGAGGAATCCCAATCTTAAGTTCAGACCCAGATTTCAGAGAGGTGGTTCTTCATCTTCAAGTGGCACAAGGGGTGGCTACAAAACTGGAACTGTGGAAAGGAGTATAATCAGATGCTACAATTGCAATGAGTTGGGTCACTTTGCTACTGAGTGCAGAAAGCCAAAGCAAGTGACTAGAAACACATTTGATTCTAGCAAGAAGAACAAGATTGGGAAGGCCTATGTTGCTGAGGGAAAGAGTTGGGATGACACTGACAGTGATGAAGAAGCAGGTGAGATTGGGAACCTTGCTTTAATGGCTAAAGAGGAAAGCACTTCATCCAGATACATGTCAGAGGTAACCTTTACTGATGCTGAAATGATTTATCATCTTGGTGGCACCATAAGTTGTGCACGCACTGAAAATGATAGAATAAATCTTTTAAACACAAATCTTGAAAAGGAATTAAAAGATTTGAAACTTGTGCATGTTAATCAGGATGAACTTAATGAGAAAATTGCTTTTCTGGAGAATAGGGTTAAATGTTATATTCAACTGGAAACCATTCTCAAAGAGCAGATTAGTGAGCTCAAAACCAAAGCTAATGCCTATTACAACTCTTGTAAAACGGCTAAATAAATTTTCAATAAACAAGCTATTGGTAATCATGTCAGTATAGGTTATGATTATAATGAGGCTATAGGATTGCTTGGTATTAATACACCTTGTAGAGTCAGAGAAGAAGGAAAGGCTGTTCCTTATATTCTTAAGGGTATTAAAACACCCTTCTGTAAGGAGTCTGAGGCAGAGCCTCTGAATGAATCTTCTATCATTATTGCTGAGGAGATTCATGAAGAAGATGTTGCCTTAGAAGCTGAGAAATCCAAAAAGTGTGTATCTGATATTCCAGTCAAAGTTGCTACAACTGTAAAGACTAAATCAGATATCCATAAGTTGGATCAAAACAACTGTAGAACTAACATGCCTGCTATTAATTCTTCTCATAAAGCATGTGGTGTGAGTAATTGCATGTCTTGTGCTTTTAATGTTATGTATGCTTTCTTTAATAAAAAGCATGTATCTAGTGATAAGACTGCTCCACGTCAACATGTTAATAATAAGAAGCATGTTAAAGCTAAGACTGCTAATCCTCCTAATATTAAAGTGGATTCATTTATCCCTAAGCCTACTCAGAAATGTGTTAAGGCTGGCTATAAATGGAAACGCTCTTATGTGAAAAAGGTTGAAGTAGTTTTAGTTAGAAATGTTGTTTTGCCTGACAAAGGCCAGTTCTTTAAGTATGCCGGACCCAATCAATTTTGGGCTCCGAAGAAGGACTAATCAATCTGATATTGCAGGGAGTTAAACAGGTAAACCGAGTTATGTGGATTCTGGACAGTGGCTGTTCAAGGCATATGACCGGAGATAGAGCCCTGCTATCAGATGTGATTGTGAAAGCTGGCCCAGTAGTTACCTTTGGAGATAACAGCAAGGGTATTACGAAAGGATATGGCTGTTTGAAGTACGGAAATGTTATCATTGAAGATGTTTCATTTGTGGAAGGTCTGACGTTCAATCTTCTCAGCATCAGTCAGTTCTGTGACAGAGGATATTCTGTTTCCTTTGAAAGAGAGAAGTGCCAGATCCTTCACAAGAAGAATGGAAAGCCTGCACTTCAAGGAGTAAGGAAAGGTGACTTGTTCATAGCTGATCTGAACTCGGAATTCAAAGATGAAGTTAATTGTTTTTATGCTAAAGCTTCATCAGATGATAGTTGGCTATGGCACAAGAAGATGTCTCACCTTAACTTCAAAACTATGAACTCTTTAGTCAAGAGGGAATTAGTTAGAGGTTTGCCTCAGATGGAATTTACACAGGAAGGACTGTGTGAGGCATGTCAGAAGGGAAAGTCAAAGAAAGCTTCTCACAAGGGCACTGACACATCATCAATAACTGAACCTCTTCAGCTACTGCACATGGATTTGTTTGGTCCAGTTAATGTGATGTCCATGTCAAAGAAACAATATGCACTTGTGATTGTTGATGACTATTCAAAATATACATGGGTTTTATTCCTACATTCCAAGGATGAGACCCCATTCCTGGTGATTAGCCATGTAAAGTTGATTGAGCTGGATTCTAGATTCCCTGTTAGAGCCATAAGGTCAGATAATGGTACGGAATTCAAGAATGCCATTCTAACTGATTTTTGTGCTGATAAAGGAATAACAAGACAGTATTCTGCTCCTAGAACTCCTCAACAAAATGGAGTAGTGGAAAGAAAGAATCGTACATTGATTGAAGCTGCTAGGACTATGTTAAGTGAGTCCAAACTTCCAATGTACTTTTGGGCTGAAGCAGCGAATACAGCTTGTTATACTCAGAATCGAACTTTAATCAACAAAGACCTAATGAAGACTCCGTATGAGATCATGAACAACAAGAAACCAACTGTCAAGTACTTTCATGTATTTGGAGCAAAATGCTTTGTGCTTTTAGATGAAAATGTTAAACGTGGCAAGTTTGAGGCCAAGGCACAAGAAGCTATTTTTGTTGGTTATTCCAGAAGATCTTACAGGGTTTATGTGGTTGGCAGTCACACAGTAAAGGAAAGTGTCAATGTTACTTTTGATGACACTAAGTTCCCCAATATCCAAAAAGAAGACTCATCTGAAAAGCTGAAGTTTGATAACTTGCCAGACTCAGAATCAGATGATGAAGCCCCACCTGAAGTTATTGCTGGTGATGATAATAACAATGATGATATTAATCCTGGTGATGGTGGTGGAAACATTGGTAACAATGGAGATACCACTAACACTGGAGAAGAATCATCAAGGCAGACAAGCAACAACTCAGGGGGAGCAAATGAAGGATCAACTAGTCACTCACAACATCAAAGTGAATTTCAAGGCGAATCATCAAGATCAAATCTTCCAAGACAGACTGTTTGGAATAGAGCTCATCCTTTTGAGCTGATCATTGGTGATCCAGATGTTGGAGTTAAAACTAGAAGTGCTTCTCAGAATGAATGTCTTTTCTCAGCATTTCTATCTAAAATGGAGCCAAAGAAAACTGAGGAAGCACTAACTGATCCAGATTGGGTGATTGCTATGCAAGATGAACTCAATCAGTTTGAACAACAACAAGTCTGGAAGCTGGTACCCAGGCCAAAGAACAAGAAAGTAGTTGGTACTAGATGGGTATACAGGAACAAGCTAGATGAGGATGACATTGTTACAAGGAACAAGGCAAGACTGGTTGCACAAGGGTATTCTCAAGCTGAAGGCATTGATTATGATGAAACCTATGCACCAGTGGCTAGACTTGAGGCCATCAGGATGTTCTTAGCATTTGCTGCTTACTCCAATTTTAAAGTCTATCAAATGGATGTTAAGAGTGCATTCCTGAATGGTGAACTTGATGAAGAAGTGTATGTGGAACAGCCCCCTGGCTTTGAAAATCAGGAGCTGCTGGACTTTGTGTTCTTTCTCTTCAAGGCTATCTATGGTCTCAAACAAGCCCCAAGAAAATGGTATGACACTCTCTCTGGTTTTCTTTTAGAAAATGGTTTTGTTAGAGGTATCATAGACAAAACTCTTTTTTCAAAGAAACACAAAAATGATATGATATTAGTCCAAGTCTATGTGGATGACATCATATTTGGGTCTACTAATGATAATCTCTGTAAGAGATTTGCTGAGCTAATGCAGAGTAAGTTTGAAATGAGTATGATGGGTGAGCTGAAGTTCTTTCTTGGATTGCAAGTAAGTCAAAGGTCAAATGGTATATTTATTTGTCAATCCAAGTATCTCAAAGAACTCCTCAAGAAGTATCACATGGAGGATTCAGCATCAGCAAGGACTCCATCTTCAACAGCCATCAAACTTGGAGCTTCTGACAAATCTATCAAGGTAGATGTTACAAGCTACAGAGGTATGATTGGCTCCTTACTCTATCTTACTGCTAGTAGACCAGATATTATGTATGCTACATGCTTGTGTGCAAGGTTCCAAGCGGACCCTAGAGATGTTCATCTCGTTTCTGTGAAAAGAATCTTGAGATATCTTAAGGGTACACCTAATCTAGGTATCTGGTACCCTAAAGATTCTGGTTTTAATCTTGTTGGATATACAGATTCTGATTATGCAGGTAGTGTTGTGGATAGAAAGAGTACCTCTGGGAGTTGTCAATTCCTAGGAGGTAGGTTGATTTCCTGGTATAGCAAGAAACAGCAAACAGTTTCCAATTCAACAGCAGAAGCTGAATATATTGCTGCTGGAAGCTGTTGTGCTCAGATCTTATGGATACGGAATCAATTAAAGGACTATGGCTTTGCATTAGACAAAATTCCCATATTTTGTGATAATACAAGTGCCATAGCAATCTCCAACAACCCTGTGCAGCACTCGAGAACGAAGCACATTGACATCAGGTATCATTTTATCAGAGAGCATGTCATGAATGGAACTGTGGAGTTACACTTTGTACCCACAGAAGAACAGACTGCAGATATATTCACTAAATCTGTTGATGAATCCACATTTATCAAGTTAGTTGGTAAATTGGGTATGTTAAACAGTCTTAGTGATTAACAATGTATCTGTCATGTTTGTTCTTTCAATAAATTCATTTTCTCTTGTCATTTAATTGATATTTTCTGCCAATTCTCATTTAATAATTGCATGCTTGTTGAGTTAAATGGTTCTGAATATTTTATTTTCTTTAAAAATATTTTTCTCATATTTTTTAAGTGGAGAAATGTATTTTTATTGAAAATATATTTATTTAGAATTATTTAGGTGTTTTTCAGTTTGTAAATATTGTTGTTTAAACTTTTCTGCAGGTTTATATTATTTTATGCAATTTTATATAATTCTGCATATTTTTCTAGGATTTATGGAATTTTCTGTGAATTTTTCTAGATTTTTATAAATATTTCATGCATTGTTATTACTTTTATGCATTTTTCTGTAATTATTTTAATTAATTCTGCTAGTTTTTGTTAACAGGTTTGTTTTTGTACTAGCATGACTATCGGAATGACTATCTTTCATAGTCATTCCAGTAGTCATTGTAGTTTAGTTTTATTTTAATTAATTGTTTCTGCCTTTTACCTTCAGTACTTATATTTTTGTACTGGAATGACTATCGGTATGACTATCCCATAGTCATCCCGATAGTCATTCTAGTTATATGCACTGTATTGTATTTTTTGTTTATTTTTTCTCTGGATTTTCTGTTACTATTTATAGTTATTCTTAGTTTTATACTGTATTAATTTACTATTCTATATGGCCTGTTTGAAATCAAGAAATGTTATCAGTCAATAAGAACATCAATGTTACATTTGATGACACCAAACTCCCTAATATCCAAACAGAAAATCCATCTGAGAAACTAAAGTTTGATGAAATGTCAGATTCAGAATCAGATGATAAGAATCCACCTGAGGTTGTTGCTGGTGATAACAATGATAACAATGATAATGGTGAGAGTGATGGTGGTGGAAACATTGGTTACAATGGAGATACCACTAACACTGGAAAAGAATCACCAAGACAATCTGCCAACAACTCAGGGGGAGGAAATGAAGGGTCAACTAGTCATTCACAACACCATAATGTAGAACAAGGCGAATCATCAAGATCAAATCTTCCAAGATAAACAGTTTGGATTAGAGCTCATCCTTTTGAGTTGATTATTGGTGATCCAGGTGTTGGAGTCAGAACTAGGAGTGCTACTCAAAATGAATATCATTATTCAGGGTTTCCTTCTGAAATGAAACCAAAGAAGATTGAGGAAGCACTAGGTGATCCTGATTGGGTGATTGCTATGCAAGATGAACTCAATCAAATTGAACAACAACAAGTTTGGAAGCTGGTACCTAGACCGAAGAACAAGACAGTAGTTGGTACTCGGTGGGTATTCAGAAATAAACTAGATGAAGATGGCATAATCACAAGAGACCAAGCATATTGACATCAGGTATCATTTTATCCGAGAGCATGTCATGAATGGTACTGTGGAGTTACTCTTTGTACCCACAGAGGAACAAACAAAAGATATTTTCACTAAATCTCTTGATGAATCCATGTTTACCAGATTGGTTGGTAAATTGGTATGTTAAATAGTTTTAGTGATTAACTCTGTTTATTTTTATGTTTGTTCTTAATTAAATTTACAAGTGTTCATTTGTTGTATATATTTTTAAATCACTTGTAAATTTATTTTATCATCTCAATTTTCTCTTATGCATGTTGATTGTAGATTATTGTCATGTCTTGTCTAATTGTTAAGCTTCTTAGTTTGAGTAAGTTAAGATTAATTATTTTCTCTAAAAATATTTTTCTCAAATTTTACAAGTTAAAATTGTAGAGAAATCTATTTTTATTGAAAATCTTTTATTTTAAAATATTCGAATTTTCATGTAAATAGTTTCCTGTAAATAGTTTTTTTTATATATATATAAATTATATTATTTTAGTTTATTATTATTATTTATTTTCTTTTATTTTCTATTTGTCTTAGTTGGTTTGTGTAAATATATTGTATATATTATTTCTGATCTAGCTCTTGCTAAGCTGGAAATTCAGTGCCAAATCCAATTCAGGTATTACTTTCTATCTCTCAATCCACTTCTTTTACTGTTGCTGAACCCAAGTGGTTGTTAGGGTTGACCAAGGGAATGTAGATCCACAATCTCTATCCCAGGTCTTAGAGCCAAACAATGAGTCGACAACCTTCTTGAACTCTCAGCCTGAACAGAAATCACCTGTTAAATAAAGAAGTATTTTGATTGAAACAGTGAGTGATCCCACAGCTCTGCCTCCTCTAAAGAAATTCAATATATACTGAGGCATCTGTCAGCCCATCTGTATCCTCTCAATAGGATATGGACTTTGAAATGGCCAATGAACTGTATCTAGAGACATTCTCTCAACAGGATGAATCTATTGAAATTCGTCATAGGGCCATGGCACTTTGTACTGAGTCACGCACACTCTCATTACTCACAATGGGAGAAAACAATTTCATTAGATGAAACTCAGGACACAGTGAAAGCAGAGCACCTGCAACTGGTTACAGTGCCTACCATTGTCACGGTAGAAGTGCCTTCATAGGCATCTAAGGGAAAATTTGATTCTTTGCCAAATTAAATAGAATCATTTTCTCCCCTCCCAGAGTGAACACCTCTGGCTCCCTAAGGGATTTTCCACTCGCAGATTTATCTGGAGAAAGTGGAAGGCAACTTGGTCAGTCTATCACTGAAGCAATTCAGATTTCAAATCCAAGTGATTTGATAGACATGATTGAGGATCGGGATTTGCGAACTCCCATTGCACCACCACTGACCTCTCTTGAAGAGGCTAGGGTGAGTTTCAATGCAGGTACTGATCAAAAAGGAGCAAACAGACAGCTAATATTGAGTGATAAAAGTCAAACACTGAGTGAAACACATGCACGTGAGATGAGTGATACACTTACAAGAGAAATTCAAGTGAGTGCACACACAGACACATACACTGCAATGTAGTTAGCTCACATAGCTGATCTACAGGAACATCTATTCTAAACCCAGGCTGATAAAGAAATTTTGCAAGCACAAGTGGTTGAACGGTCTTCTTCTTCCACCTCTGTCAACAATCAGCTGGGACTGCTCAAGGAAATCTTGAAGACAAAGTTACTACCCAAGAACAACTCCATCAACTATCTCAACTCCTACTGGCTTCAGATACTCATAAAGTTAAATCTGTAGAGAATTCCTCAACTAAGGGGGAGAAGTTTCTAGACAAGTTTCTACAGAAGTTTGGGGAGAAGTTTCTAGAGAAGTTTCTATTTCTAAGGGGGAGAAGTTTCTAGAGACTTCTGGTGAAGCTAGTAAAAGGGAGCTGAAAAAGATATAAAAGGAAAAGGAGGAGTAAAGGTAATTAGCTCTGCTTTGTAAATGTTATATGTATAGAGCTTAGGTAAATCAAGACAGGTTCAATGTTATCATATGTTCAGTCTAGAGGAACATCTGTCTTGTATTTACCTTTACTAGTGTAATCTGGAAATGTCATATTTGATCCAGAACTTTCTAGTATTTACTTAGGCTTAAGAGTCTTATCTTTTTCTTGGTTTTAGTTGAGTGATCCTCTAGGTATTTGGTTGTTATTTTCTAACAAACAAATAGGGGGAGATTGAAAGGCATATGCTATAGCCTATTTGTAATTTGAGGATTCTACTCAACTTAAACAAGAATGTAATAAGTAAATATTAGATTAAAGGTCACAGGAATCTCAGAGAGTTTTATCTGTCAAGAGATTGAAGATTAAAGTCATCTACAGACTTGAAGTTATTCTACATTGAAAGAAGTTCAATTTATTGTTCAAGCCTCAGTGAAGTATTCAAGAAAGTGGATTTACTACAGTGACAGAGATTTCCAGTTGGTGACAGAAGAAGTACAGGATTCAGAGTTTAATCAGAGCTAAAGCAAAGAAGCCACAGCTTTAAATGTTTTAAAGATGAAGAATTATCATTGAAGTCAGTTATTCATGAAACCAGACAGTGCATCGAATGACGACATCAATCAGTGGAATTAAATCATCTATTTTCAGTGGTTTTCAGAAGAGAGAGAGATACTATGTTTTTAAGTTATCTTCTTCTAATTAATTAAATTATTAATCAATTTAATTAATAAATTAATTCTTTCAGAATTAATTTATTTATTAAATTAATTAATTTAGTTGCTTGAATTATTTATTAAATTAATTCCAGAAAAGAATTAATTTAATTTAGAATTTAATTCAACTAAAATTAATTAAAAGAAAGTAACTTAAGTACTAGTATGACCTGTCTTAATACTAGTATGACCTGGGGTATTAAAAATCAAAAATCCGGTATGACCTAGTAAATTAAAAGCAAAAACACGGTATGACCTATTTAATAAGGTCATACAAGTGTTTTTTTTAGGTCATACCGACTTCTTTTAAAAGGTCATACAAAGTGCTTTCCAGGTTCTATCTAGAGTTGGTGAAAAGTACAGTAGGTCATACAAGTGTTTTTGATTCTTTTATTAAATCATTTTTGATTTATTAAAAGGTCATACAAGGCATTTTCTTCAGGTCATACAAGGCAAATTAATTTGCTTTTACCCGTGGCCAAAAAGGAAAAAGCAACAGACTTGAAAAAGACAAGATTATCAAAAACAAAGCAGCAGCCATTTCTTTTCTCTCAAGAACAAGAAGAAACCATTTGATATCATTTCTTCTCAAGCAATTAATTCTAGTTTGTATTGTTAAATCCAAACCACTAGAAGTTGATTACTTGTATTACTTTGATTAACTAGCGGATTTTTATCCCTAGAATTTATCTCGAACTTGCTTTTAGCATTCGATCTTTTTATTACAAATATTAGAAAAGTTCATGTCGAATTTATTCTAAATTTGTATTAATTAGTTTGAGATAAATACTTTGTAATCCTTATTGTATTTGCAACACCCTTCAAGTTTAATATAGTTTATATTTAACTTGAATTTTGTTTCATTTATATTCCGCATTAATTTGTTCTAAATTGTTAAATTATTCAAAGAACAAATTTCGATAAAACGGTATAGTTTGTATTCAACCCCCCTTCTACAAACTTATCAGGACCTAACAAGTGTATCTGTTAGATCAGAATTCAATGATCGTCAGAAGCTAGACTC
Source organism: Heracleum sosnowskyi (assembly GCA_030848705.1). Classification (NCBI taxonomy): domain Eukaryota; kingdom Viridiplantae; phylum Streptophyta; class Magnoliopsida; order Apiales; family Apiaceae; genus Heracleum; species Heracleum sosnowskyi. The sequence continues at coordinate 10,921,668 of CM061238.1, forward strand.
AACTGATCAGGATTGCTGACGTCATCAGTATTGCATGGTCATCAGTAGTTGATCAAGCGTCAGTATCTTATTGATCATCAGGATTCCTACTCAGACTATGATCAGGTTTGATCATCAGGACTTGAAGCTGATCAGGATTCCTACTTCGAGTTATATTTGGAGTCTAGATAAACATGGAAGTTTGTTCCTGGTTTGTAGAATGCAGCTATCGATTAAAGATATGTTTCTATCTTTGTTATGATTAGGACTTATCTTGTTATTGATAGAGAAGCTGTGTGCACTATATAAACACAGTTTTGGTTTCGATTTATGTATTCATTCGAGAGAGAACATAATCGGAGAGAAGCTCTTAAGAACAGAATTTCTTGAGAGGGTTTTTGTAAGCTAGCAGCTCTTAAGAACATCAGAATTTCTTAAGAGAGTTTGTAACAGTTTTATATCAAAGTTAATAAAGCTGTTATTGTTATTGTTATTGATCTTTCATATTTGTGTTATATAAAGTCGAGAATCTTATACAATTGTATTCAACCCCCTTCTACAATTGTTATTTACTGGGCAACAATTGGTATCAGAGCAAACTGATTTAATTCTGAATCAGATACGATCTAAAGATGTCGACAACCAAGTATGAAAGCATGAAGTTTCCCATCTTAAAGATATCAGAATATCCTACATGGAGGGTAAAGATGCTGATGTACCTGGAGGCTATGGATCCCGACTACTTGGACAGGATTCGTGATGGACCATATATACCAACAAAGTTCGTAGAACGAACAGATACAGTACCAGAACATTATGTGGTCAAAGCTAAAGCTGAATGGACTCCAGAAGAAAAAGCTCATGTACTCAGGGAACCAAAGATAAAGAATATCTTGCATAATAGCCTTGATGCTGTTATGTCAAACAGAGTGATTGCATGCAAGTCTTCAAAAGAAATCTGGGATACTTTGGAAACTCAGTGCCAGGGATCTGCATCTGTTAAGAAAAACAGAAGGGCTCTATTGATTCAAGAATATGAGCAATTCGATGCAAGACCTGAAGAGAGCCTGACTGATCTATATGATAGATTTCTGACACTATTGAACAGCTTATCCTTAGTTGACAAAGTATATGAAACTGAAGATTCAAACACCAAATTTCTTAGAGCTTTACCTGAAGAATGGGATACTCAGACCTCAATCATTAGACACCAGTATGATCTGAACATTGTGTCTCTTGATGAGATCTATGGGATGCTAAGAACTCATGATCTTGAAGTTCAACAGAGAAAGAACAAGAAAAGCAGCAAGGCAAAGTCAATTGCTTTGAATGTAGAAGCAAAATCAAAAGGGAAAGCTATGGAGGTCTCTAGAAGGAAAGCAAGAGAAGCTGAGTCAGATCCTGACGACTCTTCATCAGATACTGATGGCAATCCTGATGCCAATACTGGTGATGAATCTTCTGATTCAGACATGGAAGAGATGGTTGCTATGATTGTCAGAGACAGTCAGTCCAAAGACCTATAGACATGTTATAGACTCAACCAAATCTAAGATTACTCCTGTTAATTTTGTTTTTGGTAAGGATTCCAATTCTACTTTTGAAAAGGGATTTTCTTCTACTCAAGGAATTAAAATTATAAAGTCTAAACCTGTCATGAACAAAGTCACTAAGAATGTAGGTCTATTGTCTCAGAAACAGCTTAAAAATAAAATCTGTGAGGTTACAGATAAGAAAAAGGAAGCTACTGTTAAGAGAAACAGGAATGGTAAAGTTGGGATCAATAAAGAGAATGGTTATAAATATATCCCAAATGCACCTAGAAAGTGTTGTTTTAACTGTGGTAACTCTAATCATCTTGCTATTGATTGTAAAAAGAGTAAGAAGAAAATTGCTGAAATTCCTAAGTCTGATGTTAGGAATAGATCAGTATTTTACAAACCACAGAATTCCTGTTTTCATTGTGGTAGTCTATGGCATTCTATTTATACATGTAAAGAGTATCATGATTTGTACTATAATTTTTATGATCCATTGCCTAAGTTTGAAAGTAGTACAAAGTCTGATAGAACTGAAAATGTCATAATGAAGCATGCTTTTGTTAATACTGATACTGGCAAAGCAAATCCTGATGGAGTAAATCCTGTCAGGACTGCTAAAGTCAAAAAGTCTTCTGCTGTTAAATTTAATAAAATGCATGAACAAGGAATCCAACAAGTGTGGGTTCCTAAACATTCTGACTAGTGTTTTACTATTCTGATGCAGGGTAAAAGGAAAAATGTGTTAGTCATGGATAGTGGATGTTCTGTGCACATGACTGGAAACAAAGCCCTGTTATCAGAATATGAGGAAAAAGCTGGCCCAACTGTGTCTTATGGAGATGGCAACATTGGACAAACCTTGGGATATGGCAATATAATCATTGGAAATGTCATCATTGAAAAAGTAGCTCTAGTGAAGGGACTAAAACACAACTTGTTGAGTATTAGTCAAATCACTGACAGAGGTTATCATGTCAATTTCTATTCCACACATTGTGAAGTAGTCAGTAAAGCAACAGGGAAGATAGCACTAACTGGCTACAGGCATGGTAACATATATGAAGCCAACATTCTCTCAGATACTGATGGCTCCCCTACATGTTTCATCAGTAAAGCTTCAGTAGATGAAAGTTGGAATTGGCACAAGAAGCTTTCTCATCTCAACTTCAGCAACATCAATGAGTTGGTTAAGAAAGAGTTAGTAAGAGGATTACCTAATGTCTTATATACACCTGATGGACTCTGTGATGCATGCCAAAAAGCAAAACAAAGAAGGACATCATTCCAGAGTAAATCAGTATCCTCGATTGAAGAACCATATCACATGCTACATCTTGATCTGTTTGGTCCAGTCAACATCATGTCCATCAGTAAGAAAAGGTACACTCTTGTAATTGTTGATGAATATTCTAGATTCACCTGGGTGTATTTTCTGCATAGAAAAGATGAAACTCCTGAAGTTCTGTTGGATCATGTGAGGATGATTGAGACAACCACAAAGTACAAAGTCAAGATTTTGAGAAGTGATAATGGTACTGAATTAAGAATTCAAAGATGGAAGAGTTCTGCAAATACAAAGGAATCATTCAACAATTCTCTGCTCCTGGCACACCTCAGCAAAATGGAGTAGTAGAAAGGAAGAATAGAACTCTTATTGAAGCTGGCAGAACTATGTTGGAAGAAGCTAAATTACCTACATATTTCTGGGCAGAAGCAGTCAACACAGCATGCTATACACAAAATCTCACATTGATAAACAGGCATGGTGTCACTCCTTATCAGTCACTCAAGGAGAAGAAACCAAGTCTGAAGCATTTGCATGTGTTTGGCTGTAAATGTTTTGTTCTCAGAACTCATCCTGAACAGCTAGGGAAATTTGAAACAAAGGCTGATGAAGGAATATTCATAGGTTATCCTACATCAAGAGCCTTCAGAGTTTTTAATTTGAGAACAAGAACTGTCATGGAGTCAATACATGTATCTTTTGATGATAAGAAGATAACTGGAATCATTGAAGACTCGCATGATAGATTGTTATTTGAAAATGAAGCTTCCAAGGAACCTGAAGAAAGTGAATCAGAAGCTGTCCATTCATCCAGTACTGATGGGTCACCAAATCCTGATGACTCACCAGGTACTGATGGTGCTAATACTGATGATGCAAACAACAGTAATACAACTAGTAGTGCTAATGTTGAGGGGGAGCAACGGCATTCAACTACAAGTTCAGAGTCAACTCAATCATCAGGACAGAATTCTTCAGATACTGATTCAAGTGAAGATCCTGATAACACATCAGGAGGGCATAGCAATAATTCAGGGAGAGCTTCAAATCAATCAAATTCTTTCAATCAAGATAACACCAATCCAGGGGGAGCATCTACTTCAAGAAACAATTTGACACCAGCAAGGAAATGGACAAAAGATCATACTCCTGATTTGATAATTGGAGATCCTGATGCAGGTGTTCAAACAAGAAGTGCAACTCAGAATGAATGTTTATATAATAACTTTCTATCCAAGGAGGAGCCTAAGAAAGTTGAAGATGCACTTAAAGATGCTGATTGGGTTACTGCAATGCAAGAAGAACTGAATGAATTTGAAAGGAATGAAGTCTGGAAACTGGTACCAAGACCAAAGAATAGATCAATTGTTGGTACAAAGTGGATTTTCAAGAACAAGACTGATTCTGATGGAGTTATTATCAGAAACAAAGCTAGACTAGTTGCAAAGGGGGTATTCCCAACAAGAAGGAATTGACTATGATGAAACTTTTGCTCCTGTTGCAAGACTAGAAGCCATCAGGATATTTCTTGCTTATGCAGCACATAAGAAATTCAAGGTTTTCCAGATGGATGTTAAAAGTGCTTTCTTAAATGGTGAACTAGAGGAAGAAGTTTATGTTGAACAACCTCCTGGTTTCATTGATCCTACATATCCAGATCATGTCTACAGACTGGATAAGGCACTTTATGGACTAAAGCAAGCTCCAAGAGCATGGTATGAAACCTTAGCTCAATTCTTACTGGAAAGTGGATTCAAAAGAGGTGCAATTGATAAAACTCTATTTTATTTGAATCATGGTAAGGAGTTGCTGTTAGTTCAGATTTATGTTGATGATATCATTTTTGGGTCAACAAACAATAAGCTGTGTGAAAAGTTTTCCAAGCTTATGCAGTCAAGATATCAAATGAGCATGATGGGAGAAATGAGTTACTTTCTGGGTCTTCAAGTTAAACAGACTGATGAAGGGATTTTTATTAATCAGTTTAAATACACAAGGAATTTACTGACAAGGTTTAACATGCAAGACAGTACTCCTGCTTCAACTCCCATAGCTACAGCTACCAAACTTGATCCTGATCAAGGTGAAGAGGTAGATGTAACTCACTACAAAGGTATGATTGGCTCTTTATTGTATCTCACTGCCAGTAGACCAGATATCATGTTTGCAACCTGTCTATGTGCAAGATTTCAAGCAAAACCTAGAGAACCACATCTGATTGCAGTCAAAAGAATTTTCAGATATATCAAAGGCACTCCTTCACTTGGCCTTTGGTATGCAAGGGAATCAGATTTTGGGTTGTGTGGTTATTCAGATGCTGATTTTGCAGGATGCAAAATAGACAGGAAAAGTACTTCAGGAAGTTGTCAGTTTTTGGGTGGAAGACTAGTTTCATGGTTCAGTAAAAAGCAGAAATCTATTTCCACTTCAACTGCAGAAGCTGAGTACATTGCTGCAGGAAGTTGTTGTGCTCAGATAATGTGGATGAGAAATCAGTTGTTAGATTATGGCCTGTCATACTCAAAAATCCCTATTTATTGTGATAACCAAAGTGCTATTGCAATGACAGGAAATCCAGTTCAGCATTCTCTTACTAAACACATAAGTATTAGATATCACTTTATAAGAGAACAGGTTCTGGAAGGAACAATTGAACTTCACTTTGTTCCTACTGATCAACAACTAGCTGATATATTCACCAAGCCACTACCTGAAGCTACTTTCAATAAATTGGTGAATGAACTTGGAATGATGAATTTTGAGAATTTCTGAGAAAAAGCTACAGAGAGGAAATCCTGATAACTGTCAAATCTTGATGGTTATTCAGAAAGGTATGTATCTTTGATCAAATCCTGATAGGACTCAATCCTGACAGGAAATCAATTGGTCAAATCCTGATGCTCAGATATTGAAGCTGGTATGAAAACCAGAGGTTCTATGCTAACTTGTCATTAACACTCCTGGTAAACTCTGGACAATTAGATTATTACTTAGTCTTTGATTAAGTTTTCAGTCTTAATTATCAATTTCAATTTCATTATTAACAGAGTTTATTATTTATCATCTCTATATCACTTTGAGTGTTACTAACAAATTTTGCAGGCAAGTATAGGAAGAACACAATTGAGAAAATGGACAAATTTCATTAATACTTGAAGATTCATTACAAATGAAAATTGGAAATTACATATTTGTTTTCCTAGTCTATTTTCTACTCAGGAACACGTGCCCTGCAAATTAGCATGAACGCTCCTGAGCAGCCTCACAGTTCATCAGAACTGGAAGGTCTCTTGTTCCATCCTTAAGAGACAAGAAGAGGAGCTGATTTACTTGAAGGCGGATCGTCACCGTGACCACCGGGACGCCTCCGTGCCTCCAACTTGCATGACATACAAGCATCACGGACTCTCTTCTTACGTTTCTCAAGCTCTCGGACGAGCTCTTCATCATCTTCATCCTCATCCTCTTCATCATCCTCATCCTCTTCATAGATGAGGTTATCAAGCGGATTCCAGTTCGGATTGGCTTGCAGGAAGTTGTGCCAAACCACATCAAACATTGCGTTTATAAACGCTTCATGTTCCTGAGGGTCAGGAACTGGTTGTGTCTCAATCTCTGCTAGAGCCTCATCCATTTGTTGCCAAATTCTATCAAGTTCTTCATCAGGTATGTTGTTTTGATTGTTGGCAGCCATTGAAAAACAAAGAAGGTGAAAGGTTTTCGTAAGTTTTTCTCTGGAGAGGGTTTGTGTTTTAATAGATATATGATGATTATGCTTAACAGTTCTCTTTTATAGAGAATGTGTATTAAGGGTGCAGGTCATTTCTACAATCTCGATGAGACGGTTCGGTTTTCCATAAATATTTTTGCCTCGTTTGCTGGTAAGCGTGTTTTAATTCTATGACCATTAATTTGGTTATTTTTCTTAAACCAAAACGCTATTCAGGATTGTTAAAATAAATTTTGTTTTCTTAAATAAAATTTTATTTTAATCTTATTGAATATTTTTTTTTTCAATCCTGATATGGCAAAATATTTTGTGCGGAAATGCTTTTATTCCTGATGAGGTTAGGTTTTTCTTACATCAGAAAATGCCTACTCGTTATGGACTACTTTCTAATGCTATGGGGCAAGGTCCAACCCACCTTGTTCCTGACACAAGCATGCAACCTAAACAGTCTAAACAGTTAACAACCACCTCTACTGTCTCTCAAAAGACTTTAGTTGTAAAATCAAAGAAATCAGCTAGAACTGATGTGTCTGGAAGGCAATCAGGTTCAAAGGATTTTTCCTCTACACCACTCACTAAAAAGAAGATACAAGGGGGTGTACAAGGGGTCCTGGTGAAGAAAGCTGATAAGGTTGTTAAGAATGTTCCTGTGAAAAGAAAGTTAAGGTTGATTGATGAAAGTGATTCAGAGGATGACTTACCTATATCCTCTGTGATGAATGTGAACAAGGAAGTTGCTGATACTGCTACTAAAGCTGTGGTACCTTCATCAAAACCACAAAAGACAAGGAAATTATCAAAGAGCAGGTATCATATTCCTTTGACAGTGCAAATGAAGGATACTGATATTCAGACATCAAATCCTGATGTTAGTATTCCTGATGCAACAACAAAAGTTGTCTCTATATCAGACTCTCCAGCCTCTCCATCTCAGATTCGAGGACATTCTTGGGAGAAGGTTTCTACAACTGCTTCCTTGGTTGGTCTTACACCTACATCAAAGAAAAAGAGGAATGCAGAAGAGTTAGTCTATCAGAGACAGAAGAAGCTGAAAGGATCAAGCCCACAAGAACCTGAATTTCAGAGTAATTCAGCAGCTACTGTTGATCCTGCCACACAAGAACCACTCAATCAAAGTTTGGGTGAAGGCTTAGCTAGTGGAATGGTCACACAAGAACCATTTTCTCAAAGGGAGAATGAAGACATCAACATTCCAGCTACACAAGAACCATCTTCTCAAAGTGAAGATGCAGGCAAAGCTACAGCTTCTGTTGAAAGATTGGTCGAGAACATTGTCAATGAGGGAAGCACACAAGAACCTTTAGCTCAAAGTGTTGAAGCAGCTTCTGAACCTCAAGCTCCACAAGAACCATTGGTAGCAAATACTGATGCAAGCATATCAAATCCTGACGATGTTCATCCTGACGCTAGTGGTGCTCCTGATCATGAACCTATTTTGATACAGCCACTTCGTTCAAGACCAATGGATCATCCTATCTCAGAATTACAGGATAAAATGAAAGGTATTGCAATTCCTGATCCTGATAAATCTCATGGTTTTGATGATGATAATTCTGATGATGATAGTGATGATAATAATGAGAATAGAAAAGAGAAGGAACAGCTTGCTACAGCACTCAAAATTAGTCTTGGAACTAATTTTGGTTCATCAAGTACATATATGGCTAGCAATGCTTTCACTGGGAAAGATCAGAGACAAGATTTTTCTACTCCTTCCTTTGATCCTGCAGAGGCATTTAGACAGAATGAATGGAACAATTCATGGCATCAATCTGATGAATCTATCAGTTTTTCTTCTGCTATTGAACATGCCTATAATGCAGTGAAATCTATAGAGAATCAAGACTTGAAGAATCATCTGAAGGCTACAACTCTGTTATCCAAAAGTCTGAAAAGTGAGATTGATTCTATCAAGGGTTCAACTGACAAAGTGAGGACTGATATCTTTAATAATTTTACAAAGGTGCCTACTACTTTCCAACTGAGGGTAGTGGAATCCCAAGTGAAATATGTTGTTTCAGAACAAACCTCAATCAATCAAAGAATTGATTCTCTGGATACTAAGGTAACTGAAATTCAAGCCTCTCTTTCCTTAATTTTGCAATTATTGTCCAATCCTGATGTCAAAAAGGGGGAGAAGGTTATTCAGACAAAATGTACACCTGATCTAGTATTAAGAAATAATGATGATGATACTGGAGATGATGGTGGTGACAAAGCGATACAAGGAGAAATCTCTGATGCTGTTGTTATGAAGACAATCCAAACTTCTCAAAGTCAAACAACGCAGTCAACTCATGTTTCTGATTCTGGAGTTAAGACAGTAAGAACATTGGTGCAATCTCAGATCCTGACGGAAGATCAAATCCTGACACCTGGTCATGGACACATTCTTGCTACAATTCCTGAAGGTGATGAAGATGTGATTATTGATAATCCTGAAGATGCATCAAATTTATTCCAGAAGTTTTCTACAAAAGACGGTAGAATTGTTACTCTTTATCACACTGATAAAAGAGTTCAACAATTATTTGCCAGAAAAGCACTCTCTACAGCAAGTGAAGAATATCCAGATCTCTCACATGAAGAATTCTTGAGACTACAAAAAGAGAGACAATGGAAAGCTATACTGCTCCTGCTAGAGGTAGAGGAAGCAGAGGTAGGAGAGGTGCTAGAAGAAGTAAAAGAGGTTCTTCAACTCAAATAGTACCTAGACAGACAAGGTCTAGAGGGTTAAGAATTGAAGAAATTCCTGAACCTATTCAAACTCTAGTAGTTCCTGACAGATCTATTTTTGGTGATGATGGAATTGTTGAAGAAGAACCTGAATTGAGAAGAAAATCAAGTAAATCAACTCTCAGCAATACAAATCAAATTGAAGATTCTAATCCTGACATCATTCAAAATCCTGATGAATCTGAAATTCTGCAAGAGGTTGATTTGATAATCTTATCTACTGTTGTTGATTGTCACAACAAAGAAGTAGATGAAGAAGAAGAAGCCAGAAGAAGAGATATTACAAAGAGAACAAATGAAGATTTTAATCTCTATCTACAAAGGCTTAAAGTTTCAAATGAAAGAAAATGGAGAAATTCAAGCAGACAAGAATCTTTACTTGAAAGAAGCTACGCTCATGAAAAGGAGAAATACAAGAAGTGGAAACATATTAGCACATTAAGTTGTGATACACCTATCAATTTTCAGTCTGGTGGAATTATTACAAGCGCTTCAAGTGTTGTTGATTTGTCTGATATGGCTAGATCAAAAACACTCTGGTTAAAGATGTTTTCAAATCTGAAGCAATTGTCAAGTAATTCAAGAGGAGGTATTGGACACAGAGATGGTGAATATCTGAATATGTCATATGTTGATCCTTACTCCTTGACAGAAATTGGAGGTACTTTAACTTCTGAAAACCTGAACAATTTATTAGCTGTTGATATAGTTATAGATTGTCATGATGGTTTTGAAAAGAAAGAAAAGCTTCTGTACTTCATGAAAGATGGTAGTGTGAAGATTCTATCTATTCAAGATCTGCTGATGAAAACTACACAGGAACTGAAATATGTTCACTTTCTGTTAAGATGGAAGAACCAAGTGTACAAAGAATGGAGTGACATGATTTTGTCAACTATAAGAAGAAGATTGGATGGAAACAGTAATTTCAATGGTAATTTTACTCCCATGTACTTAAATCAAAGAGGTCAGGATGTGGAAATGCAAAGGGGTACTGCTGTTAAAGAAGTAAATTTTGGCATGACTCATCTTTCTCTCAATCCTGATGGGAAGAAAATTGCTTATCTTTTGCTTGAAGAGCTCAGTCTACAGAAAAGCTCCATACAGAATCTCAGAGCAACTATCTACCAGATTAATGAGGAAGATGAAGAACTCAGAAATCTTAAGGAAAGACTGATTCAAATTCTTGAAGAAAAAGAAGAAAGTTTATTATCCAACTTCTTGAAGATGAATCTGTTCTATCAAAAAGCTTAAACAGATAAGTTGTTTCTGAAGATACTCGTACATTTTGATACATGTTTTTGACATCATTGAATATTTGGAATCTATACTTTATTTCACAAAGTATGAGATTGGGGGAGATTGTTAGATCAGAATTCAATGATCGTCAGAAGCTAGACTCAACTGATCAGGATTGCTGACGTCATCAGTATTGCATGGTCATCAGTAGTTGATCAAGCGTCAGTATCTTATTGATCATCAGGATTCCTACTCAGACTATGATCAGGTTTGATCATCAGGACTTGAAGCTGATCAGGATTCCTACTTCGAGTTATATTTGGAGTCTAGATAAACATGGAAGTTTGTTCCTGGTTTGTAGAATGCAGCTATCGATTAAAGATATGTTTCTATCTTTGTTATGATTAGGACTTATCTTGTTATTGATAGAGAAGCTGTGTGCACTATATAAACACAGTTTTGGTTTCGATTTATGTATTCATTCGAGAGAGAACATAATCGGAGAGAAGCTCTTAAGAACAGAATTTCTTGAGAGGGTTTTTGTAAGCTAGCAGCTCTTAAGAACATCAGAATTTCTTAAGAGAGTTTGTAACAGTTTTATATCAAAGTTAATAAAGCTGTTATTGTTATTGTTATTGATCTTTCATATTTGTGTTATATAAAGTCGAGAATCTTATACAATTGTATTCAACCCCCTTCTACAATTGTTATTTACTGGGCAACAGTATCTTCATTGGTTATGGCTCAGATGATATGGGTTACTGTTTCTGGGATGAACTGACGAAGAAGGTCGTTAGAAGTAGAGATGTTACTTTTAATGAAAATGCGGTGTATAAGGATAAGCTTGCAGTCGATTCTGAGTTTGCAAAGGAACAATCTGAAAAAGAGAAAGCATTGCTTGAAGATATTACTAAAGAAGATCTTGCAGGAAATAGTGGGAGTTCTGGGAATGCTGATGAGACAGGTTCAGTTACTCCATAGACTGAGGTAAGAAGATCTAGCAGAACTGTGAGGCCGCCACAAAGATTTTCTCCTTCAGCATATTACATGTTATTGATCGAGGATGGAGAGCCTCAGTGTTATTCAGAGGCAGTTCGGGTGGATGATTCAGTTAAGTGGAAATCAACCATGGAAGAAGATATGAATTCTCTTGAGAAGAATGAGACTTGGTATTTAACAGAATTACCAACAGGAAAGAAGGTTTTACAGAATAAGTGGGTGTTCAGGATCAAAGAAGAACCTGATGGCAGCAAAAGGTACAAGACAAGGTTAGTATTCAAGGGATATCAACAGAAAAAGGGTATTGACTATACTGATATATTTTCTCCGGTTGTTAAGATGACTACAATTAGACTTATGTTAATCACTGTGGCTGCAGAGGAGTTACATCTAGAGCAACTAGATGTTAAGACCGCGTTCTTACATGGTGATCTTGAGGAAGATATCTACATGGTTCAGCCAGAGTGATTTCAGGTAGCTGGGAAAGAAAACTTGGTTTGCAAGCTTATAAAAAGCTTGTATGGTTTGGAACAAGCACCAAGACAATGGTACTTGAAGTTTGACAGCTTTATTATGAAGAATGGGTACACGAGGAGTGTTATGGATCATTGTTGTTACTTTAAACAATTTGATTCATCTTATATCATATTGTTGTTGTATGTTGATGACATATTGATAGCAGGATCAAACATGAGGGAAATCAACAGGCTAAAGAGACAGATGTCTGAAGAGTTTGAGATGAAGGATATGGGTGCAGCAAAACAGATACTTGTTATGAGCATCATAAGGGATATATCTGAAGGTACTTTGAAATTATCTCAAGAGAAGTATATTGAGAAATTATTGTAGAAATTCAGTGTCCAGGATGCGAAGACCAGAAGTACACCGTTGGCAACTCACTTTAATCTCACGAAGAAGCAGTCACCTAAAACGGATGAAGGTAAGAAAGATATAGCTAAAGTTCCGTATGCATTTGCAGTTGGCAGTTTGATGTATGCTATGGTGTGTACAAGGCCAGACATTACTCATGCAGTGGGAGTTGTTAGCAGGTTCATGTCTAATCCAGGAAAAAAGCATTGGGAAGCAGTCAAGTGGTTGTTACGCTACTTGAAAGGTACATCCAAGTTTGCATTATGTTTCAGCAAGAAAGATGTTATCTTGGAAGGGTTCTCTGATGCAGATTTGGGTGGATGCTTGGATACAAGAAAAAGTACTACGGGATATATTTTCACTTTGGGTGGTACAACAGTTAGTTAGATGTCTCGACTTTAAAAGAGTGTTGCTCTTTCAACCACAGAAGCATAATATATGGCTATCTCTGAAGCTAGCAAGGAGATGATTTGGTTGAAGAATTTTCTTGAAGAGTTGGGCAAGAAACAGACGGACAGTGCTTTGTATAGCGACAGTCAGAGTGCCATTCATCTTGCGAAGAATCATGTGTTTCATGCTAAGACGAAGCATATTCAACTGAGATATCACTTTACGAGGGAGTTGATTAACAATGGTAGTTTGTCCTTGAAGAAAATCCTTGGTTCAAAGAATCCTGCAGATATGTTGACTAAGGTGTTTACCAATGAAAAGTTGAAGCTTTCACTACGCCATAAATGACTTCCTACAACGCTTTTGCAAAGTGTTGACATCTACAAGTGTTGTAATAGCCGTATTGAATCTGGCCTATTACAACATCCCTTCCATGTGTTAGCGTAGACACGATAAAGCGTTGGCATAGTTATTGTAAAAAAAAACTTATATTTATATATAAGTAAAAATTAAATTAAATAATAATTTTATATAAAAAATAATAAAATTTATGAAAATGATTTATTTATAAATTTCTTGAAATCTGAATTGGGGTGAAGGATAATTTTTTCGTAAATAATGTATTTTTGATAATTTTAAATTAATGAACAAATTTTAAAAATAAAATAATAAATTATGTTTAAGAAAAAACTTTATAATATTAATTAAAAATTAAATTAAATAATTAACTACATAAAAACGTGAATTTATTTAATAATGTTATTCAACTAGGAATTTCATGATGATTTATTTAATAATTTTAAAATAAACAAATAAAAAATAAATATTTCAGAAATTAACATAATAATAATGTACTAGAAATATGTTGGTAGCGGGTCAATTATTGTCCAAACTGATGAGCGGCAAAAAGACCGCCTAAACAAAAAGTTATAACATTTCACTTATTTGTTCAATTAGGGTGTCTCAATCTCCTCAAGCCATTGGTCGTGCAACTGCTCTCTCAAGCATTAGGGTTCAATTAGGGCTGAGCGATCTCAGCTGAGGGGGTTCAATTACAAGCTTAAAGATTGATTTATAAGACTATGGGTTCGCTCAAGAGTTCGAGGCCGAGGTTCAAGCTTTGGGTTCAATTGAAGGCTACTCAAATCTACAATTGGGGCTTTAAGGTATTATTCTCCTTCACTTCGATTTGCAATTAGGGGTTCGTTTTTGTTTTGCATCCACCAATTTCTGTTGTATTTGTATATCTATCTCTATGTCTCTCCTTTGTCTCCTCTTTTTATCTCCCCCTCTCCCTATCTCTCTTTATAGATCTGTTTGTTCTCTGTGTCTCGTTGATGTTTATGTGTTTGTTAAAATATATTTTGTATCTATATTTAATAAATATGGATGGTTATATTTTGATGTAGTCACTAACCTCATATTACTGAGAGTATCTACATCTTACATGCGTTAACAGGAATGTCAGTAGACAATTAAATTCATCTTATTGCTTAAATTTATAGCACTTAGAATTCATCTCATCTCCTAATTTACTTTTTATTAGCAGGTGTGTCTTTTGTTAGTGACTCTGATCGTCATATTTCAGAAATTAAAGCCATATTAAATTCCCAGGTCCTAGTTGTTTCTTACTTTCTTCTAATGGTTATATTTATAAGCCGTAAATTTAATTTAAAAATGCAGATGTACTCGACTAAAATCAGGGCAGAACATGTCATCCCCTCTGCAGCAGAACTTCGTTGATTTTCCCAGCAGATGTACATCCCCTCTACATTTAAATATTCAAATGTAGTCCATGAAGTTATTTGAAAATTAAAAGTATCTAATCTATTCCTTGGCATCCTGTTCCTAAAGATAACTTGAAAATAAGATACCTTAAATATTGTATAGTTCCAAAGTATTTGTACAAGTGTGTAGACATGTTTTCACTTCTCTCCAGCGACAATTATTTAACGTTTTTTAATGCCTAGTTGATGTTATAATTAAACTAAACCATGTGCACATTTGTTTGTGTTACTGAAGAAAGTCCCTCTTAACTTTTTAACTATATCGCACACCAGAATTTTGCATATTTGACCTTTAAAATGTACAGACATATCTGAAAGTTGTATGTTACCTTATCCGAGCTTTTCTTCGAATATTAGGCATATACATGTCTCTGTTTACATTTCTTTAATTCGAGTCACCGGTTTCTTGTCTGTACTTTCTTGCTCTATTGATCACCGGATACAAGTGAAGACCTTCTAATATATTTTCTTCTAGGAGTTTATTCTTATCAATACGAAATTAATTGGGTTTTTAATTACTTCAGCGTGAGGTGTAGTGTAGTGTATGTTTTTGTCTTTGGTATACATTAGGCAATAATGAACATCTAATAGATCCATCTTCCATCTTTATATTGTCATGCTAAGCTATGAGGATACAGTTATCTCATATCTAGGCCTTTATTTTCAAGAGTTGTATACTCTTATTTAGGTTCCTTCCAGACAGCTGGAAATGCTAATTGCCAGATTGCAGTGTAAATTAATCAGTAATTGTGAGTCTCATTTATGTGGTAATTTCTCTGCAGGTTGCTGCTTCATGATCCCGATCAGCGTCTTGGAGCAGAAGGATCATCAGAGGTTGTATTTCACATGTTCTGAAAATTTTACTACAATTAACATTGTTAATGTGGTTTCTTGATAATATATCTTGGTTTCTTGTTCTCCACTTGTAAATTACAAGACATATATCTCGAATTGTCTTGCTAATAAAAAGCCTGTACTTTCTTTTAGGTAAAAGCACACCCTTTTTTAAAGGAATAAACTGGGAAAACCTTGCCTCGCAAAGGGGATGACATGAAGCCCTGATTTTAGTCGAGTACATCTACTGTAGTAGAGGGGATGCTGCTCAGGTAGTCCAAATTAGAAAGTCATGAAGTTAAAATTTATCATTGATTGAGAAATAATCTGTAATTGTTAATGTAACTACGAAAGCTGCAATAAAACAATTAGAGTAGATATGTGTTAACTGGATGCTATAAAGCTGCTTCTTCAATCTTGTTTCACCAGATCACCGTAAACTGAATATAAACTTTTGAAAGATGAAGATTTAAAGCAACCAGCAAAAATTACAATTATCTTGTCTTTGTAAAAGAAGGGATATTGTATTTAAAATATGGAGATATTTATATCCGTGTCTTACTGCCTTTGTACTTGATATAAATTGCGGACTTGTTTTTTTAAATGAGGCTGACTTCCAGAATTATTCATAATTTTAGTGTTTAGGCAATATGGATTAATTTTGATTCATCATCTTCTGTTTATGGTAAAGTAGGGTTCCAATGTTATTTTTTCAAAAATGTTTTATGACCTTGTATCTCAGCTTGTTCTGTTTGAAATAGATGCACCATCATCAAGTTAGTGTGATCGTGTGCACATATTTACTTATTATTGTTGGTTTAGTTTTATTTAATATCCCGTTCTGATTCATTCTAGACAAAGGAGTTGATAAGTGAAATTGAATGATCTTTCAAGAGGCGGAGCTACCAATACGATAAGGGACCATCATGCATTACCTATAAGAGTAAGTCTTATTATACTTTCACATTCAACTGCTCAATATATGTCCTAAGCAATCTCTAAATGGAGATTCGAAGTGAAGTTTCTCATTTGAAAGCGCTGACTATACTTGTTTCAGTTATGTCCAATATAATCTGATCACAACCCATAATAATATTTTGCCAAATTCGAATATTTGAGGCCAAAGTAATCTTATGTTAAGATACTTAATTAAAAAGGTGGGAACGATTGAATTGCTTTTTTATGCATTAAAACATAGGGACTCTTTGGAAAAAGATGTAAGTGTAGGATTTATCTATTGATCCCATTCTGTGTTTACATGTAAGCATTTTCTCACAAGTGACACCAAAATCTGTAGATTTAGCAACTACAATCACGGTTGCAAGAAGAGAAATCTATGAGGATGGTGCTTGAGAGGGCGATGGGTCGAGCTTCCAGTACTTTATCACCTGGACATAGGCAAAGGAGTTGATAGGTGAAATTGAATCACTAGAAGAAGATGACACTAGAAGATAAAGCTTACTCCAAGATATTCCGGCTAATGGATCAACAAGACCTATTTACATTCATTTTCTTATTCATTTTCTTCTTCTTATTATTGATGTCTAAGAAGATGATGTGTATTTAGTTCTGTACTGAATTATAATGTTTTATTTTGGGGTTGATGAATGAAATGAAAAGACATGTTTCAAGTACTGTGGTACTGAGAATTGCTTATCTATGTGCAATATATTTTTAATTTACCATTACAAAAGTGTTGCAGTAGCTATGATAAAGTGTTGCAAATATTGTTCAAAAAATGTTATAATAGTTTAATTTAGTGTTGCCATTTGCTCAAAAAAAGTGTTGCTAAAGGGGTACACATATGGGGGCCACTAATGGTGTGTCCCACATGTGGGGCCCAAAACAGTGGGGCCCACATTTTTTGGAACAAAGTCTAATCTACTGCAACATATTTTAACCTGTTGGCATAGGTAGAAAAGTGTTGGCGTTGACCCCTAAGGCAACGGGCAAAAAACTAACACTGAAAAAGTGTTGCCTTTGAGATTTTTGAGGCTATGCTAACGAATTTTGAACTTCCGACAACGGTTTTCAAGGGTTGCAGAAGGCCATTTATGGCGTAGTGTTTGCATAGCTTCAACTGGCCTTCAGAATTGATTAATTAGAAGGCGATGCACTAGTTAGAGTTATTGATCGAAGTATTGGGTGTTACTAGATTTCCAAGAGTGAAGATAAGATGTGGTCAGACTCCAAGTGGGAGATTGTTGGGTTTGTGGAGTCTAACAGGTTTCAGAATTGGTTTTTGATTTGAGTTAGAATTTCCAGATCTGAATTCTAATTAGAGTTAGTAATTTCAGAATTTCAGAATTAGACTCTAATTAGTTTAGGCCCAGTTTTTTCTCTTATAAATAGTCGCATGTAATTGTAAAACACCAACACATCAAAACACAACCGAACACAACATAGTTGTGAGAGATCAATACAAAATTAGTGCGGCTTGTAGAGTAGGAATTTCCGAACCATGTAAATCTTTGTCTTGAGTGATTGTCGTTTGTTTTCTTATTTTTGTTTATTCGTTTTGGATTTTGATTTCGTTGTTGTATACTCACCAGCAAATCCATGTAGTGCCATAGTATAACGTTGGACGATCTTGCTTTGCTTTGTTCAGATTTGAATTGGATCAGTTCGAATATTGAAAAATGAAGAATTGTCGGATTTTAAGTAAACATAAATATTTGTAACTTAACGAGCTAGCTGCCAGTGAGAGGATGCTCAAATCAAATGGACGTCTCCTTAAAAAAAAAGTAAGCATATCAATAGATGTAAATTTATGTAATTATTATTATCGACATCCTGTAATCTCCAAGATGCTAACGTTATATGGTTCATACTACTCATCATGTTGTGTTAACATTTTGAAAGAGCTGATTTGACTCTTTATCGCTCGTATTTCTGAGGGAGGTACCGTGGAAAGCTGAGCTTCGAAAGATAATCTAAATTATGCCGGCTACAAAATACTAGTGATCATCTCTGGAAACTGCAATAATATAATGTTTCGAGCTCATCTCAGACATGATTATTTAATTTAATCCTCCACACCAATAAAGTAGGATAAATCAGCTGCAAGTGTACGTAGATTAGCATCCGTCGGCCATGAGACGTTCAAAATTGTAATGCAACACACATGGGAAACATGAATGTTGTTGAATTTTAGTTCTGTAAGCAGACCAGGACAAAGGACTTGCAAAGTGAGAACCCTTTATCAACATATTTTAACCTAATCTATTTCTAAATTGGCTGCTATATATGGCGTGCTCAAGTAATACTAATGACATACATTAGTTTTTCAACATGTTTTTTATATAGGAATAATGTTTCTCATCTAGTAAAGTTTATTAAATATTGTACCGAATACATCGAATGAGAACCAAAATAATATTTGTGAATAGATTAACTGTCATATCCTTGTTTTTCTTCTGATATTTTGAGAAGTGTTTCAGTTTCAAAGTGTTATAAAAGGCAAGAAGCACTCTTAACCAACTCATCATGTCAACTTTCAAACCATCATATATATATATCTGATAAATTCATCTAAGCTCTAGTCCAGCTACAACCGCAAGTCCATTAATTTCAACCACTATACATCCCCTACGTTTTGTGCGCGAATCAACGGGAAATTTGAGGATATCTTGTGTTAGAAATATCGAAAAGCTAGGGTATGATGATGATTCCTGCAAGATCATGCATGCTGAGGAATATGAGGACTTTATTGCTGATATTTGTGATTGTATTAGGAGTAATGGCAACAAAGGGAGATTCGATGAAAGTGAAGAGTATGGAATTCTTCGGTTCGATACAAAGTGAGCTTCCAAGAGGTCCGGTGCCTCCTTCAGACCCTTCTCCATGTCATAATAGAGTCAAGCTTATGCATGAAGGCAGCATGGAGAGTTATGGCCAGGCCCATTTTATCATGTGTCCATGATTATTCTTGTGCTGACAACAGTAGCTATTTTAGTTGCAGTAGGCCAATTATGATGCAGTAATTACTGTTTACTATTTCAGTATATACGCATGTAGTGTTAAGGTTTTCAAGCATTTTGGTCTGGTGGAGTTTGCGGTATAGTAAAGAAATTTATACAAAGTTGTTCTCGTCTGTATCCACGTCCTTCAATGATCATACAGTTGCATACTTCAAAATTGTAAGAGCATATACAAACCAATGAAAATTGTAAGAGCATATGCCAACCAATATTCCATTCTAAAAGTGGAAAGTTCGAAATAATTATGAATTGTTATTTGTAAATTAGATGCACTCGGCCGAGCCCTGATCTAGATTATATCGGGACTAAAATAGAATATCGCCAATTTTTGAATGTTATCCGGAACTTAATTAAATTTTTTTACTGAATTTTCAACTATAAATCGAGATTTGAAAAAAAAATATCTACTAAAATTTCTAACTTAGCCGGGGATTAAACTTGGGGTAATTTGTAACTGGTTCCGCCCCTTGATACAGTTACTAATTCATGATCTCGCATGATGATTTTCGATATTCTACAAGAAATTTTACGAAAGCTTTTCATTTGATTCTCTTCAATGAAAGTTTGATTCTCCGGAAATGTATCCTAATTTTTGACATAATTCTCTTTTTAGGATCGATTCAACATCTGATAAAAAATTGTACCTTGATTATATGTCATCTCTTCAACAGGTTTAGTAATGAACATAATGGCCTTCTTGCTCCTAGTTAAAGTACTCTAATTACTTTTCTCAGGAATATCACTTTATTAATCATGAATTCAGTATTTTTTTTGTTTTCTAATTTAATTTTCATCATCTGATCATTAATTTTTTTAATAAGTTTGAACTAAGGAGGGCGTACTATTCAGTTGAAATTTTAAATGATTTTGTTGAATTTTAGAAATCTACGGGAATTCATAATTTTGAAAAATCCTTTAAAATCTGAAAGTATTCAACTTCGATTTTAAAATGTCTTTTAAAATATGAGGGTATTCAATCAAGATTCTGAAAAATCTTTTAAAATCTATGGGTGTTCAATTTGTATTTTAAAAAATCCATCAAAATCTAGTGGTATTCAAAAATTCATGAATTTTCTTGTATTTAATAAAATGGTGGATTTTGGTGGATTCGCTAGTATAATTTTTAAACTTTTGAAATTCGGCTAAAATCTTTGAGATTTTGATAAATTTGTCCGAAATATTTTGAAATTCGTGAGACTCTACATCAACTCTACGAGATTTTAAATCAACTCTGCAAAAACTAGCTTACTAAGCCCCGATTCGCCGTAACGTTATAATGTAATATATAAATTCTTTAAAATTACATGAATTTATAAAAATCAAATAATAAGAAATAACGAAAATTATAACATAAATATGATAAATAATCTCATCTATTTTTCCTTAAAAAATACTAACAATTATAAATATTAACTATTATGAATATTAACTCCTTCAAAATTGAAATTGTAAAATATGAAAATATAAATATTGATTAAAAAAGTAAAAATGAAATATTTAAAATAAATTATCAATTATGAATAATTATAAAGAAAAAAATTCGCGTAGAAAGTATTAATAATTGTGAACAACAAAATCTGATCTTGTTGAAAAAAAGGAAAAAATTCCATGATCTTGAGAGATTGCGAATAAGAAATTGTTGCGCTTGTATTATTTATCTCCTTCCCCAATACTTTAATATTTGAATGACATGTTTCTGATGGTGTCATTGGGATATGCCCTAGCATGCATTCCCTGACCATCAAGATGTAGGCTCTGGGCGGTGAGCACTGTATCAAGTATAGTGTCACTTGAAATTGACTCGGAAGAGAATTCTTGATGATCAATATCCTAAGATTCAAGAATCTCAGTTTTCAAAGAAATATCTCTGTTTGAAGAAACTAAAAGAGAAGTGGAGTTAGAGATAGATTTTGGCAACTCCCTCGGAGAAGAAGAGGGAGTTTCAATTCGAGGTTGTATGTTCATCATATCAAGTGTAGGAACACCCTTAGTTCTCTCATATGTAGACTCTTTACAAATGTGTTTCACCAAACATCACTCTCTTGAGAAAACAAGCATTATCCTCCTTTTTACGTGAGTGTAAAAGTGTGTGTAGATGTGTGTTTGCTAGAGATGTGTTTGTTAAAGATAACTAAACTAGACTCTTATCCTACAAGTTAACTAAACTGGACTCTTCTCCCCCTTAGGCTTGGAATCATGCAGTCATAAGGGAAGAACTAAAATAGTGTAGTTCAGCCAGACAGATAGTTGGTACAAAGTGAGAGCTAGGCTTGTGAACTGAAGCCTCATATTCATGTATCAAGATACAAGAACAGTTCTACTTGTTGTCTTAACACCTCAGACAGATGTATCTTTGACAACAGTTATGAGGGATTGATGTTCAAGGAAATGAACCTCCAGTTGAATTGGAGTGGATTTGAATGGCTACCTTCTCAGGATGACCATCCTCAAACCATGTAACCAGTGACGGTTTATTGCACCCGAAATGTGCAGAGCATGACACAGGGTCTTCACTAAGAAATGATGAAACCCCAATGTTTTTGTTGACATCATTAAGATCTACCTCAGCATGTAGTCTCTAGTCAAACAGGAAGAGGGTTCTGAGAGGTAAGCTTAATGAAAGCATTAAGTTACTTGAATGTCTTGACTTAGCAAATAAAAAGAAAATTGCTAATTTGTCCAAGAAATTCAATTGCTTGAAAACTCGGAGACTATGAAATATTTGGAGATTTTGTAAGAGAAGTGTGCATAGACATCGAGTGTTGGCAACTCTTCTTGGAAGAAGGTAGAGCTTCAAAGTCCATAAATCAGTAAAACAGAGTCGATTATTAACAAATCAGATTTTAATCCAATTATTAGAATTAACTTTGTCTTTTTGATTTAGGTTCTCATTTTACCAGGCATGCAAGTAGAATGTTACATTTAAATGTAACTTAGAACTGATGATACAGTACGAGTTACTTGTGTGTCTTAACATTGAATCTTTATTTGGCATGTATGATTTAATCACAGATTCAGTTATCAATTAAGTGCAAACACAAAGATAATGAAGGATAGAGCATTCATCACACAAACAAGCATTAAACAGAATAATTTAAAAACAATCAAGAAAGATACGGGAAATAATTTCATTTTCATTAAGCAGAGACAAATTACAGCAGTTCGATTAAAAGAGACAAAAGAACACAAGAATCCTATCTAATCCTAAGAACTAGATGAACCCTCATTCGCCTGCTTCTTTCTCATCTCCTCCTTTCTGTGGAGGATTGTGGACATGGTCATAGTGAATCCAATGATTCGCTCCTGCTCTGAAAGCCGCCTTATCCGTTCAGACCCTTATCTTTAGCTGTTTCCATTGACTATTTATTTAAGATTCCTTGTAGGCTTTCCATGTGCATAGTGCAACTGATAAAGACAATTGCAAATGCCTTGGTTTGATTTGATTCCTTGTTCCCAAAAATTTTTGTCTGATGTTGATTGGAGATTCTGCTAAGTCCTTCATTCGATATATTAGAGATGCTTGGTTCGATATCTTGACTTCTTGAATCAGTGTAAGCACACTTCTCGAATCAGCTGTCTTCACTTCTCGAACCAATGATATTTGACTTCTCGAATCAGTACAAGTGCACTTCTCGAATCTTCACATATAGCACTTTTAGAATGGATGACTTCTCGAATCAGTACATTTTGACACTTCTCGAATCTTCACTTAGACAAACTTTATTCTTCAATATTGTAACATATTTATTCTTTATCTTGTCTTCAAATGTCTTGAGGCATGATCTTCTGATCTTCTTCCAAGTCATAATTAGAACTTATTACATGGTTACATATATTGAGTTTACAGATATGTAGAACATTTAGGAACAAAGAGATCCTCTAGTTAAAGGGTCAAGTAAGTGACACAATACTATATACTTATTATTTATGTTTTACAGGAATGCCTCTATGACTAACACACGTGATTTAAATTTTTCGTGATACTGTCGTGGTTTGTATTTTAACCAAATCATGTGATGCAGTGCAGTTTGTGCTTTACAAATTCATTTTAGCAATTCACATCGCACCGCAACGCATATTACTATAATAATAATAATATATTTTATAAATATATACATATATTTGAATTTTTTCCTTGTTTCATTTGTAGCTTATATGTAATCTTTTGGCCAGCACGCTTTCTCTTTCCTTTTTAACCCTGCTATTAAGTTATAGATGGGCCTCTCACTCTCACTTTTACTTTTTCATCTGTATACAGTATACATTATATGTTCACATCTTTTGCACAATCTCTCTACAAATTGTTATACTGTTTGGTTTTTTTCTTAAGTGTGATTGATCTGTTGATGATGTTTAACCATTGATATTCCATTTTTAGTGTCATCATTAAAGACAATCTTTCTTGATTTCAAATCTAAATTCTATTTTATTTTATAATTTAGATTTTAAGAATTATTTAATTTTATTATAACCTTCAATTTTTACAATTTATTGTAATGTTTATGATGATATTATTAGATCGCATCGCATCTATATGGTGGTTTACACGATTTTTGATTTACGCAATATGGTCGCGATTTAAAATTTAGTCAAATCATATGTACGGTTTATCCGTGATTTTAGAGAAAAATCGCACAACCCGCACCGTGAACATTCCTAGTGGATGATAAGTTTTGAAGGTCAAAAGTCAAAAATCTGTAAATTTGAACTTTTAGAAACATGAAAAATATAGTAAAATAACAAATTAAGTAACAAAAATCATAACATCCCTAAATTCTTTATGGTTGAGATTTTATAAATTACGAAGAAAAACAATAGAGATTATGAGATAGAAAAAATAATAATATATCTAATGAAATAAGTAAATTTTTACCTTAAGAAAGTACCACGACTACAATTAACATTCCATGAAAAAAAAATACATATTTCTTCTTAAAGTCACAATTTTTAGCTTTCGATCCTAACAACTGCAGCATTTTGGTTATTAAAAATTTGAGAGC
Source organism: Heracleum sosnowskyi (assembly GCA_030848705.1). Classification (NCBI taxonomy): domain Eukaryota; kingdom Viridiplantae; phylum Streptophyta; class Magnoliopsida; order Apiales; family Apiaceae; genus Heracleum; species Heracleum sosnowskyi. Next base: position 10,946,059 of record CM061238.1, read on the forward strand.
AACGTATACTCTAAAAAGTTATGACCAAGATTATTCATCGATAAAAAATCAACTATGAATCTTAAGTTCAAGAAATAGTTTAATACTTACCACCGACCGCGTCCGCAAATGAAAAGCCTGCAAAATAACTACAATGTACTATGTAAACCATCAACATGAAGTGATCTGTGAAACAAAATTTCCATTAAAACACAAATCACATAATTAACATAATAATTGAACACACAAAAAAATTAAACAAAAAAATTCGTCTTTTTCTCTACGCAGATATTGGATTATATACTATTATCAAATCATTAAAAAAGATATGTATTTACATAAAAAGAGAAAGAATATATTTTAGTTCTTATAGGTATTTTTCTTCCTAAAATTTAGAACATTAGAACCTTAAAGAGGATATTGATTTGCCTTGAGTAGAAAGTTTAGGAAAATAGGTAATTTTTTAATTTTTAGTATTTAATAATTCAAAATTTTGAGAAAATTATTTAAAAGATAATTGAGATATTTTCTAAGAAAAAATTTAGGATAATGTTAAATTTGTATATTTATTTTCCTCAATTAGTAAGATTTTAAATGCGAGAATATTCAAATTGTATATTTAGTTTCTTGCATTAGTAAACATTTTAAAGGCAATTGAGATATTTTTGAATATTTTAAAGGAATTTTTAAATACTAAGGCATTTTATAAAAGAGGAAGTTGTAAATAATAATGCATTCTTTCTCTATTTTTTTAATTTTTTTTCGAAAATAATAAGAAAGTTATTTACATTTCTCCATTAGTAAAGATTTTAAATGCAAGAATATTAAATTGTATATTTAGTTTCCTCCATTAGTAAAGATTTTAAGGACAATTGAGTTTTTTTAGTTTTCTCCATTAGTAAAGATTTTAAAGACAATTAAGATTTTTTTTTCTAATAGTTAGTTTCCTTTTTTAGTAAACATTTTAAGGGCAAATGAGATTTTTTTCTAATCTTTGTTATTATTAATTAAAAATTTTGAGAAAATTAGAAAAATAGATTGAAGCGATTTGAGAGCCGACACCTCACCGTCCCCGTCTTCTCCTTTATATAAGTACTAGTCGACTAAGCCGCGCTTCGCAGCGGTCCTATAATATATTTGTAAAATTTTAAATATTAACTATTTAAGAAAAAATCAAGGAAAAAAATATATAATCTATACTATCTTATCTATCTATACTATCTTATAATAGACAAAACATTAAAAATTTGGTCGGTCGGTACTTCATGATTTTATTTAATTACCCCTACATATTTTTTTTAAATATTGTGAAATAATAACATTATTTATAACCAATAACCTTTTCAGCTAAACTACATTATTTTTTCTAACAAAATCCCCTCTTTTTGTAAAAAAAAAAAATCACGGGCAGTTACCTTTTTTTAACTAAAACACATTAATTTTTCTATTTTCCTTACTAAAATACCGTCTTTTACAAAATATCACAGACAAATCCTTACTTACTTATTTTCAAACCTATTTTCATAATTTTAATTACGGGCAATTAATTTTTTAAACTCAAACATGTTACTTTTTTTATTTTTCCTTACTAAAACCTTTCTTTTCCAAAAATATCACGAGCAAATCGTTAGTTAATTATTTAAAAATATATTTTAATACCTATAATTATTTAAAAAAAGTTAACACGCCTACTTATTTTTTTAACAAATACAATTAAAAATATATCAAAACGTAAATAATAAAAATAACAATTATTAAAAATAATTCGTGCATCGCATGGATTTTAAAATAATATATAATAGTGAACATAATATTTAACAAAGTAACATACATAAACAATAAAATAAACTATTGACAAGTTTTTATGCCGATTTTGTATAATTGTTTCTTGAGCCAACACTCGTTACATTAAATACATATAAAGAAATACTAAACATATGCAGTAATATAAATTTAAGTATTAACCACCACTTAATTCTTCAACCATTCATATTTATCACAAAAATTACAAATTTCTTAAATATTCCTAGACTTTATATGTCGATTTTGTGTCATATTTTTTGAGCTGAGACCCGTTGCATAAATACATATAAATAAAAAATACTAAAAATATATAAAATAATAAAATTTAGGTATTAACCACCGCTTCAAACTTCAATTATTAGTATCATAACAAAAATTACAAATTTCTTAAATATATCTAAACTTTATATGCCGATTTTGTGTCATACATTATTGAGCCGACACCCATTGCACTAAATACATATAAATTAAAAATACTAAAATTAAGCAATAATAAAAATTGAAGTATTAACCACCGCTTCAAACTTCAGCTATTTGTATTAAAATAATCAATATTAAATATAATAAATTAAATATTAATATAAATTTAAAAAATATTTAAATTAATTAAATTAAATTAATATTTAATTTTATATTAAATATAATATTAAATATTTATATTAATATTAATATTGATTATTTAAGTATTTTTTTTAGAAATTTATAAATTAGTGAACACTGTATATATTATAAAAATTAAATACATGTAAACAATATAATAAACTATTAATATTTATTTCTTTTATATTACTTTGTACCCTTTTTTTTGGGTCAACAACCATAATAATAAATAAATTACCATATATACATAAAGAATATATATACACAAAAAGAATATGGATCATGAGGTTGATTTCTAGATATTTTTCTAAATGATCTAAAAATTACAATTTATAATCGATAGCACATGAAAAAAAAAAACTATATTTTGTCCAGATACAGATGGTGTTGGAACTGATTTAGGAACTCCTCTTCTAAATCAAGAAAGATCAGAGTGGTGTCAAAAAAAAAAATCAAACTGTCCCGAACAATTTTCTGAAATTATTAGTCAAAAAAATCATATATGATACATTATACACGCATAATAAAAATTAAATATGACATCAACACTTAAAACATAACATTATTCGTAAAGTAAACATTCTATTTACGTGGTGTTAACTTGAAAATAAAGATTCGTTCCCGGCAAAACAAATTATAAAATACAACTACAAAATTAACATAAAAGTGCATATAATGTAATTGTGAAGGGAGATGTAACTTGCAAGACAATGCATGTGGATGATTAAATTGGTGAATGATGAGAATGGTGAACAAAAAAAAGTTGGATAATATAGAGAAAGTAAGAAAAGGTTGCATAACTTCAAAACCTGTATTCTGGTATACATAAGACTTAATTGCACGAAGATGGCCTGAGTTATAATTTTTTTGCACAGAAATGGCTTATCTATAATAATAGGCACCCGCATGACTCAAATATAAATTTTTAAACACCCGCATGGCTTCCGTCAAAATATATCAAACAGACGTTAAATCACATGGGTAAATTCGGAAATGAGTAATTCAATAGCTATTCTTTGACTTAATTGCACGATGATGGCTTATCTATAATCAATGTCAATAAGATAACTATCAGATGATGTATACAACTAGATCAAACTGTAAAGGAAACAGAGAGCATCAGGGATGTAGATAAGAAAGCCATGTATGGCATAGATGTTCAGGTTCCAACCTTTATACTAACAAAAGAAGTTCAGCTGATACTACATATGATTATAACATAAAGAGCTTAACTGTTAACTTAAAGGATAGCTAATGCCAATGTCTCCGACGAGACTTTCAGAATTTAGTAAAAGCTAAGTCTGATGTATTAGGGTGGGTAGGTACTACATTTCTAAACAAAGGACCAATTTAAGAACATGAAAGCTAAGCAGTGACTGGAGTTATCGTCGGTGAGAACTTTCCAAGCAATGGCCTGATCATAAGAAATAGGTCTACCCATGCTCGAAACACATATTCCTGCCGGTAGATAAGCAAATCCCTGCAATTAAAATAGAGACGTGACTTGAGATTTTGAGAACATGAATACAAAACCTTGAGAAACGTAACAATGAAAGAGTTAAAGAGGTAAGCAACTAAGCATCATAAACTATTGACAAAACATTAAGAGGAAAATTGAGCATGATTCTATATTTATTTGTACAGTGTATATAGCAATAAGGAAAAACATAACAATGAAAGAGGAGAACATCTTAAGCTATTGAAACTCTTACCTGTTGCATGATCTTCGAAAATTCAGAAAGAAGAACCTTCCTACCAGCTTCATCAAGAACTTTGTCAAGCATTATATCCTGAAGGGCCACAAGTGTAGTCTCAAGCATGTCAAGACCAGCCTGGTTTGCGAAAGTGAAGACCGATGATATCTGCATTTCATCATTTTCAGTCTGTTAGGTTTAAAGTTTGGCAAGTTTCAACATTAAAGTCCCCCTCTGGACGGAAATGGGTGTTCAGCCGTGAAGGTGCAATAGCCATGGCAACCCTCTGGACGGAGCTTACAACACTACGCACATATTGACGAGCCATAACAGCTACATTATCCCTCAAGTGGTTCTCGTAAGTGAACTGGAACGCAATAGTCAACACAGAACGAACATTATAATTGCTCAAATCAGCCTCCCCAGGAGGGCGTGCACCACCAGGTCCGACTTCGAGTGTAGAAGCCAAGTCCAGAGTTCTATTTGCACTAGGCTTGTCCTGCAATAAGAAAAACATGAACACACTCTTTGAGGAGATAATAAAATCAAATTAAACTAAGCTCTTCCTATGAGGCCTGTTTAGAGGTCAATTGATTATTTGATTCAAAAATAATTAAAACCGAGTCGGAGATGTCACTGAACTGATTTAGGATCCAGGGGTATCACACGAAAGCCGGATGGCAGCAAGGGCGCATCATCATCACATGTTTCGTCAATAGGTGCAAAGACAAGCTGGGCACATCCACCTGCAGCATTCTCATCGAGCCCACTGCAAAGCTGTTGTAAATAATTTAAGTAAATTTCCCCACAGCAAAAAAACCAGCTGACAGACCAAGTTTATTATCATGTCAAGCTTTAAAGTATAAATCTTACTTGCAGTAGATACATATCACGCGCCAAAGCTATGTCCTCTGGGGAAAAAGCATGACCCTCTAGCCGAACGACCTCCAGAAACTAAAAGAAACAGACAGAATTACACCAGGATGGTTCAAAAAGTGATGAAGAATACATTTCATGAAATAAGAAATTGAAAAAGAATGAAGTGTTTACCTCTTCATGTTCCACGGTATGAGCAAGATGCAAAATGACCTGGGTACCAGGAAAACCACCAGGTCTGGCATAGGGAATGGCATAAGGACTTGCTTATATTAAAATAGTTGTTGAATTACTCATTTCCGAATTTACCCCTGTGATTTAACGTCTGTTTGATATATTTTGACGGAAGCCATGCGGGTGTTTAAAAATTTATATTTGAGTTATGCGGGTGCCTATTATTATAGATAAGCCATTTCTGTGCAAAATAATTATAACTCAGGCCATCTTCGTGCAATTAAGTCTATACATAATAGTACAAAAGATCTATCCATTTGCAGGTCTCGAGAAACGTGGAAAAATCAATAATAATTTCAATCTCTTATTCGTTCTCTTTTAGTACTAACATAGCATTCCAACTACTCCTGTCAAGCAAAAAGATAATAAGTCAGAAACCAATTATCAAAATATGACGGATAAGACGATTAACAAATCATTGGAAACAAAAGTAAAATTTCGATATGTTCTTGCTCAGCCGGACATAATTTTTTGATATGTATATATAGCTATTGGAATAGAAATATTGAAGGAATTATTTGTAATCTTAAGGGAAGTTTTTCAATTTCCATGCGAAGAAGAAAAGATAAGTAAAATTTAACAATGGAAATAACTTAATTTTTATAACAATTTCTTTTATACATATAGAAATAGGTTTGTTTTGCTTTTCTAAAAAACAGCACTTAAGAAGGAATTTCTTTTATACAATTTAAAAATGTTTTGGTTTTCTTTTCTAAAAAGTAGGACTTAAAAAAGGAAGTTTTAATTTCAAGTTCTTAAAATAAAAGGAATTTGCCTTTATATAATATTATAAAGATTGTATATAATAATAATAAAATTTGACCAGTTTCATAATTTGAAGCTGACTTGTCTTTAATAAGTATTACCTTTTCTACAATTTAAGAGCTGAAAAAAAAAATTCAATTTTAATTTGATTACGCTTATAATTTTAAGCCGACTTTTCTTTAATAAGTATTACATTTTCTACAATTTAGGAGCTAAAAAAAAATTCAATTTTTAATATTTAAAATAAAGGAGCTAGGTTTATAATTTTAAGCCAACTTGTCTTTAATAAATACTACATTTTCTACAATTTAGGAGCTAAAAAAAGAAATTTCAATTTCTATTATTTTTAATATTTAAAATAGAAGAGCTCTAGAAAATTAGATAAATATGAATCGAGCGATTATAGAGTACATTTCTAGATGTTATAAAAGAAAATTCAAAAGTTTCATTTAAAATAGAGGAGTTATAGAAAAATAGAAAAATATGATCCAATATAAATATAAATTAGAGTGGTTATACTTAATTTTTATACAATGATTTATTTTATACAACTTAAAAAAGGTTTTGACTTTTTTTTCTAAAAAATAGGACTTAAAGAAGGAAATTTTATAAATTAGAGATAATATTTACCTTTTATACAATGGTTTATTTTACACATCTTAAAAAAGGTTTTGACTTTATTTTCTAAAAAATAGGACTTAAAGAAGGAAATTTTATAAATTAGAGGTAATACTTACATTTTATACAAAGGTTTATTTTATAAAGTTTCAAAAAGGTTTTGACTTTCTTTTCTAAAAAATAGGATTTGGAAGTTTAATTTTAAGTATTTAAAATTGAGTAGTTATAGAAAATTAGAAAAATATGAATCGAGCGATTCTAGAGCTCCTCGAGGTTTTTCTTTATATATATAAAGATATTGATTTTAAATAGGATTGACTTTTATATATTTATTGTCTTCCCTAAAAATTCGAATTGAATTAAAATAGTTAAACTATAGAAAAATAGATTAAAATTTAAATATGATTTAAGTTAGTTGAGAAAAAAATGTAATATTTAGATTTAAGTTAGTTGAGAAAAAAAGAAGATAATATTTGTTTAATTAAATTTTAAGTAGGATTGACTTTTATATATTCATTATATTTCCTAAAAATTTGAGTGTAAATAAGGAATGTCTTTCCTAAAAATTCGAATGTAAATGAGGAAATTTAATTTTATTGAATTAAAATTGAAGAGCTCTAGAAAATTAAAAAAATATGAATCGAGCGATTATAGAGCTCCTGTGAGTTTTCCTTTATATATATAAAGATATTGATGATTTGCGTAAAATTAAAATCAACAAGAATCTTGTAAAATACGTAAATCTATCATATATCCCACTTCCAGATCGAGATGAGAGTGTGATCTCCTTTTTCGGCAGAAAATCGCTCCCGGGGACGTGGCGATTTTTTTGTGTTTGGTTAAACAATTTAATTTGTGAACATTTTTGCCCTTCTAACTTTTGTTCATTAACAATTTTACCCTCATGTACCTCATTATTATGTATTAATAGTTTTCTAATTTAATATACATGTATTAATTGCTATAATATTTATGCATATTAATTGTGTCTAACTCATTACTTCATAACATTAATTTTATATTTAGGAATACTTTATTATTTAATATTTTTATTTAATTATAGTTAATTTATCGTACTTTCAATAAAAAATATTATTTGAAGATAACATAATATTAAAAAAAATTAACCAATATATACCTAAGTAATCTTGTAACAACATTTTATATGTAGAAAGGAAAAAATTTCAAAAATACTTCACACTTTATAACATTTTTTTTGAAAGGCATCACGCTTTATAACTAATACATATAACTTGTTTTTTAGAGAAACATTTGAAATTCATAATTTACGTAAACTCTGAATTAAATTAAAATTTGAGTTAATTCTCATCAACAAACATAGAACTTTTATATATATTACATCGAATTTTTATGTATATCACTTTAATAAAATTGGAGATAATTAATATCACCATAAATTACTTTCCAATATTATCGATGATATACCTTATTTATCACACTTTTAACACGTAAATACGTCATACACTTTTAAGAAAAAAAAAGTAAAAATTTCGAATTGAAAACATGCCCGTGATTCGAACGGGCTAAATAGCTAGTTATTATTAATTCATCAAAATCTGAATTGAATACAACCCTAAAATAATCGCACATATTTCAAATCAAATTAATATTTCATAATTGCAATCCTCTAGCAACTATTCCGAGAGATCACAAAGATAAATCGAACATTTAATCTTGTAAATTAAGTATTCCGTCCATTTTAAAATGATAATCATGTTTTGACTTTGTGCGATGATCAAATTTTGATCAAAATGTACATATAGTATACAATTATTAAAATTTAAAATTCACATCATTGTAAAATATATAAAATTTATTTTTCAAATACATTTTTAAATTGTTACGAATTATTAATAAATAATTTGTAATTTGTGATTTACCGTTAAAATTTAGTTAATTCGATCATCCAAAATCAAAACATGACATGAATTTTGAAACGGAAGTAGTACAAGACAGAATCATAGGATTGGGTGATTGTATTATTGAATATTATTATAGTATAAGATTATGTTGGGTCTTTCTCTGATGAATTGGTTACTTAACATGGTATTAGAGCTCAGTTTAGGGAGAGATATCAGGTTCGAGCATTCCCACATACGTTATTTAATTTAAATATTTGTCTGCTGCAGGTATAACCTTTATTTTTCTTTTTTGCTAAATATAATGGTACGACAAATAATTCATTTTTAAAAAATAAAAAGACAAATTATTTAGCCTGGAGTTTGAATAAAAATAAAAGTAAGTAAAAACGAATGCAAATGCTTGTAATGATAATTCAGGAAGGTCATATTTTCACTCTATTAGGGATTGTGTTGATTTGGTTAAGCACTTTGAAGATTTCCTAGTGCATTTTGTACCTAGATCTGCGAATGAAGTCGTTCACTTGCTAACAAGAATGTCTCGTTTTATGTCAGATTTACTAGAGCGGGAGGATGTTGCTCCCAGCTTCTTATAGGATGTACTTACATATGATTTGTCTTAATGCAAGTACAATTATTTCAAAAAAAAACATACTTCCACCCCAAGACGTGGACTCCAAAATTGAGATGAAAATACTTTATTTTTCTTTTAATTGTTTTCCTCGATTCGGAACAAACTTACTCTGAGTTGGGCCTTTCCAAGCTTTACTACGTGTCTGTTTGGCGAGCACTTTAAGTCGGGGTTAAAAGAGTTTTTGATTTTACGTTAAAAGATATATGTTTGTGTAATAATTTAAAAAATGATTTAAAATTAAAAAATAGCTTAAAGTTTGAAGTTAGTATGTGGTACTTTTTGTGATTTTATTCGATAAAAATTAATATTATCATTTAAATAAATTACTTATTAAATTTATTTTTATTTTAATATTTTTAATAACTCATAAATTAGCAATAATACAAAATCACCCAAACAAATTATTTTCATTTTTCACTTTTCACTTATAACTTAAAACAATATTAATTTACTAGTATGGATGCCCGCTGCGCTGGGCGTGGTAGTTTTGTAATTAAACAAATAGTTAAAACATGAAAAAATATGAATCACAAAAATTGGTGGAATTTCAGTTAGGTAATTTACATAAAAGGTTCGCATTACACAATGACATGCAGTGCGGAGTTGTACAACAACAAAGGTTTACATATTTTAAAAAATGATCCTTAAAATATTTAAAGATCAGTGAAATTTGCTCCATGGATAATTATTTAAAATATTTTGTAATAGTATCTTGATTTTAAAATTTAAAATTTTTAATTTATATACAAAAACTCCTCGGCCTCGCCTTTGGCGAGACCTCGAACCATATATATATATATATAAACTATTATATTATAAAATTTATGTTTTTAAAAATATGTCAATTTTATTAAATTATTTTATATGCATTTACATTAGTAATTATATTTTGTATATATAATCATAAATTAAATTTTAACTACATAAAATTAAATATGAATAATTTTAATATATATGTGTATGTTTATTTTATAACTAAAATTTAATATTTATAAAAACCTTCTAGACGCCCCTTTCGACCTTGAACCATATATTGATAACACAATATTGAATTAAGTTAAAAATTGTTCTTATAATTATATTAAATGATTCGAGATATAACTTTGTAAATGTCTAAATAAAAAAAAAGATTATTTTTACATTCAAAAATTAGAATTATTTATATAATATTTTTAATAATATAAACTTTATATCTTTAAGAATTCGATACATTTATTCTTCACAATTAAAGCTTATTTCACAATTAAATTTTAATATCAATAAGAAACTTTCTATCTTGGGATACAACCAATGCCATGAAAATGAACTTAAATGAATATATTTTTCTTAAAAACATACTCTATTCGTTGCACTGTCCATCCTAAAATTAGCACACATTTTTACGTGAAATTAAAATATATCTCCATAATTCTTTTTTTAATTCAAAAAAGGAATATAAAGAAAAAGAGATATAAAACCATATTTTAGTTGCATCTAAATATGTATCAAAATTAAGGTGAAAAATGTTAGTGGGTGACAAATTTTAGTGGGACAGAGAGAGCATTAATTTTATTAAATGATTTCAAAAAATACTTATGTATACATTTAAATGAGTAACCACTTTTATGTAATAATAAGTTAAAATTTATAAATATTGTTTACAATAAATAAAATTATAATTTACATATAACATAAATTCTTATATTGTTTTTAAGTACAAACTGGCAGAGGTTATAAAACAGACTTACAAAAACCTTGCCGCCAGAAACCACTAGTGCACATCTAAAAATAAAAATAAATAAAACACGCTTTCAAATATGAACCACTGGGACAAAAGAAAACCAGTTCCCTTGCTAGACCAACACAAAGTCATAAACTATATGCTATGTGAGCCTCTTAAGACATTCAGCAAGCAAACATGTTTCTCCTGCAACTTCATTCCTTACATGTTCTTCCTTGGAGGATAGTCCACCAATCTTGTAGACAACATCAGCTTGAGGTGTCAAAGTAATCACACTCCTCCCACATGCATATTATGTGTTAATGTTTATATCAGTAACTCAGCCAGAAAAGAGTGTGTAAGAGCTTCTGTAACAATGAAACTACAAAGAAGTATGACACAACTGAATAGCCATAACTATTTAACCATAAAACTTTTGTGAGCATTTTTTCGATGAACTTTTATAATATCGCAACATCATATTTGTCAATTTTGTTGTGACATCCTTTTCTAAGGCTCTAATACTTCTTCCCATGATCCCATTTATGTTGAAGTGGTGCTTATTGTATCCAGTTCAGTACATATATATTTTAACCTTAACATCAGTTTTAAGTTATATAATTCTTTAAACCTAGAAGCCTCATCTAAGAGCGTAATGTTCATTCTTATCCTAAATTAGAGGGACATCACCAGGTCCTGCATCCTTAGCTACAAAGTCGTTTCCCCAACAACTGCCACAATGAAAGGTGTTTAATAGACACTTTTTTACAGCAATATTGTAATTAAAAGAAGTAAACTTTTAAATACCATGAACCATATACTGACCACACGAATCTCCTTCACCGAATTCAAATGTGCAATCCAATCACATGAGTCACCCATGAGATATTTGTTCGAGGTACTGCCTGCGTTTTCTTCTTAAAACTCTGTCTATAAAATAGCAAAATTAAAGTATATAGCTGAGGAGCAATGACTCTTTACCTGAGGAGCAATGACTCAATCACCAGGAATCAAAGATATTCTCCTTAACGATAAGAACTAATAATTAAGAAGAGACATGAAATGTACCTCAACCAAACATAAGGGACAATGGACTTTTCACCAGGAATCAATGATGAACATTTAGCATCAATGGGCATCCCAAACTAATTATACTACTTTCTTTTACTTAATCAGTAATTGCATATCGAGACTCCCCTTTGAATCCTTCTTCAGTTAACTGGACTGTACATAAAAATCACGATTCAATTAGTCAACTACGAATCGAGCATAAAATTAAATATGAAATTTTTTTTACATGCCAAAAAAACGGATCTAGATTTGAAAAGGCACTCCCACCAGCCCCACTAGTTGAGGAACAAACATAGGTCTCAAAATAAAAGTTGGAAAGTAGTTCAAATGCAAATACTCAAAAATTAAATTAATAAATCAATGTTCGTAAAAGTCGGTAGTCATATCTCTACCAAAACTAAAAAATTATACATGTATCTTGCAAAGTACTAATCTTGCAAAGAACAAATCTTAATAAAAACTTGCATATGCATTCCAAAAATAGAAATTATAAACAATAATTTTGATATCATACATGTATTCACATAAACCAACTATTATAAGTGTAAATGAAAAATGAAAAAAAGGATTAAATTATAAAAAAAACATATTAAAAATACGGATCTTTGCTGGACTGCCGGTTTAAACACAATGATATACCTGAAAAATGATTAATCTATCAACTTTTTCTCTTTGACAAATTATCAAACACTTTCTTGGCAAACTTCTAACTGCGATTGACACGCGAGAAATTATTAAAAGAGCAGTAATACTTAATATGAAACTAAAGAATAAGAGTATTAGGAAATTTAAATGACAAAAACGTAATACAAATGAGAGAGAGAATGAAAGGAAGAGGGAGGGAGAGAAATGAAATGATAGAGATGGATATGAAATTGCATATACTACGACCTTTATCAAAGGTTTCACTGGAATAATTCATCAAGCACTTTATCAGCAAAGTTTAAACCACTACGTGCATTTACATCCCACATATCAAAATCATGATCAATAATTTAGGTAAGATACGAGTAACATGTACATAATCGAACAATTATAAGTACCAATCATTGTCAAAAGAAGGAATAATTATTAAAAACATCAATAATAATACCTTTAATATGAAAATTTTGTCAAGTTTATCTCTTGAGCAAATCATCAAACACTTTCTCAACAGAGTTCAAACTGCAATTAGTAATGCATCATAGGAAACTAATGGAAATGGAGTATAAGGAAGATAAATAAATAAACGTCATACAAATTATAAACAAAAAAAAAAAGAATGGAAAAGAGATTAAAAACATTAAAGAGAGGATGGAGAGATGGAGAGATGGAATAAGAAATACATACATAGAGCTTAATTTGAATTCTTGAATTCTGTGTAATCTTGGATGATTGCTTAATTTGAAAATTAAAACTTCTGGCAAAAGTTTTGAAATGTGTACTATGCTTTCAAATATGGAGTATATCAGTAGTATTATGTAGTAGTGCACGTGTGTGTAAGAGAAAATAAGACTGGTATTTTTGTAATAATCAACAACTCTGATGGCAAAGACTTAAATGTTGAGCTGTTAACTGTTGCAAAGACGCAACAGGCACTATTATATAGATAGATAAGCGATAATTTAAAATTTACCCAAACTCTACGCCAACTCAAGAAGGCAGAAGAAGCCTTTTGACTTTAAGTTTAAACTTTGCAGGCCAACTACTTCAATGGAGAACTGTTTATATCAATATTCCTAAATTCAGGGAATACAGAATGTACTTTGGTAACTATTGCCGACACCGAAAATGACTTAAAAATAAAGACAGCTGTTTTTTGTTAAATCGTCAAGTTGCTGAAAAGGGGTGTTCGATAGAACGAATATTGAACTTGATCAAAGTGACCCCCCCCCTACCTAAATTTCTAAGATCGGGAAATTTCAGAATTAATTATGATAAATTCAGTAATTTCTTTGATATAATTTCTTATATTCATTCTCATTAAATTAAGTACAAATGATTTTTTTTCCCTAGATTACATTGTTTATTTTTATAATTATAATCTACTATGTCTCCCCTGTTTTTTTTCCCAGTCGGACACTCTACCTCTAGGCTCTAGAAGTGGAATTTCCAAAAATTTGTAGGTAAGATGTGTGGTTATAGAAGAGTACTAGTGAACTAAGATTTGACTAGACATGCACTAAATATAAAACTAAATTATGTATAAATTCTGTTAACTAATCTATTTTACTTTCTAAACTATGATAAATTATTATATATATTCCTCTTGATGATATGTTTGGTGATAAATTATTAGACACGGAATGATATTTAAATTATATATGAATTATATAGCAAAAAAATATTATGATATTACTCCATTCATCTCTCTCGTTTATTTATTAATGATGTGTACAAAAGTTAAGAAAAAAAAGTTAAATAATTGAGAAAAATAAGATAAATAAGTAAAGTAGTAATTCTTATCAACATCTAATATATATATATATATATATATATATATATATATATATATATATATATATATATATACTAGCTTATATCCCGTGCGATGCACGGTCTTCTTTAATATTTTCTTATTTTTTATTTAGATTTTAGTTATTATATATAATTTGATAAAATTTTAATATATATATATATATATTGGATTTATAAATCTAACAATATAATATTTAAATTTAATATATTATTGACGTAATCAATAGTAGTATTTTAGATATTAAAATATAAAATATTTTAAAATAACATATCTAATGATTCGTATTTTTTTACTTTTAAAAATTTAAAAAGGGACTCAAGTGCAAATATCAAAATATGTGCTTGTTCAATATACCGAGTTTATTTGAATATACTATTACTTTTATTTTAATTAATTATCTCGTTTAAAATTGAATGTTAAAAAAATTAGGGCTTTTTTCATAAATATCCCATTCCAGAAATATTTTTGCAAAAATACCTTTTCAAAAAAAAATATTTTGCGAAAATACCATCTTATTTGCAAAAATACCTTCTGAAAACTACAACCAAAATCAACCACAGATGCAACTTGTTAATAATTATGTTTTTCCGGCGTCCTGATTTTAGGGTTGTTTACAACCCTAAAATCAGGGTAGGTTAGGGTTCAGGCCTAAACCCTAAACCCTAAGTCCGTATACGAATTATTCGTCATTCTTAATATTTCTAAAATCCAAAATAGAAACATTGAAACCCAAAAGTTAACTATTGAACCCCCAGGGTAAACCAATACCACAAGTTTACCCCTTTTATTAATAATTTTTTTTGAATTCTTAGCTGTTTTTTCAATTATTTTTTAAAAAGTTGCATCTAGTTTCAACCACATATGCAACTGGATGCAAACTACGTAGGTTGTATTTGGAAAGTTGCATCCAGTTGCATCTAGTTGCAATCACACGTGCAACCTACGTAGGTTGTATTTAGTTGCAGAACGTATTTTTGCAAAAATCTTTTTAAAAGATGGTATTTTCGCAAATTATTTTTAAAAAGAAGGTATTTTTTTAAATATTTTGAGAAGATGGTAAAATCGCAAAAAAACTTTAAAAAAAGTGGTATTTTTGATAAATATCCAAAAAATTATAATAAACATGAATTTCATAAGTTTAATATAATAATATTACCAATATATCTATCTTTTGCCCGTGTTATTTTTAATTTGAACATGAGTTGTTTTAGTTAAAAAATATAAACATGTAATATCCTTAAAAAGACAATTAGTTACTTATTAACAATTATATAAAATTATATTAATTTTGTATATATACGTCTGCATTACATTTAGAAAATTAGTTGTTTAAATTAGAAAATATAAAAGAGGTAATTTGTTTTAGCTGAAAAGAATAACTTGTTATTTATTAATATTTATATAAAACAATATTACCATTGTATATTTATTTTGCATGTATTATATTTAGAAGATAAGTTGTTTTAGTTAGAAAATATAAAACACATAATGTGTTTTAGCTGTCGGTTATAAATATATAATAATATTACCATTTTATGTATATATATATTGTCCGTCTTATTTTTAGAAAATAATTTGTTTTAGTTAAATAGATATATGAAATAGGTAATATAATTTAGCTGAAAAAGGTAATTGGTTATCAATAACTTGGTTTTCATATATGTGTCTTATTTATAAGATGAGTTGTTTTAGGTAAAAAATATAAAAATAATGTGTTTTAGCTGAAAAAGGTAATCAGTTATAAATATATAATAATATTACCATATTATATATATGTTGCCCGTTTTATTTTTAGAAGATGAGTTGGTTTGGTTTAAAAAAAAATATATAATAGGTAATGTAGTGAAAAAAGTAATTGGTTATTAATAAATTGATTATAGATAGGCCCGTGAATCGGCCCAAATACCGACCGACCGACCGACCGACCAAAACTTTTAATGTTTCGTCTTTAATAATATAGTATAGATATATATATTGAATATAGTTAGAAAAAAACTATTAAATGTAGTTAATTTTATATATTATATAAATTTTATTATTTTTCTAAATTATAGTGTAAAGAAACAGATAAATAAACAAAAAAGGACTATCATTTAAGTGCTACAATAATTTTGATTATTCAATTTTTTGTTACAAAACTATTTTAGCAATTATATCCCATTAATTACTTTTAGTTTTTTATAACCCTATGACATGTTAACATAATGTCAAATTTTTACTCTTCTTTTTGATAATTTGGTGACCAGAGACTAAGTGCGTGTTTGGTATCACAGAAAAGTTAACTTATACTTTAAAATGAGTAAGTGTTTTATAAGTGATAAGTTGATGGATTCTTAAAAATTATACGAGTGTTTGGATAAATTTACTTATAAGTTAGTTAAGAATTTGCTAAATTAAATTTGAAAAAATAAATTTTAAATACAATGATTTCAACACTTGTATTTTAAATTAAAAAAATATTTAAAAACACAAATGTAAAAATATAAAATATTAGAAAAATAAAGAAATCAAAGAATAAGTTGATAAGTTAAGTAAAATGTTAGTGATTTCTAACATTCAACTTATCAATTTATAAGTTATAAGTTATATATCAAATAAACTGAGTACACAAACACCCCTCATAAATACTTATGGCTTTATAAGCCATAAGTCGACTTATTTTGTTATCGCCAAACAGGCCCTAACTTTTCGTACATTTTGACTAATTCGTAGGATTATTAACACATGTACCCACCAAACGTATCCTATAATAACCCACTTACTTTAAGTAGAATCGAACTATGATCTTGGGGTATGTAATGTAATATTTATGATTATAAATGAGTTGATATACTCGCGAATGGTTCGGTGTTCTATTCAAAAAAAGTTTGATTTAAATTCGATTTGATTCATAAACGAGTTGATCTTAAATACAATTTTAAGGTTCGATTAATATACGAGCCGAACTTGATCATAGTGAAGTTCGGTTCGATAGTTCGTGAACAAGTTCGATTAATGTGTTTGTGAACATGTTCGTTAATGTGTTCGTGAAAAGTTTGATAAGTAAGGTAATGAATATACTTGATATATAAGTCTACTAATAGTTCGTAAACAAATTTGATTACTTGAGCCATATAGGCGTTTGATTATTAATATAGATTTTCTACTCTTATTAATTTGACTCCATTATTTGAAATGTAATATATATTATAGTAGAGAATATAATTATATATTATATAATTTTAATGAATAATTTTTATTACTAAATGATAATAATATATATCATAATAATAGATCGAGTAGTATAATTATCATAACTAGTATATTTATGATTTATTCGTGAACCGTTCGTGAACAATATTTATCCTTAACGAACTAAGCTCCAAACATTATTTTTGGCTCTATTCAAGTTCGAGCTCGAGTTCAATATTTTTATGACAAACAATACATAATTAAATTGAACATGAACGTAAAACTTTATTAAGTAAATGAGTTTGAAGTAAATTGTATACTTGTTTAGTTCAGACCCAGTTTTAATTATTTATTAAGTTACATATCTTAAATTGGTATGTGCTACTGTTACCGGTAATGAAAGAAAACATTTAAGTGTTTGCGAAAAATTAAATTAAGTTAAAAAAATTATATTCGATTTAATTATTATCAAATCATATTTGAATGTAATTACTTTATTGATCAAAATCCTTGGCTTTACTCATTTTTGAAAATACAAACCTTGATTCTTTTGTACAAAGTTAGCATCAAATTAATCTGTTTAAATGTTTTATCAAAGAGTTATATAAGATTATTTAAATGATAATGTTGGAGGTCCATACCCGATCCATATTGGGCCGATCGAAAGATATGAAAGCCGATATCACGTATCCATCCAGAAAGCCCATATGGGCGACAACTCCATGAGCCAGTCAACGAACGAACGACCCACGAGATTGGTTGGAGTAACCCACGTCCTGGTACGCGGGGATCGGGAGCACGGGTAAAAGGTAACATCAAAGGTTCGATCATACATTCACACACAATCACAATATTCATACGTTCCTCTTACTCACAAAATACCAGTTGTAAAGCATAATGTAACATAAGATGTAACAGAGATAACTACAACACAACAAAGGACAAGACAGACAATAATATTAACAGAAGCACAGGAATCCAGAATCAAAGAATAAAAGGTAAACTCAAAAAATCAAAATATGGTATGTATTCTTGAAGTCCGTAAACAGGTCACGGAAAGAAGTTCATGAAAATGTTCAAGCCTCAGTGACAAATAAAGAAACAAGACTTTCAAGACTACAGAAGTATGTGAATGATTTAGAGTCAGTACCACAGGGTTCCAGTGATTTATTTGAAGCAACCAGAACGACAAAGGACTTATCAGCAACATTGAATTGAAGACATAGAAGAATTGATCAAGTGCTTTTCATCTGTGAACCAGACCAGTTGCACCAGTTGTCATCTCTTAAAAGATCAAGTTGTTTTATCGTCTCAGAAGAAATTGATTTAAGTCTAAATCTAAACACCATGAAACTCAAAAGGTTTTTCAAAAGATCAATTACAAAAGAAATAGTTCGATGGTTTTTCCTTAATGAAAACCATCGAATTTAATTAAGAAAATCTATCAGAAAATCATTAATAAGTAATTTGTCATTCGATAGTTTTTATTTAAAAACTATCGAAAGGAAAATTACTTTAATTATTCGATGGTTTTTCAAATGGAGGAGCAGGTGAAAAGGTTGTTTGTTTTGTCAGGTTGATGAAGAATGAACGACCAAGATTATTTAATTAATTTGGTTCGATAGTTTTTCAATTAAGTCTACAATTAATAGAGGAAAGAAGAAGTGTCTTCTTCAGTAGAGAGGATTCAACACAGAAGCATTTATGAAGAGAGAGTTTGAGCCAGAGAAAATTCAGAGAAATTAATAGTGCTCAGAATTCTATCATTGTATTGATTTTGTGTAACCTTGAACTCATTGAAGATAATCTACAGATTAGAATTGTAGCACCCCTCGAGGTTTATATTTATAAAACGATATATTCCCCGACTCGTGTTTTGATTTGGTGCATTTGATTTCGTATTAGAACTGAATGATTTATCCGCGAACGAAATTGAATAATTTGTGAGTATCGTATTCAACCCCCCATTCTACGATACTTTGGACCTAACACAAGTTTAATTGATTCTCACACTGGAGATGAATCGGGGGGCTCATCCCTCGCATTCTTCTCTTTGCAGGTCCGACCGAACGACTCACGGCAGAAAACTGGTTCCAACATTTGGCGTTGTCTGTGGGAACGTACAATTCATTTGTGATTAAATTTTACTATCACCATGACAGCAGATAGACCGCCTGGGTTCGACAATTCCCTTCGACCGGGCAGTTCCACCACCATCACTCTGTTAGTCAATCGGACGTTGAATTTCGACTCTGAAGGGGACGACGGATCTATGCCGACCCAGGAAGAACAGAAGGAATTACTCCTTAAGTGGAGACATGAACAAGCCGCCAAGAAGGGAAAACAACAAGAGTCTGATCAGGCGGCGAAGGAGGCTCAAATACCAGCGAAGAAAAGAGAGGTCGATCTCCTGAAACTAAAAGCCCTCAGGCTCCGAAGGGAAGAGATTGAGATGGAGGAAAAGGCCTTGAGAGATTCAGTGGCAGTAGATGAAATCCCGTTGATTGAGTCCGAAACTCAAAGGGAGAAACGACCCCATAACGATGAAGATGAGTCCACAGACTCCGAATCACACCCTAGGAGGACCCGATCCAAAATTGTAGTGTCCTCCGAATCGGAGGACAAAGACGACCCCCATGTTAAAATTCGTCTTAGGAGAATGGAGAAGGCCATGTTCGGAGAGAGGAAGGTAAATCATGAACCGGTCATAACAAAGGAGATTGAACAATATCGGCCACCCCCTGGAAGGCAATTTCCAAAAATGAATGAATTCAATGCAAAAGGTGATCCCGAAGATCACTGCGAGAAATACGAGTCACTGATGACTGGTATGGGACACTATGATATTATGTTGTGCAAGATGTTTAAGACATACTTGAAGGGAACAACGACGATGTGGTATCGTTCGCAAAGACCCCGATCGATCAGCTCCTATGATTAACTCAAGAGGAGATTCTTTCGGCACTATTCCCACCTGTGCAGAAGAGAAAAGGATACCGACGCACTGATCCACTGCAGACAAAGGTAGAACGAAGAATTGGGAGACTATTTAGCCCGGTTTAAGGAGGAAGCAGGGATGGTTAATAACCTGGATAAGATGAAGGCGGCAGGATTCCTTGCCGCTGGATTAGACCCCATTAAAGGTAAAAAAAACTACGATCCTCTCTTTATGATGTTCCCCCTAAATCCTTAAATGATATATATTTGAGAGGAGAGGCCATTCAGAGGAAATTAGAGTCAATTGGAGGCTCTAAAGATAGTCGGAGGTATGAAAGTTCAGGAAAGGACGACCGAAGAGGTCGGGGAGATATTAAAAGTAGGCTGAACGACATAAGGCCTGACAAGAGAGATGAAAGAAGGAGAGATAGAGACAGTACGGTGTTCACCCCTCTCAATGCACCTATCTCAAAGATTATCCACGAAATAAAGGGAAAGACATGCTTTGTTTGACCAGCCAGGTTAAAGACTCCAGATCACAAAAAAAATGGGACAAGTATTGTGATTATCACAAAGACAAAGGACATAATGCTGATCAGTGCTACCACATGAAGAAACTGATCGAGAAGATGATCAAAGGAGGAAAGTTGAGTGAGTTTGTGGGAGACTTGAGAAGCAAGATAGATTCCAAAGAGAAGGGCAAAGATAAAGAGCCCGAAGATAAGGAAAGATACCGAGGTGAGGTCCGAACCATATCAGGGGGTACAGTTATGGACCGATGCAGCAAGACTGCCCGAAAGAAGTATGCCCGACAGGTCTACAGCCTTTATCAAGCCAATGTAGCCAAGCAACCTTTGCCCATCACTTTCACAGAGGATGACTATGAAGATGTGATATGGCCGCACGAAGATCCACTCATCATCAACCCTATCATAGGGGAAAACAAAATATGGAAAGTGCTAGTTGATGATGGTAGTTCGGTAAATATATCCTGTATCATCATACGTACTCGAAAATGAATTTGGGAAGAGAACAATTGGAGCCCTGCCATAAGGCACCTCTCTACGGTTTCGGAAACTACCTCGTCCCGATTGAAGGAACAATCACTTTGCCTATTGTACTGGGAAAGTCACCTTATACGATGGAGAAAGAAGCCAAATTTTATGTGGTAAGAGTGGATAGCCCCTACAATGGCATCATAGGGAGACCGATCCTTACAGCTTTCCAAGCCGTAGCTTCAATCCCACATCTGAAATTGAAGTTCCCGACCGAGCATGGCGTCGGAGAAATGAGAGGAGATCAAAAGGCTGCCCGAATCATTATGCTAGAAGATCTTGAGAAGGATTAGGACACGGAAATGACCGAAGGAGGAAAACGAAAAAAGAGGGGAAAGTGAGGCTGGAGGTAGTCACCAGACGATGAATATTGAATTGGAGAAGTTTGGCGTAGATTTGTCCAGGCCCATAGCCGAGCCGGCTGCAGAAACAGAAGAAGTAGAGTTGTATGTTGGTCAGTCAGGGAAGATGGTCCAAATAGGGAAGAACATGGAGCCTGAACTGAAAGGGAAGGTTATTGAAGTGATTAGACAATATCATGATGTGTTCGCCTGGGGACCTGAGGACATGCCAGGACTAGACCCTTCGGTGGCGAAGCATTGTCTCAGCGTGAACCCTGATGCAAAGTTAAGCAGAAGAAAAGAAACTTTGCCATGGAAATGCAACAAGTGATTCAGGCCAAAGTGGAAAAGCTACTAGAGGCCAAGTTTATTGAAGAAATTGAGTATCCGGACTGGTTAGCAAATGTGGTGGTGGTAAAGAAGTCGAACAACAAGTGGAGAATGTGTGTAGACTACACCGACCTGAATAAAGCCTGTCCGAAGGATCACTACCCCCTACCCAACATCGATCAGCTAATAGACGCCACTTCAGGTCATCAAGTACTTAGTTTTTTGGATGCCTTCTCTGGGTACCACCAAATTGCGATGAATGCCGAGGATATTCCGAAGACAACATTCATCACCCCAAAAGGCACATATGCTTACATCAAGATGCCCTTTGGGCTGAAGAACGCAGGGCCAACCTTCCAGAAAATGATCAACAAAGTTTTTAAAGAACAGATCGGTCGGAATATGGAATGCTACGTAGACGATATGATCGTAAAGTCTATGTTCAGAGATCATGCCGAAGACCTAAGATAGTGCTTCGAGACGCTAAGGAAAAACTATATAAAGATCAACCCCAATAAGTGCACATTCGGGGTTTCCAGTGGCAAATTTTTGGGGTATATGGTAAGTGCCAGAGGGATCGAGGCAAATCCAGAAAAAATCAAAGCAGTAATTGATATGGATGCATCGAAGACGATCCGGGACATTCAGAAATTGACTGGGAGATTGGCAGCCCTCCAGAGGTTTATCTCCCGATCAGCAGAGAAGGCACTGCCGTTCTTTGAAGTGCTTCGGGGGTCGAAGAACTTTGAGTGGGGACCGAACTGCCAAAAAGCCTTCGAAGAAGTTAAGGAATATTTGGTCAAAGCCCCACTCCTAATGAGGCCTAACCCGAAGGAAACCTTGCAGATATATCTAGCTATAAACGACCGAACACTTGGGGCTGTACTGGTTAAATACCACGAGGGAAACCAACACCCCATATTCTATTTCTTGCATATGCTGAAAGACGCAGAGACTAGATATCCGAATGCATAAAAGTTTGCTTTTGGCCTGGTCATAGCTTCAAGGAAGCTGCGACACTACTTCCAGGGAAGGACGGTGCAGGTGGTGACCGATCAACCCCTCAAGAAAATACTACAAAGACCAGAGGCTTCAGGAAGGGTAGTTGCATGGTCAGTTGAATTGGGGGAATATGACTTGGAATACATCCCTAGAACCTCCATCAAGGCACATGCCCTGGTTGACTTCATAGTAGAGTGTTCATTCTCCGGGCCGAAGGACTTGACACCGGAGGAGCAACTCATTCGAGCACCTGGAAAGTGGAAGCTCTTCGTGGATGGGTCAGTCACGAAGACAAAGTATGAAGCAGACATGATTCTCACTAGCCCAGACAGTTTTGAGATTCGCTAGACAATCAGGTTCACCTTTCCTTTAACCAAAAATGAGGCTGAATATGAAGCACTACTGACAGGACTTGCCTTAGCACAAAGCCTGGAGGTGAAACACATAAGGGTATTTAGTGACTCTGCTTGTAGTGAAGCAGTTTTCAGGGGAATATGGACAGAAAGATCCCCAAATGAAGGCATACACAACCAAGGTACGTGGGAATGCGCTTCAATTTGAATCATTTGAGTTAAACCAGGTGGCTAGGGAAAACAACAGCCGAGCGGACGCTCTGTCTAGCCTCGTCTCGGTAAATATATCCTCTATCGACAAGAAACAATGTTTGGAAATTCATCATGGGGTCAATTGGATGACCCCCATCAGAGCCTTCTTGGAGAAGGAGACCCTGCCACTGGACAAGAAGGAAGCACAAAAGGTGAGATATCGGTCGGCTAGCTACACCTTAGTAGGGGGACAACTATTCAGACGGCCGGCCACTCAACCGCTTCTAAAATGTCTTGCTCCCGAAGATCAGAGGTTAGCCCTGGAAACAGTGCACGGAGGAATTTCTTCTGGCCGACTATGAGGGAAGACGCTAAGAACTACTCCAAGAAGTGCAAACAGTGCCAGTTGTTCAGCACTGTACCGAAACAATCTCCAGAAGAAATTTCATCAGTCCTTAGTCTTATTCATTTTGCTATGTGGGCTGTAGACATTGTAGAGATTCTGCCAACTAGCACTAAACAAGCTAAATACTGTATTGTAGCCATCGATTACATGATAAAGTGGATGGAAGCCCGACCACTATATGTCATAACGGAGGAAGCAACAAAAAAGTTTTTGATGGAACAGATAATTCTGAGGTTTGGTATCCCAATGGTTTGTGTGTCTGATAATGGGACCCAGTTCATCGGAAGTAAGTTCAGGAAGTTTTTGGCCAAGTTCGGGATTCAACAGAAGTTCAGTTCGGTTGGGCATCCATAGGGAAACGGAGCTATTGAAGCGGCTAACAAGATTATCTTTGATGGCATCAAAAAACGACTGGGGGATGCCAAGGGTATGTGGGCCGAGGAGCTCCCTTATGTTCTCTGGGCCTACCGAACCACCCCTAGGTCTTCGACAAGAGAGACCCCGTTCAGATTACCATTTAGAACAGATGTATTAATTCCAGCAAAAGTTGGTCTTGAATCCTACCGAACACGGGTGTTTAATGTGAAAAGCAACGAGTTCGTTCTTCGGGCAAACGTGGACTTAGTGGTTGAAGAAAGAGAGGCCGCTCATCAGCGCAGCGTCCGATACCAGTTTCAAGCTGCCCAGTACTACGACGCAAGAATTAAGAAGAGATCATTTCAGGTGGGAGATTTTGTTCTTAGAGATCTAGCAACTTCCATGCCGACCAAACAGGGCAAATTAATGCCAAATTGGGAAGGCCCTTACACGGTAGTTGAAGTGGTTCAGCCAGGGACATACAAGCTGTCAGGACCGGACGGTTCCTTGATAAAAAACACTTGGCATGCTTCACGCCTCCGTAGGTTTACCAGTAAGCTTACTGGAAATCCTCATTTTGTTTCAGCAATTTCATTTAGTACTTTTATTTCAGTACAATTTAATTCAACAATGTTACTTCGGTAGTCATGCCATGTTTATTCCGATAGCCGCTTCGAGCATCGTTATATATAACAATTGAATGTCAGAAAATGTGTTAGTAAAAACCCACTTGTTTATCAGTAATACGCGAGCATGATTTGAATTATCATACAAATAGATGCAAAATTGGTCCACACATACTTGGGGACGTCCTAAATGAAATTATGTGTATTAAATTTTGGCATTGAATATACGTTGTTAATATTTCAAAGACCTGATATTGAATTTAAACCGAAGGCCCACAGCAGACCAAACAATGTGGCTTAAATTAAAATATCAACCCTTTCAAATACTAAGGGGCAACATTATACCGAAGAGGCATTATGAACCGACGACGTTCAAAGTCAAAGGTAATCAAAGAGAAAATGTCAAGGCAAATTTATCAGGCCGAAGAAGCATTACAAAAAAAAGTGCTAAGGCAAATTTATCAGGCCGAAGAAGCATTATACATAAAAAAATGCTAAGGCAAATAAAAGCCTAAAGTTGAACGAAGATATGGGTGATCAGGCTAAAAAGGCTTCACACCACTTAAAAGAAAACAAAGCTAAGGCAGACAAGTAAGACCTAAAGCAGAACAAAGACGAATGCCAAAGAAAGCTAAAATAACACAATTTTACGCTAAGGCAATACAATTAATAATAATAAGCCCGAAGGCAATGTTGAGCCCGAAGGTAAGGTCAAGCCCGAAGGCAATACAATTAATTACATTGATAACAAATGATAATTAATGTTAATCCCAAATGACCTAACAGAATTGTAGAAGGGGGGGTTGAATACAATTCTTGATATTTTATTAAACTTAAAAACACTTTATGAAATTAAACTGAACTGAATAAATAAAAACACAAGATATAAATAATTCAGTTGGATTGTTTGATGATCCAACTGAAGTGTTTTTATTACGGAAATAATCTGTGATACAAATGTACACAGCTGCTCAGTTACAAGTTTGTAGAGAAGAAAAATGCTCTCAAAGATAGCTAATACAAACTATTTGTTTTTCTTCACTTACATTCTTAAAGTAACTGCTGCACTTGGTTATATATACCCAAGTTTACAACTCTACGTTTTGGCTAAACTAAAGAACAATAGTAGTAACCATTAGTAGCTTGCTTTTCATTCCTTTTGTCCAATGGTCCTTGGAGATCCTTGCTTTTGTCTTCATGCTTATAATGATCATTCCCAAGAGCCTTATTGGAAATTGGAATGTTTCCATAATTCCAGTAACCATTTAGATGGCTTCCAATGCAAAGTACACTTCCATATCTCCTTTAGATCTGTTCAGTAAACTGTCACTATCACTTTGTCAACTATTCAAAAAGTAATAGTGTTTCGTTGATGTTGTGGAGATGTGTTTCGTTGATAGCTTTATTCCTTGTTTCGTTGATGAGCTTCCTTGTTTCGTTGATAGAGTAATCTTCATTCCGTTGACATGTCTTCACTTAGGCAAAATTACAAGGCACAATATATTTACAATTAACCAACCTATTTTGCCTATCTAACCATTTAGTCAACATGACTTAGAAAACCTATCTAGTACTCACAACAAACTGCATATCAAACTATGAAGTATTGTACAGTGCAATTGCTACATCACTCATTTCGTTGAGCTTCCTGTCAACGAAACACTGCAAAGCATGCCATTTCGTTGACAGTTACAAAATAACTTAATACAAAATCTACTAAGTGTTTTTACAATTATCATCAAGAACAACATATTCCTAACAATCTCCCCCAATTTATGACTGATAGAATAACAGCCATAAATCAAGAGCCTTGATGATAACAAAAACACTCAGACATATTACCCATGATAAAAGTAAAAATTGCATTGAGCTTCATAAAGTTTTAGACATAAAGCAAGACTTACAAGACTAATGCCCAAATGTGCTCCTCTAGACTGAGCAAATGATTCATCTTGGTCTTCTTTGAGGCATAGTCTTCTTCCCTCTCCTAGAGTTGTTCTCCTCAATCTGGACCTGTAGCCTTCTGTAAAAGATCTTCTCTTCTTCATCTTGATCACCAAGCTTGGATTGCATGAACCTTAGAGTTTGATTAGATGCCTTATCCAGCTGGTCTTCCATCCTGAAGAACCTTCTGTAGTTGTCCTTGTCCTTAAATTCCATCATCCAGTAAGGTTGAAGATGGATCTTCTTTCCTGTTGAGGGCACTCTTAGCATCCTGGGAAGAGCCTCAGGCTTGTTCCAGCTAGCCTTTATTTGACATATCTTGGAGACCACCTCAGACTTGGCTGTTTTGGTGAAGCCAAAGTCTTTCTTCAAGCATCTAAACACTGTGAGTAGTGTTTGGTAGTCTTCTCCTAAAATTCTGTAGAGAGGCCATATTTGTTCTCTACCACCCTTGTATGTGAAAACCAATCTTTCAGGTAACTTTTGAGAAGCTGCAATGCCCCTTACTTCCACCAGGTTGTCTAAATCAAGATGTAAGCTGGATTCTTCCCTGATGTCAGCAATGTACATGCAGTCCTCTGGATTTGTAGGGGGTTTCTGAGATTGTGGCTTCCTCATAAATACTGGCTTTGCCTTGACAGCCCTTTTCTTTGTCTTCATTGGTTGATCCTTTTCAAATAGGAACTTTGGAAAATAGGCTTCATCAAATTCAATAGGCTCCTCCTTTGGCATGATTGGTTGATCATGAAAGTTGACAGGGTGTGCAGGGTCACAGGCCAACTTTCCTCCAATAGGTAGATCAATAGGAATTTGATGTGCACTTGTTGTGGAAGGGGCTTGAGCAGTGTCCAGAGAGTCCTCTTTTTCAAAGTTCAGATTCCTCTTAGCTCTAGCCTTTGGTTGCCTTACACTTTTCCTTGCTGGTTCAGCTTCATTAGCTCCATCCTTGGCTTTTTCTTCCTGAAAGGTCTCTTCATCTTCAAGTGCTTGAGCAACTGCCAATGCTTGCATTGCTGCCCTTTCAGATTCTTCAGCCTTGGCCTTTGCAAAATTTGGGTGACCAACCCAAATGCAGATTTCCTTGTTGTCCCTGTAGATGATGGCCCTTTGATTCCTTATGCTTGGATGATTGCTTTCCTTGCTCTCAATGATCAGCTTCCCTAGGACTTTGAACTCATCTGGCTTTGGAGCAGAATAAAATATCCTTTCAATGTTCTTGCCTTTGGGTTTGGCAGGTGATATTGGAGACATCCCTCTTGCATCCACATTCTTAAAGCATGAAGATTGACCCTTCTCATTTCTTGAATCTTGAAGGATTCCATGCTGAAGGGGCTCTATAGCATAAGAGCTCTTGAACTGTGGCTCCATTTGTACAATCACCATTGCATTTGTTGATGGCTGATCTGTCTTTGAAGATTCAGTAATGTTCTTGAACCTTGCTTCTATGTTGGACCAGTGATCTTTGATTTGTTCTGCAAGTTTCATCCTCATAGAAGCTTCCTGGATCAGGTCAATACTATCCTTATTCTTCTTTCCAAACTCCCCCATTGCTAGTGGCTCCTGTGGCAGTGAAATGGCTGGGACCAACACCTTTGTGATTTGAATGTTTAGCTCCTTAGATTTCTCCCCCTTTTTGTTAGCATCAAGAGAGATGACTGGGAGTCCTTGAGCTGCCACTAGCTGAGTGAGTAGCTGAGTTTGCTTCTCCTGTTCCTTCTGCATTTGAGAAAGTGTAGCTTCCACCTTGTCCACTCTTGTAGAGAGAGTTTTCAAGGATGTAGCCACCTCAGGTTCCTTAGAGAAAAACCTGGTCATCTTGGACACAGTGAGAAGAGGGAGCTTTTCATCCATCATCCTGTAGTTAGCATCCCTGAGATTGCTAATGGAGTCCTTGATTTCTGTAGCCTCAATCCTTGTCTGCATCATTTGTAGCCTTTGAATTTCCAGAGAATCCATGATGGCCTTGTAGAATTTCTTGTCCCTTGCATTTGCAGACTCATGAGCTAGATAGGCCTCATTGTACTGCCTTGAGATAGCAGCATCTAGAGTGACTCTTCCATGCATACCCTGAGAAAGCCAGCCTGGTGTAGGAGGCACCACAGAAGTCCCAGTCTGTGAAGTGGTGGCCACCTGTAGATTATCACCATAGCTGTCCTCATCATCAGAAAACTCAAAGTCTCCACTTGCTGCAGCTCCTGGAGGTAGATTGGACAAGGCATCCTTTGCTCTTTGCATTGATGCAGTAGTATGAATTAAGTTGAGTGACCTTTCTGCCTCCACATTGCCCTGTTGAGCCATAACTTGATAGGCTGGCACAGGATGAGTAAAGGTCTCAGGATCCAGGGAAATACTATCCAGAGTTTGTTGATAATGCTCTTGGAAAGTAAGTTCCCTTTCTCCCTCACTGACCTCCATTAACTCATTAGCAATGGCTGCTTCCACCCTTATTGCTCCTGTAGTCCCTTCTCTCTCTCCACTCTTTTCTTGCATCATGGGCTCCCCATGGCTCACACCTCTCACACCCTCACCTTCACCTACTAAGGTGGTACTCTCAATCTCTCCTTTTGCCTGGCTGGAAGAAATAGCCAGCCTCTCACTCTCATTCTCTCCTTTTGCCTGGCTGCAAGCCAGCCTCTCAATTTCACTCCCTTTCAAACCTAAAAGTGTCTCAACTACCACCAGGTCATCTACACTAGTTGTGGAAACAACTTGATTTTCAGTAAAAGGTGTAGAATGACCTATCAACGAAATGGTAGTTTGAACTGTCAACGGTATAGGTACCGTTGATGGAGAAACACTTGTCAACGAAAGAGGCTGTTTCGTTGATGAAGTCAAGAAAGCACTTTGAGAATGAGAAATTACAGTAGAGTCTGTGGTGATTGATTTGAGATTGGGGTCCACAGATTCTCTTGCAGTTTCAGAAAAACTTGGTTGATGGCCCAACAAATCACTTAATAAGTGATGACCATCAGCTTCAGAGTGGGGCTTCTCCAAGATTAGAGTTGGAGAATCAGGAAAAGATGTATGGATCATGTCCACATCTAAAGATTGAGTTGGTGAATTGGATGGAGATAAATCAAGATTAATGTTTAGAGAGTGGGACTGTAACCCCAGAGTAATAATAGGGGTTACATCAAACTGAATTTGAGAAACTGGAAGTGTTGCTTCCAGTGTGTGTGCACCCTGTGAACCCTTGGTCTTTTGCTTCACTCTCCTTTGGTATTGGGAAAATGTAGACTGTGGGCTTGAAGTGTCCCTTACCCTTTTGGACTGTGCTCTAGGTGGAGAGCTTGTTTCAATAATCACATCCTTTTGGGAGGATGCAATTAGACTTGTGTTTAAATCCATTTTACTCATTGTGCCTTGTTGGGAAGACACAATGGGGCTAGGCTGGGAAACACTTACCTCACCTTCCTTATTCTTGGGGTTTCTTTGATTTTCACCCCTTCCCTCACCTCTCACAACTCCAGACTCACTCCCCTTAGGTTGTGTGGTAGTTTTTACAACAGGTGCCTTTTGAGAAGCACCTGAGGTTGGCTTGGAGGATTTCTTTGATTTTGATTTAGTTGCTGGGGCAGGAGCCTGTTGGGTCACAGCTACAGACTCCATAGCAACAAGGTTGGAGGAGACAATAGAAGTAACAGCTATACTAACAGGGATAGTAGTAGTTACCTCAATGATTGGCAGATACACCACTGGAACATCACCATTGTAGTTCAGCCTCAGTATGTCTGTCAATACTCTCTTTTCTTGTACAAAGCACTCAAACCTGGCATTAGGGTTAGAGATAACTAATGGTGCT
Source organism: Heracleum sosnowskyi (assembly GCA_030848705.1). Classification (NCBI taxonomy): domain Eukaryota; kingdom Viridiplantae; phylum Streptophyta; class Magnoliopsida; order Apiales; family Apiaceae; genus Heracleum; species Heracleum sosnowskyi. The sequence continues at coordinate 10,976,886 of CM061238.1, forward strand.
GGACTAACATGATTAGCCAGCATCATCAGAAACCTTGCATAATAGATATTTTTCTTCCTATTTGCCTTATCACCCAACTTAGCACCAATTTCATAAATAAGTTGGGTGCTAAAGTTGTAATATCTATCATTTAGAAGCATGGTTAGGAGAATTAACATAGAGTTAGTTAATGCATCAAAATTACTAATCTTCCCAGAAAAGACCTTAATGAATGCATCAGCTAAATAACTGTATTCCCTAACCAAACCTCTCCTAATTATTCTACCCAGATTATCAGTAGGCAAAGAGTAGTTTATAGAATTTAGCATGGTAGTTATTTCAGTGTTAGTAGGCAAAGCATCACAGTTATTATCAGGAATATGTAAACATGCTTGCAAAACATCAGAATTAACTATGTACTCATTACCTTGGAGAGTGAATTGCAGAGTGCAATTTGTTCCACTATATTCACATGAGGTCCAAATTTCCTCAATTATTTCATTGTAGATTGGTGTAGAGTGGAACATTGCATAGCTCAACTTGCAATTCTTCATGAAATCCATCATTTTGAAGAAAAGTCTGTTCGGGTTTTCCTTTGCAACAAAAGGGATGGAGTTGTTCTTCTCATAGATGAACCCTCCAGCAGACATAAGCTTGACTATGGGTGCCATTGTTGAGTGAGATAAAGCTTCGAACTGAGTTGCTTGTTAGAGAGAGAAAGAGAGAGAAAAGCCTTTGGAATTTTTGAGAGCAGGTAAAAAAGAATTAAAGAAAATAGAATTTCTTAAATACTCCCCCAAAAATTCTCAGAAAATGAGTCCAATAATAAAAGTAAATTACTGGATTGGCTTAAAAATATAACTGTTACTCTTAAAGTATTACCATGATTTATACTTACAGGGATGTATGCATAGATCGTGGTAAAAGACGTGTCAGTTTTCAACGGTTCAGATTAAAAGCGCTAAATCAACGAATCAGAATTGGGCGTTTAAAGTCCCGTCTGTTTCGTTGATACAGCTGTGTTTCGTTGACATAAAAGAGCTATCAACGAAACACCCAGAAAAATGCTAAGATTGTCAACGAAATGGTTTGTTTCGTTGGCATAGTTATTTTGACTTAGACAAAATTTTACTTTTTCCTGAGAAAATTAAATCACAGAAAATCATAGCAAATTTCTGGATGCATTATGACTTGCAAATATCTCAAAAATAATTAAGAGAAATTTAGCATACCTAGCTCACTTACTAATCTTGAGAATGTTGATTCATCAAGTGGCTTGGTAAAGATGTCTGCAAGTTGTTGTTCACTTGGAACAAAATGTAACTCCACAGTACCATTCATAACATGTTCTCTAATGAAATGGTACTTGATGTCAATGTGCTTGGTTCTTGAATGCTGCACTGGATTCTCAGTAATGGCAATGGCACTAGTGTTGTCACAGAAAATAGGAATTTTCTCAACTCTTAATCCATAATCAAGTAATTGATTTTTCATCCATAAAATCTGTGTACAACAACTTCCAGCTGCAATATACTCAGCCTCAGCTGTGGAGGTGGAAACTGAGTTTTGTTTCTTGCTGAACCATGACACAAGCTTGTTTCCTAAGAATTGACAGGTGCCTGTTGTGCTTTTCCTGTCAATTTTACATCCTGCATAATCTGCATCTGAATAACCAATTAGTTCAAAACCAGATTCTCTAGGATACCAAATGCCAAGGTTTGGTGTTCCCTTGAGATATCTGAAAATCCTTTTAATAGCAACTAAATGGGATTCCCTAGGATCAGCCTGAAATCTAGCACATAGACATGTGGCAAACATAATATCAGGTCTACTAGCTGTTAAATACAAAAGTGAGCCTACCATGCCTCTGTAACTTGAAATGTCCACAGATTTTTCCTTAGTATTCAATTCAAGTTTGGTGGCAGTGGGCATGGGAGTTTTGGCAGGAGAGCATTCCATTAAGTTAAATTTCTTTAATAAATCATGAATATATTTTGTTTGACTAATGAAAATGCCTTCATTAACTTGCTTCACTTGAAGACCAAGAAAGTAAGTTAATTCTCCCATCATGCTCATTTCATATTTACTTTGCATAAGCTTGGCAAACTTTTGACAAAGTTTCACATCTGTAGACCCAAAGATTATGTCATCTACATAAATTTGAACAAGTATAGTAGAGCCATTCACAATCCTGTGAAAAAGAGTTTTATCTACAGTACCTCTAGTGAAGTGATTCTCAAGAAGAAACTGTGAGAGTGTGTCATACCAGGCTCTAGGTGCTTGTTTCAAACCATAGAGTGCTTTGAGGAGGAAGTATACATATTCTGGAAAATCATCATCTTCAAAACCAGGAGGTTGACTTACATAGACCTCCTCTTCCAATTCCCCATTCAGAAAAGCACTTTTCACATCCATTTGATAGACTTTGAAATTGGCATGGGCTGCATAGGCTAGGAAAATCCTTATTGCTTCTAGTCTTGCAACAGGAGCAAATGTTTCATCAAAATCAATTCCTTCTTCCTGTGAGTAGCCTTTTGCAACTAGTCTTGCTTTGTTCCTTGTGACTATGCCATTTTCATCCATCTTGTTTCTGAACACCCATTTTGTGCCTATTACACTCCTGTCCTTAGGCTTGGGCACCAGCTTCCAAACATTGTTCCTTTCAAATTGGTTTAGCTCTTCTTGCATAGCCAAAACCCAATCTGGATCTAGAAGTGCATCCTCAACTTTCTTTGGCTCATCTTGAGACAGAAAGCTGCTATATAGACATTCTTCTTGAGTTGCTCTTCTAGTTTGGACTTTTGAAGAAACATCACCTATAATAAGTTCAAAGGGATGATCTTTAGTCCATTTTCTTGAGGGAGGTAGATTTGCTCTAGACGAGGTAGCTTCATGATCATGATTGCCTTGATTGGATATTTGTCCTTGAGAAACTCCCCCTGAGTTTGTTGTCCCTAAATGATCACTTCTTGAGACATTTCTATGACCTTCAACGGTATGACTGTTTTGGCTGTCAACGAAACGCTCATTTTGACTGTCAACGAAACCACCATCTTGACTGTCAACGAAATGACCATTTGGTCTACTAGCAGCTATTCTTTTCAATCTTAATGCAGCAATTTCATCTTCACTGCTGCTCTCATCTGTGCTAGATACAACAACTTTAGGCTGTTTCTCAGTAGTCTTAACATGATTCATTCGATCTCCTTCCTCATTCTCAAAAGAGAGACTTTCATGGAAACCTTCATCACAGAGACCTTGAATTTTGAGATCATCAAAAACAACATGTACAGATTCCATAACAATGTTGGTTCTGAGATTATAGACTCTGTAAGCTTTCCCTGCTGCATATCCCACAAATATTGCTTCATCTGCCTTTGCTTCAAATTCCCCCAAATGCTCAGCTTGATTTCTCAGAACAAAGCACTTGCATCCAAAGACATGAAGAAAATCCAATAGTGGCTTCTTTCTTTTGAGTAGTTGATAAGGGGTCATTCCCTTGGCCTGATTAATCAAAGAAATATTCTGAGTGAAGCAAGCTGTGTTAACTGCCTCAGCCCAAAAATAAGTTGGTAACTTTGATTCATCTAGCATTGTCCTGGCAGCTTCAATAAGTGTTCTGTTTTTCCTTTCAACTACACCATTTTGCTGTGGTGTCCTTGCTGCTGAAAACTCATGCATAATACCATTTTCTTCACAGAACATCTTCATGCTTGAATTCTTGAATTCTGTCCCATTGTCACTCCTGATCCTTCTTACTTTCAAGTCAGGATGATTGTTTACTATCTTGATGTGATTGATAATGATTTCACTTGCCTCATCTTTAGAATGTAAAAAGAAGGTCCAAGTAAATCTAGAAAAATCATCAACAATCACAAGACAATATTTCTTCTTTGAAATAGACATGACATTTACAGGGCCAAACAGATCCATATGAAGTAACTCAAGCTGATGGACAATTGATGACTCTGTCTTGCTTTTGAATGATGCCTTCTTTTGTTTCCCTTTTTGACAGGCATCACACAAACCATCCTTGGAAAACTCCACCTGTGGAATTCCTCTAGCAAGATCCTTCCTTACCAAATCATTCATAACCTTGAAATTCAGATGAGATAATTTCTTGTGCCATAGCCAACTTTCATCCTTGCTTGCTTTGCTGAAAAGACAAGTGATGGTGTCTGGACTTGTGCTACTAAAGTCAGCAATGTACACATTCCCTCTTCTGAATCCAGTCATTACCACATTGTTGTTTCCTCCTTTAGAAACAACACAGGCTTCTTTTGAAAAAGTAACTAAAAATCCTTTGTCACAAAGTTGACTGATACTAAGCAAATTGTGCTTAAGACCATCCACCAATGCAACCTCATCTATGATGACATTCTCTTTTGAAATCAAGCCATATCCCTTTGTGTAGCCTTTGCTGTCATCTCCAAAAGCAATACAAGGGCCAGCTCTTTCCTGAAACTCTGTGAGCAGGGTAGAATCACCAGTCATGTGTCTTGAACAACCACTATCCAAGTACCAAAGATTCCTTTTGTCTCCCTGCACACAATGAAACCAAATCAAGTTGATTTTGGTACCCAAGTTTCCTTGGGTCCTGTTTTGTTAGCCTTTGCTTTTCCTTTTATATCATTTTTCACCTTGGGCTCAGATTGATTTAAATCAACTTTTACTCTTGGTGTTGATTTCTGATTGTTGCTCACATTTTCATTTACAGCATGCATATTTGAAGGAACACACATATTATTCATATTCCATGGCATTTGTGGCATACTAAACATATTCATGTATGGATTAGGCACAAATGATATGTTAGCATATGGATTCTGAAATTGTGCACATGGAGCAAACATGTTAGGCATAACAGGCATTGTAGGCATAAGATTATTCATTGCAGGCTTGGGAATTTTCACATTAGCAGTTTTCTTAACAGATTTGCAGTTAGTAGATAGATGATTAACACTTCCACAATTGACACATGTCTTTCTAGGAGCATATTTATCAGGTGTGTAATTGTTGTGTTTGTTAATTCCTACTTTGCCATTCCTGTTATTCTTTTTATTTCCCTTAGCCTTATCTTGAACTTTCTCTACCCTGTCTTTCAATTGCTTGTTAGACAAGTGACCTACATTAGCTCTCTCAACAGGCTTCTCAACTTTCTTTGAATTACTAGACTCACCTTGAACAAAGTTCTTGGTGACAGGACCATACTTGTCATTAAGTCTAGTGAGTTTCTCTTTTCTTTTGTCTGTCAACGAAACAGCCTGATCGGTTGATGGTTCATGTGTCAACGAAACATTGCATTTCGTTGACATATCAACCTCCAACAAATGATCATTGTTGTTTGTTGACTCTGTTTCTGATTCTAAGGTTTCACCAACACACCCTAGCTTCTCTTTGTTCTTTTTCCATGATTGCTCACAGAAGGATTCCATACCTTGAACATTAATGATGTTGGTAGCAACATTCCTGGCATCTTTCCATTTAGCAATCACACTCTGTTCTATTTCTAGTTGTGTCTTAAGAATTTCTTCCCTTTGTAACACGTTCTCAAGTTCCTTCTTAGCATCCCTACTAACACATCTCATTTTCTCAAATTCAATGAGCTGTGCTTCTAACATTGCATTCCTATCACTTAAGAGCAAATTAGTCTCTTTAATTCTTGAATTCTCTTTGGTAAGTGATTTAAGAGTAACACGCAAATTATATAATACAGTAGACATTTCATTTACTGCACTATCGCATTCCTCTTTAGAAAGCTCAGAAAGATTAGTAATTGTTACCTGGTTGCTTGAGGAGCTTGCTTCCTGCTCATGATTGTTAGCCATAAGAGCCAAGTTGACATATTCAACATCATCATCAGAATCTTCACCATTACCAGCCCAATCATACTCCTGAGTCATGAAAGCCTTTTCCTTTTGCTTGAGAAGTTCGAAGTATTTCTTTTTATAATCAACAGGCTCAAATTTCCTGTTGCTCTTCTCAATCTTGGGCTTTCTGCAGTCTCCAGCAAAGTGACCAAGCATTCCACAATTGAAACATTTAGATTTAGACTTTTCAATCCAGTTACTTTTGTTAGGTTGAAAGTCTCTCCTTGGTGGCCTTGCTTCTGAGTTTCTCTTGAACTTGAACTTAGAGAATTTTCTTGACAGAAAAGCAATGTGTTCATCAATCTCATCTAAGTCATCCAAGTTGGCTGGTTCTGGTTCTTCTTCTTCTGTCATCTTACCTTTACCCTTGCTGACATCACTTCTACAACTAGCTCAACTAGTTGTGGCCTTTGCAGCTTCTTCAGTGTCATCTTCCAGTTGGTTCACAGATGCAATCAATGCAATGGATCCACCCTTCTGTACCTTTTCAATTTCCTCATCTTGCTCCATTTCCAGCTCATAAGTCTTCAATGTTCCATACAGCCTTTCAAGAGTGTAATCTTTGTACTCTTGAGTGTTTCTTAGAGAAACAGTCATAGGCTTCCATTCTTTTGGAAGAGCTCTTAGAAATTTAAGGTTTGAGTCCTTAGTTTGGTAGATTCTCCCATACAACTTTAATCCATTCAGAAGCTTTTGAAACCTACTAAACGTGTCATTTAGGGTTTCACCAGCTTTAAAGTGAAAGTGCTCATATTGTTGTATAAGGAGTTGCATTTTGTTCTCCCTTACTTGCTCAGTTCCTTCACATAGTGTTCTGACAGTGTCCCATACTTCTTTGGAGGTTGTACAGTTTATGACATTATCAAACATCTCTTGCTTCAAACCATTAAACAGAATGTTCATGGTTCTCTTATCTTTATGGATTTCTGCAAGATCTTCAATAGTCCATTCTGAGACAAGTTTTGGAATTTCTACGTCAGGAGCATCATCTGGCACTCCAACTTTAGATGCAAACTTCATGGGAACGTGTGGACCTTTCTCAATGCAGTCTACATATCTCTCATCCATAGACATGAGATGTAAATGCATCTTTACTTTCCAGTGAAAGTAATTGTCCTTATCAAGAACTGGTATCTTCACACCTGCATCCTTCTTCACCATGGTTTCTGTTTTGGTCTTGATCTTTAAACTTCTTGTATGTTAGAAGCTTGCTCTGATACCAATTGTTAATCCCAAATGACCTAACAGAATTGTAGAAGGGGGGTTGAATACAATTCTTGATATTTTCTTAAACTTAAAAACACTTTATGAAATTAAACTGAACTGAATAAATAAAAACACAAGATATAAATAATTCAGTTGGATTGTTTGATGATCCAACTGAAGTGTTTTTATTGCGGAAATAATCTGTGATACAAATGTACACAGCTGCTCAGTTACAAGTTTGTAGAGAAGAAAAATGCTCTCAAAGATAGCTAATACAAACTATTTGTTTTTCTTCACTTACATTCTTAAAGTAACTGCTGCACTTGGTTATATATACCCAAGTTTACAACTCTACGTTTTGGCTAAACTAAAGAACAATAGTAGTAACCATTAGTAGCTTACTTTTCATTCCTTTTGTCCAATGGTCCTTGGAGATCCTTGCTTTTGTCTTCATGCTTATAATGATCATTCCCAAGAGCCTTATTGGAAATTGGAATGTTTCCATAATTCCAGTAACCATTTAGATGGCTTCCAATGCAAAGTACACTTCCATATCTCCTTTAGATCTGTTCAGTAAACTGTCACTATCACTTTGTCAACTATTCAAAAAGTAATAGTGTTTCGTTGATGTTGTGGAGATGTGTTTCGTTGATAGCTTTATTCCTTGTTTTGTTGATGAGCTTCCTTGTTTCGTTGATAGAGTAATCTTCATTCCGTTGACATGTCTTCACTTAGGCAAAATTACAAGGCACAATATATTTACAATTAACCAACCTATTTTGCCTATCTAACCATTTAGTCAACATGACTTAGAAAACCTATCTAGTACTCACAACAAACTGCATATCAAACTATGAAGTATTGTACAGTGCAATTGCTACATCACTCATTTCGTTGAGCTTCCTGTCAACGAAACACTGCAAAGCATGCCATTTCGTTGACAGTTACAAAATAACTTAATACAAAATCTACTAAGTGTTTTTACAATTATCATCAAGAACAACATATTCCTAACAATTAATTCGATAATTCGGACTCGGGATCAGAGCTGACCACCGGAGAAACATCAGGCTCTTCTGGACGCCCGATTGGATCTTCCGTGCCTTCCTCCAGAAGAAGCTTGTAATCCATTCCTGCAGCGTGGGCTTTGCGGATCACCTCCTCGTAGCCAGCCGTGAATCCACGGTCCTTGGACAAGACGACCAATTTCTGGGCCTTTTTTTCAACCTTTCGGGAAGTCTTTAGCTTGGCTTTAACCCAATCCAAGCGGGTGAAAGCAGATTCGAGGTCGATTTTGACGCTGTCTCGATCAGTCATCACTTGGGTCAGCCTTTGCTGGAACGATGAGACTTCCTTATTCAAGGCGTCCAACTGGCCCTCTGTAGTCTCAGCCCTTTCTTCGGCCAGTTTCAGCCCCCGAAGCTGCATGTCCAAATCATTGAATTTCTGTTCAACAGTTGCGGCCCAAGGGACAACCTGGAAAACAAACATAACAGTTAGTCTAAGGGGCAAAACGGAAAAAGAACGAAGGAAAAATACGAAAGCTTACTGTGGTGATGTGCCCCAGTAGTTCTGAGCAGGCAGAAGACGCCCCCGCCATATCATATACAGAACAGTCCTTGGGAAGGATAAAGGCACGACACATATCCGTCCCCATCTCCTTAGCCGCCAAGGGAGCTTCGGCAGCAAACCGATCAGTAGTCACCACCGAACAATCAGGTTGATAGGTCACGATCGATTCACCTTCAAGGCCCCTTTGCCGCTTCTGGGCAACATTGGATCCCAAATCGGCCGGAGGCGAGCAGGGATTCGGCTCCGAGACTGTGGAATCAAGGATCTCCAAGTCGTCAAATGGAGGAGGAGAGGTGCGTTCCATTCGAGCCCCCGAAGTTGCTTCGGCATGGACCTCAGGAGAGGCCTCAGCGTTCTATTTTGCCACCATCTCGGCAAGCCTTTTGGCATTCTTAGCCTGGGCCCTCAGGATCATCTCAGCTCTGGTGGACACTGTGAGACAAGAAAAGTCAGTGTTAGAAAGTAGGAAATAATAACGCCGAACAAATAAATGAGACGAGGAAAATATGCTAAGTGAATTTTATGTTACCGGTACCCCATAAAGCCCGAAGCCAAGTTTGGTCTCGACTTACGACCAGAGAAATTCGGTTCGGTTCCTGAGGTTCACACAGCTTGGCATAATATACCCTGTTTACGTCGCTCAAGTCGGGCGCAATAATGATAGCTGGATGTTAGATCAGGATTCAATGATCGTCAGGATCTAGACTTCAACTGATCAGGATTGCTGACATCATCAGGATTGCATGGTCGTCAGGATCAGAATGAATATCAGGACTGGGATCAGGATTGATCATCAGGACTGGAAGCTGATCAGGATTCCTACTTCGAGTTATATTTGGAGTCTAGTTAAATAAGGAAGATTATTCTGTCGGTTCCTGGTTTGTAGTAATGTAGCTATCGATTAAGGATAGGTTTCAATCTTTGTAATTGATTAGGACTTATCATTGATAGAGAAGCTGTGTAGTATATAAACACAGTTTTAGGTTTCGATTTATGTGAGAAAGAGAGGGAGAACATAATCGATAACACACTCGAGTATTTTTGTAATCTAGAAGCTCTCAATCATTTTTGCACAAATACATTTGATTTGCTAAATTTCTAATTACTCTCTCTTCATCAGTTTTTCATCTTATTTCCCTCTGTGTGTTCAAGAACCCTAATTCCTAAATCTCAATTCTCAAGTTTTTGACACCGTTTTAATGGCGTCTTCATCATTCATTAACAAACAGACTGTGGTTAGTGGTGATACTTTTGCCACTAATAATTTTGTAGCTATTCTAGACCATCAGGAATTACGCAATGACTTTCACATTATCCAAGATTTTCTAACTTCAAGTCCTTTGAAGTTTGCTTTAACAGAACCTGCAAGTGTTTCTTTTAAGTCAGTTATGCAGGTGTGGAACTCAGTTACTTTTGACAAAGGGCATTCTGACTCAATCTTGATGAGTTTTGAATATGATGGGATTACTCACTATGTGACTCCTGCAATTGTGGAGGATGCACTTCATTTACCTGTTCTTGGTGATGTTGTTCCTGATAATGTTTCGGACTCTACTCTCTTTGAGTTTGTTACAAAGTTGGGCTACAATGGTGAAGTAAAGAGGTATGGGAACCTCTTCAGGACGAAGCTTAAGAAGGAATGGAATGTCTTCTTTGATACAATCAGTCGTTGTTTCCTGAACAAGACATCAAATTTTGATGCTCTTCCATCAGGATCTCTCAAAATTGGGTACTCTCTAATCCATTCTACAGTGTTTGATTATGGATCTTTTATCGTAAAAGCTTTAAGTGATAGGAAATCAGATAAGTTAGGTTCTGTCTGTTTTCTTAGATTTTTACAGTTGATATTTAATCACTTATGTCCTAATGTTGTTTTTGAGGATGATGTAGTTCTACCAATCTGTAGAATTACTGAGAATAATATTAAGTCCTTAGTCAACAGTGATAAGGCAAATGGTTTTATTGGAAATGCTTTTATTCCTGATGAGGTTAGGTTTTTCTTACATAAGAAAATGCCTACTTGTTATGGATTACTTTCTCATGCTATGGGGCAAGGCCAATCACACCTTGTTCCTAACCCAAGCATTCATCCCAAACAGTCTAAACAGTCAACAACCACCTCTAATGTCTCTCAAAAGACTTTAGTTGTAAAAGCAAAGAAATCAGCTAGAACTGATGTGTCAGGAAGGCAATCAGGTTCAAAGGATTTTTCCTCTATACCACTCACTAAAAAGAAGTTAAAAGGGGGTGTACAAGGGGTCCTGGTGAAGAAAGCTGCTAAAGGTGTTGAGGCTGTTTCTGTTAAAAGGAAGTTAGTACTCAGGGATGAGACTGATTCAGAGGATGATTCACCTATATCCTCTATAATGAATGTGAATAAGGAAGTTGCTGATACTGTTATTGAAGCTGTGGTACCATCATCAAAGCCACGGAAGAAAAGGAAATTATCTAAGGGCAGGTATCATATTCTTTTCGAAAAGAAGCAGGATACTGATGTACATGACACTTCTATTCTTAATGAGCAATCAAGTTCAGCTGCTCAAGCAAATCCTGATGTTAGTATTCCTGATGCTGCACCAAGTCAAGTGGTTACAATTTCAGACTCTCCAGCACAGGACTCTCCAACAAAAAGACATGTTGATATTTCATGGGAGAAGTATGGTGTTGTTGCTTCCAATCTTGGGATTAAACATCCAATGGAAAAGCTAAGGAAAGCAGGAGAGTTAGTGTTTTCTAGACAGAAGAGACTGAAGGGATCAAGCCCACAAGAACCTGGACCTCAAAGTGGTTCAGCAGCTCTTACTGATGATCCAGCCACACAAGAATCACTCAATCAAAGTTTGGGTGAAGGCTTAGCAATTGGAATGGTCACACAAGAACGATCTTCTCAAAGTGAATATGCAGGCCAAGCTACAGTTTCTGAGAAATTTCCTGACAATTCTCAAGGGATTTCTGGTGCAGATGATGTTCAAAGATTGGTCGAGGACACTGTCAATGAGGGAAGCACACAAGAACCTCCAATTAAAAGTGTTGAAGAAGCTTCAGAACCTCATGCTACACAAGAACCATCAGTATCATATCCTGATGCAAGTTATCAAATCCTGACAATGTTACTCCTGATGCTAGTGGTGCTCCTGATGATGAGCCAATTTTGATACAACCAATAAGATCACGACTAATGGACCATCCTATCACAGATTCACAGGATAAACTGAAAGGAACAGCTTGCCAGAGTTCTAAAATCTAGTCTTGGAACTAATTATGGTTCGTCAAGCACCTTCATGACTGGCAAGGCTTCTACTGGAAAAGATCTCAGAAAAGATTTTTCTATTCCTTCTGAAATCAATACTGCTGAAAAATTGAAAAGGCATCAATGGGAAAACGAATGGTATAGGTCTGATGAATCTGTCAGCTATCCATATGCCTTGGATCATGCGTATGATACAGTGAAGATGATAGAGAATCCAGATTTGAAGAATCATCTGAAGGCTACAACTCTTTTATCCAAAAGCCTGAAACATGAGATTGATTCTGTCAAAGCTGCAACTGAGTTGGCGAGGGAAGATATTTCTATGAGTTTTACAAAGGTGCCCACTTCTCTTCAACTAAGGATAGTGGAATCCCATGTGAAATCTATTGTTTCTGAACAAACCTCCATCAACAGAAGGATTGATTTTCTTGATACAAAGGTAACTGACATTCAAACCTCTCTTGCCTTAATTTTGAATATATTGTCAAATGCTGATGTCAAAAAGGGGGAGAAGGTAAGTCAGACAAAATGTACACCTGATCTAGTATTGAGAAATAATGATGATACTGGAAATGATGGCGGTGACAAGATTCTACAAGGAGAAACCTCTGACGCTGCTGTTATGAAGACAATTCAAACTTCTCAAAGTCAAACAACGCAGTCAACTCATGGTTCTGATTCTGGAGTAAGGACAGTAAGAACAATGGTGCAATCTCAGATCCTGACGGAAGAACAAATCCTGACAGGTGATCATATCCTGATGCCTGGTCATAGACATACTCTTGATACAATTCCTGAAGGTGATGAAGATGTGATTATTGATAATCCTGAAGATGCATCAAATCTATTCCAGAAGTTCTCTACAAAAGATGGCAGAATTGTTACTCTATATCACACTGATAAAAGAGTTCAACAATTATTTGCAAGAAAAGCACTCTCTACAGCAAGTGAAGAATATCTTGATCTCTCACATGAAGAATTCTTAAGACAACAGAGAGAAATGATGGAAAGCTTTAATAACCCTGCTCTTGCTAGAGGTAGAGGATGCAGAGGAAGGAGAGGTGCTAGAAGAGGTAGAAGAGGTTCTTCAACTCAAACAATGCCTAGACAGACAAGGTCTAGAGGTTTATTAATTGAAGAAATTCCTGAAGCTTCACAAAATCTAATAGATCCTGTTATCAAGGATATCATTGAGAAGGAAGACAAGGAATTTATTGAAGAAGAACCTGAATTGAGAAGAAAGCCAAGACAATTAATTCTCTGCAATACAAATCAAATTGAAGATTCTAATCCTAATATTGTTCCTAAAAATATTCAAGATCCTGATGAATCTGAAATTCTGCAAGAGATTGATTTGTTAATCTTATCTACTGTGGTTGATTCTCACAACAAGGAAGTGGAAGAAGAAGGAGAAGCCAGAAGAAGAAAAATCACAAGAAGAATAAATAGAGATTTCAATCTCTATGTACAAAGGCTTAAACTCTCAAACAGAAGATTGTGGAGAAATTCAAGCAGACAAGAATCTTTACTAGAAAGAAGCTATGCTTTTGAAAAAGAGAAAGATAAGAAGTGGAAACACATAAGTACACTGAGGTGTAACACGCCTATCAATTTTCAGAATGGAGGAATTATAACAAGTGCTTCAAGTGTTGTTGATTTATCTGATTTGGTTAGATCAAAAGCACTCTGGCTACGAATGTTTTCAAATCTGAAGCAATCGACAAGTAATTCAAGAGGAGGTATTGGACACAGAGATGCTGAATATCTGAATATGTCATATGTTGATCCTTACTCCTTGACTGAAATTGGAGGTACTTTAACTTCTGAAAACCTGAACAATTTATTAGCTGTTGATATAGTTATATATTGTCATGATGGTATTGAAAAGAAAGAAAAGCTTATGTACTTCATGAAAGATGGTAGTGTGAAGATTCTGTGCATTCAAGATCTGCTGATGAAAACTACATGGGAACTGAAATATGTTCATTATATGTTAAGATGGAAGAATAAAGTGTGCAAAGAATGGAGTGACATGATCTTGTCAACAATAAGAAGAAGACTGGATGGAAACAAAAATTTCAATGGTAATTATACTCCCATGTACTTAAATCAAAGAGGTCAAGATGTGGAAATGCAAAGGGGTACTGCTGTTAAAGAAGTAACTTTTGGCATGACTCAACTTACTCTCAATCTGATGGGAAGGAAATTGCTTATCTGTTGTTTGAAGAGCAAAGTCTACAGAGAAGATCCATTCAGAATCTCAGAGCGGCTATTTACCAGATTAATGAGGAAGATGAAGATCTCGGAAATCTTAAGGAAAGACTGATTCAAATTCTTGAAGAAAAAGAAGAAAATTTGTTATCCAACTTCTTGAAGATGAATCTGTTCTATCAAAGAATTTAAATAGATAAGTTGCTACTGAAGATACTTGTACATTTTGTAAATATGTTTTTGACATCATTGAATCTTAGGAATCTATACTTTATTTCACAAAGTATGAGATTGGGGGAGATTGTTAGATCAGGATTCAATGATCGTCGGGATCTAGACTTCAACTGATCAGGATTGCTGACATCATCAGGATTGCATGGTCGTCAGGATCAGAATGAATATCAGGACTGGGATCAGGATTGATCATCAGGACTGGAAGCTGATCAGGATTCCTACTTCGAGTTATATTTGGAGTCTAGTTAAATAAGGAAGATTATTCTGTCGGTTCCTGGTTTGTAGTAATGTAGCTATCGATTAAGGATAGGTTTCAATCTTTGTAATTGATTAGGACTTATCATTGATAGAGAAGCTGTGTAGTATATAAACACAGTTTTAGGTTTCAATTTATGTGAGAAAGAGAGGGAGAACATAATCGATAACACACTCGAGTATTTTTGTAATCTAGAAGCTCTCAAGAACATCAGAATTGCTTGAAAGAGTTTTTGTAATATAGAAGCTCTCAAGAACATCAGAATTTCTTGAGAGAGTTTTGTAACAGTTATATATCAGATTTAATAAAGCTGTTATTATTCTTTCATATTTGTGATTCATATCTTATTAAGTCGAGAATCTTATACAATTGTATTCAACCCCCCTTCTACAATTGTTTATTACTGGGCAACACTGGATCGATCTCCCGCCACACCGAGTATTTACGCAACGTATGACCACTGATGAAAAACCAATGATCGTGCGTTCCTTTATTGCTAGAGTTGGTGGCAGCCCACTCCGCCCGACCGGTTCTCCTAGACAGTTGATAAAACCCGACGCTTTTAGCGTTCTTCCTAAAATCAAAATGATGAAGAAGCAGGGACAAGCGTGTCTTCACCCCCGCCTTTAGGCACCTATTCTGAAATGAGTTGATGTGAATGAATGTGTTGGGGTCTAATTGGCCTAGGGCGGCCTGGGTATATTTGAGAAGTTTTTTCAAGATAGGTAGTAGCGGGAGTCGAAGGCCGTAGAAAAACGCTTTCTTTGAAACTCCAAGAGCGATCGAGCCATACTCTTCATCCATTTCGGTCGTGTGGTAGACAAGGCCGGTCATGTCGGCTTCGTATGTGTGGAAGAGAGTAGTTGGAATATCATACTTCGTTGCCATCTTGGTGACGTCCGCCTTCATTGGTGTGGAGTTTAAATTGGCCGAAGGAAATCTGGTAGCACTGAAGTGTGCCATAGCCGAATAAACTGGTCCAAATTCTACTGGTTGGTCCATATCCTGCAAGGGCAAAAAGGGACAGAATTAGCCTTATACTCGGATGATTTAAAGAATATATATGCAAGGAGTTGATTTGCTGATGAAAACCGAGTACAGGGGGCTGGGATTGGCAGAAGGACGTCCTATGGGTTGAAGAATGGGGAGGTTTTGTGTGTTCAGGAAAGTCTTAAGGGCGTTATAAAAGTATGAGAGAGGGCTGAAGGGAGTTCTAAAGGTTTGAATGAGGATCGAAGGATGTTCTTGCTTAAAAGGCTACCCAGAAACCAACCTAATACCGCAAAAAGTAAACTCTTTATCCATAAAGTCTATTTTTGTACGTTTTCTTCTTACCCAATACCTAAAACTTCTTCAAGAAGGGCGTTAGTGACCTTAATTTAACCACAAACATAGATACGGATAATCTGTTACTCAAAAATTGCTAAACTAAACACTCGTGTGACATCCACTAGCCTAAAAGCCTGCCTATTGTATGGCATCGTACAAGAGCAAGGAACGCACGAAAAATTCAGTATAAAGAGCAAACGAAATCGGAATGTAAGCATGAATATCAACGAAAAGAAAAGGGAACTTACTGTTATGTGATGTTGTCGATAACGGTGAAGACGCCGGTTTGGAAGTTCTTACGCCAATGATTCCATGGTTGGTGATATGCAAAGAGCGCATGGGATTTCTTTTAAGAGATGATAAATCTTGTGTATAATTATGAGAGAGAAGTGAAATGGTGGTTTATATGTGTACTAGTGTCCGTTTTGAAATAAACGGCTGAGATGGAGGCTGTCCAAATTCACGGTTTAGATTGATCTGGAAAAGCGTGTAACTCCAAGAAAATAATTATTACCACAGTTGTCTCTTGCTGACGTGGCTGTGTCTCTTGTCATAGATTTTTCTCGAAGATGGACTGGTATGTGGGCCTTCAATCGAACATCCTTCGACTAAAGTCCAGGGACATGTTAGAGGTCCATACCCGATCCATATTGGGCGACAGCTCCTTTACCCATATGGGCGACAGCTCCTTGACCCAGTCAGCGAACGAATGACCCACGAGGTTGGTGGGAGTAACCCACGTCCTGGTACGTGGGGATCAGGAACACGGGTAAAAGGTAACATCAGAGGTTCGATCATACATTCACACACAATCACAATATTCGTACGTTACTCTTACTCACAAAATACCAGTTTAACTGATTCTCACACCGGAGGTGAATCGGGGGCTCATCCCTCGTATTTTTCTCTTTGCATGTCCGACCGGACGACTGAAAACTGATTCCAACATAAAAGAACTTTTATAACTTGATAATGTGAATATTAAATCATATTAAAACTGTACGTAAAAATTTCTAACCTTAAATATGTAATGTTAGAGAGAGGTGTCCGATCATTATTGGGTCAGACTGAAATGCAAGAGCCCGTTAAGAGGCTGCCCGATTGAACCAAGCCCCATAAGGGGAAAAGGCCGATGTCATAGGCCCATATCAAAGTTTATGATCAACGGCTCTAAGACTCGGTCAAGGCCCATCTGACCACGTGGGAGCGATGTCCACGTTCGGGACGGGAGGATCGGAAAAGACTGGTAAAAGAAAGAAACAGGTTTGAGTTCATTCATTCACACATTATACAATTACAATTCTCGTACATTTCCTTACTCACAAAAAGACCAGTTAATTGATTCTCACACCGGAGGTGAATCGGGGGGCCTATCCCTCGCATTCTTCTCCTTGCAGGTCCGACCGGACGAAGGGCGGCAGAAAACTGGTTCCAACATTTGGCGCCGTCTGTGGGAACGTACGATTTATCTGTAATTAAAGTTTGTTATTATGACGGTTGATAGACCACCTGGGTTTGAAGATTCAGGTAGGCCGGGCGGTTCAACCACGGTTACCCCCATAATCAATAGGACGTTGAACTTTGATTCCGAAGGGGATGAAGGACCTATGCCGACCCCTGAGGAACAGAAGGAGATGTTGCTTAAATGGAGGCAAGAACAAGCCGCCAAGAAGGGCAAACAACGTGAATCTGATCAAGCGGCAAGAGAGGCTCAAATACGAGCGAAAAAAAGGGAGGCCGATCTCCTGAAATTGGAAGCTCTCAGGCTCCGAAGATAAGAAATTGAGATGGAGGAGAAAGCCATAAGAGATTCTGTGGCAGAGGACGAGATCCCGCTAATTGAGTTCGAGACTCAAAGGGAGAAGCGACCTCATAACGATGAAGACGGGTCTACGGACTCCGAATCGTGTCACAGAAGAATCCGGTCTAAAATTGTAGTATCTTCTGAGTCAGAAGATGAAGACGACCCACATGTTAAAATTCGTCTAAGGAGAATGGAGAAAGCTATGTTTGGTGAAAGGAAAATAAGCCATGAACCGGTCGTAACTAAAGAGATTGAGCAATATCGACCCCCCCTAGAAGGCAATTCCCAAAAATGAACGAGTTCAGTGGAAGAGGTGATCCCGAAGAACACTGCGAGAAATATGAGTCATCGATGACGGGCATGGGACACTGCGATATCATGCTGTGCAAAATGTTCAAAACCTTCTTTAAGGGAACAGCGACGATATGGTATCGTTCGCAAAGACCCCGATCGATCAGTTCTTATGATCAGCTCAAGTGGAGATTTCTTCGACATTATTCCCATTTGTGTAGAAGGGAAAAGGATACCGAAGCGCTGATCCACTGTAGACAGAGGCAGAATGAGGAGTTGGGGGACTACCTGGCCCGGTTCAAAGAGGAGGCAGGAATGGTAACTAACCTAGACAAGGTGAAAGCTGCAGGATTTCTAGCCGCCGGACTAGACCCAATCAAAGGTAAGAAACTACGATCCTCTCTTTACGATGTACCTCCAAAATCCCTAAATGACATTTATTTGAGAGGAGAGGCCATTCGGAGGAAATTAGAGTCAATTGGAGGCTCTAAAGATAGTCGAAGATATAAAAGCTCGGGAAAGGATGACCGAAGAGGTAGGGGAGACATAAAGAGCAGACTGAATGATACGAGACCCGACAAGGGCGCTGACCGACGGCGACATAGAGATAGCACGGTGTTTACTCCTCTTAATGCACCTATCTCAAAGATTCTCTACGAGATAAAGGGAAATCCAGGCTTTGTTAGACCAGCCCGGTTAAAAACTCCGGATCACAAAAAGAACGGGGACAAGTATTGTGATTATCACAAAGATAAAGGACACAACACCAATCATTGCTATCACCTGAAGAAGTTGATCGAAAAAATGATCAAAGGTGGGGAGTTGGGTGAGTTTGTTGGAGACCTGAGGAGCAAGTTGGAACCCAGAGAAAATGGCAAAGATAAAGAGCCCGAAGATAAAGAGAGGTATCGAGGCGAAGTCAGGACTATATCAGGGGGTACAGTCATGGAGCGATGAAGTAAGATTTCCCGGAAAAAGTATGCTCGACAGGTTTACAGCTTGTATCAAGACAATGTAGCAAAGCAGCCTCTGCCCATCACTTTCACAGAGGACGATTATGAAGATGTGATATGGCCGCACGAAGATCCACATATCATCAACCCTATTATAGGAGAGAATAAAATATGGAAAGTACTAGTTGATGGTGGTAGTTTGGTCAATATCCTATATCACAGAACGTACACTAAGATGAATTTGGGAGGCGAACAACTAGAGCCTTGCCATGAAGCCCCACTGTGCGGATTCGGAAATCAACCGGTACCGATCGAAGGAACAATCACACTCCCGATCGTGATAGGGAAAGCCCCTTATACTATGCAAAATGAAGCAAAATTTTACGTTGTAAGGGTTGACAGTCCCTACAATGGCATCCTGGGAAGGCCGATCCTTAGTGCTTTCCAAGCTGTTGCATCCGTCCCTCACTTGAAATTGAAATTTCCGACTGAACACGGTGTAGGTGAAATGAGGGGCGATCAGAAAGCTGCCCGAATAATAATGTTGGAAGACCTTGAGAAAGATCAAGAGGTCGTTATGACTGAAGAGAGAAAAAGGAGGCGAAGTGAAAGTGAAGCAGGGGGCAGTCATCAGACAATGAGTATTGAGTTAGAGAAATTTGGGGCAGACCTGTCCAATCCCATAGCGGAACCGGCCGCATAAACCGAAGAGGTGGAATTATATGTGGGACAGGCAGCGAACAAAATCATCTTCGGAGGAATTAAGAAGCGACTCGGAGACGCTAAGGGAATGTGGGCGGAGGAGCTACCTTATGTCCTCTGGGCCTACCGAACTACTCCCAGGTCCTCGACTGGGGAAACTCCGTTCAGGTTAGCATTTGGAACAGACGCGCTGATGCATGCAGAAATTGGTCTGGAATCTTACCGAACACAAGTTTTTAATGCGGAAAGAAATGAGTTCGGACTTCGGGCAAATGTGGATTTGGTGGTCGAAGAAAGAGAGGCAGCTCACCAACGCAACGTTCGATACCAGCTTCAAGCCGCTCAATACTACGACGATGGGATAAAAAAAGATCGTTCCAAGTGGGGGATCTCGTCCTCAGAGAGCTAGCAACTTCTATGCCGACAAAACAAGGAAAATTAATGCCAAACTGGGAAGGGCCCTACGTGGTAGTTGAAACAGTTCGGCCAGGGACATATAAGCTATCAGGGACGGACGGTTCCTTGATTAAAAATACTTGGCATGCTTCACGCCTCCGTAGATTCTACCAGTAAGCTTACTGGAAATTTTCATCATATCAGTATTTTTAATTTAGCAATTTCGTTCAGTACTTTCTTTACCATGCCATGCATATTCGAATAAACATTGTTGCCTTCAATATGTATGCCAATTGATTTGTTTACCTATAGAATACATACATGATTAAGGTCAATATTTACGAACCCATACTTGGGGGCATGCGAAATAAACTATGTGCTAAAAATTTTAACGCCATGCATGTACAGTTAATATTCCGAACCGAGTTTATGTATGCCAACCCTTCGAAATAATAAGGGGAAAGGCGGATATAACAAACAAAAAACGCCAAGGCAATTATCAAGCCGAAGAAGCGTTCACACAAGATAAAAAAACGCCAAGGCAGTTATCAAGCCGAAGAAGCGTTCACACAAGATAAAAAACGCCAAGGCAATTATTAAGCCAAAGAAGCGTTATGCGCCAAATGTTAAGGTGATTTATTAAGCCGGAGAAGCATTTACGAATAATAAAAATGCTAAGGCAAGTTCTTCTTTATCGAAGACGTACTACTCGGAAAGACATAAGTACGAGGTAAAATCGAGAAGAAAAAACAAAGCGATAAACATAAGCACAATGGAAAATATGTTAAGTACTCGCTGGAATTAAAAATAAAAGTACTACAAAGTATTCCGCCCGGAGGCAATGTTAAGCCCGAAGGCTGAATAATATTAAAAATTTAATCAAACAACTCGGGTTCAGAGCCCGAGCTGGCCTCAAGAGGCACATCAGGCTCCTCTGGCCGACTGATAGGATCATCCATTCCTTCAGCAAGTAATTGCTTGTCGTCAAACCCCGCAGCATGGGCACGACGAATGACCTCATCAAACCCCGCAAAGAAGCTTTGGTCTTCGGAACGGATGACCAATTTGCGAGCCTTCTTCTCAGCTTTATGAGAAGCCTTCAATTTGTCGGTCCTTCTCCCCAATCGTGCATAGGCGACCTCCAAGTCGGTGCGAACAGCATCCCGACCGGCTTTCAGCATTCCAATCCTTTGGTTCAGACTTGAAATTTCCTTATTCAAGCCCTCCACCAGATCTTCAGCCGCCTCAGCTCTCTCTTCAACAAGACGAAGGCTTTTGAGTTGGACATCTAAGTCTTTCACCTTCTGCTCAATAGTAGCAGTCCAAGGGGCAACCTATAAAAAAGAAACGAAGGAAGAAAAACAACAAGATAAGCAAAGAAGCTTAAAAGGAAAGGAAATATTTACAAGGCACAGAGGCATACCATTGAGACATGTCCGATGAGCTCGGAACATGCTGTGAGAGCATCAGTATTATCATACAACGGGCGGTCTTTGGGGAGAATAGACGTTCGGCATAAGTCCGTGTCGATCTCCTTTGACTCTGTAGAAGCCGGAGCCCCGAATCGGTCAGTGGTCATGATCGACCAGTCCGGCCGATAAGTGAGAACAACTTCCCCCTCGGCTCCTCGTGGCCGTTTAGACACGAAACTGATCTTCTCAGTATCCGATCGGGTAGCCATTTCCGGATCAGGGGTCGTAGTGTCAATAATCTCAACATCAGCAGACTGAGAGGACAAAGGCTTCTCAGCATTTGGTTCGGGAACAGCCTCAGCATTCCGATCCAAGGGCTTAGTGTTCTTCTTGGACTGGAAGCGCTTCAACATCTCAGACCTAGTTGACACTACAAAACAAAAGAAATGGATATCAGAAGACAAGGTTATAAAATAAGAATACAAGGATGACAAAATATACTAAGTCAAATTTATGTTACCGGTACCCCATAGAGCCCGAATCCAAGTTTGGTCTCGGCTAACGATCAAAGGAATTCGGTTCAGCTCCTGGAGACGACAAAGTTTGTCGTAATCAGCCTGATCTTCAACACTCAGCGCAGGTGCAGTGATTAAAGAAGGATCGACTTCCCGCCACACGGAATATTTATACAACTTATGACCACTGATAAAGAACCAATGATCGTGCGTCCCTTTATTGCTCGAGTTCGTAATAGCCCACTCAGCTCGACCCGTCCTTCGGGACAACTGATAGAATCCAACACTTTTACCATTCTTTCTAAAGTCAAAATGGTGAAGAAGTAAGGACAAACGCGGTCTTACCCCTGCCTTCAAGCACCTATTATGAAAGGAATTGATGTGGATGAAGGAATTGGGATCTAACTGACCGAGAGCGATCTGGGTGTATTTTAACAGCTTCTTCAAAACGGGAAGCAAAGGAAGTCGAAGGCCACAGAAAAACGCTCTGTCAGAAACCCCTAGAGCGACCGAACCGAATTCTACGTCCACCTTAGGCGTATGGTAGATGAGATCGGTTTCGTCAGCTTCGTAGGTTTGAAAAAGAGGAGGAATGTCGTACTTTTTGGCCATCTTAAGGACAACATCCTTCGTTAATACGGAATTTAGGTTGGCCGAAGGAAACCTAGAAGCATTGAAGTGTGCCATAGCCGAATAAACAGGTCCATACTCTACAGAAGGGTCCATATCCTGCAAGGACAAAATGGGACAAAATTAGCCTTGTACTCGAACGATTCAAGAGAACAGGTAGACAAATAATTAGCTTAAGGGTAAGAACCGAGTACAGAGGGCAAGAAAGGGCAGAAGGAAGCTCCAAGGGTGCGGAGAAAGGTGGATTTACAAACTCAAAATTTCTGAAGGATGTTCTTGGGTATGAAGACCGACCGAAAAGAGTTCTAAGATGAACGGTGGCCGAAGAATGTTAACGCCTATAAAGTTACCCAGAAAAGCAATTATTCCACTTTATGGTTACGTTCCTATTAAGCAAAGGGCGAAAAGGTCAGTGTTGTACTACACTTTAGCACTAAACTATCTCAAAACATTTTATGTAGACCCAAGAATGCCCCCACACCCGCATACACGACAAACAATGCATATGCTACTATAAAACTTTTAGCAAAGATTCTATAAAAAGCACAAAATAGTAAAGGAAAGAAAGCTTACTTGTGTTGGTAAGTACGGATGTTGGTTCACTGCGCGGAATGGAATTGATCTCACCTATGCTTTCCTCACCGTAAGTTTTGTAGAAGAGGGAAAGTTTTGCAGAGGTAAGAAAGTTTTGCAAAGTGTTGTCTGTGAATGTTATATGAAATGGCGAATATGCAATATGAAAGGGCGGTTAAGTGAATATTATTTACCCGTTTTGAAATCAATGGCTGAGATTGAGACTCTCTGGATTCACGGCGAGGATTGACACGGAAAAACGTGTAACAACAGAAAAGCCATTATGACAACAACTGTCTCCTGCTGACGTGGCCTAGGTTGTCGATAGACATGTGTCCCTTCGTTCGGCCAACGTGTCGTCCTAGAGTGATCTCGAAGATGGGCTGAAATGTGGGCCTTCGATAGAAGATTCTTCGACCGAAGTCCAGGGACATGTTAGAGAGAGGTGTCCGATCATTATTGGGTCAGACTGAAATGCAAGAGCCCGTCAAGAGGCTGCCCGATTGAACCAAGCCCCATAAGGGGAAAATGTCGATGTCATAGGCCCATATCAAAGTTTATGATCAACGGCTCTAAGACTCGGTCAAGGCCCATCTGACCACGTGGGAGCGATGTCCACGTTCGGGACGGGAGGATCGGAAAAGACTAGTAAAAGAAAGAAACAGGTTTGAGTTCAATCATTCACACATTATACAATTACAATTCTCGTACGTTTCCTTACTCACAAAAAGACCAGTTAATTGATTCTCACACCGAAGGTGAATCAGGGGGCCTATCCCTCGCATTCTTCTCCTTGCAGGTCCGACCGGACGAAGGGCGGCAGAAATTTAGACACTGAATGAAAATTGTGATATTACTTAACATTAATGTTGTGAGAAATAGGAAGCGGGCTTAATTGAGAAAGGTCCCTAATAGTGATTAGTCCGGGTATTCGTAGATTAATAGTGATGATTAATTGGAACAATAATTGAAATTAATTTAATATTTATTTGTAAATATAATATAGACTTATGCAATTATCTAAAAAATTTAGAAGAAGAGAAGATAAAATTTTAATACAATACATAAATTATTTTTGACAGGAAAGTAAGTATATTATTAAATTAAATTAAGAAAACTCCCGTGAGTCTCGGGATGAATAGGAGGTAGGTAGGTTTCTCTTGCAAAATGTCTACAGTCTACCTACCAACTTACCCTCATGTCAATTCTGGATCCTTCCCTTGCACTTAGATAGGAGTAGTATATATACACATCAAGTCTTGCTTCATATATGCACATCTATACAACACTAGTACATCATAGAGACGCGGTGCCGCAGTGGTGGTGCAGAGAAATGGGTGAGTGAATTCCATGCTATACTTGTCAAGTAAGCAGTCTCTTGCATTTCACCTTTGTTTCGTTGTCTGTTCGACCTTGAGCTTTACTTTTATTTTTATTTCTACATTTACTAGCTTTTTAATAATGTTATATAATATGCGGCCATACTTGAAGCTTCATAGATACTCTTTATGAACAAATATATTTGTTAATCGTTACGAGATTTGGGTGGTTTTGTTTCGCCTGATTTATTGGTCTGCTGCAGTCTCGTCCGACTTTCTAAAAGGATCTTCATTTGGGAGATTAAATTTTTTTCATTGCGAATAAAGTGAGCTTGTATTTTTGCATGTTACGAGTTTACAACAAGGTGAAAGTTTCGTCCATCGTTAATTTGTATGCATTTCTACTTCGTAATTTATATTTCGTAAATAATACTTCTATGTCCCAATCAATTCTTTACGTTCTGTTTTTTGGTTTTCCCTCCCAATTTATTACATTTCTAAACTTTTCAAAAATGATAAATTTTTACAATATAAAAATCAACTACTTCCACTACTTTTCTCCGCTATACTCATTTTATATATTAAATATTGATTATTCTCATCACTAAACTTACTTTTTTACTTTCTTTCCTACTTTATTGGTTTTTCTTAACCTCCGTGTTCAACCTCAAAGATAAACAAATGGGTGGGACGGAGCAAGTAATATTTTGTAAAAATGCATTTCATCATTTATATTATGTTTTGTTCGGTTGATTAGGGAACTAATGACTGTGCTATCTTTTGAACATCTACATATTTTATGCCGTATAATTTACTACATACTTGCAATACTGAAATGTTTCTACATTCTCACTCCTAATAAACAAACTTAAAACTAGAGCCGGCAATTTCGTACCCGACACGAAAACGATACGAAAATTACGGGTTTGGTTTAACCTTTTCGGTACACGAACACGAAAATACACGAACATGAAATTACGAAATTACACGAGCGAATTTAGTGTCGGTTTTGGATTTACCCTTGGGTACACGACACGAAACGAAAGTAAACGAAATAATTAAATAAATAAATAAATATTTTAAAATTATATAAATACATATAATTTCGTGTACTTTCGTGTACTTTTCGTGTAATTTCGTGTACTTTCGTGTACTTTTTATTTCGTTTTCGTTTTCGTTTTCGTGTACTTTTCGTGTACTTTCGTGTAATTTCGTGTACTTTTCGTGTACACGATAAGTACACGATAAATTTCGTGTACTTTTCTTTTCGTTTCGTTTCGTGTTTACACGAAATTTTTCGTTTCGTTTTCGTTTTGTAAAATGGGTACACGAACTTATTTCGTTTCGTTAATGATTTAACCTCTTAGTACACGAAACACGAAAGTACACGACACGAAAGTACACGACACGAATTGCCAGGTCTACTTAAAACACATGGATGTGCTTGCATCATGAAATTAAGGTATGGCGCAGACCAAGTATAAAATTCAAAATTCTTTTAATATTAAATATTTCTCATAGACAGGACTTTTTGATACACATATTTAAGATTGTAATGTTCTCTTGTAAAAAGTCTGTTGTAGATAAATCTCTGTAATATGATAAATTGTCTAAATTTTGGGTTTAAGAATATCAGTTGGGGTAGTCCTACTATATAGTAATTTGAAAGGGTAAATAACTCAAGGTGGAGCAGATAACGAATCTAAGGTAGCAAAGCAAATGACTGCTTGCTTGACAAGGCTTTTGCATGGAATCCAACACTACGTTGCCGAACAGAATTCATCAGATTTGTTGGAAGCATTTGCGGAACACTACAATCAATCTCATCACTAGGCTTTGCCTACTGTATACATTTACAATTGTATTAGCATTATAGTAATTAATTTTTACTTTATTTGCAGCACTACTTGTAATTGTAAACATCTTCGGAGACTGCAATTTCTTTAATTGCCATAAAAATATTTTTTGCAGATATAAGCGGACTGGTATAGACAAATACCAGTCCGCTTGTATCCGCAAGAAATATACTTGCCTCGCAAGACAATTCTAGTAAAGTTGGACAAAGACATAACATATGTTTGCATTAGATACGATTTACGAGTATTAAATTTTTGCAACAAAAATGCGGATGCAAAATATAAAGTCTACATTGGTTAGCAAAAAAAAGTAATATAAAGTCTACATTAAATTGGACTGAGATATTACAAAGTCTTGGGCCGTTGCATCATCAATTACGATAGCTGGATAGGTTAGTCTGCTAAATAGACTACCCTTCTCCCACACCTACTCACCCGCCAAACAGACGGCCCATAATGAAGAGTAATGTGAGCCCATATACGTCACCTAATCTTTAACAAGGGCCCAACAGATTTCAAATCAGACATTGAGATTGAGATCCAACCGGTCAGTCAACGTCAAACATAAGTACAACAACATAAGTAAGAAGTTAAAAAAAGAAGCCTCGCCGGAAAATCAAGAAATGTCGTTGTCGTTGACTTGTTCACTAGTAAGGGTCAATGTTTCTCCGGTCAGTTCCTCAGCTTATTCCGGCGTGCAAGTGAAATGCGTTGCTATGGCTAAAACACCTCATGATCTTCCTATTCAGGTAGTTTATTAATGTATTTATGTGTATATTCTACCGGAATATTCCATGTGTATATTCTACCGGAATATTCCATATGTATATTCTTTTTGCATAATTAATTTTTGTTTATAGAATTATTTCTTGTTTTTTTTTAATTTTGAGATTTGGTAATTTGAATTATGGATTTTTTATATTTTGCTTAATTTTGGAAACCAAATTGTATTATTATAGATGTGAAAATTTGTAGTTGAATTTTTTAACTTTTCAAGCACCATAGATATTTAAAAAAATTGAGATATGATTTCCTATATATATATATATTCAAGTATGTATTGCCTCTAGAAATCTGCGAAAAGCAACCTAGTTAGAGTCAAGCTTTCATGAGTTTGAATGATCCTAGACCTAGTCCCAGAGTTCAGTTCACTCACATTGTGTTAGGTTAAACTGGAATATGATGAGATTGTAATGAAATTTAAATATAGTGTTCAAATCATATTGGCATAATAAGAGAGCTACTAATTTTGGATTTGTGTTTATCATCATTTTTAGAGTGAAGTTTACTGGTGTGAGGCCTGTCATCCGAGGCTAGTTTGGCTTCAATTGCTGCCTAGTTCTCTTTATTTCCGGAGATTGTGTACGACTGTCTAGTGAGTAGTGTCTACTTCTTAACCTGCTTTCTTAGGCCTAGCCACCTCAGTTGCCAAAAAGAATCGATAAAAATAAAAATAATTTTGTTATATGGGAAGAAATATAAATGTTGTTGCTATGTCTCAAAGGGGGATACATCTTCCTTCTCATATCAGCATCAAGGTCTCCTTCATTACTTAAATTTGATACTGTATTTACTACCCTGAAGGTGCATGTTATATCTGTAAGCGGTAACATCCACACTGGCCAACTTATTGAAAAATGAGATTTTTTTTCTTGATAACGAATGGAAATAGTTTGCAAGCCATGCAGTAGTATCTAATGTCTTAAAGCATACCACACATGAGATCCTTCATTACCCACCAATGAGCTAGTGTAATGGACATATTTTGTTTATGCAGTATCCTAGTTGAAGATCATGGGTATTCATTACGGCTTATGATGATATATGTTGGCCAAGCAGATTTTAATCCTACAATCTATTGATTTTGTGCCTTTTAACGCCCTACTACAAATGCTCTAAAATGTTCAAAATCCTTCAGAGTTTTAACAAGCCTTCACAAAGAAATTTTCCAAAAACTGGGATCTCTATGAAAATTAGCTTATCTACTCATAAGGTCCGCGTAAATCCCACCCTATCGGGACCCTAAATTCAGCATGACATATTGGGTATGCTTGAATTTGTTTGAGTCACTTTGAGTTATTTTGCATTTGTTACATACTGAGGAGTTTTATGCATGATCGTCATTTATTCTAGTCCACAAGTTTGTATTACAGTTCTCCCTTTCAGTTTAGAGTATATGTCCATTTCTTCTCCAACTAATGTCTTTGACAGTTGTTATCATTGAATATTCAAACTATCATATTCTTCACACCACTTCCTTGACTTTCATACCTTTCTTCACATATTTCATTTCATTCAACCTTCATTACATCCCACTGACCAAATGGACTGATAGTAATCACAGTATTAACGAAGTAATGGACAAGATTGCAAATTGACATTGTTAAGTACACCAAAGACGAATTTTCCACTAAACAAATTTTCTACCTCCATTTGTCTCACAGGTGAGAGGCAAAGGACAAAAAGAGCAGTCACTAGAAACCTTTTCCACTGTCTCACGAAGAGCCATAGCAACACAGTTGGCTATTGCCTCTTTGGCTGCCACCATTAACGTTTTACCAGAGCCTGCTGAAGCACGAGTTTTGAATCCTGAAATCAAGAGGAAAATATTTGAGAAGCTGAAAATGTTAAGGGAAAAGGTTGGTTTATCAAAACATGATACCGAGAATGAGGAAAAGACTTCTTCACCTGCAGTGGAGAAAGAAAAACCTCTTCCCCAACTGCCCCTATCACCTCTTCCTGTCCAGACAAGCACAAGCTTTGGTAGAAACTAGTCTTCCATGAAGCTACCTGTTTAACCTTTAAAGAATAGCAACCAGCATAAAAGAACTCCCAAAATAAAGTTCTATTGTACGAGGATTTCTAGGTAAAAATGTTATCGCACAAAGAACTTCATCAGTCATTTTCGGTTTTCTGCTGCAGTGGAACTTGTAGCAATAAGGTGTGCTAACAATTAAATTTATGTATCACTGTTTTATCACAATACGATGATATGCTACTCGTATCAGTTGTAGTAATTAGTTTCAAGCTATAGATATTTTGGTAATTGAATTAGGAAGTGGGTTTACATGTCAGAATTCTGGATTGCCTGAATTTTAAGTTTTTCCATTTTTGACTCAAGTTTATGTGACGAAATTGGTGAGCTATTATAGCTAATCGATTTAACTGCTTGCTGATATAGTTGTAATATTTTTGCCAATTGGTGAAAGTGTGAATATTGGCTGCAAGTACTGCTGTCATGATTATCTTTTGGTTACATATGACCGAGTATTTTTATCAAATACTCGGTGCTGTAACAATTGCACAGAGTAGTGAAGTAGTGGGAATCGTCTATACCGTATCTGCTCAAATATTTTGGTAAATTATTTTCCTTATGGAGTTGATACATTAGAGTTGTCAGCATTTGTTCTGTGATTTCCAGCTTAGTTATTTGGCGTTTGAGTTGTTCGAACTATGAGAATGGTATCAGTTTCTGAAATTATGGTTTTCTAGTGTATTGACTACTGTGGATTGTGTTTTTAAAGGTGCTTATTAGGCTTTAATGTTGTATAAGCAGGGCATTAGCTTAGCGATCTTTGTTCTTCACATGTTTCATGAGACTGATATGAGATCGAGGTCGAGATCGAGGGTTGGAATTTCTTCTTTTGTTGGTAAAAATGTTGTGTAGCAAGTATTGCCCGGATCGGTAAGTTGTCAAATGAAAAGGTTGTTTCCTGCGTAAGTCTTGTGAGAAGTTGGCACAAGTATAGTATTATTGCTATTGTACCAAGTATATAGTATGAACCGCCTGCACCATGTCATTGTCACCTCATCTAGCTAATGAAATTGGTTTTGGTCCACTTTACTTTCCCTGCACCACCTAATAACGTAACAAACTTGCTCTCAAGTTTCTTTCGCTCTCACCAAAATAAACCACTCAAGTCACCACACCAAACCAAGCTTATTAAACCAAAACGTAACACTCACTACAATTTCTCAACCTCTAATATTTCAACACCACAAAAACCATGTCATCTTTACTAGCAACTATTCTCGCTCTTCTTGCTCTTCTAGCTCCAATAAACGGGTTGGATCCAAGGAAGCTCGACGAGGTACCTGGATCACCCGAAATCAAGTGTGGTACTTGCAACCAAAGCCCTCCTCCACCATCACCACCACCACCTCCACCACCTCCAAAGAAGCCACCAACGCCAAGCTTGAATTGCCCGCCACCACCTTCATACATCCCCATACCTGGAGCTCCATCTCTGCCTTCGTATATTCCGGTTCCCACAGGTCCACCCGGAGATTTGTACCCTGTTAATCCATATATTTCCGGTTGTGCCAGGATTTCCATAGCGAGGTTGCCACTTTTACTTCTTTTCACACTACTAGGCCTTATGGTTTTTTGGTAACTTCATCTGTTCAAAGTAATACACGGACGAATAATATGTGCGCGTGGCCTGGGCGAAGCTTCCGTTGTCACTGATTACGAGGAAGATACGCTGGAAAGCTCTATTTTCATAGCTATCATATCATGGTACTTTGCTCCTGTATTTAAATATTTTAATAAAAAATTCTAATGGTTGATTAGTTTAAAATTTTAATTTAACTTTTCAGTACGAGTTAAGGCTGTATGTTGGTTGACCTCTATTAACACTCATTTTTATTGTTCTAATTCGTAATTAAGACTTGTTGTAGTAATTTAGATGATCTCTGAGTCATTCATTTAAGTATAATTTATTTAACATATAACTATAAAATAAAAAAATTATATAGATATTTCGTTAATAATAATAGTTTATTAATTATAAGAATAAATATAATCTTTAATTTCAACGACTCAGTGAGTCAAACACTACCTATACAACCACTAATAATACATCAACTTGAAACCGATGTCTAGATTTTTATATTATTTTTCTTGGTTGAAAATCATACACAAACCTACATAAAATGGTGCATGTATGTGACAACTAAACAACCAAGCCGATCATTATTCAAAATGCAATAAAAGACCATTTGGTCATTTTCTATTCTTATACTCCTTATGTCCCTCTCATTTCTTTACAGTTTTTTACATTGTTTGGCACTTCCTATAAAGTATAATTCTAAAACTTATTTTCAAAATTTTCTTTTTCTAAATAAAAATTTAAACATTATACTTTTATTCAGAAGAAAAAAAAATTTAAAATAATTTATGAAAATATATTGTATAGGAGTCTTAAAATACGTGTCGAGCTCTCATCCCCCAATGTAAAGAACTCAGGGGGCAGATGGAGTAATTTATTTTCTTATGCTGGCTCTTTTGGCTTTTCTTTTGGCGACAAGTCCAAGCTTATCACCTCTAAATTTGTAGTAATAAACCCAAAAAACCCCACATCACCCCCAACCAAACAAACTCCTTGTTTCTTTTGTTTCCTTGCTATCTACTCTTTCATTACACACTATCTCCCATACACCCTTCTCATAACTTGTTTTTCACAAACACTTATGACTTCAACTTACAAAAATATTGTCACCACCTTCATCTTCCTATCAATAATTCTCAATTCTCCGACAACCATCACCTCCCAAGAATGTCCATACCCATGTTATCCGTCGCCTCCGATAGGGGGCGGGACTTCTCCGCCCTCGAATCCGACTCCACCGGGGTCTAATTTCCCACCTCCGGGTCCATTTGGTAACCCTCCACCTACTGGATTTTTACCAAATGGCCCTCCACCACCTTATTATCTCAATAATAATGCACCACCACCACCAAATCAGATGGTGCCTTGGTTTCCTTATTACTTTAGGAAGCCACCCCATGAGTCCGATCAATCTTCATCTTCATCACCATCAGCTCATGTTTCTGGATGGACGGCTGTGATCATCCCGATTTCTCATCTTCTTGTTTTTTCTTACGTTTTTCTTTTTTAACGTATAAGTTAATGTAACATTTGGAGTCAGTTTCTACCAGCTGTGGCCACTCTAGTTAACTATGGTCTTTTTTTTGAGCTAAATTACAAAATTTTAAATATTCGTGTACGTTCATGTTCGAATTCTTTTTTTCGAGTGAAGATTAGTGATTTAGTGTTGGTTCGTCAATACTACAAGGAATAATACAGATGTATTCAATTTGTGAAACAAATTTTTACTATTGTTACGATATAAAGAAGTAGAAGTTTTTTTATTAAATAGTTTGGTTGAAAACAGAGGCTAGAGCACGCGTCAACGGTGACATATGTTTTGGTACTCCGGCAAAGAAAATTTTGATATAATTAATGCTATATTATTGCTAACAGAGTGTATAAATTAATCAGCAAATGTGAGACTAAAGCTCTGTATGAGATTGTTGTTAAAAATTGCCGTGCTGTTGAAAAAAAGTGTTATTAAAATAAATGCTGTTGTGAAAATCATATAACTGTTTGGTAATATTTTTGATATATGCATGTTTTGAGATATAATAAAAAAATGATATTTTTGACGAGATTTGATGTTGAAACGAGTAGCTGCTTCTAGCAAAATATGAAAAACAGATTTTTCCAAAAACATGGAAGGACCTGACTTCTCTAAATATAGTTTTTCAGCTAAAAGTTTTTCAGCTAAAAAAAAACGCTTTTCAGAAAAACAGTTTTTGAAATTTACCAAAAACTATTTTAACCGTTTTTCAGAAAAAAAAAACTGTTATTGCTGTCTTCAACAGCAATACCACGTAGATTAAAACGTTTAAAAAATAAAGTGGGCAGAGTACAGAGAATAATAAACAAAAGTTACCAAACATAATCACGTAATTATCCATTACAAAACACGTAGATTTTGGCTTACATAAACCTGCTACAGCTGGTGGTATTCCATTTACCTAATCAAATAATTAGGATTAAAAACTTGGTTACACGATTCGTCTATCAGTCTAAGATTTATTTTACTACTGAGTATAGCATCTAACAATATTTAGTAATGAATATGGGTTGATATGGGAAAATTATGTGCATTTGAAATCAACTCTCCTATTTTCAACATTAGTTAGTTAATAATGTTCTAACAATTTATTATTAATCAAGTCGTGAGTCGTGACAATTTATAATCTAGTCGATTTATTCTAAACAAGTCGTGACGTTTCAAATTTATGTAGATTCCTCGATTGTTTATGAACCAAGTCGCGACAATTTAAGAAATTTTTATGTCTGTCGGTTTGAATAGATTGGAGTCGGTTTATTCTCTCTGGACTGTACTCGAGGGTTTCCTAGCAACTACGTCTCAACTAAAAATTTAGCTGGCTTTGGGGTTTGACAGACAGGGTCGGCAAACATCAACGTTGGAAGATGACTTGATAAGTAACAGCCTAGTGAAGTTTCTAATCCAATTCCATTGGTATTGTCTATATTTTGTACATTTTGGTCAAATCAAAATGCAAGTACAAGGAAATGCTTGCTCTACATGGAAGATTGAAAACAAGAAAATGCTTGCTCTACAGGGAAGATCGAAACGATAAACACATTCATTTACATTGCTTGCCTCGTAATATATTCCGGGAGTTATGACTCGTCCACTTTCTACCGGAGATTATTTATTCTTTCATCAAACTAAAAATTTAATAACACGCTAACCATGTTATATCATTTCAGAACCAAGAACACCGTCTACGGACCAACTGGGACATAGGCAGAGACAATATTAGGAGGCAACACCAACAGCTCGATGTCCCATTTTAGAACCGCTTCCCATGTCGACACCTTTCATATTCTTCCTCATCATCTGGTTGCTACTACTCCTGTATCCTACTTTCTGCTTCCTCTCAACCACCTGTTCCTTTACTAACTTGCTTGCGACTGTTAATTTATGTCTTAGTGGTTGGAAGTCTTTCTTTTCACTGACGATCTTTCCATTAACTTCATTATCTGTTCCAGCTTCTGAAGGATGGTTTTTTTCACTTGATGAAGCCACAGAATTTCCATTAGAGTTGGTCAGCATTGTCACCTCCGGCAGTTCTTTAATATTTACAGGTTCACTTGCAGAAAGACTCTGGCCTTTCTCAGCCTTACTTTCTGTAGACACAGGCCTTCTATCTGAAAGAGACCTGCTCTGGACTTTACTTGGTTTAGCCTGGGACAGAAAACTAAAATAAACGATATGCCACTCTCTAATGCATATACACAAAGATAGCAGAACCACTGGAGTAAAAAAAACATCTAAGACTAGGCTTTGCCTTTATCATGATATCTATATAAGTTCTGCGTAGCCTTTAAAATTAGAGAAGACTTTAGCTAGTTTTGTTGCAATCAAGAATATGCATGACTGAACTGGTAGGTTTTCAAGGTTTGACTGTCCAAACTCCTAATTCGAAGACAATAGACTTAGAAATGGAAATTAAATGCTTAAATTGACAGTATAACAAACTGTGGGTTTCTCTATGATGTATAAATATCAACCTATTAATATTGCATTTTAGAAAACATAGAAGAATGATTATATCGATTTTGGAGTCTCAAGTAGGTAACATTTTTTTCGTTGGACGATCTTCAACTGATATTATTAGACATGCATGATTTTGCATTCATTTTGTCCAGATATCATTGGGAACAAAGACTTATATTAAAAGTTAACTTACCTTATTTTTATCATTTCCAGATACTGCTCCGTGATAGAATGAAGGCATTGGTGTTGCTTTAAAATTAAGACTTTTTCTTAGCTGTTTAATCTCAGCATCCGTCTTTTCCTGCATATACAGAAGTAGACCCATCAGATACAGATGTTATTTGTAATTCTAGGGAGCTACAGTACAATTATGAAAGATTTCAAGAATAGTCAGCATTTAAGCTGGTAACTAAAGAAGATTATTTATGGTCAAAAAGCACCACAAGATTAAAATTCGACCTCCGCAAGAAAATTGTAGGAACAATCAGACTTGTTACTAATTAAGATGGCTTACTATTAAAATTGCACAATTACCTGTGTCTTTGCTTGTATTTGATTCATCTCAGCTTCTTTTGCATGCATCTTCTCCTCCAATTTATTGAAGTACTGAGGCACAAAGAATAGCAATACATTCCTTGTTTTATTACCGAAGCATGGCCGAGTCAAAATTCACTATATTATTTCCTGATTTGCAGCGAGTAACAACGTGATTGACAAGCACAGCATAGTTACTTACCTCCTTCCTCTT
Organism: Heracleum sosnowskyi; assembly: GCA_030848705.1. Lineage (NCBI taxonomy): Eukaryota > Viridiplantae > Streptophyta > Magnoliopsida > Apiales > Apiaceae > Heracleum > Heracleum sosnowskyi. The sequence continues at coordinate 11,012,371 of CM061238.1, forward strand.
TTCCGCGCGTTGATCACTTTTAAAATTGAAGCCTGAAGAACACTGTTTCACACCTTCCTTAATTGAACCTAAACTTCGCTTTGACCTGCCAAATGAAAAATCAGAAAAAGAATAAAAAGAAAAATAACAACAAAAGCTGTTGGCACTCAGTAATTCTATCTATGTTTTAATACTTTATGCAGGTTCAACATTACAGACCTATCTTCAGTCTGACGTCCTCTACGAACAAGCTTCTCAGATCCAGATGACTGATAGTGATATCCAACTACTTTAGTTGTCTGGGCTTCTTTTTCGCTGCTAAATAATCAATAAAAACATCTTTTAAATTCTAAACACTTCAGACAGATTTTTCCTACTAGAAGTCAGAAAAAAAACATACCCTTCATTCTCCCGATTTGTTTTAGCTTTTGACCTACAGGAGTCCTGCACAAAGAAAAATGTTCACAAGGACTTTTAAACAACCAAAAATTGCCAGAGTGCCAGATGACCAATTGGAATAAAACCTATTCCTAGTCATACAGTACACTCCTAGACGTATTTCTATCCAGGCCACAGTCATAAAGGTGGAAAGCTCTTGTTGGTTCCCAAATCTATGTGAGAACATAACTAACTAGTGGACTTAAATAAGCAATAAGCAAAAAACTAAACAATCAGGCCAACCCTTCTTTTCCTGAAAAGGAAGACATCTTTCAACAAAATGAAAAATAACATATACCAACTGTTTCTACCTCTGATTTTGGAAATTTTCTTATTGAACATTTTGATGGAGCAGTAGTCCGTGATGACTTCTTTTCCATCTTCGGTCCTATAGCCCTTTCCCTAAGTTTCTTTTCATTGCTCTTAGGTGCTCCACCAGAAATGATACCCTGCTGAGCTTGATGCTTCAGTCCCCGCCTTGCAAGTTTGGTTTCTGCTGCAGTCCTTCCCTATTATTAGGACATAGTGTAAACCACATTAAAGATATGACTTGGAAGATGAGATCGACTGCCTATTTATCAAAAAAGTAGGGATAAAAGCTAAATTTCAATATTAATTTATTCTCGTTGCCATCATTATAATTGTTGTTGGGCCTATAAGATCTCATGTACATAAGATAAAACTGTGGTCAGATAGATAGGGATACAGTAAACTATATTAAAATAACACGTTAAAAAGCACACCTCGGAAGATAGAACTTGTTGTTTGGAGCTTATACTATCATCTTTCTCATCTGCTTGACTACTCAAGGATGAATCAACAGCTTTAGATATCAAATGGACCTGTAACATTTCATCCTGTGCATCCTGTTGAACGGATGATTCGCCATTAATTTTAGATAAAATTTCAACATCAGTTTGACTAGCTTTTTCAAGCTTCTCATGATTAGGCTTGACATATTCGCTAACGATATTCACAGGGTCACTCCCACCCATAGCAGTTGGAACCTCATTTTCAGAATATAAGACTCCTGTATCCTCTCCTTCATTACTGGTTACTGCACATTCCCCATCATATTCCCAACCATCAGGACTCTCCTCAGAGTGTGTAAAATGGATTTCTCCACTAAAATTGTCAAAGTCTTCTACATAATCCATGTTCTCTGAGCCTTCATTCTCATTATTCTGGCATTCTGTTCCATTTTGGCACTCAGACAACCTCTGTCTCAAGAGGGCTTTTTTCCTAAAATGAGCCTCAAAATAAGCCTTCTTCTCAGTAACGGAACCTGGCTTTGAGTATTTCTCGACCTCTTCAAGATATCTATTATGTGAGAAAGAAGACTTTCTTTCCCAGGACAATGACTCAGTTTCAAACCTTCCAAATGAGATTGAGCCAGAGTGCAAAGAATCTGCCTGCCAGTTTATAGAGTGAATGTTAAAGGCGTTAAGAGCACCTGAAGACTACAATGGCATGATAGAAGGAAGTCTCAAATTAATCGTCTTGTATATAATTGTTGACCTTATTCATAAAACATCGACATGCCTGTCTAACACACAATTGGACATCCTTAATTACAATTTAAGTAAAAAAGGAGAAGACTACTAAAATGAATAAACTGTTTTTATTAATACAAGTGAATTTAAAAGTTTCTATATTATCTTACGAAATTTTATTTTACATAAATTTATGTCCATTTTTTACATCCTTCTGCAAAAACATTAGGGATTTCAAGAAAATGTGGCAAACCGCAAACCATTTCAAGTTCACAGAAGTTTCTATCTATACAGTAACTACTATTCATTTTTAATCTATATAAGGACTTGGGTGTCCAATGTTGACATATTGTGATCACTATAATTCATTCTGGCAACCCTTTACAGCTCACTCAACCTAATTGTTTATGCCAATAGTTCCTTCTTTGTAACTTAAATAATTTTCTATTAGCAGATTTGATCCCATCAAGAATGTTAAGTTCATCAGGCCAAAACTATCGAGTATCAACTAACCAGTGGAAGTCAATAATTCATGATTAGTGTAGTAAAAGGTAAAATTTTCGAAAAGTTAGTTAAATGCAAATCATTCATGAATTGAAATTACAATCAAATATAAAGACTGAATAGTAAAGTGATAAACAAATACCTTGAAACTAAGTTGAAAAGGGTCTTCAATATTGTTATCAGCCATCATGTTTGTATCATCACACTCCAATGATCACTCCTACACATACACAAACAATAATTATTTGCAAAACTAAATTTAACATAAGCAATCAAGAAAGAGAAACCCCACCTCAAAGAGTAATTCAAAAGTTAAACATAGTTACCTCATCAACCAGCCATCAGTTATATAATGAGAGAGAGAGAGGGAGGGAGGGAGAGAGAGAGAGAGAGAGAGAGAGAGAGAGAGAGAGAGAGAGAGAGAGATTAGTGGGGAAGGATTGGTGCCTTAAAAGGTAAAGAAGGAATGTAAAGATGAAAACTTTATTATGGTTGAATTGAGCAAGATTTGAAAGAAATGAATCTATCTCTTCTTTGCTTTCAAGATTGAAGAGGGAGAAAAAGAAAAGGTGATAAAGAAATGTCTGATTGATTAGAAAGTGGTAGTTAAAAAAAGAGTACACACAACTCAGATACATAAAAAGGTATATCAGATAGTCATGTGTTGTGTTCCGGGTTAAACGGCTAATTCATCATTATAGTTGATAGTAATTTATAACTAAGTCATTTAGTTAAAAAAACTTGAATTTAAAGTGGATGCTGATGTGACACAATGAAATTAAGTGTAGTTACTAATTTATCACTCAACTTTATAACAATTTTCAATTAGGTCATCAGTTAATTTTAATTTTTGAAATTGAACATACCCATTTAATTCATGTACTTAGAAAAAATACCATATCTTTAAATTCAATTTTTTTCTCAATATTGATAAATCATACCAAAATTATATTTTTTTGAATTTTAAACTTTTTCTGAATTACGTTTTAATTAAATTTAAATTTGAATATACTTCTTTAACTCATACTAGCGTAAAAGCCTGTGCGAGGCACGGGCCTGCTTATTTACTGAAATAAGTTCTCGTACAAAAATGTATATATATCGAAACAGTTTTGTAATTAAAATTGGTTTTGAATTTATCTTATATTTGTATAGAAGTTTTTTAACATTTTTTTAAAATTTTAATAAGATTTCACAAAATTTAGAAAAAAATCTATAAAATAAATATCAAATTATTATTTTCATTTGCCAAAATATTAATTTAGTTTTAAATGTCGTGAAATGCATTTTATCAAATTCAACAATTAAATATAATATAAATAATTATTATAGTATAGTTGTCCATATATGATATGGACATATCTAAACTAATGTGTTTTTAACGAAATGACAATATACTTGTAAATAAAATATAAAGTTGGTCACGTACGTAAGACTACACCGTGATCATTTTTTAGTACAAAGTTTGTATATAACATGGGCGTATGTAAATTAATATGATTTTAATGAAATATTAATATATATGTAAAACATAAAATTGGTCAATTATATAAGGGTTAAGGGAATCTAAAGTTATCTTTAGAAATTTTTCCTAAAGTTAACCTACTAAAATGGGTTTTTTTTGCTTCTAAAAGCCTCCCACACTTATTTTATTCTAATTTTTAATTAAGATAGATATGTTTATGTTATTATAAACACTTTTCATGTAATAATTAACGTTAGTATAAGAAAATTAATAATTTATTAATGCACGCAACACTCTATACATAAATATCACAATTCTTGTTTTTTTAACCTATAAATTCACTTAGAACACAATTAGGGATATAGGTGGTGTTAAACATAATTAAAATCATGATTTAATGTTAAATTTGAGTGTTAAAGACTAAATAAAGTATTTTTCAATAGTTAACTTTAGGAAAATTTCCTAAAGGCAACTTTAGATCCATTTTACCCATATATAAGACTATGCAGTTAACATATCATAAAATCTCTTCATTGTATGTAAAGTTCAACTCTAGAGTTCTACTCTTTTTTTTCATATAAACATACTTATACACTTTTGAACTCAATTGTCTATTTTTCGTCTAGTATTTATTACATAATATCTAAAATCCTACTTTAAAACTTACATAAATAAAAACATTTTTTATATACAAATTAGAATCATTTTTTTAACTCAACCTTACACTTTATCCCATGCGCTTTTAATATTTGAAATATAATTGATCTTAATATTTATCTTTTATGTTTCTCCAAAAAGAAAAAAAAATGATCTTTTATGAATATAGAATTTATCCAAATAGTTTAATATCTTTGTAGAGTAACTATTAATTAATTTACTTTTATTATCTAAACTTGGTTATATTTTTATATAAAATCTTTGTTCTAAAATTCGGTAATTAATCGAAATTATTCATCGATTGATCGCTATACGATGACTAATCGGTTCAATTATGTTAAAATTGGGTCGAAAGTCAATTTTTATAAATCTGACAAGAAGACATAAAATTTTCTATTAGGTCAAAAAGTGGTTTAATCGGTTATAAATCAACTTGATTGTAAAAATTAGCTAATATATAGGAATAAAATCTAGAATTAAAAAGACTAAAATCAGAATAAAAAATAAGTAAAACATAATTCATATTTTATGTGGTTAAATCACAAACTCTCTTGATTTGTCTCACAAACTAACAACAAATTCATAAGTTAAATCTATAAATTTTATTGATTTCAATCATAACATATTTTAAATATCTTTGTACTACCATTTGATGTATAATTAAAATAATTAAACAATTACATGTAAAAATACCATTAAATTTATTCTGATTAAACATTTCAATAATCTCTAATCATTCTATTAATTCCTGAACGGTACCTCGATCGAATAAATCCGATTAGAAGTATTCACGGCTTACCAACCTGATTAAATCGAACCCAACCAACCCAACCTTCTTTTTGGCTAACTGATTGAAAAAACTCGATAGTTAATTGGATTAAAAACATTTCAAACCAATTTAAATGAGTTTGGTATGAAATTTATATTTTTTCGGCCAACCCGACTTAAATTTCAAATTTTGTTTGATATTTAAATATATATTTATATAGTATATGCAACTATACTATATGTAATACATCATAGTGACATTTATAGATGTATGTGTACACTTTTGTGTATAAATATGACTTACGACATAATTACATTATTAAAATTACAATTAATCAAAATAAAATATTATTACTAAATCGTAAGTTATACGTGTTTACTTAGATTTTTGAAATGAGAGATATTGTATAACATTTAAATTTTATAATAAAATTATTTAAATCATTCAAACTGATCCAAACTAATGTACTATATGTAGAGTTGAGTCACAAATCTATATTTTGCGAATTGGTTTTAATTTTTTTTAAATGATATAATTAGGTCGAGTTGCAAAAATGCTTCCAACCGAGTCTACCCGGCCATGAACACTCCTAACTTCAATTCCCGATCTTTATAATGATGTGTACAATTTATTAACTATTTTTCAATAACAGAAGTTACCGATAATATGTTACTTACATTACATCAAATTTTAATTTTATATTTATGTATTAACACTTGCAATTATACATAAAACCAAAAAAATTATACATAAAATCAAAAAAATTGTGTTGTATGAACAATATAAATCAACATCTTATTTACTCAAAAGTTAAAGTAAAAAAAGGGTTAATTACAGTCAACGTGGTTAATCTAATAAATTTTTTGATATGATCTCAACAATTAGTGTAGCACAAATGGTCATGACATAAACTTGGTAAAAGGAGGTTAGAGGTTCGATTCTTGAAAGTAACTCAAACTTTTGTTTTTTTTTGTATAAACTATAGTAGATGGCATTTTTGAAAATTTTCAATCTATAAGGGTAAAACAGTAAATTGACAGCCATTTTATTGGCAATCTTTGCCCTTGTGTTGGCATATAATATATAGTAATAGATGTTTATAAATCGATACAAGTGAAAAAATATTTAGGTATCACATTTTTTCAATAATTATGATTTTTGTTAAAAGTGTAAAAAATTTCAGGTGATTATAATTTAATTAAATTTGGAATTGAACATATCCATTTATTTCTTATGCTAGTAAATTGGTAAAAGCAATAAATATTTACAAAAATATCATGTTTTTGATATTAAAAAGTGATACGAAAATTGTAAATTTTTATTGAATCAATGATTACAATTTAAATTTAAAAAATCTTAATTTAAAAAAAAATTAATTTCATTTCCTATATTTTAAATATTTAATTTTTTTCAGTTAGTGATCTAATTGAAAATTAGCACACAATTCAGTGAGCTAATCGTAAATATTTCGATTTTTAACGGAGAACAGTTAAAAGTCGCATTTTAACGGCGGTGAAACTATTTTATAGCTTAGTATTGTGATTACAAGCTAATTGTAACTTTGTGATGTGTTTGAAAGTTTTTTTTAACTTAATGACTTACTTGCAAGTTATTACTGATTATAGTGATCGATTAGACATTTAACCGGCGTGTTCCCTGTCGTGCGCTAAACAAATCTAGTCGGATATTTAATCAATTAAAGTTCAACGTCAAAAAAAATGTAATAAATTGGGCAGAATTTTGCAGGCGAACAAAATTTTATGTTCTCAGTGTATTTTTTGTAAATAAGACTATGTTTGGGATTGCTGTTGAAAAAATATTCTTCAAATAAGTGTTATGAAAATCAGATAATCGTTTCATAATATTTTTGATATGTGCATGTTTTGGGGTATAATATTAAAAAAAATAATGATTTTTGTGAGGTTTGATGTTGAAACCAGTAACTGCTTCCTGCAAAAGCTGAAAACAGTTTTTTTTCAAAAGCATGGGAACTGTTTTCTCTAAAAACAGTTTTTCAGCCAAAATCGCTTTTCAGAAAATTAATTTTTAAAATTTACCAAACAGTATTTTACTTGCTTTTCAGCAAAAAAACTACTGTTACTGTCTGTAACAACAATACCAAACGAGACCCAAGTCAAATTTTGATCGAAACATATTTAATTTGAACTTGGTTGGATAAGTTTGGTTGATGAATGTGGCATGTTTGACAACATATAAATAAGCTGACTTATTGCTTATAAATAAATTTATAAGAGCTTATGGGTTATGGGGGTGTTTGCAACCCAACTTATAATTTATAATTTATATGTTCATAAGTTGAATGTTAGTAACAACGTTTTTCTTAATTTATTGCTTGATTTCTTTGTCTTTTAATACTTCATATTTTTACATTTGTATTTTTAAATATTTTTTTTTAATTTAAAATGCATGTTTTTAGCTCATTATATTTAATAATTATTTTTAAAATGTAAATTAACACATTTGTAACTAACTTATAAGTAAATTTATCTAAACACCAATACAACTTATAAAAATTCATCCATTTATCACCGACACTTATTCATGAAAATGACACACCAACATGTCTGATAAGAAAGTCGAATCCATGATCATTTATACATGATGTGGATAAAAAAGAAAAATCTAAATGCTATATATCTCTCTCGCGTACTTACATCGGTACATGTCTCGAAATTTTATTAACAAAAATGGAAAAATATATCCTCCTTGCCGTATAAGAAAGTCTGTAATTACACATTTTGAATCACAGAAACCCAGGTTGAAGAGAATGCATCATACATGAAAATATAAATTCAGTTGGTTTCAATTGATTCTATCGTGCAAAACTCCTCATGATTGATTCGGTTTTGGTGAGTTCTCTAAGTGGTTTATCAGTCCTTCTGATCATGTTGTAGGCAAAACCTCCAAGAATTGCTCCAATAAAAGGTCCTATCATATAAGCCCATATCCCCTTGTATATATGAAACACAAGTGCCGGTCCAAGTGTCCTTGATGGGTTCATTGATGCTCCTGATACTGGCCTGCATATATTGCACATTCAATTCAAATTACACTATCAATGTGTGAACTTCATATAAATAAATATTTATGTATGTGCGTTTGCTGTATATGTTACTCACCCGGCCATGAAAACGTTCATAGTTATAGTACCTCCAATGGCAAGTCCTGCCAAATTTCCAATCTAGAAAAGAAGACATCAACTCCTTTAGTCAATTACACCTCCTTTAGTCGGAGATTAGATTGTCGGAAATAAAATACAATTCCTAGCATTCTCGCCTAGTGAATACTCAACTTCTCGTGATAACAAGAAGTTGATAGTTCAAGCTTCAGTAGAGGCCTAGTTGTGATTGTGACCATTTAATGTAATTAATGTTAAACAAATAATGAGACAGATAGAGTATGTTACTGAACTGCTCTGTTATCGGTGGCAACTCCAGAAACCACGAACATGAGAAGGAAGGTGACGGCAATCTCAAGGACAAAGGCCTGAGTAGCACTTCCTATAGGCGTTGTACCAAAAAAATGCTCATCTTCTGAATCAAATAGAAGGACCAACGTTCCGCTTCCTAGGATCGATCCTAGTACTTGTGCCAACATGTACAAAGGTACCTGCACAAAAAGTTGTTATAAATTCAAGTACTACCTCTTCTTCATATTTTTAACCATACATTTGATTTAAAATAACAAGTGGCGGAACCGAGATTTCATATAATCTGGGGATGAACTAGTATTAAGATTCTAACCAGGGTTATAAAATTGCTTTTAAATACTTTAAATTCTGTCTGGCTTAAAAGTTATAAGGTAACATGCCTGCTTGAAGGGAAAACGACGGAAGATGGCAAATGTGACTGTGACAGCTGGATTAAAATGTGCTCCGGAAATATGTCCGACAGTGTAAATCATTGACATTACAACAAGACCCCAGCACAAAGAAATCCCTGGAAACGATACTGAACCAAATTTTTTATTCACTGCCACCGACCCTCCCCCGATGAACAGCAGAAAATACGAACCAACAAACTCTGCAAATATCTACAGATATGTGTACATATAATTACGTATACAATGGTGTTGTATACATGTAAAGGTTCGTCCAAATGTCACAAATAATTTACTTATAAATAAACAATTTACCTTTTGTAGGAGCAAGACAACCTCTGTTGAAGTCCAGAAACTTTCAGTTTCTTCCTCTTCTACATTGTTGCCTTCTTCAATATCTAAACCCTTAGTCATTATTTACGTACTTAGAAAAACTACAAACTAAAATTGTAAAGTTGTACTTTTTTCACTTATTTTTGCTTATTGTTGCATTACATTCTAAAGCAGTGTTGTTATTTATGTAAGAGATAAGTTTGCAAACAATGGTCTAGCTATTTTTTAGAAGGTGTGTTGTTAAGCGAATGCAAGTATTTCTTCTACGGTCTTTATTGTTTCAAACTACTAACTTCTTCCTGGCCATAGCCTTGACATCTGGCAAGTGTTTTTTTAGTAAATAACATGCTTCAAAATAAAATATAAACAACTTAATAAAAATAACATGCAAGTATGATCAAAATAAGATTGATCATACTTAGTAAAAATATAAGGAAACAAACCCAATTAAAAGTACAGTGATTTATAGGCCTTGTGTCTGTATGCGTACATACATTTGAGGAACTTTTACATAGTTTCTACAGCCAACTTGCATCATATAACATTATTCAGAAGAAACTTGAGTTGGAGAGTTTATCAATAGACAATGAGTTTCTACAAGTACACGGATAGATATTTTACTAAAACGAAATGTGATGTATTACAACAGACATATCAGCTCCAACTACACATACCATGAAGTTGAACACAAAAGCCAAAAATAGCTTACTTGGAATCGTAAGAAGGAATCGAGGGGTCAACAATTTCCTTATTGGTGAACAATCCTCTATCCAACACCCAATCTTCAATCATCACCTGAGAATTCACAGCCTGATCCGTTGGCACGAGATGTCCAGCATTAGACACAATAGAGTGACTCAAGCTTCCCCATTTCTGTACATAACCTGCAAGCTTCCCTTTCACTTTCCAAACTTTCCTATCGGCCTCCAAAAACTTTCCGATTCCATCCCACTTCATTTTCTTCATCCAAGCCTCGGTTGAAACGACACCATCCCTCAGATCAAACTGCCCTTGATAAAGCAACACTTTAGTATGTTTAACTAAAAACTCGACCATATATTTCACACTCTTCATCACATCTTCGTGCAATATATCCCCCACTGCATCACTACATAATTCAAAAACAATCGATGCATTTGCTCCTAATGCTTTCTTAACCTCCACGCTACTCAAATAAGTTTCTACAAGGCTATCTTCGTAAGGAATTAATCTTCGGAAGTCATATAAAGTGGCCAAGCCTGTCATGTTTTGCAACAAGTTCAAAACTTTACTTCTTGCATTTGTCGCTTCACTCCAATTCCCAATTTTAATCAGTCCAATAGCTTCATCTTGCGCTTTCTCCAATCGAGCCTTTTGCTTCTCATTGATCAGTCCTGAATAATAAGCACTCATAGCATGAGTAGCCACTTGTGAAATCGGGTCAGTCAAACCATTCCCTATAGCCACTCCTGCTAAATTCACTTGACTCGATTTCACCAATCGCGCATTTCTTTTCAAAATATAATACCCTATTGCCGGAACATATTTCCCAGCATAACTTTCACCAGTAACATAAATCGGACGAGTCTTAAACAACGAGTCCAACGCAACAAACGCTCTTATCGCCTTAAAAAGGTGTTTACCAACAGCATGTTGATCCTTTGGAATCTCTTGCTTTGTCGTAGCTATACTAAACCCGACTCCAATCGGATTATCGATAAAAACAAGGCCAAACAACTTATTCCAAGAACCCGAATTGGGTTCCAGCTCAAGGTGTTCGACATTATGCCCCTGAGAAGAAACAACGCGCCAGGGTCCAAGTTCATAAAAATTTCCTAACATGGAAGAACAACCAGGTCCACCCTGAAGCCAAATGAGTATCGGGGTCTCGGTAAGCGATGAATTAGGCTCTTTTGCTTCATAGAAAGTGTAAAACATGGCTGATTTAGTAGTTGAATTGACCTGAAGATAGCCTGATTTAGTGGGAAGTGCTTCATGTGGGATAGGAGAGATTGAATGAACTGTTGATGGGGTTGTTAGCAAGTAGCAGTGATTGAGGATGACGAAAATGATGAGCAGCTTAGTTGAAGCTGACTCCATTTTTTAACAAGAAGACTTGCTAATGTGTTTCAGTGAGTTTAAGTCACAACTATGATTACCTAAAAGACAAGTAAATGATTATGTACAATGAGTTGGATGTGTTGATTGACAATAACAAGAAAGAACTTGACCGATCAACATCGAAAGAATGATGATAAGATAAGAGTACCTTAAACTTTTGTAAGAAGAAAAAATATACCTAAAAGTTTTAAATTTGCACAATACTTGGCCGGCCTCACAATATTTATGGATACGATAAATATTTGAAGAACTCGAACATTTAAGTTTCAAAGTTACACAACATTTATCAGTGATGTGTTGGTACATGTCATTTGAATAATATAGATATATATTAAAATTTAAAAACTCCGATATTTTTTATATCTAGAAGATATGATTTATAGACCATTGTTCCAGAGAGAACTATCTGATTTCTATTCAAGAATTATTACGGCTTAATAAACATTATAAATCAATGGGGTCCTTTTATGTCGCGTCTATAATTTTTCTTGGTTTGGATTATGATTTCGGGCAAAAAAAATATTCGCGAATTCAATATAGCTCACTAGCAGAGGAAGATGTTATTACAAAAGACATTGTAAAGTTATAGTGGGAGCTGGGAAGTGTTTTATATGTGATAGCAGATTGCATCAATGGTTGACAGGGTTGCCAGACAGCAGAAGTGATTGATGATGAAGAGAAAGAGGAACGGCTAAAAAGCTTTGTTGGATCTATCTCCATTTATTTTTTAAGCAAGAAGACCTGAAAATGTGTTTCAGTGACTCAAACTCACTACTAGTATGAATGGCAATACACAACAACAACTCTATAACTTGTCCCATACATACATAGTGGATTGGTTACCTTTTACTTTTGTAAGAACAAGAACATGTCCACTACTTTGAAGTCTTGTAAGAATTTGTTAAATGTGTACCTAATAATAATGTCACTATGTCAGAGTAGATTATATAGTTTAATTTGGTATATTTAGTGTTCTTACAAAAGTAAAAGGTGCTCCTTTACTGTAGTATTATTCTTTCTCTATGGATTGGACAAGTTGTTCTGTTATTGATTATATATGCTGTATGGAGGGTATGTGCAATTATAGATTTGTCTTTTTAATGTAATCATAGTAGTGGCGTTTCTGAGTCACTGAAACACACATTAGTCAGTATTCTTGAAAAAATGGAGTCAGTTTCAACTAAGCTTCTGATCCTTCTCTTCATCCTCAATCATTACTACTTGCTAGCAACCCCATCAGCAGTTCATTCAATATCTCCAATCCCAAATGAAGCACTTCCCACAAAATCAGGCTATCTTGAAGTCAATTCAACAACTAAATCTGCCATGTTTTACACTTTTTATGAAGCTAAACAAAGCAATTTACCGCTTTCCGAAACCCCAATTCTCATTTGGCTCCAAGGTGGGCCTGGTTGTTCATCCATGTTAGGGAACTTTTATGAACTTGGACCCTGGCGCGTTGTTTCTTCTCAGGGGCAGAATGTCGAAAAGCTTGCGCTTGAACCTAATCCGGGTTCTTGGAATAGGTTGTTTGGCCTTGTTTTTATTGATAATCCGATTGGAACTGGGTTTAGTATAGCTACAACAACAGAAGAAATTCCAAAAAACCAGCATGCTGTTAGCAAACACCTATTTAAGGCGATAAAAGCATTTATCTCGTTGGATCCTCTGTTTAAAACTCGTCCGATCTATGTTACTGGTGAAAGTTACGCTGGTAAATATGTTCCGGCAATAGGGTATTATATTCTGAAAAGAAATGCAGGGTTGCCAAAACCGAGTCGAGTGAATTTAGTCGGCGTGGCTATAGGGAATGGTTTGATTGATCCGATCACACAAGTGGCGACTCATGCTACGAGAGCTTATTTTTCTGGACTTGTCAATGAGAAGCAAAAGACTCTATTAGAGAAATTGCAAGATGAAGCTATAGGATTGGCCACAATAGGGAACTGGAGTGAAGCGACAGATGCGAGAAGTAAAGTTCTAAACTTGTTGCAAAATATGACAGGGTTGGCCACTTTATACGACTTCCGCAGATCAATTCCTTATGAAGAAGACCTAGTGACAAACTATTTGAGTAGTGTGGAGGTTAAGAAAGCACTGGGAGCGAATGTATCGACTGTTTTCGAGGTATGCAGTGATACAGTAGGGGCATTATTGCACGAGGACTTGATGAAGAGCGTGAAATATATGGTGGAATTTTTAGTTAAGCGTACCAAGGTGTTGCTTTATCAAGGGCAGTTTGATTTGAGAGTTGGTGTTGTCTCAGCTGAGGCTTGGATGAAGGAAATGAAGTGGGATGAAATTCAAAAGTTTTTGGATGCGGATAGGAAAGTTTGGAAAGTGAAAGGGAAGCTTGCTGGTTATGTACAGAAATGGGGAAGCTTGAGTCATACTATTGTGTCTAATGCTGGACATCTCGTACCTGCAGATCAGGCTGTTAACTCTCAGGCAATGATTGAAGATTGGGTGTTGGATAGAGGGTTGTTTGCCAATAAGGGAATTGCGGACCATCTAAATCCTTCTTACAATTGGAAGCAAGTTATTTAGGCTTACTGTTGTTCAGCTTCCTATTATGGGTACATGGAGCTCAAACATGTCTGTTGTGATACATGCATTACATTTTGTATTAGTAAAACTAACTTATAACCCGTGCCAAGCACGAGCCGAGTATGAGTTGACATTAAAATATTAGTATTAATAAATTATTAATAAATATTATTTAAAAATGTATTTCTCGAGAATTGAATGATAAAAATATATAATAAATAAATAACTATTTAATTATGTAGTTCGAACTGTGCATAAAGCTAAAGAAATTAAAGTAAATAAATAAATCTTGTATGATTACGTAGCTGCAAAGAATCTAACGCTCGATGAAACTATTGAATTTAAAGTAAATAAATAAATCTTGTATAATTACGTAATTGTAAGGAATCGAACCCTGGATGCAGCTAAAGATTTTAAAGTAAATAAATCTTGTATAATTATGTAGTTGCGAGGAATCGAACCCGGGTTAAGTGATAACCAAATTTGGTATAAATAAATCTTGTATAATTACGTAGTTGTAAGGAATCGAACCCTGGATGAAGCTAAAGAATTTAAAGTAAATAAATCTTGTATAATTATGTAGTTGCGAGGAATCGAACCCGGATTAAGTTAAGTGATAACCAAATTTGGTACTTTGGTACTTTAGTACCGCGCGTCATTTTCACATTGTTTTGCTTATTAATAAAGAGTATAGATGCATGATCAACAATAATTACCTAGACTGGTTTAACAAGTCTGTCTGTCTCCTAAGCTAGTGACAGGGGTCTACTGTGTGATTAAGTAAGACTGAGCATCACTTCTTCTGCAGCAGTGCATTTGTGAAACAGGTTTAAAGTTAAGTTAAGTTTAATATGTTTAAGTTTAACTTCGCTCTATAATAATATGTCTTTCTTACTTATCCTACCCCTAACCTTCCTCTTCCTCTTCCTCTTAAGCTCCAGTGTAGAGTTGGTGCCAGGAAGAAAATATAAATGTTTGCTAGTCACAAGAATCTCACCAGAATTGCACAACTCAGCCAAATGATGTTTCAATAATGAATTGTGAGCTAATTGGCAGGTCCATATACTCCTTCTTGATGCAGCGGGATATTGACTCTTCAAGCTAGGGGTTTCTGGTTCAAGTTTGAGATGGTTTTACACAATGCTAGGATGGAATTACGAGGAAAACTAGGATCTCGTTTGGATGATACTCTCAGCATGCATACAGAATAATGGTGAGAATAATGGGTTACCTCAACTTTATAGGTTAACTTTGTGGCAAGATTTAACTTTGTTGGGAGTATATATTCAAGTTATATACGTGATAATATTTGAACTTGGATTTAAATAATCTACATGGTCCCAACTTTGATCAAATCATAATATTGAAGGTCAATGTATTTTAATACAAATAAACGAGAAAATCCTATGCAAATCAAAAACTCTTTGTCCTATCCCAACACAATGCTTTTGAATATATATTTGAAGTCTTTTATCCCTCTGACGAGACTTGGCAAATATTGTTTGTTCCAAAAAATAATGTTTTCCGTGGTGTGGGCCATATTTTGAAGGAACAAGAACAGCTTGTAGATTTTAATATGGGTGACCATAATTTGTCCTTCAATCTACAAACGCATGAGTGGATCACACCTCCTAATTATTATGATGACGATAGTGATTATTACGATCATGACTCTTCATCTTCCGACCCTCTTACATTCCTCCACTACAAACCTGTCTCAGTAGTCAATGATATGGCTTTTGGTTTTCGCCACAAATCTAGTGGCCATGATTTGGAAGGCAATTGTATTTGTGTGAGCAAATATGTTTGTGCATCGCATACCATCTCCGGGGGAGAAGAACTAATGCAAGCTAGCTTAGCTCCCGACCAAGATTTCTTAGAAGTTCTGAGATCTTCCCGCTTTGCCTACATACATAAAGGTGAAGGGGAGTACTTCGATGACTGGCTTGTCGCTCTCCAGGATGTGGACGGTAAACAAGTATTATGTATTGTAACCTATGGAAGCGACGGGACATACCGTCCTATTTCTGACAGAAGCGCCTATGTAGCCTTGAGCTTCTTCGACATCCCTGGTGATTTTTATACTTTAAAAGACAGCCGCGTCCAGGAATGCGATGTGGAGTTGGACGCTAGATTATATGCAGACCAGAAAGATGAAGATGGTGATGTGGTCAGGAGATACTTTAGTGCCAAACATCGGCACACTACACATTTTAGTGTTAACACTTCTCATCGTCTTCCTTGTGGCAAAATTGTGGCATGTTTCCCTTGATTTCGACTAAAATGGTTACTCCTGTTTTGCATCTAAAGTACTCAATGGTACATTCAATTGTGTATATATTTAAGATTTAGAAATAAATCAAGTTCGCAATTCATATTTAAGATCCTCTTCGGTGGTGATTTTCTTTGAAAGCCACTGTTTTCCTTTACAACTATTGGGTAGGGTCATATGATACAATCAAAGATAATACTAGAACTTTTCCTCTAAGATTTTGTCATTAACATACAGCCATTTGATCTGATTCATCATGTTCTAATATTGCCATTGTCGAGTCCAATGCAACCTGCGGGAAGAGATTGGCATCTATTGGATTGGACAATACAGAGGTCAACAGACAGGCTTATAGGCAACTTTTGCTGACTACCCCTGGTCTTGGTGAATACATTTGGGAGCCATTATATTCAAAGAGACACTCTACCAATCAACAACTGATGGAAAGAAGATGGTCGATTGCTTTCTTGAACAGAATATTGTACCCGGCATCAAAGTTGACAAGGTGTGTTTCCATTTACACTAAAAAAGTAGAGCAAACATCAATGCATAAAAGGACAGGTTCTAGATACTTTCCCCTGCCCAACTGCTTCATATACTGTCATGGAAACTGATCTATACGGAATTTTGGGTAGCTCCACCAAGCTTTGAAGCAGCCGGCTCGTCCAAAAACCATAACAACTTCCCATTGATTGGCTGAATCATCTTCGCAGGCACTGATGGACATTCAGATCCAACATCGTCGATTGCCAAGTGGACCATATCTGCTTTTTTGCTCCCTGTCACAACCACAGCTACATTGGCGGACGACTGGATTACTGGCAGTGTAAATGTGATTCTCTCAGGTGGGGGCTTGGGTGAATCGATAATATAATCATTTTCTTCATCAAGCACGGAGTAGTTAGTGACGCAACATGACCATCACAACCCAGTCCAAGAATGATCAAGTAAAACCTGGGCAGTCACTGATTTCAGACACTCCAACCACACGGGTCCTTACTAGCTGTCTGATGACGAACTCATACTCATTAGCAGCTTCCTCTGCAGTCAATGAGTCATTGATCGAATGCAAATGACTTGGAACAAAGGGAATCTGATACCATAAGCATACACTATAATCAGAAAATATAAGAAACTATTTTCAGATAGTAAATATTGAAAATTCTTAAAATTAGTATAAGCAAACAACTCACAAATAAAAACAGCAATGGCATCAACTTACAAAAATAAATATAATAAACAAACGTAGATTACATTGTAATATTGTATATAAGGTACGAGTAAAATCTGTCTGAATATCAAGGAGGTGTTATGACATCTGAAACACCAGGTACATTGAGGCTAAGTTTCCCAGGAAGCTAGGAAAGATGTTACGTATATACAAAGTTATGAGGGTTGGCCTGAGAGAGAAGCCTGCTAAGAACATGTATAGGATCCCCAAGAAGTGTTGCGAGGGTCACTGTCCTTTTTGGTGTTATACCATAGGTGAATTTAAACATATTTACGATTTAAAAAAAATCGTAATCAGATCCCTGCATTACCAGGGTCTGGAGAAGTCCCACTATGAAACTTAAACATATTCAAGGTATCTGACCAAGACAAGGCACCAAACAAATTTACAGAAGTGTGAAGCAAATGGTGGTTGTCGGATGTAATTTAATCCCATTAATCGTACCCATTAGCTTTTCTTGCTCCAGCAAAGAAGGAAGCTCCACTACCGGTACCCCATCCCTTGTTTCTCCAGGAGGCATTTCATGACCTACGATTAGCAAAGTTTGTATGAACATATCAATACCACAACTTTATTACAAATAATAGAATTAATCATCTTAATGGCTAACTTCCAAGAAGCCATTTTTCACCATCGTACACATTCAGGTGAAATAACAAAAACATGGCAACTACCAAAGTATGAAGCAATAAATGGTCTGGAAAAATGTACAATGAATTCTATTAAACTTATGAGATTTTCAAGAGGGACATCTCAAAACTCATAATTTCAACACAACTATTTATCATAGATATTTGCCCTGATCTTAGATCATCATACTGACTGCATTTTGAATGAACACGAAAAGAATTTGAATGATCAGTCATCTCCATGGCTAAGTTCTAAGCAACCATTTATCACAATCCTACACATTTGACTTCTGAGGGATCTAACTAAAGAAGGCAACTAGAAAAGTGTGACGCGAAAAATGGTCAGGGAAAATGTACATTAATCCTAATAAATGCATAAGAGATTCAAGAGGGAAATGTAGAAACTCATTATTTCAGCACAACTGCTCATAATCTCGTTTCTCCACGAAGTTCATGACCTACAATTAACAAAGTTTATATGACCGTATCAATATCACACCATTATCTCACTGCAATATAATATCCACCAGATGTCATGTACAGATTATGGGATCAATAATCTCTATGGCTAACTTCTAAGCATCCATTTATCACAATTGCGCACATTCAAGGGACTTGACGAAAACAAGGCTACTACGGAAATGTGAAGCAATAAATGGTGAGGCAAAATGCAGGGAATCCTATTAAAAGCATAAGAGATTAAAGAGGGATTTCTCAGATCTCATTAATTTCAACCCAAACTAGTCATCGTAGATTTCTTCCCTGATCTTAAAACATGACATTAATATTATGCACTGCATTTAGAATGAACAAGAAAGTAACTGTACACATTGGCTTTTCTTGCTCGGGTAAAGAAGGCAGCTCCGCCGCTGGTATTCCATCCCTCGTTTCTCCAGGAGGCATCTCATGACCTACAATTAACAAAATTTATATGACTGTATCCATATCACAACTTTATCTCACTGCTAAATAATGTACACCAGATATCATATACAAATAATAGAACCAATCATCTCTATGGCTAACTTCTACGCAGCCAATTATCACATTCGTACATACTAGCTTATAACCCGTGCTAAGCACGGGCCGAACATGAGTCGACATTAAAATATCAGTATTAATAAATTATTAATGAATATTATTTAAAAATGTATTTTTCGAGAATTGAATGATAAAAATATATAATAAATAAATAAATATTTAATTATGTAGTTATAGACAATCGAACCGTGCATAAAGCTAAAGAAATTAAATTAAATAAATAAATCTTGTATGATTACGTAGCTGCAAAGAATCTAACGCTCTATGAAACTATTGAATTTAAAGTAAATAAATAAATCTTGTATAATTACGTAGTTGTAAGTAATCGAACCCTGGATGAAGCTAAGGAATTTAAAGTAAATAAATCTTGTATAATTATGTAGTTGCGAGGAATCGAACCCGGGTCAAGGGATAACCAAATTTGGTACTTTGGTACTTTTTAGTACCGCGCACCATTTTCACATTATTTTGCTTATTAATAAAGAATATAGATTCAAGAGATCTAACAAATACAAGGCAACTATAAAAGTGTGAAGCAGTAAATGGTCTGGAAAATTGTACACTAAATCCTATTAAATGCATGAGAGATTCAAGTGAGAAATCTCACACAACTATTCGTCATAGATATTTGCCCTAATCTCGGAACCTCTTTTTGATATTTTCCACTGCATTTAGAATGAACAAGAAAAGTTACCAAAATTGTTTTTGTTATTTAGTACAGGAGTTGCCTGTAGTTCAAATCTCACCAATGAAATATCTCATATTCTCATTATAACTCTGGTAGTAAAAAAAATCAGTACGATTATACAAAATTGACGGGGTTTAGTTTTACAATTAAACAATAGTATACTATCCAAAATAATGTAGTTTATAAAACTTGATAGGTTAATAAAACAAATTACAAAGATGAAATATAAGGTCACACGTAAGTATTTCCTCAGTCTCTACAAATGGTACGTACCCCTTCCCGAGTTTCTTTAATTGGCATATCAATATCACAACTTTATCTCACTGTATAATAATTTTTCACCAGTAGTCATATACAATCAATCATATCTTTGTGGCTAACTTCTAATCAGCCATTTAAGCTGTGTAGAATAAACCGAATGGCATATATTTCAGACAAATGTAAGGTATCTGACCAAAACAAAGCAACTTGCAAATTTTATAAAAGTGTGAAGCAAAGTATGTTTGTCAAATGTACACATTGCCCATTTTATGCATAAATAGTTACAGAATGCTACTAGCCACTGCAATTAATGATAAAATTAGTAAGTGTTTTATAAGTGATAAGTTGATGGATTCTTATAAGTTATACGAGTGTTTGGATAAATTTACTTAGTTAGGAGTTTGCTAAATTAAATTTGAAAAAATAATTATTAAATACAATGATTTCAACACTTGTATTTTAAATTAAAAAAATATTTAAAAACACAAAGGTAAAAATATAAAGTATTAAAAAAATTTAAAAAAATCAAATAATAAGTTGATAAGTTAAGTAAAATGTTGGTGATTTCTAACATTCAACTTATCAATAAGTTATCAAATAAGCCGAGTACACAAACAGCCCTTGTAAGCTCTTATGGGTTTATAAGTTATAAACCGATTTATAAACTGGTACCCAAACAGACCCTATAGCTGAGTGCCTCGCTGATAAGCTCATCAATGCTGCTAAAGGTTCTTTTAAGGCAAGAATGTATTATTTGTGTTCTTTAATAATGGAGAATTAAGATTAGAATGTTCTTTAATTATTATAAAAAGATAATATTGTTGGTTAATTAAATTATAAATAGGATTGGTTTTCACATGTTTATTGTTTTTTTATAAATTCAAATATAAAAAGAAAATTTAATTTTATTAAAGTAAAATACATGAGTTCTAGAAAAGATTCTCAAAATTAGAAAAGTAAAATAGGATTGGATGGAATGTGATATATTCAACGATTTTATAATATTAAAAGAGTGTGATGTTCTACCTCATAGAGTTATCTGAGGCAATTAAAAAATTTTCATACAAATATATATGGATATTATTGTAATTTCAGAAAGATTAACATATTTATAAAATTATCATTATCCTTTTTGTACTTGAATATAAGTTTATCTCAGATAATCTTTTTAAGGTACAGTAGAACCTCGATAAATGAATGTTTGATAAATAAATAATCTCATCAAATGAATAATTTTTTCCGGTCTCAACTTGGGACAGTCCCAACTTGGGACAATAGAGTAACTGAATAATTTCGCTAAATGCATTAATGAATAAGTTTTATTGGAATCTTTAAAGGCTCTATATAAACATAAATGAATATTCACTAAAATTAAAACAATATATATTTTTATGATATATGTCGGTTAGTTCAAAAAATTCATAAATTCATATAAATTTTAATAGATTCTAAGTATATTACTAATATAATCTTATGAACAATTTCAAGTATCTTAAAATAGTACAATCACACTATATTTAATTTATACGTATAATTTATGTATACATATTATTGAGGGTGAACAAGATATATGATAGGAATCGCTCTCCTCTCTCTTTCAAAAGAGCCGTCGCCCTTCTTTCTTCTTCTTTAACATAGCCGACGGGGCTTCCACCGGTTTCTCTCCGACGAAAAGCCCCAATCTTTTTCTTGCTTTTAGTTTATTTCTTATTTTCTTCAATAATGGTAAGGTTTTCTACCCATTTAGTTTGTTTGGTTTGTTTTTCTAGATCTAAATTTTTGGAGCTTTCGGTTTCGTTCTTCTTCGATTCAAGCGGGATTTTGGATTCGAGAGTGGACCGATTATCCCCTATTGTGGTTTCATTTTTTCAGATCTAAGTTCTTTTAATTTGGTTTTTTAGTTTGCAATTTCGATTTGTTTTTCTCTCCATGGTGAGAGGGTGTTGTTTTCTCTCTTTTATTGTGAGGGCTGATTTTGATTTAGTGATAAAAGTTTGTATGTAATTGCAATTATGGTCGATAGCTCAAACAGGTTGCGGTGAAACAAGTTGCGGTGAAGCGGGTACATGTAAATATATCATTTTCAACATAGCGTTTGACTATCTCTTTAGGAGGATAGACGATTGTTTCTATTTTATGTTTTTTCGACTCGAATATCTTTGTAGATGCCGTATGGTTTTTCATTAATGAATTAATTCCATTGTTCTTCAAAAAAATAATGATTATATGATAAGAATTTTAAAATTTTAACTATTATTTTCTATACACATTCGAATATTAAATTTTAAAACATCATTATCATAATAAAAAAATAAAAAATTATCTAAATGAATAAATATTCATTTATCGATAATTAAATAAAATATTCATTAATCGATAAATAAATAATTTTGTTAAATGAATATATTTTCTTGGTGGCAAGGGTATTCATTTATCGAGGTTATACTCTAATCGGAACTTTTTTCTCATTAACTCCTTATATATAATAAGCGTAAGGGAGATCTTATCCAAAACTTTGGTCGGTCACTGTACTACCAAAAGTATATGATCCGTTGGATTATAAAACTATAAATATTCAAATAGATGAGGACCGTTAGATATAATATTAAAAATTGTATTTGATTAATAATAGAATAGTATTTAAATACTAAAAGGTGTATTTTGATAATTTAAACCAATTATAAATAGGTTTTCTATATTGAATAGAAATCTTTATGTAAAAAATCGTAATTATCTTTTCTCTTTAGTTTATGGATAGTTCCAGTTAGATAATAATTATTAAACCATCATTATATTAAAGATAATTTTATTAGCTTCGCGTGGGCTGTAAAATTGTTAAAATCTGTTGTCTAAAACTCAAGATAGAGCCCAAACAGTAAAGTGATTATCTAAATTTTAATATTATTTTTTTAATTTAAACCAATTATAAATAGGTTTTCTATATTGAATAAAAATATTTATGTAAAAAATCGTAATTATCTTTTCTGTTTAGTTTATGGATAGTTCCAGTTAGATAATAATTATTAAACCATCATTAAAGATAATTTTGTTAGCTTCGTGTGGGCTATAAAATTGTTAAAATCTGTTGTCTAAAACTCAAGATAGAGCTCAAACAGTAAACTGATTATCTAAATTTTAATAATTTTTTTTATTATTGTAGCACCAATTTAATTTTTTTTCCTAATTCTTTTAAATTTATAAATTCTATGTTTATTTCAATAAAAAATTAAAATCAATTTAAGAAAAAATTAAAATTGATCTGGTCCGTGTACGACCACTATACGACCAAATTAATTATTACAGTTAGATCTTAAATAGATCGATGAGAATTGTTAGATCTAATATTAAAAAGTGTATCTGATTAATAATAGAATTATATTTAAATATTAAAAAGTGTATTTTGATAATTTAAAATTTTTCTATGTAAAAATTCTTAAATATCTTTTCTCTTTAATTTATGTATAGTTCGAGTTAGATAATAATTGTTAAACCAAATATCAGAAAACAATTCATATCGATTACAATATTAAAAATTATCTCATGTATATCATATAACAATGATACATGTGGACCCGCGTTATAAGAGATTTAGGAGAACTCATGTACATGAATAAATTTAAACATTTTTTTTCTGAAGGAACATAACAATTTGATTAATCCAAATTATAATTATATTATTTTACATATAACAAACATAAAAGGATAATATCAAAATATTATTAAAATATTGAGGGTTTCATATTCATAAACAATAATTTTGAATATAATACTTAACCATCTTTTCTTTTCGGTTTATGGGTAGGTCACTGGTCAAGTTAGATAATAATTATTAAATCATCACTAAATTAAAGATAATTTCGTTAGTTTCACATGGGTTGTAAAATCGTCAAAATTCAATTTCTAAAATTCAGGATAGAACCCAAATAGTAAAGTGAGTATCTAAATTTTAATAAATATTTTTTTATAATTGTAGCACCAATTTATTATTTTTCCACTAATTCTTTTAAATATAGAAATTTTATCTTTCTTTCAATAAAGTATTAAAATAAATTAAGAACAAATTCAAATCGATAAAGACTATAATAATATGAGAATAAAATTTTATATAATCATAACATAATTTTTATACTGTTTAATAATTTTAAAGTAATAATGTATTTTAAAATTTTATATACACTATAAATAAAACCGAAACATTAAAAGTAAAAGCAGTTAATAAGGACTATTATATCTTAACTAGATAAATGAAAATCGTTTGATCAAATATTAAAAAAGTGTATTTTATTTATAATAGGATTATATTTAAATTCTAAAAAGTGTATTTTGATAATTTAAACAAAATATACCAAATATAAATAAGTTTTCTATATTGAATAGAATTCTCCATGTAAAAAATTCGTGACTTTCTTTTCTCTTTCATGGACAATTCCAGTTAGATAAAAATTGTTAAACCATCTTTTAATTAAAAATAATTTAATTATCTTCACGTGGGGTGTAAAATCGTCAAAATCTGATTTTTAAAACACAAGATAAAGCCCAAATCAGTAAAGTGAGTATTTAAATTCTAATAATGATTATTATGTCATAATTATTTTAACGCCAATTTAATTACTTTTTTCTAACTATTTTAAATTTAGAAATCTATGTTCAAAAATTAAAATCAATCTAAGAAAAATTCAAATCAACAAAGAATATAATAATAAGAGGATAAAATTTTATAAAATTGTGCATATATTTTATCCTATTTTAT
This sequence comes from Heracleum sosnowskyi, assembly GCA_030848705.1. Classification (NCBI taxonomy): domain Eukaryota; kingdom Viridiplantae; phylum Streptophyta; class Magnoliopsida; order Apiales; family Apiaceae; genus Heracleum; species Heracleum sosnowskyi. The sequence continues at coordinate 11,037,368 of CM061238.1, forward strand.
TAAGTTATATATCATAATTAATCAAATATAATTTATTATTAAATAATAAATTATACGCAAATGTTGATTTTGTTTTATAAGCACTCATAGAGACCTAATTTCATTGTTAGCAGGACTATATTCATATTAAAAAAACCGTATTTTGAAATTGTAGACTCAGCTACAGAACAGACCTAACTTTTTTAACCTATATACATTGTAAATTATTAAATTCGAAACTTTAAAAGTCTGTTAATCAATTAGTATAGTACTTTTCTGAAAAATCGTACTTTACAAAAAATATTATCAAATAACCTATGTCTGAAAGAAAAAAAATTAAAAAAATTATTTTTTTTTTAAAAAAAAAACCTGTAAATTTTAATATGTTTGTAAATCAACACCTAGAGGGGAGGGGTGAATAGGTGTTATGACTAACAATGACCGATTTTAATTATTACCAAGTTATGTGACTGAAAAAGCAAAAATCAGTCTGTTTTTGCTGTCTGGCAGCTTACTGAGTTTACAGAATATAGAGTGGCAGCTAGCTACGTTGTTCAAAGCAGAATAAAATATGTGCAGAAAATAAAGAACACACAGCAATTTTAGCCAGGTTCGACCCCTATCTCCTATAGGTCTACGTCCTGGTCCTTTACCAACACGGCAAAGGAATATATTATTGATCAAAGTGAATTACAATTACACAATACAATAATATATCTCCCTGATCTCCCTGTTACTGTTAGCAGCTTGCTGAAACACCTTGTTCCTTGAACACAGCTCTCTAAGTACTATACTAATCCAAGTATAAACTCCTCTAGCTATCAAGTTCCTTGAACCCTTGTTTCTCAAGCTCACAAAACCAGCAACTACCAACTTACAAGTTGAACAATACAAAGATATAATGAGTTACAACCGAAACTATGAACTCTAATCAAGAATATATATCGTATAATATATAAGAGCTCAAGTATGTAAAGATTTTGCAAATCAGCCTTTGATAATACTTATGTTTTCTTTAAAACGTTGTCCCACAACTGAGAATGAAAAACACATAAGTATTTATATAATGAACAAATGGTTTTTGAATTAATCCAACAACCAACGGTCTTGACTCCAAGTCTCACGTTTTTGTTCCTTGATTAATTCAAGTCCAACGTTCATGAAAGTAACGTTAGAAACTAGAAGAATAGAGAAAACAAGAAAAGTTCAACTGGTTTGAAAAGCCTAATAAAATAGAAGTTGTTAAAAGATAAAACGTTTATAAACAACTTCCTATAATAAAGGAATTTTAACTATATGAAAATAATTTCGAAATAATTTGAGCCCATATATATATCCACGAATTATATAACTGATAGAGTTCTTACAAATCAGTTCCTAGAAGATTTCCTATTATAGGACTGAAACTCTATCTGCTGGAAGTATTGTCAGCTTGCTACCATACAAAATTTCTCTACCAGCTTGCTGCCTGCATAGAAAATTAGTCTGCCAGCTAGCTGCTACAACATGTTTTGTTAGAAAATACATAGCTTTTATTTCCTGCAAAACCATGTTAGTACAATACACTTAACCCAGCTTGCTGTTAGTGTTATCATCAAAATATCAGGGTTTCAATGTTGTTGGTAGATTCAAATCTTAGATCATTCTACATGATAATTTTACTGTTATATGTAACGTTTCTCAACAATTTAATTTGAAAGATCCAACGATTATGGATTGAGTGATCAAACAAATCGACCACACTTATAAGAAAGCTTTCATTATTTAGTCTTTAATATAATAACATAGATATTTACGGGATATACTATAAAAAAAATGAATTTTATACAGAATTTTGATCGTCACGGTGTACTACTTTAAAAGAAGAACTATTACAAAAAAAAATATTTTGATTGATAATTTATTTTCTCAAAAGTTAAAGTTCCCGCATCATTAACATATTACAAAAAAGAGTATCTTATATTTTAGCAATAAATATTTAAAAAAATTAAAAATTAAAAATATTAAAAATATTAAGAAAAATTAATGATGTTATCCTGGTAGTTTGGTCCTAAATACCGCCAAAACATTCTCAACCGTTAGATCCAATACTTTTAAAAATAGATGATCAAGATTATATCATATAAAAAGAAATTATTATCTAAAAATGATATAAGTTAAAAGATATTATATTAGGATTGGATTTTCCAAAAAGTTAAAACATAAAAATAGTTGTAATTAAATAAGGAAACTCATTTATAACCAAAATAATAAAAATCGTTTAATCTTAAATAGATAGGTGAAAACCGTTAGATTTAACATTAAAACCTGTATTTGGTTAATAAAGGTTATTCTAATAATCTAAACTACATATAAATTAAGTAGATTTTCTAAATCGAATAGAATTCTCAACATTAAATTTCGTCACTTTATTCTCTTTTTAGTTTTAGAATAGTTTTTAATTGAAAAAGAACTATTAAACCACAACTAAATTAAAGATTATTTTGTGAATTTCATGTGAACCGTGAAATTGGCCAAATCTAACTTTTATAACTCAATATAAACAAATATTAAATTGAGCGTGTAAAATATAATAAATATCAAATTTTTAACTATAATTTTTTTTGGCGAAATCTTTTTTAACAATAATTTAATCATGTAAACTAATAACTTTTAAATATTAAAATATTCATAAATAAATATAATTATAAATATTAAAAAAACAATCATGTGTTGCATCGTAATAAAAATATAATTATAAATAAAATTTAAGTAAACGTGCATTGCACGGACTATAAGCTAGTGTTAAAAACGAAAGGAAAGCCTATCATTAAAAAAACGGAGATGCAACCGCCTCGGGCTGAGACTGTAAATATACACACGCCCTAATTGACTAAAGTGTGTCTTTGATTACCCTCACTTGCCTCTACCCTCTCTTGGAAGAAAATAAACAGATTCCAATTATATTGATTGGTTTTATATAATAATGGATGATGAATGCGATAAGTATCCGTACTTGAAAGAACAAGTAGATGATGAAAGCGAGGGGATGATATAGGCGGTGATCTGAAGAAGAAGCTGCTTCTCCATGATGATGATGTTGTTTTTGATGATGATGATGATGATGAAAGCGATCAATATGTGGGGGATGATATAGGCGGTGATCTAAAGAAGAAACCGCTTCTCCATGATGTTGTTTTTGATGATATTGATTATGATGGGCTTGATGACCATATATCTAAAATCATTGATAAAGTTGGCTGGGATTACATCAAAGCTGGTACGTGCAACATAACACTGTTCCACGCGTAACATCTTATTATGTATACATTATTGAGTGAAAAGCCGTTTGTGTACCTGAAGTTTCAGGTTTGAGCAATTTGTGTACCTGGAGTTTCGAATCTAGCAAAATGCATGTTGCAGTTTCCATTTCCTTACCAAATGCATACTTCCGTCAAATGTTGTTAACACCGTGAGGGCATAACTGTAACTGTAGTCAAACATCATACATAACATGCATATGCTGCAAATACTAAAATACCCTTCTATCTTATCTCATTTTACAAACCAAATTAACGGTGTTAAAAAATATTGACGGAAGTATGCATTTTGCAAGGAAATGGAAACTGCAGCATGCATTTTGCTAGATTTCAAACTTCAGGTACACAAAGTGCTCAAACCTGAAACTTCAGGTACACAAACTGCTTTTCACTCTACATTATTTCACTACACCAAAAACGGCATTTTCCTACCACGAAAATGGTAGGTTTTGGGGGTCAATCGGTAGGAATTGGTGTCAATTCCTACCATTCAACATGGTAGGAATTGCTCAGGTCGGAATTGGTGATGGTAGGAATTGGTGGTCTGTTTCTTAAACGGTCCCACATGCCAAATGGTTGTCCATGTGGCGAGCCACATCAACAGCCACATCGACGGCCACATGGCGGTGGACCCCGACACGTCACTTGCCACGAGGTTGACATGTCATGCCACGTGTCACGAGTGGGGGTCACTGCCACGTCATTTTGTGGGGTCACATTTGACCCTGGTCAAGGACTATTTCCTACCAACCAAATCCTACCAACGCATTTCCTACCAACTCAAGAGGCACCAAAATGGTAGGTTTTATAACAGAAGCACATAAAAATAGCTATTTCCTACCAAGCAATTCCTACCACCTTCAGTATTTCCTACTAGTTAAAACCTACCGCATTCATCAATTCTGAAAAATGTTACGAATACGGTAGGAAATGCTATGAAGACGGTAGGAAATGTTATGAAGACAGTAGGAAATGCTTTGAAGGTGGTAGGAATTACTAGACAATTGTTTCAAAAAAAATAAAGCTTTGATTACTTCTCCTATCTAACAAATTGCTCAAATCATTATAAAAAAATAGATCGATATATAATTCACAAGTATACAACCATAACAAATAATCAAACATTCATTGTATATGAAAATTCAAACATTCCTTACACATAAATCATAATATTCAAAATTATAAGTTGTTCTTATGGACCAAAACTACAAATCAAAAATTATTTACAAGGCTTAATTAATTATCTTCAAAATCTTCATCTTTTTCGTTTGGATCTTAATGTTATTTTCTTCACAATCATTTTCTCTATTTCCACATCATTGTCTTTGGATCTTCATCAAGTACCTAAAATTTACATAAAAAGCAAGAATTAGTATTAAGAATTAAATAACAAAATAAGCATGAAGATAAAATTACTTAAATAAGCAAAAAGAAGAAGAACAAAGTGAATGATATGTGAAATTGATTTGAAGAAGATAAAGATATAGAGAGGGAAGAAAATTGAAGTGAAATGAGAAAAAAAAATGATTGTATTATAAGTAATAAGAAGAGGAAATTATTTTTGAATTTTTCGTTTGGGCGCAATTTTTAAATTTTTCGTAAAATTGTAGCTTATTTCCTACCGATAATGGTAGGTTATGATTCTCAGCGAAATTTTTGAATTTTTGGTTTGGGCGCAATTTTTGAATTTTAAGTTTTAGGCACAATTTTTGAATTTTTCGTAAAATTGTAGCTTATTTCCTACCGATAATGGTAGGTTATGATTTTCAGCGAAAATTTTGAATTTTTGGTTTGGGCGCAATTTTTGAATTTTTAGTTTTAGGTGCAATTTTTGAATTTTTCGGGAAATTGTAGCTTATTTCCTACCGATAATGGTAGGTTATGATTCTCAGCAAAATTTTTGAATTTTTGGTTTGGGCGCAATTTTTGAATTTTTAGTTTTAGGCACAATTTTTGAATTTTTCGTGAAATTGTAGCTTATTTCCTACCGATAATGGTAGGTTATGATTTTCAGCAAAATTTTTGAATTTTTGGTTTGGGCGCAATTTTTGAATTTTTAGTTTTAGGCGCAATTTTTGAATTTTTCGTGAAATTGTAGCTTATTTCCTACCGATAATGGTAGGGTATAGGCTTTGGCACAATTATTTTTAAAAAAAAAATAAACATAATAATTTTTTTTAAATAATATTTTCGACGATCGAAACGTAATGATAATTTAGATCTATTAATTTATTTCAGAGGGTAAATGAGTTTTTACCGTAATTGTTTTTCTTTTATTATTTTAATTATATTCTTTTTTAGTTGTGCGCGGTAATTTCAAGTTTTTGGTAAAAACATTTGGCGGAAATTGCCAAAAAAATTGGGTTGTGTGGATTTAAACAACTGCCCTCTCTAAGAATAACCAAGTGCATAACCACTACACCAACATCGTTTTTTGTACTAAATATGCAATTTACTCATATATCATATTTCAGTTCAAGTTTTGTAAATTATAAGTTTGATAGATAGATTAATTATAAAAATATAGGAGCTTAAATTAAAAAATTCTAAAATTTTACATACAGCTAAGAAATCAAAATATTTAATCATCCGTAAGGTTAGATCGTTGAAAAAAAAATCAAAAAGTGTAACCCTAGACAACCCCTAAAATAGATTTATTATAAAAATATAAGAGTTTAAATTAAAAAAATCCAATATTTTGTATAAAACTAAGAAATCAACATATTTAATCATCCGTAAGGTTGGATCGTTGAAAAAAAATAAATAGAAATCAAAAAGTGTAACCCTAGACAACCCCTAAAACATGAGTATAAACTCTAACTCAATTTTCTAACACTCTTTCATTTTCTAAACGATTTTAACTTTTTGTAATTCCTTTTTGTCTAAATTTTTTTCCTTACATTCATCAAACTACAAAACGACGTTTCATATAAAAAAATTTAATTTATCCATACGTCTTTATATTTTTAATTTTTTTTCGATATAATTAGGTTTTAACGAATAACATAAGTACGTAAATATGTAAGTTTAATTCAACTAATTTTTATCCTCCACTACTAAAATGAGTAAATCTTTATGTCCCTAGAGTTTGATTAACAAAAAATATGATAACCGATCAACAAAAAATATAATATAAACACATTCTCCATTAATTTTATTTTGTATTATTTTATTAATCGATTAAAACCTACCAACAATGGTAGGTTTTGATGTGCGCGGGAAATTCAAATTTTCTGTGAAATTTTTGGCGGAAAAGCAAAAAGGTGGTGGGGGTTTAAAATTCGTCAGTGACTATTTCCTACCATATATGGTAGGAAATGGCCTTGACAGAATGAAAATATTTCGTATTTAAAAAAAATGTTTATTACTTTAAAATATGATTGGGACGATGATGTGAATGGTGGGGTACCATCACGAATAAAACCTACCAGATTTGGTAGGTTTTATTTTCCTACCATATATGGTAGGAAATGACCACGACAGAATTAAAAATTTTATTATTTTTAAAAAATTATTTATTACTTAAATTATGATATGGCTGATGATGTGGATGGTGGGGTACCATCAAGAATAAAACCTACCAGATTTGGTAGGTTTGAGTTTCCTACCATATATGGTAGGAAATGACCACAGCATATTGAAAATATTTTTTATTTTATAAAAATTGTTTATTACTTAAAAATATGACAAGGCTTGATGATTAGGATGGTGGGGTCTTATCTTTGTGAAAATGCAGGCAAAACCTACCGATGTTGGTAGGTTTTATTTTCCTACCAACAATCGGTAGGAATTGGTCCTCGCTTTTACAGAAATCGGGCCCCACGCGGACCATTTCCTACCATATTCGTCGTCGGTAGGAAATGGGGGGTCAATTTCTACCAAGTTTTTTTGGTATGATTTATATGGTAGGAAAATGCCGTTTTTGGTGTAGTGTTTGATTACGTATAGTTGTTTTTTGCAGGTGGTCGTTTTTGTCTCAACACTGGAACTAGGTTTGATACCACACCTAATAAGGTGCCTACACCCCCGTCGCTGGTCTACGCCTATTCCTCATTCGATTTAGACGAGGATGACTTTGACCCAGAGGATGATATGTCCGACGATGGCGGTGTTTATGTCAAGCCATTATCCTCTCCATCTCACTAATTTCGATGTTTCACGGTATGCATTCATGTGCATGTGCTTTTTTAAGTTTATATAGCTTGCATATGTATTCCAACTGTAACTATGGTGATTTGAGTACGGATATGTAATGAAGTGATTTTATTAGACTTCATCACCTTATTGTAAAATAAACTCTCTTTTTTCTCTATGGTTTCGTTGACAGTATTGTTCTGTTTCTGCAGTTCTCATGCTATTAATTTGACTGTCTTCATGGCGTCCATTGATGATATCACAAGCCAGCACTTCTGGTTTACTACAGTCTTCTTTAATTTTTTAGTATATCTATATAATAAGACTTTGTTTATTACATAATGTAGTATCGATTCCATTTGGTTGTTTAGTGTGGATTATCTTTCTTGGAAAGATATTGCTTACAGTTGAAAAATTATTTTTTTTGCTAAGCACGGTCGAACATTTTAGCTTTATTAATGTAAAGTTGAGACAGTTTTTTTAAATATTAGTAGCATGTTATCGACATGCCCCTTATTAGATCCGCCCCCGCGTGTTTCTATTTGATTGTTTAGTCTGTCTGGTGTCGCTTTTCCGTTGTAGTTAAACATTTTAGATTTTTAGTTAAATGAATGAAAAGTTATCTTACTTATATCTGTAAAACTTTACTTTTTTCTGCACTTGGTTCAAGTTTAGGTTTCATCATTCATGTATAGCTTAGTGTTGCATGTACTACAGCTCTGTTATTTTAGCCTCTGCTCTAGCCTCTAGGTAAGAATTTTGCACTTGGTTTTTTAACTCAAATCAACTGTGTTGATTTGCCACCATTTACTTCTACATAAATTTGTGTGTGTATTGTGTGCAAGCCCAACTTAAACATTTTGTAAACCAAGTCCATACTATTAACCCAAATTCATATATACTGGCTTAATACTGAAACTTGTATAGACATTTTAATCAAAATTTGGAGATCTCTCACAGGGAAACGACAATAGAGAAAGATGAGAACTGATATGCCCCTCCATGATATACGACTTAATTGACTAGTTATATAAATGATACTACTAATACATCTTAATTCATAAATTCTAAACCCTTCCTGCAAATGAATATCGAATCATGGTATAATTTAAGTTTTTATTTCAGAAACATACATCTATTAGTCGTTCATGTGTTGTGATCGGAGTTCGTAACCCGATATGGTATTCGGTCTATTGACATGTTCTCATTTTAGAATGCTAGAAGCATATAATTTCCCTACTTTCGATTTTTAAACCAAAAGTTCCCATTATTTGTCTTCTCGTCATTCCTACTATGAAAAGGAAGGAATTTGTTTACAAAGAAAAGAAAGGAATATAAATCATGATTCCTTACAGAGTTGTGTTGTTAATTCGTTATTTGGGTAGGAAAAGAATCAAATAAACGTTATACTGTCACCTACATCAATATTTTTTGATGTTAAAGATTTTCTAGCTTTTTTTTGCTAAGTAAAGATGTTCTGGCTTTTTACGATGATGGTCAGAGCATTTCTGCAATCCGTTGTATGGTCATTGGTCAGATTCAACATCTCAGATTTTGGTTTTACAAAGGTTAGATCTTCCTTGCAACTTCTATAGTTTGGAGGGTCGAACATACAAACACAGGTGAGACTTGCATATTTAAATTGTCCCTAGAAACTGAAAATTATAATGAAATTAAAATAAATTAGATTTATGAAGTCGTCAAGGATTATTTTTAAATAATTCTAGAGTTTTTTATATTGTAAAAGGGTGTTCTTACTGAACTTTATTCGTATAAATCAAATGATAATTGACTTTTGTCTAATGCTGCATTAGAAATCACATATGGCATGAGGTAATGCCATATATTTGAATGTGGTTGCAGACGTATATGTTTGAACGACAGTGTTCACGGACAATGGAAGCATAATGAGCTTAAGGTTAAGGATGAGAAGACTCTTCTCTTCAGTGAGAAGCCAGTCAAGGTGTTCGGCATCAAGTATTCTACTGCATTCTATAGTTTTTCATGTTTCGTTGTGTTATTTGTTTATCTTTAGATCTAATCATGTTTTCGTATTGTTTATTCGAAATTTTACAAATCTGAAGTATCTATCTAATATTTATTATGTATTCGAGATTTTGCAAATCTGCAGTATCTATAAAATATTTATTTGAATTTTAGGCGTTCAGATTTAAATATATTGGTAGGTTGTAATGTTAACTGTTTGTGTTGTGTGATATATTGGTTAGGAACCCGGAGGATATCCCATGTGGTGAAGCTGGAGCTGACTTTGTTGTTGAGTCTACTGGAGTTTTTACTGACAAGGACAAGGCTGCTGCTCACTTGAAGGTCTGTTACAATCTCTGATTTGTATATTTTTGGTTGTGAATGCTCACTACTTGCGTATTGTTTTCTGGTTAGGTCTCTCTGTTTGATTATCGATAAATTTTACTCCGATTCAAAATTTAAGCCCCTTTTGATACATGGAAGGTTAAAACTTGAACTGTATTCATTGTGTTTAAATTGTGGGACAGTTTATGTAGGCTTGGAATTGAATCTGAAAAGTGCCCGCCTAATTCAAATCTATTCAATTTTGAGAATAGGGACATTTTATGTTTTGTGTATTTATATAAATTGCTTTGTTGTTGGAATTGATAGAATTGAATCTTTTGCTTTTTATTAGGGTGGTTGTGGACCTTACTGTGAGGCTTGAGAAGAAGGCTACAAATGACCAAATTAAAGCTGCCATCAAGTAAGTGTTGTTCATTCTCACGATTAAAGCTGCCAAAACTACGATGCAATTGTTTGAATTTGTCAATTTTTAGGTGATTTGTTAATCACATCTGGTTCTAATCTTTTGATCTATCCTCTGTTACTATCAGGGAGGAATCTGAGGGAAAGCTCAAGGGTATTTGGGGTTCACTGAAGATGATGTGGTTTCGACAGACTTTGTTGGTGATAGCAGGTGAATAATATTGGTGACTGGAGCAAAAGTTAAATTTTAAAATAGTGGTTGGATTAATTAAGTTAGCTCATTATTTGCTTGAACCTTTGCAGATCAAGCATCTTTGATGCAAAATCAGGGATTGCTTTGAATGATAACTTTGTGAAACTTGTCTCGTGGTACGACAACGAATGGGGTTACAGGTAATAATTGCATAATTTATATACAACGTTGTAATCAAGTGATTAAATTATACTCTAGCACCTTGAGGTTTCCATTGACACTGTTATTCAATTTTGCAGGTCTCGTGTGATTGACTTGATCGTCCACATGGTATCCATCCAAGCGTAATGTTGATCCGTTGATGTTATCACAAGGCCCTTTTCGTCTATTGGAGACTTTTAAAGTTTTTAGTAATTCTTGTTATTAGCAGTATCTGAGTTTGAAATAACAAAGACTTTGTTTATCATATTATCATATTATGTGATGTAGCAGAGGTCGTTTCTATTTGGTTTATTCTAGAGTATATCTCTTTTCCTGAAAAAATATGTTTACATTTAAACAGTCTTGTTATATCTATGTATATCATAATTCCTGAATAATTTTTGCACTAATCTGAAGAGGGGATTTTTGTGTGTCAGAAGAAATATGCCCAGGAATTGTTAAAAAGGTTTGATATGGATAAGTGCAATCGGGTTCATAATCCAATTGTTCCAGGTTGTAAACTTACAAAGGACGAAAATGGAGCAAAGGTGGACAGCGCTCGGTATAAACAACTAATTGGTAGCCTGATGTATCTAACTGGTGCTACCCGTCCTGATTTAATGTTTGTTGTGAGTCGTTTAAGCAGGTACATGGAGCATCCTACTGAACAACATTTCTTTGCTGCCAAAAGGGTGCTGAGATATATTAAAGGAACTTGTGATGTTGGTATTCTCTACAAAAAGGGAGGTGATGAAAGGTTAGTTGCTTATACAGATAGTGACTATGCAGGAGATTTGGATGATATGAAAAGCACTTCCGGGTATGTGTTTCTATTGAATTCTGGAGCTATTTCTTGGTCATCAAAGAAACAACCAATAGTAACATTATCTACCGCTGAAGCCGAGTATGTTGCGGCAGCTTCATGTGCTTGTCAAGCTATTTCGTTAAATGGAATTCTGCAGACTTTTGATCATGGTTACATCAGTTGTGCAACCATTTTTTGTGACAACAGTTCAACTATAGAGCTGTCACAGAATCCTATATGTCACGGTGGCACCAAACACATAAATGTAAGATTTCATTTTCTTGGTGAACTTGCTGGAGATGGAATTATAAAGCTGGTTTATTGTCATAGTGAAGATGAGGTGGCTGACATAGTGACCAAGCCGTTGAAACTTGAGTCATATGTGAAGCTCATGAGGCTTATGGGGAGTCTGCAAAGTTCCAAATGTAAACTGAATAGCTAGCAGGATTTAAAGTTGGTATTTAGTATTTAAAATGTATGAGCAAATCAAGATTGAAACTGTTACAACTCTCTTACCACAAAATTTGATAAAACCCAGTTTGTTGAAAATGATAATATTTTTTGTTAAAGATTTTAGATTTTATTCTACAAGCATTATTTATTTATTCCTATAAATGAGTTTTGAGGCATTTTCACATCACTTTCCACTCAATGTCCTGCTATTGCACCATTCATATCTATGCAATTCTTGAAATTATTTCTCTTATGTGCTTTGATACTATATGCAGGCTTGCAGGCTAGGCAAGTTAGAGGCATTTACAAGTTTTAAAGGACCAAATTCTTACAAGTTACCAAGAAATGCATCATAAGTGAAACTGAGCAAGACACTATGGTTAGTTTAAAGTCTTTTAGCCACGTAGCAAATAAAATTATCCAATAGTGTCAGCTTGATCGACATTGAAGGGAAGTGGGACCATGAATTACTGTATCTCTGTTTACAGAAGTTCTTATACTTTCCGGTGGTTTCGTTGCCAATCTTTACAAGATAAGTCAAATTTTAGTCATTTGATCAAAGATAAAAACTTTTGCATACTTATTCTCTTCTTTCTCATGTTCTTTTTTCAGGATTTGTTCATGTTTTGTTACATTTTTTATATAATCTTAAGGATGCACTTTCATTATTTTTAGATCACTCTTTAGACTAAAATAAGTTGTATGTTTAGGGAGAATCATTAATATGTTTTTGAACTCAAAAGGAAATCATTCATTACTGGCAATCCTTCATGATTACATCAAAGAAATCAGGAGAGATATCATCACTCCTAATAGTACGATCAGCAACATAATAGGATGCCCTTGCGAGGAAATGAGCAACCCCATTAGCAGACCGTCTTACGAAAAATAAAGATACATTTGGTAATTTTTCTAGCAAGGCTCTACAATCATTTATCAGATCTCCAAAATACGATAACATAACAGCCTTACTGCGGATGGACTTAACAACTGAGAGGCTGTCCGTTTCAATGGTAACTGCACCCCATTGCTTTCTCTTAACCCAGCTCAGAGCCTCCTTCACCCCCAAAACTTTCACCACCTCTGCATCCCTTCAGCCCTCCTTACACGTTGAAATTGCTTCTTCCACAGACCCACCACTATTGCGAGCCACACATACATAACTATACCTTCCTGTATCCTCAAAGGTGGCAGCATCTACGTTAACTTTTATCACTTCGCCCTCTGGTCTAATCCACTTCACAGCACCATCATCTTCTGTCACGAACGCTGCAAGAGAATTGACATTCCTATCTTGAGCTCGATCCCATTGATTTATCGTGGAGTGAACCAGCGACACCACTGTGTTTATACCTGATCCCTTATCATTCCAGACCACCTCATTGCGAAGCTTCCAAATCACCCAACGTGTTACTGCAACTAGTTTCCTCCTCTCACCATCCCCTTCTATCATTCTATCATTTAACCATGTTGCAAACGAACCACTTACATTTGTATCTACCTCCCCAAGAATTATACTCCAACAAGATTGAGCAAAAGTGCAATTTATTAAACAGTGAACCACTGTTTCTCTCTTCACATTACACAGCACAGCGGACAGATTTCGTCCACATTGACGTGTCTAGAACGAAGCAGATATTTCGTCGGGAGACAATTGGTGGCAGCTCTCCACAACATATGTTTAACCTTTTGGGGCACACGAACCTTCCACACTCTCTTCCAAAAATCCGTAACTGATGTACTCTTTAGTCGACTGAATATGTACACACTCTTAACTGAAAAAAGACTCGTTTTTTCAAAGGACCAGTACCATATGTTCTTATTACGACTTTGAGATAGGGTAATGCTCAAGATAAGCTCAGCATCCCGTCTATTAAACAAATCATGCACCAAGTCTTTATCCCAGGCCAATATTCCAGTTTCAAATAACGTCGACACATTCTTGCCAACTAAACTCGGATGAGCTGTGGTTACTCTCGGATTGTCTTCGCAAGGCAGCTATGGGTCATTAATAATATTAATCTTCTCCCCATTCCCCACTCTTCTTCGAGCACCCATCCTTACCACCTCCCTTGCTTCAAGAACACTCCCCCAAACAAAACTTGGATTATGGCCAAGCTCAGCAGTTAAAAACTCCCTCGTTCTGTAATATGTTTAAATCAGTACTTCCGGTCCAAAATTATGTATTGTAGTCCAAGAATCATATTATTGACTCTCTCCTAAACATAATAAATGCTGAATATTTTACGAGTAGTAGAGGACCGTTGGGCTAAGAATGTTTCTAAAAAGGGAAAATAGATTTTTTTATCACTCAACTATTGGCTCTTTTAGAAAGTAACCACCGAACTATCAAATAATTAATTATAACCATCAACGTTACATTCGTTTTTGTTTTTAGACATTCCGTTAATTATGTCGTTAATGTGTCGTTAAAATAATATTAATGTGCTTAATAGATCGATAATGTGTCAAAATTAATGGAAATTAACCACTAAACATTGTACAACGTTAAAATATATCAGCATTATAATTTTTATTATCTTTTCATAAATTAACTCATTATTATTGAAATCATTTACTATCTTGTTAACAATAGTTTTTTAAAATAAACAAATGATTAAAGAAATTATATATTTTTAATAAAAACATATTATATATATAAATGTTTTAGAATTTTTTGGTTCAATATCTAGAATTTTGGATTAAAAAAAATAGATTCTAATCAAAATTTAATATATTCGAAATTTTACAATATTAAATCGGGGAAAAAAATTACTTTGAAAATATTGTTGAATTATTTCTTAAATAAAATGACTAGTTGCATGAAAAACAATGACAGTATTGTACTTAAAATATTTTTTTTTATCATGTTACGTTAGATGATTAAGTCCAGATTAACATTATTTTAAGTGATATTTCATTTATACTTAACGGAATGATTAAAAATAAAAACTCATGTAAGGTTAGTGACTATTTTTAATTATTTGAATGTTCAGTGACTATTTTCTAATAGAAACAAGAGTTAAGTGGTAAAAAAATCTATTTTCCCATATTATTTTAACGGTACATTAACGGCATAATTAACGGAATGCCTAAAAGCAAAAACATATGTAACGTTAATGGTTATAATTAATTATTTAGTAGTTCAGTGGTTACTTTCTAAAAGATCTAATAGTTGAGTGATAAAAAAATCTATTTTCCCTTCTAAAAAATCAGACAATATAGAGTTGGTTTGACCAATGGAAATGTCTCAAAGTCAATTGAAAATGATTCGGCCAAATAAGGGAAAACTGATAAAACACTAACCTTACCGAACTCAAAAAATTATGAAAATTTTACAAGCATTATAGAATCCTTTGGAATAGAAAACATTCAAAAATCAGCCAGAAAATAGTTTATTTGACCCATAAAACAATTTCTCAAAGTCCGCTGAATATGATTCTACCCGTCAATTAAAATTCATAAAGACCGGACCTTTTCTGATCCAAAAAACTACAAGATAATATGCATTATTGAGTCATATTTTTAAGTTTTTGATAATATGCGCAAATGAATTCTTTTTATTATTAAGAATATAGTGCTTGCGTAGTATGAAAACTATTTTTATATATTTAAAGATTTTTTTCACATTTTTACAGGTTCAATATTTTAAATTTGTGTACTGTAATTTTGTTGTTGCCTCTTATGACTCAGATCCACCTTATGGTCGTAGGTTACTTCCTCTGCCTCATCTTTATTCCCCGCGCTTTGAGAAATAGAATTGGGTTGTTTTGAAGAAAAGTTTTTTAATTTGAATTTGTAAATATGTTAATTATATTTTTATATCAAAGTATTTTTTCCCACAAGCAATACCTATTGCAATGAGAGGGTTTCTTGAATGAGAACCTAGATAATTTTATTACTATATAGAGCATGCTTCTAGGAACCGACCAAAACTCGGCATTAACTCCTTATCTATACTATTATATTAAAGACGAAACATTGAAAGTTTTGTAGTCTGGTCTTGAAAGTTTTTGTAGTCTGGTCACTCCATTCATAACCGTTAGATATCTCTGATCAAATCAATGAGAACCGTTAGATAAAATATTAAAATTATTATATAGAATATCTTTTCTATTTTTTCTAACTAAAACATCTCATTTTCCAAAAATATAGCAGATAGTTTCATTTAATAAAATAACATAATAAGGTTATAATTGCTAATAACTAACCCATTACCACTTTTAGCCAAATTGTATATTCTTTTTTATATTTTCTAACTAAAATTTCTACTTTTCTATTTTTCATAAATAAAACCTCTCATTTTCCAAAAATATCACGAATAGTTCTATTTAATAAAATAAAATAATAATATTATAATTATTAATCACAGACAAATCATTAATTTTATATTTTAAAATTCAACGAAAACATGTTACTCTCTATATTTCTTACTAGAGCCCCTTTTTTCCAAAATATCACGGGCAAACCGTTACTTATTTATTTTAAAATCTATTTTAATACTTTTAATTATTTAAAAATGTTTAACACGCCTACTTATTTTTTTTAATAAATACAATTAATAAAATATAAAATATAAATAATAAAATTAACAATTATTAAAAATAATTCGTGCATCGCACGGGTTTTAAGCTATGTTATTAAAGACGAAACATTAAAAGTTTGGTGGTCGAACGGACGGACGGTCGGTACTTGTGATTTTACTTAATTACCCTTACTTATTTTTTTAAAAAACTATCACTAAATAATAACATTATTTATAATTAATTACCTTTTCAGCTAAAATACATTATCTTTTTTATTTTTTTCTAACAAAATCCTCTTTTTTTCTAAAAAAAACATGGGCGATTATCTTTTTTTAACAAAAACATGGTACTCTTTCTATTTTTCCTTACTAAAACCCCTCATTTTCCAAAAATATCACGGCAAATCCTTACTTATATATTTTAAAATCTATTTTAATATTTTTAATTATGAGCACTTTTTTAGCTGAAACGTGTTACTTTTTCTATTTTTTATTTTCTAAAGAAATTATTATTAAATAATAACATTTTTATAACCAACTACCTTTTCAGCTAAAATACATTGTCTTTTCTATTTTTTCTAACAAATCCTCTCTTTTTCTAAAAAAAATCAAGGGCAATTACCTTTTTCAACTAAAACATGCTACTCTTTCTATTTTTCCTTACTAAAATCTCTCATTTTCCAAAAATATCCGGGGCAAATCCTTACTTATTTATTTTGAAACTTATTTAAATACTTTTAATTACGGGCACTTACCTTTTCAGCTAAAACACGTTACTTTTTTTATTTTTCTTTACTAAGACCTCTCCTTTTCCAAAAATATCACGGACAAACAGTTATTAATTTATTTTAAAATCTATTTTAATACTTTTAATTATTTAAAAAAGTTGAACACGTCTACTTATTTTTTTAGCAAATGCAAATTAATAGAATTTTAAAACATAAATAATAATAATTATTATTATTAATAACAATCCGTGCATCGCACGAGTTTTAAGCTAGTATATAATAAGCGTAAGGGGGATCTTATCCAAAACTTTGGTCGGTCACTGTACTACCAAAAGTATATGATCCGTTGGATTATAAAACTATAAATATTCAAATAGATGAGGACCGTTAGATATAATATTAAAAATTGTATTTGATTAATAATAAAATAGTATTTAAATACTAAAAGGTGTATTTTGATAATTTAAACCAATTATAAATGGGTTTCCTATATTGAATAGAAATCTTTATGTAAAAATTCGCAATTATCTTTTCTCTTTAGTTTATGGATAGTTCCAGTTAGATAAAAATTATTAAACCATCATTAAATTAAAGATAACTAGGTACTAAGCCGTTGTAATTTAGTTATCTTCATGTGGGGTGTAAAATCGTCAAAATCTAATTTTTAAAACACAAGATAAAGCCCAAATTAGTAAAGTGGGTATTTAAATTCTAATAATAATTACTACGTCATCATTATTTTAATGCCAATTTAATTACTTTTTTCTAACTATTTTAAATTTAGAAATCTATGTTCAAAAATTCAAATGAATCTAATAAAAATTAAAATCAACAAAGAATATAATAATACGAGGATAAAATTTTATAAAATTATGCATATAATTTTTTGTCCTATTTTATTAAATTTTATATCAAAACTAATTAAATATTATTTATTATTAAATAATAAATTATACATAAATGGTGATTTTGTTTTATAAGAACTCATAGAGACCTAATTTCATTGTTAGCAGGACTATATTCATATTTTAAAAAAAACCGTATTTTGAAATTTTAGACTCAGCTGCTATAGAAGAGGCCTAACTTTTTTAATCTATATACATTGTAAATTATTAAATTCGAAACTTTAAAAGTTTGTTAATCAATTAGTATAGTACTTTTTTGAAAAAACGTACTTTATAAAAAATATTATCAAATAACCTATGTCTACAAGAAAAAAATGAAAAAATTCTTATTTTTCAAAAAAACCTGTAAATTTTAATATGTTGTTGGTAGATTCAAACCTTTAGATCATTCTACGTGATAATTTTACTGTTATATCTAACGTTTCTCAACAATTTAATTTAAAAGATCCAACGATTATGGATTGAGTGATAATTTGGTTGATGATAAACCCCCTTTTCATTATTTTCTCTTAATTTTGTTCTTGTTTAATAAATCTCCCTCTTCATTATGAGTTTTTCTACCCAATTTTTGGGTTTTTTCTATCCATATTTTGGGTTTATTCTATCTCCTCGTGAGAGTTTGTTTTGTTTTCATGTTCGGGATCTATGATCTACGGGATTTTCGTAATTTTGGTTCATTGATGAGTTATATGGGCTTGAAAATATGGTTGATTTTTCGGATACGTTTAGATGAGTCAGATTTACTTGTTTTCCACGACTACAATGTATATCGTTAGATTGTCCCTTCAAAAAGGCTGTATATTTCAGCGATAGAAGCGAGGGATACTCCATAGTGAAAGATCTACTCAACGATCGTAGTTTCAATGAATAAATTGTAAATTTGATTTATTTTAGTATGTGTTCGTTGCATTTAATTATTTTTGTAGATGTTGTATGACCTTTTATCAATGAATTATTTGACTTAAAAAAAAGTAACACTCATGGTAAGGTTTCTTCATTTCTCAGTCTTAAATTACCAATTTACAAAAAATATTACTCCCTCCGTCCCATTTTATGTGAACCACTTGTTTTATCACGCATTTCAATGTGCTCGAAAAAAATAGTTGTAAATAATATTTTTTTGATTTTTTTGTTCTATATAAAAATATAAACCATACATTTTTATACAAAACAAAAAAATCAAAAAAAATATTATTTACAAATATCTTTTCCGAGCGCGTTGAAATGCGTGCAAAACAAAATGGTCCACATAAAGTGGAACGGAGGTAGTAAAATATATAAAAATAAAAATATTTATATATTTAGATTTTCTGATTTATGTTAATCTTAAACAGACTTATCTATCTATCTCTTCTATATATAATAGGAGATCACAAGGGTAAAAAGAGCAAATTAAATCCCTGTGAAATTAAAATTTTACCCTTTTATATTTTGAAATTACATGACATGCCACTACTCTCTTATCTAAAGAAAAAAAAAGAGTAAATAATGTTTTTGTGCAGAATCAAACTCCTGACCTTCCCTAAGGAAATCATTCTTATTACCACTGAGCTACATGACTCATTTTGGTTTTGAGTGAAAAATCACATTACATAAACCTCATATCATTCTTAATCCTATATTAATTATTATTTAAACTTTTAAGTAAAAATCAAGGTGATTTATAATATTTATTAAATTTTATTTATTAAATTCTTTTTTTAGAGTATGTTTGCAAAGGATATTTATAATATTTATTTTTTAATTATTAAAATACCTTATCAAACTATATACTTCCAATCTTATAAAAATTTTATATTAAGTTTCAAAAATAATATTAAGTGTGGTGTATTTTTATCTTTCCTTTAGTTTAAAATAAATATTTCGGTTATGTAACTTTAACTATAATATATTCTATTTTCTTATATAAAGGATCGACTTTTCTTGTACTATACAATATATTTAAATTATTAAATTAGACTTATTAATTTCTATAAAATCTCTTTAAAATTTTATAATAAAATTAGTTTGATAAATCATGATATATAATTTATATTTTAAATTTAATTTAATATTTTAAATAATAATTCAAATTAATATTTATTTAAAATAAGAGGTAAAATAAATATTATTGTAATTTAATTATATTCTACAAGTGAAAACTTTGAATTAGAAAAATGGATTAAAAGTTTAAACTATAAGAATATATACAAATCATATTTATTCACAATAATTTATTTAATATACATGAAAATATATAATATTTTTGTTAAATATAGAAATTGGGGACCGGGAAGCGTGGCAGGGAGACACTAATCCCTGACACCATCACGATCCCCGAAATTTTTACATATTTTTTCCCGATCACCAGAAAAGTTCTCAATTCTCCGTCCGAAACGGGGCAGAGAATGGATCGGGGTTGGGCGGGAAGGGGTGAATGTCTATCTCTACAATAAGCATTATTATATAGCACATATCGATAAAATGTATACATGATATTTATGAATATTCTTCTTATGTATACAAGCATAGGGCCGGTGCAATGCAAAGATGTCTTTTTAAATTTGTTATTTTATATGTATTTTAATAATTTATTTTATATTTATACTTTTTTTAACGAAGATGAACTTAAATCTAAATAGTTTTATGTGATTGTTGAACTCGATGTTGAATTGACGTATGTGTTTGTGTTTGAGCGTAATTAAATTATGTTTCAAGAATTTTGTGTTTAACAGTATTTAAAAAATATTTTTTAATTAAAATTGTTATTTTTAATAAATCAAGGTCAAGTTGCAAAAGTAAATGGATTAAAGTGCAAATATCAAAATACGAGTATCATTCTAACCGACCGACTACATTATATTTTGATCAAAATCGTTGTTTTTAATAAATTAAGGTTAAGTTGTAAAAACAAAAGAACTAAAGTGCAAATACCAAAATACGAGTACCGTACCGACTCACTACAAAACTTTCAATATTTCGGTTTTAATAATACAATATAAATAGATAGATATAATAAAAGTGAGTAGATTTATAATTAGATTGGATGCATTGTGTATATGAGACATTTTTACATGAATTTCAATGTCATTTTATGGAAGAAAATAATTAGTTATTTGGAATTGAATTAATATATACATATATATAACATATGAAAACTATTTGTTTTGAATTCAAACAATTTAAAAGATGAGATAATAAAAATAAATAGATAGTACAACAAAAAAATTAAATGAATTATATGGTCATGTTGAAAAGGTTAGACAATATAAACACATAAATTTGGGTTGGAGAAATACTGGGTGATACTAATTTGTGTAAAAAATAAATAGATAAAAATATATAATCCAGTTAACAAATTTTAGAAAACAAGATATTATATAGCATACAAAAATATTATGATCAGGTCGATCACATTATACACCCCGGGTTATTTAAAATCATAGGCCCCGATCAATCAAATTATCTATATAAATTAAAGTAAGTATATTATAACGAGACGAACAAAATATGTACAAATATAACTAAATATAATATTTAAACAACAAAGAATAAAATTTTATTTTAATCACTAGAAAATGACTGTGCCTTGCACGGGTTCGTGCAACAAAATATGAGAATTGAAGTTATAATAGCAAATAATATTTCACGAATGTTAATATTATTATCAGTTAGACATACCCAGGTCATTTCAACATAATTATGTTTTAAAATTTTAGTAGTAAAATAAAAAAAAATTATTGTATTTGAAAATTATTTTAATATATATAAACAACTAATATTGACAATAGATTGAAATATTATTAAATTAAAACATATTGTAACACCTGAGTCTCAAATCGAGAAATGTGAGAGTTTTAGTACAGTTTATAAAACAAAGTACAACTACTAAGTGCACCAACAATCATGATCTTTTGGAGACCTGTGGTGGGTTTGTGGATTACCCACGTTATTGCATTTGGGCCAATTGATCGGCAGTTGATTCGTGAAGTTGCTGGAGGTGGGGACACGAAGACTGGTGGTATTATTTCATAATGGACTGAGGTCCAGAGGTGGGGACATAAACTAGCCAGTATTATCTCACAATCGCTAGAGATGTATGATCTTGGACCTATGAGCTATCCGTTCAGATCTAACGATGCCGTCAAGAGTTTAAGTGGGGGAGTTTATACCACTCGAGTCTCAAAATTGAGAAGAGTTGGGACTTTAGTTCAGTTTATAACACAAAGTATTACTACAAATTGCACCAACAAATCATGATCTTTTGGGAACTTGGAGTGGGTTTGTGGATTACCCAAGTTGTTGCATTTGGGCTAATTACTTGGCACTGAATTATTCGATGTTTTGAAAGTCTGAAAGATAGAGGAAGCGAAACAAAGGAAAAGACTGCTTAAAATTAACAAATTTCAAGAAAAGATATGAACGAGTTAGAAAGAAAGTTTTAAGAATTGAAAGCGCAAGACCTAAGTAGAGTATTCGAAGATTTACGAAGGCTTTTGATCAAAATCAGTAATAAAACCTACTCTCCAGAATGTAACATCTTGAAGAATTGGAAGAAAATTTAGGATTGCAATGTTCTAAAACTCATCTAGAACACCCAGTATCTATTCTATCCCGCAAAAAAATTTTAAACTAACATGACAGCTATTCGTAATACTCGTATTAATTTCTAAGTTAAAAACTTGAACATACTTAAGTAAACACCCAATAGCTACATATACCATCAATAAGAAAAACTCTATATATATCAATCATATACTTGAAACGATAATGATCATGCATAGAATAATTTATATACACAATTTAAGCTAGCGGCCCGTGCCTCGCACGGGTTTTTATGCTAGTTATATATATAATAGAGCAACTAGGTAGTTGGATGAGACAATTTATTCAATTTATAATTACCAAATTACCCCTATTATATATTAATGATTTTTTTATTTAATATGTAAGCATTAATTGTCTCCAATCTTTATTTCACAATAATGAGTAGTAATTAATAATTTTTTTTATTTAATATGCTTGTATTAATTGTGTCTACTCATTATTACACAATAGTCTATAATTAAATCAATTCATTGGCATTTTTACACTAATCATCGAGCAAAAATAACATAATAATTTAATTTTTAAACACATAATATACTAAAATTTTCAAATAAAGCAATCTTGTATGAAACTATTTTCATTACTCCTAAACGTAAATAGTGCATACCCGAATTTATACAAGTATGCTTGTATTATACATGTTAAGAAAGTAAATCTATCAACCAATTTGAATTTGAGCTCGTACTTGGATATTGAAAACGAGTACTCGGATTTTGAAGACAAAATTAAGCGGAACCAATTTTCGAGATTTTGAACCTTATCTATTACATATTTAATACATATTTACTATAATAATTAGGAGGTTTGTGAGTCATTTAGTTCAATGTAAAAAGACAATTATAAAAATTACTATAGCAATTAAGAGGTTTGTGAGTCATAATTAAAAAAATTGATATTGAAACAATTATAAAATAACATAATTTCATGACATTAATTCTTAATAATTAATGTGACATAATTTCATGTCATGTTAACTGTGATATAATTATAAGAAATGAAATTTTTCATCATCAATTAATTTAGAATATACACGAAAAATCATAACGAGTAATAATTCTTTTAAGTTTATCAATGTATAGTATAAGTATTTGTGTTTTTTAAAGAACATACCATGCATCATCAAATATTTACCGGTAAATTATACAAAATTATAGAAAAAATAGGAACGTTAATCTCATAACAACTGTCACTAACTTAAAAATATCTCACAAATACACCAAAATTAATCACAAATTACATAATTTTTTAGAGTATAACCGTGCCTCGCAACTAGGGAGTTTCTTGAGCGAATTTATTCACTGTTAAAAGACAATTATACCCTTCAAGGTGCAAAATTGATTTTCAACCCCTATTCTATTTACTTCATATAATATCTCTATTGTTAATACATCTTGATATCTCTAATCATTAATAACTAATCTTTATTAAGTACACTAATTATTTTGTATTTAATATTTGCAGATAAATGTACATATGTTATTTTTTGTAATATACATAATTTAAAATATTAATAAAAGATAATTAAAAAGATAGTGATATTGAGATAATTATAAATATGACATGAATTTGTAATATCAAATTTTTAGTAACATAACATGATTTCATGTCATGTTAATTATTTTTTAAAGGATTGACGAAATATAGTTATTCATCACCAACTAAATTAGAGTACGCGTGCAAAATCATATCGAGTAATATTTTTATAAATTTGATACCATGTAAAATGATCATTCATGTATCTTAAAAAACATAATATGCAGCATCAAGTACTTATACAAAATTAAGAGGAAAAAATTACATACTAGATATTACATGAAAGAGAAATCAATCAACGGTACTGGGATATAACAATACAAAGCCTTAGACCATATGAGAATCCAAAAATATATCGAATCGAATAGATTAATCACCAAGACGCAAGTGAGGGAAACAATGCAGTGATGTCAATTTCTAATCGATATAATTTTTAGAAAACAGAAATCTGGGTTAGTGAACGCAAGAACTAAGTACACCAACTATCAGGGAAACTAACAAAATCTAAACTAGATCTAAAAAATAATTCTACAATCGTAACATGTCTTGAAATCCGTCTTCATCCATGAAAAGTACGAGTGATCTGCCACAAAGTCCTGGAACGAACATCAGTTAAAAGATATAGAGTTAGAATGAACCGATCAAAATACAGATCCAAAAAAAAAAGTTGAGAAGAAAATGTGGAGAAGACGGTGAGGAAAGAGAAAGGGCGGACGGGGGATGAAGGAAAGAAAAGCTAAAGAGACTAAAAGAAGGATAAGAGGGATAAGAGAGGGATCTCCGGGCAGTGGCACCAAAGAAATCACCGGATGAGTGGAAGAGAATGAGGCTAAAGTTTTGACACAGAAACCGAGTGAGAGACACCGGATGATGGGAAGAAAATGAGGCTAAAGTACTTTTGGCACGGAAACCGTGAGAGAGAGAGAGAGAGAGAGAGAGAGAGAGAGAGACCGGAGGAGGGGAAGAGAATGAGGCTAAAGTTTTGGCACAGAAACCGAGAGAGAGAGAAAGAAATAGGGGGAGGGGGAGAGAGGGGGGGGGGGGAGAGGAGAGCAGAGAGATATTTCGGGGGGAATGCAATATTTTTTCAAAGAACTAAGGAGTTCAATGAGTCAATTTATTCAATGCGAAATGACAATCATACTCTCAAATTACAAAATTAAATTTTAATCTATATTATAATTATTTCATATAAATATCTCTATTATTAGTTCATCTTAATATCTCTACCCATTTGATAACTAATCTTCATTAAAGTATACTAATTATTTTGTAATTAATATATATATATATATATATATATATATATATATATATATATATATATATATATAATAGGCAAAGGTTCCAAAGAGAACCATAACTTAAGAGTACACCAAAGTACCATTCTGGACCGTCCGATTGATTCCAATCACGACCGTTCATCTTTTTACTTATCCCTTGTGATTTGTAAAATTCATAATAAATTGAAAAAATTAGATTTTTATCTAATTCTTTTTCCGCAAAATCCTATAAATATTCTAGTATTTAATTATGCTTTTATATTATTTGGACGACCCCCAACTTGGTATCAGAGCCATGTTTTTATTTAAAATGAATATTTTAGATAAAGAAAATCTTGAGGAAAACTCTGAGGAAACTCAGAATAATTTTGAAATCGAATTTTCTGAAAATGAAAAAGGTTTTCAAGGTAGCTTTTTAGTAAAGCAAGAAATTCTTTCTAAAATCAGGAAGACTAAACTTGATTTGAAAAAAGAGAAAATATTTAACATTCCGATGTTAAACTTCTTAAAAAGAAAAAATTCTATATTCTATTTTGTTAAAACAAAAGAAATGCATATAGACATTAAAGACACTAAAGGTTCAGTGTTCCTACCCCTTATCACTAAGGATGAGATCAATAGAAACCTTTAGAAAATCGACTCTAAGATTAGAGCCACCATTAACGTAGTTCATTTAGGAGCTATAAAAATTCTGTTAAAAGCAGAATTCAAAGAAGGCATAGATTCACCTATTAAGATGGCCTTAATAGACAACCGAATCAATGACCGTAGTGATTGTATTTTGGGAGCAGCTAGAGGAAACTTAGCTTACCAAAAATTTATGTTCACAGTCTATCCTAAATATGCATTTAGCAAAGACACCAAGAACATAGATCAAGTATTATCTTTTGTACATCAATTCGAAAGAGAGAATTTGATGAATCCAGGAGATAAAGTCTTTAGCATAACCTATCTGGTAGCTTATGCATTAACCAATAGTCATCATAGTATCGACTATAGGAAAGAAGAAAACATAGAATTAGAAGATGTTTTCTCAGAAATAGGATCTGTTGAAGAAAAACAATTTTCTGAAATCAGACCCTTAGATAATTCTTGGGCAATTGATATTGCTAAAGATAAACCTTTGTTAGGACAACAACCTAGAATGAGTTTCAGAAGAAACAGTCTAGAAATTGGAGAGACATCTGATAGCAACTTGCTAAAAAGCGTCTCTAGAAAAGTTGATAATCTATGTCAGAGATTAGAACTTTTACAATAGTTATGACTACCCCTTTTATGATACAGCCATACATCTGTAAGAAAGGAAAAATCCTTAATATCAAGAAATTGAACGAAGGATCAAATAGTCAGCAAAGAAAGTATATCTTTAGTGGATATACTGGAAATCAGAGTCTAACAACTCTTATTTCTTCTACTAATAATCTTAACCAGATTACAGGTAGAATTTTACTAGGATGTTATAAACTATTGAGTTATTTTGGACTCAGTAAAGATCCCAGTGAAGAATTGTCTAAAACAAAAAATGTTTATGACAAATTCTCCACTCTTTTAGGAGGGAGAGATAGCCAGAAATTAGAAGACCTAAAAACTCTTTTAATTGAAAAAATTGATAGAATAGAGGAAAAGATTAACCATCTTGAAAAAATTCCTATCGACAGAAATGAAGTTTTAGACTTTACTTCTAAGATAAATGAAATCGAAGAATACCTTAAGAAAATCTTAGGATGAGTCTTAAAGAATTCCAAGATATCATTAAGCCACAAATAGAAGAAATTCTTAAGTTGCTTAAAGAACAGTGTGCTAACAATGTTATTGAAGCCGCAGCTGCAAAGATAATTACAGAATTGAAAGCAACAATTCAGGATTGTCACTGCAATAAAGAAATTCTTGAAGCCATCAACAAACAATCGAAGGCTCTAGAGAACAGACAACTTGTTCCATCAACAGAACGAGGAAACAAAGATAAAGGTAAAAACCGTTATCGATATAGTTATCCTAACCATGATGTAGGTAACGAAGAACTCGGAACTGGAAAGAATCCGAACAGTATGACTTGGCCATTCAGTTCACCATCTATAAAGAAGGCATGAACTATATGCAAGACATAGAGAAATTCTTTTGGGAGGTACTTGAGTCAGAAATTCAAGACGACCAACAAGAAAAACAATTTGCGAAAGCATTGGAACTTTTAGGATTAGAAGACAACGAGCTTGCTAATCAAAAAGTATCAGATAATTCAGAATTACAATCCTTATTTGGCTTTAATTCTACTAATTATCTAAATGTCATTGATGAATTTAGCTCACCTGAAGATAATTCTCAAGAGTCAAATTCTCAAGTAGAATATTCATCAGAAGAAGATTTTGCTCAACAAACATTCAGGATGAATAAACAAGAAGAAGATGTTAATCAGAATCAGGATGAAAATCCATTCGCAGCATCAACTTCAGGAACAAAAAGACCAGTAAACAGGAGAAAAGGTAACTTTTACCCACCTACTACTGAGTTTAGAACGAATCAAAGTCTATTTGGTTCTAATGTGCTAAATATCGATTGTGAATCAGGCAGAAAAATATTAATCGATAGTTGGGAAAAGGAAATTAGTTTAATAATTCAAACTAATCCTATATCTTATGATGATGCTAATACAGTTTTGTTATTGGTTGATCATAAAACAGCAGGAGTTGTTAACAGATTTATTAAAGATGTAAATTGGGATCTCGACATGTTTGAGCCAATAGAAGCCTTTAATAATATAGTAGATTCTATCTATACCATGTTTTTAGGTGTTGATTATGTCAATGCTAAGGAACAAGAAAAAGATAAAATCAAGCAGAATGCTAAGTTAGCCCTTAGTAAAATGCAATTATGTGATATATGCCTCATTGACAAATTCTTTTGTATATATGAAATGCATATGATAAACACAGGAGACCAAAATCAGTATCATGTCTATGTCGAAGATTACATTCGCAAGATACCTTTGGTAGGAGAGAAAGCCATGACTAAGTTTATGCAGGAAAGAACGATCCTGACACAACATAGTTTAGCCTTTGCTCAACGAATAGTCAAGAATGAAATCCATAGTTATTGCGATTTCAGTCGGACACAGAAGAAGCTTAAGAAGTTTAGCAAAAGTTGTTGTGCTAAGCTTTCAGAAGAATCTTATAATTTTGGTTGTAATCCTAATTATGACAAAAAATATAAGAAGAAGAAGAAATATTCTAAGAAAAATATATCTTCAAAATACAAGTTTACCAGGAAAAAGAAACCCTTTAGGCCAGGTAAATATGTAAAGAAAAAATCTTTTAAATCGTCTAACGACAAACAAAAGTTTTGCCCAAAAGGCAAGAAAAACTGCAGGTGTTGGATCTGCAACGAAGAAGGACATTATGCAAATGAATGCCCTAATAGAAAGAAGCATGACGACAAAGTCAAAATGCTTGAACAAATTCTTTATTTGGGTTATGATCCTATTGAAGACCCGTATGAAGAAGAACAGAAAATCTATACTATTGAAGAAATAGAAACCGAGACTGAAGAATCGGAAACCGATGAATCATCTTCTTCAGATTGAAGAAATTGGAGAATTAGTAATGTCAAATATTACTAACCCTAATTCTATTTACATATCTGGAAAATTGAAATTTGCAGGATATAAACAAATAGAATTGCATTGCTACGTTGATACAGGCGCAAGCTTATGTGTTGCAAGCAAGTACGTTATCCCAGAAGAACATTGGGTTAACGCAGAAAGACCTATACAGGTAAAAATTGCAAATGGAAGCACCATTTCAATTAGTAAGGTATGTAAAAACCTTAATGTTTTGATAGCAGGAGAAATATTTCATAATCCAACTGTTTATCAACAAGAATCTGATATTGATTTCATATTAGGTAACAATTTTTGTCAGCTATATGAGCCATTTACTCAGTTTACAAAAATGATTATACTAACCCTTTCAGGAAAAGAAGTATATATCAGTAAGGTAACTACAGCTTATAGAGTTGGAGTTAAAGGTTTTCTTGAATCTATGAAAAAGAAATCAAAGGTTCAAAAACCCGATGCTATCAATATTAGTTCTAATAAAATTCACTTTTTAGAACGGGGGAAGGATAGTATTAAAAAATATAAAGAATCGAATTTTATTATACAAAATTTAGTTCTTGAAATAGAAAAGAAATCTATAATTGAAAAATTATTAGATTCAGTTTGCTCAGAAAATCCCTTAGACCCCGAAAAGACTAAGAATTGGATGAAAGCAACAATCAAGCTCAAAGATCCTAGAACTGTGATTAAGGTAAAACCTATGAAATACAGCCCTCAGGACAGAGAAGAATTTGGTAAACAGATTCAAGAGCTTCTGGATATGAAGATCATCATACCCAGCAAATCACCACACATGTCTCTGGCATTTTTAGTAGAAAATGAAGCAGAACGAAGACGTGGGAAGAAAAGAATGGTAGTCAACTACAAGTCCATTAATGATGCGACAATAGGTGACAGCCATAATTTACCCAACAAGGATGAACTTCTCACCCTTATTCGAGGTAAGAAAATGTTTAGTTCATTAGACTGCAAATCTGGATTCTGGCAGGTACTGTTAGATAAAGAATCACAGCTATTGACTGCATTCACATGTCCCCAAGGACATTATCAATGGATCGTTGTTCCCTTCGGTTTGAAGCAAGCACCTTCCATATTTCAAAGACATATGCAAAATGCATTTAGAGCCTTTGAAAAATTCTGTTGTGTTTATGTAGATGATATTCTTATTTTTAGTGATAATGAGCAGGATCATCTCAGACATCTAGCAACAACTTTGAAGAAATGCCAACAACTTGGAATCATATTATCCAAGAAGAAAGCTCAACTCTTCAAAACAAAGATTAATTTCTTAGGATTAGAAATTGATCAAGGAACTCATTGTCCTCAACCTCATATCTTAGAACATATTCATAAGTTCCCAGATAAACTTGAAGACAAAAAACAGTTACAAAGGTTTTTAGGAATATTAACTTATGCATCTGATTATATTCCAAAACTTGCAGCTTTACGTGCACCATTGCAAGCTAAGCTCAAAAAGGATATACCATGGAAATGGGAAGATTCAGACTCCAGCTATATCAGCAAAGTCAAGAAGAATCTAAAGAGTTTTCCAAAACTCTATCACCCGCAACCAGAAGATAAGCTTATCATTGAGACAGACGCTTCAGGAGAAAACTGGGGAGGAGTTCTCAAGGCAATTAATTCTGATCAAGAATTGATATGCAGATACACTTCAGGTAGCTTCAAAAATGCTGAAAGGAATTACCACTCTAATGAAAAAGAGTACCTTGCAGTAATTAGGGTTATCAACAAGTTTTCTATCTATCTTACTCCTATTAAATTTTTAGTAAGAACTGATAATAAAAACTTTACTTATTTCTTGCGAATTAAGCTTGCAGGAGATAACAAACAAGGTCGACTAGTGCGATGGCAACAGTGGCTTTCCAGATATTCTTTTGATATAGAGCACATTGAAGGAACAAAAAATTGTCTAGCAGATTTCTTGACTAGAGAATTTAATACTAACCAGTAAAATTTCTACTTTTCAAAATTTATCATGGGCAGGTATTCAGAGGATCACTCCAGGAGTCCTATAAATAGAGCAGGATTATTAGTTATGAAGATCATCCCTTCACATATACCTCTCTACTAATATAGATCTCTCAAAAGATCAAAAGGCTTTGCTTGCCTTAGATTAATCTCTTTCTTTGAGACCCCATTTTCCTAATAAAATGGAGAAATTGACCCTTAAAGAAACTATTCTGTTGAAGAAATTACAGAATATCCAGGATGAGCTTCATATAGTTCGTGCTGAAATGGAGTTTCTCAGGATTTATCCAGAGGACACTCAACAAAAGGTCATTCCATCACCTTGTTCAGAAATGAAGCAAATTGGAACTAGTCCGGTGCAAACGGTT
The DNA here is from genome assembly GCA_030848705.1 of Heracleum sosnowskyi. Taxonomy (NCBI): domain Eukaryota; kingdom Viridiplantae; phylum Streptophyta; class Magnoliopsida; order Apiales; family Apiaceae; genus Heracleum; species Heracleum sosnowskyi. The sequence continues at coordinate 11,068,693 of CM061238.1, forward strand.
GCCGGTAAAGACTCAACAAACCCGTTGAAGGCTGGTAGTTCGCCAACAACTACAACTGAGGTTCAAACCTCGACAACGTTAGCAGAACCTTCAGATTTAATGCTGAAACCTAACGGGGGAATACAAATCCCACATAAGTCTGATAGTCAAATATCAGCACAACCTCACGGTTATCAGGATTTTCAAAAATCCAAAAATTATTATGTTGTTTATAATGGTCCAGGAAAAGGCATTTACAACAACTGGGGAATTGTCTCACAGGCAGTTTCTGGAATCAAAGGTGTTTCTTACAAAAAGTTTAAATCACTTCAAGAAGCACGAGTTTCGGCGGATCTTTATTCCAAAGAAATGATGATGGCACCGCTAGAAATCATTAGCAGCGCAGCACTTAAGCCTATCTACAAAGAGGCTTTGAAGAAAACTACTCCAAAGATGACAAATTTAGGAGCAGTAAAAACGGATAATCTTATCATTTCTCTTGATGAAGATTCCGGGGAAACAATCTTCGACAACTTTTATTATCTCTACGAACTAGGGAGAAGAGCTACTGAAGAAGAGTTCGTAGAACATAAGTTCTATACTACGGACAAAAAGAATCTGAGTACATTCAACTTCTATCCGAATGCCAATCATGAATTAATCTATGAAACATTCTGCAATGGATTAGTAAGTTTAATTTATCCCTCAGAAAACATTCTTGAGTTAAAAAGCTTTCCTAAAGGATTCAGGGAAGCCGTGAAAACATTCAAGAAGAACTGTGCTAAAGGTAAAGCAATCTTTATCAAAGTACAATCAACAATTTCGTTCTGGATCGAAGATGAGCTGGTAAAACCATTTCATTTCATTTATCTGGGAATTGTCAGCAAGATGACCTACAGTCCAAGTCAGGAGATGGAAGTCAAGCTTGAAAAGAAAGATCTCAGGGAGATGGCAGTCCACAAATATGCCCAAATATTGGAAAAAATATTGAGCATAAAAAGTACAGAAAAGTTGAGAATCAATTATGCCTCTCAATTATATTTTGTGACATCTACCTCCACTATCAATGTAGATCAGGAAGTGTTAAACAGCTGTATTCAAACGGTTGCCGACACTAAAAAGACGTTCGGATATCATATCTTTGAAATCTGTAAAGATATTCGACGAATCACGACAAAGACACACCCCACCATGATGGTATGTCAGTGTCAAGGAGCTGTCAGAGCAGTGATGGAAGCTCATAATTGATGTTAGTGGGTATCTACTTTACAAAGTGGAGCACTACTTTATTGAAAGGAATTATTCGCTTTCAAATAATTAGAAGAAGATACGTAAGTGCTTACGTAAGTCTACTTGTAAAAGATCCTCTTTCCTTGTATTATAAAAGGAGGAGTTCGTTATTGAAAAAAGGAGATTGAAAATTACTTCAGCTACGTAACCAGTACACATATTAGAAAAAGAATGAAGAGTGAGTAGTCCCATTAGGGATTGTAAGTGTGAGAAAGGGATTCATAATGAATTCATTGTAATATATTGTATTGAATAAAACAGTTTAGTTCGAATTCAAAATCTGTTTCATGCTTAGTGTCCGGTCTTAGACTCTGGAGTCCGTTTGGGTCATAAGGAAAGTACCGCTTTAGGCAGGTGACCGCTTAGGGAAATCGCCGACCATTGATTGAGCGACCACATGGCAGATTAGCATGAGAAGAAGAATTCTAACTGAGGTTCTATTCAACGATACAATCAATGCTACTAATGAAGTTCATTAGAGGAATACCCAGTAAGATCACTTACAATTTCTATCAATAAATTTATTCTGATCTATATAAATTCATTATTTATAATGATTGACAGTTATCATCCGAAGTTCTCTAAGAACTTAATGTTATGACTAATACACAGCCATGGTTTGTCAATATAGAGGGTAATGCCATGATTTATATGGATAACCATCAATATCTAGAGCATCTTTTACAGGTATCTAGGAAAGTTGTCTCTAAAAAAGACAATAGAGCAATTCAAATCCTTATCTGGGATTTAGAAGAATTTAAAACTGAACAAGTTCGGTTTTATCGTAAGTTCTCCTTACAGATAGAAACAGAGATATCTTCCCTTAGAAGAATTCTCGGTTATGATCTTATTAGAAACCCTAATAGGATTAGACATAATGAATAAAACGAGAAATTCGTATCATCAGATGACTAATAAATCATCAGATATAAGACATCATGTTTTAACCCCGGTTTTTTATCCTAGGTTAATTATCATGACCTTAGAGAAAATGAATGGCCAGGATTGGTTCTCTCGTTCTCTCTTAAAAATGAGTTCTCTCCAGAACTCTACCATATATATATATATATATATATATATATATATATATATATATATATATATATATATATATAAATGTGTGTGTGTGTGTGCGCGCGCGCGTGCGTGTTATTTTAAGTTATTTAAAAAAGCAAAAAGTATATATAATTAAAATGTTAATGATGTTGAAATAGTTATAAATATGATATAATTTTGTAACATGGACTTCTTATTAATATGACATGAAATATGTTACTTGTTTTTTAAGTGAGTGATGAAAGATAATTATTAATCACCAAATAATTTTAAATATGCATGCAAAATCATATCGAGTAATAATTTTATAATTTTATTAACATGTAATATGGTCATTCATTTTTGTTAAAAAATATACTATGCAACAACAAATTATTATGAAATCGATAACAATTTACTAATATCTAAATATTACCTGTGTTTACGCAAACTTTCTACTAAACAAATACAACATATATAAAATAGAGGATTTAGTCTCGCAACAAATACTGTTAACTTAAATTTTCAAATAATTCATAAAATACGTCAAAATTAATGAAAAATTACGCAATATTCTAGAGTATGTCCATGTCTCGCACAGACTATAAAGCTAGTTAACCATTAATCCAACACCTTAAAAATACTCGCATAAACGTACTCCCTCCGTCCCACTTAAATTGGCTTGTTTGAATTTTCTTGGTCAAACTGACCAAACTTTGACTAACTTTTAAAAATTATTGACTTACATTTCTTCAAATCTAAAAAATGTATGTTATAATAATTTTTTTATATTTTTTTATAATATTTTTTACATTAATTATATTCAATATATAATATATGTAATTTACATTACAAAATTAGTCAATTTGATCAAGAAAATTCAAACAAGCCAGTTTGAGTGGGACGGAGGGAAGTATTTTATAACAAGACCATCCCGGACTTGATCTACGAAGCGTAGAGAAGGCCACAACAGTAAAAGCTTGGACGCAACAATCAGGCCCAACTCAAAACCCCCACTCTTCACCCTGCAAAACAAACTTCCCACGCCACGTCCCAAACTCAATCACCCCCCATCTCATTTCTCGAGAACCTCAAACCAAATAACTAACAAGCGGGAATCTGTTATACATCCTCCCCCCTGCACATACACACACTCACCTGTATCTATAATCAACACCACACCTCAAAGCAATTCTATATTCTCTCTCTTTCACACTTTTTCACTTTTATTTTCACACAGTTTCGTTCTCAACAAGAAATTGTTGGTGTGAGCTGGCGATCATCATCAATGGATGATGATGTTTTGAAGCGAGTTTTACAAGAAGGCGGGAGAGATTATTATCAACAACAGCCTTCTACTTCTTCGTCTTCTTCGATTCTTCAATCGCTTCCTCTTCATGTGGTTTGTACTAACCCTTGCTTTTTACACTGTTTACTCGTTTGTTCCGATTAATTCGGTTGCGTTTTTCGATAATTTGATGAATTACGAGATTGCGTTTAGTTTTAGTAGACTTTTGATGCGACTGATTCGCCTACGTGTATTGATAATTTGATGAAATGCTCGGCTGCGTTTAGTTTTGATAGACTTTTACTGTGCCTAATTCGCTTACATTTCTCGATAGTTTGACGAAATACTCGATCGCGTTTAGTTTTAATTCACTTTTTGGAGTTTTCTGTGCCTAATTAGCTTACGTGTATTGATAATTTGATGAATTAGTTGATTGTGTTTAGTTGTGTATGTATATTTGTTCGGTAACGCACATTGAGTTCTCTATTTGTGCTTTTATTTGTGGATTGTGTGTAGTCTGTGTACATCTAATTTATCTTGTACTGTGCCTATTTCGCTTACATTTGTTGATAATCTGATGAAATCTTCGACTAAGTTTACTTTTAATTTACTTTTGATGTGCCTAAGTCGCTTACATGTATTGAGAAATTGATAAATTACTTAATTATGTTAATATTTTTCTTGTTTGTGTATGTATATCTGTTCGCATCTGTACATAACATAATGTGCAAATTATACTTCGGCTATGTCTAATTTTCATACATTATTGATAACTGATGAATTAGTCGATTGCTTTGATGTACAGCCTAGTTGTGTATATGTTATTTCTTCTTATCTGTAAGTAGCACCAATTCAATTATCTACAAATGCTTCTATTTGTGGATTCACAGTTAGGTGTGCAAATTATCAATTAGAAAAAAATAAATTAAAGAATGATACAAATTATTCATTTATTTTGGTTTAGTCAAATATATATAAGTTTTCAAAACATTTCTCCTTTAGCTTTTGAATGCTTAGTGTTAACTTGTGTAATTCTCTTATATGTACTCGATTGCATTGACGTACAACGTACTTGTATAGTTGTGTATTTATATTTGTTGGCATCTGTGTAATACACAATAAGTAACACGCATTTAGTTCTCTATTTATGTTTTTTATTTGTGGATTGACCGTTAATGAGCGATTTGTTCCTCCATAATGGTTTAGTTCTAAGATTTAGGTGTTTTGCAGTTCTCTTACTCTATATTATCTTTGTTTTTTGAAAACTTGTGTAATTCTCCAACATTTATTGGAAACTTGACGATATATTCGACTTCTTTGATATACATGGTGACTTGTGTGTGTATATATGTATATCTATTTGTTTGCTTCTGTAAGTAGAACATATTGAGTTCTCTATCTATACTTTGCTTTGTAACAATAATGTGCAAATTATACGTTGGTTGTGGTTTAGACCTCTCGTAGGACAAGAGGCCTTGGAGACGTCTGATATAGACATTCTTTTAAAACTGAGTGCAACCATAAATAGGGATGGGATGGGGGTCATAAGGGTATAGGATTGAAGGGGGAAAACTAAGGAAGCTGCCAGATGAATGACTGTTGTTTTTAGGATTAACAGAGGGGAGTACTTTGTCTTTTGCATACTCAGATTTAACTGTATTGTCTAATATGTTGTTTTACAATATACTAATGCATACCTTAATTGCCTAAACATGTTTAGCATTCACAACATCTGTTTTCTTAAAAACTGTGAAGTCTTTTGGAGCTCCAGGACTGGGGTTAAATAAGTGTACATCTCACCCTCCTCGGACAGATAGGGGATTGTTGTGTTGATATAGTTAGGTATGCTTCTTGTGAACTTGTTTAGTTCTCTTACATGTATTGAAAATTTGATGATAGATCATATTTCATTCATACACATTATACTTGTATATGTATATATGTTTGCCTCTGTAATTTGTGCACTTTGAAATCGTTATTTATGATTTTATATTGAACTGATCGTTAATATGCAAATTATTCCTTGGTTGTGGTTTAGTCTTAAGGTTTATAACGTTGCAAGTTTATGCTAGTATAGATCGGGTACACTTCTTGTGAACTTGTATTATTCTTGCTCATAAGATTCTGGTGACTTGTGTTCGATCAAATAGCGTCTAAGTTTTGTTGTGGCTTAATATCCTGCAGCCGTTTGACCGTGGAAACTATTTGTTAGTAAAATCTATACAAGAACTCAGATCAAAGAAAGATGGTCTTGTGACTGTTGGCATTGGTGGCCCGAGTGGGTCAGGTAAAACAAGGTATCGTTCTCATTGTTGTTGAGTCCATCCTATCATGTATTTTTTTAAATATTGGGGGGGGGGGGGGGGGTAAATATTGTAAATTTAGTTCTTGCAGGTTTATTTGCCACTTTTTGTTTCCTCATATTGCTGTACACATGACATCAAACACATAAATTTCTTTTTCATTGAAGCTTAGTGGAGAAGGTAGCATCAGTTATTCGCTGTACAGTCATATCAATGGAGCACTATCGCATTGTAGTTGATGATGGGAACGATTTAAATCCAATAGACTTTGACCTTCTAGTGCAAAATCTTGAGGTATGCAGATCATCTAATGCCTATACTTACCAGATTGTGTTGTATATGATTAAATGTCTGGTTGTACTTGTTCCTGATAGAGATATGGCATAGCTAAACAATTATGTTGATATAGGATTTAATAAGAGGCAAAGATGCACTGACTCCAGTGTTTGATTTTCAAGAAAAGAGGAGAATTGGATCTAAAGTCATTAAGAATACTTCTGCTGGAGTGGTGAGTTGCATACCCATCTCATGCACTCTAATAAAATGATTCTAGTTTCTGAATTAAATTGTTTTTAGGTGATAGTTGACGGTACATATGCTTTGCATGCGAGATTGCGTTCTTTGCTTGATATACGAGTTGCAGTGGTACAGATTTCTTCTCCTTTTGTTTTTAATGTATTTTATTATTTTTTCATTGTGTTGTCACTGGCTTTAGATTTTCTATATATGACATACATCTGTAAACTGATGAAAGTGTATATTGTTTATTTATGAAATTAGGTTGGGGGTGTACACTTTAGTCTGCTTTCAAAAGTAAAATACGATATCGGGGAATCTTGTTCACTGGACTACCTAATTGATAGCATCTTCCCATTGTTTAGGAAACACATTGAGCCAGATCTTCATCATGCACAGGTAGGCTATCATTATCCTACTGTCCGGGTCCATTATTTAATTTGTTATTCTTACGGCACTTCTCTCTGCAGATCAGAATCAATAACAGTTTCGTTTCTTCATTTAGAGAGCCAATCTACAAGCTGAAGTGTAAAAGCGAGGTCTGTAAGTGTTTTCTGTATGTCATTGTTATGATTGGAAGACATGATAAATGTGGTTTCATATTTATTGCTCGCATGGAATTGCTTTCTAATTAGATTTTTTTCAGGTGTAATAGGGAAGTTCTGGTGATACATACAACATAGAACATTCAGTTGTTTGCTTTGCATATTTTTTAACGTAACTTAGACTATATGAAGGAATTGTATGCGTGTTTGCCTTGCACTTCTGTTGTAAAGCAGGAACGGTATAGTTTCGTCCACGCATCATATTAATTGATCATATAAGTTCTGCACTGATGCTTGTGCCCTAGGAAAAAAAAATCTAAAAGCTGCATGGGATATTTTGCTAAGATATTAAGAGGATGTAAATCATATATAATGAATTATCGCACATTTTTAAGTATTTAGTACTGAATATGAAGCATCAGAGAACTTAGAAGCTACAGACTTACTAAGAACCACCTTTGGTTGTGGTTGGATGTCGAAAAACTAGTTGGACAATGATGTTGAGAGAATTAACTCATAGTAAAGAAAAACAAAAATAAAGAAATGGCCTGTTTGTAGGTGTTGCATTTACAATGAAGTGTAGGAACTAGGTAACAAACTAAATTTTACTCTAAGAAACAATATTATAATGAAAGATCTCTTTGCAAGTGTGTTAAAAAACAGTTTACCATGTCTTCTTTCAGTTCTTTGAGTTCCTTCTTTTCATCCACTTGCTATCTGCATGGATATTAATATTTTAAGATGAATTCTGCTATCTATGTCCTTCTCTAGCATAAACTGTTGTCTGTTTCTAGCAGTCAAAAAGTGGACTTTCAGCGTATGCATTTCACGGAAAGGAACCAATATCTGAGAAGTGAGCTTCTGATATCTATATTGCTTTTATAGGGTTTTGTTCATGTTTCTAATATAATTTTTGTTTATAGGTCATGTGAATATTTTTTCTTATTATCTTTAAGAATACGGGGTAATTGGTCACAAGATACAGGTCATGTGTTTTTTTTTATTATAGTTAAAATATAAGGTAACAACATATTTTGCGGCCAAATCTGCTTTCAGTTTTATCGAGATGTACCTAAGGCCTCCATCTGCAAGTGAGGAAGCACATATAAATGACTGGATTAAAGTTCGACAATCTGGGATCAAGTACTATCTTTCACTGGGCGATCAAAGGATTGTTGATAAAAATTATATTATCCGGCCAAAAGCTGAATTCGAGGTTAGGCAATTTTGTTTTTGCCAACAATCTGGAATCATCAAAAATACGATTAATATTAATATTGTCAACATGGTGAAATATAAACCTTTGACATTCTTCACTTGTATTTAATAGAATTGTGTTTATGGTGTGCCAGGTATAATTTTTTTGCAATAATTTTTTGTGCTTAATCTGGTATCTAAGTTGAACATTATCTGTCCGCTATGATTTGTTTTTCATTGCAAAGTTATGTAATAACCAAACAAGATGTCGTGTCGGGTATAGAATTAAAAAAAAAAACTTTGGTTCTTTACTATATTATTCCATTCAAAGGTCTTAATAAGTTTTTCCTTTTATACTTTTCCGCTGTTGTAACAGGTTGGACGTATGACTCTTGGTGGATTATTGGCTTTGGGGTACACTGTTGTAGTTAGTTATAAGCGGTCATCCACATCAGTCAGTGATGGAAACCTTTCAATGTCACTAGAAAGTATTGATACTCTTGGTGAGACCTACATGGTCCTTCGTGGTACAAATAGGAAAGTATGAACTTGCTCCCTTAATATTTTGAATTTAATCTTTTTGCTCTCTGTTAAGGATTCTTTCATTAATATTATACTGTTCAAATTTGTGGTAGAGTAGAGGAAGATGGTCCCGTCCTGTTAGAACACTGTTGCTTATATATACATGGAATTATTCGTGTATATAAAATTCAATCTGTTGAATCTGATCGCAATATATGTTGTACCTGGATAATATCTTATCTTACTATACTGTCTGAAGGCACACAAGGAGGTAGTCTGTCTTGGCACTAATCACAGATAGAAATGAAGTAACTTACACTATTGTTACCACGTCATTGTTGCAACTAGTTAGGCTATTAGAGCGTCTGTGTATTTTAAGTCTGTGTATTTTAAGTCGACAAGAACTTGAAAAGAAGGCGTCAGAACTTATTAAATAAGCTAGTACAAAACCTGTATTGAACAAAATAATAAGCCGGGGAAGACAGTCCCTTGGTGTTAAATTTGCTGAAAGTTTCCAAGACTAAGAAGTTTATAGTTTTGTCAAACAGGACACTTCAGTTTATCGAAACGATTAAATTGGTGGACTAATTACAAGAGAAATGGAAATAATTTGTGACTGGTACAAGTTTGGAGTAGAAATCATAAAGACCACACCACGCTATTACAGAAGTTGTTTACCTTAATTTAGGTATGTGTGGTGTGCTGCTCATATTGCAGTAGAAGCATTCTGATATGTCTATATGTTCCATTTTTTATGGTCAGGCAAGGCCCTCAGAGGCTGAGAAATTAATGCGGTTATGGGCATATTTTTTATTATTTAGATTAGTCATGGGACCAAGGGTTTCATGAGATGCACCCTTTCCTTGTTGAAAATGATTCTATCTCAAAGTTACGTGTCTTATTTTCTTTTATTTTATAAGTTTTTGAAATTATACATTTTTTGCACATGTATATGTTTTTGCCGTTCTGAGTTCTTTTTAAAGTACAAATTGTGAAAGATAATGGACTTGGTGCTGTATTCCTTGAGATAATACTTTTGCTAACAATTGTAAAGTTTTGGTTATGTTTTCCTTATGTAGACGGTTGGAGCTGAGGCATCAAGGATGGGTATCAATGGACCATGGATCACAAAATCCTATCTTGAAATGATCCTCGAAAGAGAAGGTTATAACATACACATGTGCTTCTAGACTGTGTTGTTCAGTAATTTTTACACATGTTACTATGTTAGAGAAGGCATGAACTGAGTGTTAGGTTTCTGATATAGTTAGAAGTTTGAAATTTGTAAACAGAGAGATAAGGACCTCTATGGTAATAGCCCGGAGCATGTAATAAAGTTTTGTTCAACTTCTTGCCATTTGCGACAGTGTTCAAATGAACATATATTTGCAATGTAGAAACCTTTATTGGAATCTGTTGCAAGAATATTATGCTAATAATGAGTGTGACAAAGCTTGTTGGTCATTTGAAAAATGACATGGATGACTAATATAGAACCCTAATAAAAAGCATAGAAGGAAAATTTGCAAACATTGAGTGGTTGCTTGTGATCTCAGGGTTTAGGTCATCCTTTAATTGGTATTGAAGGATAATTGTTTGAATGTCACATCAATTGAATGAGATGATCAAGTCTTAATGTTAGATGATGATATTCAGCACCAAAGCTATTAAAGGTTCAAAGTTTTTTTTTAATATATTACCAATTATACTGCTTTTGACTAAATTATCAACCTGCAGGCGTACCACGCGTTAATACACCACCACCTTTGTCTAGTAGACCTGTGACCACGAATGAACGAGGCTTGATTGCTGCACCAAAGCCTCTCCGCATTCCACCGAACCTTGTTAATCCCCTTGATGATATGTCGCAAGACTCACAACCATGGACTCGATCTCCTACCAAGTCAAAAATGGAACCTGTGTTAGCTACGTGGCAGTTTATTTCATCAGATCATCCAGGTACTGGTGGACCTGCAATTGGTATATGCTTTTTCTCATTGGAGACCGAATAAGTGTCCTTTTTGGTATTTTTGTTATGTAGTTGTTATTTTCTTATGTTTACGACTTGTATGCACAAATTCCTGTCTTGAAAAAATCACAGATCCTTCTTCCAGGGATTCCCTGCAGCTTGCTCCAATGCCAGATTCATACGACCTGGATAGGGGATTGCTTCTTTCTGTTCAAGCAATACAGGTTCATTTTGTGAATTTTGTTTAAAAAGAAAATATTGATTTAAGTTTATTACATAATGATAATAATACCGCGATGATATGTTCACTTTGAGGGACCTTTGATTCTAACATTGCCTAGTAGTTTCTACACATGCAAGCAGTATTTGACTACTTTGTTTCTGTTTCAGGCTTTGTTAGAGAATAAGGGTCACCCTGTTATAGTGGGGATTGGTAATTGTACTTGGCCCTCGGTTTCACTCTCTCTTTCTTGTCTTTTATGTGTTTCTTGTCGTTAATATAGATATCTGAAGAGAATTCTTCTTGCTTGCTAGAAAGTACGATAGCATGATTAAGTACAGAGCAGTCCGTAGAGAGGAAAGAAAAACCTGAGTTAATTACGTTATTATCTACGAAGTAAGTAGGTTAGCAGATAGGGATATGATATTTCTTTCAAGGGGTGGCTTGACCTTATAAGTTACAAGAAGTAATAAGTAACAACTTGTATTGGGCTTCTAGGAGGCAGATGTTGAACTGTACATCTTTTGACTTGCCAACTTTTACACTCTCCAAAAGTAATAGATTTTAACATGAGGTGTTGTGTACAAAATCTCAATCAAGTTCTAAAATTATATTGTCTTGAAGATGTTTTTTGAACTAACAAATTTTAATGGCTTTGATGCAGTTAAATATATTTATTTTCTGTTATGGTTTTCTCAAAACATTTTCCTACCCTTGTATTAAATTTAATTGGGATAAAACACTGAAATATGTATGGCTTTAAGATCTTAGATTGGTGTCGTTATTATAAGAAAAATGTCATCTTACTTTCTTAAATGGATAAAAACATGTAACCGAGTTCTTAAGGTGCCCTTAGGAAAATAGGTTATGTCATCAATCATCCCCTACAAGAGATTATCATATCTTATTTAATGGTATTTGATGTTGGTGTTTGATTTTTTTATTGAGATTAAAAAAATAAGATTGTTTTTGGCTGAGAGGAATGGTTACTACTTTGGTTGATAATAGATTATGTTAATTTCTACACTCCTCCTATGTCTTTCTTCTTTCCATCCACCTATATTTCCTTTACAATCTCCCATTTATGTTTCTTGGTTTGTTTTAAGAACATTTTCTTATGGTTTTGTTTTCTCATGTAATTTGGTGGTAGTGCAAACAACCTTGACGATACATGTATTGCAAATGATAAATTATCTTTGGATGTTTGTTGATAAAGAAATTAAGTTTGGAGTCTGCCTTCGATTATGAGGCCCTGCTATTCTCAAGTGTTTGCTATTGTGTTTTTAATAGGAGGTCCGAGCGGGTCTGGGAAAACTAGTCTGGCTCGTAAGATGGCAAATATTGTTGGTTGTGAAGTTGTTTCTCTGGAAAGCTATCATAGATCTGAACAAGTGAAGGACTTCAAATATGATGATTTTAGCTCACTTGATCTTACTTTGCTGTCTAAGGTATAATAGTTATTTTGAGTTGGTGGTTTTGTATATTGCTATGGATTTCCTTATCTTGATAAGCCTACTCCAGGATTAGTAAATCATCTTGTTGGTTACTGGAATATTTGTATCGTAAAAATCATTACTAGAGTTGTTATCTGGTTAAGAAAACTTCTATAGGTCCAAGATAGTAAGATGATGAATGTGATATAATTCGGAGTAGATGAAGTTTAGTCATCTTCCTTTGCCGACGTCCTTTGTATTCATATTCTTTTGTCATGTCCTTTCTGCAGAATATTGATGACATGAGAAACTTTCGGAAAACAAAAGTGCCTGTCTTTGATTTGGAGACCGGTGCTCGCAGTGGCTTAAAAGAGCTTGAAGTTTCTGAAGAATGTGGAGTGGTAAAATGACGATGCTGTTTTTGCTACTTACTGCCATGAATAAAAATTAGAAGTTTTGCTGCTTGTCTTATAAGAGCATCTAGAATTTTGATCTTGAAGACCGGAGGGTGCTTTTGTTGATATAGAGTGTTGTTAGCATTGTTGATTGTTATGAGCTGGTTGATTCTCTTAAGAGATATATAGTTATGGATACTCATTAAAAAACAATAAAAAAAAAAATTGTACTCCGTATACGTATTTTTCTACAACGATACCTGCCATCTATGATATATATTTTCTGATTTTATAATGCTTGAATTGACCAGGTTATATTTGAAGGTGTTTATGCATTGCACCCTGATATCCGAGAATCACTGGACTTATGGATTGCTGTTGTAAGAATGACCTCTAACATACTAAGGAGACTTAGTGATGCTTAGTGTTCTGGTCCATATCTCTTTCAAATTATTGTTGTCTCATAAGGAGACATGTGTATAAATCTAATGCTTTTCTTGATCAGGTTGGAGGTGTCCATTCACATCTTATTTCTCGAGTTCAACGAGACAAAAGTAGAGCTGGAAGCTTTATGTCACAAACTGAAATCATGACAACAGTGTTTCCTATGTTCCAGCAGCACATTGAACCACATCTTGTTCATGCACATGTTAGTTCATTCAGAGTTGTTCAAGAATTTTGCTTACTAATATAAACTACAAAAGAATATATATGATACTGTAGAAATAAATTTATGTATTTGGTAAAACCTTACGTGTTGCAAATTTCTTGAAATGTTAAGCATGCAAGGTAGACTATATGTTTTTGTTTCAGTTAAATCTTTAGAATATATTCAACAAGAATGTTGTAGTCGAATTTTTGTACTCTTTTGTTGGCTCGACTTAAAAATATCTTTTAATCTTATCGCAGCTCAAAATAAGGAACGACTTTGATCCAGTGCTTTCTCCTGAGAGCTCATTGTTTGTATTGAAAAGTAACAAACAAGTAAGGCAGCTAAATACTTAATTACGTATTCTTTTGGGTGATAAAGTGGTATATCCTTGATAGTTTTCTGACACTTACAGGTGGCTTATCAAGATATATTAAAGATTCTTGATCCTACAAAGATCTGCAGTTCTGTTCAAAATTTCATTGATATATATTTGAGGCTTTCTGGAATACCTTCTAACGGCCAATTAGCCGAGAGCGACTGCATACGAGTTAGAATTTGCGAGGGAAGATTTGCATTGTTGATACGCGAGGTATCAATATATGTATTTGATTTTTAATTTTTATTGTGTTCAAGGTCCTTTTCATAGAATTAATTTTAGATCCTTACTGGGTGTGGACGAATTTTTTGTCAGCCTATTAGAGAAGGGAATTTCATTATTCAGCCAAAAGTGGATTTTGATATCAGCACTAGTACAGTTGCTGGCCTTCTTAATCTCGGGTATGCTTCACTTCTTGCAAATAGGCTATAAGATGATCCTTTTAGCAATTTATATTTTATAATTTTTTTGCTCTTCGTGCAACTTAATCTTATAAACAGCAGATAATCTTGAACAACTGGAACTCTCCATGAGAAAAAATGCAAAATCAATTTCTCTTTATCTTTTTTTTTTAAACTTATTTTTTTATATTTAATTCAATAATAAAAAAATAAGAACTTGACATTTACCTATCCAATTAAATAAAAATCAATAGTTTCTTTATCTTTTTCATTTTTTCCTGTTATGTTTATATATTCGTTTCAGGTATCAAGCTGTGGCATACATTGAAGCATCAGCATATATCTATCAAGATGGAAAGGTTGTAAATTAAATTCTCGAGGGACAAGTATGAACCAGTGGAATTCTAATAATTGAATTAGATGAGTTCTACAACTGTTTTTTCTTTTAAGAGTGTATTCATATTACACCTCACTAAACATCTGGTTCGTATTGGTACTCTGGCCTCTGCTGCTACATATTTAATGAGTATAAATAAAATTTTGCATGCAGTTGTATTGATGTGCAATGAGTTCCCAGAAACTTGTTTGATTGATGATATAGGTCTTTACAGAAGATTATGTGTTAATGGTGTAGTTTACAGTTATAAATCTTTGTAAATCTCCTGGAAACTGAACTATTTACTATATATGAGTATGGGTGGGGGGTGGGGGTATCTATTGTGTTCTTGGGGCCAAAGAATGATGCTTTATCCTATAAAAAACCAGTGTTCCCTTTTTGATCATTTAATTGAGTATTTTATCCTCTTTCTTTCCTGGACATTTAAATTTATGGTTTTGCCTTGTGTGCTCGACTTGCTTCTTATTGAATAACCATTTTCTTTATAGATTCTTATTGAGGTTGATCACCTGCAAGATGTCCCAAGTCCTTACCTGCAGATCAAGGGGGTTAATAAAGAGATTGTAATAGCTGCTGGTTTAAAACTTAAGCTGGAGGGTTCATATACCACAAAGGTTAGTGTCATAATCATGTCACCAGTCTTTCCTTAATGTTGTTTGGAAACTGTATGCTAATGGTTATTCCTTTGCACAGAGTTATTTGCAAATTATTATGGAGAGATTACCAGTACTCGAAAGAAGTGCAAGTGGAATTCGTACCCAGCAGGCCGCAAGGTTGCAAGAACTAGTAGATTTTATACAAACTCAGGTATTACTTTATTAATATTGACATGTAAATTTTATCAGTTAAAAAGTGCTCTGTAATTTCAAGTGAGCAAGAACTGCTCAGTAACCTGAGCTTCTGAAATTGTTAAATGTTTTAAGCTTAGAATGGAACTCTACAGAACTTCTTGTTTGTTCAGTTCTAGGTAACTCAATGCATGACATGAGGTTTTCCCTTTATTTTGTTGTGGAAAAAGTGAGCTAAAACCACTGCATATTTTACATTTGTATATAGCATTACACCTACTTTAGGTAAAGAACTAGTGTAAGGAGTGTAAGCTGTGGAAAGCTTGTTAATGATCCCTGCTTGATGTAATGTAAATATTAGTACATTGCATATGTTTAGTTTAGATGCCTGTTTTCAGCTCCAGGTTTAGGACTAGACTGACATTGACCCAATTAAGTTTAAAAATGTAGACATCAAACAGAGGAGGTAAAGATAAGCTTGTGTAGAGGTATTTGGTCTGTTTTACTAGGTTCCCTCTTGTCTAACAGTAGTTGTATTCATTGTAATTCGTAATATATTCTTAATCTTAAATGTGATGCTATCATCATAATATAATATTCAGAGCTGATTGGGGCTGCCTGTTCCAAGATCCTACCGAATGAAGTAGAGCAGAAATTGACCAAAGATGTACCTGTTTTCATTTTGGTTCGTTAACGACCATCAATCAATCACTTGGGCATTTGACCTGAGGCAACTACCATAGTCTATTTCTTATGTAGAAGATTTAGCATGATTTTTTGTTTGCCTTTTTTACTTGATATTCCACTGAAATTGTGATGGACAAACAGGGAAGCAGTACAGCTTCAGAATCTTCACCAAGTCGGGAAGCTTCCCCATTGGAAGGCATAATTGATGACATGCAGACAAGGATCAAAAGATTGGAGCGGTGGCAAACAATTAATACGGCAAGATACCACAACTTCTATATAAAATATGTTTCTCGTGATATAATTAGCCTGCGAACATACTTGAAGTTCTCTTCTTTCTATCCAAAAACAAAAATATTCATCTTTTTGTCCTAATCAATTAATAACTTTCATTCTGCAGGTGCTTTGGACCTTTCTAATGTCAGCATTCGTTGGCTATTCTCTCTATCAGCGAAAGCATCAGTGATTTCTGTTAACAGTTGAAGCATTCTTTCAACACGGTGATGACTTCTCTTTCTTCTTTTACATTGACAACGTTTGCCACAGGAAGCCTTGGTAGAATCTGACAACCCCATACAGTTAGTTGTACACCAAAGAGTTGCAGAAAAACAAAAATTAGTGCGTCTAATTTTTTTGCAACGTGTTCTCGTGTTCTGTACAGATGTTTAGATGTGAAATTTTTATTAGAATTTTCATATTCATTCTCATTATTTTTATAGTTGATATAAATTCAAGTGTGCTCTATAGAGCCCTCTTCTACCACTTTATGTCCCGGGTAACATAAGAGCGTATTTGATTGACGATTGATGGGGTTTGTTGACATTTGTTGATGAAAATAGACATTACGTGGAAACGTGAAGTATCAATCCTCAAGTACATGTTACTCCACTTGGTGATAGAAATTTAAATACCAAAGAAGTGACTTATGTGAACCAGACACAAAAAGAACTCGTATTGTGATTTGTATGCTCAAATGATGAGTAAATGGTATTCGTGGATGAGTGATTGATTTAGGATCCCCTACTGCTTTATTTATAAATGTAAAAGTAAAGTGTATTTTGTGTACTTACACTTTGCGTGTTAGATCACTTGAGATATCGAAATTCATAAACTAGCATTTGCTATATTGGACATTTTAACTTTTTGCATAATGTGTATTTTCGTTAAATTTGTCCAACTCCGTTTATATGAACAAGGGTAAAACAGTCTTTTTAAATTAACATCAATTAATTTATAGCTAAAGAAAAATTAAAAAAAAAGAGACATTTTTCACATTCATTTTCCCAGGCATCTTCCCCACGCCATTAACACCTATGACTGAGCTCTACTTTTTCTCCTTTCTTAATTGCCCAATTAAAATCTTTCAACATAGCCACACACTTATAACTCTTAGTCACTTTCTCTAACATAACCCCATGTGAAATGTTAGAAGCATCAATCCCAAATTGCCTAGTACCCCGTTTATAATTGTCATTTAACGAAAAATAATTTATAAAAAAAAATAATTTTACATCATCTTTCACACTTGTCTCTACTGTATCATCAACAGCTATATCTAATAATCTGGGTGGGTTTTAAGTATATTGAGAGTTCATAGTGTTAAACCCAACTTTATATTTTATCAAACAGTTGGTTGGGCATGATGGATTTTGCTAATATTTGCGTTAAAATTGGCCAAAAAGATCGTTTCCGAACATCGTAAAGTGATATGCCGGTGAGGAATGATGAACGGAGATTGATGAGTTGCAATTTAGTGGCTGACTCCATTTATTTGGCCTAATACAAAGTGTGTTAATGTTATTGTGACAGGGACAATGTCACAATCCATACCTCTTAATAATTATAGGAATGTAATGGACTCCTTGTTCGCAACATCTATGCTTCGTTTGAGTGTTCTTTTGGTGTCAATCTTAATCCTCTTTGCAAGTCTGACGAAGTGTGTCATACCCTCATTTCAAACATGTCCAATTTTGAGTTCCTGCATGTTCGGAGGAGCGATGCAAGTCGTGACACAAATTTTATTTTATTAACCTAGTTTTATCGAAGCATATTTGGATAACTCTTGATGTGTTGTTTATGGTGTTTTAAATGATGTTTTGGTGATTACAGGTATTTATAAATATATAGAGTTGTGGATTTGCTAAGAGTAGATGGATTCAAGTACAAGATCCCAGAATTATTGATTCGGACAAACCCGACGAGGTTAAAACTGAAAAATGTTTCAAAGATTGTTTTACCCTTACCTAAACAAACGGAGTTAGACATATTTAACAGAAACATGCATTGTATAAAAATTTTGGATGTCCAGTATAACAAGTACTAGTTTATGAAGTTCAGTATTTCAAGTGATCTGACAATGGTTTGACAGGTGACAGATACACTCTAAATGTAAAATAGTATGTATTTTTAAAGTGATTTAAATGAAAATAGTTTTTTACTGTGAGACATTGAAAATGTGTCAATGATACAATATGGTTACATAGGGATTAGGGAGGAACGAGATTAATTGAAATTTTTTTATGTGTGCCACGACTATGCGTTTAATAAAAGACACATGCGATTAACAAAATTGCCATGACCGGGTTATTGGCTAATTGCCATGACCAAAAACTAACAGTACTCAGTGATCCAGATGTGCATCACTCATTCATAACTTTATATAATTCAAAGGATTATTAATATTTTAATCCTTAAAGTTTTTTCAAAAATACATATCAACCCTTAAAGTAGAAAAACATATTTCCACACCTTTAACGTTTGGCAGTTGTATATTTCAACCTTTGACGTTATCTTTAAAAATATTTTTCCTATTTTGCCCCTAAGTTTGCTGTATATGATGAACACTTTGATTCAATTTTGTTTGCTTCTCTACTTACACCAGCGATGATACATCAGTGTCTAGGAACCCTCCATTATCTAAGATACGACTTTGAAGTGGTTACACTAGTGAAAAGTGCATAACGAGCTTTGAAAACATATTCATTGACTTCATTGATTGTTGCAGTGTGCTCCTAGCTATTCTATTATAGTTACTATGCATCCCACCCATGACTACTTTTATAGTATTAACTATCTAATATTTATCAAAAAGATCAGCAAACCGAATGTTTAGAGTACTACGAAAATAACTCGATATAAGGGCCAAAATGTAAAAGTATGCTATATTTTGAGGGCTGATGAATATTTTCATGCAAACTTTGAGGGTCAAAATTGAGAGTACGAGGGTAAAATTGGAATGGAAAAATGAAAAGGGATTGAAATGAATAAGTGTCAAACTACAGGGGTGTGGAAGTACGTTTTTTAACTTTAAGAATTGGTGTGTATTTTAATAAAAATTTCGAGGATCGAAATGGTAATAACCCTAATTCAAAGCATTCCTAGATTACAAAAATTAGACATCTTGGAATTAGAAAATCATGATATTATTTCATAAAAAAAGACAAATGTCTCGATCCACTAGGTAAATATTTCACACATCTTCAAGTAACATGTCTACCAATCTTGCATTATACACGACCATTGTAATCAATAGTATGAACACAAATGACCCACAAGCTCCATCCTGCAGTTGATTCAAAAGTGGTGATTAACAATCTTTTTCAAAAAAAATACTGAAAACACATGTAATGTAAGAATGAATCTCAGACAGATATTACTCGAAAAACACACAAAAGCAAACTGACAGGTCAAGCTTCGAGCTTGGGCTCTATGGCCAATTGGCCATCAAATCTGGGAAAAGAGAAGTGAAAAGATAACTTGCTTTTGCACATGAGCAGGTTCAACAGTTGAAATTTCCCTTGGGTCAATGCAAGCCACACAGAGCCAATATTGGACCATGAAGGCCTCGTAACGCCTTCATTTCGTTTTACTTATCTTACTAAAATGAAGGGAAGGAGAAGAAGGTAATGATAGTTTTAGTAGGGTATAAAGTCTAGAACCTGCCACATAATCAGTGACACTGGTATGTTTATAGTGGCCAACAGGTCATAGGGCCATATCTCCTTAACTCCGTTTCATTGATGACCAGGTTCTAAAACCTCGAATCATGTGAGAACATCAGGGACTTAATTATGCCAAGATGAGCTTTTTTAACTAAAGTATGGGCCTACATACCGGAGGAATGTAAAACTAGAATGTCTCCTTCCATTGTGCCCCTGAAGTTGAACAACCACAATAAAGAAACAAAAAGAATTGGGAATTTAGTAACCAGAACTCATCAAGTGCTTCAGAATTAAAAAAAAAAAACAAGATGTACATTTGGATTTTATTGTTTTATAATTTTATTACTAAAACAGAAAAGATCAGTGCTACATGCCACCTTCTTTAGACCTTCAAATCCAAAATACAATCTCAAAAATAATAATAATATATATAATATATACTGCTTGTGTCCTGAAAAGGAGAAGTTTATAGTCTGTACTTAACAGTCAATATAGTTTCTTTCGATCATGCTTACTAGAGAAGGATCGGAAAGGATATAAACACAAAAAGAGAAAGGTAGTTAATCTTTGTTTCAATAGCAACATATGGTGATCCTATATACAGTAACTGTTGGAAATATTAACAATTACAGCAACATTGAGGCAGTTATATAAATTATTTACAAGTCCAGGCCAAGACAAATCATGAAGGTAAATAACATGTATATCAGTGACTGAATAAACAAAGAAAAGAAGAGATGTGTACCAGGAGTCATAGCCATAACAGTGTACAAAAGAAGTTTTAAAACAAAAATCAGCTGAGTCGCCAGTCCTTGCAAGAAGTCCTGACTGCTCTTGAAGAGATAATTGCCTCCACTTACTGTGTTGGGATGCTTGCAACGCCTCCTCCGAGATAAAACAACTCCGAGCAACGGGTTCACAGCAACTCCAATGCTCAACTTCGACTAGCACCTCAGTCACCGGAGAAACCACAAGCGGACAAGCTTCAAACTAAATATTGAGGGGAGAGCATAAAGTGGTGTAGAGAATGTAAGGTGTGGTGCAAAATAATCAGCAACTTAGCTCTCTATTTATAGTAGTGGCTAAGCGTAACTGATACCACCCTAATTAATATTAGAATCGTAACTAACGATTTACATTTAATAAATATTTAATCCACATATCAATTTAATATTTTCGAATATATCTATCAAATCCTGTCCAGGTTCATTCGAATATCAAATCCTGTCCAGGTTCATTCGAATATCAAATCCTGTCCAAGTTCATTCGAACCCAATTTTGATAAATTAATTCTAATTAAAATATTAAATCACCTAAATAAAATCCCTCGTCCAGGTCGCCTCACGTACGCGAGACGCCGAGACATTCGCCCAAATCGCCCTTCGACCGAGCCGACCTGAGTCGAGTCGAGACGAGGCGTGGCGTGGCGAGGCGGGCGGCGGCGCGCTTGTGTGTGTGTGCGCGTGAAGCACATACTAACACCATGCACCATCACACACCTTAGTAGTTTGTTAGGTCCAAAGTATCGTAGAAGGGGGGGGGGTTGAATACGATACTCACAAATAATTCAATTTCGTTCGCGGATAAATCATTCAGTTCTATAACGAAATCAAACACACCAAACCAAATCAAGTTTCAGGGAATATATCTTTTTATAAATATAAACCTCGAGAGGTGCTACAATTTCTAATCCGTAGATTAGCTTCAATGAGTTCTAGGTTATTCACAATCAATACATTGATAGAATTCTGAGCACTATAAATTTCTATGATCTTCTCCGGCTCAAACTTCTCTCTCCGTAATTGCTACTTTGAAATAACCTGACTGAGGAAGACACTGCCTCTCTCTTAGTAATTGTAGTCTTTTGTTTTTGAAAACTATCGAACCAAGATTAAAAGAATTAATCTTGGCCGTCCAATTTCCATCAACCTGTCAGACAAAACAAAAACTATCCACCTTTATCAAAATAAAAACCATCAAATGGAATTACTTTATTTACCATTCGATAGTTTTTAAAACAAAACTATCGAATACTAAATAAAGTAAAAGTGGTTTTCATTTAATTACTATTAAACTCATTCGATAGTTTTCACAAATGAAAAACTATCGAATCCATTTTCTTTACTTTTGTCCTTTAGTAATTACTCTTGGGTGTCTTAGTTTTAGACTGTATCAATTTCTTCCGAGACGATAAAACAACTTGATCTTTTTAAGTGTCGTCACCTAGTGCAACTGGTCTGGTTCACAGATGAATAACACTTGATCAATTCTTCTTTTATGTCTTCAATTCAATGCTGCTGATACGTCCCTTGTCGTTCTGGTTGCTTCATTTAAATCACTGGAATCCCGTGGTACTTAACCCTAAATCATTCACATACTTCTATCGTCTTGAAAGTCTTGTTTCTTTTGCTGTCACTGAGGCTTGAACATTTTCATGAACTTCTTTCTGTGACATGTGTACGGACTTCAAGAATACATAACGTATTTTGATTTTTTTAGTTTACCTTTTCTTCTTTGATTCTGGATTCCTGTGCTTCTGTTAATATTATTGTTTGTCTTGTCCTTTGTTGAGTTGTAGTTATCTCTTTTACATCTTATGTTACATTATGCTTTACAATCTCCCCCTATTTGATTGGATAGAGTTCGACAAGCAAATACTTCGAGGATAACTCAACTAACTAAGGAAACATTAAACTAATTAAAGTAAGACAATGTAATAATATTAAATGCATTCTGGATCAGATATATATACATTTCCAGATTTCATAAATCAAAAAACAATTAAACTTTATACAATGAAGTTGATCCTCTAGTCTGAGCTGATAGTTCTTTTGTTCTTTGCTTCAATCTTCAGTCCATTCCAATCTCACCTTCTTCAATCATTGGATCGGAGTTAGCAGCTTGATAATCAATCACTGATAGATAGTGTAGTGGTTCTCCAGGTTTAAGGATTGCTCCTTGGATGTGTCTTCCAATAAATTCAACCTCTTGACCCACTCCAGCCCATAACCATGCAATGTTAACATCTTCCTTGTTTAGCTTTGGCATGTTTGGTAATCTGGTATGCACTTCCAATCCTCTTTCCACTCTTTTCCTATAGTAAGGAACATTCTCCATTAGAAATCTTCTAAGAGTGTCTGCTGCTTTGTCCTTCTCCGTTGATGTGAATCCAGTGGATCTAAGATACTTCTCAACTGAGATTAGATAATTGATTGGGTAGTCCCTCAGTTTGTCCTCAGCCAAATAGCAGATTCTGAACAAGTCATTCGTCATGAATCTAACCATTGGAGGATCTTTAGTAATCTCTGGACCGACTTTCATCAAGATCTCCTTAACATGCTCACGGAGCAGTTCATTTAGTCTTGTAGTTCTTTGAATCTTGATGAGTATCACCTGCAGTTCTTCCTCAAAACTGCTTGGTGTCTTTCTCTCTCAGCTTGCCTGACATCTATTTCAGCTCTTTGAGCTTTCACCATCTCCAAGGCAGCTTCTTCTTCCAGTGATAGAGAATTTGCTTCTTCTTCCATATCATCATCCAAGATAGGATGTTCTATTGGCTCTGGATAATATGGCGCATGCTCCTCCTGTAGTGGTTGCTCTTGCATTATCTCAAATTCCTCCTCACTTTTTTTCTTCTTGCACAATGTCTTCAATCCAGTACTGTCTAACTGGAATAGCTTCATTGGTTTCCCAAACTCCCCATCCAGTTGTTTGCCAACCTTCATTAGTCACTTCATTTGTTTCCCCGTCTCCAACTTTCTCCCCCTTAGTTGAGGAATCCTCGATGAAGTTATCCTCATTGTAAAAGGTAGTAGAAGGATCAGGTTGTTGCTGTGAAGGTCCGGGTGGTTGGTTCCTCAACATATTCCATAATCTCCTTGAGGGTGGATTGAACATGTACCTCTAGGTAATAGCAAATCTTCAATATTTGGAAGGGTTAGGGTGTCACTCCTCACGTTTGGCTCTGGGTGTACACTCAACGTTTCTGTCGGCGTTTCACTCATTTTACCTTTCCCACTCAGGCCAGGTGTAAGTGTTTTTTTTTTCACTCAATCCCTTTTTGCTAGTTGTACCTGCAGAAGAAAACACCGTAGCCATCCTTAAGGAGGTCACCGGTGGTGCAATGGGGCTTCGCAAGTCCCCGTCCTTGGATAAACCAAGTTGCTGATCATCCTTAGATGATATATCCTTTTTAGGATCTAGAGTTTGAATCTCTAGGGGGTTAGAAACAGGGTCTTTTAACAGCAGAGATCCCGAATCTTCCCCGATAGTCTGTGAAGACTTTACCTCAGTTGACTCCTCAACAATAATTGATTCATTGTCAACGAGTTGCCGATCTGCACCTACGTCAGACCCTTTACCCGCAGGATCCAGATATGTTCCATCTGGGGAGGTAGACAATGACCCTTTAGATTGTGCATTTAGGTCAAAGCCTTCTCTCGACGTCTGTGAAGACCCTTGGTTCTTAGAACCTTCAACCAGTGAACCTGACCGTAATATGGTCGGAACACCAGTTGCTTCCGTCAATTCTTCCTTACCTGATTGAGCTAATGGTTCAGATATAGCTTTCGTTAGCGTAGCCCAATCAGCATCAGAAAAATCAATAAAGGGCGCTTTGGAAGTTTGAAATAAAGTATCAACAGTTGCCTCAGTTTCTGTTCGTCTCCTTTTAGAGGAAGGCAGAGCTTCTGTTGAAGGGTGTATCTCCTTATGTGGTGCTGCTAAGGCACTATCTCCCTCTACACTCACGGATGTCTGAATATTGGGTATAGGAGGGGAAGGAGGTTCGTTTATTGTTTCATTTGGCTCTTCCAAAGGCTCTTCGACCGTGGTTAGAGGTTGTGGGTTTGCAACCTCCTGGTCAGGAATGGCCACTGAGGGCTCTGGATCAACATCCATTGGTTGTGGTTCAGGAGCCAGTTTAGGTTCAGGAATGTTACCTTGATTTACCTGTTCCCCTGGGGGTAGAAGTGGTAGGGGCACCGTTCTTAGATATTCAGTGAGAACAGTGGGTACCCCTGGAAGATAGTTGTTCCTCCTTATGAGAGCGGTTATGGCATTGCTCTTCATTCTCATGCACTCCATGGTCTCCTCGCCTTCGAATGTCTTTGCTGTTTAATACAAAAACTATCGAAAACCTTTTGTTGAAAAACTATCGAGAACTTTAATATAAATTAATTAAGTTCACTTCGATACATTTTCCCTTATATTTCAAAATTTATCGAGAATTTAAATATTGAATTAGGTAAATTCCTTCGATATATTTTAAAATTTATCTCAAAAACTATCGAGAATTGTTTTCGATAGTTTTTCTTTTCCTTTTCAAAAACTATCGAAAATTAATTTCGATAGATTTATCTTTGTACTTGAAAAACTATCGAATTTCCTAAATTCGATGATTTTTTCTTCATTCCAATTTCTAAAACCTGTTCATGTTCTAAAAATCAGATCTTTTTATTTTCTGTCAAGTTTTAATTTTAATAAATCTTTTAAAATTTACCAAAATCAATTGTTAACAGAAAATTCACAATTTTCTTAGAATAAAATCAATTAAATATCATTGAGTGATATTAACCGATTAAAATCCAATCAATTATGCTGCATTAATCTACAATGTTAAAAACAAAGTAAATTAATTCAAATTAAATAAATGCTTGAATATTTAGAACAAATATTAGCACTTAAATAATTTTTAGAATTAATAATCAATTAAATGCCAGAAGATATATTATCCATAATTATGACATAAAATTAGTATACTAATCCTAACTACGAGAATTGCTCCAGAAATAAATTCACGAGTCCTAAAGATATAGAAATTCTTAAACTCATGTATTCACTAGGACTCTCTGCAGTTACTGACTTCTAATCAAAATCAATTAGAAAGATTTAACATCCCAAGTTCACCAACCAGCTTATTGAAAGTGGATTCATCAAGCGGTTTAGTAAAGATGTCTGCAATTTGATCCTCTGTGGGTACAAAATGTAACTCCACAGTTCCATTCATGACATGCTCTCGGATAAAATGATACCTGATGTCGATGTGCTTCGTCCTCGAGTGTTGCACTGGGTTGTTTGAGATTGCTATGGCACTTTTGTTGTCGCAAAATATTGGAATCTTTGTCAACAAAAGTCCATAGTCACGGAGTTGGTTTCTCATCCACAAGATCTGAGTACAACAGCTTCCAGCAGCAATGTATTCAGCCTCAGCTGTTGATGTGGAAACTGAATGCTGCTTCTTGCTATACCAGGAAACTAACCTTCTTCCAAGAAACTGACAGCTTCCTGAAGTACTCTTCCGATCAATCTTACAACCTGCAAAATCAGAGTCTGTGTATCCAATAAGATCAAATCCTGTATCTTTAGGGTACCAAATTCCAAGATTTGGGGTCCCCTTAAGATATCTAAATATTCGCTTAACAGCTATTAGATGAGATTCTTTAGGATCAGACTGAAATCTAGCACACAAGCATGTTGCAAACATTATATCTGGTCTACTTGCAGTGAGATAAAGTAATGAGTCTATCATACCTCTGTAGCCTGTGATGTCAACCTTCTTACCAGTTTCATCCTTATCAAGCTTAGTGGCAGTTGGCATAGGAGTCTTTTCTGTAGATGAGTCTTCCATTTGATACTTCTTAAGAAAATCCTTGATGTACTTGGACTGACAAATGAATATACCATCTTGTCTTTGGTATACTTGCAGTCCAAGGAAGAATGACAATTCACCCATCATGCTCATTTCATAACGACTCTGCAATAACTTAGCAAATCTCTTGCATAGATCATCATTAGTAGAACCAAATATTATGTCATCAACATATACTTGCACCAATATCAAATCATTTTTATGCTTTTTGACAAAGAGAGTTTTGTCTACAACACCTCTTGTAAAATCATTTTCAAGTAAGAATTCAGAGAGAGTGTCATACCATGTCCTCGGAGCTTGTTTGAGTCCATAGAGAGCTTTGAATAGAAAGTACACAAAGTCTGCCAGTTTTGAATCCTCAAAACCTGGAGGTTGTTCCACATACACTTCTTCTTCGAACTCCCCGTTCAGAAAAGCACTCTTCACATACATTTGATATACCTTGTAATTGGAATGTGCTGCGAATGCCAGAAACATTCTGATGGCCTCAAGTCTTGCTACTGGTGCATAGGTTTCATCATAATCTATACCCTCTTTTTGAGAGTAACCTTTAGCAACCAGTCTGGCTTTGTTTCTCGTTACAATGCCATCTTCGTCTAACTTATTTCTGAATACCCATCGTGTTCCAATAACAGATTTTCCCTTAGGCCTGGGTACCAGCTTCCAAACTTTCTGCCTTTCAAACTGATTGAGTTCCTCTTGCATAGTAATCACCCAATCTGGATCATCTAGAGCATCTTCAACTTTCTTAGGTTATGTTTCTGAAAGAAACCCAGAATAGTGACATTCATTTTGTGATGTTCTCCTAGTTCTCACTCTTGTGTCCGGATCACCAATGATCAAGTGAAAGGGATGATCTCTATTCCATACCCTTTGTCTTGGCAGATGCGATCTTGATGATTCTCCTTGTTCTAGATGTTGTGGAGTGTGACTAGTTGATCCTTCTCCTGCTCCCCCTGAGTTGTTGACGGTTTGATCTGTTGATTCTGAAGACTGACTAGTGGATCCTGTAGAATGTTGAGGATCTCCACTTTGGTCACCACTTTGTCCAGAATCATTATCATTATGATTATTATTAATAACTGTAACAACTTCAGGTACTTCTTCATTGTCAGAGAGATCTCCTGATAGATTTTCAAATACCAAGGATTCAGAGTTCTCTCCAGTTTGCAGGCCTGGTCTTTTGGTGTCGTCAAATGTTACATTAAAGCTTTCCAACACCTTCTTATCTTCAATCACATATACCCTGAAAGCCTTAGATTCCAGAGAATAGCCCAGAAAAATGCCTTCATCTGCTTTGGCATCAAACTTGCCAAGATGTTCTCCATCTTTAAGTACAAAGCACTTTGCACCAAACACATGAAAGTACTTCAGTGTTGGCTTCTTGTTGGCCATTAACTCATACGGAGTCTTTTCATGATCTTTGTTGATCAGAGTTCGATTCTGAGTGTAGCAAGCTGTATTCACTGCTTCAGCCCAAAAGTAAGTGGGAAGTTTTGATTCACTCAACATGGTCCTTGCTGCTTCAACCAAGGTCTTGTTCTTCCTTTCCACTACTCCATTCTGTTGAGGAGTTCTTGGTGCTGAAAACTGTCTTGATATTCCTTTCTCTGAGCAGAAATCATTTAGAACTGCATTCTTGAATTCAGTTCCATTGCCTGATCTGATTGTCCGCACAGGTAGCTTAGCTTCCACTTCTATCTTCTTGATGTGATCAATGATTAGTTGTGTTGCTTTATCCTTTGTTTGTATGAACAACACCCACGTGTACTTGGAGTAGTCATCCACCATCACCAATGCATATCTGTTTCTTGAAAGTGACATAACATTAACTGGACCAAATAAATCCATATGAATCAGCTGTAATGGTTCAGTAATGCTTGTCATTCCTTTGCTTCCATGTGATGCTTTCTTCGACTTCCCCTTTTCACATGCTTCACATAGTCCCTCCTGATTGAATTCCATCAGGGGCAACCCTCTCACTAACTCTCTCGTTACCAAAGAGTTCATAGTTTTGAAGTTCAGATGTGAGATCTTCTTGTGCCATAGCCAACTTTGTTCTGAAGATGCCTTTGCATAGAAACATGTAACTTCTCCTTCACTGGTAGAACTTAAGTCAGCTATAAACAAATTTCCTTTTCTCACTCCCAGTAGAGTAAGCTTCTCATACTTCCTGTTGGTGATCAAGCACTTGTCCTTTCTGAAATCTACATTGTAGCCTTTATCACAGAATTGACTGATACTTAGAAGATTGTGCTTTAATCCTTCAACAAGAGAGATGTTTTCAATGATGACATTTCCAGCTTTCAATTTACCATATCCCGTAGTGTATCCTTTGCTGTCATCTCCAAAGGTTACAATCGGGCCGGTCTTCTTAACCACCTCTGTAAGCAGGGACTCTTCACCTGTCATGTGTCTAGAACAGCCACTATCCAGAATCCACATAACCTTTGAGCTTTTAACCTTATCCTGCAATCACAGATTGATTAAGCGGACTTTGGTACCCAAAATTGTTTGGGTCCTGAAGGTTTAGATGATTTAACAGAAGTAACATTCAATTTAGTCTTACCCTGTTTGATATTCATAGTATATGTGGATTTGACATTAACAGTGCTATTGCTACTATCAGACATCAACTTAAAATAAGCATGCATGATGTTGTACTTACATAGCAAACAATCTTTCTTTCCACAGGGTTCATGAAGATCAGGCATGTCAGACATGTTATGCATTTCAGAAGTATTAGCAGTTTCTACTTTAACCTTTTTACATGCATGTGTAAGGTGTCCAGCAGAATTACAAATAGTGCACAACTTCCTAGATGCAATGGGAGAAAATGGAACCATTTCCTGATTAACAATCTTCTTCTTTCCATTCCTGTTCTTTTTAACATTACTAACTACGTCACCTACTTCAGTTTTAGGTAAATCAGGTTTAGGTAATTCATTTTTACTGATTTCCTAGGCAACTTAGTTTTTACCTCTTTTTCCTTCAACAAATCCTCCTCAAGCAATTCTTGTCTTATGAAAAGGTCATCCTCATGAAAAAGTTGTGGAAACGGCTTAACAAAAACTGGACAATCAACATTCTTAAGAACATGTGGAGTATTCCTTTTGACAACTGAAGATGTCACAGGGAATTCCACAATCTTCTTACCAGCTTTCTTGTTATAGTCAAATCCTATAGCAGTTTTATTCTCTATGGCCTGAGTATCAATGATTTCCTTAGCCACTAGAGCGGAATTCTTAAAAGCATTCAACTTCAAATCTAGATCTGAAATCTGCTTCCTGAGGATAGTCTCTATCTCATCATTACACTTGACCTTGTTATCTAAGTACGCATTCTTTTGCTTAAGATCTTCTAATGTTACAGCTACAAGCTCTAGTTCTTCATTTTTAGATTCTAACTTTTTAATCTTAAGAACTAGTTTAGCATTTTCCATTTCTGATGCTAGCATGCTCGTGTGTACATTAAACAATTCTACACTAAGATCTTGCACAGTTTTCTTGTACTCAGAATTAGACATATCAATTGTAGTTAAGATAGGTACCTGAGATGATTGTTGTGATTCCTCTGAAGAGTCAGCCATTAGAGCAACATTTACATATTCCTCCTCTTCATCCGAATCAGTATCATCCCAGTGCTTTCCCTCTGCTATATAAGCTTTCCCTTTCTGCTTCCCAGAGAATGCCTCCAATTGCTGTTTAAGCTTGGCATTCTCTTTCTTCAACTCATCATAAGAATCCTTCTTTCCATAGACATCTTTCATGTCTCTCGCTTGACGAGGCTTCCGGCATTCAGTGGCGAAATGCCTTAACTCATTGCAGTTGTAGCATCTTTATTTGCTTCTATCAATCCTGCCAGTCTTGTAGCCTCCCTTAAAGCCTGTACTAGGTGTATAATTGCTCTTCTGGAATCTGTTGGTTGAACCCTTGAACTTGTACTTAGGGTTTCTCTTGAAACGAATGTGACTAAACTTTGCAGCTAAGTACGCCATGGTTTTGTCTTCCATTTGCTCAAGCTCTTCTAGGGTGTAGTAATCACTTTCATCAACACCCAGATTCACAGAATCCATTTCTGATTCTATTATCACCTCCTTTCCAGCTCTAGGGGTTTGAACCTGAATTTCAGAAGTTATTGGTTCATCCACTACAAGTGTTGCTGATCTCACAAGTGCATTGTGCTTGTTCTCCACTGTCCCTGATCCGTAGATTATCACTCTTTGTTCCTGTTCCATCTCATAGGTCTTCAACTTGCCATAGATCATCTCTAATGACATCTTTGTGAAGTCAATTCTTTCCCTAATGGATGATGACTTGTGTTCTACATGATGGGGCAGCGTCATCATGAACTTCCTGTTTGATTCTCTCAGTGGATAGGTCTTTCCTTTCATTGCCAATTCATTGAGAAGCTTAGTATATTTCTAAAAGACCTGAGTTATACTTTCTCCTGGCAGTGACCTAAACGCTTCGTATTGAGAAGTCAGAATGTCCAATCTGTTTTCCTGCACGTCTTCAGTTCCTTCCATTATCAAGTTAATGGTATCCCACATATGTTTCCCGCTTGTACAGTTCATCAACTGATAGCTCATTTCCTTGTCTGCGGAGTCCGCCAATATCAACATTAAACCGGTGTCCAATCGAATCAGTTCCTTGTCAGAATCTGTATACTCAGTAATATCCTTAGGTTGGGTGCCTTGAGGAATCCTGCTACCATCAGGAGCTGTAGATTCACTAACTGGTTTCATTGGTACAAACGGTCCGTTCTCTAATATGCCAATATACAACGGATTAGATGCCTTGATAAATAACATCATCTTCATCTTCCACAAACCGAAATCATCTCTAGTAAACGGGGGAACTTTAATACCAGCGGTTGTCTTTAGAGCACTCATGGTTTCTGAAAATTTCAAATTGTTTAAAATTCAAGAAATTCCAATTAAATGAAAATTTTTGAAAGTTAAAAAATTTGCTTCGAATTTTCACGCTACGTTTGATTTTGGTCTCATTCACCGGATCTGATTTATATATCAATCAAGTAGCTCTGATACCAATTGTTAGGTCCAAAGTATCGTAGAAGGGGGGGTTGAATACGATACTCACAAATAATTCAATTTCGTTCGCGGATAAATCATTCAGTTCTATAACGAAATCAAACACACCAAACCAAATCAAGTTTCGGGGAATATATCTTTTTATAAATATAAACCTCGAGAGGTGCTACAATTTCTAATCCGTAGATTAGCTTCAATGAGTTCTAGGTTATTCACAATCAATACATTGATAGAATTCTGAGCACTATAAATTTCTATGATCTTCTCCGGCTCAAACTTCTCTCTCCGTAATTGCTACTATGAAATAACCTGACTGAGGAAGACACTGCCTCTCTCTTAGTAATTGTAGTCTTTTGTTTTTGAAAACTATCGAACCAAGATTAAAAGAATTAATCTTGGCCGTCCAATTTCCATCAACCTGTTAGACAAAACAAAAACTACCCACCTTTATCAAAATAAAAACCATCGAATGGAATTACTTTATTTACCATTCGATAGTTTTTAAAACAAAACTATCGAATACTAAATAAAGTAAAAGTGGTTTTCATTTAATTACTATTAAACTCATTCGATAGTTTTCACAAATGAAAAACTATCGAATCCATTTTCTTTACTTTTGTCCTTTAGTAATTACTCCTGGGTGTCTTAGTTTTAGACTGTATCAATTTCTTCCGAGACGATAAAACAACTTGATCTTTTTAAGTGCCGTCACCTAGTGCAACTGGTCTGGTTCACAGATGAATAACACTTGATCAATTCTTCTTTTATGTCTTCAATTCAATGCGGTTGATACGTCCTTTGTCGTTCTGGTTGCTTCATTTAAATCACTGGAATCCCGTGGTACTTAACCCTAAATCATTCACATACTTCTGTCGTCTTGAAAGTCTTGTTTCTTTTGCTGTCACTGAGGCTTGAACATTTTCATGAACTTCTTTCCGTGACCTGTTTACGGACTTCAAGAATACATAACGTATTTTGATTTTTTGAGTTTACCTTTTCTTCTTTGATTCTGGATTCCTGTGCTTCTGTTAATATTATTGTATGTCTTGTCCTTTGTTGAGTTGTAGTTATCTCTTTTACATCTTATGTTACATTATGCTTTACATAATTGTATACTACCCATGTGTGTGATACTATATAAAGCCAACAACCCCCTTTA
This sequence comes from Heracleum sosnowskyi, assembly GCA_030848705.1. Taxonomy (NCBI): domain Eukaryota; kingdom Viridiplantae; phylum Streptophyta; class Magnoliopsida; order Apiales; family Apiaceae; genus Heracleum; species Heracleum sosnowskyi. The sequence continues at coordinate 11,101,488 of CM061238.1, forward strand.
TTTAGTTCAATGTGGGACAAATACACATTCTCATTTCAAGTTGTTTCAAGCTACTAACTTCAACTCTATTTCTCTATGGATTTCACTAAGAAAATTACTTAGATCCATATATGAAAATGTAAGTCCCCATAACAAGGAACAATTTCCAACCGTTAAAATCCGGAATTATTATCAAGAACATATAAATACTTATGCTCCAAAACTCTATTTTCTAACAGTAACTTAATCGCAAAGCAATGTTCTATAAATTAGGTGGTTTTGGTTTTAAGATTTATCTTGAGACAGACATCAGAATGACAGAAAATATGGTTCCTGTCAGTTTGTCAGACTATAAAATCAAGTGAATCCGCCTGATTCTCTACATATAAGATCTTTTTGATAACTTGCATGATTTGATACAGAAATGTAAAGAACCTTAAAGCATAATAATAAAGTGAGAGCTGAGATCTCCTTTCAACTCAGGAGAGAAAAATGTCATTCAAACTCTGGGGCATAACAATAAAGGTTTTCAGATATGTATTACTTGTTAGACAATCTGTGATATTAGTACATAAAACAACGTGGGCATGTGTGAATAACAGATAAGGTGTATGTAAACAATAAACAAATAAACAAATAAAAATAAGGAGACAAGGAACAAAACTGAGTCCAGTGCGTGACTGTCTCCTTAAAGCGTATTAGCCCTCACCGTATGTGCGAGCGAATTGCTTCCCAGGATAAAACGGTTTGCAGTGAGGTTGTCGAATAACGTCACTCTCAGCGAGCTTGAGACGAACAAGAGAACTATCACCAGAGGAAGAGAAGAGAGATGTGTGTAAGAGAGGATGTATTTTTCGAGTGAATAATACTAAGGCTATACACGAGTTTATATAGGCTAGGAAAACTTGTGCGCTACACAATTGTCATAATTAATTAACTGCGTTAATCAATTATATCGGTTGGCAATTTCCTTAATTAATTAGTCAAGCTAATTAATTGCATCGGTGACAATTATGTTGGTGGCAATTTCCTTAATTAATTAGTCAAACTAATTAATCACGTCAGTGGCAAAAAATCCGAATTTAAAAACAGAATTGATTTTATCAGAGTACTCAGAATCAATGACTTTATCAGATAACTCAAAATCAATGATTTTATCAGATAACTCAAAATCAAAGTCATATCTGCAAAAAATCCGAAGTTAAAAACGGAAACGATTTTACCAAATCAATTAACTCACCCATACCATAATTCACCCATATTTTCCAACAATCCCCCACATGGGTGAAATTGATGTTTCGGTAGCATGCACAAGTCAGACTGACACGGAGTTTGGCTTGGTGATAGTTTCTTCGATCAGATATAGCATACGATAGGTAGAGAATGCTCCTTGAACCTTTGCTCGAGTAAGAATATCGACTTTACTGGTAGAAAGTAGACGTGAATGTCTTTGAACTGTTCGACCGTTTGTGTAAACGATGATATACTTGTCACTATATCCTTTCTGATTCGTTCGGCTCTCATGATTATGTCCATTTTGGCCATGGAACATCGTCCTGGTTATGCAGGAGTTTCTAAAGAATTGTGCCTCGTAATTCTCCTTTGAAGCGGCCCCACTTCTCTCCCACATAGGTGATCTTTGTCTTATAGAGTAACCCGCGTTTACTCAACTGAATTCCATGCGTTCAAAACCTTGAACTCCATGTATTCCACGAAAGATCATTAAAAGCTTAAAAGCTTACCCTTGTACCATACGGGTCTCACTATTTCTGCATCATAGGAACAGGCCAGGGGTTACCCCCACAGTGATTTGGTCATCATGATTTAGTTGGCCCATTGAACCATGTTCTTGGGACCTCCAGTCAGCAATGGTTGGGTGTCCACCATGACGCCGTTAAGCAATAGGCTTAAGGCCCATCCATCTAGATGATTTGTCAACCAGTTCTCTTGATAACCCTTTGGTTAGCGGATCCGCGATATTATCCTTTGACGGTATAAAGTCAATAGTGATAATTCCGGTTGACATTAACTGTCTAATGGAACTATGTCATCGTCGTATGTGACGGGACTTTCCATTATACATCGTGCTATGTGCTCTGCCAATAGCAGACTGACTATCACAGTGTAGTCCTATTGCAGTCACAGGCTTTGGCCATCTCGGAATATCCTCCAGAAATTGGCGTAAGTATTCAGCCTCTTCAGCGCATTTATCTAACGCCACAAACTCAGCTTCCATCGTGGAATGAGTTATCACCGTTTATTTTGAGGATTTCCATGATATTGCCGCTCCAGCTAGTGTAAACACATTGCCACTCGTAGACTTTAGTGCTTTCTTGCTAGATATCCAGTTTGCATCAGTATAGCCTTCTATTACTGCTGGATAACTGCCATAATGCAATCCATAGTCTCGAGTTCCCCAGAAGTACCTTAGTACTCGTATGATCGCTTTCTAGTGATCAGCTCCCGGATTACTCGTAAATCTACTCAACTTACTAATTGAGTATGCGATGTCCGGTCTTGTACAACTCATTAAGTACATCAGACTTCCAATTATCCTCGAGTATTCTAACTGGGAGACTCCTACATCTTTATTCTTGGATAGATGCAAAGTTAGATCCATAGGTGTTCTAGCTTTATCAAAATCATCCTTGAGAAACTTATCAAGAATTTTTTCAACATAATGAGGTTGACTTAGTGCGAGACCCTCAAATGTTCTAGAAATTTGAATCCCTAGAATCACATTTGCTAGTCTCATGTCTTTCATGTTAAATCTTGCTTTTCACATGTCCTTGGTAGATTTGATCACTTTATCAGTGCTTCCAGCAATAAGTAGATCATCTACATACAATGTCATCATGACATATCCATTCTCGGTATCTCTGTAATAGGCACAGCTATCACATTCATTGATCTTGAAGCCGTTAGCCAACACGACTTCATCAAATTTTTCATGCCATTTCATTGGTGCTTACTTCAATCCATATAAAGATTTCACCAATCTACAGTCTTTTCTTTCTTGTCCAGGGACCACAAACCCTTCAGGTTGTTCCATATAGATTTCCTCGTCTATATCTCCATTTAGAAAAGCTGTTTTCACATCCATTTGATGTATTGTTAAATTTCGCATAGCAGCGATAACAAACATCATCTGTTAGGCCGAATACACAATATAATCAAGTATGTATGAGAATAACAATCAAGAACACTGTTTATAAATCAACAAAACTATAATTATATTAACAGTTTCTCTCTTTATGATGTTAATGAATCACAAAGAGCTACTAGGTTACAAGAATAATATTTTCAATAATCGCATCCCTTCTAGGGATAACCTATCTGTGTTTATATAGTACACAGTTACAATCAATCTCTAATTGATACTCCTATAAGTTAGCTATACAATTCATATCAATTAAGGATTGCTTCAGTCTTCTATTCCGTCTCCTTAGCTGTATCAATATATTCTGCTTCTTTCCATCTTCAGAATATATTGCTTCTATAATATTCAATTCAGCACTGACAGCTAATTCAACTATCACCACGTCAGACTTTAACAAACTCTGACTGGCTTCAATGTAAACTCTGATGATCACCTGTTGCTTAAACACTGATGAACAAACGTCAGCAATTATATCTAACAATCTCCCCCAACTTGTGCATAATAAAAATGTACAAGTTAAACAGATAATTGATGATGTCAAAACGTATAACAAATGCAGTGTTTAAAATATGTCAGAGTTTAACTTTAACTTAGAATAGAAAACTTTAAAAACTTACAGTCAGACTTTATTTGATTTCTTGAATATCAGGCACTGTCCTGAGATAGTCTGTAAGTAATCTTCTCTCAGCTCTTTCCAGTTCAGCAATCATATTTTCCTTCAGCTCCTTAAGCTCTGGATCTCCTTCACCAGTTTGATATATGGCAGCTCTCAGAGAATAGATACTGTTTTTCCTCATTTCATTTCCAAGTTTTATATAGAAAGGCTTGTCAGACTCTAGATTAAACTCTAGAACTTTCATTTCCAGTGCAGTCCTGAACCTAGCACTATTCCTCTTCATCTCCACAATTTTTCCATAAGCATCTCTGTACTTAGGAATATATGCACTCGAGACTCCTCCTCCAAGCATTATCTTTGATCTAAGCATCCTTTCTCTGATAACTAAAGCAACATCATGAATACTTCTATTCTTGACTTTTAACAAATATAGAACATACTCCAATTCTTCATAAGATTTGAGATTGATGTCAGACTCTGCAACCTTGTAAACTCTTCCATCGGTCATGAAATACAGCAAAAACTCTTTCTTTAATACTTTATGAAATACCATCTGAACAGATTCTAGCATATCAAGACTCTCTTGAGTAATAATACCAGATACTGCCAGTGATGATTGATCTCCAGGTCTATTGTTTATTCTCTTCTCCCTATGTGAACCTAAACCAGACTTATCAAAAGATTCTTTTCCAAGTACAGTCCTGGTTTGAGAAAAGTCCACAGGTTGAAGTGTCAGAGTTTCAGAGAGTACAGGTCTTCTAAAAGTACTTTGGAGTTGAGGTGCTAGTTGAGTTTGTACAACTTGAGCCTTGTCAGAGGTTGTCACAATTTTAGTAGAAACATCAACTTGAGCAGCGTCAGAGGTTGATCTAGCTTCAAAAACTTCAACTTGAGCTTTGTCAGAGGTTGAAAAATTCTTCATAGATAACTGTCCTTCTTCTACCAGTTTACCCTTGCCTTTATCATTCTTTGCTATCATAGGCTTCCTTGAGTCTTGTATACTCTGTTGAGAAATTTCCTTGATGAAAATACCCTTTTCTTTCCTTCTAGGAACCTTGACAGCTTTCCTTTTGTAAGTACCATCTTTCAATCTCTTCTCATGCTCTTCAGCAAGACTCAGCATTTCAGCTTCCATGTCTTCAACTGTAGCTTCATTACCATGCTCTTGTAGAAATATTTTAGCAGCAATTTCCTCATATGTGGTAGGCTTATCAGAGATTATCAAACTTTTGAGTTTTGAACCACTGGCAGAGTTTACATTTCCCTTACCAGAGTTTGATCTTCTATCAGAGTTTGATCTTCTTGGTAGTCTTCTATCAGAATTTAATCTTAAACTCTTTCCATCTCCCTTGTTTCCACCATCACTACCATCATCCCTCCGTCTCAGAGTTTGAGTGTCTTTGCATTTGTCACTTGGTACACTCTCCCCCTTTTTGACATCATCAGAAAGTAGTACTGATGTCAACAACTCAATTGCAGTAGAAATTGAAGTCAGTTGGGCAGACATAGCAGTCTGGTTGTCCTCAACTTTCCCAAGCCTCTTCTGAATTTCATCAGAGTCCTTAGCTTGCTTCTTGAACATAGAATTGTAGTAAGCTCTATCATTCTTCAGAGTAAGATCTCTCAGACCAACTTCATTCCTCAAAGCAGTGACTTCCTTATGAGACTCATCAAATCTGTTGTGGAGAGATTTGATTTGAATCACAGTAGCCTTTAGACTTGTAAGAATATCAGGATTTGAAATTGTCTTCACAGAATCACCAAGAAAATCAGCAGCCCTCTGTGCTGAAAAAATACAATCTACAGCAGCCCATCTATTGTAGTACATATCCTGATAATGCTCAGCCGTAGCACGATTGACCTCTCTTTGCTCATCAGAGTTTGATCGACTATCAGATAACTCCTCTTGTGAATGAGCAGAACTATCATCATCATTATCATTCTCTGCTGTATTCTCTGCAGGAACATTCTCAGCAATAGTTTCAAAATTACCCTGTGCAGCTTCATCAATAACTTTCTCTGCAACAGGTTCTGGAATCTCAGAGTTTGCAGTTTGCATTAACTCTGTTTCGTTGGTTACAACCTTGTTAGATATAATTGCTGACGTTTGTTTATCAGTGTTTAAGCAACAGGTACTGACCAGAGTTTATCAGAAGCCGGTCAGAGTTTAATTAAACTCTGACAGGGTGAAGAGTTTAAAGGAAGCCGGTCATAGTTTATTTAAAGTCTGACAGGGTGATAGTTGAATTAGCTGTCGGTGCTGAATTGAAGATTCTAGAAGCAATATATTCTGAAGATGGAAAGAAGCAGAATATATTGATACAGCTAAGGAGACGGAATAGAAGATAAGAAGCAATCCTTAATTGATATAACTTGTATAGCTAATTTGTAGGAATATCAATTAGATAAGGATTGTGTAACTGTGTACTATATAAACACAGATAGGTTATCCCTAGAAGGGACGCGATCATTGAATATATTATTCTTGTAACCTAGTAGCTCTTTGTGATTCGTTAACATCATAAAGAGAGAAGCTGTTAATATAAATACAGTTTTTGTTGATTCATAAACTGTGTTCTTGATTGTTATTATCATACATACTTGATTATATATTGTGTATTCGGCCTAACAATTGGTATCAGAGCCAAGGCTGTTTAATATATACAGTTTACGATTCAAACACAGTATTAATCATGTCTGAAGAAAATCAAACTGCTCCTAAGGCTGAACAGGTTAAGCCCAATTCTATGAGTCGATATGAAACAATCAGGTTTCCAATTCTCAGGCCAGTAGAGTATCCAATTTGGAAGGTGAAGATGACCATGTTTCTGGAGGCTACAGATCCAGAATACCTTGACAGAATCTATGATGGTCCTCATATGCCGACTAAATTGTCCCCTGTTGTTGATGGACAAGAACAAAAGACTGTTCCAAAGGAAAAGAAAGATATGACTCCTGAGGACATCTCATCAATTGCAAAAGATGCAAAGGTTAGACATCTTCTCCACAGTGCTTTAGATAATGTTATGTCTAACAGAGTAATTGGCTGCAAGACTGCCAAAGAGATATGGGATGCTTTAGAAGTCAGATGCCAGGGAACAGGTGCTATCAAGAAGAACAGAAAGACAATACTCACACAGGAGTATGAGCACTTTGATTCAAGATCTAATGAAACCTTGACTGAGACTTATGACAGATTTTGCAAACTGTTGAATGATCTGTCTCTGGTTGATAAAGAATATGAGCTTGAAGAGTCTAATCTCAAGTTTCTGTTATCTCTACCTGAAAAGTGGGATTTGAAGGCAACAACAATCAGAGATAATTATGATCTTGCTGATACAGATCTTGATGAGATCTATGGATTGTTAAAGACTCATGAACTTGAGATAGAACAAAGAAACAGGAGATCCAGCAAGAAGACAAAATCTATTGCTCTCAAAGTTGAGGAGAAGCCCATTAAGAAGGAATCATCAAGGAAGAAAGCCAAGGGAAAGGCTTTAGTTATTAAATCTGAAAGTGAGTCATCAAACTCTGATGATGACTCAAACTCTGATGAAGCTTCTGACTCTGATGATGATGAAGAACAGATGATGCAAATGGCTGCATTGATGGTGAAGACCTTCAAAAAGATGGGATTCAAGAACTTCAAGAAGGGAAAGAGATTCTCAAGGAAAGATTCAAACTCTGAAAGGAGAAGTTTCAGAAAGTCTGATGGAAGGGAGACCAAATCTGGCAAGAAGGATAAATCTGAAATCCAGTGCTACAAGTGTAAGGAGATGGGTCATTATGCCCCAGAGTGCAAGAAAGGCAAATCTGAGAAAGCACTCATCTCTAAAGGCAAAGACTGGGCAGATACTTCAGACTCTGATGATGGAGAAAACTATGCTCTTATGGCAACTGTCAGAGATGAGACTGAATCATCAGAAAATAAGGTACCCCTAACTACTTATGCTTATGATACTGATAATATATCTGAGTTAAGGGTATATCTGAAAAGTGTTCATGTTAGCTATAGGGATCAGACTTTAGAAAATGAGAGAATTAAATCTGAGAATCTTAGTCTTAAAGATAGAAACAAGTTTCTTGAAGGAGAACTTGAAAGTATGAAGCAGATTCAAAAAGAAAGAGATGATGCTGTTTATGTTGAACAGGAGTTGCTTAAAAGGTATAGGCAACTAGAATCTGATTTAGAGAAGGAAAGAAAAATAATCAAGACTTGGACAGATTCTGGAAGAGACACTCATCAAGTGTTTCAGACTGATTCTGTAGGTTTAGGTTATTGTGAAAATGATGAACTTAGGTTTAAAGACAAGGTTAAGGTAAAACCACAACTTAAACCTGTGAAATTTGTTCCAGAAGCCAATAAGTTAAAATCTGTTGTAATAAGGGAAGCTGATATGAAATCAGATGAAGCCTGTGAAAAACAGGAAAATATTATAACAGAAAACCTTATGGAAATAGAAGCTGTTAGAAAACCAGTAAAAACTTGTGAAAAAAAGGTTAATGTTGGTTTGATGACAGGGAAACAGTTCAATCATAAGCTGAAAGAAGTAAAATCTGCCATGAAACCAAAAGGGTCCAAGAAGAATAGGAATGGAAAGATAGGCATAAATAATAGAAATAATCATTTGCCTACTGGTGCTGCTCCAAGGAAAACATGTTATAATTGTGGTAGTTCTAATCATCTTGCTAATTACTGCACAAAGAATAAAAATATCAATTCTTTATCTTCTACTTCAGGAGTAAAGAATGATTATGTTAGGGTTAGACCACAGACTTTATGCACACACTGTGGGAGCACTTGGCATTCCATTTATACTTGCAAGAGTTATCATGCTATTTATCATAACTATTATGAGCTAAAACCCAATCTGAAGTGGGTTAGAGCAAACTCTGCAAGTGTAAAGTCTGACAATGTTAGCTTAAACTCTGTTGATAGTAATTCGGCTGCAAAAGCTAACACTGTTAAGAAAGACAAAGGATCCAAGCGAGTCTGGGTCCTTAAAACTAACACTTAGTATTTGTTTGTGATTGCAGGGTATAATAGAGAGCACACTTATCTTGGACAGTGGATGCTCAGGACATATGACTGGAAATAAAGCCCTGCTATCAGACTTTGAGGAGAAGGCTGGCCCAAAAGTTTCCTATGGAGATGGCAACATAGGACACACTCTGGGATATGGCAATATTAATCTTGGAAGTGTCATCATTACAAATGTAGCTCTAGTCTCAGGACTCAAGCATAATCTGTTATCTGTGAGTCAAATCTGTGACAGAGGAAACCATGTAGATTTTCATAGTGAATACTGTGAAGTCATCAGTAAATCTACTGGAAAAGTTGTTCTAGTTGGACATAGGCGCAACAACATTTATGAAGCAAGTTTGGTAACAAACTCTGATGGAAAAACAGTGTGTCTGACTGCAAGAATGTCAAATGAAGAGAGTTGGAATTGGCACAAGAAGCTCTCTCATCTCAATTTGAACAACATAAATGAGCTAATAAGAAAGGATCTTGTAAGGGGACTTCCAAAATCTATACTCAGTCTAGATGGCTTATGTGATTCTTGTCAAAAAGCCAAGCAAAGGAAGTCATCTTTCAAGAGCAAATCTGAATCTTCAGTAGTGGAACCTTATCATCTTCTACATGTTGATCTCTTTGGACCAGTGAATGTGATGTCCATGGGCAGAAAGAAATATGCTTTAGTAATTGTTGATGAATATACTAGATATACATGGGTGTATTTCTTGTCAAAGAAGGATGAAACTGCTCAAACTCTGATGGATCATGTAAATCTACTGGACAAAGGATCACAGCACAAAGTCAAAATTATAAGGAGTGATAATGGAACTGAATTCAGAAACTCAATCATGGAAGCTTTCTGCAAGGAAAGAGGAGTGAAACAAGAGTTTTCTGCACCTGGAACTCCACAGACAAATGGTGTAGTTGAAAGAAAGAACAGAACCTTAATTGAAGCAGCCAGAACTATGCTTGATGAAGCAAAATTACCAACATACTTCTGGGCAGAAGCTGTTCAAACTGCTTGTTTGACTCAAAATGCAACATTGATCAACAAGCATGGGAAAACACCATATGAGATGGTGAAAAATAAGAAGCCAAATTTGAAATATTTTCATATATTTGGATGCAAATGCTTTGTGTTGAAGACTCATCCTGAACAGTTGACAAAGTTCGAGTTAAAAGCTGATGAAGGAATCTTTGTTGGCTATCCATTGTCAACAAAAGCATTCAGAGTTTACAATCTAAGAACTAAGGTGATCATGGAATCCATACATGTGTCATTTGATGACAAGAAAATAATTGGACTTGAAGACAAGGATGGATATGATCAACTACGTTTTAAAAATGAAGATCTATTCTCTGATGATATAAACTCTGATGAAGCAGGTTTGACAAACTCTGATGAAGCATACTCTGAACCTCTACTGGTAAATACTGGAGAAACTGGAAATTCTCAAATTGAACAAAATAGAGAACCAGTTGAGGGGGAGCGTGAAGAAGCTCAACAAGACACAGCAAATGAGTCAGTTGAGGAAACTGATTCAAACTCTGACAGTTCAAACTCTGAGCCATCCAATTCAGGGGGAGCCTCAGATAATGCAGAAAATCAACATATGAATCAGGAGAGCATGGATCAAGGGGGAGGATCCAATAATGATGCAAGAAACCACTTACCAACAGCAAGAAGGTGGACACAGGCACACACACCTGATCTCATAATTGGAGATCCTGATGCTAGTGTGAGAACTAGAAGTGCAACAAATAATGAGTGTCTGTATCATGCTTTCTTGTCTCAAATAGAACCAAAGAAAGTGGAAGAAGCTCTTCAAGATGCTAATTGGATTACAGTAATGCAAGAAGAGTTAAATGAATTTGAAAGAAATGAAGTCTGGACACTTGTACCTAGACCAAAGAATAGATCAATAGTAGGTACAAAGTGGGTTTTCAGAAACAAGACTGACAGTGAAGGTGTGATTACAAGAAATAAAGCTAGACTTGTGGCTAAAGGTTATTCACAACAGGAAGGAATTGACTATGATGAAACCTTTGCTCCAGTTGCAAGATTGGAGGCCATAAGAATCTTTCTGGCCTATGCTGCACACAAGAAATTTAAAGTCTTTTAGATGGATGTAAAAAGTGCTTTTCTCAATGGGAAGCTTGAAGAAGAAGTATTTGTTGAACAACCACCAGGATTTGTAGATCCCAAGCATCCAGATTATGTCTACAGGCTTGACAAGGCATTATATGGACTAAAGCAAGCACCAAGAGCATGGTATGAAACTCTTGCTCAATTTCTTTTAGAAAGTGGGTTCACAAGAGGTACAATTGATAAAACCTTGTTTTATTTCAATTCTGGTGATGATTTGCTTTTAGTTCAAATTTATGTAGATGATATTATTTTTGGATCTACTAATGACAAACTCTGTAAGAAGTTTGCAAAGCTTATGCAATCCAGGTATCAAATGAGCATGATGGGAGAGCTTAGTTATTTTCTAGGCTTACAGGTCAAGCAAACAGATGATGGGATTTTTATCCATCAAGCAAAGTATACCAGAAATCTTCTAAAGAAATTTGGTATGCTTGATAGTTCATCTGCCACAACTCCCATGGCTACAGCAACAAAGTTAGACAAAGACACAGGAGCCTCAGTAGATATGACTAATTACAGAGGAATGATAGGGTCTTTACTGTATCTTACTGCAAGTAGACCTGATATCATGTTTGCAACATGTCTTTGTGCAAGATTTCAGGCAGATCCCAAAGAGCCTCATCTAACAGCTGTCAAAAGGATTTTCAAATATCTCAAAGGCACCATAACCTTGGGTTTGTGGTATCCTAGAGAATCAGAGTTTAAGCTAATTGGTTACTCTGATGCAGATTTTGCAGGCTGTAAGATAGACAGAAAAAGTACAAGTGGAAGTTGTCAATTTTTAGGTGACAGATTAGTTTCTTGGTACAGCAAGAAACAGAAGTCGATTTCCACATCCACAGCTGAAGCAGAGTATATAGCAGCTGGTAGCTGTTGTGCACAGATTTTATGGATGAAGAATCAATTGCTGGATTATGGGTTAAGGTACTCTAAAATACCTATTTTCTGTGATAACCAAAGTGCTATTGCTATGACAGGAAATCCAGTACAGCACTCCATGACCAAGCACATCAGCATAAGGTATCATTTTATCAGAGAACATGTGGAAGAAGGGAACATTGAGCTTCATTTTGTGTCTACAGACCAACAACTTGCAGATATCTTCACCAAACCTTTGAGTGAAGCTACTTTTACAAGATTGGTAAATGAACTTGGGATGATCTCTGGTTCTGACTAGAGATACGGGTTAGACTCAAAATTTATACATGTTTGATTTTTAATGCTCATGATTCCTTGCATGTATTAACTGTTATGAGTACCAGTGTCATAAACTCTGTCGGTTAAACTCTGATGCTAAACTCTGTTAGTCATAAAAATGTTGGTCATACTCTGATTGTTACAGTTTAATGCTATACTCTGATTGTAATTTTGTCTGAAACATATGGACCAATGAAGAAATTTGTATGAAGCATAATTCTCAGTAAGTAATTATGAATCCTTAAGAGTTGTATAGATTCTGATCTCAAACATGTGCAGTAAGTTAACACAGCATGATACTGTCTCTGTATTTATACCATCTCTTAGTTTATTAATCCTATACACTGAGTCTGTATTAGCTGTTTGCATTTTCTCTCATAAATTAATTGTATTAACTGATGAAAAGTCTAAACTCTGATTATTAATTGCAAATAATTCACCCTCAAATCAAAAGATGCCAAAAAGTGCACAAATTCCTTTGAGATCATGTTGTGCCTAGGAAGATCCAGGAACTTATTGTATGAAATAAGGGCTAAAATCTTTGATTTTTGGTGACTAGTGCCAACCACTGATTACTGGAAAAATAATAAAAAAAATAAAATAAAAAATATATATATATAAAGGGGGTGAAAAACAAAAGATATATCCAAATGAAAGGATATCAGAAAACAGAGTTTAGATATAAAATCAGATTTTATGTTATACATGAGAGTTTAGGCAACCAGTTTTTACTAATTTAGTTTGTGGATTTTATGCACTTTGAGATGATCTAAATATTGATTTCGGTAAACTCTGCTATTGCACACACATATTTTCACACCTGTACAGTTTGAGAAAAGAGTTTATTGACAAAGAAGGACAAATGGTAAACACTGATGTATTGTGTGACATATGCCGAGGTAACTTTGTTTTAATCTCTGATGGTTAAAATAATTTCTTTGTTTCAGACATTTTATAATTTTGAGATTAGACATTTGTTTTTCGAAAAAGTATGATTGGTAACGGATCTATTTTGCATTAAACAGAGAAAAGAAAGAGTGTGTTTGATAAGTCCTGATGGTGATTAGTAGCGCTGATGAGTATGTTAGTTTACTGTTTAAAGTGATATCATTTCTTTCACTTTACAATTACTATGAGATACTGATGACTGTAGTTCTGAAGCGACCGTTCTTAAGGAAGGAGTGGAGCTTCTTCTTTGATTGCATCACGAGAACGTTCGGAAAGAAATGCACAAAATGGGATGCCATTCCAACGGACAGTCTGCAAATCGGGTATTCTCTATTCTATGATAATCATTTTGATTTTGCACGACTTGTCTTGAATAATTTAGGAGAGAAAATGACAGAGAATAGAGGAGTAGTATACTTTTCTAGATTTTGTCAGACTTTATTCTCTTACTGTGTTGAAGGGGTAGATGTTGTTAATGAAGATATTTCTTGTTTTAAATTACACAAGAGAATATTCTCTGATCTCATTAACAAAGATGTTAAGAAAGGAATTGTTGGAGACCTTTTGCTACCTGCTTCTGTGCAACAGTTTGTGGATGCTCAAGTAAATCCACAAACACAAGCTGAATCTCAACCAGAACCTTTAAACACAGAGTTACCTCCATCAACTTCTGTTAAACCTGTACGGGGAGGTAGGACCAAACATATTGGTACTAAACCTGCGAGGAGACCATCTACTGAAGCTGGGGTATCAAGACCTGAAGAGATGCCTCAGACGACAAGGCTAAAGAAAAGAAGAGCCAATAGGGCAAAGTCTGTTGTTGAAGCCTTAGAGACTGAAACTGATGAAGAAACTCTTCATCAGAGAAAAAGAAGACTAGTAGCTGCACATCTTTTTGGTGCTATCAATGTCAATATGGACAGAGTTTCTGAGGAAACTGAAGCTCCTGCATCAGAGAATGAGGAGATTGTGACTGAAACTGTTCCTCAAGATACTCCTGCAATTGTTGTTGAGGAGGAAATTCTAAAAGCTGATGAGGACAGAGTGTTTGTAAACACTGAAGCTCATGAAGTGTTTGTTCCGGAGGATGCTGCAAATACTGCTAATCTGATGGATTTGGATTTAGAAGCTCCTACATCAATGGCTAATGATGTAGTTGAGGAAGCTGCTACTCATTCTGATAGCAGAGTTTTTGATATTGAAGCACACACCTCTATACATTCTGATCATTATACAGAGGGTGTGGAAGCTGATCAAGTAACTGATCAGATAGAAGATTCTCTGGCCACTCACACTGAAATTATTTCTTGTGATCTTGACAAGGGTGAGGAGGTTAATCAGATGATAAAAGTCACTGCTGATGAGCTAAACTCTGAGAATATGATTCTTGAAGCTTTGCAACAATCTGTTGTTGAGATTGTTCAAAGGGAAGCAGAGGTTTTTGCTCAGGTTAACTCTGATATTCCTGAAGCTGTAGTAGAGGAGAAAATTGATGAAGCTGCACAGTTTACTGCTGAAAATATTCTTACTGAAAATGAAGCAGACAATAATGAAGAAGCTGGAAATGATGCTGAGGGTTCTCATTCACACCCTAGTATTCAAGTTTCATTGGCTGATGATGTCAATAGTGATGAAGCAAGGGAAGTCAATAGACAGACAAATGAGCATTTTCAGAATATGTACTACAACAAATGGGCTGATGCAGATTGTGTCTTCCCAACACAAAGGGCTGCAGATTTTCTTCTGTCAAGAAGATTTCAAATACTGATGTACTTACAAGCTTACATGCAACTGTTGTTCAAGTCAAATCTCTTAATAATAGATTTGATGAGAATCAACAAATGCTTACAAATCTAAGGAATGTAGCCAGTATGAAGGATCTTACTTTTAAGTCTGACAGAACTTTTTATTATGCTATGCTCAAGCAGCAAGCCAAGGATTCTGAGGAAATTAAGAAGAGGCTTGGAAACGTTGAGGAGAATCAGACTGAAATGTCTACTCAATTGAATTCTATTTCTAATGCTCTAGAATTGCTGACATCAGTATTACTTTCTGATGATGTCAAAAAGGGGGAGAGTGTACCTAAAGACAAATGCAAAGACACTCAAGCTCTGAGACAGAGGGATGATTCTACTGATGGGGGAAGCAAAGAAAATAAAAGAAAGATTTTTGCTCAAAGGCAAAGCAGGACAAGAGTAAACTCTGATAGACAAGTAAACTCTGACAAGATAAACTCTGGTGGCCAATCTACTTCAAAACTCAAGAGTTTAGTTGTTTCAACTAATCCATCTACTGATGAAGAGATTGCTGCTAAAATATTCATGAAAGAGCATGGAAAGAATGTTACTATTGAAGATATCCAGGCTGAAGAGCAAATGCTTGCTGAGGAACACAAGAAAAATCTTGAAGCTGGAATCTACAAGAAACAGGAAATCAAGGCTCCTAGAAAGAAAGAAGTTGGTATTTCTATCAAAGAGAATACACAACAGAGTATACAATGTACAAGGAGACCTGTGATTGGAAACACTGATAAGGGTAAAGGCATAATGATTGAAGAGCCTAACCTGAAAAAGAAGATTTATTCAACCTCTGACATTGCTCAAGTTGAAACAAGATTAGCAAAATCAACCTCTGACGCTGCTCAAGTTGATGATACTACTAAAGTTATGACAACCTCTGACGTTGCTCAAGTTGTACAGAAATCTACACAACTTCCAGGATTCTGCAAACCAAAAATTCTTGAAGATTTAAAGCTTGAAGCTGTGAATTTCTCTGAAACCAGAACAGTATTGGGAAAAGAAGCCTATGATAAATCTGGACTGGGTTCACACAGAGAGAGAAGAACAAATAACAGATCTCAAGACAACATTTCACTGGCAGAATCTGGTATCATTACTCAAGAAAATCTTGATATGCTAGACTCTGTTCAAATGATCTTTCATAAGGTGTTGAAGAAGGAATTTTTGTTGTACTTTATGAATGATGGAAGAGTTTATAAGGTTGCAGAGTCTGACATAAATCTCAAATCTTATCAAGAATTGGAGTATGTTCTGTACTTGTTAAAAGTCAAAAATAGAAATACTCACAATGCTGCTTCAGTTATCAGAGAAAAGATGCTAAGATCGAAGATGATGCTTGGAGGAGGAGTATCAAGTGCATATATTCCCAAATACAGAAATGCACATGGGAAGATTATTGAGATGAAAAGAAACAGTGCTAAGTTCAGAACAGCACTGGGTACAAAAGTTCTTGAATTCAATTTAGAATCTGATAAAGCTTATTATATTAAGCTAGGGAATGAGATGAGGAAGAATTCCATCTATTCTCTGAGAGCTGCAATTTATCAGACTGGAGAATTTGATCCAGAGTTGAAAGAAGTGAAAAAGATCATGGTGGAAGAGCTAGAAAGAGCTGAAAAGAAATTGCTATCAGACTATATCAGGACAGTGCCTGATATTCAAGAAATCAAGTAAAGTCTGATTGTAAGTTTTTAATATATTTTCTATTCTAAGTCAAATTTAAACTCTGTTTTAAATTAAACTCTGTTATATGTTAAACACTGCATTTGTTACATGTTTTTGACATCATCAATTATATGTTTAACTTGTACATTTTATTATGAACAAGTTGGGGGAGATTGTTAGATATAATTGCTGACGTTTGTTTATCAGTGTTTAAGCAACAGGTACTGACCAGAGTTTATCAGAAGCCGGTCAGAGTTTAATTAAACTCTGACAGGGTGAAGAGTTTAAAGGAAGCCGGTCAGAGTTTATTTAAAGTCTGACAGGGTGATAGTTGAATTAGCTGTCGGTGCTGAATTGAAGATTCTAGAAGCAATATATTCTGAAGATGGAAAGAAGCAGAATATATTGATACAGCTAAGGAGACGGAATAAAAGATAAGAAGCAATCCTTAATTGATATAACTTGTATAGCTAATTTGTAGGAATATCAATTAGATAAGGATTGTGTAACTGTGTACTATATAAACACAGATAGGTTATCCTTAGAAGGGACGCGATCATTGAATATATTATTCTTGTAACCTAGTAGCTCTTTGTGATTCGTTAACATCATAAAGAGAGAAGCTGTTAATATAAATACAGTTTTTGTTGATTCATAAACTGTGTTCTTGATTGTTATTATCATACATACTTGATTATATATTGTGTATTCGGCCTAACAGATTATATATATATATTTATTAACAGATTATTGTAGAGCTTCAAGAATAATATCCTCAGAGATTAGCTTGTCAGCAGCCTCTTGTACATTCTCTGCTATATCCTCCAAACTCTGATCAACTTCCTCACCTTGTTCAGAATGAGCATTATTTACTGAAAGAACCTCTGTGTGAGAACCCACAGAGTCTTCAATCACTAAGGTGGCTTGATCAGCTTCTACATCCTCAGTATCACAGGTACTGATAGTAGGATGTGTATCTGGAATATCTTCATCTACAAAGAAATCCAGTTTCTCAAAAACTCTGCTGTCAGAATGATCAGCATCTTCCTCAACTACATCATCAGTCTTTGATGTAGGAGCTTCTCTCTCAAAATTCATCATGCCAGCTTCAGCATTTACTCTGTCCTCAGTAGGCACAGGAGTATCAAAAATCTCCTCTTGAAGAACAACTTCAGGAGCTTCATTCTCCATAGAAACTCTGTCCATATTGACAGCTTCATCCTCCTGTAACTCAACTTCAAGATTTGCAGCAACTGTTGAAGAAATATTCTCTGCACCAAAGAGATGTGCTGCTACTAATCTCCTTTTTCTCTGATGAAGAGTTTCATCATCAGTTTCACTCTCCTCATTAGCAGCATCAGACTTAGCCCTGTTGGCCCTTCTTTTCTTTAATCTTTTCTTCTGAGGCATATCATCAGTATTTGATACCCCAGCTTCAGCAGTTGAGGGATTCACTCTATCAGACTTAACAGCTCTTACCTTTGACTTCTTTGACCTCTGTGATGGAGACACAGAAGGTCCAGCTTCAACATTTGCTATTTGTTGTTGTTGTGAATCTACTTGAAATTGTCGCACCAACTCAGGTAGCAACAAGACACCAACATCCCCTTTCTTGTTATCCTTATTAGTTAAATCAGAGAATATGCGTTTATGTAATTTAAAACATGGAATCACATCATTCTCAGCTATCTCTACTTCAGAAACACATTCAGAGAATATCAATTGACAAAATCGTGCAAAATAGACTACACCTCTGTTTTCAGTCATTTTCTCACCTATATTATTTAGAACTAGCCTAGCAACATCAAAATTACCTCCATAAAGAAGAGAATACCCGATTTGCAGACTATCAGTGGGAATTGCATCCCAATTCGTGCACTTCTTCCCGAACGCCCTTGTTATGCAGTCGAAAAAGAAACTCCATTCCTTTCTCAAGAGCGGTCGCTTCAACTGACCAAGCTTTGTCAGTGGTCCAGAGTAGCCTATTTCCCTCATCATTCGAACCAAATCAGAATCGCCAACAGAGATTATGAAAGCATTAAAGTCCTCAAGGCCCAGAGCATCACGAACATTTGTTGGAGTAACTACAAACTCTTCTCCTTGAAATTCAAAAATTATGGACGGAGACCCAGACTCTCCTCCATTATCATAAGTACTTGTCTGCCAAAAAGTCCTTATTTGAGATGCAGACAGCTTCGACGGTGCGGTGAGAGCAGTTCCAACATCAGAGTTTGACAAGAAATCCTGAATCAAATGAAACGCCTCCGGTGCGTTCTCATTTGCCAAAGGAGCAGCATAGTTGTTTGGGACAAATTCTAACCCAGAAGCAGTAAACATTGTAGTAGCCATTAGAAAAGTTTAGAAGAAAGACAGAGAAAATTATAGAATGTATGCAGTGAAAGTGTTTGATACAGTGTTTGTGAGTAAAAACTTATGAAAAGATGAAGTGTGTAAAAGAATGAACCGTTTATGTGTAGTAAGTTTAAATAATAACAGTGAAAATTAAAACTGAATCGTTTTAATCATTACTACACACATCAGGCGTCTTTGAAAAATGTGTGAGTGGGACAGATGTCAAACATGTATACGCTGACAGCTGTGTATAACAACTTCCAATACACACGCGCAGTAAAAATAGCCATAATTACCGCTTTTCACACTGTTCAAAACACTCAACCTCTCTCTCTTCTGTTTAGTACAAATATGAACCGTTTGTACTCATACTCTTTCGAATTTCTAAACAAATGTCTAATCTCAAAATTATAAATTGTCTGAAACAAAGAAATTATTTTAACCATCAGAGATTAAAACAAAGTTACCTCAGCATATTTCACACAATACATCAGTGTTTACCATTTGTCCTTCTTTGTCAATAAACTCTTTTCGTAAACTGTACAGGTGTGAATAATTGTGTGTGCTATAGCAGAATTTACCGAAATCAGTATTTAGATCATCTCAAAGTGCATAAAATCCACAAACTTAAGCAGTAAAAACTGGTTGTCTAAACTCTCATGTAAAACAGAAAATCTGATTTTTATATCTAAACTCTGTATTTTGATATCCTTTCATTTGGATATATCTTTTATTCTTCACCCCCTTTATATATATATATATATATATATTATTATTTTTTTAATTTTTCCAGTAATCAGTGGTTGGCACTAGTCACCAAAAATCAAAGATTTTAGCCCTTATTTCATACAATAAGTTCCTGGATCTTCCTAGGCACAACATGATCTCAAAGGAATTTGTGCGCTTTTTGGCATCTTTTGATTTGAGGGTGAATTATTTACAATTAATAATCAGAGTTTAGACTTTTCATCAGTTAATGCAATTAATTTATGAGAGAAAATGCAAACAGCTAATACAGACTCAGTGTATAGGATGAATAAACTAAGAGATGCTATAAATACAGAGACAGTATCATGCTGTGTTAACTTCCTGCACATTTGAGATCAGAATCTATACAACTCTTAAGGATTCATAATTACTTACTGAGAATTATGCTTCATACTAATTTCTTCATTGGTCCATATGTTTCAGACACAATTACAATCAGAGTATAGCATTAGACTTTAATCATCAGAGTATGACCAACACTTTTATGACTAACAGAGTTTAGCATCAGAGTTTACTTTCAGAGTTTATGGCACTGGTACTCATAACAGTTAATACATGCAAGGAATCATGAGCATTAAAAATCAAACATGTATAGTTTTTGAGTCTAACCCGTATCTCTAGTCAAAACCAGAGATCATTCCAAGTTCATTTACCAATCTTGTAAAAGTATCTTCACTCAAAGGTTTGGTGAAGATATCTGCAAGTTGTTGGTCTGTAGACACAAAATGAAGCTCAATATCTCCTTCTTCCACATGTTCCCTGATAAAATGATACCTTATGCTGATGTGCTTGGTCATGGAATGCTGTACTGGGTTACCTGTCATAGCAATAGCACTTTGGTTATCACAGTAAATAGGTATTTTAGAGTACCTTAACCCATAATCCAGCAACTGATTCTTCATCCATAAAATCTGTGCACAACAGCTACCAGCAGCTATATACTCTGCTTCTGCAGTGGATGTAGAAATTGATTTCTGTTTCTTGCTATACCAAGAAACCAATCTGTCACCTAAGAATTGACAGCTTCCACTTGTACTTTTTCTGTCTATCTTACAGCCTGCAAAATCTGCATCAGAGTAACCAATTAGCTTAAACTCTGATTCTCTAGGATACCACAAACCCAAGGTTATGGTTCCTTTGAGATATTTGAAAATCCTTTTTACAGCTGTTAGATGAGGCTCTCTGGGATCTGCTTGAAATCTTGCACAAAGACATGTGGCATACATGATGTCAGGTCTACTTGCTGTGAGATACAGAAGAGACCCTATCATGCCTCTATAGGTTGTCATATCCACTGTAGCACCTGTGTCTTTGTCTAGCTTTGTTGCTGTAGCCATGGGAGTTGTAGCAGATGAACTATCAAGCATACCAAATTTCTTGAGAAGATTTCTGGTATATTTTGCTTGATTGATAAAAATACCATCATCTGTTTGCTTGACTTGTAAGCCTAGAAAGTAACTAAGCTCTCCCATCATGCTCATTTGATATCTTGACTGCATAAGCTTTGCAAATTTCTTACAGAGTTTGTCATTAGTAGATCCAAAGATTATGTCATCCACATAGATTTGAACTAACAGCAAGTCATCACCATGATTAAAATAGAACAAGGTTTTGTCAATTGTACCTCTAGTGCACCCACTTTCTAAAAGAAATTGAGCCAGAGTTTCATACCATGCCCTAGGTGCTTGCTTTAGTCCATATAATGCCTTATCAAGCCTGTAGACATAATCTGGATGTTTGGAATCTACAAATCCTGGTGGTTGTTCAACAAACACTTCTTCTTCAAGCTTTCCATTGAGAAAAACACTTTTCACATCCATCTGAAAGACTTTAAACTTCTTGTGTGCAGCATAGGCCAGAAAAATTCTTATGGCCTCCAATCTTGCAACTGGAGCAAAGGTTTCATCATAGTCAATTCCTTCCTGTTGTGAATAACCTTTAGCCACAAGTCTAGCCTTGTTTCTTGTAATCACACCTTCACTGTCAGTCTTGTTTCTGAAAACCCACTTTGTACCTACAATTGATCTATTCTTTGGTCTAGGTACAAGTGTCCAGACTTCATTTCTTTCAAATTCATTTAACTCTTCTTGCATTGCTGTTATCCAGTTTGCATCTTGAAGAGCTTCTTCCACTTTCTTTGGTTCTGTTTGAGACAAGAAAGCATGATACAGGCATTCATTTGTAGTAGCACTTCTAGTTCTTACACTAGCATCAGGATCTCCAATTATGAGATCAGGTGTGTGTGCCTGTGTCCACTTTCTTGCTGTTGGTAAGTGGTTTCTTGCATCATTATTGAATCCTCCCCCTTGATCCATGCTCTCCTGATTCAAGTGTTGACTTTCTGCAACATCTGAGGCTCCCCCTGAATTGGATGGCTCAGAGTTTAAACTGTCAGAGTTTGAATCAGTTTCCTCAACTGACTCACTTGTTGTGTCTTGTTGAGCTTCTTCACGCTCCCCCTCAACTGGTTCTCTATTTTGTTCAATTTGAGAATTTCCAGCTTCTCCAGTATTTACCAGTAGAGGTTCAGAGTATGCTTCGTCAGAGTTTGTCAGAACCGCTTCTTCAGAGTTTGTCGGTACTGCTTCATCAGAGTTTACATCACCAGAAAATAAACCTTCATTTTCAAAGCGCAGTTGATCATATTCATCTAAGTCATCAAGTCCAGTTATTTTCTTGTCATCAAATGACACATGTATAGACTCCATGATCACTTTAGTTCTCAGATTGTAAACTCTGAATGCTTTTGTTGACACTGGATAGCCAACAAAGATTCCTTCATCAGCTTTTAACTCGAACTTTGTCAACTGTTCAGGATGAGTCTTCAACACAAAGCATTTGCATCCAAATATATGAAAATATTTCAAATTTGGCTTCTTATTTTTCACCATCTCATATGGTTTTTTCCCAGGCTTGTTGATCAGTGTAGCATTTTGAGTAAAACAAGCAGTTTGAACAGCTTCTGCCCAGAAATAAGTTGGCAATTTTGCTTCGTCAAGCATAGTTCTGGCTGCTTCAATTAAAGTTCTGTTCTTTCTTTCAACTACACCATTTTGCTGTGGAGTTCCAGGTGCAGAAAATTCTTGTTTCACTCCTCTTTCCTTGCAGAAAGCTTCCAGTATTGAGTTTCTGAATTCAGTTCCATTATCACTCCTTATAATTTTGACTTTGTGCTGTGATCCTTTGTCCAGTAGATTTACATGATCCATCAGAGTTTGAGCAGTTTCATCCTTCTTTGATAAGAAATACACCCATGTATATCTAGTATATTCATCAACAATTACTAGAGCATATTTCTTTCTGCCCATAGACATCACATTCACTGGTCCAAAGAGATCAACATGTAGAAGATGATAAGGTTCCACTACTGAAGATTCAGATTTGCTCTTGAAAGATGACTTCCTTTGCTTGGCCTTTTGACAAGAATCACATAGGCCATCTAGACTGAGTATTGATTTTGGGAGTCCCCTTACAAGATCCTTTCTTATTAGCTCATTAATGTTGTTCAAATTGAGATGAGAGAGCTTCTTATGCCAGTTCCAACTCTCTTCATTTGACATTCTTGCAGTCAGACACACTGTTTTTCCATCAGAGTTTGTTACCAAACTTGCTTCATAAATGTTGTTGTGCCTGTGTCCAACTAGAACAACTTTTCCAGTAGATTTACTGATAACTTCACAGTATTCAGTATGAAAATCTACATGGTTTCCTCTATCACAGATTTGACTCACAGATAGCAGATTATGCTTGAGTCCTGAGACTAGAGCTACATTTGTTATGATGACACTTCCAAGATTTATATTGCCATATCCCAGAGTAAGTCCTATGTTGCCATCTCCATAGGATACCTTTGGGCCAGCTTTCTCCTCAAAATCTGATAGCAGGGCTTTATTTCCAGTCATGTGTCCTGAGCATCCACTGTCCAAGATAAGGGTGCTCTCTTTTATGCCCTTATTTTCAGATGATTCAGTCTCATCTTTGACAGTTGCCATAAGAGCATAATTTACTCCATCATCAGAGTCTGAAGTATCTGCCCAGTCTTTGCCTTTAGAGATGAGTGCTTTCTCAGATTTGCCTTTCTTGCACTCTGGAGCATAGTGACCCATCTCCTTACACTTGTAGCACTGGATTTCAGATTTATCTTTCTTGCCAGACTTGGTCTCCCTTCCATCAGACTTTCTAAAACCTTTCCTTTCAGAGTTTGAATCTTTCCTTGAGAATCTCTTTCCTTTCAAGTTCTTGAATCCCATCTTCTTGAAGGTCTTCACCATTAATGCAGCCATTTGCATCATCTGTTCTTCATCATCCTCAGAGTCAGAAGCTTCATCAGAGTTTGAGTCATCATCAGAGTTTGATGACTCACTTTCAGATTTAATGACTAAAGCCTTTCCCTTGGATCTATTCCTTGATGATTCTTTCTTGATGGGCTTCTCCTCAACTTTGAGAGCAACAGATTTTGTCTTCTTGCTTGATCTTCTGTTTCTTTGTTCTATTTCCAATTCATGAGTTTTCAGTAACCCATAAATCTCATCAAGTTCAGTTTCAGCAAGTTCGTAATTATCTCTTATAGTTGTTGTCTTCAAATCCCATCTTTCAGGTAAAGATAAGAGAAATTTGAGATTTGATTCTTCAAGATCATATTCTTTATCAAATAGAGATAAATCATTCAGCAGTTTACAGAATCTGTCATATGTCTCAGTCAAGGTTTCATTGGCTCTTGAATCAAAGTGCTCATACTCCTGAGTGAGTATTGTTTTCCTGTTCTTCTTTATAGCAGTGGTTCCTTGACACCTGACTTCCAAAGCATCCCATATTTCTTTTGCAGTTTTGCAACCAATTACTCTGTTAGACATAACATTATCTAAAGCATTGTGAAGAAGATGTCTAACCTTTGCATCTTTTGCAATTGATGAGATGTCCTCAGGAGTCATATCTTTCTTTTCCTTTGGAACAGTCTTTTGTTCTTGACCATCAACAACAGGAGACAATTTAGTCGGCATATGAGGACCATCATAAATTCTGTCAAGATATTCTGGATCTGTAGCCTCCAGAAACATGGTCATCTTCACCTTCCAAATTGGATACTCCACTGACCTGAGAATTGGAACTCTGATTGTTTCATATCGACTCACAGAATTAGGTTTAACCTGTTCAACCTTGGGAGGAGCTTGATTTTCTTCAGACATGATTATTACTGTGTTTGAATCGTAAAACTGTATATATTAAACAGCCTAGGCTCTGATACCAATTGTTAGGCCGAATACACAATATAATCAAGTATGTATGAGAATAACAATCAAGAACACTGTTTATAAATCAACAAAACTGTAATTATATTAACAGTTTCTCTCTTTATGATGTTAATGAATCACAAAGAGCTACTAGGTTACAAGAATAATATTTTCAATAATCGCATCCCTTCTAGGGATAACCTATCTGTGTTTATATAGTACACAGTTACAATCAATCTCTAATTGATACTCCTATAAGTTAGCTATACAATTCATATCAATTAAGGATTGCTTCAGTCTTCTATTCCGTCTCCTTAGCTGTATCAATATATTCTGCTTCTTTCCATCTTCAGAATATATTGCTTCTAGAATATTCAATTCAGCACTGACAGCTAATTCAACTATCACCACGTCAGACTTTAACAAACTCTGACTGGCTTCAATGTAAACTCTGATGATCACCTGTTGCTTAAACACTGATGAACAAACGTCAGCAATTATATCTAACATCATCCTTATGGACGTTATTCTCGATACTGGAGAATATGTATCAAAGTAATCAAGGCCATACTGTTGCTTGTATCCTTTGATTACAAGTCTAGCTTTGTACTTATCGATCGTTCCGTCAGTTTTCAACTTCTTCTTGAAAACCCACTTGCTACTTAACGGTTTACTACCATTTGGCAAGTCCACTAATTCCCAAGTATGATTCTGTAAAATAGAATCAACTTCACTTTTGATGGCCTCTTTCCACATAGGTCCATCAGGTGATGTTACAGCTTCCTTGTACGCGGTTAATTAATTATGGCAATTGTGTAGCACACAAGTTTTCCTAGCCTATATAAACTCGTGTATAGCCTTAGGATTATTCACTCGAAAAATACATCTTCTCTTACACACATCTCTCTTCTCTTCCTCCGGTGATAGTTCTCTTGTTCGTCTCAAGCTCGCTGAGAGTGACGCTATTCGACAGCCTCACTGCAAACCGTTTTATCCTGGGAAGCAATTCGCTCGCACATACGGTGAGGGCTAATACACTTTAAGGAGACAGTCACGCACTGGACTCGGTTTTGTTCCTTGTCTCCTTATTTTTATTTGTTTATTGTTTACAGGTTATTCACACACGCTCACGTTGTTTTATGTACTAATATCACAGATTGTCTAACAATCTTAAAGCGTATTATTAATTTATATATGTGACTTATACATCTCTGTTTGGATTTTTTGAGTAACAGATCTATGGAGAATATTGAAACTGTAAACAATGGAAGCTCGGTTGATCCTAACGCACATGTTACACCTGATGGGGGTCACCAGTTGTTGCATAACCCTAACGCACAGGTTACACCTGATGGGGGTCAGGAATCGACTGGACATGTGCCTACGACACATGTACCTTTGGGACACACTGTCATTGGACAGTTTAGTGTTCTGTTTGGACAGACTATGAGAGGTTTCGGTTCTACTGGTGTGCAAACATCGGTAGTACAGACGCCTGTTGTGCCTATAATGGCTATTGCACCTGTTGTGCTGACGGTTCCTGCTGTGCCTGCTGCACATATTGAGAAACCTGAGAAGTTCAATGGTACGAACTTCAAACGCTGGCAGCAAAAGATGTTGTTCTATCTGACCACGTTGCACTTTGATCGCTATCTGAAAGGGGATGCACCGTTGCTCACTGCTGAGAGTAACGCACAGACTGTTTATGCAGTTGATGCCTGGAAGCACGCCGACTATATCTGTCGGAACTATGTGCTTAATGGTTTGGCTGACTCGTTGTATAACGTGTATAGCTCGAAGCCAACAGCTAAGGCCTTATAGGAATCTCTTGACCATAAGTATAAAACCGAGGACGCTGGGGCGAAAAAGTGGATTGTTGGTCGCTTTCTTGATTATAAGATGGTGGATTCAAAGACTGTGGTTAGTCAGGTGCAAGAATTGCAATTGATCATCCATGAGATTCATTCTGAAGGAATGGTCATAAGTGAGTCTTTCCAAGTTGCTGCTGTGATTGAAAAGCTGCCACCTGGTTGGAAAGATTTCAAGAACTACCTTAAGCACAAGCGAAATGAGATGTCTATGGAGGATCTGATCGTTAGACTTCGCATTGAAGAAGACAACAGGGGATCCGAGAAGAAGACTAATGTTGCCACTGAAAAGGCAAACATGGTGGAATTTAAGCCCGAGAAGAACAATTCAGGAAAAAGGGCAAAATTGGCACCCAATGGAGGAATTTCGAAGTCGAAGTTTCAAGGGAAGTGCTATAACTATGATAAAGTGGGTCATAGGTCTTCCGAATGCAGGAAGCCCAAGAAGTCCAACAAGAAAAAGGAAGCAAAAATGATGGATGATATCTCCAAGGAGATGGGTGACATAGACCTATGTGTTACGGTCTCTGAAGTGAACCTGGTTGGCTCCAATCCAAAGGAATGGTGGATTGATACTGGTGCTACAAGGCATGTTTGCTCAGACAAGGCGATCTCATAGCTTCCAATGCTGGTGAGAAGCTCTACATGGGGAATTCAGCGACTTCTGCCATTGAAGGGGAAGGTACAGTGATTCTGAAGATGACCTCTGGGAAGGATCTGACTTTGAAGAATGTACTTTATGTGCCTGATATTCGCAAGAACCTTATGTCTGGTTCCTTGTTGAATAAGCATGGCTTTCGCATTGTAATAGAGTCAGATAAAGTTATTTTGTCTAAGAATGGTATGTTTGTAGGCAAGGGCTATTTAGCTGATGGGCTGTTTAAGCTCAATGTAATGTCCGTTAAGGATAATAATGGAATGAAGAATTCTTCTGCTTACTTGCTTGAGTCTCCTAATTTATGGCATGCTAGATTGGGACATGTAAATTATGACACTTTACGAAGGTTAAGTGTAAAAGAATACATACCGAAATTGAATATCGATTCAAAACATAAGTGTGAAACTTGTGTTGAGGCAAAATTAACGAGATCATCGTTTAAACAAGTTGAAAGAAACACCAAAGTGCTAGACCTAATACATAGCGACATATGTGATTTAAAATATGCTCCAACTAGAGGAGGAAATAAGTATTTTATTACATTCGTTGATGATTGTACAAAATACTGCTATGTATACTTTCTTAAAAGAAAATGCAAGGCTATAGATAAATTTAAAATCTATAAGGATGAAGTTAAGACACAACAAACAGAGAAAATCAAAACGATATGAAGTGATCGTGGAGGTGAATATGTTGAACCCTTTGGAAAATTCTGTTCATAACATGGTATAATCCATGAGGTCACTGCACCATACTCCCTTCGGTCAAATGGAGTGGCTGAGAGGAAGAATCGTACTCTCAAAGAGATGATGAATGCGATGTTGCTAAGCTCTGGACTTTCGCAGTCGATGTGGGGGGAAGCCATCTTAAGTGCGAACCATGTTTTAAATATGATGATTCGTAAGAATAAGGATATGAGTCCTTATGAGATGTTTAAGAAAAAAATCCAAGTTACCAAACTCTGAAAGTGTGGGGGTGCCTTGCGAAGGTACTAATCCCAGCACCTAAGAAGGTGAAGATTGGTCCAAAGACTCTGGATTGTATCTTCATCGGATATCCACCACATAGTACTGCATATTGGTTTCTTGTGCATGAATCGAAGATCCCTGATATTCAAAAGAATAAGACAATGGAGTCAAGGAATGCCTCATTCTTCGAGAATGTATTTCCTTGTAATCCTGAACGCCCTACAACGTCTAAACGCACTCATGAGTCTATAGAAGACGATAATGAGAATGCCGAAAGTGAAGACGAAGATGTGGGGGTAGTGTAACACCCCCAGATCCGGGGTCAGGAATCTGGGTTGTCACGCTCCATCAATTATACAATACATGCATTACTTACAACATTCTAATAATACAACTCCAAAGACCCCAATCACTTACGCACACACACACAAGTTATAGCCTTGGAAATGAGCAACAAAAGTAACATTTGTTATTACAACTCAAATGTACTATCCAGGATCTCATCTATTATTTACAACCTCTACCTGAAATTACAATAATAGACCTCGCCGTTCTATACAAGGTTTAGTAATACAAACCTACTCAAAATAATTCTCACTAATTCAAGCTGCAACTACTCTGCTCACACCGGCAGTGTCCATCCTGCTGAACTAACTCAAGGGAGTTGAGTTGTATCTATCCCAGTTTAAATTCTTTAAACCTTTAAGGAAGATAATCCATATGGGATCAAAGTTTTTAACGCTACTAGGGTCTAACCCCAAAATAGTATACCGTTCAAAATACCGTATGACTTATAATCATACTCATATATTATTCGTAATCATTTGGAGATCCTTGGTATCAGTATGATAAACCAAGACTCAAAACATATCTTTTTAAAATAGATATTAAACATTGGAATCAAGGCTTGAAGCCTATCCATTGGTTCAAAATACTATACAGTTCAATATACTGTATATCTTAAACACTTTCCCATCATATATACACGCATATCTATTTAGATATCTCATACTGTTCAAAATACTGTAAAATATCAGTAATGAACATCTTTTCATAAAAGAAGCAAGACTGAGCACTATGGCTCGACAATAGGATATAGCAGCATAATCATATATGTAAGCTGATATCATAATTGAAAACCTTTAAAACTTCATTCGTATACAGAATGATATGCTTAAATATTCTTTTCGTCAAAACAAGCCATATAGTACAACTACTGTATGAGGAACATCATTACTCATCACTGCCACATTTTCAGTAACTCAGCACCTAGGCTTTCGTTACAATGTGCAGTACAACTCCAATTGGAGGGAAGGGGATATACTGGAACCACGATACACGGTGATCAGCCGTTATATCGTAACGTAACTTTTCTACTAGTAGAAGGACGACTTCCTATTCGGTTATCACCCTGGCCGCATACGGGCCACTGTGCTAAGAGATCACTACCTCGGCGCCTATTTCATCACCGGGAAAGCCTTAGCACGCAAGAGATCACTACCTCGGCGCCTATTTCATCACCGGGCAAGCCTTGCTAATTTTGGCACTACCCCGGCACCTGTTTCATTGCCGTGTAAGCCCTTCCAGTTCCCATGATGAAAAATATCAATAAAACGAAAATCGGAAATTAAATCCTATTTTCCTCAAGTACAAATACTTGTCAAAAACTTTGTAACCATTCAGAATTTCTTACTCCAGAGTATTTGAAGGGAGTAGGTCACAGTGTGGGTTGACATTAGTCAACGAAACTACAGATGATTGGCACTTATTTGGAAATTATGACCAGGGAGTTTATTGAAATTTTCAGAGTTAATAAGTTTGAAATTCTTTACTTGAATGAGGGAGTCATCCCCCAACTATAGGTATTCTAGAGGAACAGTGGAAGTAAAACTCTGTCATCGGCTTCTTGAACTAGATTCCCAATTTCCGATGAGTTAGAAAACACTATTCGCATTTATATTATCTTTAAATATCTTTAAGATAACAGTTGGGAATCCCTGTTTTAAATATCTTTTCTGAAGATCAGAAATTTATATTTTTGTGTAAATAGTAGAACCTTGAATCATATAATAAGGTTCTATGATTTTGAAATCATATTTGGAATATTTAATAAATATCCAAATAATAAATATTGAATAATAATCCACTCAAATGAATAGTCAAAATAATATTCACTTAATTAATAAATATTTAAAATAATATTTTTAATAATATTACTTAATATCACGCATTAAATATCCAATAATATATGTATATTGGAATATTTAATAATCATGTATAAAACATAGTTGTCCCTGGACCCTCCAGTATCTGACAGTATTATTAAAATAAAGTAGTAATTTAATCTCCCGGTCTATTATTTTAAAATCATCGTACGACTGCTCTATGCTTAGAGCCTTTAAAACCTCGGTTTATATCTAGTACTTACCTAGCATATAAACCTTATATCTTACGAAAGCTTTTACTAAAAGCGTAAATAGTTTAAAAAGTTCTCACAGCATTAAAGCAGAATATATATATATATATATATATATATATATATATATATATCAATCACATAAATCACAACAGCATCATTTATATGATGTATGGTTTCAAAACTTGCATGCATCTATCATATGCATACATCACATCTCATCATTTTTAATACCATCACATCTATATACGATGTGAGGTTTGAAAGCATGCATCTATCATATGCATATCAATATAAGTAATGGAAAACAGCATGGGATGAGAAAACTTGCCTCGGCTCCTTGGTTGTTAGGGGTTCAAGAACTTGCCGGGAAATCTATAAACAAAGAAATACTCGATCAGTCCCTAGCGTAATCATTCGCTCATAACAATTCACTCTAAGTCAATCATAAGTCAAACACATCATGTAGCCACGTTATTCCTCAACAATGTTCGTGTTTTAATCGACTTGAAATAATCCTTTACCTTAGTCACAACGGTTGGTCAAAGTAGTATCCTAGAGTTGACTTTTCATAGAGTTACTATTACGCGACTCGTGCTCTAACACTTTTAATAAATCGGAAAATTCGTATTTAAATACGAAACCACTTCTAAAATCATCTTGAGTATTTGTAATATTTATCATAAAAGTTTTGATCTCAAAACAGGGGTTTAACCTGGTGAAATGTATTTTCAAACTTGGATGAGCTACGGAAAGTTACTATTTGCACGCCTTTCACTAAAACGCTCATATCTCCTTAACCGTTAATCGAAATGACACACCGTTTTCGCGTGCGCGATCTAGGGAAAGAATAGAACAAAATCCTTGAAAATGTTTTTCTGCTTAAGGGGATCAAAATCCCGAGAGCAGCAGGTTTAGTGCAGTAGAGTGCAGAACCACTTACTCCTCGCGCAGCTTTGGTTCCGACATTTTTATAAAATCGAAAAAATTATCTTTTTAACCCGAAACCTTCTCGATTCACTTACTAACTGTCCATGTTAGTATCCATTTTAATATCATGACCTAATTCAAATTTTAAGGGGCTTGATCATATTCTCAAAGTTCATATAGTGAACCACTTGGTTTCCAGAAACCACTTCTACTAAAACGGGTGTTTCTCCTAAACCGTAAATCGAAACGATGCGATTCTTTCGCCAAACCAAACTACACAACAAGACCTACATGACCTTGGGCAGTTAGGGTTGCTTCCATATCATGGAGTTACCCGAGGTTTCTGCCTAAACAACCTAATGAAAATCCGGCATGGTAACGACGCTTAAACGTGATTCCCGTGTTTAAAACACTCAAACAACCACCAATCAACAATCAACCAACCACCAATCAAACCTCAAGTTAATATTACAAGTTTTCTGTCCAAACATGGTCATATCCTAGTTCATAGGTTTATCCATAAATCAACCATTAAACATACTCAAAATCATGCATACATGCTTCATTACAACATAACCATTACAATCACTTATAACTACTAAGATCAAAGCATAATCTCAAAAGGGGAGAAGTTTTATACCTTACTTGGAACTTAACAAAAGCTATATATGGATGGTATATCCTTCCTTGCTCCTTAATCATCCTTAACAATCCTTAAAACTCAAGAACAAAACAAAAAAAATTCATGAGTCACTATTCATGCCTCAACTTTGATCCAATCTTTAACTATGCTATACTCCTTTGATGGCCATGATATTTTAAACGTACCTTCGGTATATAGTGAGGAAGCTATGGTTCAAATTTGGTGATTTTAGGATGAGTAGATTTGGAGTTATGAATTTTTCTTTGCTCCTTGCTCATGCTGGGCAGAAAATTGAAAGAAATGTGGGAGATGGATATTTGCTTGCTTTTTCTTTTCTTTTCTTTTGTCAAATAATGCTAATTACCAGCCATATAATTGTGTGGTCATAAGTTTGTTTTGTC
This sequence comes from Heracleum sosnowskyi, assembly GCA_030848705.1. Classification (NCBI taxonomy): domain Eukaryota; kingdom Viridiplantae; phylum Streptophyta; class Magnoliopsida; order Apiales; family Apiaceae; genus Heracleum; species Heracleum sosnowskyi. The sequence continues at coordinate 11,134,256 of CM061238.1, forward strand.
ATCCATGACACATGGCCTTTTAATCTTGTGGTTGTGGTGAAAGTGGTGACAAGGTGGTGATTCATCACCTTGTCATCCCTATGTCACTCTCTGCATCATGCTTATGTCATCATTTGTATCCTCAATCCTCTTATATATTGCACTTGATGATCTTATATGACACTTCCCCTTCGGTTAGAGTTTAATCCATAATTTTGTTACTCTTTTGTTTCGCGATAGTTTCAAGTGATTCTAAAAACGTTTCTCTGTACCAATGCTAGGGGATACTTCCCTGATCTTTCCATTACCTTGGTTTAATATATGATCCTAGATTTCTCACCTTGGCTTAAGGTATGATCATGGATTTCTCATTCTAAATACTTTCTCAAAACGATCAAATCAATAAATCCTTGATTGTCCGATGAATAGTGATCAAAATTTAAAGTTGGAATCTCCCGATTTTGATCTCGTTAACATTCACTTATTCTTACTATACATCAATAATATAACCTCGAAGCATTCATTCCATATCATCCACATAGTGTGTTCTGAAAAAATTTCCATCAGCAAATTTACTATTCATCACATTTACTATTCATCAAATTTTTTTTAACTAAGTCCAAAATTTGGGGTTATTACAGGTAGTGAGAAGGAGCAAAAGACAAAGAAAGGAGAAATCCTCCGGGTCAGAATTTCTGACCTATTTGCTCGAAGAAAGTGATCCGACAACATACACCTTATTTGTTAATCACACACGCCCACGTTGTTTTATGTACTAATATCACAGATTGTCTAACAGTACTAGCTAGGAGAAAAAGATAGTTGTCCCTCACTCTCGTACACTGCTCTCCTTGTCCACCAGTGGGTAACAAAATAAGACAGTTCATAAATGCTCATAAATGTAGAGAATAAGACAACATACTAAAACGATAAAATAAAGGAAAATAATCATGTATTTTCTTAACACTCCCCCTCAAGATGTAGATGAATGATCCAATGAGGCTGTCAGCTTGTGAAGATGTGATTGATCCAGCTTGATTGGCAGGTGCTTGGTGAAGATGTCTGCCACTTGCTCAAAAGAACTAACATGTGCAGTCTGGATATGGCCATCATTGATTTGGTCTTTGATATAATGACAATCTATTTCAACATGTTTTGTTCTTTCATGCAATACAGGATTTGCTGAAATGGCCAAAGCTGCTTTATTGTCACAATTTAGGATGGTTGGAGGAAGTTTATGCATGCCAAGGTCCTTCAAAAGAGAAGACAACCATGTGACTTCACATGTTGTTGGAGCCATTGCTCTGTATTCATCCTCTGCTGAAGATCTAGCCACCACATGCTGTTTTTCTGATCTCCAGGAAATGGGGGACTTCCTCAAGAAGACACAATATCCAGTTGTGGATCTCCTTATAGTAGGGCAAGAGGCCCAGTCACTATCTGTGTATGCTGTCAATTGTGCTGCAGAATCAGAAGCTAGTAAGACACCTTGAGAGATAGAGCCAGATAAGTACCTTAGAATCCCGTAGGCATCTTGAAGATGAACTGTTGTAGGTTTGTTCATGAACTGGGACAACAGTTGAACACTGAAAGTGATATCAGGCCTGGTGATAGTCAGGTATATGAGTTGTCCAAGCAATCTCTGAAAAATCAAAGGGTTAGGCAAAGGATCCCCCAACTCAGGTGACAACTTCAAGTGAGAATCCAGAGGTAGTTGCAGTGGTTTGGCATGCAGCAGCTTGTGTTCCTTCAAAATATCCACAATATACTTCTTTTGACAAAGAAATATGCCATCCACAGTTCTATCCACTTCTATGCCTAAGAAGTATCTCAACTGGCCAAGATCTTTCATGTGAAAACACTTGGATAACATTTGTTTTATTGAGGTAATAGAGCTCATGCAGTTGCCACTTATGAGCAGGTCATCTACATACACCAAAATAATAGTGATAGCAGTAAAAGAGTGCAAACTAAAGAGACTAGAGTCATCTTTTGATTGTTGATAGCCAAGTGCAAGCAAGGTGGAGGACAGCTTACAAAACCACAATCTTGGTGCTTGCCTTAAGCCATATAGTGATTTCTTTAACTTGCATACCATATTGACTAGAGGTTTTGCCAAAACCATGTTTGTAGTAATTCTGCCACCTATTGCCATGTAGCCTTATGGTAACTTCATGTACACATTTTCTGACAATTCCCCATGCAGAAAAGCATTAGATACATCCATTTGGAAAGTGTACCAGTTTTCCTTGGCTGCAACTGCAAGAAGAGTCCTGGCTGTTGTAAGCTTTGCCACTGGTGCAAAGGTCTCAGAAAAATCTTCACCAGGTTTTTGATGACACCCCAAGATAACAAGTCTAGCTTTGTGTTTGTCTATGGAGCCATCTGCCTTGTATTTTGTTTTAAATAGCCATTTACACCCAATGGCTATTTTTCCTGTTGGTAGTGGCACTATGTCCCATGTTTCATTTGTTTCTAAGGCATCCAATTCTGAGTTCATAGCAGAGACCCAATGATCATGTGTCACAACAACTTTAAAGGAGGTGGGATCATTGTTGTCTATCACAGTTGTGAGAAAACAACTGAAAGTTGGATCAACAGCAGTCAGGGCCAGATTAGAAATGGTTTGTGGTGGCTTAGAACCAACATAGTCCTGAAACCACACAGGTTGTTTGTGATGTCTTGAAGATTTTCTAATAGGCAAGGGTTCTGCAGGTGTGATTATTTCAGAATCAGGTTGAGGATCTGCAGAATCAGGTGGTGAAGGTTGGGTCATAATTTCATAAACAAACTCAGAATCGCAATCTGCAATAGCTGGAATAGACTGTGAACTGTAGGTGGTACAGGCTGCATAAACTTTTGTAAAGAGGATGGATGATATGGAAACATGTCCTCATGAAAGATTACATCTTTACTAACAAACTCAGTTTTGCTTAACAGATTGTAGAGTCTATATCCCTTTTGCTGAGAGGGATAACCTAGAAACAGACAGGGCACTCCCCTATTCTCAAATTTGTCTATACAAGGTGAGGGGTTTGAGGCAAACACAATACAACCAAACACCTTTAATTTATCATAATCAGGCTTCTCATTATACAATACTTCATAGGGTGAACAGTTATTGAGTACTTGGGTAGGCAACCTATTGATTATATACACAGCTGTCAAGAAACATGCTCCCCAAAACATCAAAGGAAGTCCAACATGGCACCTTAAAGCTCTAGATACTTCAAGTATATGTCTATGCTTCCTTTCAGCCCTAGCATTTTGCTGGGGTCTGTAGGAGAAAGATGCTTGATGAAAAATTCCATTGTCTGAGAAGAACTGTTGACAGTTAGATGATAGAAACTCCATGGCATTGTCAGACCTAATGGTTTGAGTGGATTTTTTGAAGTGATTTTGAACATACAAAGAGAAGGATTTGAGGTGTTGTAGATAGTCATATTTGAATTGAAGGAGACAACCCATGTATTTCTAGAGAAGTCATCTACTAAGGTAAGAAAATACCTATATTTGGATCTATAAGGGGCTTTGTAAGGGCCCAAAATGTCCATATGAAGAAGAACAAATGATTTAGTAGCATGAAAATTGCTTAAAGGAAATGGTAACACATTGAATTTAGACAGAGGACAAAAAGCACAAATTTGAGAGTCTGAAATTGTGGCAGTTGGGATTTTTTGAATATGTTTAAGAGAGGACAAGGATGCATTTCCTAGTCTATGGTTCCAAAGGGCTATAGATGTTGCAGGTGTTTGGACAATATTACAAGCAAAATGATTAGAGGAATCAATGTAATATAACCCATTTCTCATTGTACCAATCAGTCTAATCTGTCCTGTATGTGTATCAACAATAACACAATGAGTTGAGTAAAAACTAACAGTAAACTTGCCATCTTTCAGTAGTTTCTGAACTGATAATAAATTATGTTGGAATTTAGGCACACATAAGACATTATCTAGAACAAGATCAGGTGTTAGGAGTATCTGACCACTATGAGAGATAATGACAAAATCTCCAGTAGGTAGCTGAATGTGTTGATTACTAAGCAAGTAAGAGGGATTAGAGATAGCAGAGGAGTTGGGTGCCATGTGTTCTGATGCTCCAGAATCAACAATCCATTCAGTCTTCATGCTGTGAGCTTTATTGCAGGAGATCATCCCAGAAAAATGAAAGTCAATTTCATCATCAGTTGGACTTTTATCACGACCAATCTGCAATTGAGAGAAATGAGGTACCAGTTTGGATAGCTGCTCAAGCTGTTGAGGGGTAAACAAAAGACCAGAGCTATAAGGAGAGGGTTCTATGTGAACATTGGTTGCCATTCTTGATGTGTCTGGTACAAGGGACCTTGGCCATCTGGTTTGTGTAGGGAACTGGGGTCTTTTGGACTATAAAGGTGTCCCGCCGGGTGTGCCAGATTTGGGATGCCATTTAGGATAACCTATAACTTGCCAACATCTAGTAGAAGAATGGCCTTTGACACCACAAACAGTACAAGAGGCATTCCGATCAGGATTGTGTTTGGTGTACATAGCCATTAAATCTGACTGAGGCTTAGTGACATGAGTACCCAGTAAAGTTCTTTGAGCCTCCTCTTGCTCTAGTGTAGCACAAGCAAATTCCACTATGGGAAGGGGTCTTTGCATTAACAGATGACTTCGTTGGGTGTTATACTGATCATCCAGTCCATTCAAGAACTGGAAGAGACACAACTGTTCTTTCTGTAGATCAATGGCTTCCAGGAGTTTTTGAACATCAGTTGTGGCAGCTGTGACTGTTGGCAACATATTCAGAGAGTCTAGCTCTTCCCAGATGGATTTTAAAGATGTATAGTATTCAGTAACAGAGTCTGAGTTCGGTTTGAGCTCATAAACATCCTTACACAGTTTATATTTTCTACTACCATTAGTCAAAGAAAAATGTTTATCTTGGTTATCCCATATGTCTTTAGCAGACGACATATACATGATAGACTTCTTAATCGCAGGAGAAACATTTGCAGTAATCCAAGCAATAACCATATTATTACATGTCTCCCACATTTCAAGTTTAGTAGGATCATCAGTAGGGATAGAGATTGTACCAGTGACGAAGCCAAGTTTTCGTTTAGATGAGAGATTGATCTCCATGGACCTTTTATAGCCGCGAAAATCAGAGGACCCTTGTAGTTTATCAACCTGAATAGAGCTTGGATTGTCTGAGGGGTGAAGAAAGAGAGGAGTCATCATTTCTTGATAAGTGATTCTTGCTCCTGCCATGACAACTGGTGTTGAGCTTGAAGAATAAAAGAGATGTTCAAGAAAGATTAGATTTTTTAAACCAAACTTGCACAAGAACAGTTGGTAGAACAAACAAGAACTAGATCTGAGATGTTAAAGGAAGAAGGTCTGATAGGAATATCCACGAATAGGTTGTGGATTATAATAAAGGAGAAAGATGTAAGGAAGATGATTCTTTTAACATTTTGTCTCTGATACCATGATAACTTGCATGATTTGATACAGAAATGTAAAGAACCTTAAAGCATAATAATAAAGTGAGAGCTGAGATCTCCTTTCAACTCAGGAGAGAAAAATATCATTCAAACTCTGGGGCATAACAATAAAGGTTTACAGATATGTAGTACTAGCTAGGAGACAAAGACAGCTGTCCCTCACTCTCATACACTGCTCATGTATTTCCTTAACACTTCTAAATAAAGATACCTAATGGCTAGAATAGGCCATCTATCTGAGGCCTTACGGCCACATCAAAAGACTGTCAACAATTTATCAACTGTAATTCAGGCGAGAACAAGGAACTCTTACAAAGCAAGATATTTTCCATCAGCTGAAACACTAAAGGCAGTTATCGAGTCACGGGTTATACACTTTGAGCTGATCCGCTTCCATGATGTCGTGTTCTACTTCACAATACTTCCACCTTTACCTAAGCAAGAGAAAAAACAACCAGTGAACTATGCCTGTATTAGATATATACATTTCATATTTTCATTTACTAATATCACTTTATATACTTTTACTGGCGACAGATTCTTGTAATTATATTTATTACAATTAAGAAATGTTCAAAGATAAGATGGGTAAGGTGATGTCTATTACAAAGATCATAATTGACGTCTTTTATGTAGAAACCATTAGAAATTTGTTTGTATATAACAAGGAATTTGTTTGACTTCTTATAGAGTCTCTGCAAATGTAGGTTCTTTCTACACAATTTGTCTAGTTCAATCGTTTCTTAATTCCTGTCATGCACCACATGAACTCTTATTACCTTTTTAATTTGTTTTCACAGATATAGATTACTTCTGTTATAATTTCATCTCATGCAGGTAGAGAATTCATAAAGAAAATTAAAACTAGCAAATTTTAATATTTTATAGCTTAGCCACATTTTGCACTTGCAATCCCACCAAATTAGCACAAAATAAAATAAAATTATTCTATAGCTTAACCACATATTCTTTTACTGCAGTTCATGATGAAACTCAATGATGCTTTTACTGCAGTTAGGGGACATATTCTTATGATGCATCCTCTGTCTACTGTGTCACATGCTTATAGATTGTTTGCTCAAGAAGAGAATCACAAAGAAATTGGACAAGGGCATCAACTTGAGTCCATGGCATTTATGGCTGATAGAAGGTTTAATTCTTCTAGCAACAATAGAAACAACAATAACAACAATGGCTACTCAAGGTTTAAGCCTCAGAATTCTAGTAATTTCACCAAAGGCTTTAGAAATAATTCTGGCACTTCTGGAAATATTTCTGGCACTTCTGGAAATAATTTTGGTTTAGGGATGTTTGGCAATAAAAAAAGGTTCAAAGCCTGGTGCCAATTATTACTGTACTTATTGTCAAATACCAGGTCACAGTATTGACAGATGTTTTCAAGTTCATGGTTTTCCCCTAGGTTTCAAGGGTGCTAGAGACAATAAAGTTGTTGCTCTAGTACATCATGATTCAGACAGTTCATTAGTGGACAATAATGAAGATTCTTTTGCTGGTTCTTCAACTCTGTCATCTGAACATTATAATAACTTGTTGGAAATTTTGAAGCATCAACAAATTTCTGGAGGATATCTCACTAATGCCAGGTAATTCAGGATCTTATAATGGACATGCATTATTGACAGGTAATATCTGTCTTGCTTCTACTTATAATAGTACTTGGCTGATAGATAGTGGAGCTATATACCATATTTGTCCTACTTTAGAGAGCTTCAAATCCTATACACCAGTTACTAATAATCATATCACAGTACCTGATGGTAGATCTATACAAGTGCTCCACATTGGTTCTATTTGTTTGACAGATCAAATTGTTTTGCAAAATGTACTTCATGTCCCAGATTTTCACTTTAAGTTGATATCTGTGCAGAAATTGTGTAAAGATTTGAATTGTACTATCATGTTTTCTGATAGTAAATGTTTTCTTCAGGGCCATTCTCAGAAAGGGCCTCTGATTCATCTTGGTGATTTGAGAAATGGTCTTTACAGTCTATAACCTAGAGGAATGAATCAAGATCATATTGGTGTTTCTCAGAAGACTTGTTTCACTGGTGTTCAGGATACTCAATTGTGGCAAATGAGATTAGGTCATTTACCTTTTGCTCAGTTAAAATTGGTTAAACCAGATTGTGATGTCAAGTCCTGTATTGATACTTTTGTTTGTCAAATCTGTCCTGCTGCTGCTAGACAGTCTAGAAAACCCTTTCCTCGCAATTGTATTAAGACTAGAAAAGCTTTGAATTAGTTCATTTAGATCTTTGGGGTCCTTACAAAACCAAAACTCCTTCTGGTTGTACTCAGTTTGTCACTCTTGTGGATGATTTTACTAGATTTACATGGATACATTTGATAAAGTTCAAATCTGATGTTTGTCAAGTCTTGCAGAATTTTGTCCATTACATTGAAAATCATTGATGTACTAAGTTGTTGAATATTAGGTTTGATAATGCTTTGGAACTGATTGAAGGACCTCTTAGAGTTTTCTTTCTTAGCAAAGGCATTTGTCACCAAACTTCTTGTCCTTATACTCTCCAACAAAATGGGGTAGTAGAGAGGAAACATAAACATCTTTTAGAAACTGCTAAAGCTTTAATGCTTCAATCTAAAATACCTGATTTTCTTTAGGGAGACTCTATTCTTTGTGCTGCTTATCTTATAAACAGAATGCCCCTGACCAGTTTAAATCTTGATAATCATTATCATAAACTTTACAATGAACAATCTTCTTTAGCTCACATAATTTTTTTTGGATGTTTATGCTTTATTACAACTTCTAAAGTCCATAGAACTAAATTTGATTCTAGAGCTTCTCCCTGCATATTTCTAGGCTATCCTCCACAAACTAAAGGCTATAAGGTTATGGATTTGGCCACTGGCTCTTTTACTGTCTCTAGAGACATAATTTTTCATGAGTTACATTTTACTTATCACATGATTTTGCTGAGTTTTCTAAAACAGATTATTTGAACTCTGTTTTTCTTCCTTCAATCACTGTCCTTTCTGATTCCTCTGATCATTTATCTCATATCGTTCCTGCTTCATCTTCTATTCCTTCTTCACATAATGTCAACACAAATAGTTCTTCCTCTACTACTTCTGCTATAGTAAGACAATCTACTAGGCATAAAAGCATACCTGCTTATTTACAAGATTATCAGTGTAATCTCAGTAATCTTTCTTCTTTATCATCTACTTCCAATCATTGGTGTAATCTGGTCTCTACTCATGCTTCTGATCCCCATATTATTAGTGAACCTTTGAATTACTTGGAAGCTTCTAAACATACTCTCTGGATAGAAGCCATGCAGAAAGAGATTACAGCTTTGCAAAATAATAAAACTTGGGATATTGTTGATTTACCTGCTGGTAAAAAGGCAATAGGGTGTAAATGGGTTTATAAGGTTAAACTGAAAGCTGATGGAACACTTGACAGATGCAAGGCTAGATTAGTAGCCAAAGGTTACAATAAAAAATATGGGGTGGATTTTCAAGAGACTTTCTCTCTTGTGGTAAAAATGGCAATTGTCAGATGTTTGATTGCTTTAGCAGCAAGTAAATGTTGGCCTATATATCAACTTGATATTAATAATGCTTTTTTACATGGAGACCTTCATGAAGAAGTCTACATGAAGGTCCCAGAAGGTATTCCACATACTGGTAAGCAAGTTTGCAGATTAAGAAAGTCTTTGTATGGGTTAAAGCAAGCTTCAAGGCAGTGGTCATCTAAATTGGTCAGTGAATTGTTATTTCAAGGTTTTAGTCAATCTAAAAATGATTATAGTCTGTTTTTAAAGAAGTATGGTGCACATATCATCCTGGTTGCTGTATATGTCGATGACATTATAGTCACGGGTACTGATAAAAGTACTATTGATGCTTTAAAACTACATTTGGATTCAGTCTTCAGTATCAAAGACTTGGGAATTCTTAATTACTTCTTAGTTAAGGAAATTTACAAAGGAACTACTTCTTGATTATGGTTTTGATCTTTCTAAAAGAGTTGTCACTCCTTTGCCCTTGAATGCTACATATGGTAATCTTCTCTCTGATCCAGAACCATATAGATTCATGGTTGGTAATCTCAATTTTCTTACTAATACAAGACCAGATATGTCCTACAGTGTACATGTTTTAAGTCAGTATATGCAGTCACCTAGAAGTACTCATTTGGATGCTTTAGCACATACTTTGTGCTATATTTCTCACACTTCTACTCAAGGCATATTACTTAAAGCCATAGAGAAATTAACTCTACAAGCATTTACAGATTCAGATTGGGATGCTTGTACAGATTCTAGAAGGTCTATTACTGGTTATATCTTGTTGTTGGGACAGTCACCTATTGCTTGGAAATCTAAGAAGAAAAGCACAATGTCCAGATCTTCTTCAGAATTCGAATATAGAGCTATGGCATCTGCTTTTGCAGAAGTAACTTGGTTAGTCAGATTGTTACAGGAAATGGGACTTTCTTCCTTGACTCCAGTTCAACTACATTGTGACAATATGTATGCTATACATATTGCAAAAAATCCCGTCTTCCACGAGCGCACTAAACATATAGAAATTGATTGTCACTTTACAAGGGACAAGGTTCTGGAGGGTCTTATTCAATTATCATATCTTCCTACACAACGCCAGCTAGCCGATGTTTTTACCAAGACTCTACCTTCTGCTCAGTTTCAGTTTTTACTATCCAAGATGGACTTGATTAATACTCTGCCGCACAATCTGCCCATCTTGCGGGGGGATGTTGATAATAGTAAAGCTACAGAGCAATTAGTTGATAAAGGATAATAGTAATTCTATTTATGATAGTACAAATAGATAGTGCCAAGTCAACAATATTTTGTTAGAGTTAGAAAGTTAGTTACTTCCCGCCATTTTCTTATTTTGGATTCTATTCTGTATATAAGCTTGTAACAACAGTTTGAGTAAGTACTTTTCATATTTCAGTAAACAACATCTTCTTCTTCACAGAAATTCACAAAGCCATTAATGTATCAAGTCTAAATTGCACAATTCAATGTTTACATAATTACTTTGATAGTTCTCTACAATCAAAATAATGCATTCTAATGAAAACCAAAACCAAAATCTTTTTTGTAAGCGTTTTTATCAAAAATAATAAACATTATTTAGCTACATTTCCAAAAAATCTAAAGGACAAATTTAGATACTCCACTTCACCCTTCAACAGTTTAACTAAACTAAATTCCTATATAAAAAACCAAACATATACATGCACACATTTATAGGCCGGGCCGGAACTAGGGTGACCAGAATGAGCCCCAATCCCTATAAAATATCTTGGATTGATCCCCGTCCCCCTAAACATTATTTGGTCCCCCTATATCATAATCATAATCCTAGTTCATGGTGATGGAATAGAGATACATACAGGATCATCAGAGAGGGAGTAAGAGTTAACATCAAACTGAAATATTAAAAGAGCATTGGGGATGCCGATGTTGCCTTCACCGCCACCACAAGAGAGAACCACATGCCTGGTAGCTTTGATGGACGGTGGAGATTCATCAGCGGCATCAACATTTCGATGATCATGATCATCTCCCTCAGCGGCATCAACATTTCGATGATCATGATCATCTCCATCAACAGCAACATCATTATGATGATCATGTCCATCAGCGACATCAACATTTTGATGATCATGATCATCTCTATCACCAACATCACCAACAGGCATCAACATTAGGATGATCATATATGTTTTAAATTAAGTGGGAGTCATGAAGATGCGTGTAAAAGGACACCATAGATGTTTGAGTTGGAAAACACTCTTGATTCAGACACAAATATGAATGTCGTTTCGTATGTACTTGTATTGTGTGCTCCTATTGAGCGTTATTGAGCGTTGATAGTTGAATGTTTGCGTATGTTACCTACTTACCTCTGTTTGGAGTCTTTGTACTTTGCCGCATCCCCTCGTGTTATAAACTAAAACATTAAACTAAAATAAAGTGGATTTTTTTAACTCTAATGCATTATAGAGGTGGCTTTAGTTTGCACTAAGCAACAACTTTGGTAACTACAATTTAAAATTTAAAAAACACAACGTGTTTTTCATTTCGGCGATTGATGTTAAAAGATTGTCCAAATTATTCATGTAAGTTCAACATGCTATCGCTATTGTTAGGGTATTTTGCTGAAACTTTGAATTTTATTTGAGATTTTTAGTTATATTCTTAGTGATGATGGTTAAATTTAACAACCACAAAAATAAGCGCGTGAAAATACGGTCATCATTGTATTTTTGAAATTGTAGCCACCAAGTTCTTGCATAGTGCAAAATACTTTCATCGAAATACATTAAAGTCTTTTTTTCAAAAAATTGACTATATATAAAACTTTCCATAATATAATTGTTTGAAATATAAAGGTAATTCTAAGATTGATTCGAGTTGCAATTTTAAATTGACAATGGACACAACACGAATCGATATTGAAAAATTAGAATAAAGAGTAATTTGAATTGTAAAAGTTGTAGATAACATTTAAAAAACATGAAATTATGAAAGTAATATGTTTTAAAAAGTAAAAAAGCTCGATATAAGCCCAATGATGAATCCACAATAGGCCATCAATCTCCCAACAAGAAGTAAAAAACCCATAGCCCAATAAGGTACGAAAAACCCTACAAAAACCCTCAAGCCTAGAACCTTCTAACCCCACTCAAATAAATACACATCTACAAGACCACATTTTGACCTCCACAAATTAGGGCTTTTCTTCAACACCACCACAATGGCAAAGCGTTTAATTCCCACACTCAACAGAGTTCTCATCGAGAAAATCGTCCCTCCCTCCAAAACCACTGCTGGAATTCTCCTCCCTGAGAAATCTTCCAAGGTATTCGATAAACGAATAATCTCGATAAAGTAATATTTTTTCCCGGTCCCAATTTATCGTATTTTTAATCTCGATAAAGTAATATTATTTCTCGGCCCCCAAGTAGTGTATTTTTAATTTCGATAAATGAATTTGTGTTGTATTGTTTTGTTTAGTTTATCTTGATAAATGAAGTTGTGTGAAATTGTTTTGTTTAGTTATGTTTGTGTGTATGTATTGATAATGAGTATGTGATGTGTGTAATTGTTCAAGTTGAATTCTGGGAAAGTGGTGGCGGTTGGACCGGGTGCTCTCGATAAATCCGGAAACAAGATTCCGGTAGCTGTTAAGGAAGGTGATACTGTTCTTTTGCCCGAGTATGGTGGTACTCAAGTCAAGCTTGGCGAAAAAGAGTATGCCTTTTTTCCCATTATACGATATCGAAAAACTATTATGTAGCAAGTTATTGTTGTTTATAGGAGTATTAAATCTTGGGTTAGTTCCAACCATGAAAATTGAAATTAGAGCAGATACTTCAAATGTAAAGGTGTTATTTTGATGGTACAGATTTTAATGACAATCTGAAAAGCGAAAAATGGCACAGTCATTGACCCAATTAGGAATTAGGACTCGAAAAGACTTGTTAATTAGGATTTTATATATTTAATCTTGTACATTGATTATATACTCTTTTGTCAGTGTTAATGACTATGAAATGGTACGATCCTTAATTAGGACTCTAAAAGACTTTTTTAATTGGGATTTTAATATTTTGTACTTGAAACTTTAGTTATTTTTAAATGGTATACATTGATTATGAAATTTTAGTTAGTTTTGTATACTTGAAACTGCTAGTGGTTACGAGCTTCAAACCAAGACCAAAATTGACGCAGTTAATAGTTGTGTGTTGGTTGCTGCAATTTTGAATTTTCGTGATTGGTCATTTATTATGTGGTGTGTCTGGTGCAGGTATCACTTGTTCAGGGATGATGATATCTTGGGTACTCTCCATGATTGATGGATGATAACTTAAGGTTTTCCGAGTTGGATACTTGATAACAATTAATTGTTGGAGGTTTCTATCTATTACCAAGGCTTTTGTTTTAGTGTTTCTGGAGATTTAGTTTTGGTTTTGGAGTTTAGATTCTCCAATTTTATCAGATATTAATATGATTTTTACATACTATGCTGGAACAAAGTAATGTAAGTTGAAAGACAATATATGTTTGTGTTTTTACCTCTTTATTACGGTCCATTAGTTTGATTTTCTAGTGTCTGCAAGATGATCTTTATTACGGTCCATTAGTTCGGTTTTCTAGTGTCTGCAAGATGATCTCTATTTTGATTGATGTGCTAAATGCTAATGTTAGTTCTAGAATTGTTTGGTGCTTATGAAATTCGATAATGTGGTGATAATGCACTCTTTAACTACTATATGTTTAGGTATTAGGAGTATTATTTTTTGAGCAACTTGTGTTTTTTTTGTTTCCTGTTTTCTTTAGCAGAAAAAGAAACACCATTTTAGATGATTTCTGGAGCACTAAAATAATGCCTGGCATTCCTTCTTTTTATATTCTTTTTAGTCAAATCCTTCAGTTTGCATACCTATCTCTCTGTTTCCTTTTCTCCAACCCCTTGATTCGTCTTTGAGCACAATAATTTTATATGTAGGAAGAAATAGTATACAAGCTGTGATTTTTTAGTCTCATCATACGACGAGGATGCCATTTAAATTTGATGCCGGGTCACACTTCTATATAAGGTGTTAATTGGTTCTTGCTAGACTTGATTGCTTTTGTTGGTGTATATAAAATGTTGTAGGTCTCCTTGACTACAGGTTTCCCTTTAACTGTGCACTGTTATACTTGCCTGTTGTCATGATTGGAAATGATTTCTGGGTTTTGTAGGCTGGTAGTTGTACTTGTTTAACCTTTGTCTTAACCTTGTGAATGGTGGGTGAGATCATGCTGCAACTGATGCTAGTTTTGGCAGCTTATCTTTTTAACCAGTTTCTTCTTCCTAGAAATTATATTAGTACTATCGAAAATTGTTTATTAGAATTTGTTACTGCATGGTCCGGTTTCTATCTCAGTTGTCAGTTCCGTAACCCTTGATGCTGTGCAGTTGGTTCTGGTAACAGTTCATCTTAATCGTATTTTAGTAGTTTAGTTGGAATGTTTGAAAGAACAAGCTTCTACTTGGAACTTCTTGCAATAGCAAATGGAAATAAAGCCATTATATATTATAATCATTCCATAATACTGAAGCTGTTTAAGTTGAGTTAATAACTTGTTTTAGTTTTAATTGGAAGTGATCAAGGATTATGCTTTGTATCTGCTTTGTATCTTAGTGGCATTACCAGGATTATGTCAAATTGCCATCACTTTCCCAGTCATTTTGATTCCTTTTTTGAAGTGTCGATCTTTTAAGGCTTTTGTAAGATGTTTATTTTCATATTATCCTCCCATCTGTGGCTACACAGAGTTAATTTGAAGTCAATGTAACAAGTATCCTGTCCTTGCTAATTCCCCAGAATTGTGTCTGATATCCGTGTGTGTGTGTGTGTGTGTGTGTGAAGAAAGTGAGAAGATGTACAAAATCTTTAAAGACTACGAAAAATACATGAGTGTAGAAACATAGATATACAGCTTCTGAATAAGAAACTTTAAGCTAATTTGACATGTAGTAAATTGATGCCTACATCTCATCCATAAGTAGCAAGTGTTGGAACAATTCTCTTCGGAACTTCTGCTGCAACAAGACTAATTGTATCACCTTCAAACTAAAATAGAATACTAATGCAAATCTATAAAAAAAATCATATACAATCATCATTAAGAGAGACCCGGAGTTATTTCTCTTGGGAACTTTTGTTCACCATCGATCCGTCGTCTTAAGAATGCAATAAGGGGTCTCATGATTTAGGACATTTCGGCAAATTGGATAGTAATAACTTGAATTCCTACTCTAGAAGCTTGTTACAGGTGCTAACCCCAATAGCTGCAGCAAGATGCCAACCAGCATGAAGGAATGGAGTCTGAGGGAAAGCATCATCTGCAATGAACAGTGCGCCACCTAGCAGTGATGACATCTTATGTACATTGTGTGCCATCTTGAGTTTTGGATCTTTAAGGGCTCGTTTTGCAAATGCAACCTGAAAAACATAAATATGAGAAGCCAGATAAGTAGGAACTAGTAGCAGACATGAACAAGTGAACTGAAGAACAATCGGCTGTTGGGGGTATAATCTAAATGAAGAAATGTACCTCCATCATCCCCGTGTGAACAGCTGACACCATTAGAGGCTGGATAGGTAAAACCAAAGCTGATACTGCCATCAACAGCTTTGGATTTTCATCCCGAAGGGCCCTTGAAAGACACTGTATCAATATGTAACTTGTCAAGACATACTTATTATGTTCGAATATATGTCAGTAATCAGTCAATATAAAATCTAGAAGGAACATCTGATTACAAAACCTTTAAAATACAGTCCATACTCCATTGTCAGGACATAGGAGTACAAGTGTTGTCTAAACAGTAATGCTTAGTTTTACGACGTGTCTTAACTAATTATTTTGATCTACGAAAATCTACTGAGACAATGCACTTCAATGGTAACTTTAAATCTCCAATGCAAATAGAAAATATGTACCACAGTAGCGGTAGCAATGGTTGCATAGTCAGCCCATCTCAAATATTTTCTTAATCTGCCTCTGGAAGCATGGTACAAGCTTGAAGCAATTCCTACTCCAATCAATGAATGAGCATAAAGCTTACAATTCAGATTTTTTCTGTATCATAGTAAATAAGCTTGTTATCAAAATACATTCATCTAGTACATATGCCAGTAATGCAATTATATAGTAAATCATACCTGGGGGCTTGGTATCCGAGAACCACAAAAGGAATTGATGTAAGCACATTAGCAATTCTTTCTGCACAGTTCCTATCACCTGCAGCAAGGGCGAAAAATCTGTTAGCTACCATGTAGAACTTCTATAGGAGCCCTGTTACTCTCCACAATGTTTAACCATATTAAGCATTTTCGTGTTAGACTGTCGTTGTTCAGTACTAACTCGTATTATGGACAATTAGTTCTAGTATAACATACCCTTTCAAGGGGAACTTTTAAGATATTGCAATAGCACTAGCCTCTCATTTTAGAACTTGAAGTAGTATATATGCTATCAACACCAATAAACTATGAATTGTGATCCCAATTAATATTGCAAACAGATATTGCTAAAAGGTTCTCAGCACGGTCTATGTTACCATTCAGACAACATCCATGGATGGGCCTCAGACATGAAGGTCTTTGTTGCCATATTCTCCTGTGTAAAACATGTATAAACAAGGTTACCAACGCGCATCCAGCATAAGTTCTATGAATATTCCAACAGACAAAGTACGTGTTCTGACAAATCAATTTTAACAGAACTTCTTGACACCCAAGTGTGACATACTGTCTCCCTCGGTGTGTGTTGGTGCTTGTATGTTAATTGGCAGGAACATATTTGCTTACTGTACTGTCAATATCTGATTAGCTCCAATAACTGCATTCTCACATCTTGACTGATGGAAGTCATCGCCTTTTGGATTTATCTGTTCCGATTCGAATGGAGAATGAGGCACGAGATGGACTCCATGCACACCCTCCAAGGATTTGCTTGTTTTTAAAGTACTCTGGGAACTCATAAGATAAGAATGGCAATCAGTGGAACTGATTGCCAACAAGACCCTGCGCGCGACACTGGAGAAAAGCCTGGATGCCACAAGAAAACCTGCGTAAGAAATAGATTAGAAAGCATATCTTAGGGAAGACATGATTTCGATGATGAAACTAATACTACGCCTTTTGACCAACGCTGTAGCTTTTTTTGACCAACGCTGTAGCTCTTTTCTGTACTAGTGGTTGTATATTAATATACTAATTAATTAAGACTAGCAAGCCCAGATCAATCATACAATCCTGAACACCATGTTGTTCATCTCATCTTAACTTCACAAGCTAAAGAGAGATGTTACAGAAGACAAACCTGGCAAAGTTGTATTGAGTAGCTTAGAATAAGTTAACGAGGTAATTAAGTTGAATCTCTGAGAAAGAGTTGGAGCTGCCGTACAGAAATTTTTTAGAACATGCAATTATGATGTCTTTACAAGACAAATATAAAATAAGTAGTTAGAAGAAAAGTGGGGAGACAAACGAATCAGCATTCGCATATTCTCATGATTCTGCCTTTATATTCCATGCAAACGCGAATGTGCTTATATGGATCCTTTTATTCTGCTGGGCTTTATTGGGCCCTTTGGCTAGAAGACTAGGTTGCTGACCCAATTAAATGGTTCTTTCTTTGTCTTGAATAAAGATTGTTGTTTCCCTTTCTTTCTTCTTTTCCATGATATTTCTAATTAAGGTAATGTTTGTTTTTAAGGATTATAATTCTGATTGGGGATAAATAATCTCATTAATTAAAATTTTAGAAATTATAATTCTTTAAATTTTGTTATCAGTTTAGGATTGGAATAGAGGGATAATCATGGATTTCAACTACTATTTTTTAAATTTTCCAATCCTGATTTTTTTAAAAAATGACTTGTTAGAGGAGATTAAATAATATCTCCTCCAACCAAGTATTAGAGAGAAATATAATCCAATTCCCTACTCCAACAAAACAAACATAAGATAAGAAAATTTAAAAAATTATAATTCTTAAATTAATTCTAAATAATTTTTTGTACAACAAACATGAGATAAGAAATTTTAAGAATTATAATTCTATCGTAGACTTAATACCATGAAACAAACCTAACTAATGACGACTCTAGTAACTTACCTAAAATTTACATTCATCCTGGTTGATGCCTAGTCTTGCATAAACATTTTATAAACCAAAAAACTATTTATTTTAATGATATTTGTTCCGATTTTCCATTATACTTGAAGTGTAGTGAGGATCGAATCCGAGTTCACTTCAACACTAGAATCCGATTTTATTCAACACTAGAAAAATACGCATTTGCTGCCATCTTGTTTCCTAATCCTCTCAGATTTACCTGGCAAATGAATGCATTGCTTGAACTACTACAAGTACAACTACTAACTTCTCAGTCCTCACCATTCCTATCTCAATTATAATCCTATTCCTTAAAACAATAAATTTAAGTAGCCATAAAGTTCAAATCCCAGAAACACACACATTAGCTAGATTTAACCAGATGACCGCCAGGAAGCTGTAGCTTAATGTAAACTGATACTACCAAAATGTAACAAAATCAGGTCCCCTCCTAATGGAATTAGCTTCTACCTAGTTGACAGAGCTCAGTCAAGCTCTGTTTCATAAACAATTAAGTTTTTACCAGTGCCCTCGAATTTATAATATGTACGGACTCCGGAGACAACGGCTATTAATACTCAACAGTCTCACACCTTCCTCCAAGCACATAAATATACTACTAGCACAAAACAGAGTTGATAAATTTACCAGTAGTATTTCATAAAAAAATTTACTACTTGTTTAGCTAAAGTTAAAACAGGTCCAATCTTCAATGATTCCTAAGATGTACTCTACGTAATAACTACATCTAACAAATATATTTAAGAAGGTTCCATGATACATGGAGTCAAGATTCATGTGATTAGACCCTTAAGACAAGGAGCAAAAAATTCCCTCTTTATTTCCTACTTTCTTCCTCATTCTTCCCTCTCTATAGACAACATTGCAAGCTCATTTGTTGGCATTATATGCATGCTACATAATTAAGAAATGACAGTCTCTATTGAAGAAGAGGAATTATCAAGAAACGGAAGGTTTCGAAATAAAAGATGTTCTGCTACAACTTCAAGAACTGCAATCTTTTACTTCTGGATCATGATTCTTTTCATTCAAGTATGTTTATGTTCAGCCAACCATGACAGCATTGCTCCTTCGAGTTGGCCTTTATCGCGAAAACTCGGGTCTTCTAGCACCGTGTCGTTTGCTGCAGCTTCACCGTCTCCGTTAGCATCTAATAATTCAGATGACAAGAGGATCATTCACACAGGTCCAAACCCTCTTCATAATTAGGTTAATTATAGATATTAAGTTATATGCTTGAGTTTAGTTTTGCGAATATTTGATTCGGTGAATAGTTTTAGTTGTAGAAATTATGTGTAAAGGACTATGCTTATCTTCTATTTCCTCTGAAATAGAAGTACTGGTAGTAAAGCTTAGTTTTTTTTTGGTCCTGGTTTAATGAGGCTGAGCACTTGCAAGAACATATCAGTTCGAGCTACTAGTATTTATGATGTTCCTACTTCATAGCTTACAGACTATGGCTTCTTCTTCTCCTCTTGGTGTACGAAACTTAAATTTTTCAACCAAAATTATTACAGTTGTATCTTACTCGAAAGTAAGATTAAGGGAGGGTAAGATGTATCCGAACCTTAACCTTTATCCAAGCATGAAAACTCGTACTCCAACTCAAATTTTAAAAAATTGTCTTAGTTAACGAACTACTAATTATTTTATTTTATCTGCTTACATTGTTGAATTAAAGTATACAGCAATAAAAATCTTATTTTTATACCAAAGAGTTCAATCTCTGATGATATACAAGAGTAATTTTATGCCACAAAAACACAAACTTTTGGTAGTTTATGATTTGCAACTTGTTGTTTTCTGTTGAAATCAACAGTTTGAACAGGTTGGAAGACCCTAAAAGGGAATGTTAAATGAAGTGAATAAATAGTAAAATAAATTGACAGAAGCTGTAGAGTCATGTAGGTTAGCTTCCAGGTAAGGTACTCCTTACAGAGTGAACTATTACCCAGAATACATATTGAGTCATTATCAAGTTTGATATGGCTTTGCACTGGTGGATATTGTGTTACACAATTAGCACTCCTTTTCTCAGTTACACATGGTTTTGCTGTACCAGAGCATTATATTATTAGCCACCCATCCAGAACAATATATTTGCCACATAAAATTCCATTGCATTGATGTGGTAGCTAGTTGGTTCCAAAATAATTGCAAATTCAAAAAACTCATTCAAAACACGGTCATGAAACTTGCATAGAAAAACACACGTATCGTACGATTGAGGGGAATGTTGAAGAGTATAAGATGCTATTCAGACTTTCGTATAACACCTTAGAACGATTAATTACTTAACAAAATTAACTTTTTTTGGCATGGTCACACACACTAAATCTACAATTTCCAAGGCCCTCTCAGCCTCTCTCATGTATTAATTACAGCGCACACAGGTATTCAGAGTCAATTAATTCATACAAAGTTAAAAGTGCTTTGTGTTCCTCACACTACTATTATTTCAGGGTGCAGACATCCAACTTCTGTATACTTTTAGCATTTGTAGACATTACTATTTTAAAGGTTAATATTGAGATAAAAGTTTTAAATAATGTACATGTTTTATTAAACTCCAACAGAGAAAGTTAATTAATTACATAATTATCATAAAGCTGAGCAGTTTATGTTAAACTAAGCTAAGAAGGTCATATGATTAAAATTTAATTTAAAAAAATGAGAAGCATAACTACTAAATAGTTGGCTCTATATATGATAAAGCTAATAATGAGTGGAATGCAATATGTAGTGCGCTTGTCATAGAAAAATATTGTGGACTAGGCAAGTGTTCTTAACATAATTATAATGAACAATCCTTCAGTTTCTTCTTCATTCTGCAATGCTTGTACAAGTATCAGAGAGATGGAACAAGATATTACACCCACATTTTCATTTAATTTACGAATTACGATCTGGATATACCTTCCGTAAACCTACTTACGAGTGAGATATACTGTATTTCAATTCTTTTGGCCTATTATCGTTTATACCACATAAGCAACATTAATACATGATCTTTTCTTCAGAGTGTTCTAAGAGGAGAACTGGTGCTTATCAGCTAATGCAGGGTTTATGATCCATATGGCGGAGCATAATATTTTCCATTTAAATGAATCTTTCATCTTTGCATTGTACTACTAAATAAATTTATATGTGTGGGAGCATGAATGTTTAATAGCACCAAATGAAATGTATTTTTATTGCATCCACCCACCCAACTCATTACCATATTAATTTGATGGTTCCAAAATTGCCTTATATATTCATGGATACCTTGAAAATCTTCTGCATTGTCTTAGTAATGCCATTAAATCACCACCAGTTGTGAAGTTTATGATGGAATGACATAAAAACAGGGCCCATGGTGAATCATAACTTGGTTGGAAATTAAAAGATAAATCCAACAACATTAAGTTATCAACCACCCAAAAGCATATAAATTTTCATCATCTAACTTGATATGCAGTCTTAAATGATGAGTAGTTGGCTTAGTAATGGATGAACCAAAAGGAGTTCATCTTTTTAATCATGTTGCAGTCTTGCAGATATCAGTAGTTCTTGGGAATGTTTGCTCAGATTTAAATATCGACGGTTCAAGAAATATTTTGGCAAGTAATACTTTACATATGACAATGAATGCATAATGTACAAATTATAGTACGAATTTGCATAAAACTATGAAACCCGTAATCTAAAAAAGCATCGGAAACAAAGACACTGGCTAGAACGTAAAAACAAGGAGGTAGGAACAAGTTTATCTACCTAAATTTGGATCCAGTGTTTGGGCCATGTATCATGAAGAAGTCTCCAATACCATGATTTGTGTTAGAATTACAGAATGTACTGAAATCTAATGATATAGTAAAACCAAGTGATATGAACAGAAAAGTAATTATAGAAATATAATTGCTAATTCTATGGAAAGGCCAAATATTTAAGGCCCAAAATCCTGATTATTTATTAATTTCGTAATTAATAAATAGGGAAAATATACAGCTCATGAAAAGAGTCCAAAATATGGAAAATTGGTCAAAGAAGGATCCAGAATCCCAATTAATGAGTCATAGCCTTTATCAACAAGGAAAAGACTTATCCTGCAAGAAATACAATGTTTATCCAATATCAAAAAGGAGACTTATTCGCTAAGACTCCTAAACATACCATAAAAACTTGAAGCTCATTAAACCCTCGCATTAAATTCGTAAGCTCAGATTTTATTCCACAACATTTGGCGCCGTCTGTGGGAAGACAACATCAACCATGGCAAACACACGAAGAACAGCTTGGGATACTCAAACTCCTGAGGATCGCCTTGTCACCTCTGAGGCTGATACTCACGGAAATCAACCACCGCCGACTACTGGCACTCAAGGGGCGAATATCCCCACCAACACTCAAGGACCGGAAATCCCGATTTCGGTTGAAGGGACGAATCCCCTGCAGATGGTCATTCATGGATCTAATCCACAAGAGACCATTCACCAGCAACCAATCTCGACTTCTCCACTCATCATGAATGCACCGAGAAGCCTTCAACTCCATACTACTGATCTCCCTCAATACACGAATCAGACTTTGGGGATGCCAAGCTATGGCATGCCCCCTTGACCCATGGCGGGTGGTAGAGGAACTAATCCAATCTACCATGAGGCATATGTGCCCCCTTATATTCAAGGTTTGGGACCCCAAAATCAACAAACTCGCCAGACCCCTTTCGTTCAAGATTACTCGGGCCCATACACCGAGGATGAGGGTTATACAACTGGGGAGGATGTCTCCCCAAAAAAGAGACGTTCTTCCCAGACAAATCGGGATCAACCCCAAACTACTAAGGAGAAAATTGCAGCCCATGAGGCAGAGACTGCAAGACTCAAGAAACTCCTTATTGAGGAGGAGGTCGCTCAATCTCAAGGCCGAACGACTGAAGGGATCCTGATAATCAACTTGGATCCACCGGCAAGAAGAACCAAGAGGGCCGAAGCCCCAAGGGGTGATCCAAGTATTATGTTGCCCCTAGGAGATCCTGATGATCCTACACCACCGTTTACTCAAGACATCATGAAAACGGCTATATCCGGAAAATTCAAGATGCTTTCGATCAAAGCCTATGATGGAACGGGAGATCCCGCAAATCATGTAAGGACCTTCTCCAATGCACTGTTGTTGCAACCAACCAACGATTCGGTCAAGTGTAGGGCGTTTCCACAAACCTTAGCAGGCATGGCCCAACGCTGGTATAGCCGTCTTCCTCCCAACTCAATTGGGTCTTTCAAGGAACTAAGCAAAGCTTTTATCAATCAGTTCATTAGTGGAAGGGTGCATGAGAAAAGCTCTGCATCACTCATGGCAATCCATCAAGGAAAGAATGAAGCCCTAAGGGACTACATCAATCGATTCACTCGGGAGGCTTTGAAAGTCCTGGATTTAGAGGACATAGTGGCTATGATAGCCCTGTAACAAGGAACTACTGATGACCACTTCAAAAGGTCGTTAGCTAAACATCCACCCGAGAGCATGCTGAAGCTCCAAGATAGAGCCGGAAAGTATATCAAGGCTGAAGAAAGCATGAGAAAGTATGAACCCACTACTGGCGGTAGTGAAAACTCAAAGAAAAGAAAAGAAACTCAGGAATACGACGTCAAGGAAAAGTCTCCCAGAACGTCAAAGGACTCTGATTCTCCACCCAAGAGAAACAATTTTGGGCCAAAGTTTACGGAGTATGCAAGATTGAACACTCCCGGGAGTCAAATTCTGATGGAAATAGCTAAGGAAGGAGATCTCAAATGGCCGAAGCCAATGAGGGCTGACATGTCCAAACGGAACCAAAACCAGTTCTGTCGGTTCCACAAAGAAGTCGGTCACGACACCGAAGATTGTAGGCAATTGAAAGATGAGATTGAATTTCTGATACGAAGAGGAAAACTCAGCAAGTTCACCAAAGATGGAAATCAAGGGAGTCAAAGAGGAAATTATGAAAGAAAGGATTATGACAGAAGGGACAACGACCAAGATCGTAACCCTAAGCCCCGAGGGCCAGTTATCAACATGATATTCGGAGGACCAACTACTGCTGGGTCCTCCCGAAACTCAAGAAAGGCTTATGCTCGAGAAGTAATGACTGTGGTTGGAGAAGCACCGAAGCGTACCCGAACAGAAGTATCAATAGGTTTTGATGATTCAGACCTAGAGGGAGTGAAGTTTCCCCACGATGATCCTTTAGTCATCGTTCCTGTGATAGGAAATTCTGAAACAAAGAGAGTCCTGGTCGACAATGGAGCTTCAGTGGATATCTTGTTCCACGATCCTTTTATCAAGATGGGTTACACTGATTCTCAGCTAACACCCTCAAATATGCCTATATACGGATTCAACGGGGTGGAATCAAAAGTGGAAGGCACTATCCAACTCCCAATGACCATGGGGCAAGGGATGAATACGTCTACTCAGATGTTGAACTTCATAGTTATAGAAGCGACTTCAACCTACAATGCAATCCTGGGAAGGACTGGTCTTCATGCGTTCAAGGCTGTTGCCTCATCTTATCATCTAAAAATCAAGTTCCCAACGAGGAATGGGATTGGTGAAGAACGAGGAGACCAAAAGATGGCTAGAAGTTGTTATGTAGCCGCATTAAGGCCTGATGGAACCGGGGGGCAAGTTCTCCCAATTGAAGACATGAATGTCAGTGACAATGAGGACCGAAGAGGGAAACCAGCTGAGGATTTAATCCCCATTCCCTTAGTCCCTGGTGAACCGGAGAAGGTGACATATGTTGGAGCACTACTACCTGATCCATTGAAAAGCAAGCTCGTATCTTTTCTTCAAGAGAATAATGACGTTTTTGCTTGGACAGCGGCTGACATGCCAGGGATTGATCCCCAATTGATAACTCACAAGTTGAATGTGGATCCTGAAAGAAAGACGGTGAAACAAAAGAAGAGAAGTTTTGCTCCGGAAAGGCTTGAAGCCATAAAACAAGAAGTTGAAAAGCTTTTGGAAGCCGGTTTCATTGAGGAAATTCAATTCCCAGAATGGTTGGCTAACCCAGTGATGGTCAAAAAGGCCAATGGGAAATGGAGGATGTGTGTAGACTTCATTGACTTGAATGATGCATGTCCTAAGGATTGTTTTCCCTTACCAAGGATTGATGCATTAATAGATGCTACAGCTGGACACGAGATGCTCAGCTTCATGGATGGCTTTAGCGGATACAACCAAATCAAGATGCATAAAGATGACATCTCCAAGGTATCATTCATCACTGACTTTGGTGTTTTCTGTTACTTAGTCATGGCATTTGGACTTAAGAATGCAGGGCAACATACCAAAGATTGGTGAACAAAATATTTGAACACCTAATTGGAAAAACCATGGAGGTCTACGTAGATGACATGCTAGTCAAGAGCCTCGATAAGGCCGATCACATTGAGCACCTCCGAGAGGCATTTGAAGTGCTAAGGCACCACAAGATGATGTTAAATCCAGCTAAATGTGCCTTTGGTGTAGGCTCCGGAAAGTTTTTAGGCCTGATGGTTTCCAAGAGAGGAATCTAGGCTAATCCCTACAAAATCAAAGCAATTCTAGACATGGAACCACCACGGACTATTAAGGAAGTCCAGAAACTAACTGGAAGAGTGGCAACATTGGGAAGATTCATCTCCAAGTCAGGAGAGAAGTGCTTACCTTTCTTCAAAGCACTTAAGAATGTGAATTTTTTTGAATGGACAGCTGAAAGCCAAGAGGCCTTTGAGGCCTTGAAGAAATACATGGCTGAGCCACCACTATTGGCCAAACCAAAACCAGGAGAGGTTCTTTATCTATACTTGGTAGCATCCAACACTGCCCTTGGAGCTGTTTTGGTAAAAGAAGAGTTAAAGGTTCAGAAACCCATCTACTACGTGAGCAAGATCCTACATGGGGCAGAAATAAACTACTCTACCATAGAGAAGTTTGCCTTAGCCTTGATTATGGCCTCAAGAAAACTACGTCCATACTTCCAGGCACACAAGATAGAGGTCTTGACTAATCAGCCTCTAAGAAACATCTTGCACAACCAAGAAGTCGGGGGGCAGGAAGTAACAATGGAAGACAAGGAAACTGAAGACATAATCTCCAAAGAATCTTGGCTGCTCTATTTTGATGGAGCATCAAAAACAAAATCAAGTGGAGCCGGTTTAGTGCTACAAAGTCCTGATGGATTCCTCATAGAGTACGCACTAAAACTGGACTTCCCAACGACAAACAACGAAGCTGAATATGAAGCTCTGATAGCTGGTTTAGGGCTGGCTGGAGCCTTGAGGGTCAAAACTCTGAAAGTATGTGGAGATTCGAGGCTAGTGGTTTCCCAAGTAAATGGGGAATTTGAGGCCAGAGATGAAGTCATGGCCAAGTACTTGAAACTTGTCTAGGCCATCATGACTCAGTTCGACGAACGCTATGTAGAGCACATTTCAAGGGAAGAAAACATGAAGGCTGATGCCTTGTCTAAATTTGCTTCTTCCGAAATTGAAAACTATGCAGGGAGTGTATACTTCCAAGTCCTGAGGACCCCAAGCATCAACGGAAAGTTGGTAGCACCCATTGATGTTGCTAGTTGTTGGATAGATCCCATCAAGGCTCATCTGGAAACCGGGTGGTTACCCAACGACACTTCAGAAGCACGAAAGCTATACGTCAGAGCACTAAGGTATACCCTGATTGAGGGAATCCTATATAAGAAGTCTTTCATCATTCCATATCTGAAATGTTTAAGACCTCAAGAGGCAGAATTGGCCCTGAAGGAATTTGTGGGCAACACTTGGGGGGCAGAGCCCTTGCTCATAAAGTCACCCGTCTAGGTTTCTATTGGCCAAGCATACTTGTTGATGCTAAAAGCTATGTGAAGAAATGTGAACGGTGCCAGAAACATGCACCAGTGGTTAGGCAACCACCAGAGATGTTGACATCCATAAACTCACCAATCCCCTTTGCCATGTGGGGAATGGATATACTCGGTCCATTTCCAATGGCAAGTGCGCAGAGAAAGTTCTTGATAGTAGCAATCGACTACTTCACCAAGTGGATTGAGGCTAAACCTTTAGCCAAGATAACCACCAAATAGGTGATGCACTTCTTCTGGGAAAGTGTAATATGCAGATATGGAATCCCACGAATCCTGGTTACGGACAATGGAACTCAGTTTAACAATGATGAGTTCAAGAGGTATTGTGAAGAGAATGATATCCAATTGCGTTTCACTTCTGTTGCCCATCCTCAAGCAAAAGGGCAAGCTGAAGTTGCAAATCGAATTATCCTAGATGGACTAAAGAAAAGAGTTGAACGTTCCAGAAACACTTGGGTAGACGAATTGCTCCCCATACTTTGGGCATATCGTACTACCTGCAAAGTCACCACTGGAGCAACCCCATTTCTGCTGGCATATGGAGCAGAGGCAGTGGTTCCAGTGGAGATTACTCACACGTCTCCAAGAATTGAGGCCTATGAGCCAGAAACAAATGAAGAAGGCTTGAGGCTAGCCTTAGATCTAATTGACGAAGTTAGAGATGAAGAAAACGCCAAGATAGTTGAGCATCAAAAGAAGGCATCTTTCTACTACAACCTAAGGGTTAAAGAAAGGTTCTTTCGACAAGGAGACTTGGTTCTTCGAAAGATTGAGGCATCCAGAATTGGACAAAAAGGCAAGTTAGCCCCAAATTGGGAAGGACCATATCGCGTTAAGAACGTATTTGGTCGAGGCTCATACAAGCTAGAAACCCTCGAAGGGCATGATGTGCCAAGAACTTGGCATGCTGCAAACTTGAAAGTTTACTATGTTTAAAGTGTTTCCTGAATAGACTCACTACTAGAAATAAGGTTTAATAAAACCAAATCCAAGTTTTTAAAACTTGAGTATTATGTAAGGGTTGAAACCCCATAAACCTAGGACATTCAGTCCAAACCCCATCATTCGATATGCTCAATGAAAGGCTTGAAGCCAAAACAAGACGGTATAAGACATAAGAGGCTTATGCAAATGACAAGTGAGCCTCGAATAAGGCAAAATCGTCGTAAATGTGTAGGTCGCTCCACACTTTACACCAAGACGATACTCGTGAAACACTAGTGTACATTAAAATCCCCAAAAAAGGGTAGTAAGTCCCAGGTAAGGGATAAAAAGACCCCAAGTCTCGAATAGGACCGGTATAACTTCTATGAAATCCTAGTACATTATCATAGACGTTGGGAAGCGCGATCAGCCATTTTAAACCCAGAATCTTCAAAGAATTCTTCAAATCTTCAAGCAAGAAACCTAGAAAAACAGTGAGATTCAACGGAAAATCTCGCCGGAAATCGCCTTACTACGGAATAAGAAGAGAAAAAAACTAAAAATACTAGAGATAAATTTTTAGAAAATTGAATGTATGAAGTGAAGAATAAAGTGGAAATCCCACTCTTTTATAATCGAAGTGACTGGAAACCCAGCCGGTTAAGGAAGGGCAACCGTCTATAGCCAGTTAAGGCCCACAAATCCATTTATGGATTATAGAAATTGAAGCCCAAACAATTTGGGTCTCAGGCGAATTCAAAGCCCAAACAATAAGGCCCAATAAGGCCCAAGGCTGGAATAATTTAAGTCCAATTAAAAATTGGGCTAGTTAAAGCCCAAGAAAGAATGAAATTTGGAATGAAACCAAGGCAAAAACAAGGATAAAAGATTTGAGGTCGAAAAGACCCTAAAACGAAGTCGTACGACCAAGGTCGAAAATACACGAGAGATCGAGGTCGTATCCAACGACCTCGCTCCCAAATAAAAATGAAAAATTGAAGATTTAAGGTCGAAAAGACCTTAAATCGAGGTCGTACGACCGAAGTCAAAAATATACGAGAGATCGAGGTCGTATCCGTCGATCTCGCACAAAAATAAGGCACAAAAATTAAAAATCTAAAGTCGAAAAGACCCTGGATCGAGTTCGAAGAATCAAGGTCGAAAATGGCCCAGAAAATGAGCTCGTAGCATTCGATCTCGCACCTAAATGAGTTCAAAAATGCATGGGTTCGAGGTCGAAGCCATAAGGTCGAAAATGACCTGTAAATCAAGGTTGAAACCATCGACCTGGTACCAAAATGAGGTCGAAGGACCGAGGTCGAAAATGACTGGGAATTCGAGGTCGAATCCATCGACCTGGGACCAATCGAGGTCGAATTCCTGGTCGAAAGTGACCTAATTCCTGGTCGAATTCCTGGTCAAAAATGACCTATTTTGAGGTCGAAAATACCCTTAAAAATAGAAAATTTTGAGGAAAAACACACTATAACTTCTACGAAAACCCCAAGGAAATTTTCCCAGAAGTTGGGGGGCAAATGATATGAACAGAAAAGTAATTATAGAAATATAATTGCTAATTCTATGGAAAGGCCAAATATTTAAGGCCCAAAATCCTGATTATTTATTAATTTCGTAATTAATAAATAGGGAAAATATACAGCTCATGAAAAGAGTCCAAAATATGGAAAATTGGTCAAAGAAGGATCCAGAATCCCAATTAATGAGTCATAGCCTTTATCAACAAGGAAAAGACTTATCCTGCAAGAAATACAATGTTTATCCAATATCAAAAAGGAGACTTATTCGCTAAGACTCCTAAACATACCATAAAAACTTGAAGCTCATTAAACCCTCGCATTAAATTCGTAAGCTCAGATTTTATTCCACAACACCAAGAGACCTGTCCCTACGCCTCTGTCTATCATACAAAATACTGCAAACAACTCTAATCATGAAGCGAGATAACATTCTTTTGCATCTCCAAATGTAAGAGCAATCCTTTGGATGAAAAGAATCATTTAAGGTTTGTCTCCTTGGGGAGTTGGTTTTATCCTCCTTAGGGGTTCCACGAACATGTCAGTATTGTTGGCATAGTTTCAAACTAGTAACGGTTGTTTTGTTTTATTCTACAGACTTGGTCTGAGTGTCTAGCTATTTTCTAGGGTTTGAATAAGTCTAGTAGTAGAGATATTGTAGGAGTTGGTTTCTCATATCGTGGGAAACATGGTTTTGCTTTCTAGCTTTCTGTTTTAGTACTTTGTTACTATTTAATCTTGTAACAGTTTATTGCATCAATAAGAGAGTCCATTAGACAAATTACTTGCTTTGTTTGTTCATTTTCAGATACAGTATATACTATATTTATAAGTATAAGACTATATTTGGTATCAGAGCATAGGCAGGAGTACAGGTGAATGTCAAAGAGTGGAATGGACAAGATCAAAGGTTCTGTTGGCCTTAGTTACCCGACTCTTACAAAAGGGAACTATACGGCGTGGTCGATGAAGATGAGTGTCTACATGCAGGCGCATGGAGTGTGGGAAGCTGTTGAGAATAACGATCCCAAAGCAGTCGTCGACAGTAAGATGGACAAGGTCGCACTGGCCATGATTTATCAGGGCATTCCAGAAGAATACTTGTTATCAATCACTGAGAAGAAAACAGCAAAAACTGCTTGGGAAGCGATCAAAACCATGAGTCAAGGAGCAGACAAGGTTAAACAGGCGAAGGTTCAGACGCTGAAAGCCCAGTTCGAGGCGTTAGTCATGAAGGACACCGATCAGATAGACGATTTCTATATGAAAATCAATGGCATCGTATCAAACATACGTGCACTAGGGGAATCTGTGGCTGAGTCGTACGTGGTGAAGAAACTATTACGTGTCGTTCCATCTAAGTTCCTCCAAATTGCTTCCACACTAGAACAATTTGGAGATCTGGAAACCATGTCTATTGAGGAAGCGATTGGGGCACTAAAGGCTCACGAAGAAAGACTGAGGGGAACAGTCACTACCAATGACGCACAGTTAATGTTGACAGAGGATGAATGGAGAAAGAGAGACAATGAAGGCGAAAAACTGTTGTTCACTCGAGAAGAGTGGCTTAAAAGGTCGAATCGAGGAGCCCCAGGTGGAAGTTCAGGACAGAAGGGACGAGGGAATCGAGATAAAAGCCAGGTAAGGTGCTTCAATTGTGGCATAATGGGACATTATGCAGCTGAGTGTAGAAGACCTCGTCGAGGAAGGGAATTGAAACCAGAGATAAATATTACAGCACTCGAGGATGATGAACCAGCTCTGCTACTGGCAAAGTTCAACGGAAAAGAGAAGAACCTGGTTCTGTTGAACGAAGGAGCAGGTCTTGAGAAGGTGGGAAAATCAAACGTCTGGTACCTAGACAATGGCGCGAGCAACCACATGACGGGTGATGAATCAAAGTTCAGTGTTCTAAACAAAGACATCGGAGGAAGCATAAGGTTTGGTGATGGATCAACGATAAAAATAGAAGGTCAATGATCGATAAAGTTCAAATGTAAGAACGGAGAAGAGAGAACACTGCAAGATGTTTACTTCATCCCAACTTTGAAAAACAACATCATCAGCCTCGGCCAATTATCTAAGAGAGGAAACGATGTTGTGATCAGTGGCAACCTGCTTCGAGTATACGATGAACAAGGGAAATTGCTAATGAAGGTAACCAGGTCAAGTAACAGACTCTATAAACTCGTCATAGAACCATGTGACAATATCTGTTTGCTTACTAAATCTGAGGAAACCTCTTGGCTCTGGCACTCGCGTCTTGGGCATGTAAACTTCCCTTCGATGGTATTAATGTCAAAGAAAAGGATGGTGATAGGGATGCCTGCTGTTGCACAACCAAAGAGAATTTGTAGCGGATGCTTAATGACTAAACAAGTAAGAAAATCCTTTCCTGCTCAGTCAAATTTTAGGGCAAATCATGTATTAGAACTAGTTCATGGAGATTTGTGTGGCCCTATTACACCCGCAACTCTCGCTGGAAATCGTTATTTCTTCTTACTAGTGGATGATTACACTCGCATCATGTGGGTGTATATGCTCAAGAACAAGAGTGATGCTTTCGATGCATTCAAAAAATTTAAAGCTAAGGTTGAGAAGGAGAAAGGAGAACGAATTGGAACATTCAGGAGTGACAGGGGAGGCGAATTCATGTCAAAAGAATTCATCTCTTATTGCGAGGAGCAGGGAATTGCTAGACACTTCACAGCACCATACACGCCTCAACAAAACGGCGTGGTTGAGAGGAGGAATCGAACGGTGGTTGAGATGGGAAGAAGCTTCTTAAAGCAAATGAATATGCCATCTACGATGTGGGCTGAAGCAATTAGACATGCTGTTTATGTTCTCAATAGGCTACCTACAAGAGCCTTGTCTGAGCAAACACCTTATGAGGCATGGACGGGGTTCAAACCTAACATTGGATATATTCGAGTATTTGGATGTGTCGTTCATATGAAAGTCCCGGGAGATAAGATTAAGAAACTTGACGACAGAAGCCTGAAAGTGATCAACCTTGGCAAAGAACCGGGAACTAAAGCCTACCGTCTATTTGATCCTCGTGAAAGCAAGTTATATGTGAGTCGCGATGTTATTTTCGAAGAGGATCAGGCTTGGGATTGGAATGATAAAGGGGAGTCAGAATCCAGCAGTACGTATTTCTTTGATGTGCCAAATGTGTCTATAGCTGAAATCGTTGAAGTTGAAAGCCCCAGACAAGAACACAATGACACTACAGAAGAAACAGAAGTACGTACTCCTGTGTCACATCACTTGGACTCAGGCCTCGACAAGAATGCATACGATGACAGTACAACTCCCAAGAAATTCAGAAAGCTCGAAGAAATTTACCAAGAAACTGAGGAAACGGAGATTGAAGACGAACTTCTACTCATGGGAGTGGATGAACCAAATTCATATGTTCATGCTGTGAAGAACAAGGCTTGGAGAATGGCTATGCATAGTGAAATGGATTCAATCGAGAAAAACGGAACCTGGGAACTCACTGATCTACCACCAGGAAAGAAAGAAATTGGGTTGAAATGGGTATTTAAGTTGAAAAAGGATGCTAATGGGAACATTGTCAAGCACAAGGCTCGCTTGGTTGCAAAAGGGTACGTACAAGAAAGGGGAGTTGATTTTGACGAGCTGTTTGCACCAGTTACACGCCTTGAAACTGTTCGACTATTACTAGCACTGGCAGCAAAAAATTCTTGGGAAGTGCATCATCTTGACGTCAAGACGGCTTTCCTAAATGGGGAAATTGATGAAGAGGTATATGTGACTCAACCAGAGGGATTCGTAAAGAAGGGGCAAGAAAAACGAGTTTATAAATTACTCAAAGCGCTGTATGGGCTTAGACAAGCTCCTCGGGCCTGGTACTCGAAGCTAAACAAGACTCTTGAAGACCTTGGATTCGTAAGGTGCCCTTATGAACATGCTGTCTATGTCAAACGAGAGGGAGAAGAATCTCTAATTGTCGGCGTATATGTGGACGATCTACTCGTTACAGGAACTAACCTGTCACTCATTCAAGCTTTCAAGACACAGATGGGTAATGTGTTTGAAATGAGTGACATGGGGAAATTGAATTATTATCTGGGAATAGAAGTGACGCAGAACGAGGGGTTTATAGAGCTGAAACAGGCAGGATACGCAAGAAAGGTGCTTGAGAAGGCTGGGATGTCTCAATGTAATCCCTGTAAGTTCCCAATGGATCCTAAGGAGCAATTAACGAAGGACGAAGGTGGAAGGGCTGTGGATGCAACAGAGTTCAAGAGTGTGGTAGGAGGACTTCGGTACTTGGTACATACTAGACCAGACATAGCTTTCTCAGTAGGAGTAGTGAGTCGATACATGGAAAGACCAACTGTCTTGCACTTGAATGCAGCTAAACGAATTCTGCGATACATTAAGGGGACACTGGAATATGGGTTGGTGTATACAAAGGAAGCAGGCAACAATGTTTTGACAGGCTATTCGGACAGCGATCTTGCAGGGAATATTGAAGATAGAAAGTCGACTGGGGGCATGGTATTTTACTTGAATGAGTGTCTTGTTACTTGGGTCTCACAGAAGCAGCGCTGTGTTGCTTTATCATCGTGTGAAGCAGAGTTTATGGCAGCTACAGCTGCTGCGTGCCAAGCAATTTGGCTGAGGAATGTTCTGAAGGAATTGACAAGGGAGCAAGTACCTCCTGTTCTTATCTATATCGACAATAAATCTGCTATAGACTTAGCAAAAAATTCTGTGTTTCACGGGAGAAGCAAACATATCGACGTTAGGTATCACTTTATTCGAGAATGCATTGGACGAGGGGAAGTGATTGTGAAGCATGTTAGTAGTGAGAACCAGAAGGCTGATCTACTGACCAAAGCCTTGTTCGCAGTACGGTTTGAAAGGCTGAGAAACTTGTTGGGCATCAAGGCTCTGGGAAGACATGTTTGAACCTACGGGGGAGATTGTTGGCATAGTTTCAAACTAGTAACGGTTGTTTTGTTTTATTCTACAGACTTGGTCTGAGTGTCTAGCTATTTTCTAGGGTTTGAATAAGTCTAGTAGTAGAGATATGGTAGGAGTTGGTTTCTCATATCGTGGGAAACGTGGTTTTGCTTTCTAGCTTTCTGTTTTAGTACTTTGTTACTATTTAATCTTGTAACAGTTTATTGCATCAATAAGAGAGTCCATTAGACAAATTACTTGCTTTGTTTGTTCATTTTCAGATACAGTATATACTATATTTATAAGTATAAGACTATAAGTATGCGGTTTACTTTGTTATTATGTTTAATTATCGACGATTTTAGATGCGATCCTAACTCCTAAGGCTGTTGTGGTGATGTAACTTCGGATTCTAGATTTGATTCTAACTCTGCCGTTCAACTTCACATATACAATATGTAAAAAATCTTCGTAGGAAAATTACAGACAGCCACAGGCTAGTAACATACATTGTTTTGCGTATAATGAGACGTTTGAATGAGACATTTTGTAGATATTGTTCCCAACAAAAAGTGGTGGCCTGAGCATCTTCTCAAAAATTGTTCTTGATGAAGATGCATGCAGTGGGGTTGAGGATTCCAGTTCTGTGAGGAAAAGGTTACATGGCTAGTGTAAAAAATTTCACCAAAGTAAAAGAAAGTATTTGAGAAGCTACTTGATTCTACATACAAAAACAATTAAGGTACATCAAACACCCTTCTGCAAGTTTAGGGAAGCCATCCTGTATCCTAATTAGTACGATTACTAATATATAAAACAGTGTAAAAAATTTAAGGTATTATGGGAATCTGCGGTGTAAGAAAATGTTGGCAACAGATTAGCACTAAAACAAATTGTTGGTAAACAGAAGTTGCATTATGAGAAACAATCTTGCCAACAACTAGCCCTCAAATAAACAATCCAAATCTGTAAGTAATTTTGAAAATCCAAACACGATAAACATTTGAAGTTTTGCAATTAAAAACAGATACTATTCAATTTCTTCAATCCTGATGCCTGCTATGCCAGGAATCAGTTGGTTGTAGATTGCTTCAAATTGCTTCTTCTTGTACTCGTACTCGTAAACTTCAGCATTTGGATTTGCCTCAAGCCAATTAATAGCTTCCTTGAAAGAGTAACTTATCATCTTCTTAATAGAAGCTTCAAGCTTGTAATTTCTTTCGCTTTCGTCCCTTATGTAATATATACAATCCTCAAATTCCTGCATTGCCTTAATCTTTTTCCTAAACTCCTCATCTTCAACTTTGAATTGTTCAGCATCTGTGACCATTTTATCAATCTCCTCCTTCGTGAGTGTTCCTCTTTTATTAATTTTGATGCTATTTTTCAGCCCGGTATCCTCATTCTCAGCGGAAACCTTTAATACCCCATTAGCATCAATTGTGAAGGTTACTGTTAATTTAACTTCACCCCTTGGGGCAGGAGGTAGGCCAGAGAGTACAAACTCTCCTAGTAAATTATTATCATCAGTCCTTGTTCTCTCACCCTCATAAACACTGATCATAACAGATTTTAGACCATCCCTAGAAGTACGAAATACTTTTTGCATTGAAGTGGGTATCGTCGTATTCCTTGGAATAATTACAGCCATCAGTGCGCCTTTTAAATCAATTCCTAAAGACAGAGGAGTAACATCAAGCAGAACCAAATTCTTAATCTTATGACTACCCTCCCCACTTAAGATAGCAGCTTGAACAGCAGCACCATAGGCAACTGCCTCATCAGGATTTATATTCTTGCAAAGTTCCTTCCCATCAAAAAACTGATGCAACAGTTGTTGCACTTTTGGGATTCTAGTAGATCCTCCCACAAGTACAACATCATCGACATCTCTTTTGTCCATCTCAGCATCTTCCAGACACTTTTCCACAATATCCAAACAACTTCTGAAAAGATCCAAGTTTAAATCATCAAATCTGGCACGGGTGATTTTGGTACAATAGTCAATTCCATCATACAAAGAATCTACATCAATAGTTGTTGTAGCATTATGTGAGAGGATTCTCTTAGCCTTTTCACAAGCATTCCTTAATCTTCGTAAAGATTTACCATTTTGGCTGATGTCCTTTCTATGTTTTCTTTTAAATTCGTCAACAAAATGTTTTAGCAAACGATTGTCAAAATCCTCACCTCCAAGGTGAGTGTCACCATCGGTAGCCAGTACTTCAAAATTATCCTTTTGAATTTTGAGAAGGGATACATCAAAAGTACCACCACCAAGATCAAAAATAAGGACAATTTTCTCTCCTTCCAAACCACTTGTAATATTTTTATCAAGACCGTAGGCGACTGCAGCAGCTGTCGGCTCAACAAGTAGCCGCAACACATTGAGGCCAGCTATTGTTGCTGCATCTTTTGTAGCTTGGCGCTGCGAGTCATTAAAATGTGCAGGGACAGTGACCACAGCATTCTTTACTTTCTTTCCAAGATAATCTTCAGCAACTTCCTTCATCTTATGTAGAACCATTGAAGACAACTCCTCGGGTGAGAATTGTTTCTCACTAGATTTGTAATTCACAACTATCTTGGGTTTGTCAGCATAGTCACCAATAACCTTAAATGGCCAGAGCGTCATGTCACTCTGTACGGTCGAATCGTAAAATTTCCTTCCAATCAATCGCTTAGCATCTGCATGCATACACATACTTAAAAAATCATCAAAGTACATAAAAAAATCAACATAAACACAACTGTTAACAATTAATGTACAATATAAGAAAAACAATACTACAAGTAAACTCCAAACAAAAACTCAATTTGTACCAAAGACGGTATTGATAGGATTAAGAGCAGCCTGATTCCTAGCAGCATCTCCTACAAAACGCTCCGTATCAGTGAAAGCAACGCATGATGGTGTGGTACGGTGCCCCTGATCATTTGCAATGATTTCAACTCGATCATTTTGCCAAACTCCAACACACGAGTATGTTGTGCCTAGATCGATACCAACAGCTACTTCATCGTTATTGCCCATTTTTACAAGCAAGTGTATATCAGACCAGGTTGCAACAAGCGAAGATATCTGCAATTGCAAACTGAAATTACAGTGTACGTATTTAAACTCATTCCACATTATAAATAAGTGCAACAGTTTGATTCCACTTCCCAGTGCATATTTACTCTAAAACGACCCTTCGTATCCTGCTCCTTTAACCTTCAACTTACATTCATCGTAAATTATTTGCATTTGACTGTTCGAGGACTGAGGTTTTTCGTTTGCCCAAAGATACTGGATGTTCCGGTAATTTTTTATTTATTTTAATTTAGTCATGTCTAGCAAATGAGATAGACACCGGAACTTATTGATACACACGTTTTCTTTTGACTAATACTGTAGTTACGTATTATAGGGATTTAATGAAGAAGACTTGCTTAGCCTCCTTAGGAGGACTCGTAAACTAACCCTTATAAATATGAGATGTTTTGGTGAAAGCTGATATACATAAAATTTATAACTTTTTTTTCTGTAACTTCTATTCTCTTTCCTTACAATTTTTTTTTTTAAACTAACATTATATATTTACTGCCTCGTGCAATGCACAGATTGTTAATTGTTATTTTATTATTATATCTTTAATATTTTATTAATTGTATTTGTTAAAAAAATAAGTAGATATGTTAAAATAGCTAAATACTTTTAATTAATTAAAAACATTAAAACAGATTTTAAAATAAATAAGTAAGGGTTTGCCCGTTATATTTTTGGAAAATTAGATGTTTTAGTAAGAAAAAATAAAAAATGTAACATATATTTAGTTTAAAAAGGTAAATGCCCGTGATATTTTTAGAAAATGAGGTTTAAAAATTTAATAATTAAAAGTATTTAAATTCATTTTAAAATAAATAAGTAAAGGGTTTCCTATGATATTTTTGGAAAAAAATGAATTTTAGTGAGAAAAATAGAAAAAGTAAATTGAAAAAGACAATTTCCCGTGATATATTTAGAAAAGAAGGGACTTTGTTAGAAAAAATCTATAATGTGTTTTAGAGTAATTGGTTATAAATAGGTATTTGATTATTTATATTTTAATATTCTTAGTGATTGCATTTGTTAATAAAAATAAGTAGACATGTTAAAATAGGTAAACTTTTAAAAAATAATTATAATATTATAGATTTAAAAATAAATAACTAAAGTTTTGTTCATGATATCTTTTTGGAAAATGAGGGGTTTTAATAAGGAAAAATAGAAAAACTAACAAGTTTTCGTTAAAAATGGTAATTGCCATGTTTGAAAAAGTAGGAGAATTTGTTAGAAAAAATAATGTATTTTAGAGAAAAAAGGTAATTGGTTATAAATAGGTAATATTATTATTTAATAATATATTTCTATAAATAAGTAAAGTTAATTAAGTAAAAACACGAAATACAGTTAAGGGAAATTAAGTAAAATCACAACGTATCATACCGACCAACCAAACTTTTAATGTTTCGTTTATTATATAATAATAATATAATAGTACAGTAAGTAGTGATGTCATTAGTAATTTAGTTCAAGATTGACAACACGAGGTTTACAACAGGAACCTCAATAATTTGATAATTGTTAATTGAACAAATTGTGATTAATTGATATTTTTATCAGATTTTTTCAATGTATACGATAAAAGTGGTATATGTTTAATTTCGATAAATTAATATTTTTGATATATAAACGAAAACCTTTGCTACCTTAATTTATGATGATTCATGCCTAACTAACGTCTTCACTTATTGTTTTCTTTTCTAAGGCTAGGATATAGCTTTTAAAATGTTTTATATTGTTTAAAAAAGTATTGTTACAAACATCAGGTAGTTGTTTGATAATATTTTTTATTTGTACATGTTTTGAGATATAATATAAAAAAATAATGTTTTTTTATGAATTTTGATGTTGGAACGCTACTTCCTACAAAAGTTTAAAAGCATCTTTTTTTCAACCAAAAACTCTTTTCAAAAAAACTGTTTTTGAAATTTGTCAAACAATTTTTTTTCTGATTTTTTTATATATCTATACTCTATATTTAAAACACAACCCCCCTCTTAATAATTACATATAATTATTAGCTTAATTAGTTTTAAAAATATTGTTAGCTTAATTCTAAATTTATGTAATTATTGTTATTAATACAAAAACTAATATATACTTTTTAAAAGCGCAACCCCCTCTTAAAGTTATGATATTTGATGTATACCGCGGTATACACATATAATAATTAGTTTAATACGTGATTAATAAAATTATTATTATTAAATTAAATTAATTGTCTCAAGTTGTATACTAGAAATCTACCAATAACTTAGTGTGTGTTTGAACTGATATCACGGGAGGGTAAATCCTGAAGTAACATAGTTAAACACTTAAAATCACTACAAATGAACTCCATCACAAATACTAAATTATTTTCGTACGATGCCTTTTTCGCTCCTAAAATTGTTTAATCTTTTTGTCTGAGAGTAAATAATGAAATCTAAATATCATCCATTAACATTACACACAAGAGCTCTTACTTGAATATCCACCAATACAAGAAGCATTTCTTCATCAATAAAATAATTATTATTTTTATGAGAATAATTTATTTCTATTTTCAAATTTGTAAAAAAATACATAATAAAAATTATAATACAATTAATAATAAAATTGATTAATACAATTAATATAAAATTGCATAATAATAAAATTAATATATTATGTTAGATTTATAACTATTACCTACAGTGTTCTAAAAGTCGGCGATTAATCGGGATTAATCACCGATTAATCGCTAGACGGCGGGCCGCCGAACTGATTAAGCGAAAATCGGTCAATTAATCGTTTTTTCATAAAAACGGTCAAAAATTGGTTGAATTGGTCAAAAATCAGGCTAATTATTAAAAAATAGTTAAAATTAAAAAAAATAAAAATTAAAAGGTAGAAACTTGATTAAACAATAGGAAAAAAATATTATTTTTGTACATATAATTATAATTTTAGATGCCTAAATCGTAAATTCTCTTAAGTTTTCCTTTTAAATTGATCTCTAATTGAAAAGTTAAATATTCAAAATTAACATTTTTAACATATTTGCATAAATATATGATAAGATAATATGTTTAGTTGAAATAATGAAACAATTTTATAATTGTATATAAAAAATATTATTAAATTTATTCTGATTAATGATCCGATTAATCATCCGATTAATCTCTAATTATCCGATTAATTCCTGGACGGTGCCTTCACCGATTAACTCCGATTCTCGTTTTAAAAACACTGATTACCTATACTATAAGTTATACAGTAACTTTGTATTCATTCAATTATTATCTCTCTTACTATTACACATGTGTATTTCATTATTCGATCTTGATATGTTCCCCACCTCAATCGGGTCAGGAATTTGAGAAATTATTCGGATTCGAACGGGAATGGTCATAAATATAAAAATAATCTGGGAACTTTTTTTCGTTGAAAAACAATAATATTAAAACTTGGATTCGAATTGTTGCTACTACATAATTATAAAAGTTATTTATTTATTTAATTTAATTTTTTTTGATTTTAACAGGATACGGTTATCATAACTAATTAATTAATTAATATTTAGTTATTATATATTTTCATTTAAATTTGACGTTGAATTTTACATATTAATATATTTAAATTAGTATTTATTAATTATTTTTATATTCAATATTTTAAATTTAATTTTAATTCTCGATTCGCCATCGCATCAAGATGTTATGTGAACTGTAGAGCAACTGTTGCAATAAATTCGAATATACATGCTCAATGGACCAAATACAAATATACTATTCCAGTATTATTACGCAAAACAACAAAAAGAAATTCGGACTATCTTTTTTCTCATGGACCAATACTATTTTTGCATCTTTTTAGAACTAGTTTATAGTCAGTGCAATGCACAGTTACTTAAATTTTATTTATAATTATTCTGTTTATAATTATATTTTTATTACCCATGCAACACACGATTGTTTTTTTAATATTTATAATTATATTTATTTATGAATATTTTAATATTTAAAAGTTATTATTTTACATGATTAAATTATTGTTAAAAAAGATTTAGCCAAAAAAAATTATAGTTAAAAATTTGATATTTATTATATTTTAAACGCTCAGTTTAATATTTGTTTATATTGAGTTATATAAGTTAGATTTGGCCAATTTTACGGTCCACATGAAATTCACAAAATAATCTTTAATTTAGTTGTGGTTTAATAGTTCTTTTTCAATTAAAAACTATTCTAAAACTAAAAAGAAAATAAAGTGACGAAATTTAATGTTGAGAATTTATTCGATTTAGGAAATCTACTTATGTAGTTTAGATTATTAGAATAACCTTTATTAACCAAATACATGTTTTAATGTTAAATCTAACGGTTTTCATCTATAAGATTAAACGATTTATATTATTTTGGTATTAAATGGGTTTCCTTATTTAATTACAACTATTTTTATGTTTTAACTTTTTGAAAAATCCAATCCTAATATAATATCATTTAACTTATATCATTTTTAGATAATAATTTCTTTTTATATGATATAATCTTGATCATCTATTTTTAAAAGTATTGGATCTAACGGTTGAGAATGTTTTGGCAGTATTTAGGACCAAATTACCGGGATAACATCATTAAATTTTCTTAATATTTATAATTTTTTATAATTTTTAATATTTTTAAATATTTATTGCTAAAATATAATATACTCTTTTTTTGTAATATGTTAATGATTCGGGAACTTTGAACTTTTGAGAAAATAAATTATCAATTAAAATATAATTTTTTTTGTAATAGTTCTTGTTTTAAATTAGTACACCGTGACGATCAAAATTCTGTATAAAATTCATTTTTTTATAGTATGTCCCATAAATATCTATGTTATTATATTAAAGACTAAATAATGAAAGCTTTCTTATAAGTCTGGTCACTTTGTTTGATCACTCAATCCATAATCGTTGGATCTTTCAAATTAAATTGTTGAGAAACGTTACATATAACAGTAAAATTATCATGTAGAATGGTCTATATGAGTGCTTATAAAACAAAATCACCATTTGCGTATAATTTATTATTTAATAATAAATAATATTTGATTAGTTATGATCTAAAACTTAATAAAATAGGATAAAAAATATGCACAATTTTATAAAATTTTATCCTCGTATTATTATATTCTTTATTGATTTGAATTTTTCTTAGATTAATTTTAATTTTTGAACATAGATTTCTAAATTTAAAATAGTTAGAAAAAAATAATTAAATTGGCGTTAAAATAATGATGACATAATAATAATTATTAGAATTTAAATACTCACTTTACTAATTTGGGCTTTATCTTGTGTTTTAAAAATCAGATTTTGACGATTTTACACCCCACGTGAAGATAATTAAATTATCTTTAATTAAAATATGGTTTAACAATTTTTATCTAAATGGAATTATCCATGAAAGAGAAAAGAAAGACATGAATGTTTTACATGGAAAATTCTATTCAATATAGAAAACTTATTTATATTTGGTATATTTGATTTAAATTATCAAAATACAATTTTTAGAATTTAAATATAATCCTATTATAAATAAAATACATTTTTTAATATTTGATCAAACGATTTTCATTTATCTATTTAAGATGTAATAGTCCTTATTAATTAATTTGGTTGTCCAAGACCGTACGATCAAAATTTTGGATAAGATCCCTATTATGCTTATTATATATAAGGCTTTAATATAATAAGGATATCAAGTACATACTGATATAAGTATCTTACTAACTGCTTTTACTTTTAATGTTTCGGTTTTATTTATAGTGTATATAAAATTTTAAAATACATTATTACTTTAAAATTATTAAACAGAATAAAAATTATGTTATGATTATATAAAATTTTATTCTCATATTATTATATTCTTTATCGATTTGAATTTGTTCTTAATTTATTTTAATACTTTATTGAAAGAAAGATAAAATTTGTATATTTAAAAGAATTAGTGGAAAAATAAATAAATTGGTGCTACAATTATAAAAAAAATATTTATTAAAATTTAGATACTCACTGGGTTCTATCCTGAGTTTTAGAAATTGAATTTTGACGATTTTACGATCCATGTGAAACTAACGAAATTATCTTTAATTTAATGATGGTTTAATAATTATTATCTGATTTGACCATTTGACCTACCCATAAATCGAAAAGAAAAGATGGTTAAGTATTATATTTAAAATTATTGTTTATGAATATGAAACCCTCAATATTTTAATAATATTTTGATATTATCCTTTTATGTTTGTTATATGTAAAATAATATAATTATAATTTGGATTAATCAAATTGTTATGTTCCTTCAGAAACAAAAATGTTTAAATTAATTCTCAT
Source organism: Heracleum sosnowskyi (assembly GCA_030848705.1). Taxonomy (NCBI): domain Eukaryota; kingdom Viridiplantae; phylum Streptophyta; class Magnoliopsida; order Apiales; family Apiaceae; genus Heracleum; species Heracleum sosnowskyi. Next base: position 11,178,160 of record CM061238.1, read on the forward strand.
CATTGTTAGTATGATATACATGAGCATTATATTGATAATTTTTAATATTGTAATTGATATGAATTGTTATATGATATTTGGTTTAACAATTATTATCTAACTGGAATTATACATAAATTAAAGAGAAATTATTATCTAACTGGAACTATACATAAATTAAAGAGAAAAGATATTTAAGAATTTTTATATAGAAAAATTTTAAATTATCAAAATACATTTTTTAGTTTTTAAATATAATTCTATTATTAATCAGATACACTTTTTAATATTAGATCTAACAATTCTCATCAATCTATTTAAGATCTAACTGTAATAATTAATTTAGTCGTATAGTGGTCGTACACGGACCAGATCAATTTTAATTTTTTCTTAAATTGATTTTAATATTTTATTGAAATAAACATAGAATTTATAAATTTAAAAGAATTAGGAAAAAAAATTAAATTGGTGCTACAATAATAATAAAAAATTATTAAAATTTAGATAATCACTTTACTATTTTGGCTCTATCTTGAGTTCTAGACAACATATTTTAACAATTTTACAGCCCACGCGAAGCTAACAAAATTATCTTTCATTTAATGATGGTTTAATAATTATTATCTAACTGGAACTATCCATAAACTAAAGAGAAAAGATAATTACGAATTTTTACATAAAGATTTCTATTCAATATAGAAAACCCATTTATAATTGGTTTAAATTATCAAAATACACCTTTTAGTATTTAAATAATATTCTATTATTAATCAAATATAATTTTTAATATTATATCTAACGGTTCTCATCTATTTGAATATTTATAGTTTTATAATCCAACGGATCGTATACTTTTGGTAGTACCGATCAAAGTTTTGGATAAGATCTCTTACACTATATGAGGAGTTAATGTTGGTGGCCCGACTGAATATATATATGAGACGATATTTTCGCTTTGAAAATTTCCAATCAATTTTATTAGAGAAACACAATTTACTATATAAAATTCTTAGGGATTATTTATGATAGAAAGATATAATGTAGTTAGTAGTTTATACCTTAAAATTAGTAGTTTTAAGACTGGACGAAAATTAACTAACCTGAAATATAATTAAATAATGTAATTAAATATACCCCAAATGATTAAACTTGAATATTATGGTTTAATTTTACTCCAAATGATGAGATCGTAATTAATAATGCACTCTTCGAGCCTCCCTCTTTCTTTTTTTCATATCAGCCGTCAGGGCTTTCATCGATTTTTATCGGTGAAAAGCTCCAAATTATTTAATTTCTTTGATTTATTCTTATTTTTTCAATAATCCTCCTCACTCGGTAAGGATTTCTGCCCTTTCAATTTGTTTTGTTTGTTTAATTAAATTTCATTTTGATGAGTTTTGTTCCCAATTCATTTGGGTTTTGTTTATTCTTTCCTTGTGAGAGCTTGATGTGTTTTGGTTTTGTTAGGCCGAATTACACAATATATAATCAATATAAATATGATAATAACAATTGAGAACACTGTTTATGAATCAACAACTGAATTATATAAATAACTCTTCTCTTTGTGATGTAAAATATCACAGAGAGCTGCAAAGTTACAAGAATAATGTATATTGTATTCGCATCCCTTTTAGGGTTAACCTATCTGTGTTTATATAATACACAGTTACATAATCAATCTCTAATTGATATTCCTATAAATTAGCTATACAAATCATATCAAATTAGGATTGCTTCTGTCTTCTGTTCCGTTTCCTGAACTGTCTCAATATATCTTGCTTCTTTCCATCTTCAAGATATATTGCTTCTAGAATCTTTATATTAGCACCGACAGCTAAGGCAAACTCTCACCCCGTCAGACTTTAATAAACTCTGACTGGCTTCCAGTAAACTCTGATGAGTACCTGGTACTTAAACACTGATGAACAAACGTCAGCAATTATATCTAACAATCTCCCCCAACTTGTGCATAATGAAGATGTACAAGTTAAATAGATAATTGATGATGTCAAAACATATAACAAATGCAGTGTTTAAAATATAACAGAGTTTAACTTTAACTTAGAACAGAAAACTTTAAAAACTTACAGACAGACTTTACTTAATCTCTTCAATATCAGGTACTGTCCTGAGATAATCGATGAGAAGCCTCCTTTCAGCTTTTTCCAACTCTTCCATCATGATTTCTTTCAATTCCTTAAGCTCTGGATCACTTTCTCCAGTCTGGTAGATAGCAGCTCTCAGAGAATAAATGTTGTTCTTCCTCATTTCATTCCCTAGCCGGATAAAGTAAGATTTGTCAGACTCTAAGTTGAACTCCAACACCTTTATACCCAGTGCAGTATTGAACTTGGCACTGTTTCTCTTCATTTCAACAATCTTTCCATAAGCATCTCTGTACTTAGGAATATATGCACTGGAAACACCTCCTCCAAGAAGAACTTTGGACTTCATCATTCTGTCTTTTAAAACTAGAGCAGCATCATGAGTACTTCTATTTTTGATTTTGAGAAGATATAGAACATACTCAAGCTCTTCCCATAGTTTCAAATGAACATCAGCTTCTCCTATTCTGTATACTCTTCCGTCAGACATAAAATATAACAGCACCTCTTTCTTCAACCCTCTATGATAGATCATCTGAACAGATTCTAGTTTATCAAGGCTCTCTTGAGATACCCCAACACCAGGTTCTGCCAGTGATGAATGATCAAAAAGTCTGTTATTTATTCTTTTCTCCCTGTGTGAACCCAAACCAGACTTATCATAAGATTCTTTTCCAATTACTGTTCTGGTTTGTGAAAAGTCCACAGCTTCTAGCGTCAGAGTTTCAGAAAGTACAGGTCTTAAGAAACCTTGGAGTTGTGGAGCTAGCTGAGTTTGTACAACTTGAGCCTTGTCAGAGGTTGTCACAACTTTAGTAGAAATATCAACATGAGCAACGTCAGAACTTGATTTATTTATCCTTGATTCAACTTGAGCAACGTCAAAGGTTGAATAATTCTTCTTTGGTAACTGCCCTTCTTCTACCAGTATACCTTTTCCTTTTCCAGAAACATTTACTGTAGGCCTCCTTGTGTATTGTATACTCTGTTGAGTATTTTTCTTGATGATAATTCCTTTTTCCTTTAATCTAGGAGCCTTTACAGATTTCTTCTTATAAGTACCAGCTTCAATCTTTTTCTGGTGTTCTTCAGCAAGAAGCTTCATCTCAGTATCCAAATCTTCCATTGTGGCTTCACCACCATGTTCTTCCATGAAAAGCTTAGCAGCAATCTCTTCATCAGTAGTTGGATTTGATGAAATCACTAGACTCTTAAGTCTTGAAGAAGATTGACTACCAGAGTTTAACCTCTCAGAGTTTGTCTGTCTAGCAGAGTTTGACCGAAATCTCCCTTGCTTTTGAATAAATTTTGACCTCTTCTCTTCTTCCTTGCTTCCACCATCATTAGAATCATCCCTCAGTCTCAAAGTTGGAGTCCTTTTGCATTTGTCTTTAGGTATCTTCTCCCCCTTTTTGACATCATCAGGAATAAAAACTGATGTCAGCAACTCAAGTGATGCAGCAATAGAGTCAATCTTAGTAGATATTTCAGGCTGATTGCTTTCAACCCTGGTTAGCCTCAGCTTGATATCTTCTTGATCCTTGACCAAAGATGAAAATCTAGCTCTATCTTGCTTCATTGCTAAATCCTTAAGAGCAATATCATTACTCAACCCAAGAACAACTTTGTTTGTCTCATCAAAGCGATTGTGCAATGACTTGACTTGAACAATGGTCGCCTTATAATGAGCTAACAGCTCAGGATTAGAAATCTCTGCAGCAGACTTTTGTACAAAATCAGCAGCCCTTTGAGTAGAGAAAATGCAGTCTGTTTCAGACCAATTAGCATAATGCATTTCTCTGAAGTGAGCTTCAGTTGCATTTTGGTTTTCCTTGATAGACTCTGTAGTAGGATCCCTTAGAAAAGGTAGTGACTCGTGACTATCAGAGTTTGAAAGTGCAGGATTAACCTCAGAGTTTGCATGATCAGAGTGTACAGATGTGTGATCAGCATTATTAGCATTTTCTTCTATCTGCTCTGCAATTTCTTCATGAACATTGTCTGCAGTAGCCTCAGCATTTATCTCAGAGTTTGTATTTATAAAAACCTCTGTTTCCACGGGAACTGACTCTGCAACAACTTCTTCTGTTCGAACTTCTTCTGCTGTAGCTTCAACCAAGTTCTCGACAGCAGCTTCAACTACCTGATCAACCTCCTCACCCAATTCAGGAATTTGATTATTTACAGAGAGGAGCTCTGTGTGAGTTGCAATTGACTCATCTAAAATTTGGGTGGGTTGATCAGCTGCCACATCCTCAGTATCACAAACACTGATACTAGGATGTGCTTCAAGAATATTATCCATAGCAAGATCAGTAAATAAAGTATCTTGCTAAAAAATTTCAGCCTCTATATCAGCATTTGCCATGTCAGGCACAGTGGCTGCTTCAAAATCTGCAGTAGCCTCCTGAATAAAAACTTCAGGAGCTTCATTATCCACAAAAACCCTGTCCTCATTAGCATTATTTACAACAGGCTCCTCAACAAAATCTTCTGGAGCTTCATGCTGAATAGCTTCAGTGTTTGGTGTAGTCTCATCCACATTATCAAAAAGATAATTGGCTACTAATCTTCTTTTTCTCTTATGAAGAGTTTCATTGTCAACATCATCCTCATCATTAGCATTTGATCTATTGGCTCTCCTCTTCTTATAATGATCCTTGGGCTCATCAGTAGACTTGGACATCACCACTGCAGTAGCTGGTCTAACAGACCTTGCAGGTTTAGTACCAACATGCTTAGTCCTACCACTGGATTTAAGTTTGACAGATGTGGATGGAGGAAGCTCTGTTTGTAGAGGTTCTGGTTGAGGTTCTGGCTGAGAAGGAGCTTGTGTTGGTGAATTAACTTGATCATTTACAAACTGCTGCACAGATACAGGTAGTAACAAATCTCCAACAACCCCTTTCTTAACATCTTTGTTGATAAGATCAGAGAATATCCTCTTGTGTAATTTAAAACAAGAGATAACATCTTCACCAACTATTTCTACCCCTTCAACACAGTAAGAGAATAAAATCTGACAAAATCTAGAAAAGTATACTACTCCTCTATTCTCTGTCATTTTCTCCCCTAAATTATTTAAGACAAGTCGTGCAAAATCAAAATGATTATCATATAACAGAGAATACCCGATTTGCAGACTGTCCGTGGGAATAGCATCCCAGTTGGTGCATTTCTTTCCGAACGTTCTTGTGATGCAATCAAAGAAGAAGCTCCACTCCTTCCTCAAGAACGGTCGCTTCAACTGTCCAATCTTAGTCAAGGGTCCAGAATACCCAATCTCTCTCATCATCCACAACAAATCATTGTCACCCATTCCAATGGTATAGGAAGAAAACTCAGGAAACCCCATTGCAGCCCGAATGGTACCAGAAGTAATTACATACTCTGCTTCTTCACATTCAAAGATTATTGATGGGTTACCTGATTCACCACCATCATCATACATACCTGTCTCCCAGAAGGCCTTGATTTGTGAACCAGAAAGTACGGTTGGTTCGACTAGAGCACACCCAATCGCTGACTGAGCAAGAAATTTTTGTATCATATGAAACGCCTCTGGTGCGTTGGCAGTATTTAGTGGTGCTGCATAATTGTTTGGAACAAACTCTAACCCAGAAGAAACAAAAGTTGTAGTCGCCATTAGTAAGATTTGAAAGAATAACAGAGAATCAGGTGCAAAAGCTCGAAAGAGTTTGAAACTAGAAAAGTGTTTGTGAATATGTGTGTGTGACAATAGATGTGAATTGGAGTAAGATGTGAAAGGTTTAGACGTATGTGTGTGTATTGTTTAAATATGAAATTCAAAATTAAAAACTGAACAGTTTTTAATCATTAATACACAACTGTCTTACTCCGTTAACTGTGTGAGTGGGACACGTGGCACACATGCAATGACTGACAGCAGTAATTGGCAGTTTTCAATGCACAGCGCAGTAAAAACAACAATAATTACTGCCTTTTACACTTTCCTAGACAATTAACCTCTCTCCTCTGTTAAATACAAATTGGAACCGTTACCAATCATAGTCTTTTATTTTCAAGAATGTTCTCTCAAAAATTGTTAACTGTCTGAAACAAATAATTAATTTTAATCACTAGAGATTAAAATAAAATTACCTCACTGTAGAGTACACAGTCCATCAGTGTTTACCAATCCTCCTTCTTTATTCATAATCTCTTTTCTCTCAATGCACAGTTGTGAAAAATTGTGTGTGAATAGCAGAGTTTACTGAATATAAATATTTAGATCATCTCAAAGTGCATAAAATCCACAAAATAAATCAGTAAAAACTGGTTGCTCAAACTCTCATGTATAAAGTAAAATCTGATATTTATCCAAACTCTGTCTTCTTATATCCTTTCTGTTAGATATAATTGTTGACATTTGTTCATCAGTGCTTAAGCAACAGGTGATCATCAGAGTTTACATTGAAGCCAGTCAGAGTTTATTAAAGTCTGACGTGGTGATAGTTGAATTAGCTGTCGGTGCTGAATTGAATATTCTAGAAGCAATATATTCTGAAGATGGAAAGAAGCAGAATATATTGATACAGCTAAGGAAACGGAATAGAAGATAAGAAGCAATCCTTAATTGATAATAATTGTATAGTTAATTTATAGGAGTATCAATTAGATAAGGATTGTGTAACTGTGTACTATATAAACACAGATAGGTTATCCCTAGAAGGAATGCGATTATTGAAGACATTATTCTTGTAACCTAGTAGCTCTTTGTGATTCATTAACATCACTAAGAGAGAATTATTTAATATAATTCAGTTTGTTGATTTACAAACTTATGTTCTTGATTGTTATTCTAATACATACTTGATTACATATTGTGTATTCGGCCTAACAATTGGTATCAGAGCCAAGGCTGTTTAATATATACAGTTTTTCGATTCAAACACAGTAATAATCATGTCTGAAGAAAATCAAGCTCCTCCCAAGGTTGAACAGGTTAAACCTAATTCTGTGAGTCGATATGAAACAATCAGGGTTCCAATTCTCAGGCCAGTGGAGTATCCAATTTGGAAGGTGAAGATGACCATGTTTCTGGAGGCTACAGATCCAGAATATCTTGACAGAATCAATGATGGTCCTCATATGCCGACTAAATTGTCTCCTGTTGTTGATGGTCAAGAACAAAAGACTGTTCCAAAGGAAAAGAAAGATATGACTCCTGAGGACATCTCATCAATTGCAAAAGATGCAAAGGTTAGACATCTTCTCCACAGTGCTTTAGATAATGTTATGTCTAACAGAGTAATTGGTTGCAAAACTGCAAAAGAAATCTGGGATGCTTTGGAAGTCAGGTGTCAAGGAACCACTGCTATAAAGAAAAATAGGAAAACAATACTCACACAGGAGTATGAGCACTTTGATTCAAGACCAAATGAAACCTTGACTGAGACTTATGACAGATTTTGCAAACTATTGAATGATCTGTCTCTGGTTGATAAAGAATATGAGCTTGAAGAGTCAAATCTCAAATTTCTCTTATCCCTACCTGAAAGATGGGATTTAAAGGCGACAACAATCAGAGATAATTATGATCTTGCAGATACAGATCTTGATGAGATCTATGGATTGTTAAAGACTCATGAACTTGAGATAGAACAAAGAAACAGGAGATCCAGCAAGAAGACAAAATCTGTTGCTCTCAAAGTTGAGGAGAAGCCCATCAAGAAGGAATCATCAAGGAAGAAAGCCAAGGGAAAGGCTTTAGTCATTAAATCTGAAAGTGAGTCATCAAACTCTGATGATGACTCAAACTCTGATGAAGCTTCTGACTCTGAGGATGATGAAGAACAGATGATGCAAATGGCTGCATTGATGGTGAAGACCTTCAAGAAGATGGGATTCAAGAACTTCAAGAAAGCAAAGAGATTCTCAAGGAAAGATTCAAACTCTGAAAGGAAAAGTTTTAGAAAGTCTGATGGAAGGGAGACCAAGTCTGGCAAGAAGGATAAATCTGAAATCCAGTGCTACAAGTGTAAGGAGATGGGTCACTATGCCCCAGAGTGCAAGAAAGGAAAATCTGAAAAAGCACTCATCTCTAAAGGCAAAGACTGGGCAGATACTTCAGACTCTGATGATGGAGTAAACTATGCTCTTATGGCAACTGTCAAAGATGAGACTGAATCATCTGAAAATAAGGGCATAAAAGAGAGCACCCTTATCTTGGACAGTGGATGCTCAGGACACATGACTGGAAATAAAGCCCTGCTATCAGATTTTGAGGAGAAGGCTGGCCCAAAGGTTTCCTATGGAGATGGCAACATAGGACGTACTATGGGATATGGCAATATCAATCTTGGAAGTGTCATCATCACAAATGTAGCTCTAGTCTCAGGACTCAAGCATAATCTGCTATCTGTGAGTCAAATCTGTGACAGAGGAAACCATGTAGATTTTCATACCGAACACTGTGAAGTTATCAGTAAATCTACTGGAAAAGTTGTTCTAGTTGGACACAGGCGCAACAACATTTATGAAGCAAGTTTGGTAACAAACTCTGATGGAAAAACAGTGTGTCTGACTGCAAGAATGTCAAATGAAGAGAGCTGGAATTGGCATAAGAAGCTCTCTCATCTCAATTTGAACAACATCAATGAGCTAATAAGAAAGGATCTTGTAAGGGGACTTCCAAAATCAATACTCAGTCTAGATGGCCTATGTGATTCTTGTCAAAAGGCCAAACAAAGGAAGTCATCTTTCAAGAGCAAATCTGAATCTTCAGTAGTGGAACCTTATCATCTTCTACATGTTGATCTCTTTGGTCCAGTGAATGTGATGTCTATGGGCAGAAAGAAATATGCTCTAGTAATTGTTGATGAATATACTAGATATACGTGGGTGTATTTTTTATCAAAGAAGGATGAAACTGCTCAAACTCTGTTGGATCATGTAAATCTACTGGACAAAGGATCACAGCACAAAGTCAAAATTATAAGGAGTGATAATGGAACTGAATTCAGAAACTCAATAGTGGAAGCTTTCTGCAAGGAAGAAGGAGTGAAACAAGAATTTTCTGCACCTGGAACTCCACAGCAAAATGGTGTAGTTGAAAGAAAGAACAGAACTCTAATTGAAGCTGCCAGAACAATGCTTGATGAAGCAAAGTTACCAACCTATTTCTGGGCAGAAGCTGTTCAAACTGCTTGTTTTACTCAAAATGCTACACTGATCAACAAGCATGGGAAAACACCATATGAGATGGTGAAAAATAAGAAGCCAAATTTGAAATATTTTCATATATTTGGATGCAAATGCTTTGTGTTGAAGACTCATCCTGAACAGTTGACCAAGTTCGAGTTAAAAGCTGATGAAGGAATCTTTGTTGGCTATCCATTGTCAACAAAAGCATTCAGAGTCTACAATCTGAGAACTAAAGTGATCATGGAATCCATACATGTGTCATTTGATGACAAGAAAATAACTGGACTTGAAGATGAAAATGAATATGATCAACTACGTTTTGAAAATGAAGATTTATTCTCTGATGATGTAAACTCTGATGAAGCTGGTCTGACAAACTCTGACGAAGCATACTCTGAACCTCTACTGGTAAATACTGGAGAAACTGGAAATTCTCAAATTGAACAAAATAGAGAACCAGTTGAGGGGGAGCGTGAAGAAGCTCAACAAGACACAACAAGTGAGTCAGTTGAGGAAACTGATTCAAACTCTGACAGTTCAAACTCTGAGCCATCCAATTCAGGGGGAGCTTCAGATGCTGCAGAAAGTCAACATATGAATCAGGAGAGCATGGATCAAGGGGGAGGATTCAATAATGATGCAAGAAACCACTTACCAACAGCAAGAAAGTGGACACATGCACATACACCTGATCTTATAATTGGAGATCCTGATGCTAGTGTAAGAACTAGAAGTGCTACTACAAATGAATGCCTGTATCATGCTTTCTTGTCTCAAACAGAACCAAAGAAAGTGGAAGAACCACTTCAAGATGCTAACTGGATAACAGCAATGCAAGAAGAGTTAAATGAATTTGAAAGAAATGAAGTCTGGACACTTGTACCTAGACCAAAGAATAGATCAATTGTAGGTACAAAGTGGGTTTTCAGAAACAAGACTGACAGTGAAGGTGTGATTACAAGAAACAAGGCTAGACTTGTGGCTAAAGGTTATTCACAACAGGAAGGAATTGACTATGATGAAACCTTTGCTCCAGTTGCAAGATTGGAGGCCATAAGAATGTTTCTGGCCTATGCTGCACACAAAAAGTTTAAAGTCTTTCAGATGGATGTGAAAAGTGCTTTTCTCAATGGGAAGCTTGAAGAAGAAGTGTTTGTTGAACAACCACCAGGATTTGTAGATTCCAAGCATCCAGATTATGTCTACCGGCTTGACAAGGCATTATAAGGACTAAAGCAAGCACCAAGAGCATGGTATGAAACTCTTGCTCAATTTCTTTTAGAAAGTGGGTTCACAAGAGGTACAATTGATAAAACTTTGTTTTATTTTAATTCTGGTGATAATTTGCTTTTAGTTCAAATTTATGTAGATGATATTATTTTTGGATCTACTAATGACAAACTTTGTAAGAAGTTTGCAAAGCTTATGCAGTCCAGGTACCAAATGAGCATGATGGGAGAGCTTAGTTATTTTCTAGGCTTACAAGTCAAGCAAACAGATGATGGGATTTTTATCAATCAAGCAAAGTATACCAGAAATCTTCTAAAGAAATTTGGTATGCTTGATAGTTCATCTGCTCCAACTCCCATGGCTACTGCAACAAAGCTAGACAAAGACACAGGTGCTACAGTGGATATGACAACCTACAGAGGCATGATTGGGTCTTTACTGTATCTCACTGCAAGTAGACCTGATATCATGTATGCAACATGTCTTTGTGCAAGATTTCAAGCAGATCCCAGAGAGCCTCATCTAACAGCCGTAAAAAGGATTTTCAAATATCTCAAAGGAACCATAACCTTGGGTTTGTGGTATCCTAGAGAATCAGAGTTTAAGCTAATTGGTTACTCTGATGCAGATTTTGCAGGCTGTAAGATAGACAGAAAAAGTACAAGTGGAAGCTGTCAATTCTTAGGTGACAGATTGGTTTCTTGGTATAGCAAGAAACAGAAGTCAATTTCCACATCCACTGCAGAAGCAGAGTATATAGCTGCTGGTAGCTGTTGTGCACAGATTTTATGGATGAAGAATCAGTTGCTGGATTATGGGTTAAGGTACTCTAAAATACCTATTTTCTGTGATAACCAAAGTGCCATTGCTATGACAGGTAATCCAGTACAGCACTCCATGACCAAGCACATCAGCATAAGGTATCATTTTATCAGGGAACATGTGGAAGAAGGGAACATTGAGCTTCATTTTGTGTCTACAGACCAACAACTTGCAGATATCTTCACCAAACCTTTGAGTGAAGCTACCTTTACAAGATTGGTAAATGAACTTGGAATGATCTCTGGTTTTGACTAGAGATACGGGTTAGACTCAAAAACTATACATGTTTGATTTTTATGCTCATGATTCCTTGCATGTATTAACTGTTATGAGTACCAGTGTCATAAACTCTGAAAGTAAACTCTGATGCTAAACTCTGTTAGTCATAAAGTGTTGGTCATACTCTGATAGTTACAGTTTAATGCTATACTCTGATTGTAATTTTGTCTGAAACATATGGACCAATGAAGAAATTTGTATGAAGCATAATTCTCAGTAAGTAATTATGAATCCTTAAGAGTTGTATAGATTCTGATCTCAAATATGTGCAGTAAGTTAACACAGCATGATACTGTCTCTGTATTTATAGCATCTCTTAGTTTATTAATCCTATACACTGAGTCTGTATTAGCTGTTTGCACTTTCTCTCATAAATTAATTGTATTAACTGATGAAAAGTCTAAACTCTGCTAATTAATAGCAAATATTTCACCCTCATATCAAAAGATGCCAAAAAGAGCACAAATTCCTTTGAGATCATGTTGAGCCTAGGAAGATCCAGGAACTTATTGTATGAAATAAGGGCTAAAATCTTTGATTTTTGGTGACTAGTGCTAACCACTGATTACTGGAAAAATAAAAAAATAATAAAAAAATAATAAAAAATATATATAAAGGGGGTGAAAAATAAAAGATATATCCAAATGAAAGGATATCAAAATACAGAGTTTAGATATAAAAATCAGATTTTATGTTAGATGAGAGTTTGAGCAATCAGTTTTTACTGTTTTAGTTTGTGGATTTTATGCACTTTGAGATGATCTAAATATTGATTTCGGTAAACTCTGCTATTGCACACACAATTATTCACACCTGTACAGTTTGAGAAAAGAGTTTATTGACAAAGAAGGACAAATGGTAAACACTGATGTATTGTGTGAAATACGCCGAGGTAACTTTGTTTTAATCTCTGATGGTTAAAATGATTTCTTTGTTTCAGACATTTTATGATTTTGAGATTAGACATTTGTTTAGAAATTCGAAAGAGTATGATTACAAACGGTTCATATTTGTATTAAACAGAGGAGAGAGAGGTTGAGTGTTTTGAACAATGTGAAAAGCGGTAATTTTGGCTATTTTTTACTGCGCGTGTGTATTGGAAGTTGTTACATACAGCTGTCAGCGTATGTATGTTGGACATCTGTCCCACTCACACATTTTTCAAAGACGCCTGCTGTGTGTAGTAATGATTAAAACGATTGGGTTTTAATTTTCACAGTTATTATTTAAACTTACTACACATAAACGGTTCATTCTTTTACACACTTCATCTTTTCATAAGTTTTTACTCACAAACACTGTCTCAAACACTTTCACTGCATACATTCTACACTTTTCTCTGTCTTATTTCTTGCTTTCTTCAAAACTTTTCTAATGGCTACTACAATGTTTACTGCTTCTGGGTTAGAATTTGTCCCTAATAACTATTCAGCTCCATTGGCAAATGAGAACGCACCGGAGGCATTTCATTTGATTCAGAATTTCTTGTCAAACTCTGATATTGGTACTGCTCTCACCGCACCGTTGAAGCTGTCTGCATCTCAAATTAGGACTCTTTGGCAGACAGGCACTTATGATAATGGAGGAGAGTCTGGGTCTCCGTCCATAATCTTTGAATTTCAAGACAAAGAATTTACAGTTACTCCAACAACTGTTCGTGATGCTCTGGGTCTTGAGGATTTCAATGCTTTCATAATCTCTGTTGGCGATTCTGAGTTGGTTAGAATGATGAGAGAAATAGGCTACTCTGGACCATTGACAAAGATTGGTCAACTGAAAAGGCCGTTTTTGCGCAAGGAATGGAGTTTCTTTTTCGATTGCATCACCAGGGCTTTTGGAAAGAAGTGCACAAACTGGGATGCAATTCCCACTGATAGTCTGCAAATCGGGTATTCTCTTCTTTATGGAGGTAATTTTGATGTTGCTAGGCTAGTTCTAAATAATATAGGTGAGAAAATGACTGAACACAGAGGTGTAGTCTATTTTGCAAGATTCTGTCAATTGATATTCTCTGAATGTGTTTCTGAAGTAGAGATAGCTGAGAATGATGTGATTCCCTGTTTTAAATTACATAAACGCATATTCTCTGATCTAACTAATAAGGATAACAAGAAAGGGGATGTTGGTGTCTTGTTGCTACCTGAGTCTGTGCAACAATTTCTAGTCCAGTTACAACAACAACAACTCGCAAACTCTGAAGCTGGACCTTCTGTGTCTCAATCACAGAGGTCAAAGAAGTCTAAGTTGAGAGCTGTTAAGTCTGCAAGAGTGAAGCCATCAGCAAATGAAGCTGGGATATCAATCACTGATGGTATGCCTCAGACGAAAAGGTTAAAGAAAAGAAGAGCCAACAGGGCAAAGACTGATGATGTTGATGAGGAGAGTGAAACTGATGATGAAACTCTTCATCAAAGGAAAAGAAGACCGGTGGCTGCACATCTCTTTGGTGCATCCAATGTAAATGCTGAAGCAGCACCTATGCCTGAAATGGTAAGTGCTGATATAGAAGCTCCTACATCAAAGGCTGATGATGTAGTTGAAGAAGCTGCTGATCATTCTGACAGCAGAGTTTTTGAGAAAATGGATTTCTTTGTTGATGAAGATATTCTAGATGCACATCCTACTATCAGTATTTGTGATACTGAGGATGTAGCAGCTGATCAAGCCACCTTGGTCATTGAAGACTCTGTTGCTTCTCACACAGAGAATCTTTCAGTTCACAATTTACATTCTGACAAAGGTGAGGAGGTTGATCAGAGGATAACAGTTGCTACAGAGCCAATTCTTGATGAAGCTGTAGCAGAGAATGTTCAAGAGGCTACTGCTAAGCTAAACTCTGAGGATATTATTTTTCTTGAAGCTTTGCAACAATCTGTTGTTAAGATTGTTCAAAAAGAAGCAGAGTTTGATACTAATGCCCACTCTGATAATCCAGAAAGAATGGCTGAGAATGTTCCTGCAGAGAATACAGCAGAGGATGACAATGTTGAAGATAGTTCTGCTCATTCACATCCTGATATACCAGAGTTATCTGATATTCGATTAAACTCTGATGAGGAAAGAGAGGTCAATCGAGCTACTGCTGAGCATTTTCAGGATATGTACTACAATCGATGGGCTGCTGCAGATTGTATCTTTTCTGCACAGAGGGCTGCTGATTTTCTTAATGATTCTGTGAAGCAAATTTCAAACTCTGATGTTCTTACAAGTCTAAAGGCCACTGTGGTTCAAGTCAAAGCCTTAAACAATAGGTTTGATGAAACACAAATAGTGGTTAGAAATCTTAGGAATGAAGTTGGTCTAAGGGATCTTACCTTAAAGACTGATAGGTCTTATTATTCTGCCATGTTCAAGCAGCAAGCCAAGGATTCTGATGAACTTAAGAAGAGGCTTGGGAAAGTTGAGGAGAATCAAATTGCAATGTCTGCACAATTGAATTCTATTTTTACTGCTATAGAATTGCTGACATCAGTACTACTTTCTGATGATGTCAAAAAGGGGGAGAGTGTACCTAATGACAAATGCAAAGACACTCAAACTCTGAGACGGAGGGATGATTCTGCTGATGGTGGAAGCAAGGAAACTGAGAGGAAGCAAATTTCTGCTCAAGGGCAAAGAAGATCAAGATTAAATTCTGATAGGTTGACAAACTCTGGTAAAGGAATCTCAAACTCTGCCAGTGGTTCAAGACTTAAGAGTTTAATTATTTCAGCCAATCCATCTACTGATGAAGAAATTGCTACAAAAATTTTTCTAGAAGAACACTGTAATGAAGCTACAGTTGAAGACATGGAAGCTGAAATGCTGAGTCTTGCTGAAGAGCATGAGAAGAAATTGAAGGATGGTACTTACAAAAAGAAAGCTGTCAAGGCTCCTAGAAAGAAAGAAACTGGAATTTCTATCAAGGAAAATACTCAACAGAGTATACAATACACCAGGAGGCCTGTGATAGCAAACGCTGATAAGGGCAAGGGTAAACTGATAGAAGAAAGACAGTTACCAAGGAAGAATTATTCAACCTCTGACATTGCTCAAGTTGAATCAAAATTTATTAAATCAACCTCTAACGCTGCTCAAGTTGATGTTTCTACTAAAGTTGTAACAACCTCTGACAATGCTCATGTTGTGCAAACTCAACTAGCACCTCAACTCCAAGATACTTTTAGAAGACCTATACTTCCTGAAACTCTGAAGCCAGAAACTGTTAACTTCTCAGAAACCAGAACTGTGTTGGGTAAAGAATCTTATGATAAATCTGGATTAGGTTCACACAGGGAGAAGAGAATAAACAACAGGCCTGGAGATCAATCATCACTGGCAGTATCTGGTATTTTTACTCAAGAGAGTCTTGATATACTAGAATCTGTTCAGATGATATTTCATAAAGTGTTAAAGAAAGAGTTTTTGTTGTAGTTTATGGCTGATGGAAGAGTTTACAAGGTTGCAGAGTCTGACATCAATCTCAAATCTTATGAAGAATTGGAGTATGTTCTGTATTTGTTAAAAGTCAAAAATAGAAGTACTCATGATGCTGCTTTAGTTATCAGAGAAAGGATGCTGAAATCAAAGATAATTCTTGGAGGAGGAGTCTCGAGTGCATATATTCCTAAGTACAGAGATGCTTATGGAAAGATTGTAGAAATGAAAAGAAACAGTGCAAGACTAAGGACTAATTTGGGAGTTAAAGTCTTAGAATTCAATCTAGAATCTGATAAATTATATTTTATTAGGCTAGGGAATGAGATGAGGAAAAATTCCATCTATTCTTTGAGAGCTGCAATTTATCAGACTGGAGAATCTGATCCAGAGTTAAGAGAGTTGAAGAAAGTTATGGTTGAAGAGCTGGAAAGGGCTGAAAGAAGACTTCTCATGGATTATCTCAGAACTGTCCCTGATATTCAAGAAATCAAATAAAGTCTGACTGTAAGTTTTTTTTTTAAAGTTTTCTATTCTAAGTTAAAGTTAAACTCTGATATATTAAACACTGCATTTGTTATATGTTTTGACATCATCAATTATCTGTTTAACTTGTACATTTTTATTATGCACAAGTTGGGGGAGATTGTTAGATATAATTGCTGACGTTTGTTCATCAGTGCTTAAGCAACAGGTGATCATCAGAGTTTACATTGAAGCCAGTCAGAGTTTGTTAAAGTCTGACGTGGTGATAGTTGAATTAGCTGTCGGTGCTGAATTGAATATTCTAGAAGCAATATATTCTGAAGATGGAAAGAAGCAGAATATATTGATACAGCTAAGGAAACGGAATAGAAGATAAGAAGCAATCCTTAATTGATAATAATTGTATAGTTAATTTATAGGAGTGTCAATTAGATAAGGATTGTGTAACTGTGTACTATATAAACACAGATAGGTTATCCCTAGAAGGAATGCGATTATTGAAGACATTATTCTTGTAACCTAGTAGCTCTTTGTGATTCATTAACATCACTAAGAGAGAATTATTTAATATAATTCAGTTTGTTGATTTACAAACTTATGTTCTTGATTGTTATTCTAATACATACTTGATTACATATTGTGTATTCGGCCTAACACTTTCATTTGGATATTTCTATTATTTTCACCCCCTTTATATATATATATATATATATATATATATATATATATATATATATATATATATATATATATATATATATATATTTTATTATAATTTTTCCAGTAATCAGTGGTTGGCACTAGTCACCAAAAATCAAAGATTTTAGCCCTTATTTCATACAATAAGTTCCTGGATCGTCCTAGGCACAACATGATCTCAAAGGAATTTGTGCTCTTTTTGGCATCTTTTGATTTGAGGGTGAAATATTTGCAACTAATTATCAGAGTTTAGACTTTTCATCAGATAATACAATTAATTTATGAGAGAAAGTGCAGACAGCTAATACAGACTCAGTGTATAGGATCAATAAACTAAGAGATGCTATGAATATAGAGACAGTATCATGCTGTGTTAAGTTACTGCACATTTTGAGATTAGATCATATATTATTCAGAAAGATTCATGATTACTTACTGAGAATCATGCTTCATACAGGTTTCTTCATCGGTCCATTTGTTTCAGACAATATCACAATCAGAGTATAACATCAGAATTTAACTTCAGACTTTAACCGACAGAGTATGACTGATACTTTATGACTAACAGAGTTTACTATCAGAGTTTAACATACTGGTACAAATAACAGTTAACACATGCAAAGAATCATGAGCATAAAATCAATCATGTATAGATTTTGGATCTAACCAGTATCTCTAGTCAAAACCAGAGACCATTCCAAGTTCGTTTACCAGCCTTGTAAAGGTAGCTTCACTCAAAGGTTTGGTGAAAATATCTGCAAGCTGTTGGTCTGTAGACACAAAATGAAGCTCAATATCTCCTTCTTCCACATGTTCCCTGATAAAATGATACCTTATGCTGATGTGCTTGGTCATGGAGTGCTGTACTGGATTACCTGTCATAGCAATAACACTTTGATTATCACAGTAAATAGGTATTTTAGAGTACCGTAATCCATAGTCCAGCAATTGATTCTTCATCCATAAAATCTGTGCACAACAGCTACCAGCAGCTATATACTCTGCTTCTGCTGTGGATGTGGAAATTGATTTCTGTTTCTTGCTGTACCAAGAAACTAATCTGTCACCTAAAAATTGACAGCTTCCACTTGTGCTTTTTCTGTCTATCTTACAGCCTGCAAAATCTGCATCAGAGTAACCAATTAACTTAAAGTCTGATTCTCTAGGGTACCACAAACCAAGAGTTATGCTTCCTTTGAGATATTTGAAAATCCTTTTTACAGCTGTTAGATGTGGCTCTCTGGGGTCTGCTTGAAATCTCGCACAAAGACATGTTGCATACATGATACCAGGTCTACTTGCTGTCAGATAAAGAAGAGACCCTATCATCCCTCTGTAGTTTGTCATATCTACTGAGGCTCCTGTGTCTTTGTCTAGCTTTGTTGCAGTTGCCATGGGAGTTGTAGCAGATGAACTATCAAGCATACCAAATTTCTTGAGAAGATTTCTGGTATATTTTGCTTGATTGATAAAAATCCCATCATCTGTTTGCTTGACTTGTAAGCCTAGAAAATAACTAAGCTCTCCCATCATACTCATTTGATATCTTGACTGCATAAGCTTGGCAAATTTCTTACAGAGTTTGTCATTAGTAGACCCAAAAATTATGTCATCCACATAGATTTGAACTAACAACAAATCATCACCAGAATTAAAATAGAACAAGGTTTTGTCAATTGTACCTCTAGTGAACCCATTTTCTAAAAGAAATTGAGCCAGAGTTTCATACCATGCTCTAGGTGTTTGCTTTAGTCCATATAATGCCTTATCAAGCCTGTAGACATAATCTGGATGTTTGGAATCTACAAACCCTGGTGGTTGTTCAACAAACACTTCTTCTTCAAGTTTCCCATTGAGAAAATCACTTTTCACATCCATCTGAAAGACTTTAAACTTTTTGTGAGCAACATAGGCCAGAAAAATCCTTATTGCCTCCAATCTTGCAATTGGAGCAAAGGTTTCATCATAGTCAATTCCTTCCTGCTGTGAATAGCCTTTTGCCACAAGTCTAGCCTTATTCCTTGTTATCACTCCATCACTGTCTGTTTTGTTTTTGAAAACCCACTTTGTACCAACAATAGATCTGTTCTTTGGTCTTGGTACAAGTGTCCAGACTTCATTCCTCTCAAATTCATTTAACTCCTCTTGCATTGTTGTTATCCAGTTAGCATCTTGAAGAGATTCTTCCACTTTCTTGGGCTCTGTTTGAGATAAGAATGCATGAAACAGACATTCATTATTTGTAGCACTTCTAGTTCTCACACTAGCTTCTGGATCTCCAATTATCAAGTCAGGTGTATGGGCTTGTGTCCACCTTCTTGCTGTTGGTAATTGGCTTCTATTATCATTATTAGATCCTCCCCCTTGATCCATGCTCTCCTGATTTTCTTCTTGACCATTTGCATTCTCTGAGGCTTCCCCTGAATTGGACTGTTCAGAATTTGAACTTTCAGAGTTTGACTCAGAGTTTCTGTTTGATTCTTCATTTGACCCTCTTTCAGAATTTGATTCATCACTTTGAGAAGTTTCTGAAGTTTCTTCACGCTCCCCCTCAACTGGTTCTCTATTTTGTTCTGTCAGAGAAAATTCTTCATTGTTTACCAGTAGAGGATCAGAGTATGCTTCGTCAGAGTTTGTTGGATTTGTTTCATCAGAGTTTACATCATCAGAATTTAACTCTTCATTTTCAAATCGAAGTTGATCATGATATTCTTCATCTTCTATTCCAGGTATTTTCTTGTCATCAAATGACACATGTATAGATTCCTTGATCACTTTAGTTCTTAGATTGTAGACTCTGAATGCTTTAGTTGATAGTGGGTATCCAACAAAAATTCCTTCATCAGCTTTTAAGTCAAACTTGGTCAACTGTTCAGGATGAGTTTTCAACACAAAGCACTTACATCCAAAAATGTGAAAATACTTCAAATTTGGCTTCTTGTTCTTCACCATCTCATATGGTGTTTTTCCATGCTTGTTGATCAGTGTAGCATTTTGAGTAAAACAAGCAGTTTGAACAGCTTTTGCCCAGAAATAAGTTGACAATTTTTGCTTCATCAAGCATCGTTCTGGCAGCTTCGATTAGGGTTCTGTTCTTTCTTTCAACTACACCATTTTGATGTGGAGTTCCAGGTGCAGAAAATTCTTGCTTCACTCCTCTTTCCTTGCAGAAAGCTTCATTTCAGAATTTCTGAATTCAGTACCATTATCACTCCTTAGAATTTTCACTTTGTACTGTGATCCTTTGTCCAGTAGTTTTACATGATCCATTAGAATTGAGGCAGTTTCATCCTTCTTTGCTAAGAAGTACACCCATGTGTACCTAGTGTACTCATCAACAATGACTAGAGCATATTTCTTTCTGCCCAATGACATTATATTTACTGGACCAAAAAGATCAACATGTAGAAGATGATAAGGATCCACAACTGAAGATTCAGATTTACTCTTGAAAGATGACTTCCTTTGCTTGGCCTTTTGACAAGAATCACACAGACCATCTAAGCTGAGTATTGACTTTGGAAGTCCCCTTACAAGATCTTTTCGAATCAGCTCATTGATGTTGTTCAAGTTTAGATGAGAGAGCTTCTTATGCCATTTCCAACTCTCTTCACTAGACATTCTTGCTGATAGACACACAGTTTTTCCTTCAGAGTTTGTTACCAAACTTGCTTCATAGATGTTATTGTGCCTGTGTCCAACTAGAACAACTTTCCCTGTAGATTTGCTGATAACTTCACAATGTTCAGTATGAAAATCTACATGGTATCCTCTGTCACAGATTTGACTCACAGAAAGCAGATCATGCTTGAGTCCTGAGACAAGAGCTACATTTTTGATGATGACACTTCCAAGATTGATATTACCATATCCCAGAGTACATCCTATGTTGCCATCTCCATAGGAAACTTTTGGGCCAGCCTTCTCTTCATAGTCTGATAGCAGGGCTTTATTTCCAGTCATATGTCCTGAGCATCCACTGTCCAAGATAAAAGTGCTCTCTTTTATGCCCTGCAATCACAAACAATCACTAAGTGTTAGGTTTAAGGATCCAGACTTGCTTGGATCCTTTGGCTTTCATAACATTGTTAGCTTTTGCAGCGGAATCATTATCAACAGAGTTTAAACTAACATTGCCAGACTTTACACTTGCAGAGTTTGCTCTAACCCATTTCAAGTTGGGTTTTAGCTCATAATAGTTGTGATAAATAGCATGATAACTCTGGCAAGTGACAAGGCTGTCGCGTGCCTATCAAATTATAATATCTAACTAATCCTTCTAACTGTGTAGCAGGGTAAGTCAGAGTCGATCCCACAGAGACAAACGTATCAATCACTAGTTGTTTCTGATTTAATTCGGCTAAGCAAGTATCACAATAAATATTGAGAATTTATTAAACTAATCTTATACTAAAGCGAATTGTGTTTATATTAAATCAAATATTAAAAACATCCAGAATTAAGTATCCCCACTAGCATGAATTAATGCAATCGTGAATTCCCTCCCCAATTAATCAGATAAACTACTCAAAAGGAAAGATGCACCCTATAAATACCAAAAACCCCTCTCAGGTATTAATGGCTTCTCTTAAAATACAATCAAACCTATTCTCATGGTATCATGTAATTTAGAGACATTAATCACGGCACCCTAATTTCCTAACAATCCATTCTACCTATTCTCATGGAGAATTTCATGTTCTTATTGGATAAATCACAACCATCTAATTCCAACTCTCGTTGATAATTAGATATTGGTTCAAACAACACATAATCACGTCTGATTTGCAATTGTTAATTTAAACAACTCAATAAGCAAGAGCAATTAAACAATTAAATTGGGGGAATTGGGAAATTCACACATCAATCATAACTAGGGTTCAACTTAACCCTAGATTAATAATCTACTCACTCATAATTGAATTAACTAAACAAAAGATATATGAATTGTAAGATGAACACATAATTATAAGGAATAGAGATGAACCTTTAATCTTCTATCTTCAAGGAAAATAAAAGTTCTCAGAAAAATCTCCCCAAAAGAAAGTGTTTACAACGTTGTCTGTATCGTCCAATTTTCTCTCTTACGATCTATATTCAGATTAGGTCTGAATAGTATATATTCATATCTCTAATAAAAGTATTTTTAATAATTTAATGCAAATACAAGGAGTTTCCTAATCAGAATTGAATTCCAATAAAGAAATTCGTAGCTGACTGTTGGGGCCTGCTTCTGGACTGATACGGTTGGACTTTGATAACAAGACCACTTCTGAAATAAAGCCCTTCTCATAAGCTTTCCGTGGGCTGTTGAATCGTCTGAATCGGACTTATAGAACTCCAGTTATGGCCCAAACAGTATGAACTGCGCAAGTGGGTCATAAAATCCGAATTTTAATCAAATAAATCTCCAACTCTTGCCAATTAAGCTCCAAGCCTTCCTTTATTAAAACTCCTTGATACCTACAATAAAACATTATAATTTATTAAATAAAAATCCAAATCAATACAAAATAACTTAAAAATAGGGACAATATTTAGATTAAGCACACACTTATCACATCCCCACACTTAGCATTTTGCACGTCCTCGGGCAAAAATAAAGAAAAAAAACTATAACCTAACTAATAAATACCACTTCCGTAGGTGATCACGGTTGCATTTGGCATATGCAACAAGCCCTTTAAACCCCTAGGCAGCCCTAGTGGACGAGTAAGGTCTCGTGAGGGTTTATAGTAAATCTACCCACAAAATCTTATTTGGTTTGACTGCCAAGTCTCAAACATGAAATATATCATAGCACACCACACATGCAAAATTAACCATGTAATAACTCTTAGATGTCATATAATGCAATTTCTCAACTTTACACACCAACACAACTATTGAAGTACGCGCACATAGTCTGAAAGACTAAAATATGTCATGAATAACATCAAAGTCTCAATCAACAAGATAATAGCATGCTTTAGATGGAAAAATAACCTCACAAACACTCAAAGCACACAAGTGTTTAGGTGTAGCTGTATCACTCAAATTCAATCAAATGCACATGTGCTACCATAAGCTTGCTTGTCCACCAAAATCTCTAGACTTCGTGCTTGTATAAATCAAAAGGTCTTTGTCAAGGGTTGTAACGAGGCTTAGGTGAGGGGTAGGAAAATGAAAAGGCTGCAGTTGGCTAAACTTGATAACTAATAGAGCATAATGTTCATATACACTTGAAGCACTCAACATGAAACTACCTTGAGATATCATCTCACATAAAAATATAAAACCCGTAAATTTCACATTGTAAGAACCAATGAACATACACTCACTTTTATTTCTTTCTTTCTTTCCATAGAGTGATCTTCTTCTTTTTTCACTTTTTTTTTTTCAATTTCCTTTTTTTTTTCTTTTTTTTTTTCTTTTTTTTTTCTTTTTGACCTTGGTGATTTTATTTGAAATATCACCAACAAGAAGTAGCCAAACCAATTCAAATCCCACCAAAATTCACACATTAACAAAGATATCCCCACACTTAATATTTTACCAATCTCAAGTATATATCACAATGCTCTACTAGTCAATCAAGACAAGAACAAATAAATAAGCTCAAGATTGTGATGGTGATATACGAAGAAAAAGGATATAGGCTCAAGGGGGCTCACTAAGGATTATTTTTAAGGGTACTGTTTAGGACAATACGGTTAATCCTAGTGCCTTTATCATTTTTACACAATACACGATATCAATATACGCACGACTTGGTATAAAGCAAGTTCTAGAACAACATGCACAATGACGAATAACTCACCACAAAAAATATAGATTGATAAAAAGATGCATCAATCGCACATTAAGGCTCAAAATCTCACAGGTGATAGCATGCTAAACTCGTCAAAATTGACAATGACGTACATTCAAGTTTTGAAATTTCGCAAGCACATACAAGACATCATCATGTATAAGGTATTTTACGTCAAGGAGACAAATACATGACACTCGCAAAATAAGTCTACATGGTGTGTACTTATCCTTATTAACATGCTTTTTTGACAAGGCAATCAATTTTTAAGGTTTTCTAATTTTTTTTGTGTTTTTCTAATTTTTTATTATCCTAAAAAAAAACTAACAAATTAAAAAGAAAAAAAAAATCCTAATTTTTTTTTAATGTTTTTTTTTAAATATTGGAAACCCTTCCCCACACTCAAGCGGTTCATTGTCCCAATGAATAATAATAATAAATATACATTAAACTAACAAGATTCTAAAAAAAAAAAAATACAAAAATAAAAATAAATAAAATATATATATATATACAAAGAAAGGTTCAAAGTACTCCCCTAGTTCCGGAGTAAGTGCCCGTTGAAATTATTATTGAAGCTTGCTCCTCCCTCTTTTAAGAATGCTGAAATTACAGCTCCAAATTCTGCTTATTAATTAGACAAATCAACTTCTAACACCAAAAAAACAAGTTGGTGGAGCGGTTGAGGTCTTTGTGTTGCATGCTAGAGGTCAGGGGTTCAACTCCCCACTCTTACATTTCCTTATAATTTTTGTAAAAGAGCAGCCTACAAAGCAGCTGATGTGGCGCTGACATGGACAAGTGACTGGACGCTGACGTGGCAGGTGACGTAGCACAGCTGGGCTGGACCAGATTTGGGCTTAATTGAATTGGGCCTGTGGAAATGTGTTACAGTGCATGCAGAAAGATTGGCACCAGTTTCCTACAATGAGATGGGCCTGCGGAATTGGACCAGTTTGCTTGAAGAATGATATGAGCCTCACCAGGGAAACAAAGCTCCAGTATAAATAAAACAATACCACGGTATTAAATCCCTGCCTTCCAGCAATTTTTTTCGACTATTTTTTTTTTTTTTTTTTTTTTTTTTTGCATAAACCATTCACACTATTTACATTCACAATCATGGGTTGCCTCCCAAGAAGCGCTTTTCTTTAACGTCTTTGGCTAGACATTCTTATCAATCATTTCAATGAAGGGGTAGAAAGCGGAATCTCCACTTTCTCATTAATTGGCTCACCAACTCTGTAATGTTTGACTCTTTGCCCATTCACCTTAAATGATCCTCCATGAGTATCCAACAATTCAACTGCACCATATGGAAAAACCTTTTGTACCTTGAACGGACCCGACCACCTAGAACGCAATTTTCCGGGAAAAAGTCTTAACCTCGAATTGAACAGAAGAACTAACTCCCCTTCCTTGAATTCTCTTCGTAACAGCCCTTTGTCATGCCACTTCTTTGTTTTCTCCTTGTAAAGCTTAGAACTTTCATAAGCCTCAAAACGAAGCTCATCAAGCTCAGAATTAACAATGATAGGATATGTTTCATTAGGGCCCATAAACACATATTTCAAAGATGCAGGTAGTGGTTTCAGTTCTACCTTAGGAGGCGTGGAACTCTCCTTAACTTCCTCATGCTGTAGCACATTAGAATGTTCATGCTTATATGTAGGTGCTGCATCCAAAAGCTTCTCGTAACCCTGACACTCTCCATTTTCTTCATCAACGTTACCCTCAAGAACAGCTTGAAGTGGATCCTCAGATAGTAGAATTTTGGCTTTCATGTCGATCACTTCCTCTAGTGCATCCACCCTATTCACAAACTCATCCGTAGAAGGATGTCCCATTGTACTTTGCAGCTTGAATTCCATCTTCTCTTCGCCTACTTCAAAAGATATTCTTCCATTTTTCATGTCAATGATAGCTCCAGCTGTTGCTAAGAAAGGCCTCCCAAGAATGATAGGAATATTTGCATCTTCTTCCATTTCCATGACAACAAAATCACATGGAATATAAAACTTTCCTACCTTAAGGGGCACATCTTCAAGAATTCCCAATGGAAACTTCACACTTCTGTCTGCCAGTTGTAAAGAGATACGTGTGGGTTTCAGTTCACCCATCTGAAGTTTTTTACAAATCGACAAAGGCATCAAACTGACACTTGCTCCAAGATCACACAAAGCTCTTTTAATTTCGACATCCCCAAGCTGAACAGGAATTGAGTAGCTACCTGGGTCCGCTAACTTCTTTGGAAGATCATTTTGCAAGATGGCACTGCACTCTGCCGTTAATGAGATGGTAGAGCTTTCTTCAATTTTTCTCTTTCTTGACAAAATATCTTTCAGGAATTTTGCATAAGATGGCATCTCAGTGATAGCATCCATGAATGGGATATTGATATGTAGCTTCTGCAAAATTTCAAGGAACTTACCATACTTCTTCTCTAGCTTCGCTTGTGCCAACCTTTGTGGAAAAGGAACAGGCGGCACATATGGTTTAAGAGGAACAGCTACTGATTCTTTCTTTTCTTTTTCCAAGATCTCTGGTTCTACCAGTTTCTCAGTTGCAATCTCCTCTTTACTTTCTTTAGCATTCTCAACATTTTTGCTCGCATTCAATTCCGGCTCTTTCAATTCTTTACCACTTCTCAAAGTTACAACATTGATATGCCCCCTTGACGGCTGCTCAGTTTGACCAGGAAGTTGGCCCGAAGACTTATTAAGTTGGCTCAACTGTTGAGAAATTTGAGTGATCGTGTTCTCCATCATTTTGTTGTGAGCCTTTATCTCATTGATGCTTGAATCGAAGTGCTCATTCTTCTTCGATTGAGTAGAGATAAATCCTTCCATAAGACTTTCCAAGTTAGATTTCTGCGGCTGAGCTTGCTGAAAACCAGGAGGCTGAGAAAAATTATTTTGTGAAGATTGTCCTTGACCCTGATTGTTCCTGTAGGAGAAATTTGGATGATCTCTCCAACCTGGATTGTACGTGTTGGAGTAAGGATTATACTGCGGCCTCTGATTCTGATTGTAAAGAGCATTAGCTTGCTCAACTGCCATTCCAGAAGGATTATATTGACAAGCAAGTTTGGTGTGTCCAACAACACCACATATCTCACATGAAGCAACAATAGATGGAGTGCTTCTGGCATCCAATTGCTCAATCTTTTTGACCATAGTCTGCATAGTGGCATTAATCATGGTTAGAGCATCAACATCATACTTACCACCCTTTTTAGGATGATTTCGATCATTGTATGGATAATTATCATTAGACGCCATCTCGTCTAACAAAGCTTTCGCATCTTCAGTACTCTTCTTCATAATAGAACCACCAGAAGAAGCATCAACAAAGTTTCGGAACTCTTGTGTCAACCCATTGTAGAATGTTTGGATCAACAACCAGTCAGGAATTCCATGGTGAGGGCATTGTCTCTGAAGTCGCTTAAATTTTCTCCAGGCATCATGAAGTGACTCGTCATCATCTTGACGAAAATTAGAGATCTCATTCCGGAGCTTAGAGGTCTTCTTCTGACTGAAGAATTTAAGTAGAAAAGCCTTCGCAAGACTATCCCAAGTAGTGAATGTATTTGGCCCTTCATCCTTCAACCAATCTTTTGCTGCATCCCGAAGAGAGAATGGAAATAATCGCAGCTTAACAGCTTCATCACTTACATTGGTCATCTTTATTGTATCACACTTCTCCAGAAAACTCTCAAGATGATCAACAGGATTTTCATTGGACAATCCTGCGAAAGAGTCATTAGAGATGAATTGGATAAACTGAGGCTTCAATTCAAAGTGAGTAGCTGTGATTGCTGGTCTGACAATGCTTGAGAGTACGCCTGTAGCATCTGGCATACCATGCTCCCTAAGAGCCTTAGCTGCAGGTGCATCACCCATAACTACCTTGTCTTTGTTTTTTCCTTCGTAGTCCTGCTTGTCTTCTTGCTGTAGCTTCAATTTCAGGATCAAAAGCAATTAAATTTTTTGTACCTGAACTTCGAGTGTGCATGCAACAAGAAAACTAGAAACAAAGATCAAATAACAAGGGAATAATAGCCGAAGCAACACAACTAAAATACTTAGCTAAATCAATTCGAAATTAACTAATCTAACACTGCTTTGTCCCCGGCAGCGGCGCCAAAAATTTGACAAGGCTGTCGCGTGCCTATCAAATTATAATATCTAACTAATCCTTCTAACTGTGTAGCAGGGTAAGTCAGAGTCGATCCCACAGAGACAAACGTATCAATCACTAGTTGTTTCTGATTTAATTCGGCTAAGCAAGTATCACAATAAATATTGAGAATTTATTAAACTAATCTTATACTAAAGCGAATTGTGTTTATATTAAATCAAATATTAAAAACATCCAGAATTAAGTATCCCCACTAGCATGAATTAATGCAATCGTGAATTCCCTCCCCAATTAATCAGATAAACTACTCAAAAGGAAAGATGCACCCTATAAATACCAAAAACCCCTCTCAGGTATTAATGGCTTCTCTTAAAATACAATCAAACCTATTCTCATGGTATCATGTAATTTAGAGACATTAATCACGGCACCCTAATTTCCTAACAATCCATTCTACCTATTCTCATGGAGAATTTCATGTTCTTATTGGATAAATCACAACCATCTAATTCCAACTCTCGTTGATAATTAGATATTGGTTCAAACAACACATAATCACGTCTGATTTGCAATTGTTAATTTAAACAACTCAATAAGCAAGAGCAATTAAACAATTAAATTGGGGGAATTGGGAAATTCACACATCAATCATAACTAGGGTTCAACTT
The DNA here is from genome assembly GCA_030848705.1 of Heracleum sosnowskyi. Classification (NCBI taxonomy): domain Eukaryota; kingdom Viridiplantae; phylum Streptophyta; class Magnoliopsida; order Apiales; family Apiaceae; genus Heracleum; species Heracleum sosnowskyi. The sequence continues at coordinate 11,206,944 of CM061238.1, forward strand.
AATCCTAGATTAATAATCTACTCACTCATAATTGAATTAACTAAACAAAAGATATATGAATTGTAAGATGAACACATAATTATAAGGAATAGAGATGAACCTTTAATCTTCTATCTTCAAGGAAAATAAAAGTTCTCAGAAAAATCTCCCCAAAAGAAAGTGTTTACAACGTTGTCTGTATCGTCCAATTTTCTCTCTTACGATCTATATTCAGATTAGGTCTGAATAGTATATATTCATATCTCTAATAAAAGTATTTTTAATAATTTAATGCAAATACAAGGAGTTTCCTAATCAGAATTGAATTCCAATAAAGAAATTCGTAGCTGACTGTTGGGGCCTGCTTCTGGACTGATACGGTTGGACTTTGATATCAAGACCACTTCTGAAATAAAGCCCTTCTCATAAGCTTTCCGTGGGCTGTTGAATCGTCTGAATCGGACTTATAGAACTCCAGTTATGGCCCAAACAGTATGAACTGCGCAAGTGGGTCATAAAATCCGAATTTTAATCAAATAAATCTCCAACTCTTGCCAATTAAGCTCCAAGCCTTCCTTTATTAAAACTCCTTGATACCTACAATAAAACATTATAATTTATTAAATAAAAATCCAAATCAATACAAAATAACTTAAAAATAGGGACAATATTTAGATTAAGCACACACTTATCAGCAAGTATAAATGGAATGCCAAGTGCTCCCACAGTGTGTGCATAAAGTCTGTGGTCTAACCCTAACATAATCATTCTTTACTCCAGATGTGGAGGGTAAAGAGTTAATATCTTTGTTCTTCTTGCAAAACCTGGCAAGATGGTTAGTACTACCACAACTATGACATGTTTTTCTAGGAGCAGCAGAATTAGGCAGATAATTATTTCTTTTATTAATGCCTACTTTTCCATTCCTATTCTTCTTAAACATTTTCTGTTTATTGACAGACTTTACCTCTTTGAGCTTATGTTTGAATTGTTTTTCTGTCATTAAACCAACATTAACCTGTCTATCACAGATTTTTACTGGTTCTTTAACAGCTTCTACCTCAATCTTATTTTCTGTTATTGAACCAATATTAACCTGTTTTTCACAAGTTTCAATTGGCTTCATAACAGCTTCTTTTACAACAACAGACTTTAGCTTACTGTATTCAGGAACAAATTGCACAGGTTTAATTTGTGGTTTCACTTTAACTTTATCTTTAAACCTAAGTTCATCTCCCTCACAGTAACCTAAGCCTACAGTATCTGTCTGAAAAACCTGATGTGTGTCTTTTCCAGAATTGGTCCAGGTTTTAATCACTTTTCTCTCTTTTTCCAACTCAGATTCTATTTGCCTATATCTTTTAAGCAATTCCTGTTCAACATAAACAACATCATCTCTCTCCTTTTGAACTTGTTGCATGTTGACAAGTTTCTCTTCAAGAAATTTATTCCTTTCTTTAAGACCTAGATTTTCAGATTTGATTTTTTCATTCTCTAAAGTCTGATCCCTATAACTAACATGTATGCTTTTAAGATAAATTCTTAATTCAGATATGTTATCAGTATCATAAGTATAAGTTGTTAGGGGTACCTTGTTTTCAGATGACTCAGCTTCATCTTTAATAGTTGCCATGAGAGCATAATTGATTCCCTCATCTGAGTCTGAAGTGTCTGCCCAGTCCTTGCCTTTAGTGATGAGTGTTTTCTCAGATTTTCCTTTCTTGCACTCTGGAGCATAATGACCCATCTCTTTACACTTGTAGCACTGGATCTTAGACTTGTCTTTCTTTCCAGACTTGGTATCTCTTTCATCAGACTTTCTGAATTTTCTTTTATAAGAATTTGAATCTTCCCTTGAGAATCTCTTTCCTTTCTTGAAGTTCTTGAATCCCATCTTCTTGAAGGTCTTCACCATTAAAGCTGCCATTTTCATCATCTCTTCTTCATCATCCTCAGAATCAGAAGCTTCATCATCAGTGTTTGAGCCATCATCAGAGTTTGATGACTCACTTTCAGATTTAATGACTAAAGCCTTTCCTTTGGCTTTCTTTCTTGATGATTCCTTCTTGACATGCTTTTCTTCAACTTTAAGAGCAACAGATTTTGTCTTCTTTCCAGATCTTTTGTTTCTTTGTTCTATTTCAAGTTCATGAGTTTTAAGCAACCCATAGATTTCATCAAGATCTGTATCTGCAAGATCATAATTGTCTCTGATTGTTGTTGCCTTTAAATCCCATCTTTCAGGTAGGGATAGAAGAAACTTGAGATTTGACTCTTCAAGTTCATATTCTTTATCAACCAGGGACAAATCATTCAACAATTTACAAAATCTGTCATATGTATCTGTCAAACTTTCATCAGATCTTGAGTCAAAGTGTTCATACTCCTGTGTTAGAATAGTCTTCCTGTTTTTCTTTATAGCACTTGTTCCTTGACACCTGACTTCCAAAGCATCCCAAATCTCTTTGGCAGTCTTGCAGCCAATCACTCTGTTAGACATGACATTATCTAAGGCACTGTGTAGTAGATGTCTAACCTTTGCATCCTTTGCAATTGATGAGATGTCTTCAGGAGTCAAATCTTTCTTCTCTTTTGGAACTATCTTTTGTTCTTGCCCAGTAATAACAGGAGACAATTTAGTTGGCATATGAGGACCATCATTGATTCTATCAAGGTATTCTGGATCTGTGGCTTCCAGAAACATGGTCATCTTCACCTTCCATATTGGATATTCAACTGGTCTGAGAATTGGAACCCTTATAGTCTCATATCGACTTACAGAAGTAGGTTGAACCTTTTGAGCATTAGAACCTGCATTAGAATCTTCCTGAGAGTTGTCAGTCATGATTATACTTGTGTTTGGATCGATAAACTGTATATACTAATCAGCCTTGGCTCTGATACCAATTGTTAGGCCGAATTACACAATATATAATCAATATAAATATGATAATAACAATTGAGAACACTGTTTATGAATCAACAACTGAATTATATAAATAACTCTTCTCTTTGTGATGTAAAATATCACAGAGAGCTGCAAAGTTACAAGAATAATGTATATTGTATTCACATCCCTTTTAGGGTTAACCTATCTGTGTTTATATAATACACAGTTACATAATCAATCTCTAATTGATATTCCTATAAAAACAGCTTTTTTCAAAAGCATGGGGGATCTGCTTTCTCTAAAAGCAGCTTTTGAGCCAAAAACGCTTTTCAGAAAAGCAGCTTTTAAATTTTACCAAACACTTTTTTAGCTGTTTTTCAGAAAAAAGAACAGCAATGCCAAACGGACCCTTAAACAACTCACGCTTTCATTTTTGTATGTGTGTTACCTGACAAGGAATTATGCTAACATCTTAAGATTTTGCGGAAAAAATAATGTTACATATTTCAAAATGAATTCCAAAAATAGTCTCGAATGACACGTGTAATATTTTGAAGTGTTAAATGATGATTTATGTACATGTACAGATGGGAAAGACGAAACATGCACAATCCAATACGAGGATATTAATGAGGAAGAGAAGTCATTAAGGTACAAAGTGGTAGCAGGAGATATACTGAAGCAATACAAGGCCTTCACTTTCATGTCCAAAGTGGATAAGATAGATGACAACACCTATACTATGACATGGACTCTTGAATATCAGAAAATCGAAAATCGAAAATCGAAAATCGCTATCTCCAGCTCCAGCCTCAGTGTTGATCAACAATCAACACATGAACAACTACTTTATATATCACAATATATGTATTGTAAGATAGCTATGTTTGCAAGTTATTTTTATGGTGTTTAACAAGTTCGTCTCTCTTGAATCTTCCTTTTTTTGCACAATAGTGCGACTTAGCTAGGTCCTTTATCCTGTAAGATGTAAACCCAATGGAACCATGTCTAGAACATGGCTGTTGTGCTCATTATATAAATAACAAAGGACATATTAGTACACCTGTAGACCTCTACATAGATCAGCAGCACTTGACCATTTGGCAGTTTTACACATGAAGAAACTTGAGCGGGATCGACACTCAATAAAATTAACAACTATTTGACGATTTAATTAATAGCGTATGTGTGTCTAAAACTATTGTTCAAATTGTCTGCTTGACAACACAAACATAATTATCTTGTCATGGGCTAGCATAAATGTAAGATGTCATCTATAAGAAATTACATCTTCTCTTTCTAGGAGTTGAGCGCGAAACTCATCCATTTTTCTCTGGGGATAGATCAGACTTATCAATGTAGGGTTCCAACGAGTTCAGTAGTCCCTGCAATTTCACCACATATCTTTATTGCAGGTTGCGATAAAGATGAATATGCTAGAAACTTACTAATAAAGAATGTTACAATTACTATGATCTTTATCTTTTCCAAATAAGTCATGTAGGGTCTGTAAGTTATGTGGCAGCTTATGTGGCTCTTCAATTGGCATTATACTGTTTTATCATTAATAGTGTAGCAGGTATGTTATGGACTATTTAGTCTTTATCTAGTAATTTGTTATCCTTGTTTGCATTCCCAGTTTAGTCTGTGTCAATTAATTCATACAAAGTTAAAAGTGCTTTGTGTTCACACTACTATTATTTCAGGGTGCAGACATCCAACTTCTGTATACTTTTAGCATTTGTAGACATTACTATTTTAAAGGTTAATATTGAGATAAAAGTTTTAAATAATGTACATGTTTTATTAAACTCCAACAGAGAAAGTTAATTAATTACATAATTATCATAAAGCTGAGCAGTTTATGTTAAACTAAGCTAAGAGGGTCATATGATTAAAATTTAATTTAAAAAAATGAGAAGCATAACCAGTTTTCTAAAAGTCGGCGATTAATCCCGATTAATCGCCGATTAATCGCTAGACGGCGGGCCATCGAACTGATTAAGCGAAAATCGGTCAATTAATCGTTTTTTCAGAAAAACGGAAAAAAATCGACTGAATCGGTCAAAAATCGGATTAATCGGTCAAAAATCGGGATAATTATTAAAAAATAGTTAAAATTAAAAAAAATAATTAAAAATTTAAAAGGTAGAAACTTGATTAAACAATAGGAAGAAACATTATTTTTGTACATGTAATTATAATTTTAGATGCCTAAATCGTAAATTCTCTTAAATTTTCCTCTTAAATTGATCTCTACCTGAAAAGTTAAACCTTCAAAATTTTATTTATTACAATTATATAACATTTTTAACATATTTGCTTAAATATATGATAATAACATATGTTTAGTTGAAATAACGAAATAATTATATATATGAATATAAATGTATATAAAAAATATTATTAAATATATTCCGATTAATGATCCGATTAATCATTTCAATTAATCCCCGATTACCCGATTAATCCCTGGACGGTGCCTTCACCGATTAACTCCGATTCCTGCTTTTTATGACACTTAGCGTAACTACTAAATAGTTGGCTCTATATATGATAAAGCTAATAATGAGTGGAATGCAATATGTAGTGCGCTTGTCATAGAAAAATATTGTGGACTAGGCAAGTGTTCTTAACATAATTATAATGAACAATCCTTCAGTTTCTTCTTCATTCTGCAATAATTGTACAAGTACCAGAGAGATGGAACAAGATATTACACCCACATTTTCATTTAATTTACGAATTACGATCTGGATATACCTTCCGTAAACCTACTTACGAGTGAGATATACTATATTTCAATTCTTTTGGCTTATTATCGTTTATACCACATAAGCAACATTTATACCTGATCTTTTCTTCAGAGTGTTCTAAGAGGAGAACTGGTGCCAATCAGCTAATGCAGGGTTTATGATCCATATGCATTACAATACACATCTTTGTTTATAAATTAAAACATCTGAAACTGCTGGACCTTTTCTCTTACCACGCGGTCCTATATTAATCGCAAGTTCGCAACTCCTACTCCTAGCTAAAAGAACCTTCGTCGGAATGAGCATATTATATTACGCCTTTAAAAATTCCTAAAAACGATCAAAGCATAGTTTCGAGAGCTACTATTCTCGAAATCAGAAAACACATCGGAGACCATATAAATAGTCCCAACACATAACCATATGGCGGAGCATACTATTTCCCATTTAAATGAATCTTTCATCTTTGCATTGTACTAAATAAATTTATATGTGTGGGAGCATGAATGTTTAATAGCACCAAATGAAATGTATTTTTATTGCATCCACCCACCCAACTCATTACCATATTAATTTGATGGTTCCAAAATTGCCTTATATATTCATGGATACCTTGAAAATCTTCTGCATTGTCTTAGTAATGCCATTAAATCACCACCAGTTGGGAAGTTTATGATGGAATGACATAAAAACAGGGCCCATAGTGAATCATAACTTGGTTGGAAATTAAACATAAATCCAACAACATTAAGTTATCAACCACTCAAAAGCATATAAATTTTCATCATCTAACTTTGACAAACAGATGAGCATAAGAAGAAAATAAGAGAGACTATCATTGAGCAATACAAAATATGTATATGTATAACAGAAGTTTGTTACAAACAAACAGAGATCCTCTTGGTATTTATACCAACAACATCCTAACTAACTTTCTATTGCTGCATTGACTTTGTTGACTTTATCTACTATTGTAGATGTAACAGCCTCCCTCAAGTTGGATGGCTTGAACATATCACAGACATGCAACTTGGAACTGAGAGAAGAAAGCAAAGCAGCACCAATAGCTTTGGTAAACATGTCTGCAGGTTGACTAGCAGAAGGGATATGTGTAGGAAGAATAATGCCACGTTCAATGTTTTCTCGAACTAGATGACAATCAATCTCTATATGTTTAGTACGTTCATGATAAACAGGATTAGAAGCAATATAGATAGCAGACTGTGAATCACAATGAAATGGAACAGGTAAAGAAGGAAACACCAGTAGATCCTTGAGAACAACCAGCAACCAAAGAACCTCACAACAAGTACCATGGAACGGTATTCAGCCTCAGCAGAAGACCTGGAAATTGTATGCTGTTTCTTACACTTCCACGATATCAATGAATCTCCCGGTAGAACACAATAGCCAGTTAAAGAATGTCTTGAAAGAGGATCACCTCCCCAATCAGAGTCACAGTAAGTTGTAAGAGATAAAGTACCCGTAGCAGAAATAAACAATCCTTGCCCAGGAGATTGTTTAAGATATCTGAGTACCTTGAAAATAGCATGCAAGTGATCAATGCGTGGAGAGTTCATGAACTGAGACAGGATGTGCACAGAGTAAGACAGGTCTGGTCTAGTAATCGAGAGATAAATCAATCGACCAACAATCTGTCTATAGGAAGAAGCATCAGTAGCAGATAATAACGGAGACTGATTATCAAGTAAAGTGTGATTCTGCTCCAAGGGAATAACAGAAGGCTTAGCATCAGTGAAACCAGTATCTCTTAGCAAATCTAAGGTGTACTTTCTCTGATTCAAGTAGAAACCTGCAGTGGACCTGGCAACCTCAATTCCCAGAAAATATTTAAGAGGACCAAGATCTTTGAGTTTGAAACGAGAGTTAAGAAACTCTTTAACAGCAGTAATTAACTCAGCTGAAGAACCAGTAATGAGAATGTCATCAACATACACCAAGACAGCCACAAAAGCAGAACCCTTCTTCAAAGTGAACAAGCTGTTGTCACTGTGACTTTGAGTGAAATCATAATCTTTCAAAGCAGTAGAAAACTTAACAAACCACCTCCTAGGTGACTGTTTAAGATCATAGATAGATTTAACCAATTTACACACAGAGTCTGCAAAGTTTGAAGGACAATGTGCTGAGAGTGCAACATAGCCTGGAGGTAATTTCAAATAGACAGTCTCTAAAAGATCTCCATTTAGGAATGCATTATTTACATCCAGCTGAGAAACACACCAATTATTTGAAGCAGCAACAGCTAAAAAAAGTCTGACAGTAATCATCTTAGCAACTGGAGCATATGTTTCAAAATAGTCAACTCCAGGAATTTGTGTAAAGCCTCTAGCCACTAATCTGGCTTTATACCTTTCCACAGAGCCATCATGTAGATATTTGACTTTGAACAACCATTTACAATCAACAACATGTTGGTTTGGAGGTTTTAACATTAAATCCCAAGTATGATTTGCTTCAAGAGCCTCAATTTCAGCTTTCATAGCCTTAAACCAGTAAGGATTGGGAGCAGCTTATTTAAAAGTATAGGGAGTAGGTATTTTTGTCACAGCAGAAACAAAAGCTTGATATTTAGGAGTAAAATGAGCATATGACAGATGATTAGAAATAGGATATGGAGAAGAACTAGAAGACTTACCAGAACCAGGAGAAGTAGAAAGAGATGGTAAAACTGCATGACTTGTAGGAAGACCTGTAAAATCTTTAAATCTTGTTGGTAAATTTTTCACTCTAGTAGGTCTGAGTCTAACAGAAGAAGTAATATCAGTAGAACTGAGGATAGAAGATTCAGTAGTAATATTAGTAAGAGGAGGATTTACAGTTGGGGAACTGATAGTGGTGTCTAAATTAGGAACCAAGTCAGAAGACTCTTCAAGAATAGAAGAAAGAGGGAACAAAGGACTATCAGGGGAAGAAAATGAAGGAGTATTTCTATGAAGCATTTGAAAAGGGTAGACTTGTTCAACAAATTGAACATCTCTAGAATAGAAACATTTTCTGGTTTTCAGACTAAGAATATGTATAAGAAGAAAATAAGAGAGACTATCATTGAGCAATACAAAATATGTATATGTATAACAGAAGTTTGTTACAAACAAATAGAGATCCTCTTGGTATTTATACTAACAACATCCTAACTAACTTTCTATTGCTGCATTGACTTTGTTGACTTTATCTACTATTGTAGATGTAACAAACTTGATATGCAGTCTTAAATGATGAGTAGTTGGCTTAGTAATGGATGAACCAAAAGGAGTTCATCTTTTTAATCATGTTGCATTCTTGCAGATATCAGTAGTTCCTGGGAATCAGTAGTTCTTGGGAATGTTTGCTCAGATTTAAATATTGACGGTTCAAGAAATATTTTGGCAAGTAATACTTTACATATGACAATGAATGCATAATGTACAAATTATAGTACGAATTTGCATAAAACTCTGAAACCCGTAATCTAAAAAAGCATCGGAAACAAAGACACTGGCTAGAACGTAAAAACAAGGAGGTAGGAACAATTTTATCTACCTAAATTTGGATCCAGTGTTTGGGCCATGTATCATGAAGAAGTCTCCAATGCCATGATTTGTGTTAGAATTACAGAATGTACTGAAATCTAATGATATAGTAAAACCAAGAGACCTGTCCCTACGCCTCTGTCTATCATACAAAATACTGCAAACAGCTCTAATCATGAAGCGAGATAACATTCTTTTGCATCTCCAAATGTAAGAGCAATCCTTTGGATGAAAAGAATCATTTAAGGTTTGTCTCCTTGGGGAGTTGGTTTTATCCTCCTTAGGGGTTCCCCCGAACATGTCAGTATGCGGTTTACTTTGTTATTATGTTTAATTTGCGACGATTTTAGATGCGATCCTAACTCCTAAGGCTGTTGTGGTGATGTAACTTCGGATTCTAGATTTGATTCTAACTCTGCCGTTCAACTTCACATATTGCTGCTGTTATGGGAATCTGCGGTGTAAGAAAATGTTGGCAACAGATTAGCACTAAAAAAAATTGTTGGTAAACAGAAGTTGCATTATGAGAAACAATCTTGCCAACAACTAGCCCTCAAATAAACAATCCAAATCTGTAAGTAATTTTGAAAATCCAAACACGATAAACATTTGAAGTTTTGCAATTAAAAACAGATACTATTCAATTTCTTCAATCCTGATGCCTGCTATGCCAGGAATCAGTTGGTTGTAGATTGCTTCAAATTGCTTCTTCTTGTACCCGTACTCGTAAACTTCAGCATTTGGATTTGCCTCAAGCCAATTAATAGCTTCCTTGAAAGAGTAACTTATCATCTTCTTAATAGAAGCTTCAAGCTTGTAATTTCTTTCGCTTTCGTCCCTTATGTAATATATACATTCCTCAAATTCCTGCATTGCCTTAATCTTTTTCCTAAACTCCTCATCTTCAACTTTGAATTGTTCAGCATCTGTGACCATTTTATCAATCTCCTCCTTCGTGAGTGTTCCTCTTTTGTTAATTTTGATACTATTTTTCAGCCCGGTATCCTCATTCTCAGCGGAAACCTTTAATACCCCATTAGCATCAATTGTGAAGGTTACTGTTAATTTAACTTCACCCCTTGGGGCAGGAGGTAGGCCAGTGAGTACAAACTCTCCTAGTAAATTATTATCATCAGTCCTTGTTCTCTCACCCTCATAAACACTGATCATAACAGATTTTAGACCATCCCTAGAAGTTTGAAATACTTTTTGCATTGAAGTGGGTATCGTCGTATTCCTTGGAATAATTACAGACATCAGTACGCCTTTTACAGCAACTCCTAAAGACAGAGGAGTAACATCAAGCAGAACCAAATTCTTAATCTTATGACTACCCTCCCCACTTAAGATGGCAGCTTGAACAGCAGCACCATAGGCAACTGCCTCATCAGGATTTATATTCTTGCAAAGTTCCTTCCCATCAAAAAACTGATGCAACAGTTGTTGCACTTTTGGGATTCTAGTAGATCCTCCCACAAGTACAACATCATCGACATCTCTTTTGTCCATCTCAGCGTCTTCCAGACACTTTTCCACAATATCCAAACAACTTCTGAAAAGATCCAAATTTAAATCGTCAAATCTGGCACGGGTGATTTTGGTACAATAGTCAATTCCATCATACAAAGAATCTACATCAATAGTTGTTGTAGAATTATGTGAGAGGATTCTCTTAGCCTTTTCACAAGCATTCCTTAATCTTCGTAAAGATTTACCATTTTGGCTGATGTCCTTTCTATGTTTCCTTTTAAATTCGTCAACAAAATGTTTTAGCAAACGATTGTCAAAATCCTCACCTCCAAGGTGAGTGTCACCATCGGTAGCCAGTACTTCAAAATTATCCTTTTGAATTTTGAGAAGGGATACATCAAAAGTACCACCACCAAGATCAAAAATAAGGACAATTTTCTCTCCTTCCAAACCACTTGTAATATTTTTATCAAGACCATAGGCAACTGCAGCAGCTGTCGGCTCAACAAGTAGCCGCAACACATTGAGGCCAGCTATTGTTGCTGCATCTTTTGTAGCTTGGCGCTGCGAGTCATTAAAATGTGCAGGGACAGTGACCACAGCATTCTTTACTTTCTTTCCAAGATAATCTTCAGCAACTTCCTTCATCTTATGTAGAACCATTGAAGACAACTCCTCGGGTGAGAATTGTTTCTCACCAGATTTGTAATTCACAACTATCTTGGGTTTGTCAGCATGGTCACCGATAACCTTAAATGGCCAGAGCGTCATGTCACTCTGTACGGTCGAATCGTAAAATTTCCTTCCAATCAATCGCTTAGCATCTGCATGCATACACATACTTAAAAAATCATCAAAGTACATAAAAAATCAACATAAACACAACTGTTAACAATTAATGTACAATATAAGAAAAACAATACTACAAGTAAACTCCAAACAAAAACTCAATTTGTACCAAAGACGGTATTGATAGGATTAAGAGCAGCCTGATTCCTAGCAGCATCTCCTACGAAACGCTCCGTATCAGTGAAAGCAACGCATGATGGTGTGGTACGGTGCCCCTGATCATTTGCAATGATTTCAACTCGATCATTTTGCCAAACTCCAACACACGAGTATGTTGTGCCTAGATCGATACCAACAGCTACTTCATCGTTATTGCCCATTTTTACAAGCAAGTGTATATCAGATCAGGTTGCAACAAGCAAAGATATCTGCAATTGCAAACTGATATTGGGCATGTTTGGCTACCGTTTATATAAGTCAAGCGTATGAGGAGGGGTGTTTGCCAAACCAATTTATAATTTATATGGTCATAAGGTTTTTAATACTTTATATTTTTATATTTGTGTTTTTAAATATTTTTTTAATTTAAAATGCATGTATTTAGCTCATTATATTTAATAATTATTTTTTAAAATGTAAATTAACAAACTTATAACTAACTTATAAGTAAATTTATCCAAACACCAAATACAACTTATAAGAATTCATCAACTTATCACTTATATAACACTTACTCATTTTAAGCTATAAGTCAACTTATTTGTGATACTCCAAACACACACATTATAGTGTACGTTTTCTAAACTAATTTCGCATTATAAATAAGTGCAACAGTTTCATTCCACTTCCCGGTGCGTATTAACTCTAAAACGACCCTTCGTATCCTGCTCCTTAATTTAACCTTCAATTTACATTCATCGTAAATTATTGGCATTTGACTCTTCGAGGACCGAGGTTTTTCGTTTGCCCAAAAGATACTAGATGTTCCGGTAATTTTTTTTTTTTTTTAATTTAGTCATGTCTAGCAAATGAGAGAGACACCGGAACTTATTGATATTCGGCCTCGGAAACGTTTTTCTTTTGACTAATACTGTAGTTGGCCTATTCCGATTTATAAAAATCGGATCGGAAATCCGGTTTATCGGACCGGATATCCGGAATTCGGATATCCGTTTAAACCGGGTCGGAAATTGGATAATTCGGATCCGAATTAATTAATTAAAATATATTTTAAGTTGAAAAAATAATAAATTTTATTATATTTTGATAGGTTATCGTTAACTTTACAAATTTTAAATTGATTAATAACATTTTATACATCAAAATCTCATATATTAATATTTATAAATTTATTTTTTTCCTAATTTTTATTTTAACCCATCAAATCACTGCGCCATAGATGGCCTACGGTAACTACTGAACTATGTCACCTTAGACCCAATATAACGTTGCTACATGCCCAAAAAAGGCTAAGGTAACATCAGGGTTGGGTTAGTTTCTCTCCCAGTTGCCTTTGGCGTCAAAGGCAACATGTCGCCTACCCTAGGCTAACATAGCCTTTTATGTTACCAAAGATAGCCTACAGCAACATAGTAACCACTCTATTGCAACACCAAATCTATGTTACCTTAGATATTAGAAATTTTTTGAAATCAGTGGGCCCCACGTGTGGGTCCAACACATGGGACCCACGTGTGGGACCCACATGTGGGTCCCTCGTGTGGGTACCACACGTGGGTCCCACATGTGGGCCCCACAAAATGTGCAGCAGCACGTTTCAGTCTAGGGTAACACCTGTTGTAACACCTATTGCAACACGCTCGGTGTTGCCAATGAAGACATTTAGTAACATCAATATAGTACCTAAGGTAACACCTGTAGTTTAACTAAATAAAAATGTACAGTTTAAATATAGTATTTCCCATTAAAAAAACAACCAATTCACACAAAACAAGTACATCATCCAACTACATAATCCCATCATAAACAACCAACTAAGTCTCCAATCACAAACCCAACTACATAATCTCATCAAATCCGCCAACACCAAGTTAAGAACAAAAGTAATTACAACGTTAAAGTGTACTAGAAGACATAACAAACGCAATAGAAAAACCATGACAACAGTTCAAAAGGTAATGTATGTCGATTTCTAAGAGCTAGTACCGCCGGTCACAGGAGTACCATCTCCTACCGTGTCACTAGAAACTGTGGCACAAATTTGATCCAAATCAATATGCAAGGTGGGGTTTGCTTCAGCCAATTTTTTTAGGACAATGGCCAAGTTGTCCTGGACCTTCTGATTTACCTTAGCATCCACTTCTTCATTGACCTTCCTTTCTAGCTTTGCTTCCATGTCGCTAACAAGGTCCTTCCGTATCTTTTTTGTCAACTCTTCTATGTACGAATCTGTTTGAGGTGGAGCCTGAGTAGAAGTTTTGATGAGGCTCGAGTCATGTCTGCCTATAAGCCAACCCTGACCATGGGATTTTTTGCCACCATAAACTAGTTCCTCAATACCATCAACTCCTTCTGATGAATTGAGTTTTTTTTTAATCGTTTCCTTCAATATAAACCAACATCAGTATATAAAAATAAATAGTCGATAAAGGAAGATAAAATATGGATTGAAGGGATTGACTGAAAAGTATAATTACTTACAATTCTAAAGTTCATCACTTCAGGATTAGTCTTGTATTTCCGTCCAGGCTTGCGCTTTCGAGTTTTAGAGAAAATTAATCCCTGAGTTAGCTCACGTTCTGGCTTCTTATTTTTCTAGGAAAAAAATCATCGAAACAATATTCAAATCACCACAGGTACCAAATATTATATATATACATATCATTTATTTTGATATGAGAATAGAAATTTAATAAACTACAAATAAATAAGATTGGTAGCGGGGTCAGGTAAATAAAAATTTACCAGCAAATAACTTGAATCTATAGATTAGACTTTTTCTAATATTGGTACAATTTTAATAAAATTATGCAAGAGCTAATTTGTTATCCAATGACATAAATTAAATTAAATTAAAGGGAGACGATTAACTTCAACTCAATTATTCTCATAAAAAACTCCATTTCCAACTCGCTTATCTGAATAACTACGACCAAAATTTTCAATTAACTTAAACTCAATTATTCTCTTATCCAAAATTTTCAGGAACGTACCATGTTGTGTTGAATTTGGGAAAACAGTTTCGGACCAACAGTGTGTGTGTCTTTGTACTCACCGCGACTTTTAGAATTTTTCTCGGCCCTCTCCTACCAAAAAAACATGAAAAAATTGCATTTAGTTTATGTCACTGGAAATTGATTAAATATCAAACTTGCAGAAAACAATACTAGTTTTAAATTTTACGTATACCTGAACATCAGGATCTCCCCAATAGTTTAAGAGCAACTTGAATTCCTCAAGCGGAATTTCCTCAGGCTTATTTTGTAGCCTCTCGTCATCAGTTGCATAAGGCGTGTATTGATCCCTATTTGTTTGACTCTTGTACCCCTTCCAAGCGGTTTGTATTGTCTTCATTGACCATTTTTGACATTCCTCGGGAATAATATAGCGTTGCTTACATAGAAATCAAACATAAAAAGGAATAAATAAATCTTGAATGCTATTTACCAAAATTATTTACGCAAGGACAGTTAAAATTTAATGATTACCTTAGTATAACTCCAAAAGGTGTCCTTTAAGCTTTCCGGAACATGTTCCCAAGATGCATAAGTCAGTGGCACACACCTCTTTAGTATCCCTAGAAAGTTACTCAGTTCAGAAATTTTTTGGTCATCATCTGCCACAGGCTGGAACTTGTTATTCACTGAAATGACAACCCTCTTCTCAAATGGCCTTGTATGTACTTTATCCATCCTGGTTTTCCCTCGTATTTTTTTAGGAGCTTGGACTTTAAGTACCGAGAACATAAGAATAAAGAGATAGTTAGGTGAGGACACTATACAAACATGCAAATAGTCGACACTAATGATTACACAAATAAATTCAAGTAAACATGCCCGAACCTGCAGGTTCAACTTCTTCATTTTCAAAAAATGGCATATCGGTTTCTGGAACCCTGTCAGTTTTAGTTCCACTACCACTTGCAGCAACATCATTTGCAGCTTGTTTTCGTTTGCGTTCCAGCATAGCAAGGTAATTGGCCATTGTGCCAACTCCTTCTGCACATGGTAACTGAATTTGTGCAGCAGGCTGTACAAGCACTGAATTTGCCGCGTCCTTCTCACTCGTATCATTCCGAGTTGAGACATTTTCAGTTGCAGTCAGAGCAGTAGCTCGCAAGCGAGTAGTTGGTCCGGTACGAAGCTTGTTTTTCTTCAATTTTTCAGTATTCTGAAAAATAAATTGAGTTAGTACTATCTTCAATTTTTACAGTTATTGTAATTTTACCCAAAAAAATAATATTATAGTTACGACACACCTTAGACACACTTTCTGAAGCATCATCTCCACTTTGATCATCATTTTCTGGAACATATGCATTTTCATCTCGACTCTTTCTTTTCCCATTGTTCTTTTTCATTGAATCTACCATCTCAGTAGCCAATGTAGGCAAATTCAGTGCCTTGAGCTTTTCATTGTTCCTCCGGATGTTTTCAAGTTCAATCATTTCATACTCCGTTATCGTTAATGGTTTTACCGGAGAACTCTCTAGTGGTGGTGGAGGTGGTAGATATTCAATCTGCACGTAATGAAAAGAAACATTAATCTCATCCATATTATTGATCAGATCACGTATTCAAATTATTGATTCAAGTCTTTGAACCTGAATGTCATTCTCATCCGTATTTTCATCTTCATCTCTTGGATTATGTAAATCCAATTTCCTCCGAACACTTGAAGACTTCAGATTCACATTTTCATCGCTGGCTTGATTATTGATTGGTGTCGACTTCTGAGCACCCTTCTTTTTAGTTGACTTAGGCTTCTGCTTGTTTATCATATCATTGATTTCTGGTCTAGCACTCATCGATCTTTTTAGTAACTTCAGTACTTTCACTTGACTTCCGATACCTCTTGACTTCAGTTGGAATCTTCACTGGTACATTATTCAGTCGTGCAGACTTCCTAGGACTGCATACTTCAGTACACTTATTAGTTCTTTGTTGTTGCAATTGATGAGTGGTCACGAATTGACGTTTCAATACTTTTGTAGCTGCATCAATACATTTAAATTATTAGTACATACAAATATCAAAGCCATACATATTGATCAATAAAATAACATTGCAACTTTTTTTAACAAGGGACTATGTAAAGAGGTTTATACCTTCAAATACATTAGGCCTTGGCCGGATGACTACATGTGGCTGCATTTGCTGTAGTGGCTCTAATCCAGTATCGACGACATTGTCAATATACAAATCCAGGTGGTCAGCATTTTTAGATTCTCTAACTATGTCCCCATCATCTATCACCAATTTCCACTCCCCCGCTTCATCATTAGCATTTCTTTTGTAAATGCCTCCGACTTCAGTGTATTTGAGATCATCCTTAACATGTTCCATGAGAACCAAGTAGGAAAACCTGTCAGGATCTACATTCATTATCACAGTCTCTTTTCCACCAACATATTGTCCATTCTGAAATTTTCCCATGTGGTATAATCTGAGATTAAATACCTGATCTCCCATCCTGTAAAAATAAAAGAAAATTACATTAGAACAGATAAAAAAAACTTAACTGATTTCAGAAAATGCAAAGTAAATACACAAAGCAGTCCAACAAAAAACAAGTAAAAGATGCCAAATTAAATCACAATTATCACGTTGAAGGTACTGATACATAAAGGCAGTCGATAAAATGTGTTCGATAAATAATAAATTAAAAGTCAATTTCCTTGACTAACTTTGACTACTGAAAGACAATAATACATAAAGAAGCTCTAATACAAAAGTACTTCTGAATTTGAGTGAAAGCACTAGACAATTTTTTTCACTACTTTTGTCTTAATGAAATTTTTTGTTGGCGGGATGTCTTCTCTAGCCCAATTCACATCACTAACTTGATTTCCGATTCCATAACCATGGTGAATATCATGTAAAATCGGATCAGTCCGATCATCCTCGTTCTCGTTTTCTGTTTCAACATCACACTAGTCCCTCGGTAATCTATTGATAACGTTATGGAATGTCTTCTCAGTTGGATCTTCTATGTAAAATACTTGTTGTACTTGTGAAGCCATTACATACCGATCAGATTTTGCGACCAATCTATTAAAATTCACTCGAGTCAGGCCGTACAAATCCTTTTCTACATGGTACCAGCAACACTTGAATAAGACCACAGTGAAATCTCCCCAGTAGTCAATTTCTAGGATTTCTTCAATTGATCTATAGTAATCAACAACACCAATCTGTGGATTCTGATCTTTTGAACTTGCAAAGCTAGTGATCAAGGAAGACAAGTATACACCACTATTCTGTGTTGTACACTTAGTATCTCTTTCTTTTGTACAGAATCGGTATCCATTAATAACATATCCACTGAACCTCTTAGCTGCTCGATTAGGGCCCATTGCAAGAAGTTGTAGTTCCTTCGAAAGGTAATCTTTTTCCCCACCTCTTCCTTCAACCACTTCCAAAAATCTTCCATATGTGCCCTCTCCTTTTTATATCTTTTCGATATTGCATGACCATCAATTAAAGCTTGATGTTGCCTACAATAATCACCTAGTTAATATTATCAAGAAACAAGCATTTTAATTCTTATTAAAATAAATTAGCACTTTACACTTACTCAAGTAAACTCTCAACGTCCTTGTTACCACAATTGAATAAAATGTACCGGTGACATGCCATCCACTGAGATTCTTCGAGATGAATAGGGTTTCCATCTTTGTTTCTTCTTGTGCCTATTGGATATTCCATCTTTTGTGGAAAGCTCTCGAATTTAGGTATTGTGTCACCACTTAAGAATCTTGAGCAGAATGTCAAGCATTCATCTACAAGGTATCCTTCAGCGATTGAACCCTCTGGTTTAGACTTGTTGCGTGCATATGATTTTAGCTTAGCTAGATAACGCTCAATTGGCCACATGCATCTCAAGTGTGCAGGTCCCCCAAGTTCAACTTCCTTGCACAAATGAATCAACAAGTGAACCATTATGTCAAAGAAAGCCGACGGAAAAATCATCTCAAAACTGCAAACAATTTCTATAATTTCTTCTTGTAGCCTCTTCAGATCACGCAAATCGATTACTTTGCCCCAAAGACCTCTTAAAAATGCACCAAGTCTGATAAGAGGTTCAGCAACCTCAGGTTTCAATGTTTTTTTCACTGCAAATTGTAACAAGTAATGAAGAACAAAATGCGCATCGTGGCTCTTATACCCTGAGATTATCCTTTCCTTCGTGTGAACATATCGACTAATATTAGATGCACAACCATATGGCAGTTTGGCCTTCTCCAACACTGAGCAAAATATTTCTTTCTCTTGTTTGGTCATGTCGAATATGGCAGCCTTGATCTCATGATATTTTCCATCACTTGATTTAATGGGATGAAGGACCTTCCTGATTCCCATATCTTGTAAATCAAAACGAGCATTCAAGTGGTCTTTCGACTTGCCGCTAATATTTAACAAAGTACCAAGTATATTGTCACATATGTTCTTCTCGATATGCATAACATCAAGGTTATGCCGCAACAAATTGTGACCCCAATACGGTAAATTGAAGAATATTGACTTTTTTTTGAAAGGGGAATCCCTTTTACGCTTTGTACCCCTTTTGACCTTTTTCTTGACATTTCCAAATTCATTTTCATACCCCGACAATAAATCAAGTACATCTGTTCCGGTTAAAATTGGTGGAGCCTGTCCCATTTCAACTTCACCATTGAATCTTCTTTTGTCAAACCTCCACTTGTGGTCCGGAGCAAGAAATTTTCTATGACACATATAGCACATTTTTTTACTGTTCTTTAAGTACATTGAAGATGTTTCATAATGGCATATGGGACATGCAAATTTACCTTTAGTGATCCAACCAGATAACATCGCATATCCCGGAAAATCGCTAATGGTCCACAACAAACTTGCACGTAGCCTAAACTTTTTATCGGTCAACGCATCATAGGTTTCAACTCTTGAATTAGAGGCTGCATAAATACATCTATATTATTCTTCGGAGAATCTGGACCGGAGATGATTGTTGAAAGAATCAAATTCTCAGGCTTCATGCATAGCCAAGGTGGGAGGTTATAATTGACCAATACAATTGGCCATGTTTAGTGAACTGAACCCATTGTACGGTAAGGACTGATCCGTTAGCAGCTACACCAAGTCGTATATTTCTATTTTCTAGTGCAAAATCAAGATACCTAGAATCCGTCGCCTGCCAAGCCTCGGCATCAGCTGGATGTCGAAGTTTCCCGTCTTTTTTTCGTCCGATGGCATGCCATAATAGAAGTTCAGAATACTCCTTGGACATAAACAACCTTTGCAGCCTCGGTTTCAACGGGAAATAGCGCATAACTTTGGCAGGGACTTTGCGAATCACCTTCTTTGGTTCATTGTCACCGCTGCCTTTCATTTCCATTACTGCCCATCTCGAAAAACCACAAGTTTCACAAACATCTTTATCTTTGTTCTCAGCCCAATATAGCATGCAATCGTTTGGACATGCGTGTATTTTTTGGTAACTAAGCCCTAAATCTCTAATGATATTCTTTGCGGCATTGAATGATAAAGGTATGTGGGCCTCTGGAAAAGCCTCTCTGATCAACTCTAGTAAATCCCCGAATGCAGCCTCCGTAATTCCATGCGCACATTTTAAAGAATAAAGGCGAATGATAAAACTTAATCGCGAAAATTTTGAACAGCCCAGATATAGTGGTATCTTTCCGTCTTCAACATGGCGATAAAATTTATCATTGTCATTTCCTGTTGTAGTGTTCTCATTTTCATCATTCTGCATTCCACGAGTACGGTGCAACATGTCGTCTAGATTATCTCCAAAACCTATACTACCCTCACAATTCATATCTTCATCGCTCCCTAGTCGAGAAACCTCACACATCCATTTCATATACAATGGAGATGGACCATTGTATATGAGATGGTCGTATATTGTATCTTGACGAAACCACTTGTCATTCTTACATTTCTTGCAGGGGCATGTTATTTCTTCACCTATGGCAAATCTAGAAACTGCAATTCGTATAAAATCTTTTATTCCACTAATATAACCGTCACTAAACTTTGGAAGTTTTATCCACACGTTTTCCTCAACGTCCATCGCTACATTGATCAAGTACAGTTATATTAACTATAGTAACTATTATTCACTTAGGCCAACCTAAAGTAAGCCACCTATCAAGAACTAATTATACTAATGTGGCAAATAACAGAGGTTTTAAAATGTACA
Source organism: Heracleum sosnowskyi (assembly GCA_030848705.1). Taxonomy (NCBI): domain Eukaryota; kingdom Viridiplantae; phylum Streptophyta; class Magnoliopsida; order Apiales; family Apiaceae; genus Heracleum; species Heracleum sosnowskyi. Next base: position 11,227,745 of record CM061238.1, read on the forward strand.
CAGGTTTTAATTATACTAATTATACTAATTATACTAACACAAATCGAGCTTATATACTAATCGATATGCCTAATATACTATTCGAGCTATACATATATAAAAATGTGTGTTTTTCATGTCATAATTGTTATTTTGCCATTGCGAAAACATACATCCAAAGTAACAGATAACACATATAACACATATGGTCAATAATATATCAAGGGTTCATGCCAAATTAACATTCAAAAGTAATAAGCCTAGACACCAGTAAACATTCAAGAGAGAACAAATCAGTTTAATTAACAAAAATTACAGTAATAAGCCTAGAATGTTGGTGGCCCGACTGAATATATATATGAGACGATATTTTCGCTTTGATAATTTCCAATCAATTTTATCAGAGAAACACACAAGTAGTCAGAAAAGTCAATCATGAAACTAATAGTCTCCCACTTTATTTTCTATATATAAAATTCTTTGGGATTATTTATAATAGAAAGATATAATATAGTTAGTAGTTTATACCTTAAAATTATTAGTTTTAAGACTGGACGAAAATTAACTAAGCTGAAATATAATTAAATAATTTAATTACATATACCCCAAATGATTAAACTTGAATATTATGGTTTAATTTTACCCCAAATGATGAGATCGTAATTAATAACATAATTGTAAATTAATATGAAGATGTAGCTTAGACAAGATACTTTCAAGTATAATCGCTAAAAACCGCCACCCCTCTCTTTCTCTTTCTCTTTCACCGCCGCCCCTCTTTTTCTTCTTAAACATAGCCGGCGGGGCTTTCACCGGTTTCTCTCTGGTGGAAAGCCCCAATATTTTTCTTTCTTTTAGTTTATTTCTTATTTTCTTCAATAAGGGTAAGGTTTTCTACCCATTGAGTGTGTTTGGTTTGATTTTTTAGATATAAAATTTTGGAGCTTTCGGTTTCGTTCTTCTTCGATTCAAGCGGGATTTTGGATTCGAGAGTGGACCGATTATCCCCTATTGTGGTTTCGTTTTTTCAGATCTAAGTTCTTTTAATTTGGTTTTTTAGTTTACAATTTCGGTTTGTTTTTCTCTCCATGGTTAGAGGGTTTCGTTTTCTCTCCTTTATTGTGAGAGCTGGTTTTGATTTAATGGTAAAAGTTTGTATGGAATTGCAATAATGGTCGATAGCTCAAACAGGTTGCGGTGAAACAAGTTGCGGTGAAGCGGGTACATGTAAATATATCATTTTCAACATATCGTTTGACTATCTCTTCAGGAGGATAGATGATTGTTTCTATTTTATGTTTGTTCGACTCGACTATCTTTGTAGATGCCGTATGGCTTTTCATTAATGAATTAATTCCATTGTTAAAAAATAATGCACTCTTCGAGCCTCCCTCTTTCTTTTTTTCATATTAGGCTTTTATCGGTTTTTACCGGTGGAAAGCTCCAAATTATTTAATTTCTTTAATTTATTCTTATTTTTTCAATAATCCTCCTCACTGGGTAAGGATTTATGCCCTTTCAATTTGTTTTGTTTGTTTAATTAAATTTTATTTTGATGAGTTTTGTTCTCAATTCATTTGAGTTTTGTTTATTCTCTCCTTATGAGAGCTTGATGTGTTTTGATTTGTTTTGGAATAATCTAACGTCCGAGATGTTAGATCTGCGTGATTTTCAAGGTTTTGATTCAGTGATGAAGATTTCTATGGGATTGCAATTACAGTTGATAGCTCAAACTGGTTGTGGCGAAGATGATACATGTGTAAATATCAACTTCAACAAATTGCTTGATTGTCTCTCCACGAAGACTGTAATAAAAAATATCATGACAATTATCTTTAAATTAAAATATATTATCTTTTATATTTGTTATCACTAAAATCTCCGTTTTCAAAAATATGAGGTGCAATCCTTACTTATTTATTTTAAAATCTATGTTAATACTCTATTTAATAAATAATAAAATAATATAAAAATAGTAACTAGCTGATTGTCTTTTATAATTAAAAAAAATAAATCTAACAAAATCTACTCCTTTTCCAAAAATATCACGACAATTACCTTTAAATTAAAACATATCATCTTTTATATTTGTTATTACTAAAATCTCTATTTTCCAAAAATATGAGGTGCAATCCTTACTAATTTATTTTGAAACCTATTTTAATACTCTATTTAATAAATAATTAATTAATATCAAAATAGTAACTAGTTGATTGCCTTTTATAGCTAAAACATTTTTTTCTAACAAAATCTACTTCTTTTCTAAAAATATCACGGACAATTACCTTTAAATTAAAATATATTACCTTTTATATTTGTTATCACTAAAATCTTTCTTTTCCAAAAATATCAAGTGCAACAATTACTTATAAATTTTAAAACCTATTTTAATACTTTTAATTATTTAAAAAACTTACCTATTTTAACCAGTGAATGCGTTTTTTTAACAAATACAATTAATATAATTAAAATACATCTAAAAATATTACAGGCAAATACTTTTTTTAATTAAAACATGTTAGCTTTTCTATTTGTCCTTATTAAAAAAACTTACTTATTTTAACATGTCAACGTATTTTTTTAATAAATACAATTAATATAATTAAAACACTTCTAAAAATATCACGGACAATTATTTTTTTTAATTAAAACATGTTAGATTTTCTATATGTCCTTATTAATAATATTATTTTATTATAAAATAATATTAATAATACCTCATTTATCTTTCTCAACCCCATCTGTATTTTTTTTATATATTTTATATTCCAATTAATGTTTAAGTTTCTCATTTTATAATTTATCTTATTAATTTTTACTTATATTTTAATATTTTTCGTTAACATTAAATTTTTTAGTTTATTATTTTTAAGGTCCGTGCAGGTTATAGGCTAGTTTTACTAATAACCAAATGTTACTAAGTGAACCGCGCGGGAAAGAATAAAGAAAAGTGAAAAATAAATAAATTAAATAGGGTCGCCATTTGAAGTGGTGAGTTTTTGCAGGGGTCGCCACATGTACCAGTTTTGAAAATGATTATGCTGTACTAGAAATCTAAAGGAGCCTGGTTCTCGGGCTCATTCACTTTTCTAGCATAGGAGAACCATTTTTGTGCAAAAATGGTACACCTGAACAAAGTTGTGCAAAAATGGTATAGGGCGCCACATGAGGTGGCGACCCCTAGAAAACGACAACTCATGTGGCGACCCCTGCCAAAAAACGCCACATGAAGTGGCGAACCCCCGTTAATTAATTTTTTTTCCCTTTCTTCTTCCTGTGTGTGTCTTAACTTAGTAAAAATTGATGTGTTTTAGCAAAATTTTATAACTTAGTAAAAAATGGTAAGTATTAAAATTGTCTTTTAGTAATATTTAATTATTGGTCCGAAAATGACAACACATGAATTTCCAGTTTTTTTAAGTTGTCATGTGAATCCATAGGATCCGTGATTCCACAGGAAATTGTCCCGTGATCAAAATTATGTGTTTAAATTGTTACGAATTTTAATGCTCATCTCTTCTATAAATACTCCCATGAATGTGCACTTGCTTATGGTCATTATTATCAAAATTTGATAAAATGGTAAATAGTTATAGTACATGTGTTATTTTTAGAGCCATGGGTAGAAAATGGTTATGTGACGATGATTTTGTGTACTCGATGAATCCTAATAATCGTTACTCAAGTCAGTCAATAACAACAATGCATATGGAGTGGGAATGGCGTACACAATGCATTTCTTGTTGTATTGAGCAATGTCGGCAGCTACGACTTAGAATACCGAAACAACGCGCTGTACTGATGCAACACAATACTCCACAACAACTTGAAGCTGCATTGTTCCGTGCACGAGAGGAAGAGAACCGAATGCGATTGCGCATACATCGACACAGTCTAGCAGCAGATACAAGGATGTTTGCAGAAGACGGAGACGTGTTACGTGCAAGATAGTATCATCAATTGAGCATAAGTGCTGATAATGACTCAGACAGCTTCATATCCGACGATGACTAAACTATTGTACTTTTGTATTTCAAGTATGAATAATAGTTCAATTTATGACCAGTTTTCCATTGTTCTTAAATTTGCATGTCATTAAGTTTCAAACACTTGATATTAGAAGCACACAAATTGAAATGAAAAACTACATAACAGAAGTACATGTAGGAAATTAAATCACACAAAGCAAGTAGTACAAATTGGCCATGAAAAAATGCAAAGTAAATGTAGCAACGTCAAACCCTATCGGGACGATGTGGGCAAAGTTTGCTCCGTTTCGTATGTCCTTCTTGGTTGCAGCAGCTGCACTTTATCCCCGAATGCGACTGGTCCATCTCAGTACGTATTCTTACAGACTCCCCCTTGTCGCCACATTTTTTCTTCAATTTTTTGCAGGCTTCATCGGGTACCAACTTACAATACCTTTGCCACTTGACTGGTAAGACGTAGTTCCAACACTCTATAGGTTGCAATGGAAAGATCATAGGCTCCCATAACTTATACAATTTACACATGTAGTGGTAAGGTTCTATCAACTTTTTCCAATCAAGATTATCTGCCAAACAACCAGCCAATACATGAGAATAAGGCAAATGGTGGGTGATCCATTTCCCACAAGTGCAGAATTTTTTAGTCATGTCCACATTTTGAACTCACCTCCCCTTTGTTACTCCTTTGACCCGATACCGCTGCGTAACAACTTTGAAAATGCCTCGTTGTTTACTGAATGTTTGGACCTTATGTGATTTAGCCTTCTCCATATATTGGCTTATCAAATTGTTCGTCCTTTGACATAATTGTTGACCCCTTTGCATTGCATCGACGACTTGGTTTCGTTGGGTATTCACAATTCTCACAGCCTTGTAGAAGATATACTCCATCATTGCTGTAGCAGGAAGAAAACGTGCTATTCTTATGCTACCATTGAAGCCTTCCATAACGTTTGTCGTGGCTTGTCCGTAACGAGCACCACCAAGATCGCAACATAAGGTCCACAATTCAGGATTAATGTCCGTCAAGTACTTCAAAGCAGGGGGTGATATCTCGTCTATCCTCTTCATGTAGGCTTGGTGTTTCAGGTATTAGGGGGTAGTTCCAGCTTTCCACATCAATAGTTTCAACTCTCCACCGGGATGTTTACTGGAAAAGTTACTTCTGACGTGAAATAGGCAAAACCTATGAATCCCGTAAGGTGGTGTGAATCCATTTGCCGAATTCCTCATTGCTGCAAGGATGCCAGCAGCACGATCAGAAATTATGCAGACATTCAAGCTTTCCTTGCATACATGTTTACGTAGCAGTTTAAGAAACCAAGACCAGTTCATTTTGGATTCCTCGTCTACCAGGGCATGACAAACTGGATACTGATGATTATTAGAATCCACACCCATGGCAACGAGTAATTTCCCGTTGTATTTTCCCTTGAGGAAGGTACCGTCAATGGAAAGTACTGGGCGGGCATGTTTCCAACCATCTATCATTGCGTGAAGGCATCAGAACACACGCTTGCAAACAGAACTACTTGTAACAGTTTCGTGAGGAACGACATCGATCACGACGACACTTCCAGGATTGGCATGTACCATGGCCATGAAAAATTGTGGCAGTGCATCATATGTCATAGTCCAGTTACCGTAAACATCCTCAATAGTCAACTACTTGCCTCTCCATGCTTCACTGTAACATACATTGTGGTTATATTCGTCATTAACCATTGTTATAATGGTATTCACTTTTAAATTTGGTGATTCCCTAACCTGTGTCACATTAACGAAAACAAGTTAACTGACATGTTTACAATATATGTCATGCATAATTGTAGAAAATGGTTGCACATAGGTAACTTACATGTGGTTTAATAAAATTTGCAATGAATTTTGCACATATTTTTCTGTGATCCTACGTAGGTAGATCAACCAAACAAGTGTGCTCTGTGCACTTTGTGATTTCGAACAATCCATGGCTTATTTTCTTTGCTGCTCTCATTCTCCAAGGACAATTTATGACCGGACACTTTGCAATAAACTGCCTTGGATTGTTCATATCCACGATGCACATCCGATTTGTACGAATGTGCATCTGTCGCACAACATCAATTAACATTTCTTTGTTATGAAACGTTCGACCAACGGAAAGATCTTCTGTATCTTCAGTAAGAGCAAGGTAGTTTCCAGCTTGGTTGTTTAATACAACCGGTGAATAATCCTCTGTCTCAAACCAAGTTGATATGGGCATGTGTCTCCTCAATACCTCTTCATCCTCCTCATCCGATACATCCTCTTCGCCATCCTCGTATAAATCGTCGGACTCGTCACTGCTTGAACCTTCAAAATTAAATTCAAGAGGATTATCATCTATGCTGGCCAACTCTCTACCCGTCATTGTATGTCGAGGTGGAGACGGTTCCACATCATGTGAATGGTTATAAAATTCATGCATCTCAGCATCTTCGACATGATGGGTTCGTTGGACTGCTTGGCTACTAGAACCACCCGCATATCCCTGAAACATTTCTTCACTGTTAGAACCTCAACCGAAAAAAGAGTTTGACCATCCCGTTGTTCCAAATTCGGGCAACTGGCTGCTCATCCCATAGTCTTGTTGGTAACTTCGTTGGGTAGGTTGAGAATGAGTACCATAAGCATATGAGTACGGGTCATCCACTTGAATCATTTCGGCCTCGATGAACACGGAAACATCACCCCAACCCATCTGCATGGTACGAGGGATACTCAACAACCTACCGACATCCCCGTCTAAATTAATAACACCCAAGAAATATCGCTTAACGACATTACCGATACCGAATTCTGGATGTTTATAACTTATTTTCACATTCCAGTGATTTCGGCTTATGTTCATCACCTCATAAATAATTCCCTTGAAATATTCAAAACTTGTTCCGAACATAACATAAAGCATGCATTTTGGATCTGTGAAATATGTGATATCATCATTTTGCCTAATTATGTTTCCACCCCAAAAGAAATTGACATTGACACAACCGTCCATTTTCCTGAACATATATTAACGAAAACATATAAGGTATAGATATGTGGAAAACATACATATGCAAATTATAACAACGTAAATATCTACACAAAAGATTACATACCTGTATCGAAATTCTAGGGAAGAAGATGCTGCAGTAGTGTAATGTGTATGGAGTAGTGGTTAAATGTAGATGTTATGAAGATTTATATGTTTTGAAGGTATAAAATAGAGAGTTCATAGGATAGATATGATCTGTTCTGATAAGATTTTCTACTGTTTGAAAATCTGAAGGTGCTGAAGATATGATCTGAGAAGATAAGATAAGATAAGGCACACAATTTTATAATTGTAATAAGCCAACAAATCTGAATTTAAATATTATTTGAATTAATATTACAATTTTAAATAAAATAAATTCTGATCTATAATTCCAATGAAAATTACAATTTCATTTTATAGAAATTAAGGTAATATTATTTAAATTACAAATATAATTTAGATATTATTTAAATGGCTGATTGAATTTCATTATAAAACTAAAATATTATTTCAGTTTCATTTGAATTTCATTTGATTATAATAGGTTTTCATTGCTCCATTTTTTAAAAATTAAGGTAAAAAATTTATTGATTCAAAGTAAATTATTAAAAATTATAATAGGTTTTCATTGCTCCATTTTTTACAGATATCTATGGCTCATACTACTTATCACCCCGGTCCTGTAGACCCATCGTTGCTCACACGACAGGACGAGCATCATTCAGCGTTGGTATGGGATGGGATGGTATGAATCTCTTCCTTTTCATTGGTAATTTGCATTTTCATATTGATTTCATAGATTAATGACAAATTTAATGATATATGCATGGACATATTTTCAGGAAACAGATTTTCGGCTACGTACAAACTTCAAGAGTTACTGGGATGTAATGAGGTCTACACCACACCCGCCAGCTCTGGTTGAAGCCATTAGGAGTGCTGGGTTATTTGGTGTAATTCAGATAGGGATGATGACACATGACGCTGGACTGATTACTGCTTTTGTTGAGAGGTGGCGTCCCGAGACTCACACGTTTCATTTCAGTTTTGGCGAGGCTACTATCACATTAGAGGATGTATATTACATTCTAGATCTCCCTGTTAGTGGGAATCCAGTGTTCACACAGGAGGGCGCACCCGATGCGAGTTTGGTACATGAGCTTCTAGGGGTTGACCCTAATATCTTTGATGAGGAGAGGGGCACTGTCAGTCCCATTCTGAAGGGGGGATTCATATTCCTTGGTTGATTAACAACTTTGCTGATTGTGGCCGTCTAGAGTATGGTAGGGATGATTATGAGGCTCAACTGCTATTCCACAAACGTGCACATATTCTGCTTATACTGGGTTCTTTGTTCCCCCACTCCAGCGGGAACCGCTCCGGTATGCTTCCTTCACTATGTCCGTGATCTTGATCGGGTTTCCCAATTCAGTTGGGGTAGCTTGTCTTGCATACTTGTACAAGCACCTGTGTGATGCAAGTATAGGGAACAAGAAAGAGCTTTGTGGTTCCATGACTCTATTACAGGTACATTTGACTTCGTGTTTACCAACTTTTATTTTACACGTTGTCAATAAGGTTATTTAATTAACTGAAAATAGAAATGTGTGATTGGTATGGATATATGAGCGTTTTCCAGGTCTATGTCCCACACACCGATAGAGTTATCTCATACAACATCCCTGTGCTCTCAGGTAATCAAAATAAAAATAAAATCTACTTTATTATGTGCCTGTAATATTTTATAACAAATTTATTTGAAACAATGAATGCAGGTTTGTCAAGATCCCTTTGAAATATGCAAATGTGCATTTTAACAGTTCACGGGGAACTCGTTTTGAGCTGGATAGCATGTTTGAGAGTGGCTTCAAGTGGAGGCCTTACCTAGACAGTGCACTAGAGGCCATGTCCATTACTGATCGTGAACGAGAACTCATGAATGCATAGTGCCCCTTGATATTCGAGCGAGTTGTGGAGTGGTGTTATACAGACCGAGTCACCCGGCAGTTTAGATTTCTTCAGGTGATTCCGAGATCTTCACCATTGCCTGGTCACAGCTCCTTCCACGGTCCGACACGTCAATGGTCTCTGTCACATGATCAGGTGATTCAGCATTGGTATTCTCGTCATCATCATGAATTCATTTCACCACCTACATACACTTGTACGAGAGTACCAGTGTGCTCCGATCGGTATTTTCCATGGTATGAAACTGTCACACGTCGTTACATAATCAATCCTAGTATCTGGGCTGCTCAGCAGGGTATGCAGGCTATACAGGGACACCTTCCCATAGCTGTAAGTTTGTCACTTTAAAATTGTCATATTATATCTCATTGTCACTTTCATTGTCATTGACAAAATATTTATACAGGCTCAGGGAATTTCATGTGCCCTACATGGGATGACTGGGAGTGGCATTGCCGATGATGATTATGTAGTGGATGAGACAATACAGGTTCTACGGAGTACTTTGGATGCGACGGGTTTCCCTGCGCTTATTGACAGACCCCCTCCACCAGCTGCCCCTACTAGGCAACGTAGGGGACGACCACTGATTACCCCTCCACCTCCTCCTCTTCCTCATGTTCCAGCAAAGGGATGGATGTGCCTTGGCCAAACCCCACAGTTGAGGAGGCGTGAGAGCGGTATTTAGGTCCTGGATGGGATGGGATGCCGGTGCCTCAGAGTTCTCAAGGACATGCATTCACTGCTACGCAGGACGCTCCATTTTATATGTCCGAGGCTTCCCAGGGACATGGTTTCACTGCAGTGCAGGACTCTTCGTTTCACTTCTCCGAGAGTTCCCAGGGATATGGTTTCACTGCTTTGCTGCAGTCAGAGGTTTTTCAGGGATCTCATAGTTCTCAGCCTACCCAGGGATCTCACAGTTCTCAGCCTACCCAGGGATCTCATAGTACTCAGACATTCCAGGGACACGGATTTCCGGGTTTTGGACATTCCAATGTTTTAGGTTCGCAATAGTACATGTCCACACCATTACAGTCACATTTGACATATGCCGTTGGATCAGGTAATGAACCCAACCTTTGAAACTAATCATTTTTATTTTATACTGTTCATATTTGTAGTTTAATTATTCATATTCAATAGATGCCGCTGGATCAGGATATAATACGCCACCGACGGGTTTTCAGCACTTCGTGTCACATGCTGTTGGATCAGGTAATAAACAAAACTCCCATAATATTTTCCATTATGCAATTTTCATATTTGTACCATAATTATTCACATTCCATATGTGCAGGTGGTTCAGGCTTTATTACACCACCTAGAGCTTTCCAGCCCTTTATATCACATGAGGAGGATGGGGACGAGGATGAGGACGAGGAGGAGGAGGTGGATGAGGACATCGAGGTGGAGGAGGCACCTGCAGTGCAACTGAGGAAGCAACCAGACAGACAGGTGAAAGGGAAGGAGAGGCTTTGCGGCACTGAGGGTATGTGTGGCAAGAAAAAGAAGAAAGACAAGGGTCCTCGTTTGGGTTAGGCATCAGTTTCACCAAGTTGGACGGATTATGATATGAACTGTATAATTTATGTTGGAATGTTCTAAATTATGTTTATCTAAATATTTTATGTTGGAAGGTTATGAATTATGTTTAAGTAAATATTTTATGTACGAATATTTGGTTTCTATTTCTTTAGTTCATATTTGTTAGATAAAGAACAGTCTTCCTTCACTACCATGATTTCATTGATTGAAAAAACCCCAACACAACAGTTACATGAAACAGAATTGCAAACGGTTACAAAAAATAGAAATGCACACAGTTACATAAAATTAAAATGCACACAGTTACATGAAATTGAAATGCAAACAGTAGCTTCACACTGGAAAAGACTAATCATCATCTTGGGCATATTCAGCGTCCTCAAGATCCTCAAGCTCTTTCATTTTAGCAGCGAACTCATCAGCATTATTTTTCATTGCAGCTCGATACCCGCTCTCCGTGATCTGCCTCCTGTGAAAAGCATCTTGTATTGGTTTATTCTTCTCACAAGCGGCATTAAGCAGGGTCATGTTTACTCCATAAACATCGTAGAATTCCTCCTTACTTGGGACCCAATCTTTACCCTTTCTATCCTATTTGTTCTTCCTCCTACGCAGCTTGCCACATAATATCTTGTTCTCACGTTCCTTTTCAATCTCTCGTTTCTCAGCTTCATAATCCCTCTTACCAATTGGTGCAAGGCCACCATCTGTTAGCTCAAGGAATTTTTGAAGATGAGACTTGGCCCTATCGTTACTTTCCGAACCCGAACTGACTGGCCTCTTTCCCTTATCCATTTGATGCAAAATGACTTAAAGAAAAGAGAGGAAAACTATGATTATGCATAAGAGAAAAGAACTATTTATAGGAAAAATGTATTGATTAATATTACACAACAGTAATACACGTCCATTATTTTGGCCTGCAAATTGTGAGATGTGAGGTGACAACTCAACTTTGTAACTTTATTTTAAAGTTGATTTGATCACTCCTCCCTACTGTTTTGCAGTGTCAGCATATTTGCTTTGCAGTGTCTGCAAATGTTAAAAAAGCACTGTAAAGCTCTGAAAAATAAAATGTGACTACTCAACTTTAATGTCTGTAATTTATTAAAAATCACTGAAAAGATCTGAAAAAAATAAAAATGAGTAGTCTTGTAGTCACGAGATCAATTCCACAGCATGTACTAATTTACATGTTAAGCCTATATAAAGCCTCATCTATGCGATTACTTCTTCACTCAAATACTTCAAATATATCTACCACTGGTTTGTTATAATTAAGATGTCTAACGTTCCTGATCCGGATCCGGATATTTGCTTTTGCAAAAAGTTGATGGTTGAAAGGATGTGCTGGTACGGGGCCAATGCAGGAAGAAGGTCCGTGAACTGTCCAGATGGATCGAATGGATGTGGATACAGTCGTTGGATTGAAGACCCACTGGAGGAGCGTGCATCAATTATCATTGAAGATCTTAAAAAGAAGATAACAAGGCAAGCAGATCAACATGAGTATGCGATGCAACAACTTATGCAAAGTTTCAACATACAACAGATAATTGACTCCGGGGATGAAGTCCAAAATGAGAATGACGATAAGGATGATGATGCTGATGATGAGAATCGTAACGAGTACGAGTATTACGATGATGATGAGAATGAGGACACATATGAGGATGACGATGATTTTTAAAGTTGTTCATGATGTTTGTGTTTTTTAAGTTTTTGTTATTTGTTTTTCAAAAATGTACATTCTTTCTCATAAGGAATGTCAGTTATGTTATTTTCATGTATTGTTATGTTGTTCTTATTTATGCATTGTCGTGGTGTGCATGTTGTATTATAATGAATCTTTCATCAAACTACTAAAAAGAGTAATCATAAATACCAAATTCATACATTAATAGGGGACTCAGGATACAACAATAGAAATTAAGAACACTTGGCCCTAATTAAAAGACAACAGTATAATAATACATAATACGCAGATCACTCTTCTTGCATTTCGTCGGATATGGCTCCATCGGACACATAGTTCGGATTATGTTCAAGATGATATTGCTCACGTTCTGTGAGCTCTCTGCCCATAGCACGAACGGAATCTGTGGCAAGTTGATACATATACTGACGACCTCTACGCACCAACATTAGATTATTTTTGAATCGTATCTGTGACACAGCACCAATGACTCTTTTCCTATACTTATTCCAATTGCCACATTCCCCGGGATCAGGATACATGATATGCGAATCACGAGTGGGAACCTGTTAGGAATATGTTGTTCTTGATGATAATTATAAAACACTTAGTAGATTTTGTGTTCAGTCAATATTGTAACTGTCAATGGAATGGTATGCTTTGCAGCATCCGTTGACAGGTAGCTCATCAACGGAATGAGTCTCATCAACGAAATGAGTAATGTAGCAATTGCACTGTACAATACTTCACTGGTTGGTATGCATTTGTTGTAGGTATTAGATAGGTTTTCCAAGTCATGTTGACTAAGTACTAGATAGGCAAAATAGGTTGGTTAATTGTAAATATACTATGCCTTGTAATTTTGCCTAAGTGAAGACATGTCAACGGAATGAAGATTACACTATCAACGGAATGAAGAATGTACCATCAACGGAATGAAGAATGTACCATCAACGGAATGAAGAATAAAGCTATCAACGAAACACATCTCACTGCTATCAACGAATCATTATCACTTTTCTGAATAGTTGACAAAGTGATAGTGACAGTTTATTGACAGATCAAAAGGTGATGTAGAAGTGTACTTTGCATTGGGAGCCATCAAAATGGACACTGGGAATGAGGAAACATTCCAATTTCCAATTAGGTTCTTGAGTGTGATCATAATAAGCATGAAGACAAAAGACAAGATCTCCAAGGACCATTGGACAAAAGGAATGAAAAGCAAGCTACTGGCGGTTACCCTTTGTACATTTTAGAGTACCCAAAAATAGCATTGTAAACTTGGGATATATAACCAAGTGTAGCAGTTCATTTTATTGTAAGTGAGTGAGATAGAATAACTTTGTATTAGCTTCTTTCAAGAGCACTCTCACTCTACATTAGGAACTGAGCAACTGTGCTACATTTGTAACACAGATTATTCCCGCAATAAAAACATCTCAGTTGGATCCTCAAAACATCCAACTGAAATTTTATATTTGCTTGTGTTTTTATTTTCTGTGTTAATTTATTTTAAAGTTGTTTTAAGTTTAAAAATATCTAGAATTGTATTCAACCCCCCCCCTTCTACAATTCTGTTAGGTCATTTGGGATTAACAATTGGTATCAGAGCAAGCTTATAACATACAAGGAGTTTAAAGATCAAGGCCAAAACAGAAACCATGGTGAAGAAGGATGCAGGTGTAAAGATACCAGTTCTAGATAAGGACAATTACTTTCACTGGAAAGTAAAAATGCATCTACATCTCATGTCTATGGATGAGAGATATGTAGACTGCATTGAGAAAGGTCCACACGTTCCCATGAAGTTTGCATCTAGAGTTGGACTGCCAGATGATGCTGAAGATGTGGAAATTCCAAAACATGTCTCAGAATGGACTATTGAAAATGTTGCAGAAGTCCATAAAGATAAAAGAACCATGAACATTCTGTTTAATGGTTTGGAGCAAGAGATGTTTGACAATGTTATAAACTGTACAACTTCTAAAGAAGTATGAGACACTGTTAGAACACTCTGTGAAGGAACTGAGCAAGTTAGGGAGAACAAAATGCAACTCCTCATACAACAATATGAGCACTTTCATTTTAAAGCTGGTGAAACCCTAAATGACACGTTTAGTAGGTTTCAAAAGATTTTGAATGGATTAAAGTTGTATGGGAGGGTCTACCAAACCAAGGATTCAAACCTCAAATTTCTTAGAGCTCTTCCAAAAGAGTGGAAGCCTATGACTGTTTCTCTTAGAAACACTCAAGAATACAAAGACTATACTCTTGAAAGGCTTTATGGAACCTTAAAGACATATGAGCTGGAAATGGAGCAAGATGAAGAAATTGAGAAGGTACAAAAGAAAGGTAGATCTATTGCATTGATTGCATCTGTGAACCAACTGGAAGATGACAATGAAGAAGCTACAAAAGCCACAACTAGTCGAGCTAGTTGTAGGAATGATGTTAGCAAGGGTAAAGGCAAGATGACAGAAGAAGAAGAAGAACCAGCCAACTTGGATGACTTAGATGAGATTGATGAACACATTGCTTTTCTTTCAAGAAAATTTTCTAAGTTCAAATTCAAGAGAAACTCAGAAGCAAGGCCACCAAGGAGAGACTTCCAACAAGCAAAAATAATTGGGTTGAAAAGTCTAAATCTAAATGTTTCAATTGTGGAATGATTGGTCACTTTGCTGGAGATTGCAGAAAGCCCAAAGTTGAGAAGGGCAACATGAAATTTGAGCCTGTTGATTATAAAAAGAAATACTTTGAACTTCTCAAGCAAAAAGAAAAGGCTTTCATGTCTCAGGAGTATGATTGGGCTGGTAATGGTGAAGATTCAGATGATGATGTTGAGTATGTCAACTTGGCTCTAATGGCTTACAATCATGAGCAGGAAGCAAGTTCCTCTAGCAACCAGAGAGACAAAAGGAATCTTTGGTACTTGGATAGTGGTTGTTCAAGACACATGACTGGTGATTCTACCCTGCTCACAGAGTTCCAAGAAAGAGCCGGCCCTTGTATTGCTTTTGGAGATGACAGCAAAGGCTACACTAAGGGATATGGCTTGATTTCAAGAGAAAATGTCATCATTGATGAGGTTGCATTGGTGGATGGTCTAAAGCACAATTTGCTGAGTATCAGCCAACTTTGTGACAAAGGATTTTTAGTTACTTTTTCAAAAGAAGCCTGTGTTGTTTCTAAAGGTGGAAACAACAATGTGGTAATGACTGGATTCAGAAGAGGGAATGTGTACATTGCTGACTTTAGTAGCACAAGTCCAGACACCATCACTTGTCTTTTCAGTAAGGCAAGCAATGATGAAAGTTGGCTATGGCACAAGAAATTGTCTCATTTGAATTTCAAGGGTATGAATGACTTGGTGAGGAAAGATCTTGCTAGAGGAATTCCACAGGTGGAATTCACCAAGGATGGTTTGTGTGATGCCTGTCAAAAAGGGAAACAAAAGAAGGCATCATTCAAAAGCAAGACAGAGTCATCAATTGTCCAACAGCTTGAGTTGCTTCATATGGATCTATTTGGCCCTGTAAATGTCATGTCCATTTCAAAGAAAAAATACTGTCTTGTAATTGTTGATGATTTTTCTAGATTTACATGGACTTTCTTTTTGCACTCCAAAGATGAGGCAAGTAATATCATTATCAATCACATCAAGATGGTAAACAATCATCCTGATTTCAAAGTAAGAAGGATTAGGAGTGACAATGGGACAGAGTTCAAGAATTCAACTATGAAGATGTTCTGTGAGGAAAATGGTATTTTGCATGAATTTTCAGCTGCAAGGACACCACGGCAAAATGGTGTAGTTGAAAGGAAAAACATAACACTTATTGAAGCTGCAAGGACAATGCTAGATGAATCAAAGTTACCAACTTATTTTTGGGCTGAGGCAGTTAACACAGCTTGCTTCACTCAAAATATTTCTTTGATTAATCAAGCCAAGGGAATGACCCCTTATCAACTACTCAAAAGAAAGAAGCCACTATTGGATTTTCTTCATGTCTTTGGATGCAAGTGCTTTGTTCTGAGAAATCAAGCTGAGCATTTGGGGAAATTTGAAGCAAAGGCAGATGAAGCAATATTTGTGGGATATGCAGCAGGGAAAGCTTACAGAGTCTATAATCTCAGAACTAACATTGTTATGGAATCTGTACATGTTGTTTTTGATGATCTCAAAATTCAAGGTCTCTGTGATGAAGGTTTCCATGAAAGTCTTTCTTTTGAGAATGAGGAAGGAGATCAAGTAAATCATGTTAAGGCTATTGAGAAACAGCCTAAAATTGTTGTGTCTAGCACAGATGAAAGCAGTAGTGAAGATGAAATTGCTGCATTAAGATTGAAAAGAATAGATGCCAGCAGACCAAATGATCATTCCGTTGACAGTCATGGTGGAGGATTCCTTCACATACAAAATGAGCATTTCGTTGACAGTCAAAATGGGTGTTCAGAAACAAGATGGATGAAAATGGCATAGTCACAAGGAACAAAGCTAGATTGGTTGCTAAAGGCTACTCACAGGAAGATGGAATTGATTTTGATGAAACCTTTGCTCCTGTTGCAAGACTAGAAGCAATAAGGATTTTCCTAGCCTATGCAGCCCATGCCAATTTCAAGGTCTATCAAATGGATGTGAAGAGTGCTTTTCTGAATGGGGAATTGGAAGAAGAGGTATATGTGAGTCAACCTCCTCGTTTTGAAGATGATGATTTTCCAGAGTATGTGTACTTTCTCCTCAAAGCACTCTATGGTTTGAAACAAGCACCTAGAGCCTGGTATGACACACTTTCACAGTTCCTCCTTGAGAGTCACTTCACTAGAGGTACTGTAGATAAAACTCTTTTTTCATAGGATTGTGAATGGCTCTACTATACTTGTTCAAATTTATGTAGATGACATAATTTTTGGGTCTACAGATGAAAAACTTTGTTAAAAGTTTGCCAAGCTTATGCAAAGTAAATATGAAATGAGCATGATGGGAGAATTAACTTATTTCCTTGGTCTCCAAGTGAAGCAAGTTAATGAAGGCATTTTCATTAGTCAAACAAAATATATTCATGATTTGTTAAAGAAATTTAACTTAATGGAATGCTCTCCTGCCAAAACTCCCATGCCTACTGCTACTAAACTTGAATTGAATACTAAGGAAAAATCTGTGGACATTTCAAGTTACAGAGGCATGGTTGACTCACTTTTATATTTAACAGCTAGTAGACCTGATATTATGTTTGCTACATGTCTATGTGCTAGATTTCAGGCTGGTCCTAGGGAATCCCATTTAGTTGCTATTAAAAGAATTTTCAGATATCTTAAAGGAACACCAAACTTTGGCATTTGGTATCCTAGAGAATCTGGCTTTGAACTAATTGGTTATTCAGATGCAGATTATGCAGGATGTAAAATTGACAGGAAAAGCACAACTGGCACCTGTCAATTCCTAGGAAACAAGCTTGTGTCATGGTTCAGCAAGAAACAAAACTCAGTTTCTACCTCCACAGCTGAGGCTGAGTACATTGCAGCTGGAAGTTGTTGTGCACAGATTTTATGGATGAAAAATCAACTACTTGATTATGGATTAAGAGTTGAGAAAATTCCTATCTTCTGTGACAACACTAGTGCCATTGCCATTACTGAGAATCCAGTGCAGCATTCAAGGACCAAGCACATTGACATCAAGTACCATTTCATTAGAGAACATGTTATGAATGGTACTGTGGAGTTACATTTTGTTCCAAGTGAACAACAACTTGCAGACATCTTTACCAAGCCACTTGATGAATCAACATTCTCAAGATTAGTAAGTGAGCTAGGTATGCTGAATTTCTCTTAATCATTTATGAGATTTTTGCAAGTATACATTGCAGCCAGAAATTTTCTATGATTTTCTGTGAATTAATTTTCTCAGGAAAAAGTGAAATTTTGTCTAAGTCAAAATTACTATGTCAACGAATGTCTCATTCCGTTGCCAGTCTTAGCATTTTTTTGGGTATTCCGTTGACAACATTATTATGTCAACGAAATGCAGCTTTATCAACGAAATAGACGGGACCTTAAAACGCCCAATTCTAATCCATTGATATAGCGTTGTTAATCTGAACCGTTGAAATTAGCACGTCTTTTTACCACGATCTATGCATACACCCCTGTAAGTATAAATCATGGTAATATCTTAATTGTAACTGTTAGATTTTTAAGCCAATCCAGTAATTTATAATTATTATTGGACTTAATTTTTGAGAAACTTTGGGGGAGTATTTAAGAAATTTTATTTTCTTTAATTCTTTTCTACCTTACTCTCAAAGATTTCCAAAGGCTTTCTTACATTTTCTCTCTCAAAGCAAAACACAGTTCAAGCTTTTCTTTACTCAACAATGGCACCCATAGTTAAACTCATGTCAGCTGGAGGGTTCATTTATGAGAAGAACAACTCCATCCCGTTTTTTGTCAAGGAAAGCCCGAACAAAATCTTTCACAAGATGATGGATTTCTTGGTGAACTGCAAGCTCAGTTATGCGATGTTTCACTCCACTCCGCTTTACAATGAAATCATAGAGGAGATTTGGACCTCCTGCGAGTACAGTGGGACTAACTGCACTTTGCAATTCACCATTCAAGGTAAAGAGTATATTGTCAATTCAGATGTATTGCAAGCATGCCTTCACATTCCTGAGAATAATTGCTTAGCTTTACCAACAAATGCTGAAATTGTTAACATGCTTAATTCAATAAATTACTCTTTGCCAACTGAGAATTTAGGTAAAATTATTAGGAGAGGCTTGGTAAGGGAGTGGAGTTATTTAGCAGATGCTTTCATTAAAGTGTTTTCTGGTAAAATTAGTAATTTTGATGCTTTAACTAACTCCATTCTGATTTTGCTTACCATGCTTCTCACTGATAAGTATTATAATTTTAGCACTCAATTGATGTATGAACTAGGTGCTAAGTTAGGAGATAAGAAATCTAGGAAAAAGAATATTTATTATGCTAGATTTCTAATGATGTTGGCCAACCATTTTAGTCCAACACCATTAGTTATCTCTAACCCAAATTCCAGGTTTGATTGTTTTGTCCAAGAGAAGAGGGTGCTAACAGGCATCCCGAGGCTCAATCACAATGGTGATGTCCCAATGGTGTATTTGCCAGTTATTGAGGTAACACTTTCTCACCCTGTACATTTAAATGTTACTTCAGTTTCTGCTTCTGTTACTAATGTTGTTGCAATGAAGTCTGTAGCTGTGACCCAACAGGCTCCTGCCTCTGCAACTAGACCTAAATCCACAAAGTCTAAATCTACCAAGCCAACCTCAGGTGCTTCTCAAAAGGCACCTGTTGTAAAATCCACTACATAACCCAAGGGGAGTGATTCTGGTGTGGTGAGTGGTGAGGAAAGGGGTGAAAATCAAAGAAACCCAAGGATAAGGTGGGAGAGGTGAGTGTTTCCCAGACTAGCCCCATTGTGTCTTCCCAACAAGGCACAATGAGTAATATGGATATTAGCTCAAGTCTAATTGCATCCTCTCAAAAGGATGTAGTTATTGAAACAAGCTCTCCTCCAAGAGCACACTCCAAAAGGGTAAGGGACACATCTAGCACCCAAACAGCTATTTCCCAATACCAAAGAAGGGTAAGACAAAAATCCCAGGTCACACAGGGTGCACACACACTGGAAGCAACAATTCCAGTTTCTCAAATTCAGTTTGATGTAGCCCTAATTTTTACTCTGGGGTTAAAGTCCCACTCTCTCAATATTAATATTGAGACACCTCCACAAAATTCTCCAACACAGTCATTAGATGTGGATATGATCCATTCATCTATTCCTGATTCTCCAACTCTGTTCTTGGAGAAGCCCCACTCTGAAATTGGTGGTCATTACTTGTTGAGTGATTTGTTGGGCCACCAAACATCTTTCTCTGAAGTTACAAGAGGATATGTGGAACCATCTCTAAAATCAATCACCACAGATTCTACTGTAATTTCACTTTCTCAAACTCCTTTCTTGACTTCATCAACGAAACAGTCTCTTTCGTTGACAAGTGTTTCTCCATCAACGGTATCCATTCCATTAACAGTTCAAACTACCATTCCGTTGATAGCTCATTCTGCACCTATTATTGAAAATTCAGTTGTTCACACAACTAGTGCAGATGACCTAGTGGTAGTTGAAACACTTTTAGGAATGAAAGGGAGTGAATCTGAGAGGCTGGCTTGCAGCCAGGCAAAAGGAGAGGATGATAGTGAGAGGCTGGCTATTTCTTCCAGCCAGGCAAAAGGAGAGATTGAGAGTTCCACCTTAGTAGGTGAAGGTGAGAGTGTGAGAGGTGTGAGCCATGGGGAGCTCATGATGCAAGAAAAGAGTGGAGAGAGAGAAGGGACTACATATACTCAAAGGAAGGAACCAACCATTGCAAGTGAGTTAATGGAGGTTAATGAGGGAGAAAGAGAATTGACTTTCCAAGAGCATTATCAACAGACTCTGGATAGCATTTCTTTGGATCCTGAAACCTTTACTCATCATGTGCCAGCCTATCGAATCATGGCTCAACAGGGCAATGTGGAGGCAGAAAGGTCACTCAATCTTATTCATACAACTGCATCCATGATGAGGGATAAGGATGCACTTGCCAATTTGTCTCCAGGAGCTGGTGGAAGTTTTGAATATGATGGTTCTTCAAGTGATGATGATAGTCTTGATGCTGTTCTACAGGTGGCTACTACTACACAGACTGGGACTTCTGTGGTGCCTCCTAAGACAAGATGGCTTTCTCAAGACTTTCTTGGACATCAGGGTTTAGATGCTGCCATCACAAGGCAGTATAATGAAGCATATTTGGCTCATGAGTCTGCACCTGACACTGAAAAGAAATTCTACAAGGCAATCATGGATTCTCTAGAAATTCAGAGACTCCAGATGCTTCAGACAAGGATTGAAGCCAGGGAAATCAAGGACTCCATTGACAATCTAAAGGATTCCACTGCAAGGAGGCTTGATGAAAAACTCCCACTTCTCACTGTTGCCAGGATGACCACTTTCTTCAACAAGGATAATGGGGTGGCAACTACTTTGAAAACTCTTACTTCTAGGGTGGACAAAGTGGAAGCCACATTAACTCATATGCAACAGGCACATGAGAAGCAAACTCAGCTTTTGACCCAGTTAGTGGCAGCTCAGGGACTCCCTCTCATCACTCTTGATGATAACAAAAAGGGGGAGAAATCAAAGGAGCTAAATGTTCAAGTCACAAAAGTTATGGTCCCAGCCATTTCTTTACCACAGGAGCCACTAGCTATGGGGGAGTCTATCAAGGGTAAAATGGATGGTATTGACCTAATTCAATAGGCATCTATGAGACTACAACTTGCAGCACAGATTAAAGAACAATGGTCTAGCATAGATGCAAGGGTTAATAAGATAGCTGAAACTGCAAGAAACAAACATCCATCAACGGATCAAGCTACTTCTACATCAACGGATGCGCCCATCCCATCATCAACGAATGCCATGGTATTAGTGTCAGCGGAATTGGGGCCACAGACTAAATCCTCATATGATCTAAAGCCTCTTCTACATGGACTGATTACTGGTCCAAGAGAAGAAAAGGGACAAACTTCATGTATTAGAGATGTGGACCCAACTACTCTTCAAAGATGCTTATCTCCAAAATCCCCAGCTAAACCAAAGGGCAAGAATATTGCTTGGACATTCTATCCTCCTCCATTTCCAGATGAGCTCAAGGTTCTGAGTGAACTAATTATAAAATGCAAGGGAAGCAATGTGCCTGAGATCAGGAATCAAAGAGCAATAGTCTACAGGAATGGACAAGAAATCTGTGTTTGGGCTGGTCACCCAAATTTTTCTGAAGCTAGAGCTGAGGAATCAGCTAGGGCAGACATGCAAGCTCTTGCAGTTGCCCAGGCTCTAGATGAAGAGGAAAGACAGCAAGAAGAAAGAGCTAGAGCTGAAGCTGAGCAAGGAAAAAGGAAAAGTATAAGGCAACCCAAAACAAGAGCTAAAAGAAACTTGGCTTTTGATAAGGATGATTCTCAAGACACTGTCACAGATGCTCCTGTAACAACAATGCCTTCAACCTTTTCTGATCAAGATTGTGGAGCAAAATTAGCTTGTGATCATGAACATCCAGTTAATTTTCATGAGCAACCAATTGAGCCAAATGAGGAGCCAATTGAGTTTGATGAAGCTAATTTTCCCAAATTTCTAATTGAGATGGAATCAAGGAAGAAATCAAAGTAGAGGGCTACTAAGGCTAAACCAATTCTTGTGAGAAGGCCACAGGTTGAAAAGCCACCCAAACCCAGAAGACTTTATTTACATTGCAGATATAAGGGAGGAGTCTGACTTAAACCTATATCTTGACGAATTGGTGGAAGTGAGAGGAAATGGAGCTACTCATAAACTACCAGAGAGATTAGTGTTTGTCTACAAGGGTGGAAGGGAACAAATTTGGCCTCTACACAGAATTCTAGGAGAGGATTATCAGACTTTGCTAGTGGTGTTTAAGTGCTTAAAGAAAGATTTTGGGTTCACCAAAACTGCTAAGTCTGAGGTTGTCTCCAAGATATGTCAAATAAAAGCTAGCTGGAACAAGCCTAATGCACTTCCCAGAACTTTAAAGGTCCCTCAAACAGGAAAGAAAATTCATCTCCAACCCTATTGGATGATGGAATTCAGAGACAAGGACAACTGTAGGAGATTCTTCAGAATAGAGGACCAATTGGAAAAGGCATCTAATGAAACTCTTAGATTTATGCAATCCAAGTTGGGTGATCAAGACGAAGAAGAGAAGATTTTCTACAAGAGGCTCCGAGCTCAAATTGAGGAGAACAATGCCAAGAAGGGGAAGAAAACAAGGCCACAAAGACAAAGATGGTAAATCTTCTCAGGCTAGAGGAGCAACTCTGTGCACTTGTGTTGTAAGATTTTCTACTTTGTTTTCAATAAATTTTAAAGTATCATGAAGCTCAATGCAATTTCTACTTTTGTAATTTGTAATTTGTTTAAGTGTTTTTGTTATCATCAAGGCTCTTGATTGGATGTTATTCTATCAGTCATAAATTAGGGGAGATTGTTAGGAATATGTTGTTCTTGATGATAATTATAAAACACTTAGTAGATTTTGTGTTAAGTCAATATTGTAACTGTCAATGGAATGGTATGCTTTGCAGCATCCGTTGACATGTAGCTCATCAACGGAATGAGTCTCATCAACGAAATGAGTAATGTAGCAATTGCACTGTACAATACTTCACTGGTTGATATGCATTTGTTGTAGGTATTAGATAGGTTTTCCAAGTCATGTTGACTAAGTACTAGATAGGCAAAATGGGTTGGTTAATTGTAAATATACTATGCCTTGTAATTTTGCCTAAGTGAAGACATGTCAACGGAATGAAGATTACACTATCAACGGAATGAAGAATGTACCATCAACGGAATGAAGAATAAAGCTATCAACGAAACACATCTCACTGCTATCAACGAATCATTATCACTTTTCTGAATAGTTGACAAAGTTATAGTGACAGTTTACTGACGGATCAAAAGGTGATGTAGAAGTGTACTTTGCATTGGGAGCCATCAAAATGGACACTGGGAATGAGGAAACATTCCAATTTCCAATTAGGTTCTTGAGTGTGATCATAATAAACATGAAGACAAAAGACAAGATCTCCAAGGACCATTGGACAAAAGGAATGAAAAGCAAGCTACTGGCAGTTACCCTTTGTACATTTTAGAGTAGCCAAAAATAGCATTGTAAACTTGGGATATATAACCAAGTGTAGCAGTTCATTTTATTGTAAGTGAGTGAGATATAATAACTTTGTATTAGCTTCTTTCAAGAGCACTCTCACTCTACATTAGGAACTGAGCAGCTGTGCTTCATTTGTAACACAGATTATTCCCGCAATAAAAACATCTCAGTTGGATCCTCAAAACATCCAACTGAAATTTTATATTTGCTTGTGTTTTTATTTTCCGTGTTAATTTATTTTAAAGTTGTTTTAAGTTTAAAAATATCTAGAATTGTATTCAACCCCCCCCCCCCCCCCCCCCCTTCTACAATTCTGTTAGGTCATTTGGGATTAACAGAACCCTTGCACCAATACGAATAAGGTCATTTCTCAATCGTTCGGATTCTTCAAGCCTATAGGCCCATTCTCGACGTACGCCTGCAAAATACTCTTTCGGATCCCTTCGTCGTAACTTACGGTAATCATCATTTCTTTCAACAAGCAACCAAACACAACACTCATTTTCAACCATTTTCTGTATTCCAAATTTAACAATACAGTTTCAGGCTATAATCATCAAATATATAACCTACTTAAAAGTGGAGTTGTCATGTCTTACAAGTTATGCAGGTCTTGAAGTGATCTCAAAAATAAAATAGGTGTAGTCACGTCAAACTGAAAATGAAGCTTTAAGCTGTCATGCTATCAGAATACAACTATTAACATTATTATTGCTCTGCAAATGTAAAAGTGATGTAGTCACATCAACATAAGGTTGCATTATTATCATGCTTGCAGATGTTGAGTGGTGCAATATTCATGTTGGGACCTACAACAGATGTAGAAGCATGTTTTTTATACCTCTAAAAGTGCCTAAATCAATTTTAATTATGTGCAGACCTCATTTCTTGAGCAAAATATAGTTCCACATAATATTTTTTTTCCAATTTTTGGTTAGTAACAAAGTAGAACAGTTCAAGTTTAAAATAGAAAAGAAAAAATGAAATTTTAAATTTTGCAACTACTTTTTTTAAACGTCCAAAATCGAGTGTTGGAAACAATTTTTTACTAATCACCAACCATTTTTTACTAAACGACAAATACTGCAAAATTGATAGCAGAAAGGAAAAAGGAAAAAAAATATATCTAGGGGGTCGCCACTTCATGCGGCATTTTTTACAGGGGTCGCCACATGAGGTGGCGCCCTATACCATTTTTGCTAATTTTTGTTCAGGTGTACCATTTCTGCACACAATTCGTTCAAATATACAAGAAATCTCAAGGAGCCCATCTTCAGGTATCCAACTAGTCATTTGCCTACAAAGTACTCTTAAATAGTTAGGGAAACCATGACTGCACTGAGTGACAAGCTAGAAAGCAAAACACAAGTCAAAGCGGACCGAAATGTGTTTCATAAGCTCTTTAAGGACGAAACACACCGCATTTCCAGCTTAAGTCCTGAGAGAGTTTACGGGATTGAGTTGGTTGAGGGTGTATGGGGCACTGTAGGATCTATCCTCCGCTCCAAAAATGTTCTCGGTAACCAATGAACCCACTATTTTATATTTAAACAACTCACCGTTTCATTTTTGTATATATGTAACATGACGATGAATTATGCTAACATCTTAAGATTTTGCGGGAAGAATAATGTTACATATCTGAAAATGGATCCCAAAATTATTCTTAAATGACACATGTAATATTTTTAAGTATTAAATGATCATTTATGTACATGTGCAGATGGGAAAGATGAAACATGCACAATCCAGTACAAGGAGACTAATGAGGAAGATAAGTCATAAAGGTACAAAGTGATAACAGGAGATATACTACAGCAATACAAGGCCTTCACTTTCATGTCCAAAATGGATAAGATAGATGACTAACACCTATACTGTGACATGGACTCTTGAATATCAGAAGCTGCATGAAGTTGTTCCTCCTCCACATGCAATGTTGAATTTTGCCACTAATGTCACCAAAGATATCGAAAATCGCTATCTCCAGCTCCAGCCTCAGTGTTGATCAGCATCAACAGATGAATAACTACTTTTATATATCACAAATTTGCATTGTAAATTTGTAATATACTATAGCTATATCTGCATGCATGTGTATGGCGTATGGGTCTGTATGTGTGCAAGTTATTTTTATGGTGTGTAATCTCTCTTGTATCTTCCTTTTTTTGCACAATAGTGCGACTTAGGCCCTTTATCCTTGTAAGATGTAAGCCCAATGGAACCATGTCTAGAACATGGCTGTTGTGCTCATTATATAAATAACAAAGGATATGTTTTAAATTTTATAATCTTTTTTCACAAATGGCATAATAAAGACTAGATATCTAGAACATGGCTGTTTTAAGTTTGTATAGAGTGTTGGTGCAAAGAACCAAGCAAATCATAAAAAACAATCCAACATTACTTAAACATAAAAAATAGGACAAAAAGAGGTGATGTGGCTCATCTAATAAGATTTTTAAATTAAACCAAAAAGTAAATGTAGCACAATGGTTATAACATGAGTTTTCCAAGAGGAGGTCAGAGGTTTGATTTCTAAGAGCAACAAAAATATTTTATTTTTACATAAATGATGGAGGGATAGCAAATTTATAATTTTTCAATAAATAAGGGCAAAATTGTCATTTCACAACCATTTTATTGGCTCAAATATAAGATTTTTAAGTTAAACCAAAAAGTAAATGTATCACAATGGTTATAACATGAGTTTTCCAAGAGGATGTCAAAGGTTCGATTCCTAAGAGCAACATAAATCTTTTATTTTTACATAAATGATAGAGGGATGACAAGTTTATAATTTTTCAATAAATAAGGGCAAAATTGTCATTTCACAACCATTTTATTGGCTCAAATTGCGGCTTTAATATATACTCCTATATAAGTAGATAATTAGTGTTTAACAATGTGTGTTATTAACAACCCTTACACAAATATACACATTAAAAACTTGATCTAGATGGACAATCAACATAATTATAGACAAATTTGACGATTTATAAATAGTGTGTGTGTGTGTGTGTCTAAAACAATTGTTCAACCTCTCACTCTGCTCGACAACACAAGCATTCAACAATAATTATCTTGCTATGGTCTAGCATAAATTTATGGTGTCATCTATAAGAAATTATATCTTCTCTTTCTAGGAGTTGAGCGCGAAACTCATCCATTTTTCTCCGGGGATAGATAGACTTAGCAATTGCAGGGTTCCAACAAGTTCAGTAGTCCCTGCAATTTCACCACATATCTTTTGTTGGAGGCCCAAGTATAATTGGGCCGAATAGTAACTGGGTCGAATGGGTTGGTTGGATAAGTCAGGCCCATTACTTCGGTCCGGTCAGTTACACATAGCCGTTGCAGAATGACCGAGTCTCCCAACTTTCTAGGCGAGCGAACCGTACAACACACGTGTACGAGTGGCCCCGACGATTTCGGGCGACCGTAACAAACTATGCTTATAAAAGCTCATAACAGGTTTCATTAAGAGGTGATACTAAATTCATAATACTCAAGCACTTGCACGTTCGTTTTATACTCACCGGAACCTTTTAATTTATTCTCACACTGGAGGTGAATCGGGGGCCAAACCCCTCGCATTCTTCTCATTTTGCAGGTGAACTCGAAGAGTTATTCGGAGTCCGACCCGACAGAAATCTGGTTCCAACATTTGGCGCCGTCTGTGGAAACGTGCAAATAAGTTTGTAAACGATGGCAATTGATAGTGTTGATGATAGGGAACTGGGTTTTACTGAAACTCATCGCCAGGGGAATTTTGCGTCCCCGCCTCCGTCAAACCGAGCGTTAGGAATATGTTGTTCTTGTTGATAATTATAAAAACACTTAGTAGATTTTGTATTAAGTCATTTTGTAACTGTCAATGGAATGGCATGCTTTGCAGTGTTTCGTTGACAGGAAGCTCATCAACGGAATGAGTGTTGTAGCAATTGCACTGTACAATACCTCACAGTTTGATATGCATTTTGTTGTATGTACTAGATAGGTTTTCTAAGTCATGTTGACTAAGTACTAGATAGGCAAAATAGGTTGGTTAATTGTAAGTATATCATGCCTTGTAATTTTGCCTAAGTGAAGACATGTCAACGGTATGAAGATTACTCTATCAACGGAACAAGGATACACCATCAACGGAATGAAGTTTACTCATCAACGAAATGGAGTTTACTCATCAACGAAATGGAGAATAAAGCTATCAACGAAACACATCTCCCTGCTATCAACGAATCATTATTGCTTTTCTGAATAGTTGACAAAGTGATAGTGACAGTTTACTGAACAGATCTAAAGGTGATGTGGAAGTGTACTTTGCATTGGAAACCATTAAAATGGACATGGGGAATAAGGAAACATCCCAGTTTCCAATTGGTCTCTTGGGAGTGATCATAATAAGCATGAAGACAAAAGCAAGGATCTCCAAGGACCACTGGACAAAGGGATGAAAAGCAAACTATTGGCGGTTACCTTTAGTGTACTTTAGTGTAGTCAAAAATAGCTTTGTAAACTTGGGAATATATAACCAAGTGTAGCAGTTAAAATAAATGTAAGAGAAGAAAAACAAATAGTTTGGATTAGCTATCTTTGAGAGCATTTCTTCTCTACAACTTTGTAACTGAGCAGCTGTGTACTTTTGTATCACAGATTATTTCCGCAATAAAAACACTTCAGTTGGATCATCAAACAATCCAACTGAATTATTTATATCTTGTGTTTTTACTTATTCAGTTCAGTTTTATTTTATAAGTGTTTTAAGTTTAAGAAAATATCAAGAATTGTATTCAACCCCCCCTTCTACAATTCTGTTAGGTCATTTGGGAATAACAATTGGTATCAGAGCGAGCTTCTAACATACAAGAAGTTTAAAGATCAAGACCAAAACAGAAACCATGGTGAAGAAGGATGCAGGTGTGAAGATACCAGTTCTTGATAAGGACAATTACTTTCACTGGAAAGTAAAGATGCATTTACATCTCATGTCTATGGATGAGAGATATGTAGACTGCATTGAGAAAGGTCCACACGTTCCCATGAAGTTTGCATCAAGAGTTGGACTGCCAGATGATGCTCCTGATGTGGATATTCCAAAACTTGTCTCAGAATGGACTATTGAAGATGTTGCAGAAGTCCATAAAGATAAAAGAACCATGAACATTCTGTTTAATGGTTTGGAGCAAGAGATGTTTGACAATGTCATAAACTGTACAACCTCCAAAGAAGTATGGGACACTGTCAGAACACTATGTGAAGGAACTGAGCAAGTAAGGGAGAACAAAATGCAACTCCTTATACAACAATATGAGCACTTTCACTTTAAAGCTGGTGAAACCCTAAATGACACGTTTAGTAGGTTTCAAAAGCTTTTGAATGGATTAAAGTTGTATGGGAGGATCTATCAAACCAAGGATTCAAACCTTAAATTTCTTAGAGCTCTTCCAAAAGAATGGAAGCCTATGACTGTTTCTCTCAGAAACACTCAAGAGTACAAAGACTACACTCTTGAAAGGCTGTATGGAACATTAAAGACATATGAGTTGGAAATAGAGCAAGATGAAGAAATTGAGAAGGTACAGAAGAAGGGTGGATCCATTGCATTGATTGCATCTGTGAACCAACTGGAAGATGACACTGAAGAAGCTGCAAAGGCCACAACTAGTCGAGCTAGTTGTAGAAGTGATGTTAGCAAGGGTAAAGGTAAGATGACAGAAGAAGAAGAACCAGAACCAGCCAACTTGGATGACTTAGATGAGATTGATGAACACATTGCTTTTCTGTCAAGAAAATTCTCTAAGTTCAAGTTCAAGAGAAACTCAGAAGCAAGGCCACCAAGGAGAGACTTTCAACCTAACAAAAGTAACTGGATTGAAAAGTCTAAATCTAAATGTTTCAATTGTGGAATGCTTGGTCACTTTGCTGGAGACTGCAGAAAGCCCAAGATTGAGAAGAGCAACATGAAATTTGAGCCTGTTGATTATAAAAAGAAATACTTTGAACTTCTCAAGCAAAAAGAAAAGGCTTTCATGTCTCAGGAGTATGATTGGGCTGGTAATGGTGAAGATTCTGATGATGATGTTGAATATGTCAACTTGGCTCTTATGGCTAACAATCATGAGCAGAAAGCAAGCTCCTCAAGCAACCAGGTAACAATTACTAATCTTTCTGAGCTTTCTAAAGAGGAATGCGATAGTGCAGTAAATGAAATGTCTACTGTATTATATAATTTGCGTGTTACTCTTAAATCACTTACCAAAGAGAATTCAAGAATAAAAGAGACTAATTTGCTCTTAAGTGATAGGAATGCAATGTTAGAAGCACAGCTCATTGAATTTGAGAAAATGAGATGTGTTAGTAGGGATGCTAAGAAGGAACTTGAGAACGTGTTACAAAGGGAAGAAATTCTTAAGACACAACTTGAAATAGAACAAAGTGTGATTGCTAAATGGAAAGATTCCAGGAATGTTGCTACCAACATCATTAATGTTCAAGGTATGGAATCTTTCTGTGAACAATCATGGAAAAAGAACAAAGAGAAACTAGGGTATGTTTGTGAAACCTTAGAATCAGAAACAGAGTCAACAAACAACAATGATCATTTGTTGAAGGTTGATATGTCAACGGAATGCAATGTTCCGTTGACAGATGAACCATCAACCGATCAGGGTGTTTCGTTGACAGAGAAAAGAAAAGATGAACTCACTAGACTTAATAATAAGTATGGTCCTGTCACCAAGAACTTTGTTCAAGGTGAGTCTAGTAAATCAAAGAAAGTTGAGAAGCCTGTTGAGAGAGCTAATGTAGGTCACTTGTCCAACAAGCAATTGAAAGATAAGTTAGAGAATGTTCAAGTTGAGGCTAAGGGAAATAAAAAGAATAACAGGAATGGCAAAGTAGGAATTAACAAACACAACAATTACACACCTGATAAATATGCTCCTAGAAAGACATGTGTCAATTGTGGAAGTGTTAGTCATTTATCTACTAACTGCAAATCTGTTAAGAAGACTGTTAAAGTGAAAATTCCCAAGCCTGCAATGAATAGTTCTATGCCTACAATGCCTGTTATGCCTAACATGTTTGCTCCATATGCACAATTTCAAAATCCATATGCCAGCATGCCATTTGTGTCTAATCCATACATGAATATGTTTAATGTGCCACAAATGCCATGGAATATGAATAACATGTTTATTCCTCCAATTATGCATGCTGTGAATGAAAATGTGAGCAATCCTCAGAAATCAATGTAATAACCCGAATTTTTGGATTAATTTAAAACTTTTCTTATTATGATTAAGTGCATCAGTGAATAGTGAATTTGGTGGATGAATAGTGATTTTGAGGATTAACAAAATTTTTCATGCCACCTATGTACGAGACGTAGTGTGGATATTCCGAAGTCATATTAGTGATCTACGGAGTAAATAAGTGAATGCAAAGACGATCGGAATTCAGAAATTCCAAATTTTATTTTGGTGTAATATTTGACCGGACAGCGAATTATATATTATTATATTAAAGAAATGAGATATTAAATTAAGGATTTGAGGATTTAATATTTTGGAATTTTATTATATTTGATTTGAGAATTTAGAACGAAAACCACTGAGACAGTGAAACGAAGGTTCTAGAAACCGCTGATACTTTATAACGAGATTAAGCGATTAAGCGAACGAATCATGGATTAAGGATTGAAATTATGACAAGATTAAATGTATACATGGAAGTAACATGTAACAAGATTAATTCGAGAAATGCAACATTTGGATCATCCGTGTGAAAGGAAAGCGAACTAGTAAAGCTGCTTGCCACCATGATCTCCATTGCGTGACACGTGTCCCTGCTTTGCCACCATGAGGCTCCACTGATCGACACGTGTCCTGGGCATGCAATGACTCACCACTCTTTACACAAATATCAGCATTTCAAGCATTATTAACCAAAAACAAAAAGAAAGAAAAGAAGAAAAGGAAGAGAAACACAAATTTCTCTCAACTGATCTGTTAGAGCAACCCTCAAATAAAAATTCGTATCTCACAATACACCCATGATAAAATCACCAAATTTTAACCACAGCTTCTCCATTCTATTTATAACACTCGTTCAAAATTTCATGGCAATCCAAGGTGTTTAGCCTAGTCAAATATCCTCTCCAAGTTGAAGAAACCAAACTGTCCAGTCCATGACAGTTTCAACCTCTCACCTTAGAGAGCCAATAAGTCGAGATTCAAGCATCCCCTGGTGATGCTCTGTAGCTCAAAAGAAAGCTCTTGAAGAGTAGAAGGTGTGGTAAAGATTTGAAAACCAAACTCTCAATTTTCGATTTTATATGATTTTTACAAAAGTGATGATGAATAGTAACCCTTAGAAACTAACTTCGTCTTTCTTGATTTCTTTGATGATCTAAGCTAGCTTAAGGCCATACAAGGACTATATAAGGATTATTAGCGCTGGTATACTCTCCAAGGAAGGTATAAACTTTAAGGACCTTAGACCTTACTTTGATTTTATGCTTGTTCTTGATGGATTTGAGCTTGGTGATGTTTATAGTATGATTATAAGCATGAAAGCATGATTATGTAGTGGTTGATTTGACTTGAGAAATTTGGGGTATAAACTGAAAAAGTAGGCTGATATTGATGAGTATTATGTTCATGAATTTTATGGATGCCCGGTGTGGCTTGGATTTGAGGTTGTGATTTTTGGAAAACGTTACGATTACAGCCGTCGTAATGCCCATTTGATTTAAGACTGTTTTGAGCATGAATTACGAACTGGTATTGGAATATTTTTGAACAACACTGACCATTAACATGTAGGTCTTGTTTTAAGGTTTGTTTTGATATGAAGATCATGTCTATACGATTTACGGTTTAGGAGAAACGTGAGTTTTAGTAAACGCCGTTCGGAAGAATGACCCATCTCTGTTCAGAAAGTTTGAGTCTATATTTGGACCACTTCGGAGCCATATTAAAATGTGAAACTTGGAGGAATAATACTAGAGACAGTTAGGAAGGATCACGAAAAAGATTCGGATTAAAAAGATTATTTTTCGATTTTATAAAAATGTTTTAGTCGAGGTCGCGCAAGTGAAAACCACTAAGAGCATGACTTAGAAACCGATGTTGCAAATGGTTAAGTATAACTTGGATTTGAGGATGGATTTCGAACCCAACTTATGATATAAGTATTTTACGGATAACATGGACTTAGTATGAGCCTATAACGAGTTAGTAATTCCTTGGTTGTGTTTTGCTTACATGTTTAAGCATTGAGTACAAGTGGATTATCCAGGGGATTAACCGTGTGTTTTCGTTTGACTTTGTCTAGATTGTTCGACATGGTCACGAGCCCTATCACTTCTCGAGCATCAGGCAAGTTTCCTAAATCTATACTTGGAAGTATCGATTGTATATTACTGCTGTTGCCATGTGTGGAGTTATACAGTTTTGCGATACATGTTATATATCGTGTTAAATAGAATTTGACTTTTGGATATTATACGAGCCGTGAGATAATGTAATTATGAACCGGTATACCTTGTAGCTCTATAGATAAGAGAATGTTTATTGTTTCGACTCTAGACCGGGAGTCGATATTTGTGTTATATAGATAGTCGCGGAAACCCGGAGGGATTCCAGCGGCAGAGTACTATTCATCTTGAGGGATATTATTATTAAACATTAATTATATTTCTAGAAAGTATTAATTACCTGGAAATGATTTGAGTAATGCTATTTGAATATTACCTCATTCGAAGGTTATTATTTGAAAATGATTTGGTAACGGGCTTATAAGCTAGATATGGATAGCGGTTATAAGCCAGGTTTTTATAAAGGCCCTAGGCTCAGAGGGCAGAGCATATATTGAGTTTATAACTTAGCCAGCGTATCGGGGATTATTTTTTAAGGTATATTTTCGAAAATCCGGACAGAGCTTTTTAGAAAGATTTTCGCAATAATTAGCCTAAAGGCAGCATCACCAATAAACCAGGGTTTATTTAATTAGTAAATACTTCTGGAAGCATTTACGGATTAAATAAGCCTTATTCGTCTAATTAAATTTGTTTAATTAGATGAATATCATTTTCAAAATGTTTTCTTAAAATCGCTTTGTTCCGGAATGATAACAAAGATACTCTAATGGTGATAGATTGGTATTTTCTGTTAAAAATATCTGGAGATCATTTAATTATTTAATGAATATTATCTATGAATATTCATTCGAGATTATTTAATTAATGAATATTATTTCTGAATATTCATTTAATTATCTATTTAAGGATTAATTATTTGAGGATTATTTGCCTAATGAATATTACTTTTGAATATTCATTTGAGGATTTATTATTTAATGAATATTATTCCCGAATATTCATTTGAGGATTTATTATTTAATGAATATTATTTTAGAATATTCTTTTGAGGATTTATTATTTAATGAATATTATTTTAGAATATTCTTTTGAGGATTTATTATTTAATGAATATTATTTTAGAATATTCATTTGAGGATTTATTATTTAATGAATATTATTTTAGAATATTCATTTGAGGATTTATTATTTAATGAATATTACTTTAGAATATTCATTTGAGGATTCTTTATTTAATGAATATTATTTTCGAATATTCATTTGAGGGTTTACTTATTGAATAATATTATCAATGATTTTTAAAATCAAAGAGGTTCCCAAAACAATGTTTTTCCATTTAAATCTGTCTTTTAAAGAGGATTTAAATGCTCGCTCAACTATCAAAAATATGGGAAACCTGATTTAAGTAACTGCTATTCATTTTAAACTCTCAACTCAAAACTGTCTAGGGACAGATATTTTCTCAAAGCAATTTAGTTGCTGCAAGTTAAATATTGTGCTACCACCTCAACGCTCGAGGGGTAAATTCATGGAACAAGTCGATATCCATTAACAAGCATCGCTTGGGAAATATTGGAGAATCTTCCTTTCCAACCTAGATACAACTACTGAGTGGAGTCGTATCAACAAGTATTACACTTGGGGAAAGGAAGACGATCTTTACGTTTCAGAGTCATGGATTTCATCTGAACTAGGAGCATGTGTAAGAGGTCGAGTCGCGCCGATCCATCACCTTATTGCCCCAAATGGGCCGGGAGATCCAGAAAGGCGGTAGACAATGTCAGGCTGTCGTGATACTTCCATCTACATGTAGAAAACATATTTTGTTGTACAACCTGCTACTGATCATAGTAAGGTTGGTACGACGGGCGCGGAGAAGGCTCCAGTATTGGTTCATCATCCATTTTGGATAATTCTGCAACATGTACTGAAAGGGACCACAGATGGCTCCGTTGGTACAGGTTTACCGATCATGTTGGCAGAGGGGTTCTGCAACATGTATTGAAAGGGACCAAGGATGACACCGTGGTACAGGTTTACCGGTCATGTTGGCAGGGGGTCGAAAAGTGTTTGGAATTGAAGTGACAATAAATCCATGCAATTTCATCTTTTATTTTATGAGTTATGACTCTGTGGATACCTTACATAACATGAGTTATGGTAAGGGAGTTGTTTATACTGAATCACCTTATAACTTCATCTTTTAAGTTATATGTTGATATTCTGCATATATAGCAGATATTTTTCGGAAAGGTTATATTTGGTTTACTTTGAAACCTCATCGTTTATACTAGAACTTTGTTCATAATATAGCCAAAGTTTGCAGAAATATTATGAAATTGATATTTGAAATACAACAATGGTATTATTTTTGGGATTACATTCCGATAAGGAGGTAATTTGAGTATCGAGATATTTTGACAAATTATTGTCTTATACCCGCTTTATTCTGGGTTGAATTAAAGGCAGGATTATGCCATACTTTTATTACCTTGCTGAGCTATCGCTCACTCTTGCTATTGTTTTATATATATTATATAGCAGCGAAGCAGGATGCCAATGGGACGGCACATACCCCGCAAGGCGTTTCCGTAAACAGCTTCTAGCAGTGATTCCAAAAGTAGTACGAACCAATCGAATCAGGCTACAGCTTTTGGTATTCAACTTATGTATAGATAAGAATGGTATGAGAGGATTGTGAGCATCAGAAGGCTAAGTTGGTAATGTAACATTACTTAGAAATTGTATCAGTGACAGATTCAAAGACATTTGGGTATTGTAATAAAAGTTATTTATTCTGCAATGGTTGTATTTGTGTCGTTTCTGAGACTCTAACCTGTGTGTGTGTGTGTGTGACATATATTGTGGGGTCGTGAGCAGGTGAATTATGAATGTTGTGAGTAATACAGGTAAGGCAAGGAGTACATGGATTGTGACTACCCTAAATCCCTGACCCCGGATTTGGGGCTGTTACAATCAACACCAAGGATAAAGATTGATTTAAATCAATCTGAGCCCAAGGTGAAAAATGATATAAAAGGAAAAGCAAAGGCTAACAAAACAGGACCCAAGGAAACTTGGGTACCAAAATCGACTTGATTTGGTTTTATTGTGTGCAGGGAGACAAAAGGAATCTTTGGTACTTGGATAGTGGTTGTTCAAGACACATGACTGGTGATTCTACCCTGCTCACAGAGTTTCAGGAAAGAGCTGGCCCTTGTATTGCTTTTGGAGATGACAGCAAAGGCTACACTAAGGGATATGGCTTGATTTCAAAAGAGAATGTCATCATAGATGAAGTTGCATTGGTGGATGGTCTTAAGCACAATTTGCTTAGTATCAGCCAACTTTGTGACAAAGGATTTTTAGTTACTTTTTCTAAAGAAGCCTGTGTTGTTTCTAAAGGAGGAAACAACAATGTGGTAATGACTGGATTCAGAAGAGGGAATGTGTACATTGCTGACTTTAGTAGCACAAGTCCAGAAACCATCACTTGCCTTTTCAGCAAGGCAAGCAAGGATGAAAGTTGGCTATGGCACAAGAAATTATCTCATCTGAATTTTAAAGTTATGAATGATTTGGTGAGGAAAGATCTTGCTAGAGGAATTCCACAAGTGGAGTTTTCCAAGGATGGTTTGTGTGATGCCTGTCAAAAGGGGAAACAAAAGAAGGCATCATTCAAAAGCAAGACAGAGTCATCAATTGTCCATCAGCTTGAGTTGCTTCATATGGATTTGTTTGGCCCTATAAATGTCATGTCTATTTCAAAGAAGAAATATTGTCTTGTGATTGTTGATGATTTTTCTAGATTTACATGGACTTTCTTTTTGCTCTCCAAAGATGAGGCAAGTGAAATCATTATCAATCACATCAAGATGGTAAACAATCATCCTGACTTGAAAGTAAGAAGGATTAGGAGTGACAATGGGACAGAATTCAAGAATTCAAGCATGAAGGTGTTCTGTGAAGAAAATGGTATTTTGCATGAGTTTTCAGCAGCAAGGACACCACAGCAAAATGGTGTGGTTGAAAGGAAAAACAGAACACTTATTGAAGCTGCAAGGACAATGCTAGATGAATCAAAGTTACCAACTTATTTTTGGGCTGAGGCAGTTAACACAGCTTGCTTCACTCAGAATATTTCTTTGATTAATCAGGCCAAAGGAATGACCCCTTATCAGCTACTCAAAAGAAAGAAGCCACTATTGGATTTTCTTCATGTCTTTGGATGCAAGTGCTTTGTTCTGAGAAATCAAGCTGGGCATTTGGGGAAATTTGAAGCAAAGGCAGATGAAGCAATATTTGTGGGATATGCAGCAGGTAAAGCCTACAGAGTCTATAATCTCAGAACCAACATTGTTATGGAATCTGTACATGTTGTTTTTGATGATCTCAAAATTCAGGGTCTCTGTGATGAAGGTTTCCATGAAAGTCTCTCTTTTGAGAATGAGGAAGGAGAACAGATGGATCATGATAAGACTATTGAGAAACAGTCCAAAGTTGTTGTAACTAGCACAGATGAAAGCAGCAGTGAAGATGAAATTGCTGCATTAAGATTGAAAAGAATAGCTGCTAGTAGACCAAATGGACATTCCGTTGACAGTCAGAATGAGCGTTTCGTTGACAGCCAAAATGGACAATCCATTGACAGTCACAGAAATGCTTCCAGGAGTGATCATTTAGGGACAACAAACTCAGGGGGAGTTTCTCAAGGACAAATAT
This sequence comes from Heracleum sosnowskyi, assembly GCA_030848705.1. Taxonomy (NCBI): domain Eukaryota; kingdom Viridiplantae; phylum Streptophyta; class Magnoliopsida; order Apiales; family Apiaceae; genus Heracleum; species Heracleum sosnowskyi. Next base: position 11,265,855 of record CM061238.1, read on the forward strand.
CTAATCAAGGAAATCATGATCATGAAGCTACTTCTTCAAGAGCAAATCTACCTCCCTCAAGGAAATGGACTAAAGATCATCCCTTTGAACTTATTATAGGTGATGTGTCTTCTAAAGTCCAAACTAGAAGAGCAACTCAAGAAGAATGTCTATACAGCAGCTTTCTGTCTCAAGATGAGCCAAAGAAAGTTGAGGATGCACTTCTAGATCCAGATTGGGTCTTGGCTATGCAAGAAGAGCTAAACCAATTTGAAAGGAACAATGTTTGGAAGCTGGTGCCCAAGCCTAAGGACAGGAGTGTCATAGGCACAAAATGGGTGTTCAGAAACAAGATGGATGAAAATGGCATAGTCACAAGGAACAAAGCTAGATTGGTTGCAAAAGGCTATTCACAGGAAGAAGGAATTGATTTTGATGAAACCTTTGCTCCTGTTGCAAGACTAGAAGCAATAAGGATTTTCCTAGCCTATGCAGCCCATGCCAATTTCAAAGTCTATCAAATGGATGTGAAGAGTGCTTTTCTGAATGGGGAATTGGAAGAGGAGGTGTATGTAAGTCAACCTCCTGGTTTTGAAGATGATGATTTTCCAGAATATGTATACTTCCTCCTCAAAGCACTCTATGGTTTGAAACAAGCACCTAGAGCCTGGTATGACACACTTTCACAGTTTCTCCTTGAGAATCATTTCACTAGAGGTACTGTAGATAAAACTCTTTTTCACAGGGTTGTGAATGGTTCTACTATACTTGTTCAAATTTATGTAGATGACATAATCTTTGGGTCTACAGATGTGAAACTTTGTCAAAAGTTTGCCAAGCTTATGCAAAGTAAATATGAAATGAGCATGATGGGAGAATTAACTTACTTTCTTGGTCTTCAAGTGAAGCAAGTTAATGAAGGCATTTTCATTAGTCAAACAAAATACATTCATGATTTATTAAAGAAGTTTAATTTAATGGAATGCTCTCCTGCCAAAACTCCCATGCCTACTGCCACCAAACTTGAATTGAATACTAAGGAAAAATCTGTGGACATTTCAGGTTACAGAGGCATGGTAGGCTCACTTTTATATTTAACAGCTAGTAGACCTGATATTATGTTTGCTACATGTCTATGTGCTAGATTTCAGGCTGATCCTAGGGAATCCCATTTAGTTGCTATTAAAAGAATTTTCAGATATCTCAAAGGAACACCAAACCTTGGCATTTGGTATCCTAGAGAATCTGGCTTTGAACTAATTGGTTATTCAGATGCAGATTTTGCAGGATGTAAAATTGACAGGAAAAGCACAACAGGCACTTGTCAATTCTTAGGAAACAAGCTTGTCTCATGGTTCAGCAAGAAACAAAACTCAGTTTCTACCTCCACAGCTGAGGCTGAGTATATTGCAGCTGGAAGTTGTTGTGCACAGATTTTATGGATGAAAAATCAACTACTTGATTATGGAATAAGAGTTGAGAAAATTCCTATTTTCTGTGACAACACTAGTGCCATTGCTATTACTGAGAATCCAGTACAGCATTCAAGGACCAAGCACATTGACATCAAGTACCACTTTATTAGAGAACATGTTATGAATGGTACTGTGGAGTTACATTTTGTTCCAAGTGAACAACAACGTGCAGACATCTTTACCAAGCCACTTGATGAATCCACATTCTCAAGATTAGTAAGTGAGCTAGGTATGCTAAATTTCTCTTAATTATTTTGAGATTTTTGCAAGTTAAAATGCAGCCAGGAATTTGCTATAATTTTTCTGTGAATTGATCTTCTCAGGAAAAGGTGAAATTTTGTCTAAGTCAAAATTATTATGTCAACGAAACGCACCATTTCGTTGATAGTCTTAGCATTTTTCTGGGTGTTTCGTTGATAGCTCTTTTATATCAACGAAACGCAGCTTTATCAACGGAATAGAAGGGACCTAAAATGCCCAATTCTGATTCGTTGATGTAGCGCTTTTTAATCTGAACCGTTGAAATTGCACGTTCCTTATCACGATCTATACATACACCCCCTGTAAGTATAAATCGTGGTTATATTTAATTCTAACGGTTACTTTTTTAAGCCAATCAAGTAATTTAGATTAATTATTGGACTTAATTTCTGAGAATTTTTGGGGGAGTATTTAAGAAATTTTAATTTCTTTATTTCATTTCTACCTGTTCTCAAAAATTCCAAAAGTTTTTTTATCTTCTTCTCTCTAACAAGCAATACAACTCGAAGCTTTTCCTCACTCAACAATGGCACCCATAGTCAAGCTTATGTCTGCTGGTGGGTTCATCTATGAGAAGAACAATTCTATTCCATTTGTTGTTAAGGAGAGTCCGAACAACATCTTTTTCAAGATGATGGACTTCATGAGGAACTGTAAGTTGGGCTATGCGATGTTTCACTCTACACCACTCTACAATGAAATAATCGAGGAGATTTGGACCTCATGTGAGTATAGTGGAACAAACTGCACACTGCAATTCACTCTTCAAGGTAATGAGTATATAGTTAATTCTGATGTTTTGCAAGCATGTTTACATATTCCTGATAATAACTGTGATGCTTTGCCTACTAACACTGAAATAACTACCATGCTAAATTCTATAAACTACTCTTTGCCTACTAATAACTTGGGTAAGATAATTAGGAGAGGTTTGGTTAGGGAATACAGTTATTTAGCTGATGCATTCATTAAGGTCTTTTCTGGAAAGATTAGTAATTTTGATGCATTAACTAACTCTATGTTAATTCTCCTAACCATGCTTCTAAATGATAGATATTACAACTTTAGCACCCAACTTATGTATGAAATTGGTGCTAAGTTGGGTGATAAGGCAAATAGGAAGAAAAATATCTATTATGCAAGGTTTCTGATGATGCTGGCTAATCATGTTAGTCCAGCACCATTAGTTATCTCTAACCCTACTGCCAGGTTTGAGTGCTTTGTGCAAGAGAAGAGAGTATTGACAGACATACTGAGGCTGAACCACAATGGTGATGTTCCAGTGGTGTATCTGCCAATCATTGAGGTAACTACTGCTATCCCTGTTAGTATAGCTGTTACTTCCATTCTTTCATCCAACCCAGTTGCTATAGAGTCTGTAGCTGTGACCCAACAGGCTCCTGCCCCAGCAACAAAACCAAAATCAAAGAAATCCTCCAAGCCAACCTCAGGTGCTTCTCAAAAGGCACCTGTTGTAAAAACTACCACACAACCTAAGGGGAGTGAGTTTGGAGTTGTGAGAGGTGGGGGAAGGGGTGAAAGTAAAAGAAACCCCAAGAATAAGGAAGGTGAGGTAAGTGTTTCCCAGCCTAGCCCCATTGTGTCTTCCCAACAAGGCACAATGAGTAAAATGGATTTAAACACAAGTCTAATTGCATCCTCCCAAAAGGATGTGATTATTGAAACAAGCTCTCAACCTAGAGCACAGTCCAAAAGGGTAAGGGACACTTCAAGCCCACAGTCTACATTTTCCCAATACCAAAGGAGAGTGAAGCAAAAGTCCAAGGGTTCACAGGGTGCACACACACTGGAAGCAACACTTCCAGTTTCTCAAATTCAGTTTGATGTAACCCCTATTATTACTCTGGGGTTACAGTCCCATTCTCTTGATATCAATCTTGAACTATCTCCACCAAATTCACCAACTTTATCTCTAGATGTGGACATGATCCATACATCTATTCCTGATTCTCCAACTCTAATCTTGGAGAAGCCCCACTCTGAAGCTGGTGGCCATCACTTGTTAAGTGATTTGTTGGGCCATCAACCAATTTTTTCTGAAATTGCAAGGGGATCTGTGGACCAATCTCTCAAATCAATCACCACAGACTCTACTGTAATTTCTCATTCTCAAAGCGCTTTCTTGACTTCATCAAAGGAACAGTCTATTTCGTTGACAAGTGTTTCTCCATCAACGGTATCCATACCGTTGACAGTTCAAACTACCATTCCGTTGATAGGTCATTCTACACCCCTTATTGAAAATCTAGTTGTTTCCACAACTAGTGTAGATGACCTGGTGGTAGTTGAGACACTTTTAGGATTGAGAGGGAGTGAAACTGAGAGGCTGGCTTGCAGCCAGGCAAAAGGAGAGAATGAGAGTGAGAGGCTGGCTATTTCTTCCAGCCAGGCAAAAGGAGAGTTTGAGAGTTCCACCTTAGTAGGTGAAGGTGAGGGTGTGAGAGGTGTGAGCCATGGGGAGCCCATGATGCAAGAATATAGAGGAGAGAGAGAAGGGACTACAGGAGTCATAAGGGAGGAAGCAGCCATTGCTAGTGAGTCAATGGAGGTCAATGAGGGAGAAAGGGAACTTACTTTCCAAGAGCACTATCAACAAACTCTGGATAGCATTTCCCTGGATCCTGAGACCTTTACTCATCCTGTATCAGCCTATCAAGTTTTGGCTCAACAGGGCAATGTGGAGGCAGAGAGGTCACTACAACTAATTCATACAACTGCATCAATGCAAAGAGCAAAGGATGCCTTGACCAATCTATCTCCAGGAGCTGCAGCAAGTGGTGAGTTTGATTTCTCTGATGATGAGGACAGCTTTGGTGACAATCAGGTGGCCACTACTTCACAGACTGGAACTTCTGTGGTGCCTCCTACACCAAACTGGCTTTCTCAAGATTTACAAGGAAGGATCTCTCTGGATGCTGCAATCACAAGGCAGTACAATGAGGCCTATCTGGCTCATGAGTCTGCAAATGCCAATGACAAGAAATTCTACAAGGCTATTATGGATTCACTGGAAATCCAAAGGCTACAGATGATGCAGACAAGGATTGAGGCTAGAGAAATCAAGGACTCCATTAGCAATCTCAAGGATGCTAATGACAGGAGGCTAGATGAAAAGCTTCCTCTTCTCACTGTGTCCAAGATGAACAGGTTTTTCTCTAAGGAACCTGAGGTGGCTACCTCCTTGAAGACTCTCTCTTCTAGAGTGGACAAGGTGGAAGCTACTTTATCTCAGATGCAAAAGGAACAGGAGAAGCAGACACAACTGTTGGCCCAGCTAGTGGCAGCTCAAGGACTCCCAGTCATCTCTCTTGATGATAACAAAAAGGGGGAGAAATCTAAGGAGCTAGACATTCAAATCACAAAGGTTATGGTTCCAGCCATTTCCCTACCACATGAGCCACTAGCTATGGGGGAGTCAGGCAAAGCTAAACTGGACAGCATTGACCTGATTCAGCAAGCATCTATGAAGCTACAACTTGCTGAACAAATTAAAGACCACTGGTCCAGGATAGATGAAAGAATCAAGAAGTTAGCTGGTACTGCAAAGAGTTCAAATCCATCAACGGATCAAGCTTCTTCTACAGAGCCATCAACGAATGCCATGGTTTTAGCATCAACGGAATGGGAGCCACAGACCAATTCTTCATATAAGGTAGAGCCCCTTCTACATGGAGTCACTCAAGGTTCAAGGAAGGAGAAAGGACAAACTTCATGCATTAGGGATGTGGAACAAGCTACATTGCAAAGAAGCCTATCTCCCAAGTCTCCTGCTAAACCAAAGGGCAAAATCACAGAAAGGACTTTCTATCCTGCACCTTATCCAGATGAGCACAAGCTTCTTGGTCTACTCATCACAAAAAGCAAGGAAAGCAATGATTATGAGATAAGGAAGCAAAGGGCAATTGTCTACAGGAATGGACAACAAATCTGTGTTTGGGCTGGTCACCCAAACTTTGCTGAAGCTAAGGCTGAAGAGTTAGAAAGAGCAGCAATGCAAGCTCTTGCAGTTGCTCAATCTCTTGATGAAGAAGAAAGACAGCAAGAAGAAAAGGCCAGAGAGGAAAGGAGTGCAAAGAAGAGCACAAGGCAACCAAAGGCAAGAGCTAGGAGAAATATAGCCTTTGAGAATGATGACTCTCAGAGTATTGCATCAGACTCTTCTGTACCAACTGCACCTCCAACAATTCCTGATCCAGCTCTAGGGGAAAAGTTAGCCTTTGATCCTAAACATCCTGTTAATTTACATGATCAGCCAATTGAGCCAAAGGAAGAGCCAATTGAGTTTGATGAGGCCAACTTTCCAAAATTCCTCTTTGAGATGGATTCAAAGAAGAAATCTAAGCAAAGGGCTACCAAGGCTAAGCCAATTCTAGTAAGGAGACCACAAGCTGAAAACCTCCTACCAACCCAGAAGACTTCATCTACATTGCTGATATCAGGGAGGAGTCTGACTTATATATCAATCTTGATGACCTAGTTGAAGTGAGAGGAATAGCAGCTTCTTACAAACTACCAGAGAGATTGGTGTTTGTCTACAAGGGTGGGAGAGAACAGGTTTGGCCTCTACATAGAATTCTGGGAGAAGACTATCAGACACTGCTATCTGTGTTTAAAAGCCTGAAGAAAGATTTTGGTTTTACCAAAACAGCTAAGTCTGAAGTTGTTTCCAAGATTTGCCAAATCAAAGCTAGCTGGAACAAGCCTGGTGCACTTCCCAGAGTATTGAAGGTCCCTCAAACAGGAAAGAAAATTCATCTCCAACCTTTTTGGATGATGGAATTCAGAGACAAGGACAACTGTAGAAGATTCTTCAGAATAGAAGACCAACTGGAGAAGGCATCCAATGAAACTCTAAGATTAATGCAATCCAAGTTGGGGAATCAAGATGAAGAAGAGAAGATTTTCTACAGAAGACTTCAAGCTCAGATTGAGGAGAACAATGCAAGAAAAGGGAAGAAAACAAGACCACAGAGGCAAAGATGAAAAATCTGCTCAGTCTAGAGGAGCAACTCTGTGCACTTGTTTTGTAAGATTTTCTACTTTGTATTTTAATTAAATTCAATGAAGCTCAATGCAATTTCTACTTTTATCATGTGTAATTTGACTGAGTGTTTTTGTTATCATCAAGGCTCTTGATTTATGGCTGTTATTCTATCAGTCATAAATTGGGGGAGATTGTTAGGAATATGTTGTTCTTGATGATAATTATAAAAACACTTAGTAGATTTTGTATTAAGTCATTTTGTAACTGTCAACGGAATGGCATGCTTTGCAGTGTTTCGTTGACAGGAAGCTCATCAACGGAATGAGTGTTGTAGCAATTGCACTGTACAATACCTCACAGTTTGATATGCATTTTGTTGTATGTACTAGATAGGTTTTCTAAGTCATGTTGACTAAGTACTAGATAGGCAAAATAGGTTGGTTAATTGTAAGTATATCATGCCTTGTAATTTTGCCTAAGTGAAGACATGTCAACGGTATGAAGATTACTCTATCAACGGAACAAGGATACACCATCAACGGAATGAAGTTTACTCATCAACGAAATGGAGTTTACTCATCAACGAAATGGAGAATAAAGCTATCAACAAAACACATCTCCCTGCTATCAACGAATCATTATTGCTTTTCTGAATAGTTGACAAAGTGATAGTGACAGTTTACTGAACAGATCTAAAGGTGATGTGGAAGTGTACTTTGCATTGGAAACCATTAAAATGGACATGGGGAATAAGGAAACATCCCAGTTTCCAATTGGGCTCTTGGGAGTGATCATAATAAGCATGAAGACAAAAGCAAGGATCTCCAAGGACCACTGGACAAAGGGATGAAAAGCAAACTATTGGCGGTTACCTTTAGTGTACTTTAGTGTAGTCAAAAATAGCTTTGTAAACTTGGGAATATATAACCAAGTGTAGCAGTTAAAATAAATGTAAGAGAAGAAAAACAAATAGTTTGGATTAGCTATCTTTGAGAGCATTTCTTCTCTACAACTTTGTAACTGAGCAGCTGTGTACTTTTGTATCACAGATTATTTCCGCAATAAAAACACTTCAGTTGGATCATCAAACAATCCAACTGAATTATTTATATCTTGTGTTTTTACTTATTCAGTTCAGTTTTATTTTATAAGTGTTTTAAGTTTAAGAAAATATCAAGAATTGTATTCAACCCCCCCTTCTACAATTCTGTTAGGTCATTTGGGAATAACACCGAGTTCTCAATTTTGATGCCGAACTGGAAGAAGGTCCAATGCCCACTCCCGAGGAGCAGAAAGCCATGATTCTCAAATGGCGTGAAGAAACAGCTGCGAAGAGTGGGAAACAAAAAGAAAAAGAAAGGATATAAGCAGAAGCTCAAGCTAGAGTGAAGAAAAGGGAAGAGGACCTCGCCAAACTGGAGGCTATTAAGCGACGAAGGGTTGAACTGGATGCAGAAGAGAAAGCCCTTCAAGACGCTGTGGAGACTAGTGAGCAAACACTGTTATTGACCCGTCACATGAGAGAAAAGAGGGTGCATAATGATGAAGATGAGTCTTCGGACTCTGAATCAGACCCCCGAAAGTTCCGTTCAAAGATCACGGTTCGTTTAGACACCGACGATGAAGGGGATCCTCGTATGAAGGATAGATTGAGCCGAATGGAAAAGGCGATGTTCGGCGACCGTAGAGTGAGTCACGAACCGGTCGTATCTGAGGAGATCGAGCATTATAGACCTCCCTCGGGAGGACAATTCCCGAAGATGAATGAGTTCAACGGGAAAGGTGATCCTGAGGATCATTGTGAGAAATATGAGTCCCTTATGACTGGAATGGAACACTGCGACATACTGTTGTGCAAGATGTTCAAAACATACTTTAAAGGCACTGCCACCATGTGGTACATGTCGATGAAACCGAGATCAATCAACTCGTACGACCAACTGAAAAAGAAATTCTTGAGGCACTATTCACACTTGTGCCGGAGAGAGAAAGATACCGAAGCTCTGATTCACTGTCGGCAAAGGCCGAATGAAGAATTGGGGGACTACCTGGCCAAGTTCAAGGAGGACTCGACCCCATTAAAGGTAAAAAGCTTTGATCCTCTCTTTACGATATTCCTCCTAAATATTTGAATGATATATACTTGAGGGGAGAAAGCATCCGAAGAAAAATGGAATCAATTGGGGGATACAAGGAAAACAAAAGAGAGGATTGGGGAAAGAAAGGACATGACATGTACGAGTCTGACCAAAGATACGAGGACAGGCGAGACGAATCAAGGGGCCCAGATAAAGGTGTCGAACGAAGAAAAGATAGAGATAGCACGATGTTCACTCCTTTGAACGCACCAATCTCGAAGATTCTTCATGAAATAAAAGGGAAGCCTGGTTTTGTTCGCCCAACCCGAATGAAGATGCCTGACTACAAAAAGAATGGCAACAAGTATTGTGAATACCATCAGGACAAATGACATAATACCGATGAGTGTTATCACCTGAAGAAGTTGATCGAAAAAATGATCAAGGATGGAGAACTAAACAAATTTGTCAAAGACATGAGGGATAAATTAGCTCTGAAGGAAGACAAACAGAAAGAGCCCGAGGAGGGTGAAAGGTATAGAGGCGAAGTGAAGACTATTTCCGGAGGAAGCACCCTGGGTCGGGATAGCAAAACGGCGAATAAAAGGTATGCAAAGTAGGTATATAATTTGTATCAGTTTCAGTCAGCCAAGCAGGCAATGCCGATCATGTTTACCGAAGACGACTATGAAGACGTGATTTGGCCCCATGAAGACCCCCTGATCATCAATCCTGTGATCTGGCAAAACAAAATCTAGAAGGTACTAGTGGATGGGGGAAGTTCGGTGAACATTCTCTATCATCGAACTTATAGAAAAATGAACCTTGGAGGCGAACAGTTGGAGCCATGCCATGAAGCCCCCTTGTATGGTTTCGGGAACCAGCCAGTCCCCATTGAAGGTACCATTACTTTATCCGTTCTTTTAGGCAAAGTTCCATACACTGTGGAAAAACAGGTTAAATTCTACGTGGTCTGAGTGGAAAGCCCCTATAATGCAATCCGTGGAAGGCCAGCTCTTACATCTTTCCAAGCTGTGGCCTCAATTCCCCATCTCAAGTTAAAGTTTCCAACCGAGCATGGCATCGGCGAGATGAGAGGCGACCAAAAAACTGCCCGAATCATAATGCTGGACGACCTGGAGAAAGATCAAGATTTTGAAGTGTTCGAAGGAGGCAAAAGGAAGAGGGCTGAAGGCGAATCTAGTGGAGGCCGCCAAACCATGAACATTGAGCTAGAAAAATTTGGGGCCGACCTATCTAGTCCGATCACCGAACCAGTGGCGGAAACCGAAGAAGTAGAATTACATGCAGGTTGTTCGGGAAAGATGGTACGGATCGGGAAAAATATGGAACCCGACCTAAAGAGGAAAGTGATTGAAGTGGTCAGACAATACCACGATGTCTTCGCATGGGGGCCCGAGGACATGCCTGGGTTAGATCCAAAGACGGCAAAACATTGTCTCAATGTTAAGCCCGAGGCCAAACCAGTGAAACAGAGGAAAAGAACTATCGCCATGGAGAGAAAATTATCGAGGCTGAGGTTGAAAATCTATTGGAAGCTAAGTTCATCGAAGAAATTGAATATCCTGATTGGTTAGCCAACGTAGTGGTAGTAAAAAAAGCCAACAATAAATGGAGAATGTGTGTTGATTATACCGACCTAAACAAAGCTTGTCCGAAGGACCACTACCCGTTACCTAGCATCGATCAGCTGACAGACGCTACCGCAGGATACCAGGTACCTAGATTTTTGGATGCTTTTTCAGGATATCGTTAGATAGCGATGAATGCCGAGGATATTCCGAAGACAACATTCATCAACCCGAAAGGAACATATGCCTACATTAAAATGCCTTTCGGCCTGAAGAATGCGGGGGCCACATTCCAGAGAGTGGTCAACAAGATTTTTCATAAGCAAATTGGCAAGAACATGGAGTGATATGTGGATGACATGATCGTCAAATCACAGTTTGAAAATCACATGGACGATCTCAAAGAATGTTTCGAAACACCGAGGAAGCACAGTATGAAGATTAATCCGAACAAATGCACATTCGGAGTGTCCAGTGGAAAGTTCTTAGGGTACATGGTTAGCGCCCGAGGGATTGAGGCGAACCCAGAAAAGATACAGGCTGTAATCGACATAGAGCAGCCGAAGACAGTTCGAGATGTGCAAAAGCTGACCGGACGAATGGCCGCCGTGCATAGATTCATCTCCTAGACTGCGGAAAAAGCTTTGCCTTTCTTTGAAGCACTTCGGGGATCGAAAAATTTTGAATGGGGGCCAGAGTGTCAGAAAGCATTTGAGGAAGTAAAAGAACATCTTACCAAGGTGCCCCTCTTAATGAGGCCGGATCCGAAGGAAACGTTACATCTATATTTGGCAGTAAGCGACAGAACATTGGGAGCGGTACTGGTAAAAAAGCATGAAGGCTATCAACACCTAGTGTTCTATGTGTCGCACATGTTGAAGGACGCAGAAACGAGATACCGAACGCAGAAAAGTTTGCATATGGGCTGGTAATGGCGACCCGAAAGCTGCGTCATTATTTCCAAGGGCGAACGGTGCAAATCATTACCGATCAACCCCTCAAGAAGATTTTGACAAGGCCGGAGGCGTCCGGAAGAGTAGTGGCATGGTCCATCGAGCTGGGAGAGCATGACTTGGAGTATATCCCTAGAACCTCTATTAAAGCACAAGCGTTAGCAGACTTCATGGTTGAATGTTATTTCTCCGAACCGAAGGACCTGGCTCCCGAAGAGCAGCTAATCCAGTCACCCAGCAAGTGGAAGCTGTTTGTAGATGGTTCGGTCACAGGATCAAAATGTGGAGCTGGATTAATTATGTCTAGTCCAGATGGCTTCGAAATCTGCCAGGCGATAAGATTCACTTTTCCGTTGACCAACAACGAGGCCGAGTATGAAGCATTGCTTGTGGGATTAAATCTAGCCAAGAATCTCGAGGTAAGAAACTTAAGAGCATTCAATGATTCTATGTTAGTAGTGAAGCATTTTTTAGGCGAATATAAACAGAGGGAACCCCGAATCGAGGCTAACGCCACCAAGATAAAGGACTTATCAGTATCATTCGTATCGTTCAAATTAAACAAAATTGGGAGAGAGGAAAATAGCCGAGCCGATGCCCTATCCAGAATAGCTTCGGCAGAAACCCATAATCTGATGGGTTCCATCTACTTAACTGAAGTAAAGGTTCCTTCAATCGACAAGCAACAATGCATGGAGATCCACCAAGGCATCAACTGGATGACTTCGATCAGGACCTACCTAGAAAAAGGTACCTTGCCACTAGACCGAAAGGAGGCTCAGAAGGTGAAGTACAGAGCTGCAAGCTACATCATCATCGGGAATAAGCTGTATAGGAGATCGGCTACGGAACCCCTCCTTAGATGTTTGGACTCCGAAGAACAACGATTGGCTTTGGAAACGGTACACGAAGAAATATGTGGCGAACATCTTGTTGGTCGGTCACTCACCTTTAAAATCCTCAGGCCAGGGTTCTATTGGCCGACTTTGCGAGCAGATGCAACTGATTACGCAAAAAACTGTCGACAGTGTCAGCTATTCAGCACCATTCCGAAGCAACCGCTCGAAGAAATGGCATCGGTTCTGAGTCCAATTCTTTTCGCCATGTGGGCCGTGGATATCGTGGGAATTCTACCCAAGAGCACTAAGCAAGCTAAATATTGCATTATGGAAATCGACTACATGACTAAGTGGGTAGAAGCAAGGCCACTGGCGACCATAACCGAAGAAGCAACAAAGAAATTCATGTTGGAGCAAGTCATACTCAGATTCGGAATTCTGAAGGTGTGCGTGTCTGATAACAGGACACAATTCATCGGGAACAAATTCCGGAAATTCCTGGCCCATTTTCGAATACAACAAAAGTTCAGCTCGGTCGGTCACCCTCAGGGAAATGGAGCGATCGAGGCCGCAAACAAGATCATCTTCGACGGAATAAAGAAACGACTAGGAGACGCCAAAGGGCTATGGGCCGAGGAATTATCTTGGGTTCTGTGGGTCTACCGAACGACCCCTCGATCGTCTACAGGTGAGACACCTTTCAAGCTGGCATTCGGCATGAACGCCTTAGTCCCTGTAGAAGTCGGCCTTGACTCCTATCGAACAGAGGTGTTCAACATTGAATCAAAGGAGTTCGGCCTTCGGGCAAATGTGGATTTGATGGAAGAAGATAGAGAGGTGGCCCACCTAAGGAACCAAAAATATCAGCTTCAAGCAGCCCAATACTACGACTCCGGGGTAAAGAAAAGAACATTCATGGTTGGGGATCTGGTATTGCGGGAATTGGCCACTTCTATGCCAACAAAACAAGGGAAGTTAATGCCCAATTGGAAAGGGCCCTACAAGGTAATTGAAGTTGTTCGACCAGGGACCTACAAATTGGCAACCTTGTCCGAAGAACCGATCAAAAACACCCGGCACGCCTCGCGACTACGCAGATACTACCAGTAAGCTTCACCCGACTTATGGGAACGTCTACAACTACAAGGTGTTCGCCCCTAAGTTCTTATTTAGCATTGTATTTTGATTCACCTAAAAAAGCATGTATAGTTGAACTAAAAGTATCAATAAAAATATATGCTTGTTGCTTTAACTCTTTATGTTAGCCTTTGTGATATAAATGTGAATTATAGCAAGTCGGACATTTATCTAGGGACGACCGAACATGATAAATGTTAAAAGATCTTTTTTCAAAACGAACGTTTAACATAAATTAGTTCAATTATGTTAAGGCAAAATTTGAAGCTGAAGAGACATAAATTCTTTTTATGTCAAGGTGAAATTAAAAGCCGAAGATACATAAATTCTTTCAATTATGTTAAGGCAAAATTCGAAGCCGAAGAGACATAAATTCTTTTTATGCTAAGGCGAAATTAAAAGCCGAAGATACATAAATTCTTTAAATTATGTTAAGGAAAAATTCGAAGCCGAAGATACATAAATTAGTTCAATTATGTTAAGGCAAAATTAAAAGCCGAAGATACATAAATTCTTTTAATTATGTTAAGGCAAAATTCGAACCCGAAGATACATAAATTAGTTCAATTATGTTAAGGCAAAATTAGAAGCCAAAGAAACATAAAATTATTTTAATTATGTTAAGGCGAGATTAAAAGCCGAAGATACATAAATTTTTACAATTATGTTAAGGCAAAAATTAGAAGCCGAAGAAACATTAATAAATAATTACGCAAAGGAAAATGCATTAAAAACAAAAGGCCCGAAGGCTACAAAGTTAATGCCCGAAGGCTTAGTACTTTACAAAAATTTAAAAAGGAAAAACAAAATCCTATTCAGACAACTCCTCATCTTCGCCAGAAGAAACAACTGACAGCTCATCATCGTCTGGGAGACCCACGGGATCAGTGAAGTCAGGCTCGACCAATGGGAGATGATCCAAGCCCATGGTTGTAGCCCTCATCACGACCTCATCGTGACCCATCTGATAACAACGCTCCTCAGCATTCAGCCTCAGCTTCGTCTCCCTTCGGGACAGCTTCCTTGCGGCCTTTAGCGAAAGGTTGCGCCTGGTAAGCCGAGCCCGAAGAGTGTCGAACTCCTTTTAGCGGCTTCGCGATCAGCCTTCAGCGCCTTAGCTTGGCCTTCCAGCCTCTCCACGTCGCCTACCTCCTGGCGAAGAACAGTTTCCGATCTCACAGCCCGAAGCTCCTCCTCCCGGGACTGGGCAAAAGCACTATGCATATCCCCCACTTTGTTAGTGATAGCAGCGGCCATAGGAGTCGCCTGAACCAGAAAAACAAAGTTCGGTTAATAACTGAAAGAACAAGAAATAGACGAAAGTCCCATATAAAATGTTATGCATACCTTGGAGAGGAACCCCATGAGTTCGGCACATGCATCGACGACGCTCAACTGCACGTATGTGGGACGATCAGCTGGAAGCATCAAGGCCCAACACAAGTCAGGAGCTATCTCCTTAACCGCAGCGGGGTTGGAGGTGGCGACCGAATCTGTCTCCAGCACCGGCCATTGGGGGACATACGTCTTGATAGTGTCCCCTCTTCGCGTCCTCGTCCTAGTGGAAGGAGATGGAGGCGCCTTTTCAGCCTGGTCGGCCTGCGGGCGAGGAGAAGGCGGAGGCTGGTCAGGAGTTTGTTGCTCATTTTCCCGAGTAGGATTCGGCGAACCCCCTGCCTAGGCCGCCTGAGAAGCCTGGAACTTGGCCCTCTTCATTTCAATGATTTGTTGGCGAGAAGACACTGCAAAGAAAACAAAAAAGAGTTAGATGCCAAATTTATTTGCTAAAACAAAAAAGAAAAGGAAAAGCAGAGTATAAGTTTTGGAGCATGTTACCATTACCCCATAGGGCGAACAACCACTGTTTGTCCCGAAGATCTTCTAAAGGAATTCGGTCCATGTCGAACTGACACATTCGTTCGTATTCATGTGCCTGTGCACCCGACAGTGTGGGCTTCACTACCCGAACGGTAGGATCAACTACGCGCCACTAAGACATGGCCGCAATCTTCGGCCCCGAAATGTAGCACCATTTGTCATGGCTGCCCTTGTTGTTCGAGTTGGTCTCCACACATTCGTCCCTATTCGTTCGGCGGGCGATGGTGTAAAAACCCTTGCTCTTACCGTTCTTTCTGAAATCGTGATGATGCCAGAACAGTTGGGGGGTGGGATCTACTCGGGCGGCGAGGCACTGACATTGGAAGCCATTCATGTGCAGGAATCCATTCGGGTCCATTTAACCCACAGCAATCCCCATCTAGGCGAATAGCTTCTTTATTAAAGGCAGCACCGGCACCCGGAAACCACACTTCAAGGCTGCCTCGGAAATGCCCGTAGCCACCTGACCGTAGCCTTTGGGCACGGGCGGATTGTGCCATATTCGGTCATCCGCCCTTGGCATGTATGTATGCCATGCTCCGGTCGGGATCTCGTGTTCTTTAGACAACTTGGCTACACGGTCCTTGGAGAGTAGCGAGGGATGATTCACCGCGAGATGGTCGCCAGTGTGGAAGAATGGAGATCTCTCCGGGGATACGGATCCCGAAGACTGCGCTGATTTAGGAGATGACCGATCCATAATTCCTGCATTTGGGTGGAGAAATTAGCCATGTACTCGGAAAAGATTTTTTGAAAAAGATGGAAAGAAAAATGAAAAGGCCGAGTACAGAGGGCCTATGGATCAGTCGGGGAAATCACTAGCGTCTAGGCCAAGGGAAAGGAAAGGTTCCTAACGTATTTAGGCTGTCCCGAAGACTATTCTAGGGACAACGTCATCCCGAATACTGTTCTAGGGACAACGTCATCCCGAAGATTGTTCTAAAAACATGTGCCTATAAATATACATGCATTCGCAGTCTAGCAAGCGTTATGGCTATCTACAGTTACACTTTTATGTATTGAGACTACGGACGTTGGGGAAACGATATGCATATCAATTTCTAACAGGCATTTGATTACAATAACTAAAGGGAAAGAACAGTCGAGGAACTTACTTGCAATGAAGATGGTAGAAATGGTAGAGACTGCGGCAAGAAAAGATATTGACGTTGTTCACGGCTAGATTCGTGGAAATATCAGGAGTGTTTTTCTTAAGAGTGTCGTGAAGACATTTTGGGGGGGGGGGGAAATGGATATTTATATGATATTGTGGTGACGTTTGGACAGAGAAAGACAAACGTTACATATTCAACAGCATGATTTAGGACGTTTGAAATTCAACGGTTGAGATCTGGCGCAGGTCTCAAGAAACGACAACTGTCATGATTACTACGACACGTTTTGTGACGCCCTCCAAACCCGGGGTACAGATTTGAGGAGTCACCCGACCAATGGGACACAATATAATCACTAACTATAACACATGCATAATATATAAAGACAATAAATACCCCTTGACCAAGATCGCTATAGATTATGACATTGAACACAGGCTTCTACAATCTTTTATTATTACAAACCAAATTTTATCAGAGTTATTACATCACAACTAAGTTCAGAACTAGACATCTAGTCTAATCAAAACAAGACAACAACTACCCTGCCAATGACAACCACTCGAGGTGCTCTCCTAGTTGCCGGTGAACTATCTGTCACGCTATTCCGACTCATACTCTCGGTTCACTGGAATGGGGTTAGGAAACAACAAGCAAGAGTGAGCCAAAAGTGCTCAGCAAGCATCACAATATATATATATATATATCATCAAAATTTAAGATATGAATTTCAAGATATCTGATTCAACAATGTTTAAGCCAACACATGCTTTATATCAATATCAACTGAAGAAAAAGGAATTATAATTGGACTTCTACATTTTATTCAAAACAAAGGTTGTGCTGCTGGCCAGCCACGCAACAACCCCGGACTAGCTCATGACAAAGTCCTCTACGGATCCAAGGCCAATATGGGCCTAAATTACATCGACCATAAATGGCCTGACCAATAATTGGTCCATTTTAAAAACATGCCAATTCTATCACAAGGTATAAGCAATAACATGTTCGATAAGTAATGCACAACATCAAGGTATAATAATTGCGAAAGAGCTTCAACGGCTTGATATCAAAAGAAAATTGGGAATAATCATGAAATAATTCCAACGGTAATATATACTCATTTGGGGAAAGAAATCAATGGTTAAGATCGATTATCAATGACGGTAGCCAATTGTCAATAACGGAAAATCAACAATCAATAGTTGTAACAATAATCAAGTGGTGGTAATCAACCGGTAATGGTTATGAGAAATAATCAAAGAAGGTAATTAACAATCAAGGGTTGAAAATAATAATCACTGGATTGGAAATAAGGGTTTCCGATGCAGATCAAATCAAAGAATTTAGGAAATTTATAAATGGAATCAGTTGCCCAATTACGGGTCAAGGATTAACAATCTGAACTGTTCTGGAGTCTCAACATTTAAATATAGATGACAATACAATTTATCACAATAACGGCACAGATACTTGCCTGGTCTATGTCGCTGCCGGTTCTACTCGTTCACTCAACTTTTCCCTTTCCCTTGCTTCGGGAACTCGATTCTATAATTTAAACAACTCATCACAGTAAGTCTAACTATCCTCATTCTAACCTCGACACATAATCAATTAATAACACACTTAAACAAATAACCGGTTACGTATCGGACGTCCGGTATGATTTACGGTATTAACAACTCAAATCTTAACCCTAGTACGGGTATATACGGACTATAAACACATTACACAACTTATACGAACCATATAGCACTTATAAACATTTTTAAACACGTCACACGGAACTTATTTGAATTTAAATAAGTCACAACAAATTTTTCAATAAAAAAAAATCGGATTTTTAAATCCAATATAAGTATTTAAATGCAATTAAATCAATTAATAAAATTAATTGACACTCTTTAAATGCTCAAACTATTTTTAAATCATAAAACAAGCTTGAAAATAATTAAGCTGAATTTTAAATTAATTAAATCTAATTAATAATTAATTTTTAAGAATTAACTGATTAAAAGAATTAATCAATTAATTAATAAATTAATTATTAATTAATTAAAAATAATTAAAATAATTAAGTTTAATCAATTTTCGAATTTAAAATAATAATTAAAAAAATTCAGAATTTTTCTGATATAAAAAATATATTTTTAAAATAAAAATATGAATTTTTAAAGATTTTAAACTATTTTCGAATTAAATAAATAATTAAAATCCAAAAAACAGTTTTTAGAAATGGAATTAGGGTTTCAAAGATTGAAACCGGGTCAGAAAACGGGTCAACCGGGTTGGGAAGAACGGAATCGGGTCACCAAGAACAACCCACCGGATTCTGGGTTTTCCAGAATCCGGCCGGTGTCCGGCGACCGAAATCCTTCATTCCTGATCAAACACACATTAAACTAGAGGGATTTTGCTCGCCCTTCCAAGACAAACACAACCAACACACAAACATACATGTATCATGCCGGAATCGAGCCCAGAATTCGGTCAAAGAATCCCGACGGCAACAACACCGGTCGGAAACACGATCTACTAATTCTGTACATGAAACTCAACGTTTAATATGTCAAAATGAAGCTTATAACTCATACAATAAAACCCATGTATCAGAATCAATGTCAGATCAACAACAAGAACGAACGAAGCAAAAGAAAAATTCGGGTCAAAACCCGAAAATTAAACCCATCAAAATTGAACTTAAACATGAAATTAAATCATGGATTCTTGCTAATTAGAACCCTAGGAACATGTTAGAAGCAACCAATTGAACGGAGAATCAACAAAATGAAAATCCCCAAATCGGGTATAAACCCTAATTTAATTCGAATATTGAAAAATTGATAATAAATCGAAAAATTACCAGATTATGATGAGGTTGGAAGATTCTGAAACTAGAGATCAAGAGCTTTGATTTGAGTACTTGAACTTTGATTTCTGAATTCAATAACACCTTGAACGAATGGTTTGATTATTCAAGAACACGAAGAACACGTTTCAGGAATTTTTACTTTTTGATTATACGTAATGCAGATTATGAAGGCTATAAGGTACGATTCGTCTTTATATATTTTTGGAAAAATAATACCCCAAGGAACATTTTTGGATCGATATAGATCCACTGGATCGTTTAAAAACCCTAATTAGGTTAAAAACACGTTTTACGAGGAGATAATTATCTACAAGGACTGATAATTATCCAAATCAATACATATCATTATATAACTAATGCTCAAGAATACTGGGGCTATAACAAATGAAATATTGAGATAAACGATATATCCGCCCCCCTAAGCAATTAGGGTTTGGAACAATTTTTCCCTTTTCGAACAAAACGAATTATATTGGCAAGATCAAATAACTAGGGATGAAATGATACGAATAATCCTTTCGATAACGTTTCGAATACGAAAGACGAAGGAATAATAATGATGTACAAAATCTTCTCATTCGGGGGCCAAACCCCTCGCATTCTTCTCATTTTGCAGGTGAACCCGAAGAGCTATTCGGAGTCCGACCCGACAGAAATCTGGTTCCAACATCTTTATTGCAAGTTGTGATAAAGATGAATATGATATACAAACTTAGCATAAAGAAATGATGAATATTCTAAACGCAAAGTGAGGAGCATAGACCACAATAAAACTAGCATATATTCTGAAACAAAAAATTAAAATTGCATCAACCTCTTTTGATGGACCAATATACCATTTCAATATTCAATTCATGGACCAATATAACATCTCAGTATTATTCCACAACTTCCAGAAAAGGGGATGGCATCTATCTCCTTTAGCTGGAGTGAAACCTCCAGACTCACAAAAGTGAACTCGCAAGGATGCATCACAACCATTATAAGAGAAGGGATTCGATTTCACTGCCCTTTAAAATGAAGAGGGGGCAACAACCGTCGGACAACAACCAAACCAAATAGTACTTCTATTTTAGTTTCAATCGAACTGATCCCCATATGACTATAAAAATTAAGTATAGGGCCTATAATTGTGATGCTGTCATGCTATATATCCGCTGGCATGCATGTCACAACTTACATAAATCCATAGTTGGTGTTCTTAGGATTTCGACAAACTTAAACATATACATGTTGACTATCAAGTTGTTATAAGAATGGATAACTTTTTTGTAGATGAGATATTTAACTTATTTATCGATACTGTGTTTTCTGTATCCTACTCAATCAAACGGGTAGTATACAAAACGCACCGTATATCCGGCTTAAGCCATAAAAATTTATGGCTTGTAACACATACTCGTGAGTACTCCTGTCTTTGTGATCCTTGTGTTTTGCACAATAGTGCCCAATCCTTGTAACATGTGAAGCCAAAGAGTACGTGCCTAGAGTATGGCTGTTTGGGCACATCTATTAAATAACAAAGGATATTATGTATCAAATAATTTTCTTTACAAAAGCCAAATGGCGGTGGAAGGGACTAAGAGCATCTCCGACGCTAATAGCTAAATTAGTTAGCTTTATTAATTGATTATAATGAATTTCTAAAACTTTACCAAACTTATTGCAACATCTTTATTGCAAGTTGTGATAAAGATGAATATGATATACAAACTTAGCATAAAGAAATGATGAATATGCTAAACGCAAAGAGAGAAGAAGAAATATCAAAGCATAGACCACAATAGAACTAGCATATATTCTGAAACAAAAAATTAAAATTGCATCAACCTCCTTTGATGGACCAATATACCATTTCAATATTCAATTCATGGACCAATATAACATCTCAGTATTATTCCACAACTTCCAGAAAAGGGGATGGCATCTATCTCCTTTTTAATGGACCTATATGCCATTTTTGTGTCATTGGTTCATTACAAAAATTCTGGTGAAGAGATCGACGTGACCCTGTTTCTTCGTATAACCCTGGTCGAGGAAGCTGGAGTGAAACCTCCAGACTCACAAAAGTGAACTCGCAAGGATGCATCACAACCATTATAAGAGAAGGGATTCGTTTCACTGCCTTTTTAAAATAAAGAGGGGGCAACAACCGTCGGACAGCAACCAATTAGTACTTTTATTTTAGTTTCAATTGAACTGATCCCCATCATATTTTAAATTTAAGTAGAGCCTATAATTGTGATGCTGTCATGCTATATATACGTTGGCTTGCATGTCACAACTTACATAGATCCAAAGTTGGTGTTCTTAGGATTTCGACAAGCTTAAACATATAAATGTTGATTATCAAGTTGTTATAAGACCAATCTTTTGGACAAAAAGAAGAATTTAAATTTGTCTCATCGGAGAGTTCGTTATGGGTTCCTAAGGATCAATCAGTGTGTCGTTTACTTTGTTACAATGTTAGATCAGCCTAGATATAGATGCAATCCTAACTCCTAAGCCTGTCGTGGTGATATAGCTTCTGATTCTACTTTAGATTATGCTGTTCCACTTCACATATTAAAATGCAACCCCAAAATTTGATAGGAAAAATTACATGCACTGCCACAGGCAAGTAACATACATTGTTTTCTGTATATTGAGGACCCTCGATTGAGATAATTTCGTAGAAGGTATTCCCGAAAAAGAAGGGGTGGCCAGAACATTTTCTTTAACAATTGTTAGAGTATGCAAGCCGGTAGTTAAGGCTGTTCTTCATAACAGTTAGAGTACGTAAAACAACCCTTCTGGTAGTTTAGGTAAGTCATCATATATCCTAATTGGTAATTATTATAAAACAATGTAATAAGTTTGATGTAGTATAAAAATAGGTGATATAAGAAAGTGTTAGCAATAGAAATTGCATCATGAAAAACAACCATAACAACAGTTACCCACATAAAAAAACCAAATACTCCTGTAAAAGTAAATTTGGAATCCAAACACAAAAAACATTTCAATCTTGCAACTTAACAAGAAGATCATGCAATTTCATCACTCCTGATGCCTGCAATGCGGGGAATGAGTTGATTGCAGATTGTTTCAAACTGCTGCTTCTTGCATTCATACTCAGAGACTTCAGCATTTGGGTTTGCATCTATCCACTCAATAGCCTCCTTGATAGAATAACTTATAGTCTTCTTAACAGAAGCTTTAATCTTGTCATTTCCTTCTGTGCTGTCCCTCATGTTATATACATAATTCTCAAATGCTTGTACTGCCTTAATCTTCCTCATGAACTCCTCATCTTCTGCCTTGAACTGTTCAGCATCCCTTACCATTCTTTCAATCTCCGCCTTCGTGAGCGTTCCTCTATTGTTGATTTTAATGCTATTTTGCAATCCAGTATCCTTATTTTCAGCAAAAACATTTAACACCCCATTAGCATCTATTGTGAAGGTTACAGAAATCTTAACTTTACCCCTTGGACCAGGAGGCAGGCCAGATAGTTCAAACTCTCCCAGTAAATTGTTATCTTCCGTTCTTCTTCTCTCACCCTCATAAACACTGATCTGAACGGATTCTTGATCATCACTGCGGGTACGAAATACCTTTTGCATTGAATTAGGAATAGTCGTGTTCCTTGGAATAATAACAGACATCAGTGCACCTTTGACTGCAAGGCCAAGAGACAGGGGAGTAACATCAAGCAGAACAAAATTCTTAATCTTTTGATTACCTTCCCCACTTAATGTAGCAGCTTGAACAGCAGCACCATAGGCAATGGCCTCGTCAGGGTTTATGTTCTTGCAAAGTTCCTTCCCATCAAAAAACTGATGCAGTAGCTCTTGCACTCTTGGAATTCTAGTAGATCCACCCACAAGAACAACATCATGAACATTGTTCTTGTTCATCTTTGCATCTTCAAGACACTTCTCCACAGTACCCAAACAACTTTTGAACAAGTCCAAGTTTAAATCTTCAAATCTGGCACGCATGATTTTTGTACAATAATCAATTCCCTCATACAAAGAATCTATATCAATAGTTGTCATAGCATTATGTGACAGAATTCTTTTTGCCTTCTCACAGGCATTTCTCAATCTTCTTAAAGCTTTAGCATTTTGACTGATGTCCTTCTTATGCTTCCTTTTAAATTCCTCAACAAAATGATCTAGCAAACGATTGTCAAAGTCCTCACCACCAAGGTGAGTGTTGCCAGCAGTAGACAGTACTTGAAAAATATCCTTGTTGATTTTCAGAAGAGAAACATCAAAAGTACCACCACCAAGATCAAATATAAGCACAATTTTATCTCCAGTTGAACTATTTGCAAGATTTTTGTCAAGACCATAAGCAACTGCAGCAGCTGTCGGCTCAACAAGGAGCCGCAACACATTGAGGCCGGCTATTGTTGCTGCATCTTTTGTGGCGTGTCTCTGCGAGTCATTGAAGTGTGCCGGGACGGTAACAACAGCATTTTTTACTTCCATTCCAAGGTAATCTTCGGCAATTTGCTTCATCTTAAGAAGAACCATCGATGACAACTCCTCAGGTGAGAATTTTTTCTCCACGGCTTTATAATTCACGACTATTTTAGGTTTGTTAGCATGATCACCAATAACTTTAAATGGCCAGAGTTTCATGTCACTTTGAACTGTAGAATCAGAAAATCTTCTTCCGATCAACCTTTTAGCATCTACATAAACATTAGAGCATATACAGAATTGTACTCGGGCAACCACAGTTCTCATGTGAAAATATTGTTCTGCACTTTCAAAAATTTGCACAACAATGTATAAAAAAGTGCATCACGTGCATCGAACAATTGTTTATGTGTTCATACCCTAAAACTGTTCTCCATATAGCATGACTTTCACAATATTATCGTATAAAGAGCTATTAACAATGTGAAATAAAAGATAAAGATCCTACAAGCAAAACTCCAAAATTTTATATAATTTGTACCAAAGATAGTGTTGACAGGATTGAGAGCGGCCTGATTTCTAGCAGCATCGCCAATGAAACGCCCCGTATCAGTGAAAGCAACACATGATGGTGTAGTACGACTCCCCTGATCATTTGCAATGATTTCAACTCGATCATTTTGCCAAACTCCAACACACGAGTATGTTGTGCCTAGATCGATTCCAATGGCTACTCCATCGCTATTGGCCATTTTCACATGCAAGTGTATACAGTATCAGTATGTTGCAACGGCTGAAGATATCTCCGGGATGTTTATGGTGTTAGCTTTATATAACTCATTCCAATTCCACATTATAGAGAAGTGTAACGGTTTGGTTCGTTTCCTACTCCACTAACCTTTAACTTAAGTGAATGATTGGCACTTACTATCTGAGGTTTTTTTTTTTTTTAAACTCGAGTTTCAGTATTTTTCATTTGTAATTTCACGGACATGTCAAACAATGTACAAGCTTATTACTCCCCCGTCCCTAATTAGTTGCCCTGTTTGAATGATCATCAAATATTACATACTAGTATATTATATGAATAAAAAGTATAATAAAAATTATATTCATTTAATCTACTTTAATATATATTTTTCTGATTTTGCAAATTATAAATTGAGAACACGTAAATGTGAGGGAGTACTTGTCTAATGCACGTCATTTCATGAATTTTATTTATATTATCTATGTAATGTTATTTTTTTATTTTTAAATTTAATGTGATCTATATAATATTCATAAATATATAATAACTTGTAACAACATTGATATATATATATATATATATATATATATATATATATATATATATATATATATATATATATATTGATGAATATTACTAATTACTATGTTATTTTTGTATTTGATAAGAAATTTTAAAAATTCTCATAAAATCATAGGGTTAATGATCTAGTTGGTCATTGAATTTAGCTTAATGTATCAAGTTGGTGACTGAATTGAAATTGGACTCAAACATGTCACTAACTTGAATCAATTGTTAACTCGGTTAAATAGGTTGATTTTTTTAAACGAAAATTGTTGACCTGATAAGCCTGTCAAACACGAGGCAACTATTAACTTAACTATAGTTAGTTAACTAAGTTTAAGCAATTGAATAAAACATACGAACAAAAGTAAAACATATGTATCACAGTTGCAATTGAAATTGAATTGGGGGAATAAAACCCTAACTCCAAAATTAGAAATTGACGATTCATTACTATCCATTACATATCATATAGCGATTGCATACCATATATCGATTGTGTATTACATAATAATTGTAGTGTATATATCAATTTCCATTAAAAAAGTCAACACATTTAACAGAGTTAACAATTAATTCGAGTTAGTGACATGTTTGAGTCCAATTTCAGTTCAGTGACCAACTTAGGAGGTATGAAAACATCTCCGACCAAGCTATAACCTTTAACAAATCCAGTGTTGTATTTAGTCCAAATACAAGTACGGTAAATAGGAGATTGCTTTGTGATACATTGCAGATTGTGGAAGTAAATACACCAAGGAAATATTTAGGGCTACCATTGTGTGTTGGGAGACAAAAGACTAATACGTTTAAATTCTTATCTGAGTGAATCAGTCAAAAATTGCAGGGGTGGAGAAATAAGTCTATGTCGAAGACAGGTAAGATTACATTATTGAAGACGGCTGCTCAGTCGATTCCAAATTTTTGGATGAATTTGTTTCAACTTCCAGCAGCTACGTGTGATAGAATACAGAAGCAGATGAACAAATTTTTGTGGGGTAATGGAGAAAGTGGCAAAGGTATTAGCTGGTTATCGTGGGAAAGATTGTGTACTGCTAAAGAAGGTGGGGGGGGGGGTTAGGTTTTAGAGAGCTGAAGAAGTTTAATATTGCCATGCTTGCAAAACAGGGTTGGCGTTTGTTAAATAATGAGAACTCTCTTGTTACAAGTTTGATGAAAGCTCGTTACTTTCCGAATACAGATTTTTTGAATGCAAGGCTAGGTGAAAATCCTAGCTATATGTGGCGTGGTATCCTTACTTCTCAAGATATAGTTACACAAGGAAGTATGAGACGGATTAGGAACGGAGGGAGTACACATGTATGGAAAATTCCTTGGTTTCCATGTATAGAGGATGGTTATATTACAAGTTCTATGCCACAGGAGTTGGAGAGTACTAAAGTTGAAAATTTGATGAATGGGGAGAAGACAGGATGGGATGATGAAATATTGAGTGACCTTCTTAATGCAAGGGATATCAGATTAATTCGAAGAATAACAGTATCACTGAATGATAGGAAAGACTCTTGGTATTGGTTATTTGATGACACAGGGTTATTCACACTAAAAAGTTGTTATAGGAGACTACATGGAGAACAACAGTCGACACAAGCTATGTTCTGGAGGAAAGTGTGGTCAATTCAACTCCCAGGTAACGTGATTAATTTCTTGTGGCGTGTATGTCGTTCATGCTTACCAACTGCTATGGCTTTAGTATTGAAAAGAGTTCCGGTTGATGTAAAATGCCCATGGTGTTTGATGGGTAATAAGGATGTAAACCATGTGTTATTTAACTACTTGTTTGCAAAGGAAGTATGGTCAGATGTGGGTCTGTATGATGTTATCCAAGGTCTATGTAATGGTGATATACTTGATGTTTTTAATAACATCTTCGATAAATGTACAAAGGACAAAATGGGATGGATAGCAATGATTTGTTAGAGTCTGTGGAACCGGAGGAACAAGTGGGTATGGGATAAGGTGAACGTTTCGATATTTGGAGTGTGAGTAGCAGCGATGACACTATTAATTGAGTGGAAAAGAGCTCAACAGGAGTACCAAAAGAGTGTGGTATCTGCATATCCAAATATTCGTCACTGGCAGGCTCCTCCACAGGAATGGGTAAAGATTAACACTGATGCAGTGGTTTTTTCGGGGACTGAATCCGTTGGGATAGGTTGTGTGATTAGGGACGAGTATGGTGGTTTTGTACGGGCAAGAAGTCAGGAAATTGCAGCTAGTTTTCATCGAAGAGAGGCAGAGGCTGTAGGTCTAAAGGAAGCACTTTCATGAGTTAAAAAGTTGGGGTACAAAAGGTGTATCTTTGAATCGGATGCGAAGTTGATTGTGGATGCATTTAAAGGAAATCGAGGTGGATCATATTTCCATAGTGTCATGTTGGATTGTAGTGATTTATGTAAGCACTTTGATGATGTGCTAATTGAGTATGTTCCAAGGTCTGCGAATGGTGTAGCTCATACATTAGCTAGAGCTGCCCGTTCTATGTCAGGCATACAGGAGTGCACTGTTGCTCCTGAACTAATTTATGATGTTTTGATTGTTGATTCAATTTAATGAAAGCAAGTACTTTTATTTCAAAAAAAAAAAGTTATGTCGTCCTATTAGGCATTTTATTAGGAATTAAATGTCATACCACCTCATAAGTTCCCTTGTTAAGTATATTCATCCATAGAACTAAATGTCCGACAAATTCTTATTTGAAATCGAGTCTCTACGGTTGTGGTCATATTAATACACCTTCTGGCCCATTTAGAAGCTTAATGTTATTAACGATGCCTCAGTTAGATGTCTTACTTTTGTTTTCTTTCAACTCAAAATATCTCCTTTTAAAATTTATGGTTGATAATCGAATTATGAGTCCAATTTCAATAATTACTTCGTATCAGTAGAAATCTCAATTAAACACAATGTTGCTCATGTGCATAGATAAAATGATTTAGGAGAATCTTTAATTAAGAAAATTTAAGTCACTGCTTTTCTTTTATTATTGTTTACTAAATTAACCAAATTTGTTTTTATACATGTTATATGACACAAATATATTTAGGGTGAGACTTTTTACTAAACAATCTCCCTAGCAATTAGTAAGGTAATTTTATGTCACTTTAAGGTTTTTGGTAATATTGTGGATGTCATTATTGGACCGTTATAAAAAACATAGACCGGACCTCCGATAATTAGTGTATTTGTTGATTTTGATGTTTTATTTATTATAAGATATCTTAAACCATTGATTAATGATATATTTATTGCTCAAAATGCTTATTGTCATTTTGACAAGTATGTGTTCTTTTTATTAGGGGGAGACAAAGTTTTGCATGAATCAAAGTTTGAAATATCACGTAATGCACCATGGTTGAATTTTATAATTTCATATAATAATCAGCGTGATAATGAGTTTGAAAGAATTATGCATATGTAAAATAATTCTAATCAAATGCTAGATATTTTATTGATCATTGCATTAATACAAAGTACTTATACATGTTGTTAATTCTTAGCGGAGATTCAAACAACAAAACCTGAAGAATTAGTTAGGAAAATTAAATCATGCGAGAAGCGTGATGAACTTATTATTGGTGCAAAAGATGTTGTACCATAGAAGTAGAAATTGATTGGACTTGTCCTAGAAGTGGCAAACTTTCTATAATATATATCACAAAAGCAGTATTATCTCTTGAAGAGATTATTGTATCACGAAAATGGTCAATTAGACTTGCCCAAGTACTGGCAATCATTTTTGAAAATATCGTGAAAACATTATCACCTCCTGAAGAGGCTTAATCCCCTAAAGTGGCTATAATAAATTTCCCATAAGTGGTATTACCTTCTTAAAAGAATAAAGTCCCTGAAGTGGTTATAACGAATACGCCAAAAATGGTATTACCTCTTGAAGAGGTTAAATCACTGAAGTGACTGTAATTTATACCCTATAAGTGGTACTTCTTCTAAAGAGGCCTAATCCCCTAAAAGTGGCTAGAATAAACAACCTATAAGTGGTTTTGTCTCCTAAAGAGGATATTGCCCCAAAAGTGGAACATGTTTTCTGTAGAGCAAAATGGTATTACCTTCAAAAGAGTATATTTGCCCTAGAAGTGGCAAATGATTTTGAAGAAGTAAAGGTACCTGGAAGTTATGAGATCGCAATAAGTTATGCACATAACAAAAATATTTTATTAAGGGGGAGACTATACTCTTTTTCTTTCGTCAAGGTTTTTATCCTACTGGATTTTCCTTGCAGGATTTTAACGAGGCAGTTAATCCATGTAATAACTCGCATTTGACAATCAAGATGCAGTGTTATAATATTAATATATTAAAGGTGATTGTCAAAGTTTACTATATTAGTCTCACAAAACTTATTCAAGAAGTCTCGCAAAATTTATTAAGGAACTCTAGTAGAATTTAAGACTTACACAACTTGGTTACGAAGATTTGTAATATTTACTGAAAAGGACTTGTTTAACTTCCGTAGGAAGACTTGCAAACCAACTCCATAAATAGGAAATTCGGTTGATGAAATTGATATACAGAAAAATTATAATTTTTTCTCTGCAACTTCTATTCTCTTGCATATAATATTTTTAACTACAAACATGAAAGCTTTATACTTATATCATTGGCTTATAATTGGTTTTCTCTAAAAATAATTTTTCAGGTAAAAGTGTTTTTTTAGAAAAACTACTTTTAAAATATACTAGCCAAAAACCCGTGCAAAGCACAGACGACTTTAATATTAATTTTGAAATTTACTTTAAATTTTTTGAGATTTTAATACTTCTGAAAATGCTACCTTTTTAAAAAGAATTAAAAGTACTACTTTAATATTTCAAATCTAAAAAAAAAAATTAGATTTTATAAAAATTTATAGCTTAGTAAGCATGCTAGTCAAGGTAACCGTCCAAATTATCAATATATTTTGTTGTAATAATATAAATATAAATATAAATATTTTCTAAAAAAGTTGTGTTTTCGAATTCTAACTAAAGTATAATTAAAAGAGTTTGTAGTTATGTAATATATGTGAGAAAATCGAAAATCAAAACTTTCAATGTTTCGACTATTATATAATAGTACAGATAGATAGATAAAATAAAATAAATTATCGAAAACCGAAAATCAAAACTTTCAATGTTTCGGCTATTATATAATAGTCTAGTATAGATCAGTGTTCTAAAAAGCGCAAAGCGGTCCGAAGCGGTGAGAGGACCTTCTGGCGCTTAAGCGGCTAAGCGGACGCTTAAGCGGAATTTTAAGCGGGTCACTAATCGGATTAATAATATATATTTTTAAATTTTTAAATATAATATTATTACATGTAAAATTAAAATTATGTAATAATTAAGTAATAAGAATTTAAAGATAAAACATTTTTAATCAAAAAAGGTATTTTAAAATTTTATGATAATTATAGTCATATTATAATAAACATTATTATTTTAAAATTAAAAAAATAGCAGGTCAACATCATTTTGATCGCTTAAATCCGCTTAATGACCGCTTAATCCGCTTACTAGACAGTCTAAACTTCATTAACCGTTTTCCAACCCGATTATGCAGTAATCACTACGTTTTTATCCCGATTCCGCATAAGCGACCGCATAAGCGACCGCATAAACCGCTTTTTAGAACACTGGTATAGATAGATGTCGTATGCGATAATTTTAGAAAATGAGACATTTTAGTTAGAAAATATAAAAAAGAATATATGTTTTGGCTAACAAAGGTAGGAAAAAAATTAGTTAGAAAATATAAAAAAGAATTTGCGCTTTGGCCAAAAAAGCTAATTGGTTAGTTATTAGTAATTATAAATGTTATTATTTTATTTCATTAAATGAGAGATTTTAGTTAGGAAAAATAGAAAATTGAAAATTTTAGTTAAAACATATAAAAAAGAATATACACTTTTGCTAAAATAGGTAATTGGTTAGTTATTAACAATTACTCCCTCCGTCCCAAAAAGATTGACACACTTTCCTTTTTGGGACGTCCCAAAACTAATGAACTTACTATACTTACTATTTTTGAACACTACTTTTCACTATTACATCCACTAACTTTATTCCTTTTTTATTAAACAAATACTATAAACACTATTACACCCACTACTTTACTCCACTATCTCAAATCTATTATTAAATATTTATAGGTCCCACCACTTTACCCACTTTTCATCTAACTTTACTCATTTTTTTTAATAAGTCAATTGTAGCTTTCTTAATCTCCGTGAAAGTCAAACCGGCTCAACCAATATGGGACGGAGGGAGTATAATTTTATAATTTTATTTTAATAATTGAAATTGTCTGTGACATTTTTGGAAAAGGAGGAGTTTTAGTAAGGAAAAATAAAAAAGCTTATATGTTTTAGTTAAAAAGGTAATTGGCCGTGATATTTTTGGAAAAAGTAAGGGAATTTTTTAGAAAAAAAAATGTATTTTAGGTGAAAAAGGTAATTGGTTATAAATAGGTAATATTATTATTTAATAATATTTTTTTATAAATAAGTAAGGGTAATTAAGTAAAAACACGAAATACAGTTAAGTAAAGGCAATTAAGTAAAATCACAACATACCAAAAAATATTTAGTATTATATCTAATGGCTCTTATTAATTTAATTTAAAAGATCTAACGGTTAGAGATTGGATAACCAAACTATGGAGGACCAAACTATAAACCGACTTCAAAAACTTTTAATATTTTGTCTTTAATATACGGGTATAGATCAATCAATTTTTTTTTCTATTTTTTAGGAAAAAAAACTATAAATTACTATTATAACAACAATACAAAACTGAGCCTAAATCTTGACTCGGATGTTATGTGAGTTTTAGAGCTAACTTGTAGTAAATAGTTGCAATAAGTTCGAATATACATGCTCAACTAGCTTTATAACCCGTGCGAGGCACGGGTATGTTCTCCATTCTTCTGTTATAAAATGATAAGCCGATTTATTAAATATAATATATGTTTTGTTGTAATTGGGATCGGTTTTTGTTAGAAAAAGGTCATATATATTTAATCATGTAAATATATGCATGCATGTGAAATGTATTATAGGTTCTGTTGCGAATGAAATCTTTTTTCATTGAAAAAGATCATATCTAATAACGACGTACAATATAAGTAAGACCTGTAATTTTGAAGTGCTTGCAGTCTTGTAATTATGGGAGATTGAACTATTTCAAATGAGTGTGACTTATTTTGCAACCGTCGTGTAACTTTATAAAAAAAACAAAATAGTATTTAACCTGTTTGAAGTAGTTAGTAAAACTATTTGGTACAATATTTCTATAACATTTTTTTGATATATAGCTTATTGTTTCAGATATACTAAATTTATAAAAAAATATTATTTGATATTGTACAAAATATTCTCTTTGGCTATTGTAAAGTGATGCAGATCAAATCATATTTTGTTAACTTCAAAAAACAAACCTATTAGCCTTATTATTACATCTTTTGTATCCAAAGTTCTTATTTGGTTGATATTCGTTGTTCACTCACCATATCCATTATTTTTTATCATCATTTATTTGGTCTATAATTACTTTTGATCTCCCTTAACTGTTTACTATATAAGCAAATAAATGTCATGAACCAAATAGCGAACCTGGATACGAAATATGCAATAAGGCCAATAGTTTGTTTTTTCAATTTAGCAAAATAAGATTTGATATGCAGATCAAATCGTATTTTGCTAACTTCGAAAAACAAACCTATTGCCTTATTATTACATCTTCCGTATCCGTATCCAAATTTCTTATTTGATTGATATTCATTGTCCACTCGCTATATTCATTATTTTTTATCATCATTTATTTGGTCTATAATTACTTTTGATATCCCTAAACCGTCTGCTATATAAGCAAATAAATGTAATGAACCAAATAGCGAACCTAGATACGAAATATGCAATAAGCTCAATAGTTAGTTTTTTTTTTTTAATTTACAAAAATAAGATTTCATATGCATCACTTTGCAATAGTGAATGAAGCTCTAAATTAGTTGGTAATCTCTTTCAATTAACAATTATCAATCATCATTGTCACAATTTATTTAATGTTTAAAAGTTTTAATATTTTCTATAAAAAATAATATCTAATCATAAATTGTTAATATTAAATATTGAAGTAATAATAAATATCAATGATATGAAATAATGAGTTGGACACAATTAATGTACGCATATTAAAGTAGATGAGTATTAATTGTAATTAATACATGTATAATTAAAATATAATTTAGAAGGGTATTTTGGTAATTTAACTTGAATAAATTGACTCATTAAACCCCCTAGTTGCTCTATTATATATATAATAGATTTCTTTCATCTTGTATAGGGACTTGTCATGCTAATGGATGATGTTTGTTAGAGATGTACCTTGAAAGCGTTTAAACACTGCCTTAAAATTCATAATTTTCAAAGTATATCAACGACAAATCTATCCAAATATTATTTAAACATTGTCTTAAAATTATGTTTTTAGTCCTGCATAACGGGCATACTTTAAACACAAATATATTTTTATTCTTTTTTTAAAAATATATCCTATGTCTAAACGTTAAATCTGCGATAAATTAAATATACGATAGTTAATATTGACATCAGTATGTGTTGTGAAGTTAACGATCCCCTAATTTCTCTATGTGTGTATG
Organism: Heracleum sosnowskyi; assembly: GCA_030848705.1. Lineage (NCBI taxonomy): Eukaryota > Viridiplantae > Streptophyta > Magnoliopsida > Apiales > Apiaceae > Heracleum > Heracleum sosnowskyi. The sequence continues at coordinate 11,299,443 of CM061238.1, forward strand.
TTGGGTTTTAAGATGCAATTTTTTCCATCTTGTATAGGGACTTGTCATGCTACTGGATGATGTTCGTTAGAGATGTACCTTGAAAGAGTTTTAAAGTTTTGAATTTTACAGTTACCGTCATTCAGCATGGATGTTCATTGATTTGGCAAGATCCAGTTAGTTGATTAAGAATAAATTGTGTTAATTTGCATCCGTTTGTTCAATTTTTTTGCTGGGTATGTAGTTTGCATGCCAAAACAGTCTATCTATCATATGTGTGAGTTACATGAACTGAATTGTTCAGGTTATTGATTTGTTGGTTTTAAATTGAATAAGCTGTACCAAATTCTCAAAATATATCAACGACAAATCTTTGCAGATATTGTTTAAACACTGTCTTAAAATTATGTTTTTAGTCCTGCACAACGGGCATGCTCTAAACACGAATATTTTTTTTTTCTTTTTTAAAAAATATATCTTATATCTAAACGTTAAATCTGCGATAAATCAAATACACGATCGTTAATATTGACATCAGTATGTGTTGTGAAGTTAATGATCCCCTAATTTGTTGAAGTGTTATGCTTATATAAATAAAAATTTGATATTCATAATCTCCATATGAATTTAAGCTCATTTTACTATAAATGTAAATTAAAAGATAATAGTAGACACTTTGAATGCAATAATTGTACAGTTGTGGATATACTTTATTTATAAAACTATTACTTATACCTCTCAAGAAGCCGCTAAACTGATTTGTGATAAGTTACTCGTTTCACCTTACAATTTTCACTTGGCATAAATAATTTAACAATTAATACTTTTAACATTTTATCATAGATATTCAAAAAATTTAAACCAATTTTAGTTAAGATTTAATTTAATCATACGATGACAACTTCAACTTTTTTGTAAAAATCTCCAACACAAATTTTTTTATTAGTATACAAAGAGAAAACTCTTTTGCATTTTTCGGGTTCAATACTTTATATACTAATAGTGTATTTTTCGAAAATGATCAACGTATAAAATTTATTTATCGAAGACGGGATTTATAATATATAGGATCGTAGTAAAACTACAGTTTTAATCTATATTAGTATCTAAAATTTCAAAACTGCGTATATAATCTATAAGTTGTTAATATCTTATAATGAAGCATTAATAAATGTTAAATGATGAATAAAATCCGTTTTACTCTTATTATATATAAGGATATAATTGGAATGGAGTAAATAGGTTGATAGTTTTAAATTTTAAAATAAAAATTAAAAAAGACTATAATAAGTGATAATGGCTATAAATGTCAACATTTGTCACATTATCACCTAGGTCATGGTTCAATTCTCATTAAAAACAATTTTTTTATCATCAATATAAAATTAGAAGGGTAATTTAGTAATCTATTATCATCAATATAATATTGAAAAGGTAATCAGGAATCTAATATATATAATCTGATAGTATATAGAATTTGTAATCTAATAGTATATATAATCTGAGTCATTATATATTTAATGCAAATAAACATGATTTACAATATTAAAATATTAATATAATCATTTTTTATGGGTCAATTCCAATTTTCTAATATTTTGTATATCGTGCGCGAGTTTTTATCTAATCTGGTCAAAAATATCATTTTAAGGCACTTGTGAAAATAAATTATCTACCTTACCAAGGAGATTACAAGAAGAGACCAAAATAGAATATATAACATATTAAGTATTTGCGCATATTAATAAAGAGTTTTATAATATAATCAAAATTGATATCTAGCATAGTGGTAAGCAATGTTACTTCTAATCAAGAGGTCAAGGGTTCAATTCCTATTAGAAACAATTTTTTTATCATTAATATAATATAGGAGGGGTAATTTAGTAATTTAACATTGAATAAATTGTCTCACTAAACCCCCTAGTTGCTCTATTATATATATAATAACTAGCGTAACAGCACGTGCAAGGCACGGGCCTGCATAGAGATGTCAATAATTTTTATCGTGAAAAAGTTGGTCGTGATCGATTTATTAGATTAAGGATTGTGTAGTCTTAAGTTTGAGAGCGTAAAATGAGAAGTATGGTTCATGCATAGTGAGGAGTAAAGAATTTTTTTGGCGAATACTGTAATTACTTTGAATTACAAACGTAACTATGCCAAGACTCCAAGACTTGTTTATAGTGACTATTATTGATTTTGAGACCAGATTGAAATAATGTAGAATTTGAAGCACGAATGTACTATTGTTCTTCTTGTGATTATAAGAAGGTTTACCTGTGTTTTGTGTGTCAGAGAAAGGATAGTTTGTAGATTGGTAATTTGCGTTAGAGAGCGGTTGTTATATATTTTTCGGGAATTGATTGTTTTTTTTTTTTTTGCAATCTAGGTTATGAATAGGTTATATGCATGCAATGTTGTTGTAATATAATCAAACATGCATGAATGAGATAGAGGATTTTAAAAAGAAGCAGAAGGCCGACGCATCTTTGCACACCCTCACATCACCCAAGTTTGTGATAAACACCTTGGGAGATGAACACCTATTACAGTTTGGAGTATTCATGTCACCTATTTGTTTTTGGTTTTTTACTTGGGAACTAATTCTGCACTGTGTTCATCTTTATATTAAATTATATTAACACACTTAGTAAATGCATTAAGAATGTGTTTGGAATATCGTTTTACAGTTACACATTTTAATCCAATTTATTACTATATATTAAACCTCAATACAAGGGCAAAAATTTCCAATTAAATGGTCGTCACAAAAATGCCACTCATATATTATTATGCATAAATATATTAATAGTTGTTAGTACAAAGAAACAAACCTCCAACCTCCTTCTAAGATGTTCATGGTTTTAACCACTATTCTACATGCCTGTTTGAGTTTACTTCAAAAAATTTATTAGATAATCCACGTCTTTCTTCTCTTCTCTTATATTATTTTTACTTTGATGTTTAAATAAATAAAATATTGGTTTGTATTATTTATATAAATCAGTTTTTCTTTTCATCTTTTCGTAATTTTGGTCAAAATGTTTTTTTCCGGACACCCCAACCGATATCACGCCAGACCCTAGAGTGCAGGAAGAATTCCCCACGCTCCCATGAATCAAACCTTGAATGCTTTGGTCAATAACCAGTGCTCTCACCAACTCATCTACAGGCCCGGAGGCTTTTTTTTTTGTAATTTTATATACCTATATATTCAATCACTGAATTTTATTACAGTTGTATGTTTTCGATTAAATATATATTAATTATGTTGTTTAAAATTCATACTTTTATATTATATATATTTATTATACTTTATTTGAATTAAACTAATTATTCATACATAAAATATACTATTGAAATTCGACCTAATATAAGAAATATTGTATATGTTGTAGAGGATGTCGTCAAGGACCCACAAACCCTATTTAGAATTTCATTTTATCAAAATGATTATATGACATTACGAATCAATTTAATGTATTCTATAAAGTTCTATTATTATTATGAAAGATTATACTTTTTTTTAACATCGTACAATAATTTTTGGAATACAATTTGAAATTCTATTTTCAAAACTTGTAATTTTCAATTTTCCCAAACTTTATCATCTACTAACAGTCTGACTGATCATTATGTAATTATATACTATGTAATATCCTATATTTTAAAAACTCACCCCGATTTTTGACACGAACGTCACTGGGTTGAAGGGGAGGGGGTTAGAAAGGTGAAAAAAAATATAGATAAGTTAATAAAGAATGACATGTTACTTTAGAAAATGTTAACAAATGAACAATACATTCTGGAAAAGAAAATTGTTAAGAAATGGATGTGACGAACAAAGTAGGTAGACGAATTTTTTGTATAATTTGAATGATAATGTTCTTAATTTAAAAATTATAGAAATAACTAATAATGAGAGATATAATGTGTATAATATTTCTTATATTAGATCGAATTTTAATAGTATATTTTATGCATGAATAATTAATTTAATTCAAATAAAGTATTGATATGGACAGAAAAGTAATTATAGAAATATAATTGCTAATTCAATTAAAAGGCCGGTATTTAAGGACCGACACCCTAATTATTCATTAATTTCGTAATTAATGAGTAGGGAAAATATACAGCTCATGAAAAGAGCCTTGATTATGGAAAATTAGTCAAAGAAGGATCTGGAATCCCAATTAAAGGCAATCAATGAGTCATAACCTTTATCAACAAGGAAACGAATTCTTCAGCAAGAAATACAATACTTATCCAATATCAAAAAGAAGACTTATCCTTTAAGTCTCCCAAACATACCATAAATACTAGGCTCCAAACGCCTATATAAGGTCCCTGATCCTACAATCAGAACTACGTCTTTGGCTTGATTCTCAATAACGATTTGAGATACATAGGCATCTTGTGAGGACCAATTTAGTCTGGATACACGAGTGCAGCCATTAAAGCTCGAAGCTCATTAAACCTTAGCATTAAATTCATCAAGTACGTTTTTTAATCCATAACATTTGGCGCCGTCTGTGGGAAGACAACATCAACCATGGCAAACACACGAAGAACAGCTCGGGATACTCAAACTCCCGATGATCGCCCTATCACCTCTGAGGCTGATCAGCCACCGCCGACTACTGGCATACAAGGGGCGAATATCCCCACAAACACTCAAGGACCGGAAATCCCGATTTCGGTTGAAGGAACGAATCCCCTGCAGATGGTCATTCATGGATCTAATCCACAAGATACCGTTCACCAGCAACCAATCACAACCTCCCCACTGCTCATGAGTGCACCAAGGAGCCTTCAACTCCATACTACTGATCTCCCTCAATACGCGAATCAGACTTTGGGGATGCCAAGCTATGGCATGCCCCCTCGACCCATGGCGGGCGGTAGTGGAACTAATCCAATCTACCATGAGGCATATGTGCCTCCTTATATTCAAGGTCTGGGACCCCAAAATCAACAAACTCGTCAGACCCCTCTCAATCAAGATTACTCTGGCCCATACACTGAGGATGAGGGTTATACAACTGGGGAGGATGTCGCCCCAAGGAGGAGACGTTCTTCACAGACAAATCGGGAGCCACCCCAAACTACTAGGGAGAAACTTGCAGCCCATGAGGCAGAGACTGCAAGGCTAAAAAAACTCCTTGCTGAAGAAGAGGCCGCTCAATCTCGGGGCCGAACGACTGAAGGAATCCCGATAATCAACTTGGATCCACCAAGAAGGACCAAGAGGGCTGAAGCCCCAAGGGGTGATCCTAGTAATCTGTTGCCCCTAGGAGATCCTGATGATCCTACACCACCGTTTACTCAAGACATCATGAAAACGGCTATATCCAGAAAGTTCAAGATGCCTTCGATTAAAGCCTATGATGGAACGGGAGATCCCGCTAATCATGTGAGAACCTTCTCCAATGCACTGCTGTTGCAGCCCGCCAATGATGCAGTCAAGTGTAGGGCGTTTCCCCAAACTCTTGCAGGTATGGCTCAACGTTGGTACAGCCGTCTAACTCCCAACTCTATTGGGTCCTTTAAGGAGCTAAGCAAGGCTTTCATAAATCAGTTCATTAGTGGAAGGGTGCATGAGAAAAGTTCTGCATCACTCATAGCAATACGTCAAGGAAAGAATGAAGCCCTAAGGGACTACATTAATCGATTCACTCGAGAGGCTTTGAAAGTCCCGGACTTAGACGACAAAGTGGCTATGATAGCCCTGCAACAAGGAACCACTGATGACCACTTCAGGAGGTCGTTGGCTAAACATCCACCAGAGAGCATGTTGAAGCTCCAAGATAGAGCCGGAAAGTACATCAAGGCTGAGGAAAGCATGAGAAAGTATGAACCCACCGCTGGCGACGGTGGAAACTCAAAGAAAAGAAAAGAAACTCAGGAGTACGACGTCAAGGAAAAGTTTCCCCGAACATCAAAGAATTCTGACTCTCCACCCAAGAGAAATAACTTTGGGCCAAAGTTCACGGAGTATGCAAGATTGAATACTCCCAGGAGTCAAATTCTGATGGAGATAGCCAAGGAAGAAGATATCAAATGGCCAAAGCCAATGAGGGCTGATTTGTCCAAACGGAACCAAAATCAGTTTTGTCGGTTCCACAAAGAAGTTGGTCATGACACCGACGATTGTAGGCAACTGAAAGATGAGATCGAGTTTCTAATACGAAGAGGAAAACTCAGCAAGTTCACTAAGGATGGAAGCCAAGGTAGCCAAAGAGGGAACTATGAAAGGAAGGATTATGATAGAAGGGACAACGATCAAGATCGGAATCCCAAGCCCCGAGGGCCAGTGATCAACATGATATTCGGAGGGCCAACTGCTGCTGGGTCTTCCCGAAACTCAAGAAAAGCTTATGCCCGAGAAGTAATGACTGTGGTTGGAGAAGCACCGAAGCGTGCCAGGACAGAAGTGTCAATAGGTTTTGACGAATCAGACTTGGAAGGGGTGAAGTTCCCCCATGATGATCCTCTTGTCATAATACCTGTGATAGGCAACTCCGAAACAAAAAGAGTCTTGGTTGATAATGGAGCTTCAGTGGATATCTTGTTCCACGATGCCTTTATCAAGATGGGTTACACTGATTCTCAGTTGACACCCTCTAATATGCCCATATATGGGTTCAATGGAGTGGAATCAAAGGTGGAAGGCACTATCCAACTCCCAATGACCATGGGGCAAGGAACGAATACATCCACTCAGATGCTGAACTTCATAGTTATAAAGGCAACCTCAACCTACAATGCGATCCTTGGGAGGACGGGTCTTCATGCGTTTAAGGCTGTTGCCTCATCTTACTACCTGAAACTCAAATTCCCCACTCGGAATGGGATTGGTGAAGAACGGGGAGACCAAAAGATGGCTAGAAGCTGTTATGTAGCCGCGTTGAGGCCTGATGGAGTTGGGGGGCAGGTTCTCCCCATTGAAGATATGGACACTAGTGACAATGAGGACCGAAGAGGGAAACCAGCTGAGGATTTAATCCCAATTCCCTTAGTCCCGGATGAACCAGAGAAGGTGACTTATGTTGGGGCACTACTGCCCGAACCATTGAAAGGCAAACTCGCATCTTTTCTTCAAGAGAACAATGACGTTTTTGCTTGGACAGCGGCTGACATGCCAGGGATTGATCCCCAACTAATATCTCACAAATTGAATGTGGATCCAGAAAGGAAGGCAGTGAAACAAAAGAAAAGAAGTTTTGCTCCAGAGAGGCTTGAAGCCATTAAGCAAGAAGTAAATAAGCTTTTAGAAGCCGGGTTTATTGAAGAAATCCAATTCCCAGAATGGTTAGCTAACCCTGTGATGGTCAAAAAAGCTAACGGGAAGTGGAGAATGTGCGTCGACTTCACCGACTTGAATGATGCATGTCCTAAGGATTGTTTCCCCTTACCTAGGATTGATGCCTTGATAGATGCCACTGCTGGGCATGAGATGCTAAGTTTCATGGATGGCTTCAGCGGATATAATCAAATCAAGATGCACAAAGATGACATCGCCAAAGTGTCGTTCATCACTGACTTTGGTGTCTTCTGTTTCTTAGTCATGGCTTTTGGGCTTAAGAATGCTGGAGCAACCTATCAAACGTTGGTGAACAAAATCTTTGAGCACCTGATTGGAAAAACCATGGAGGTCTACGTAGATGACATGTTAGTCAAGAGCCTTGATAAGGCCGATCACATTGAGCACCTCCGAGAGGCTTTTGAAGTGCTAAGACACCACAAGATGATGTTGAATCCAGCCAAGTGTGCCTTTGGTGTAGGCTCGGGAAAGTTTTTAGGCCTGATGGTTTCCAAGAGAGGAATCGAGGCTAATCCAGACAAAATCAAAGCGATTCTAGACATGGAACCACCAAAGACTGTCAAGGATGTCCAGAAACTGACGGGAAGAGTGGCTACTTTGGGAAGATTCATCTCCAAGTCTGGAGAGAAGTGTTTACCCTTCTTCAAAGCACTCAAAAAAGTGAAGAATTTTGAATGGACAACTGAAAGTCAAGAGGCCTTTGAGGCCCTGAAGAAATATATGGCTGAAGCACCACTGTTGGCAAAACCCAAGCCAGGAGAAATTCTCTATTTATACTTGGCGGTTTCTAACACAGCCCTTGGAGCTGTTTTGGTAAAGGAAGAAGTGAAGGTTCAGAAACCCATCTACTATGTGAGCAAGATTCTACATGGGGCAGAAATAAACTACTCAATGGTTGAGAAGTTTGCCTTAGCCTTGATAATGGCCTCAAGAAAGCTACGCCCCTACTTCCAGGCTCACAAGATAGAGGTCTTGACTGATCAACCTCTAAGAAACATCTTGCATAGCCCTCAAGTTAGTGGAAGATTGATCAAATGGGCCATTGAATTGGGAGAATTTGATATCAAGTATAAGCCTCGGACGGCCATAAAAGCTCAAGCACTTGCTGACTTCATGGTTGAATGCACCATTGACAACCAAGAAGTTGGGGGGCAGGAAGTAACTATGGAAGATAAGAAAGATGAGGAAATGACCTTCAAAGAATGTTGGGTGCTCTATTTTGATGGAGCATCAAAAACAAAATCAAGTGGAGCTGGTTTAGTGCTACAAAGTCCTGATGGATTCCTAATAGAGTATGCACTAAAACTTGACTTCCCGACGACAAACAATGAGGCTGAGTATGAAGCTCTGATAGCTGGCTTAGGGCTGGCTGGAGCCTTGAGAGTCAAAACTCTGAAAGTATGTGGAGACTCGAGGCTAGTGGTTTCCCAAGTAAATGGGGAGTTTGAGGCCAGAGATGAAGTCATGGCCAAGTACTTAAAACTTGTCAAGGCCATTATGACTCAGTTCGATGAATGCTATGTGGAGCACATTCCAAGGGAGGAAAATATGAAGGCTGATGCCTTGTCTAAGTTTGCCTCTTCTGAAATTGAAAACTATGCCGGGAGTGTATACTTCCAAGTCTTGAAGACCCCAAGCATCAATGGAAAGTTGGTAGCCCCCATTGGTATCACCAGTTGTTGGATTGATCCCATCAAAGCTCATCTGGAAACTGGGTGGCTGCCCAACGACACTTCAGAAGCACGAAAGCTATACGTTAGAGCACTAAGGTATGCCCTAATTGAGGGAATCATATACAAGAAATCTTTTGTTATTCCGTACTTAAAGTGCTTGAGACCTCAAGAGGCAGAATTGGCCCTAAAGGAAGTGCATGAAGGGATTTGTGGGCAACACTTGGGGGGCAGAGCCCTGGCTCATAAAGTCACTCGTCTAGGTTTCTATTGGCCAAGCATACTTGCTGATGCTAAAAGCTACGTCAAGAAATGTGAACGGTGCCAGAAACATGCACCAGTGGTTAGGCAACCACCAGAGATGATGACATCCATTAACTCACCTATCCCCTTTGCTATGTGGGGAATGGATATACTCGGGCCATTTCCTATGGCAAGTGCTCAAAGAAAGTTCTTGATAGTAGCAATTGATTATTTCACCAAGTGGATTGAGGCTAAGCCATTAGCCAAGATAACCACCAAGCAAGTGATGCAATTCTTCTGGGAAAATGTGATATGCAGATATGGAATTCCACGAGTCCTGGTCACGGACAATGGAACCCAGTTTAACAACGATGAGTTCAAGAAGTATTGTGATGAAAACGATATCAAGTTGCGCTTCACTTCTGTCGCCCATCCTCAAGCAAATGGGCAAGCTGAGGTTGCAAATCGAATCATCCTTGATGGACTAAAGAAAAGAGTTGAACGCTCCAGAAACACTTGGGTAGACGAATTACTCCCTATACTTTGGGCATATCGTACTACTTGCAAAGTCACCACCGGGGCAACTCCATTCCTATTGGCTTATGGAGCAGAGGCAGTGGTCCCAGTGGAAATTACTCACACCTCCCCAAGAGTTGAGGCTTATGAACCAGAAGAGAATGAAGAAGGCTTGAGGCTAGCTTTGGATCTAATTGATGAAGTTAGAGATGAAGCAAACGCCAAGATAGTTGAACATCAAAAGAAAGCCTCTTTCTACTACAACCTAAGGGTTAAAGAAAGGTTCTTTCGTCAAGGAGACTTGGTTCTCAGAAAGATTGAAGCATCCGGAGTTGGACAAAAAGGGAAGTTGGCCCCAAATTGGGAAGGACCATATCGCGTCAAAAACGTATTTGGTCGAGGCTCATACAAGCTAGAAACCCTTGAAGGGCATGAGGTGCCAAGAACTTGGCATGCCTCCAACTTGAAAGTTTATTATGTTTAAGGTGTTTCCTAAGTGGATTCACTACTAGAAATAAGGTTTGATAAAACCAACCCAAGTTTTTAAAACTTGAGTATTATGTAAGAGTTGAGCCCATTCTTCAAAGTTATGAATTATATACTCCTATTCATCATGTTTTGAATGCATTACATACTGATAGATATGTACAAAATGCTAACTAAACGTGCAAAAGGCAAGAAAACAACACAAGCCATGAATGGCCACAAAATATAAATAAAACTAAACTTACAAAAGTTTAAGTTAAGCCCAAAGGCTGGAAATACATAGAAAGAAAATACAAAGCCATGAATGGCCATAAAGAAACTACAAACTACGGCTGCGCGTCACCATCCTTGACTCCCGCATCTGTCTCCTCCCCTGAACTAGAGCCAGAAGAATGCTCATCAGCATCATGGTCATCAGCAGAAGTGTCACCGAGGGGTGATGAATGTCCTGGGTCTAAAATCCTGGCATCATCCTCCTCCATGTCATCTACTCCAGCCAAGATACGCTCCAAGGGAGTAGGAGGGTGAGGAGCAGGAAAGTCAGCAGCATCAAAGACTCCAGGATGCTTGGCCAAGATAGCCTGAACAGCATCCTCCCATCCTGAAGTATGCTGAACTGGGAAAAGGACCTCGTCATGCTTCTCGATCAAGTCCTTGTACTCCTGAGAGTCAAGGTACTCATCAATGCAATCATCCTTGCCTTTCCTCAGCTCAACAATATCAGCCTGAGCGTCAGCAAGCTCCTTCTCCCTCCTGGCAAGAGTCTCCTTAAGAGACTTCACCTCCTCCTCGGACCTCTCCAGCTTGACTCTGTTGGCCTCAGAGGAGGTACGCCAAGCCTTATCTTGGAACAATACCCCCTGAAAGTTGTCATTGGTCTGCCAAAAGATAAAAGTTAGAAAAATATAAGCAGAAACTTCAAAGAAATAGCTAAGGTAAAGAAAATTACCGCAGCAATAGCTTGAGCCCCAAGATGCTCAGCACTCTCAAGGGTGGAATCTGCAACGAAATCCTTGTAATCACAAGGGGTAAGAGAGTGGTACGACCAGTCCACATCATGTTTGGACACCCCAGTAATGGTGTCCTTCTTCCTGATACCCCAGTTGGGGCGCCACACTGAGGACTTGGCAGACACAGGAATGTCCACCTCATCCACAGAAGGGATCAAGAAGCTGGGAGCACTGGCTTTCCCCCTTGGATCATCCCCAATCCTAGCCCTTTTCATCCTGGATGTCTCTACATCCTTGGGCTCATTGGTCTTGTTGATAAAGGCCGCAGCTACAAGAAAAGCCAGAAAATGGTTAACAGAAAATCACAAAGAAAGAAAAATAGACATAATGAAAAGGGATAAGCAAAAATACCCTTATCATGAACAGTAGAGGGCCCAACGGACTTGAGGACAAACTCGTCCAGTAGCTCCCAAGCCACGGTAGTCCCATTATCCTTAATGAGCTCTGAGTAGGCATGAAGTTCCTCCTCATTCAAGACAATGTTACCGGGACTACCATCAGAGACTCTCCCAAAAGATGTACGGAATAGGGTTCCCCAGTCCCCTCCTTCCCATACAAGATACAAGAACTCATTTTTCCATTTGGGGTTATTATCTGGGATTGACTTGGGGTGAAAAATGAAAGGGAAGCCTACCCTATGGCTTATATACACCCAACCCAAGTTGTTGGCTGAGCTATTCTTAAACTGAAAGATCTTTCTAAACAAAGGTACAGAAAGAGGAAAGTTTTTACGAAGGCATAAAACCATAAAACAATGGATTATCCTCCAAGCATTTGGGGGTAATTGGCAAGGATTAATTTGAACATCTGCCAAGAGTCTAGGAATGAACTCATGGAATGGGAACCTAAGGCCGGCAACAATGGCATCTTTATAAATACACAAAGCATTTGGCCTCCAGTGACATGAACGGTCACCGGCACCTGCGGGAACTAGCCTTAAAGGGGCCTTTACCCTATACATCTTATTATAATTTCTAATTAGATCTACTTCATGAAACTATTACTACAATCATACGAATCTAAAGCAGACACTGACGGATATTCATCCCCACGTTCATTAATCATATCATGCAAAGACATGTATTTTGAACGAATAGGAATGGGGGTACCTCTTTTTGAAGCGGAATTCATCTTTTGAAGGCGTTGGGAAGCTCGATCAGCCATTTCTAACCCAGAAAATCTTTAGATTTTCAAGAAAATTGCCCAGAAATCTTCAAGAGAGCCCAGAGATCTTCAACAAAAACTCAGAATCTTCAAAGAAACCCAGAATCTTCAAAGAAAATCTTCAAATCTTCAAGCGAAAACCCAGAAAAACGGTGAAAATCAAACGGAAAAGTTCGCCGGAAATCGCCTTGCGACAGAACCCTAGCAGAGCAAATTGTAAGAAATTTCGGAAAGAATTTAGCAGAGTAACTTTGAGAAAATAAAATGTGAAGAATGAATGGAAACAAATGAGAACTCACCCTTATATAAGGATGACAGCCGGTAAATGGGCCGGTTGAAGGAAGGGCAACCGGCATTAGCCGGTACGGCCCATAAAAGGCTAAAGGCCCAAATCACTGAGTTTGAACAGTGAAAAACCTTGGGCCCAACTAAGCCCATTACAAAAAACAAACCACATTTTCGATCAAAGTTCTGATCAAATAAGTTTGAATAAAGCCCAAAATGGCTCTTGTATTCGACCAAAAATCTCGTCGAAAGGCTAAAAGCCCAATTATTAAAAAAGGCTAAAGGCCCAATAAAAAGATGAAGGCCCAATTGCTAAAATAAAATCCTTGGGCCCAAAATATGTGGGCCCTAAAAGTCTGTAACGAACCAAGTATTCGACCAGAATCCTAGTCGAATGAGTTCGAATAGGCACCAAAATTGAAGTCACGTTCGACCATGTTCCTGGTCGAAATCATTCGACCATGCACCAAAATTGAAGTCACGTTCGACCATGTTCCTGATCGAAATCATTCGACCAGGCACCAAAATGAAAGCCATGTTCGACCTTGAACCTGGTCGAAATCATTCGACCAGGATGCAAAATGAAAGTCCTGTTCGACCACAATCCTGGTCGAAATTATTCGACTAGGAGGGGAAATGAGGCTTTACTTCGACTAGAAACCTGGTCGTAAGCATTCGACCAGGATGCAAAATGGAAGCAAATTTCGACCAGAATCCTGGTCGAAGGAGTTCGACCAGGAGCTAAAATCAAGGTCGAATTCGACCAGGATCCTGGTCGAAAATAAACTGAAAAACCAAAAATTGATTTATCTCCTATGGAATTGATGAACAATCCTGATTCCTGTTTTAAAATTGATTTAGAACTATATGTTCGTCAAACCAGGTCACAATACGGAAGAAAATTTTGTGAATCCCGAATAAAATAACTTCTACGATAATCCGAGATTGATTTTCCTAGAAGTTGGGGGGCAAATGATATGGACAGAAAAGTAATTATAGAAATATAATTGCTAATTCAATTAAAAGGCCGGTATTTAAGGACCGACACCCTAATTATTCATTAATTTCATAATTAATGAGTAGGGAAAATATACAGCTCATGAAAAGAGCCTTGATTATGGAAAATTAGTCAAAGAAGGATCTGGAATCCCAATTAAAGGCAATCAATGAGTCATAACCTTTATCAACAAGGAAACGAATTTTTCAGCAAGAAATACAATACTTATCCAATATCAAAAAGAAGACTTATCCTTTAAGTCTCCCAAACATACCATAAATACTAGGCTCCAAACGCCTATATAAGGTCCCTGATCCTACAATCAGAACTACGTCTTTGGCTTGATTCTCAATAACGATTTGAGATACGTAGGCATCTTGTGAGGACCAATTTAGTCCGGATACACGAGTGCAGCCATTAAAGCTCGAAGCTCATTAAACCTTAGCATTAAATTCATCAAGTACGTTTTTTAATCCATAACAAGTATAATATAAATTATGAATTATAATCAACATAATTAATATATATTAAATTGAAAACATACAACTGCAATAATATATAGTGATTGAATATATAGATATATAAAATTACGAAAAGGAAAAAAGATAAACAAATTTATATAAATAATTCAAACCAACATTTTATTTATTCAAACATCAAAGCAAAAAAAAAAAATATAAGAGATAAAAGACGTGGGTTATCTAATAAGTTTTTTGAAATAAACTCAAAAAGGCATGTAGCATAGTGGTTAAGCCCATGGATATCTTGGAAGGAGGTTGGAGGTTCGAATCTTTGTAGTAAGACATCTATTAAAAAAATTTTGTATAAAAATATACGAGTGGCATGAAAAGGAAAAAAGAAAAACAAATTTATATAAATAATTTAAACCAACATTTTATTTATTCAAACATCAAAGTAAAAAAAATAATATAAGAGATAAAAGACGTGGATTATCTAATAAGTTTTTTGAAATAAACTCAAAAAGGCATGTAGCATAGTGGTTAAGCCCATGGATATCTTGGAAGGAGGTTGGACGTTCGAATCTCTGTAGTAACACATCTATTAAAAAAAAAATTATAATAATATACGAGTGACATGTTTGTTATTTTTCAAAAAAAAGGGTAAAACGGTAATTTTGCTGAAAAGGAAAAAAGAAAAACAAATTTATATAAATAATTCAAACCAACATTTTATTTATTCAAACATCAAAGTAAAAAAAATAATATAAGAGATAAAAGACGTGGGTTATCTAATAAGTTTTTTGAAATAAATTTAAAAAGGTATGTAGCATAGTGGTTAAGCACATGGATATCTTGAAAGGAGGTTGGAGGTTCGAATCTCTGTAGTAACACATTTATTAAAAAAAATTTGTATAATAATATACGAGTGGCATTTTTGTTATTTTTCAAAAGAAAATGGTAAAACGGTAATTTCACGGCCATTTAATTGGCAACTTTTGCCCTTGTGTTGGCCTATTATATATAGTAATAGATAGATAGATAGATAGATAGATGTAGGGAAAAAAGTATTAAGACGAGAATACGAATTGCATAAAAGCCTACTTTCTAAGAGCATCTCCAACCATCATGAACCCTTAGTTAAAAATTCATATGACATGCCTTAAATAGAAATTATAAAGAATGTGTAAACAATTTGTCACTCCAATGATACATTACTGTTGGCTAAAAATTTAGATAACCTCATCATATTGACTATATATGTTGAACCTCTAGGACCGGTAGCAAAATTACACGTCAATTGTTACCATATTAAAATAATATATTGTACTTAAAATAACTTGAAATAATAATAACATGCCATTTTTAAAAATATAACCAATCAATAGAGCCAACTTCATTGGAGTAAAATACCTTACAGGTTCATCAAATTTTACATAATCAATATTTAGCCAACTATTTTACATAACACCGTTGGAGATGCTCAACGGACCAAATACAAATATACTATTTCTGTATTATTACGCATAACAGCAAAAAGGAATTCAGTCTCCTTTTTTTGTCATGGACCAATGCTATTTTTGCATCTTTTTAGAATGTTGGTGGTCCGAGTGAATATCTGAGACGATATTTTCAATTTGAAAATTTCCAATCAATTTTATCAGAGAAACAAAAATCATAAATCAGTCATGAAATTAATAGTCTCCCATTTTATTTACTATATAAAGTTCTTAGAGATTATTTATTACAGAAAGATATAATATAGTTAGTAGTTTATACTTTGAAATTAGTTTACTTATTTATTTTTAAGACTGGAAGAAAATTAATTAAGCTGAAATATAAATAAATAATGTAATTAAGTACTAGCGTTTTACCCGTGCTACGCACCGAAAACACGCTCTTAAATTTTTTGAATTTTAAAAATTTAAAATAATTGAAAATATATTATATAATAGAACTCATATTAATTTTTTTTTCATATATGTTTACTAAATATACGCACACATGTAAAAATAAGTTATATTTAATCGAATTTATATTGATAATATTATTTTAAAACGGTCTAGCAAAAAATTTAATTGACCCCACATGTAATTTATGTAAGATAGCTTTAAATTATTTTTACATCGTTAAACTGAATTTTTAATAATTCGTCAACATATTTTGTACTAAAATTAATTTCTTTTACTTTTAAACTTTAATTTTGTTTAAATTCAAAATAATTATACTTACGAAGATGATGTGTTCGTTTAAGTATGACTTTATTACAAATAAATTAAAATAATTCAAAATTTTAAATTTAATTAAATCTACATAGTTTATTATTTTAAATCGGCGTAAAAGACGGCTTAGTTACCAATCAAATGAGACAAATTTAAAATAGTTATATATTAATAAATTGAGGCAAAAATGGTTGAGTACTTATTAAGAATGAGAAAGACAAATTTAATGTTGGACAAATATCATAATTAATTATTTGAATTGAAAATTTTATGTTCACCACATCAAAATTAATATTGTATGAGGTCATTTTAAATTCTTGTGAGGGCGTTGAAACTCTAGAATTTGAACTAATTTTACCACATTCAAGGCGAAGTATACTGTATTGATATGTACTAACGTTCAATCATTCGAAGATATAATGAATGTCTGAATTTTTCCTGTAATAATTTTCAATTTTCCAGGATACAGTTTTTTATTTTCTTCTTATGATGAAGATTTTAAATTTATTAGAATAAATTTTAAAATTATATTTAATATGCTATACTTGTAGGATTTTGTATATAGTACGTCATTACCTTTGACCACAATGGTTCTCGTCAACATTTGATGATATTGACCGCACCACTTCACAATCTTTGAACTTTTTCACTTCAATTAATAATATATATTGTTAGGCTCAAGACATGTCTGAATACCACTATTAACAAGCCTACACTATGTGACTATGTCACACTACATGACCTAGTGATTTCTATCACTGGGATAGAGTATAGGTCTCTAAATGTACTTGTCTTGTTCTCATGAACAATAGCTTTATCATGTATGCTCAGGTTTATAATGAGCTTAGTAAAGTTTCTTGCATCTAGATTGTATATAGGCCATTGAATAATTATCCTGGTAGAAGTTCAGAAGTGTTCATGCAGCAGGATAGAGTTGAATAAGGCTATGAAGAAATAAGTTGCAGGAATTTGTCTAAGGCATTATATAGCAAAGTCAAAAGAAAGCTATGTCGTGAAGTCACCAATATCCATGTCGTGAAGTACTATATCGCATAGTCCATTTTGTACTATGTCGAGAAGTCCTCAAGACACATGTCGTGAAGTGTTGAAGTCAGCAAAGTCAAAAGAGCCTAGATCGTGAAGTCCTCAGAAGCCTTATGTCGCATAGTCATCAAATGACCTATGTCGCATAGTCATCAAATGACCTATGTCGCAAAGTCTTCAAAGGCTATATCGCGTAGTCCTCACAAGGGAGATCGCGAAGTCAGGGATAAAGTGGAGTTCACGACATCAACACTTAGCCGTTTATAACAAGACAAATCAAGGTACAGAACCAAGAATCAAAGGAGACAAATACTGAAGCATTTGTTCTGGCAAGGTGGTCCAAAGAACAGATGGCAAATCTACAGCTAAACTTGGAGAGAAAGATAAGAGACAAGCAGCTACAGAAACGGGAAAGACTCCGAAAAGCAGGTGGTCCTTCCTGACACAGTGAACTTCTTATGGCAGGACAAGTTGGACTTTCAGAAGGGGTAGCTGTGTAATATTGTGTGTGCCTAGTTTGTATAGGTGAATATATATATCGTGCACACACAACTGTAAGCTGTAAAAGAGAGATACACATAGTTATTTGCTAAGCTCTTTTCTCTGTAAGCAAGCAAGTTCAAACTGTTCTTGTTTAGAAGCCAGAAATTCGATTGTGAATTTCCTGGAAAGCTGTAGTATTTAATTTGCTTATACAAAGTAGATTAAAGTGATTGTGTGTGTTATTTACTTTCTGCATATTACATATCATAATCACATACAGTTGTTTACTTAGTTTTCAAGAATCGAAAAATATATCAAACTATCCATTCACCCCCCCTCTGTCTAGTTTCTAGTAGTATTCATTTCTAACAAGTGGTATCAGAGCGTAGGCTGTTAACGTACAAACAGGAAAAGATCAAGAATGAGTTCACAGAAACTAAGCAGTATCAAGATTCCTCCCTTTAACAAGGAGCACTACAGTTTATGGAAGAAGAAGATGTTGCTTTTCATTAAAGCTTCTAACCCCATGTATTTAGATATTCTAAAGCATGGTCCCTTCATTCCAATGATCGAGATTGGTGAAACAACCATTGGCACTGAGATTGTACCAGCAAAACATGTGCCCAAAGATCCCTTAAAATACACTGATCCTGAAAAGGAAAAAGTAGCATTGGATGGACATCTTCAACTTATCATTTGTGAATCTATGGACTTCAACATGTATGGCACTGTTGCTCATTGTACTAGTGCCAAGAAGATGTGGGATCTTATAGAAGTGCTCTGTGAAGGAACTACTGAAGTAAGAAAGAACAAGAAGCAGATTCTTGTTTCACAATATGAAGCCTTCATGGCTCAGCCAAAAGAGGGAATCACAGAAGTGTTTGAGAGATTCAACAAGTTGATAAACGAGCTCAAACTCTATGACAAACACTATGAAACAGAAGAGCTCAATATGAAGTTTCTACTAACTCTGCCAGATCACTTGGAACCAAGAATCTCTTCCCTTAAAGAAAGAGATCTGACAAAGATTGGTTTTGATGTGTTGTATGGTGTTTTAAAGACATATGAGTTAGAGCTGTTTCAAAAGAGATCTATTCAAGCAAAGCAAGGATTAGTGGCTAATACCTCCTGTGCACTTATTGCTGACAACCTAAATCAAAGAATGGACTCTCTTAAAATCAGTCAGGTCAAGATTGAGGAACTGGAAGTTGAAGACACTGGTGATGAAACTCAGGTTGTGTATGATTTACCTGAAGAGGATGAGTTCTACAGTATAGATGAGCTGGACAAAATGGAAAACAAATCTTTTGCTTATATGGCTAGGAGGTATCCTAACATAAGGTTTAAAAGAAAGCAGCCATTTAGGTCCAAGTTCAATAATGGAAACACTGGTGGATCTAGTGGCTCAAACACCTTCAATAAAGGAAAAGGGATTGCTGGTGCTGCTAAAGGTGGATACAAGACAGGAAGTGTGGATAGGACCAAAATAAGGTGCTATAACTGCAATGAACTTGGGCATTTTGCCACTGAGTGCAAAAAGCCTAAACAAGTCAAGAAGGACAAAGCATACTTAGAGCTTGAAGCTAAGTATGAGGCTCTACTCAAGAAACAACAGGGCAAAGCTTTTATTGCTGAGGGAAAATGCTGGGATGACTCTGATGAAGAAGAAGAACAAGAGTATTCAAACTATGCCTTGATGGCATTTTCTGATGAAGGTGATTCAAGTCAGGTACCTATTCTTACTTCTCTTGATATGACTCCCCTTCAATATAAGCAAACTGTTGAAGATATGAGCACTGAGATGTTTAATATTCATACTAGCATGTTAGTAGCTAATGAAGAAATTGACAGACTAACTGCTAAGAATGTTGAGCTTACAGAAAAGAATGAGCAACTTGAGTTAATGGTTGTGAACCTGGATGGTTTGAAAAAGGAGGTTGAGTATCTTAAAAACAAAGTGATTTGTGCTGAGCAGATAGAGAAAGCCCTTAGAGAACAAATTGCTGAAACTGAACTGAAACTAAGAAGCTTCAAAAACTCCTCTGAACTTATTCAAACCTACCACAAGGAACACACTGAAGACTGCAAGGTTGGAGTTGGTTTTGACTATGATAATGACAAGGGAAGGAAGAAGGTCAAGGGCAAAGGAAAGGAAACTTTTACAAACAAAAATGCCCCAACCATACTGTCAAGTGTTGAACTGCCCATCTTCAGAAAGAGTGTTGTTGAGTTTGATGAGGAACTACTGATCATCAAGCAACAACTACTTGAAGAAGATGAGGCTGCTAAGAACACTTCTTCCTTTCCTGAACTTGTCAATCAGAAAGAGACCAAAGACAATCTTGTCAAGAGTCCTAAAGCAAAGAAAGAAGTTGTTAAGAAAAGGAAACAAAACAGAAATGGTAAAGTTGGTGTTAACAAAGGAAACAACTATGCTTATGTGCCAAATGCTCCCAGGAAACAATGTCAAAAATGCCTATCTGTTAATCATTTGACTCATAAGTGTAGTAAGCCTGAAATTGTTGAAGTTGACAACCTAAGTAACCTTTCTGCAAGCATAAATTCTAGTCATGATTCTTTCTGTGGTAAGCCAAACTGCATGACATGCTATGTGACTGTGATTGCTAACTGTTTATCTCTTAAACATAAACTTGACTCTGCACAATCTGGTGAATCACACACACACATACATTCTCATAGGACAGGGTCCCCAATCAGGGTTGAGAGGGTGAAAGCTTCATGTGAGCCTAAGAGTGTAAACTCCAAAGCCACAGAAAAAGTGAAGTCTCCTACTATGAGAAATGCAATTTATGACAGAAGAATTATTAATCAAAATGTTTCTAAATCATCTGGACCCTACCAAGTGTGGGTACCAAAAACAACTTAGTCACTTTGTGAATGCAGGGCAACAGGAATAAAAGAGTCATATGGATCTTGGACAGTGGATGCTCAAGTCACATGACTGGTGATATGGCCCTGCTATCACATTTTGAGGAAAAGGCTGGCCCATCAGTAACCTTTGGAAATGACAACATTGGTTATACAATGGGATATGGCAGTGTTAAATCTGGAAATGTCATTATTGAAGATGTAGCATTTGTTGAAGGACTGAAGCATAATCTCTTGAGTATTGGACAGTTTACCAACAGAGGCTTCAAAGTGGAATTTGATGAAGACCTTTGTTCAATCTCAAAAAGGGAAAGTGGTGAAGTTGTTCTAACTGGTGTGAAGAAAGGAAGCTTGTTTGTAGCTAATCTTAAGGCTGCAGATAAGGGAGAAATTTGTTGTTTCTACACAAAAGCCACAAATGAGGAATTCTGGCTGTGGCACAAGAAACTGTCTCACTTGAATGTTCAGGCAATGAACTCTCTAACCAAGAGAGAACTCATCGGGGATTTGCCTGCCTTGGAGTTTGTGCAAGATGGAGCATGTGAAGCTTGTCAGAAAGGGAAGATTAAAAGATCAAGTCACAAGAACAAGTTGCTCAATACAAATTCAAAACCTCTGCAACTAATTCACATGGACTTATTTGGCCCTGTGAATGTAATGTCCCTCTCCAAAAAGAAATATGCTCTAGTGATGGTAGATGACTATTCAAGATATACTTGGGTGGAATTCCTATTCTCCAAGGATGAAGCACCCCAAGTCATAATAGAGCATATCAAGAGAGTTGATAAAGAAGCACAAAGCACTGGTTCCTCTGTAGTTGCTTTGAGAAGTGATAATGGGACTGAGTTCAGAAATTCAACATTGTATGAGTTTTGCAAAGATAAAGGAATTTCTCAACAATTCTCAGCTCCTAGAACACCTCAACAAAATGGAGTAGTTGAGAGAAAGAATAGAACTCTCATTGAAGCTGCAAGGACAATGCTGCTGGATGCAAAGCTACCCACTAGCTTTTGGGCTGATGCTGTTAACACAACATGCTATGTGCAAAATAGAACATTAATCAATAAAAAGTCTGGCAAAACTCCTTACTCATTAATGACTGGAAAAAGAGCATCCTTCAAGCACCTGCATGTGTTTGGAAGCAAGTGCTTTGTGATGAAAGATACCTCTGAGCATGTTGGAAAATTTGATGCTAAGGCATTTGAAGGTATCTTCATTGGATACTCTCTGGAAAGGACAGCATACAGAGTGTTTGTACCTGAGCAACACAAAGTCATGGAAAGCATGGATGTTACCTTTGATGACAAGAAAACTCCAGGACTGAAAACAAGTGATCAAGACAGTGTGCTATTGAGATTTGAGAATCAAGGTTATCTTGAGGATTCTGAAAGTGAAGATGAACCCCCTGTTCAAACTGTTCTAGAAAATGAAATTCTTGAAGTTGACAATCTTCTTCAAACACCTGTGCAAGGATTCACAAACACAGGGGGAGAAGAAGAGAATGCAACTGTCAACCAAAATGAGATTGGAACAGATCAAGGAAATGAACAGGGGCACACAAGGAAATGGGACAGAGCCCACACTAGGGATCAAATCATTGGAGATCCTAGTGAGGGAGTTAGAACAAGAAGGGCAACATTAAATACATGTCTGTATAGCTGCTTTCTGTCACAAGAGGAACCTAAATTAATTGAAGAAGCTTTGAAGAATTCTGATTGGATTGTTGCCATGCAAGAAGAGTTGAATCAATTTGAGAAAAACAAAGTATGGGAACTAGTGCCACCTCCAAAAGGAAAGAATGTTATTGACACCAAATGGGTGTTCAGAAACAAGATGGATGAAGAAGGAGTGGTAGTAAGAAACAAAGCAAGGCTGGTTGCCAAAGGATATAGTCAGCAAGAAGGCATTGACTATGATGAGACATTTGCACCTGTAGCTAGACTGGAAGCCATAAGAATCTTCCTGGCTTTTGCAGCTCACTCAGATTTTAAGGTGTATCAAATGGATGTGAAAAGTGCATTTCTCAATGGTGATCTTGCTGAAGAAGTCTATGTGTCTCAACCACCTGGCTTTGAAAGTGAAGACTTCCCAAACTTTGTGTATAGACTGCTCAAGGCGCTCTATGGACTCAAACAGGCACCAAGAGCCTGGTATGAAACTCTATCTCAATTCCTTCTTGAGCATCAATTTACCAGGGGTACAATTGACAAAACCCTATTCTTCAAGAAGCATGGAAATGATATCATTCTTGTTCAAATCTATGTGGATGATATCATCTTTGGCTCTTCAAATGAAAAACTCTATGAAAGGTTCTCTAAGTTGATGCAAAGTAAATATGAGATGAGTATGATGGGAGAGTTAACCTACTTCCTAGGCCTGCAAGTACATCAAAGGGAGGATGGCATCTTTATAAACCAATCTAAGTATGTCAAGGATCTTTTAAAGAAATATGGTTTAGAAGAGTCATCCCCAGCTAAAACTCCTATGTCTACTGCAATCAAGCTGGATGAAGACAAGAAAGGCAAGAGAGTTGATATCAAGGTCTATAGAGGAATGGTTGGATCCCTACTCTATCTCACAGCTAGCAGGCCAGACATCATGTTTGCCACATGCCTTTGTGCAAGGTTCCAGTCTGATCCCAAGGAATCTCACATGATGGCCATCAAAAGAATTTTCAAATATCTGAAGGGGACTCCTAATCTTGGGCTATGGTATCCAAAGGGCACTGGGTTCAACCTGGATGGTTACACAGATTCTGATTATGCTGGATGCAGGATTGACAGGAAGAGCACCTCTGGAAGCTGTCAATTCCTAGGTCAAAGGTTAGTGTCCTGGTTTAGTAAGAAACAACAGTCCACAGCAACATCCACAGCTGAGGCTGAATATATTGCTGCTGGAAGTTGCTGTGCTCAATTGCTTTGGATTAGAAATCAACTCATGGATTATGGGCTAGTGTTAGAACACATTCCTCTAATGTGTGATAATACTAGTGCAATATCCATAGTTGCCAATCCTGTTAATCATTCTACTACAAAGCACATTGAGATCAGGTACCATTTCATTAGGGAACATGCTGCAAATGGTACCATAGAAGTCTCTTATGTTCCAACTGAGAAACAATTAGCTGACATATTTACTAAACCTCTCAAATGAAGCAGTCTTCAACAGACTTGTGAGTGAAATTGGAATGCTCAATCCTTCATTTAGTTGTTCCAAGTAAGTATGCTAGGTAATTGTTGCAGCAGTAAATTTTCACTGTATTTAAATGATCTATTTGTTTGGAGTGAAAATTAGCTGAGATATGATTTATAAATATTTCAGTATTTTACTGCATATTTTTCAAAATCATATTTGTTAGTGGAGTTGTGAGCTTTTGAGACATCTCGATATAGATGATTTTCAGAGTTCACGACATAGTTCAAAATTAAACAGACTTATATCGCAAACTGTTGAGATTGTGAGACTTCGCGACATAGTTCATTTCATGAGTTTGCGACATAGTTAATTTTATGACTTCGCGACTTAGAATAACTATATCGACAAGTCTCCATAGTTGACAGAATTTTGATTTAAATTAATTTTATTTCAAAATTTGATAAAAGTCTGACAAATTGCTTAAAATTCCTAAAAGAGAGCTTTAGACAGGGTATTTCTACTATATCGCAAAGTCTCCCCGATCCTTTCATTTTGAAGACTTTGCGACATAGTTCATTGTTGAGACTATGCGATATATTTTGCAAGACTTTGCGGTACAGGCTATTATTGACTTCGCGACATACATATAGACTGTACATATTCATAACTCCATATCGCAGTGTCTCTATCATATAAATACCTTTTTCTAACCGTTCACAACTTTTCATCTTGTCTATTGCTCTCAAACTCTCAAACCCAAGCACAAATTCTCTACTCTCTTTCTTACTCTCTCTCTTGAAATGGCACCCAAATCTCAAACAGTATCATCCTCTATTCCTCTAACCATCCCCAAAGAAACCAATCTTCTCACCATTCCCTCTGAGGCTGAGGCTAAACCCAGGTACAAGTGTTTTGTACGGTTCCTGAACACTTCCTACCTCAGCCAAGCCCTAACCTTGAACCCTACACTGTATGTCGATGTGTTGGAAGGATTTTGGCGAACGGCGTTGGTATCAACAATGGCAAGAGAAGATGGAACTTCATTCCAGGAGGTTACTTGTTCAATTGGAGGCAAACACTTCCAGTTTGGGGAAAAGGAAATAAATGAAGCATTGGGGTTCAAGGTGGCGGGTCATGACCAAGAAGCTACTGATGCTCAAATAGTAGACTTCATGACCCTCATTCGGTATGCAGATGAGATAGATACTGGAAAGCTGAACAAGAAATTTGTAAGAAGGGAGTGGTCATTTCTATTTGATGCACTCCAGAAGGTGTTCCTTTGCAAAAAGACAGGATGGGACCATATCAGTCACATTGCTGTGAAGCTGGCCTATTCCCTAGCCTACAATCAGGAAATCAATGTTGGAGCAATAATCCTCAAGGAATTGGCTCAAAGGCTAGGGAGGACAGTCCGTGGAAGAGGTAATGACATCTTTTACCCTCGTTTCATTCAAGTTATTTTAAATTCTCTTGATGCAAATATCCATGAATTGGAGGGTATAGATAACACTAAAATGGCTTATTCCAAGTCCATGTCCAAAATTCTGTTTGGTTCATTGGACACAAGGAATCAAGTGGATGTGATCTTGAGTGTGACCAAGCATATGCAGGACACATTCGAGTCTTATCCACTTGATAAGCCCATATACCATGCTCTTTCCTGGACAGGGGAGGCTGAGACTGAAGGAGCATCACAGTCTAACCCAAGCCTCCCTATCCCATCCAGCAACCCCACTGTAAACACCACTGTAGAGGCTAGTCAGCCAAGTGCATCAATCTCTCAAAAGGTTGATGTTACTAAAAAGAAGAAGAAGAGAACCCTAGCTATTATCCATGAATCTGTAGAGCTAGCAAGTGAGATTCCTGAGTCACCTCTCACCAGACCAAAGAAGAAATCAAAATCTAAAGCTACCACTGAATCCTCCCAACAGGATTCAGATGTGGAAAAAGGGGTACACCTACTACTGTCAATGGCCTCCCAACAGGTTATTGGTATTGAAAAGAGTAGTCTCCCCACTACAACTTGTATTGAGTCTGCACAGGATCAAGAACTCACTCTTGATCCTAGGAGTGATAAGGCTGATCATACACAGAGTGGAGAGCACATCACTGTTGAAACTCCTCCTCTTTCTCAGGGGGAGTTGCCAAAATCTGATCTAAACCCCACTTCTCTCTCAGATTCTTCCATAAAAATTTCTTCTGAACAAGAGAGTCATTCCAATGACAATCTTGCCTTTGATCAATCACAATTCTCTCCTGTGATTGAGCCAATTTCAAGTGACATGGTGCATGACACTGTGTAATAACCCGAATTTTTGGAAAAATTAAAACTTTTCTTATTATGATTAAGTGCATCAGTGAATAGTGAATTTGGTGGATGAATAGTGATTTTGAGAATTAACAAAGTTTTTCATGTCACCTATGTACGAGACGTAGTATGGATATTCTGAAGTCATATTCGTGATCTACGGAGTAAATAAGTGAATGCAAAGACGATCGGAATTCAGAAATTCCAAAATTTTATTTTGGTGTAGTATTTGACCGGGCAGCGAATTATATATTATTATATTCAAGAAATGAGATATTAAAATTGAGGATTTGAGGATTTAATATTTTTGAAATTTTATTATTTTATTAAAGTCGACTTAAGGATTCGATTGTTGGAGTGAATGGTGAATAGTTACTATTCACTGCAAAAATCGCGTAGAGTTTTATTCGCTCTTTTTGGAAATATTTCGAATCGTTTCAAGAGGAACAAGGCAACATTTACAGGATTAAATATAGACATGGAAGTAACATGTAACAAGATTAATTCGAGGGATGCAACATTTGGATCATCCATGTGAAAAGAAACGAACCAAACACATGCATGCGCGACACGTGTCCCTGCTTTGCCACCATGATACTCCATGGCTTGACACGTGTCCTGATGACAAGGACAATGTGATGACTCACCACTCTTTTAACAAAAATCAGCATTTCAAGCATGATTATCCAAAACAAAAGAAAAAGAAAAGAAGAAAAGAAAGAGAAGAACTCTCCAGATTTTTCTGCCCAGCAGAAACAGAGTCCAAAGAAAAATCCATAACTCCATTTCTATCCATCCTTAAATCACCAAATTTTAACCATAGCTTCTCCACTCCATGGGTAACATTCGCTCAAAATTTCATGGCCAACAAAGGAGTGTAGCCTAGTCAAATCCCTTCCCCAAGTTGGAGAACCCAAACTGTGCAGTTTGTGTCCAGCGGAAAGATGGGACTCAAAACCCTAGCTAGGAAGCTTTAAATGTGGCTATCTATAGCTCAAAAGAAAGCTTATGAAGAGTACAAGGTCTGGTAAAAATCTTAGAACCAAACTCTTGTTTTTCGATTTTATATGGATTTTACAAAGTGATGATGAATAGTAACTTTTCATGATTCTTGATTTTGTTTCTTAAGGATTAAGCTTGATAAGGTTTGTTCAAAGCTCAAGGAAGGATTATAAACCATTGTTAGTGTATATGAAGCACCAAGGAAGGTATAAAAACCCCTGCCCCTTTTTGTTTATATGAGTTTTGAAGTGGTTTTGATGTTTATGTAAGGTTAAGATCATGATTAAGTAATTATATGAATTGTTGGTTGAGTTTGGAGGATGGGTTATGAATTTGTTTTGATTATTCATGGAGGATTTGACTGAGTGGAGGGTGTATAAGGTGGATGGTGAGTTTGGGATTAATTGGTATTGATTTGGTTGTGTTTTGGAAATGGAAAACGTTACGATTATAGCCGTCGTAATGCCCATTTGATTTAAGGTTGTTTTGAGCAAGAATTACGAACTGTTCTTGGAATATTTTTGAGCAGAACTGACCAGGAGCCTGTAGGTCTTGTTTAAAGGTTTGTTTTGGTATAAAGATCATGCCTATACGATTTACGGTTTAGGAGAAAAGTGAGTTTTAGTAAACGCCGTTCGGAAGAATGACTCATCTCTGTCCAGCAACTTTGAGGCTATATTTGGACCACTTCGGAGCCGTATTAAAATGTGAAATTTTGAGTAATAATACTAGAGAAAGTTAGGAAGGCTCACGAAAAAGATTCGTATTAAAAAGATTAGTTTTCGATTTTATAAAAATGTTTTAGTCGAGGTCGCGCAAGTGAAAACCACTAAGAACATGACTTAGAAACCAATGTTGTAAATGATTAGGTATAACTTGTATTCGAGGATCGATTTCGGACTAAACCTACGACTTAAGAAATTGTCGATTAACATGGACTTAGTATGAGCCTATAACGAGCTAGTAATGCCTTGGTTGTGTTTCGCTTACGTGTTTAAGCATTGAGCAAGTGGATTATCCAGGGGATTAATCGTACGTTTTCTTTGACTTTGTCTAGATTATCCGGCATCGTCGCGAACCCCTATCACTTCTCGAGCATCAGGCAAGTTTACTAAACCTTACTCTATTATTCAGAGTATGTATATTTTCCTATGTTCAATACTTGTGTATTCCCAATTTATATACCAAATCTTTGTTGCAAGTATTGTGGCAAGTTTTCTAAATCTATACTTTGAAGTATTGATTATATATTACTGTTTTTGCCATGTGTGGAGTTATACAGTTTTGCGATACATGTTATATATTGTATAAAATAGAGTTTGATTTTGGTTTATATATGAGCTTTGAGATAAAGTAGTTATAAACCGGTGTACCTTGTAGCTCTATAGATAAGAGCAAGTTTATTGTTTCGACTCTAGACCGGGAGTCGATATTTTGAGATATGTAGATAGCCGTGGAAACCCGGAGGGATTCCATCGGCAGAATACTATGTGTTTTGAGGAATGTTATTTGAGTATTATCTCGGTCGAGAAATACTATTTGAATACTATTTCAGTTATATATGCAAATGAGAAGTATACATGTGTTATTGCATACTTGTCTTCGAATTGCTATGTATAGCAATACTTGAGGTTATGACTTGAAGTTGGGGCTTATGAGTTAGATATGGGATATCAGTTATAAGCCAGTATTCTTATATATGCCCTAGGATAAGGGCGTGTGATTTTCATTAAGGATCAGAAGTGATTGTATTTCTGTATATGCTAAAGATTATTTTTCCGATAAAGACATCGGGTGACTGTTATTTGAGATTTATTAATTAATGAATATTATTTATGTATATTCATTTGAGGCTTACTTGTTCGAGGGTTAATTATGTATTTAATGAACATTATTTATGTATATTCATTTGAGGACTATTGACTTTAAGAATATTAGTTTTGAATATTCATTCGAGGATTATTTATTTATTTAATGAATATTAGTTTTGAATATTCATTCGAGGATTAATTATTTATTTAATGAATATTGCTTTTGAATATTCATTTGAGGCTTATTTATTTAATGAATATTATTTCCTAATATTCATTTGAGGTTTATTTATTTAATGAATATTATTTTAGAATATTCATTTAAGAGTTATTTATTTAATGAATATTACCTTTGAATATTCATTTAATCTATATTTACTTAATGAATATTATTTTCGAATATTCATTTAATCAGTATTTACTTAAGGAATATTATTCCGAATATTCATCTAAGCTTTACTTACTTAATCAATGTCATTGATTATTTTTAAAATCAAAAGAGGTTCCCAAAACATTGTTTTCCATTTGAATCTGTCTTTTAAGAAGATTTAAATGCTCGCTCAACTATCAAAAATATGGGAAGCCTGATTTAAGTGACTACTACTCTTTTTTTTTAAACTCTCAATTCAAAAACTGTCAAGGGACAGATATTTTCTTGGAGCAATTTAATTGCTGCCAGTCTAATGTTGTGTTACCACCTCAATGATCGAGGGGTAAATTCATGGAACAAGTCGATATCCATTAACAAGCATAGCTTGGGAAATATTGGAGGATCTTCCTTTCCAACCTAGATATAACTACTTAGTGGAGTCGTATCAACAAGTGTTACACTTGGGGAAAGGAGGACGATCTTTACGTTTCAGAGTCATGGATTTCATCTGAACTAGGAGTGGTGTAAGTGGTCAAGTTGCGTGGGCCCATCCAACTTTTATATTGCCCCAAATGGGCCGGGAGGTCATAGTAAGGCGGTAGACAATGTCAGGCCGTCGTGATACTTCCATCTACATGTAGAAAACTATTTGAGCGGTGCGACCTGCTACTGATCATAGTAAGGTTAGGCACAGCGGACGCGGTAGCAACTCCAGTATTAGTTCATCATCCAATTTGGATATGTCCTGCAACATGTATTGGGGTGAAGAACCAACCATGTTGGCAGGGGGTTGAAAAGTGTTTGGAAATGAAGTGACAATAAATTTGTGCAACTCCATCTTTTACTTTTGAGTTATGACTCTGATAAAACCTGATTAAGGATATATATGCCTAAGTGGATTTTGGGTTACGGAAATGTTATATTAATTTTCCTCGTAACTTCCTCTTTTATATCATATGACTCTGTGGATACCTTACATAACATGAGTTATGGTAAGGGAGTTGTTTATACTGAATCATCTTATAACTTCTTTTAAGTTATGTGTTGATATTCTGCTTACATAGCAGATATTTTTGGAAGGTTATATTTGGTTTATTTTGAAACCTCGTCTTGTATACAAGAACTTTGTTCATAATATAGCAAAAGAGTTGCAGAACTATTATGAAATGATATTTGAATTACAATAAAGGTACTATTTTTGGAATATCTTCCGATAAGGAAATAATTTCAGTATCGAGATATTTTGACAAATTATTGTCTTATACCCGCTTTATTCTGGGTTGAGTTAAAGGCAGAATTAGGCCATACTTTCATTACCTTGCTGAGCTATCGCTCACTCTTGCTATTGTTTTATATATATTATATAGCAGCGGAGCAGGATGCCAATGGGACGACACCTACCCCACAAGGCGTTTCCATAAACAGTTTCTAGCAGTGATCCCGAAGAGTAGTACGAACCAATCGAATCAGGCTACGGCTTTTGGGCATTCAACTTATGTATAGACATGAATGGTATTAGAGGATTGTAAGCATCAGAAGATTAAGTTGGTAATGTAACATTACTTAGAAATTGTATCAGTGACAGATTCAAAAGACATTTGGGTATTGTAATAAAAATTATTTATTCCGCAGTTGTTGTATTGTGTCGTTTCTGAGACTCTAACCTGTGTGTGTGTGTGTGAGACATATGTTGTGGGGTCATGAGCAGGTGAATTATGAACGGTGTGAGTAATACAGATAAGGCAAGGAGTAAATGGATCGTGACTACTCTAAATCCCTGACCCCGGATTTGGGGCTGTTACAGAAATGGTATCAGAGCGTTAGGTTACAGTCCTCAGAAACGATAGGAGATCGAGTCTTACAATACCCTTAAGAATGATAAGAACATCTAGAGCCCAAATTGAGTTCGTAGTCGGGTTAGAGGACATGACCCTGACTGTTTAAGATGAAGCCCGAGATGGGACTTCTTCTGGGAAACCGTACTTAGGACTTCATGGTTAGTCACCTCGATTCGTATGAGTTATAGAGTGATGGGATTCTGAGATACCAGACCCCGAGGCCTTCGAGTAGGCAATTGATGATGCGTTCCTTGAAATGGACGGAGACCCGATAAAGGAAGATCCATAGGAGGATCTAGAGGAAGACCCCATAGTGGGCCAAGGAAAGAATCTTGTAGAGAACGTGTTGATTGATAAAGATGTAGTATGTTACTTGAGGTCGTATAATAAAGACCGGACGAACCTTCAGAGGATAAATAAGTGACGAGACGAGAGTCTAAGGATCGTTCATGATTTATCAAGAGATATGACAAAGAAGATGGAGTGGAATCTCCAAAGCAGAAGAGGTAGAGGCAGTATAGCCAGTATTAGTGGATTGATTCGACTCGAACGAAACCTGTTACTCGTAGTCAGTTATAGTTGCCCATAAGGAGGCAGCATACGTAAGAACCAAGATGTTCAGATTTTCACGAACGATTAAGGGTACTTAGTTGCCTAGAATAGTGAAAGGTATTTCTTTGGCTATGAGGTTTCAATCCCCCACGACCAGCGATTCCATTGGAAATAGTGTCTATTACATCATTGAGGGATTTTATTATCTCAAGGAGAATTTTGGGTATATGTACCATGCAAATGTTATTGTAAGACAAGCACGCTAAGACGTAATCGAGAACGAGAATTACCACCCTCAGGAAACCAGGAAGGAATTATGAGGATAGAACAGAAAGGTCGGAAATCAGATCCGAGTATTACTAGTGGGTAAATAGATTGATCAAGTTTCCCTGATTTTGGAAAGAAATTCAGCAAATTTTGGCAAACCTTGTCTTTCTGATTACTAGAGGATGTCACCAAAGAGAGTGGAAATTAGAGCGAACCCGGTGGATTGGGTGAGATAGCCGTTATATGGGTTGGTGGACAGACCCTGATTGCTATAATTGATTGTAGAGATAAAATGATGAAGTTGAGATTGGATGGAAAAGGCGAAACATATTTAAGGACCAAGACGGACTGAGAAATTCCGGGATTGACTTAAATGAAAAGGCTATTGTGCCAAAAGTGTTAATCTTATGTAGCGCACAGGATTGATATGAGAGAAGGAATATTGGGTATAAGGATGATTGAAATAGAGGCCGGATTTAATCCTGCAGATTCTAACGATCTTCCGGAGTACCGCCTAGTCGACATGTGGAATTATCATTGCTATGGGCGACAACGGTATCGAAGGCTTTTTATAGAACAGAACGCTTACTTGAGATGTTTGCGCCTAGCCGAATAGAATTCCCTGCGATTGCAAAGGTCGATGGTTGAATCCTTAGCGACTATTGTGAGTCGGCAGTAACGTAAGTATCGAGCACCTTAGGGTGTGCCTGGAGAAGAAAAGCTTTAGAATCGAACGATTGTCCGTTGGAGAAGCCGACATAAAAAGGCATCCGTAGAGACCTTGGTAATACCCTCCCCATTTGCAAATTATGTGGGGTACCTCCCCAATCTATGATCTATCTTGACTTCTCTCCAGGAAAGAATTCTGATAAAGGGTATATTCCCTCTTCGAAGTTGTTTTATAACACTTGTGTTAAACCATATTCAGTTTCAATTGTGCCAGAGGCTATCACAATGCCTACTTTCAGGTTTTCGAAGCCCTGTCAAATGATGTTATTTAAGCTTTCACTTTTCTTCAAATAATGAATGACCCTATGGTGATACCTCACCACTTGTTTGTTGAATACTAGTATCTTTATGGCTATCCTTTTCTTGTAATCGCACCTTTGGAATCTGTTCAATTTTAATCCAAGGTGTTCCTTTGAGAAATATTGTCGAAAGGCGATAATCATTAAATTGATCTCGAATTGCTTTCATACTTTTCAACTTCCACTGAGACGAACAACCCTATACTTATAGGGGCTGCAAGGACTATCTGTCTGTGTGATAGAAGTCTGATGGGACGCCATCACTTGTAAGTTGTGAAATACAAGAAGGCTAATTACCTTTAGTAATGTCTCAATCGAGGCACACAACGCTGAGTTCTTATGATCATGTTGATCTCTCGGTAAATTCTTTTACCTCCCATAAGGTTACCTTAAAACTCATAACCTTATGATCACCAGTGTGTGACGTTTTCCTTGATATGGGAGCTGTCTTTTCAAGGCCCCATAATTTTTGTTATCCTCATTGAATTCCAAGGGGAGGCCAACCAGGTCAAATAAGTCAAAATTCGCTGATAGGAATTAGATTCGCAACGAAATCGCCTATGACAGGAGCGAATCCCTAAGACGAATAGAATGTTAGTGACATATCGATGAAATTGGTTTATTCTCCCAAGGATATTATGATAATGGAAAGCGTGTCAATCGATATATGTGAAAGGAATAGCGATGTGCCGTGAACTCCAGTGACAACGGTGTTAGATAGATGCCCTATAGTGAGATTGAGATTTTGGAGGAGTTGTTTACGAATGGACACTACCTCTGGGTTAGCAAGATAAGTACTGACGATGGAGTCAGAGGGAGCTGGTATTGTGACTTGGGAAAGGTGCAGCGTGTGTGGTTCTAGAGGAATAATTTCCGGATATATATGGAGACCCGGTTGAAAATGAAAGTTAAAGAGTTAGAACAAGAAACTATTACGCCACAGATACGAGGCTTAATTAGCTCTTATGGTTGACGCCAAGAAAATAGATACCAAGTATAAATGGAACTACGATGGTTTTGGGAGATTGTACAAGGTTTTAATGAGCTACTAGATATCGATTTGGATGACATGAGAATGAATACCGAGTATTCAGAGTATAGTGGGAATGAAAAAGTTAGTGACTCAGTTACAAGAGTTGTTGTATAAAGGTATGATAAGACCCAATGTATCACCGTGGGGAGCCCCGGTGTTGTTCGTAAGAAAGAAAGACGGTAGTAGGAGATTGTGTATCGACTATAGAGAGTTGAGCAAGCATTACCATTAAGAATAGGTACTCGTTACCTAAGATAGATGGTTGTTTGACCAGCTGAAAGATGCTGTGTATTTCCAAATTTATTCAAGAACTGGATACCACCAGTTGGAAGTTAAATCCAAGGATATACCCAAGACTGCGATTCATACTAGGAATAGACACTTCGAATTTTCAGCGAGGTTATTTGGGTTGACTAATGCACCCACAAAATTTTATGGAATGTAATTAATGGACTTTGAGTTACCCGTGACAGTAGATAACATGAGATGGAGAAATGGCTAGAATTGACCTAGGATTATGACTGTAAGATACACTACCATCCGGGGAAGGCCAATGTGGTGGCCGATACCCTTAATTAAAATGAGACAGAGATGGATTTCGAATAATCGGGAATTAAAGGATGAGATTTTACACAAAACCCAAGTTAGTCCAACAAACTAGAAAGACAAAAGATTTCACCAACAAGCGGCTAGTAACTGCCAAGACAGACAGAGAAAGTATGCGGGCTAAGCCCATGAGTATAGAGATAGTACTGCTATTGATAAGCTAAATGGCATGTGGATGGATGACAAGCAAGTTTATGATTGGTGTATTTTCTGTACAAACAAGATAGAGAGTATGAGGTTAGCGATTCGTGCTGCTACAGGTATCTCCATGGAAAGAATTAATGAGATTTGAAAGGAAAGGGAAGTTGAGCCCGAGATTCATTGGGCCATCTGAGATTTTAAAACGCGTCAGGAAGGTGGCCTACGAGCCAGCCTTACCCCCCCAAACTTGTAGAATGGTCATAACGTTGTTCATGTGTCAATGCTACGTCAGTATGCTATAGATGCCCGGCATATGTAGAGTACGAGCAGGTAGATATACAACCTGGTCTGACTTACAAAGAACAACCTGTGGAAATCACGGATAGAAAAGAGCAAGTGCTAAGTGACGAGGTTGCCAAGCTAGTGAGAGGTTTGTGGAAAATCAAGAAGTGGAAGAATCCACTTGGGAGTTAGGAAGTGCTATGGGAGAGGAGTACCCCAGTTATTCCTAAGCTGATTCCGGGACGGAATCCTTTTAAGGAGGGGAGACTGTAATAACCCGAATTTTTGGAAAAATTAAAACTTTTCTTATTATGATTAAGTGCATCAGTGAATAGTGAATTTGGTGGATGAATAGTGATTTTGAGAATTAACAAAGTTTTTCATGTCACCTATGTACGAGACGTAGTATGGATATTCTGAAGTCATATTCGTGATCTACGGAGTAAATAAGTGAATGCAAAGACGATCGGAATTCAGAAATTCCAAAATTTTATTTTGGTGTAGTATTTGACCGGGCAGCGAATTATATATTATTATATTCAAGAAATGAGATATTAAAATTGAGGATTTGAGGATTTAATATTTTTGAAATTTTATTATTTTATTAAAGTCGACTTAAGGATTCGATTGTTGGAGTGAATGGTGAATAGTTACTATTCACTGCAAAAATCGCGTAGAGTTTTATTCGCTCTTTTTGGAAATATTTCGAATCGTTTCAAGAGGAACAAGGCAACATTTACAGGATTAAATATAGACATGGAAGTAACATGTAACAAGATTAATTCGAGGGATGCAACATTTGGATCATCCATGTGAAAAGAAACGAACCAAACACATGCATGCGCGACACGTGTCCCTGCTTTGCCACCATGATACTCCATGGCTTGACACGTGTCCTGATGACAAGGACAATGTGATGACTCACCACTCTTTTAACAAAAATCAGCATTTCAAGCATGATTATCCAAAACAAAAGAAAAAGAAAAGAAGAAAAGAAAGAGAAGAACTCTCCAGATTTTTCTGCCCAGCAGAAACAGAGTCCAAAGAAAAATCCATAACTCCATTTCTATCCATCCTTAAATCACCAAATTTTAACCATAGCTTCTCCACTCCATGGGTAACATTCGCTCAAAATTTCATGGCCAACAAAGGAGTGTAGCCTAGTCAAATCCCTTCCCCAAGTTGGAGAACCCAAACTGTGCAGTTTGTGTCCAGCGGAAAGATGGGACTCAAAACCCTAGCTAGGAAGCTTTAAATGTGGCTATCTATAGCTCAAAAGAAAGCTTATGAAGAGTACAAGGTCTGGTAAAACTCTTAGAACCAAACTCTTGTTTTTCGATTTTATATGGATTTTACAAAGTGATGATGAATAGTAACTTTTCATGATTCTTGATTTTGTTTCTTAAGGATTAAGCTTGATAAGGTTTGTTCAAAGCTCAAGGAAGGATTATAAACCATTGTTAGTGTATATGAAGCACCAAGGAAGGTATAAAAACCCCTGCCCCTTTTTGTTTATATGAGTTTTGAAGTGGTTTTGATGTTTATGTAAGGTTAAGATCATGATTAAGTAATTATATGAATTGTTGGTTGAGTTTGGAGGATGGGTTATGAATTTGTTTTGATTATTCATGGAGGATTTGACTGAGTGGAGGGTGTATAAGGTGGATGGTGAGTTTGGGATTAATTGGTATTGATTTGGTTGTGTTTTGGAAATGGAAAACGTTACGATTATAGCCGTCGTAATGCCCATTTGATTTAAGGTTGTTTTGAGCAAGAATTACGAACTGTTCTTGGAATATTTTTGAGCAGAACTGACCAGGAGCCTGTAGGTCTTGTTTAAAGGTTTGTTTTGGTATAAAGATCATGCCTATACGATTTACGGTTTAGGAGAAAAGTGAGTTTTAGTAAACGCCGTTCGGAAGAATGACTCATCTCTGTCCAGCAACTTTGAGGCTATATTTGGACCACTTCGGAGCCGTATTAAAATGTGAAATTTTGAGGAATAATACTAGAGAAAGTTAGGAAGGCTCACGAAAAAGATTCGTATTAAAAAGATTAGTTTTCGATTTTATAAAAATGTTTTAGTCGAGGTCGCGCAAGTGAAAACCACTAAGAACATGACTTAGAAACCAATGTTGTAAATGATTAGGTATAACTTGTATTCGAGGATCGATTTCGGACTAAACCTACGACTTAAGAAATTGTCGATTAACATGGACTTAGTATGAGCCTATAACGAGCTAGTAATGCCTTGGTTGTGTTTCGCTTACGTGTTTAAGCATTGAGCAAGTGGATTATCCAGGGGATTAATCGTACGTTTTCTTTGACTTTGTCTAGATTATCCGGCATCGTCGTGAACCCCTATCACTTC
Source organism: Heracleum sosnowskyi (assembly GCA_030848705.1). Classification (NCBI taxonomy): domain Eukaryota; kingdom Viridiplantae; phylum Streptophyta; class Magnoliopsida; order Apiales; family Apiaceae; genus Heracleum; species Heracleum sosnowskyi. The sequence goes on from CM061238.1 coordinate 11,336,957, forward strand.
TCGAGCATCAGGCAAGTTTACTAAACCTTACTCTATTATTCAGAGTATGTATATTTTCCTATGTTCAATACTTGTGTATTCCCAATTTATATACCAAATCTTTGTTGCAAGTATTGTGGCAAGTTTTCTAAATCTATACTTTGAAGTATTGATTATATATTACTGTTTTTGCCATGTGTGGAGTTATACAGTTTTGCGATACATGTTATATATTGTATAAAATAGAGTTTGATTTTGGTTTATATATGAGCTTTGAGATAAAGTAGTTATAAACCGGTGTACCTTGTAGCTCTATAGATAAGAGCAAGTTTATTGTTTCGACTCTAGACCGGGAGTCGATATTTTGAGATATGTAGATAGCCGTGGAAACCCGGAGGGATTCCATCGGCAGAATACTATGTGTTTTGAGGAATGTTATTTGAGTATTATCTCGGTCGAGAAATACTATTTGAATACTATTTCAGTTATATATGCAAATGAGAAGTATACATGTGTTATTGCATACTTGTCTTCGAATTGCTATGTATAGCAATACTTGAGGTTATGACTTGAAGTTGGGGCTTATGAGTTAGATATGGGATATCAGTTATAAGCCAGTATTCTTATATATGCCCTAGGATAAGGGCGTGTGATTTTCATTAAGGATCAGAAGTGATTGTATTTCTGTATATGCTAAAGATTATTTTTCCGATAAAGACATCGGGTGACTGTTATTTGAGATTTATTAATTAATGAATATTATTTATGTATATTCATTTGAGGCTTACTTGTTCGAGGGTTAATTATGTATTTAATGAACATTATTTATGTATATTCATTTGAGGACTATTGACTTTAAGAATATTAGTTTTGAATATTCATTCGAGGATTATTTATTTATTTAATGAATATTAGTTTTGAATATTCATTCGAGGATTAATTATTTATTTAATGAATATTGCTTTTGAATATTCATTTGAGGCTTATTTATTTAATGAATATTATTTCCTAATATTCATTTGAGGTTTATTTATTTAATGAATATTATTTTAGAATATTCATTTAAGAGTTATTTATTTAATGAATATTACCTTTGAATATTCATTTAATCTATATTTACTTAATGAATATTATTTTCGAATATTCATTTAATCAGTATTTACTTAAGGAATATTATTCCGAATATTCATCTAAGCTTTACTTACTTAATCAATGTCATTGATTATTTTTAAAATCAAAAGAGGTTCCCAAAACATTGTTTTCCATTTGAATCTGTCTTTTAAGAAGATTTAAATGCTCGCTCAACTATCAAAAATATGGGAAGCCTGATTTAAGTGACTACTACTCTTTTTTTTTAAACTCTCAATTCAAAAACTGTCAAGGGACAGATATTTTCTTGGAGCAATTTAATTGCTGCCAGTCTAATGTTGTGTTACCACCTCAATGATCGAGGGGTAAATTCATGGAACAAGTCGATATCCATTAACAAGCATAGCTTGGGAAATATTGGAGGATCTTCCTTTCCAACCTAGATATAACTACTTAGTGGAGTCGTATCAACAAGTGTTACACTTGGGGAAAGGAGGACGATCTTTACGTTTCAGAGTCATGGATTTCATCTGAACTAGGAGTGGTGTAAGTGGTCAAGTTGCGTGGGCCCATCCAACTTTTATATTGCCCCAAATGGGCCGGGAGGTCATAGTAAGGCGGTAGACAATGTCAGGCCGTCGTGATACTTCCATCTACATGTAGAAAACTATTTGAGCGGTGCGACCTGCTACTGATCATAGTAAGGTTAGGCACAGCGGACGCGGTAGCAACTCCAGTATTAGTTCATCATCCAATTTGGATATGTCCTGCAACATGTATTGGGGTGAAGAACCAACCATGTTGGCAGGGGGTTGAAAAGTGTTTGGAAATGAAGTGACAATAAATTTGTGCAACTCCATCTTTTACTTTTGAGTTATGACTCTGATAAAACCTGATTAAGGATATATATGCCTAAGTGGATTTTGGGTTACGGAAATGTTATATTAATTTTCCTCGTAACTTCCTCTTTTATATCATATGACTCTGTGGATACCTTACATAACATGAGTTATGGTAAGGGAGTTGTTTATACTGAATCATCTTATAACTTCTTTTAAGTTATGTGTTGATATTCTGCTTACATAGCAGATATTTTTGGAAGGTTATATTTGGTTTATTTTGAAACCTCGTCTTGTATACAAGAACTTTGTTCATAATATAGCAAAAGAGTTGCAGAAATATTATGAAATGATATTTGAATTACAATAAAGGTACTATTTTTGGAATATCTTCCGATAAGGAAATAATTTCAGTATCGAGATATTTTGACAAATTATTGTCTTATACCCGCTTTATTCTGGGTTGAGTTAAAGGCAGAATTAGGCCATACTTTCATTACCTTGCTGAGCTATCGCTCACTCTTGCTATTGTTTTATATATATTATATAGCAGCGGAGCAGGATGCCAATGGGACGACACCTACCCCACAAGGCGTTTCCATAAACAGTTTCTAGCAGTGATCCCGAAGAGTAGTACGAACCAATCGAATCAGGCTACGGCTTTTGGGCATTCAACTTATGTATAGACATGAATGGTATTAGAGGATTGTAAGCATCAGAAGATTAAGTTGGTAATGTAACATTACTTAGAAATTGTATCAGTGACAGATTCAAAAGACATTTGGGTATTGTAATAAAAATTATTTATTCCGCAGTTGTTGTATTGTGTCGTTTCTGAGACTCTAACCTGTGTGTGTGTGTGTGAGACATATGTTGTGGGGTCATGAGCAGGTGAATTATGAACGGTGTGAGTAATACAGATAAGGCAAGGAGTAAATGGATCGTGACTACTCTAAATCCCTGACCCCGGATTTGGGGCTGTTACATACTGTGCTCACCACCCAGGAACCACATCTAGTTGGTCAGGGAATGCATGCTGGGGCATATCCTAATGACACCAACACAAACATGGAGGATTCACCAGTTTTCACTGGAGACTCTGTGCCAAATTCTCCCATCCTTAGGGATGTGGAAATGTCTTCACAGACAAATAGGGCTGATGTTGTAACACATCCCATTTCAATGGAGACAACATCAGACCCTACAGCCATTCCAAGGCTGGAGGAGACTCAAACTCACACATCTCATGAAGTGCCTAGCACTAGCTCTCACTTGGCTCAGGCCACAATGTCAGAATGGCTGAAGCCTGTGCACCATGACAGGCCTTCAGGATCATCATCTGTGCCTTCCCAAATGACAGAAGAAGCTATTCAAGATCTCCATGTGGCACAGATTGATGAGTTCTCAAAGATAGCTCAACATCTCCTCACCTCCAACCTTCCAAATGCTGATTATGAAGCTATCCTGCTATGCCATAAGGAGGATGTTGAAGCTCAACAGGAGAAGATTGTGGATACAGCTGAACCAGAGGGGAATGTGGATGCCTGGTTGGATGCTAAGAGGACTCTCAAGCTCAAGGATGCCCTGGCTTTTGTGAGAGAAGAATACCTCACCTCTCTGGGCTCCAATGCTAAGGATCTTTCTCCTGTTGCCATCTATGAGGCTGTAAATGATGTGTACAAGAACCAGTTGAAGGCTCTGCATTATCTTGGGAAAGGGCTTCAATCAGAGATTTCTTCAATTCAGGAGGAGACAGACAGATCCCTCACTAAGCTCAGAAACTCTTATCTCTCTGATTTTCCCAAGGTGGATGGTATCCTCAAAGAAGTCCAGAAAACCTCCACAAATGTGTCCATGATGGATGTGACTCTTGCCATGGTCACAGACAACATCAAGAAACTGGCTTCTACACTGGAAAATCAAGCAAAAACTACCATCACCACCAATGCTATGTTGAATGTCATGTGGAAAAATCAGTATGGTGATAAGCTGGTGGATGAAGTCCCTCTGTCAGACATCTCCAAATATGACTTTGCCAGGGTCAAAGATCAATCTCTAAACTCCTTCAAGTCTCACCAATTATTCTCCAAGGTGGATGGCTTAGAAAGAGAAGTGGCCTCTCTCAAGGATGAAAACAGAATGCTATCTACATCTCTAAGCCAACTCAATGACAAACTAGATGATCAAGGCACCAACACAACAAACATTTTGCTGGTGCAGCAACAAATGATGACTTCAATGATGAGATCCATGAACCTGCCTATTCCTGGGGAAGCTCAAGACATTTTGTCTGATCCCAAGCCTAAGGGGGAGAAAGGAAAGGAGGCCATTGTGAAAAAGAAAGGGGGAGTACCTGCCAAGCAGTCAAAACTTAAGGGCAAGCTAATTGAAGAGACAATAAAGCCAATCAATCTTCCCCCTGTAGAGGTCATAAATGCACAAGGCCAGAAAAGCACAGTCACCACTACCTACTATCCCTCCACAATGCCAAAAGATATCTCCACTTCTCAACCTGCTCAACCTTCTTCCAATGCTCAACCTGCCAAAGCTACAACAATCACAGAGGCCAAGCTACAGGAAGTTGCCAATTCTCACATCTATCATGATGAGGCCTTCCTGGAGTTTCTGAAAGCCACCTACAGAGATGCACAAGAAGATGCAAGAACTTACAGAATGAAGCTCAAGGAAAACATTAAGTACTTCACAGTTGCAGTAAGGAAAATCAAGGATGTCCATCTAAGAGAGATAATCATGGTGTGCAAGGACAACTGCTTGTGGCACCTAGCTTTTCAAACTCTAGAGAAACTGAGATTCACTGAGCTGTCAACAATAATGGACTTAATAGAAAAAGGTGGGGCTAACAACAAGAGACTGTTTGATGACTTGAAGATGGATCAAGATCAAAGACTGCCTGAGGTTATCTCAAAGCCAAAGACAATAATCTTCCAAAGTCTATCTCAAGACAGCAGCATTGACCAGTTGGTGATCCCTTCAGATTTGACAAGAAAGAATAATACAAAGATCAACCAAGTGCTGCAAATGCTAAGAGCCAAGAGGGGAGTCAGGACAGCTGAGGAACTAGAGATGATTCACACTCTACAATCTTTTCTGATTCATGGAGTCATTCCTGAATCTGTCAAAGAAAAGAACAAAAAGAAGGATGGAGATGATGATGATGATAAGGAGAAAACCTATGAAAGGAGATCTCAGTCAAGGAGAGATAAGGAAAGGAGCAAATATTCAAAGAAATCAAAGGATGCTGATGAGAGCAAGAGGGATGACAAGGGGGCAAAGGAATCAGTTAAGAAAACAAGAAGTGGAAATCAGCAAGTCAAGGACATTGCTAGTAGTACTTTAACCACAACACAAGACTCTAAGTCTAGGGTGGGTAATGTTAGCAATGATCCTCCAAAATCATTATCCATGACTTCTGAACCTGAATTGCCACAGATGAAAGATGAAGCCACTAAAGTAATTTCAAGAAAACACTTCCACAAAGTCACAGCTAGTGGAGTGTTACAGTGGATGAAGGGGAAAGGAATGAAGCTACTTCCAAGTGATGTGGCACTGAAGACTAATTCTCCTTGTTCCAGAAAGGTATCTCTTGTGAAGCATTTGAAGATCAAGAGTGTACCCAAAAGGATAAGGATAACAAAGAAGACTGGAAAACTCACAAATGTTATTGGCATCAATGTGCTTCCACTAGATGAGGACTATGATGAAGATGCCCTAGCATTTTTGAGGGCTCAAAGGATCTTTGAAGTCAAAGTGAAGTTGGATCATCTAGATATCAAGTACACTGATGGAAGAGAAAGGATAATGAAGCAAGGAAGCTGGCAATATTTCTATAAGTATGAGCTTGAAAGGATAAATGCCTTACTGAATTTTGAAGAAAAAGATGAAAGGACATGGAAGATAGATATTGCCAGGTACTTGAAGATGCATGCTGATTATGAAGAAAACATGAGGAAAGAGAATGAAGAGAAAAACATACAGAGAGAGAAAGAAATGGCTGAGATGGAGGAGAGGGCTAAGGAGCTAAGGCAGAAAGGGATGTGCAGGGTCAAACAAAATCCTTACATTGTGGAGTACAAAAACTCACATGGAGGCCAAAGCAAAATAAGGATGGAGTTTCTGGACTCATATGTAGAAAGTGCACTCAAAGCTGCAATTGATGACTTGGAAGGCTCACCTCTCATTGAAGAACTGATTGCAAGAGAAGAACTTCAAGAAGCCATCATAGACATGAAGAGAAAAGAAGAGATAAGGAAAAAGAAGATATATGATGATTTGCTAGAGAAGCAATTGGAAGCTGAAGCTGCTGAGCAACAAAAGTAATCTGTAAGCTTTCAATTTTTCTATGTAATCAAATTTCTGATCTCAAGGTTCATGAATTGTCCTCTCTGTTACTAAATTTCCTTTTATGTAAGTTAGGCTTGTTATCAGACATGAAATTGTGCCTAAGGATCTTACTCACAATTTGGGGGAGATTGTTAGGCTCAAGACATGTCTGAATACCACTATTAACAAGCCTACACTATGTGACTATGTCACACTACATGACCTAGTGATTTCTATCACTGGGATAGAGTATAGGTCTCTAAATGTACTTGTCTTGTTCTCATGAACAATAGCTTTATCATGTATGCTCAGGTTTATAATGAGCTTAGTAAAGTTTCTTGCATCTAGATTGTATATAGGCCATTGAATAATTATCCTGGTAGAAGTTCAGAAGTGTTCATGCAGCAGGATAGAGTTGAATAAGTCTATGAAGAAATAAGTTGCAGGAATTTGTCTAAGGCATTATATAGCAAAGTCAAAAGAAAGCTATGTCGTGAAGTCACCAATATCCATGTCGTGAAGTACTATATCGCATAGTCCATTTTGTACTATGTCGAGAAGTCCTCAAGACACATGTCGTGAAGTGTTGAAGTCAGCAAAGTCAAAAGAGCCTAGATCGTGAAGTCCTCAGAAGCCTTATGTCGCATAGTCATCAAATGACCTATGTCGCATAGTCATCAAATGACCTATGTCGCAAAGTCTTCAAAGGCTATATCGCGTAGTCCTCACAAGGGAGATCGCGAAGTCAGGGATAAAGTGGAGTTCACGACATCAACACTTAGCCGTTTATAACAAGACAAATCAAGGTACAGAACCAAGAATCAAAGGAGACAAATACTGAAGCATTTGTTCTGGCAAGGTGGTCCAAAGAACAGATGGCAAATCTACAGCTAAACTTGGAGAGAAAGATAAGAGACAAGCAGCTACAGAAACGGGAAAGACTCCGAAAAGCAGGTGGTCCTTCCTGACACAGTGAACTTCTTATGGCAGGACAAGTTGGACTTTCAGAAGGGGTAGCTGTGTAATATTGTGTGTGCCTAGTTTGTATAGGTGAATATATATATCGTGCACACACAACTGTAAGCTGTAAAAGAGAGATACACATAGTTATTTGCTAAGCTCTTTTCTCTGTAAGCAAGCAAGTTCAAACTGTTCTTGTTTAGAAGCCAGAAATTCGATTGTGAATTTCCTGGAAAGCTGTAGTATTTAATTTGCTTATACAAAGTAGATTAAAGTGATTGTGTGTGTTATTTACTTTCTGCATATTACATATCATAATCACATACAGTTGTTTACTTAGTTTTCAAGAATCAAAAAATATATCAAACTATCCATTCACCCCCCCTCTGTCTAGTTTCTAGTAGTATTCATTTCTAACATATATGGGTACCCTAAACGTAATATAATTATATATAATTATGGTAAAGAGGATAAAAAGAAAATATTTTCGAAGAAGAAGTAAATAAAGAAGAATTAACGTACTGGTTTACTATCTGAACTTCAGAGATCCATAATATGCTTATACAGAATATATTATCAAGCTAATGTGAAGATATGTCTTATTAATAAATTAAGAGTACTTAAAAAGATGATGTATTCGTTCACGTACAATGTTAAAAGTTACTTATGAATTAAAATAATTTAAAATTTTATGTTATTAATCGAATTTATATTGCTAATATTATTTTAAAACGGTCTGAAAATCAATTTAGTTGACCCCACATGTAATTTGTGTAAGATAGGTTTAAATTATTTTTACATCATTAAACTGAATTTTTAATAATTCGTCCACATATTTTGTACTAAAATTAATTTCTTTAACTTTTAAATTTTAATTTTGTTTAAATTCAAAATAATTATACTTACGAAGATGATGTGTTCATTTAAGTATGACTTTATTACAAATGAATTAAAATAATTCAAAATTTTAAATTTAATTAAATCTATATAGTTTATTATTTTAAATCAGCTTAAAACACGGCTTAGTTACCAATCAAATGAGACAAATTTAAAATAGTTATATATTGATAAATTGAGGCAGATATTGTATTAAAATGGTTTTTTCACTTTTAAAATGTTAACATTTATTTAAAGCATACAATAATGTAACTATTAATCTATACAGTTAATGTAATATGCATGTAAATAAATGAATAACAAATAGTTATTAAAATTGTGTATTATAAATTTTATACTTGAAATTGAATTATTAATATCGTATTTAATGTAAAATAGTAATCAAATTGTTTGATTAATAAATATTTATGAAACTTTAATTTAAATATGATAATATAATTGTGAATTATTTTAAATAAAAAGTGATTTATTAACAAATAGTTTTTTGTGACTAAAACAAATATGTAATACATGGATATTTTAAATCAAGTAATTACTGGATTTAAATTAGAATTGTCAACTAATCATGATTATTAAAATAGGATGAGAGTGAAAAATAATAAAAAAAATGTAATATGTTTGGTCTAAAATTTAGGAGTGGTTTTTGATTGGTTTTAAAATAAAATTTTCTGATTGGTGAAGTATATAACATCTAGACTCAAGCATTATAATGAAGGATTACAATAAGTTTTATTCATAAAATATTAAAGTATCTATTAATATATTAAGTTACATTTTCTTTAATATTTTTAACATAATTAATTAACATCGAATTTTTTAATTACAATAAATAATATATTTGATAAGTAGCCTCAAATCTATATAAAAACCTGAAATTACGACCTTTAACAATTAAATAAACAAAAACATAAATTACTGATTAAAGTTGTAAAAGTTATACATATACTTAAAATATTTCCTCATTAAGTGTGTTAGATCATAGAGTGATATTAGAAATTTATCTATAAAATAGACGATTATTTATTGAACGCATAGTACAAAAAATGATCGGAATTTCGAAGTATAAAAATATAATAAAAGATAAGATTATAATTAAAAATAAAATAATTTTAGTTGATAACCAAATTCTCGAAATACAAAAATATAATAGTGAACAGATTTAAATTTTTTAATATAATCAATTAACATCGGAGTTTTTGGCTTTACAATATATAATAGATAACTAACCTCACATCTCTGTGTAAAAACTCTAAATTACGACCTTTAACAATTAAACAATCAAAAATATAAATTATTGATTAAAGTCATAAAAAAATATACATATACTTGTAGTGCTTTCTCACTCAATGTGTTGGGTTAGAAGTTAATCTGTAAAATAGACGATTTTATAGTAAATAGATAATACAATTGACGATCAAAATCCCGAAGTATATAATTATCATAAAATATTTAAATTCTAATCAAAAATTAAATTATTTTAATTGATAATCAAATTCTTGAAATATATAAATATAATAGTCAATAGATTTAAATTTTAATTAAAACAAAATAATGTTTTGAATTTTGATTGGTTATCGCGTTGTATGGATAGTCTAACCACCTTTAATTAATAAAATCACATGAGTGGAGTTGTAATAGATTTAAATTCTAATTAAAACCAAAATAATTATTGAATGTTGATTGATTAATCAAGTTGTATGAATAGTCAAATCACCCCTGTTAATAAAATTATAGGAGAAAAGTTTTGATAGATTTAAATTCTAATTAAAAATAAATTAAATTTTGAATTTTGATTGGTTAATTGCGTTATATGGATAGTTTAACTACGATTTGTTGATAAAATTATATGACAAAAGTTTTTTGGCTCTTGTGATTGGTCTAAAATTTAGTATTGACATTTAACTAGTTAACTGTTTAATAAAATGATATGAGGAAAGTTTCAATGAATTTAAATTCTAGTTTAAAATTATATGAGGAAAGTTTTTAGACTCTTGTGATTGGTCTAAAATTTAGGATTGACCAACCCTTGGTTAATAAAATTAAATGAGGAAAATTTTAATGGATTTAAATTCTATTTTAAAAAAATTAATTTTGATTGGTTAATCGCGTTGTATAGATAATTTAACCACCCTTGGTTAATAAAATTATATAAGGAAAGTTTTTAGGCTATTGTGATTGGTCTAATATTTAGGAATGACATCTGATTGGTCCTAAAATAATTCAAAATAATGTGTGGTAGACTCAGGTATTATAATAAAGGATACCCAAAATGATTAAACTTGAATATTATGGTTTAATTTTACCCCAGATGATGAGATCGTAATTAATATTGCAATCTTCGTATTTTCAACCACGGGAGAATGATTGCTAAGATTTTAGTATATTAACTATCACGATAGCCCGTGCAAAGCACGAGCACCATCATACTATTATATAAAGGAGAAGACGGGGTGGTGAGGTGGCGCTCTCACATCGATTCGTTCTATTTTTCTAATTTTCTCAATTTTTTGAATTAATAATACTAGCTTAAAATCTGTGTGATGCACGGATTGTTATTAATAATTATTATTTTTATTATTTATGTTTTAATATTCTATTAATTTGCATTTGATAAAAAAATAAGTAGACGTGTTAAACTTTTTTAAATAATTAAAAGTATTAAAATAGATTTTTAAAAAAATTAATAACTGTTTGTCCGTTATATTTTTGGAAAAGGAGAGGTCTTAGTAAGGAAAAATAGAAAAAGTAACATGTTTTAGCTGAAAAGGTAAGTGCCCGTAATTAAAAGTATTTAAATAGATTTCAAAATAAATAAGTAAGGATTTGCTCGAGATTTTTTTGGAAAATGAGGGATTTTAGTAAGGAAAAATAGAAAGAGTAACATGTTTTAGTTGAAAAAGGTAATTGCCCGTGATTTTTTTTAGAAAAAGAGAGGATTTTGTTAGAAAAAATAGAAACTGTAATGTATTTTAGCCGAAAAGGTAGTTGGTTATAAAAATGTTATTATTTAATAATAATTTCTTTAGAAAATAAAAAAATAGAAAAAGTAACACGTTTCAGCTGAAAAAGTGCTAATAATTAAAAGTATTAAAATAGATTTTAAAATAAATAAGTAAGGGTTTGCCCGTGATATTTTTTGAAAATGAGGGGTTTTTAATAAGAAAAATAGAAAGTAACATGTTTTCGTTGAATTTTAAAATATAAAAGTAACAATTTGTCCGTGATATTTTTGAAAAAAAAGGGTTTTAGTAATAAAAATAGAAAAGGTGACATGTTTTAGTTTTTTTTTTAGTTTTTGTCAATTAAAAATATTAAAATAGATTTTAAAGTAAATAAGTAAGGGTTTGCCCATGATATATTTGGAAAAGGAGAGATTTTAGTAAGGAAAATTGAAAATATAACATGTTTTAGCTGAAAAAGGTAATTGCCCGTGATTTTTCTAGAAAAAGAGGAGAAATGTAATTGCTTATTAAAATAGGTTTTAAAATAAATAAGTAAGGTTTTACCCGTGATATATTTGGAAAATGAGGGATTTTAGCAAGGGAAATAGAAAAAATAACATGTTTTAGCTGGAAAAAAAACTGTCCGTGATTTTTTAAGAAAAAAATGGTAATGTATTTTAACTGAAAGGGTAACTGATTATAATAATTTTTATAATAATTAAATAAATAATTAAATAAGGCAAGTACCGTATCAAAAAACTGGAACCAATAAAAAAGTACCAAAACTTTCAATGTTTCGTCTTTAATAATATAGTATAGATAGAGAGATAGATTTATAATATTAGTATTTTATGCTACTAAATGGAATAGCCCGTGATATTTTTGAGGTTTTAGTTAGGAGATATATTAGTTAGAAAATATAAAAGAGAATTTACGTTTTGGAAAAAAACTAATCGGTTAGTCATTAATAATTATAATATTATTATTTTATTTTATTAAATAGAACTATTCGTGATATTTTTGGAAAATGAGAGGTTTTATTTAGATAAAATAGAAAAGTAGAAATTTTAGTTAGAAAATATAAAAAGAATATACACTTTGGCTAAAAATAGTAATGGATTAGTATTATTAGCTTATTATGTTATTTTATTAAATGAAACTGTGTGTGATATTTTTGGAAAATGAGATATTTTAGTTTGAAAAAATAGAAAAGATATTATATATAATAATTTTAATATTTTATCTAACGGTTCTTATCGATTTTATCAGAAATATCTAACGGCTATGAATAGAGTGACCAAACTAAAAAAGTTTTTAAGACTAGACTACAAAACTTTCAATGTTTCGTATTTAATATAATAGTATAGATTAAAAAACGAAAAAATCTCAATTACCTTACTAATAGAGGAAACATATAATATTTTTGCATTTAAAATCCCTATTAATGGAGAAAGTAAATATACAATAGATCTTTACTAATGGAGTAAACTAAATATCACTAATGGAAGAAACTAAATATTCAATTATAATATTCTTGCCTTCAAAATATTTAAATTAGAAAAAAAGTTTATTACCTTACATTATTTTGAACTTCCCTCTATTATTATCTAAATATTCTCATAATATTTTTTTAATGAAATTACTATCTTAACATACTGCTCTCCTAAACTTTCTTTTTTATGTAATATAATAGAAAATACAGGAACGTTTTGGTAAATAATAAGTTAATAAATTAGATCGGTCTTGCATAAGAAATTAAGTAATTAATACCAAAAACTAGAAAAAATCTCAATTGCCTTTTAAATATTTACTAATAGAGAAAACTAAATATACAATTTCAATATTCTTTCATTTAAAATCTCTACTAACAGAGGAAAGTAAATATAATATTCCTGCATTTAAAATCTCTACAGAGAAAGTAAATATACAATAGACCTTTACTGATGGAGCAAACTAAATATTACATTATTAGTAAACTTAATATTCGATTATAATATTCTTGCCTTCAAAATATCTAAATTATAAAAAAAAGTGTATCGCCTTACATTATTTTAAACTTACCTCTATTATTATCTAAATATTCTCTTAATATTTCTTTTTAAATGAAATTAACATCTTAACATTCTCTTCTCCGATCTTGTATAAGAAAATAAGTAATTAATACCAAAGATTAGAAAAAATCTAAATTGCCTTTTAAATATTTATAAATGAAGGAAACTAAATATATACAATTTTAATATTCTTGCATTTGAAATCTCTACTAATGGAGGAAAGTAAATATAAAATTCTTTAATTTAAAATCTCTACTAATGGAGAAAGTAAATATACAATAGATATTTACTAATTGAGGAAACTAAATATTACAAATGTAGGAAACTAAATATTCAATTATAATATTCTTGCCTTAAAATATCTAAATTAAAAAAAATAGTGTATTACATTACATTATTTTGAACTTCCCTTTATTATTATCTAGATATTCTCATAATATTTCTTTTCAAATGTAATTACCATCTTAACATTCTGCTCTTCTTAACTTTCTTTTTTAATGTGATATAATAGAAAATACAAGAACATATTGGTAAATAAGAAGTTAAGAAATTAGATCGGTCTTGCATAAGAAATTAAGTAATTACTTTGTAAATAATTAATTACCTTTAATACTTTCATACAAACAGCTAATTAATAATATAAATATACACCTAAACTCTATTTAATTGTCTACTGCAATTTTTGTTGTCAATATTGTTCTTCTTTACTTTTTTGTTTATTCATGTTAAAAATGTGTATATGAGTATATGAGTATGAGATTTTTTCCTTTATATTATTTATCTTATTACGTCTGTTTATATCATAATACAGGATCATATTATTACGTTTGTTTATATCATAATGCAGGATCATATTAAAATCTTTGACAAGACAAATTATTTGCTATTAGTGTTGATTGAGTTAAGACATGGATCAATAAGGAGGGGGATTCATTAGTTAAAATAATAGATCGAGCAAGGTGACTTTATTGTACATTCAGTTGTGAATTGATTTATATGTTTATGTGTGTACGTTATTAGTTTTGAATTTATAGTTAAAAGTTGATAAACATGTATACAAGGTAACTCGAAAGCGGAGAATTCATCATGTCTTCAAGAACAAATTTTATCATTGTTTTTTAACGTTTAGATAGTTATTCAAAAAAAAAACGTTTAAATAGTTATTGCTCTAATTTTTATGAGAAAAGATTATATCTTTTAGTAAAATATTTTCTGTAATTCATACACGAAAATTCAAAGATAAAAATTGTATATTAAGAAATTTATATTGTATGTATTTCAAAAATATCATGTTAAGATTTATTCGACTGGAGAATTTATTTAGTGTGTGCATTTTTAACAAAATTCAATAAGTCGGTGCATCTATAACAAAAGTCATACAAGAATAAGAAACATTGAGAAGAGGTCATTAATTTATTTTTTTTTAAAAGAAGAGGTTTTTGTTGTTATTTGTTTTGACAAAAAGAGATCATTATTAATAAAAAAAATCTCTCAGCAACAAAAAGGATGTTTGTTCATATTTTTTGATTTTTTTTCTTACTGGGAGTAGATTTGTAGGTAGTGACGATTTTAATAGCTCTGAAGGTATAATTGTAGTTTTTGATTGAACGATCTAGAGGTATAGATTAGTTCTAAGTTCTAATTTAACATAAGGTTCTAATTTGAACCTAACCCTATAAATATATATATATATATATATATATATATATATATATATATATATATATATATATATATATATATATATATATATATATATACAAGCCTATAACCCGTGCAACGCACGAACAACTTTAATATTAATTTTGAGATTTACTTTTAAATTTTTTGAGATTTTAATACTTATGAAAATGCTACCTTTTAAAAAAAAAAATTAAAAGTGGTACTTTAATACTTTAAATCTAAATTTGTTTATAGATTTTATAATAGTTTATTAGCTTAGTAAGCAGGTCAGTAAAGATAACCGTCAAAATTATCAATATATTTGTTGTAATATATATATACTTGAATTCTAAGTAAAGTATAATTAAAAGAGTTTGTAGTTATGTTATATATGTGAGAAAATCGAAAATCAAAACTTTCAATATTTCGGCTATTAGATAATAATATAGATAAATAGATTAAATAGAATAAATTACCGAAAATTGAAATCAAAACTTTCAATGTTTCAGCTATTATATAATAGTATAATATAGATAGATATCGTCTGCGATTATTTTAGAAAAGAAGAAATTTTAGTTATTAACAATTATTATTTTATTATTTTATTTTAATAAATGAAACTGTCTGTGATATTTTTGGAAAAGGAGAGGTTTTAGTAAACAAAAATAAAAAGCTTATATGTTTTAGTTAAAAAAAGCTAATTGCCCGTGATATTTTTGAAAAGGTAAGGGAATTTTTCAGAAAAAAATAAAAAAAGTAATATATTTTAGGTGTAAAAGGTAATTGGTTATAAATAGGTAACATTATTATTTAATAATATTTTTTATAAATAAGTAAGGGTAATTAAGTAAAAACATGAAGTACAATTAAGTAAGGACAATTAAGTAAAATCACAACATACCAAAAAATATTTAGTATTATATCCAATGGCTCTCATTAATTTAATTTAAAAGATATAACAGTTAGAGATTGGATGACCAAACTATGGAGGACCAGACTACAAACCGACTACAAACAAGACTACAAAAATTTTAATGTTTCGTCTTTAATATAATAGTGATATGGTCATAAAAGTAATTATAGAAATATAATTACTGATTCATTGGAAAGGCCCCATAATTAAGGCCCAAAAACCCTGATTATTTATTAATTTCGTAATTAATAAATAAGGGAAATATACAGCTCATGAAAAGAGTCCAAAATATGGTAAATTAGTCAAAGAAGGATCCAGAATCCCAATTAAAGAGTCATAGCCTTTATCAACAAGGAAAAGACTTATCCAGCAAGAAATACGATGTTTATCCAATATCAAAAAGGAGACTTATTCGCTAAGACTCCCAAACATACCATAAATACAAGGCTCCAGACGCCTATATAAGGACCCTGATCCTACAATCAGAACTACGTCTTTGGCTTGATTCTCAGCATTAATTGAGATACGTAGGCATCTTGTGAGGACCGGTTTAGTCTCGAAACACAAGTGCAGCCGTTAAAGCTCGAAAGCTCATAAATCCTAGCAATTAATATACAAGTATGTTTTTTAATCCATAACATTTGGCGTCGTATGTGGGAAGACAACATCAACCTTGGCAAACACACGAAGAACAACTCGAGATACTCCAGTTTCTGAGGAGCTTCCTATCACCTCTGAGGCTGATACTCACGGAAATCAACCACCGCCAACTACTGGCGCTGAGGGGGCGAATATCCCCACCAATACTCAAGGACCGGAGATCCCAATTTCGGCTGAAGGGACGAATCCCCTGCAGATGGTCATTCATGGATCTAATCTACAAGAGACCGCTCACCAGCAACCAATCACGACATCCCCACTGCTCATGAATGCACCAAGTGGTCTTTAACTCCATACTACTGATCTTCCTCAATACTCTACTCAAACTTTGGGGATGCCAAGCTATGGCATGCCCCCTCGACCCATGGCGGGTGGCAGCGGTCTCAACCCCATTTACCATGAAGCGTATGTTCCCCCTTATATACGAGGTCTGGGACCCCAAAATCAACAAACTCGACGGACCCCTTTGATTCTAGATTACTCAGGTCGCTATACCGAGGATGAGGATTATACATCTGGGGAAGAGAGGGATGTCGCCCCAAGGAGAAAGCGTTCTTCCCAAATAAATCGGGAACAACCCTAAACTACTAAGGAGAAAATTGCAGCCCATGAGGCAGAAACCGCAAGACTAAAAAAACTCCTTGCTGAAGAGGAGGCCGTTCAATCTCAAGGCCGATCAACTGGAAGGGTCCCGATAATCAACTGGAAGGGTCCCGATAATCAACCTGGACCCGACACCAAGAAGGACTAAGAGGGCTGAAGCCCCAAGGGGTGATCCTAATGTTTTGTTGCCCCTAGGAGATCCTGATGATCCCACACCACTGTTTACTCAAGACATCATGAAGGCCACCATATCTAGAAAATTCAAGATGCCAACGATTAAAGCTTATGATGGAACGGGGGATCCCGCAAATCATGTAAGAACCTTCTCCAACGCACTGCTGTTGCATCCAACCAATGATGCGGTCAAGTGTAGGGCGTTTCCACAAACCTTGGCAGGCATGGCCCAACGTTGGTATAGTCGTCTTCCTCCCAACTCTATTGGGTCTTTTAAGGAGCTAAGCAAAGCATTCATCAATCAATTCGTTAGTGGAAGAGTGGATGAGAAAAGCTCTACATCACTCATGGCAATCCAACAAGGAAAGAATGAGGCTTTAAGAGATTATATCAATCGATTCACCCGAGAGGCTCTGAAAGTCCCGGACTTAGAGGACAAAGTGGCTATGATAGCCCTAAAACAAGGAACTACTGATGACCACTTCAAAAGATCGTTAGCAAAACATCCACCCGAGAGCATGCTGAAGCTCCAAGATAGAACCGGAAAATACATCAAGGCTGAAGAAAGCATGAGAAAGTATGAGCCCACTACTGGTGGTAGTGGAAATTCAAAGAAGAGGAAGGAAACACAGGAATATGATGTCAAGGAAAAGTTTCCTAGAACATCAAAGGATTCTGATTCTCCACCCAAGAGGAACAATTTTGGGCCAAAATTCACGGAGTATGCAAGATTGAACACTCCTAGGAGTCAAATTCTGATGGAGATAGCAAAGGAAGGAGATCTCAAATGGCCGAAGCCAATGAGGGCTGACATGTCCAAACGGAACCAAAACCAATTCTGTAGGTTCCACAAAGAAGTCGGTCATGATACCGACGATTGTAGGAAATTGAAAGATGAAATTGAATTTCTGATACGAAGAGGAAAACTCAGTAAGTTCACCAAATATGGAAACCAAGGGAGTCAAAGGGGGAACTATGACAGAAGGGACAACGATCAAGATCGAAATCACAAGATCCGAGGGCCGGTAATCAACATGATATTCGGAGGGCCAACTGTTGTTGGGTCCTCCCGAAACTCAAGAAAGGCTTATGCTCGAGAAGTAATGACTGTGGTTGGAGAAGCACCGAAGCGTGCCCGAACAGAAGTATCAATAGGTTTTGATGATTCAGACCTGGAGGGAGTAAAGTTTCCCCACGATGATCCCTTAGTCATCGTTCACGTGATAGGAAATTCTGAAACAAAGAGAGTTTTGGTCGACAATGGAGCTTCAGTGGACATCTTGTTCCATGATGCTTTTATCAAGATGGGCTATACTGACTCTCAGTTGACACCCTCGAATATGCCCATATATGGATTCAATGGAGTGGAGTCAAAGGTGGAAGGCACTATCCAACTCCCAATGACAATGGGGCAAGGGTCGAATACATCTACTCAGATGTTGAACTTCATAGTTATAAAGGCAACTTCGACCTACAATGCAATCCTGGGAAGGACTGGTCTTCATGCGTTTAAGGCCGTTGCCTCATCCTATCATCTGAAGATCAAGTTCCCAACGAGGAATGGAATTGGTGAAGAAAAGGGAGACCAAAAGATGGCTAGAAGCTGTTATGTAGCCGCGCTAAGGCCAGACGGAATCGGGGGGCAGGTTCTCGCAATTGAAGACATGGATATCAGTGACAATGAGGACCGAAGAGGGAAACCAGTTGAGGATTTGATCCCAATTCCCTTAGTCCCATGTGAACCGGAGAAGGTGACTTATGTTGGAGCACTGCTACATGAACCATTAAAAAGCAAACTCATATCTTTTCTTCAAGAGAACAATGACGTTTTTGCTTGGACAGCGGCCGGCATGCCATGGATTGATCCTCAACTGATAACTCACAAACTGAATGTGGATCCTGAAAGGAAGATGTTCACACAAAATCACGCAAGCGTACGCGGTCACAGGTAATATAAGAATAAGTAGAGTTCGTTCCCACAGAGACTGCTTTGGTTACTATAGTTATGCACTTATGCAACAATGTATGACTATTGTTTGATTAACTAAATTAACTATTCAATGTAACAAGATTATAATTAACTAAAAAGATTGCTGTTGAATTACTTATGAGAATAAAACATGAGATCCTAACTTCATTAAATACTTCATCTAGAGTCTTTTGTCTTTAATCAATGCATGTGACGGTTGTGACAACTAATCGGATAACACGAAATCAGTACACGCTACCTTTCAGTATATGTATACCAAACCACTCAAACATCCACAAAAGAGATAGAAAAACACCCTGGGTCGGGATAGCAAAACGGCGAATAAAAGGTATGCAAATCAGGTATATAATTTGTATCAGTTTCAGTCAGCCAAGCAGGCAATGCCGATCATGTTTACCGAAGACGACTATGAAGACGTGATTTGGCCCCATGAAGACCCCCTGATCATCAATCCTGTGATCTGGCAAAACAAAATCTAGAAGGTACTAGTGGATGGGGGAAGTTCGGTGAACATTCTCTATCATCGAACTTATAGAAAAATGAACCTTGGAGGCGAACAGTTGGAGCCATGCCATGAAGCCCCCTTGTATGGTTTCGGGAACCAACCAGTCCCCATTGAAGGTACCATTACTTTATCCGTTCTTTTAGGCAAAGCTCCCTACACTGTGGAAAAACAGGTTAAATTCTACGTGGTCCGAGTGGAAAGCCCCTATAATGCAATCCGTGGAAGGCCAGCTCTTACATCTTTCCAAGCTGTGGCCTCAATTCCCCATCTCAAGTTCAAGTTTCCAACCGAGCATGGCATCGGCGAGATGAGAAGCGACCAAAAAACTGCCCGAATCATAATGCTGGACGACCTGGAGAAAGATCAAGATTTTGAAGTGTTCGAAGGAGGCAAAAGATAGAGGGCTGAAG
Source organism: Heracleum sosnowskyi (assembly GCA_030848705.1). Classification (NCBI taxonomy): domain Eukaryota; kingdom Viridiplantae; phylum Streptophyta; class Magnoliopsida; order Apiales; family Apiaceae; genus Heracleum; species Heracleum sosnowskyi. The sequence goes on from CM061238.1 coordinate 11,356,972, forward strand.
GCGAATCTAGTGGAGGTCGCCAAACCATGAACATTGAGCTAGAAAAATTTGGGGCCGACCTATCCAGTCCGATCGCCGAACTAGTGGCGGAAATCGAAGAAGTAGAATTACATGCAGGTTGTTCGGGAAAGATGGTACGGATCGGGAAAAATATGGAACCCGACCTAAAGAGGAAAGTGATTGAAGTGGTCAGACAATACCACGATGTCTTCGCATGGGGGCCCGAGGACATGCCTGGGTTAGATCCAAAGACGGCAAAACATTGTCTCAATGTTAAGCCCGAGGCCAAACCAGTGAAACAGAGGAAAAGAAATATCGCCATGGAGAGAAAATTATCGAGGCTGAGGTTGAAAAGCTATTGGAAGCTAAGTTCATCGAAGAAATTGAATATCCTGATTGGTTAGCCAACGTAGTGGTAGTAAAAAAAGCCAACAATAAATGGAGAATGTGTGTTGATTACACCGACCTAAACAAAGCTTGTCCGAAGGACCACTACCCGTTACCTAGCATCGATCAGCTGACAGACGCTACCACAGGATACCAGGTACTTAGCTTTTTGGATGCTTTTTCAGGATATCGTTAGATAGCGATGAATGCCGAGGATATTCCGAAGACAGCATTCATCACCCCGAAAGGAACATATGCCTACATTAAAATGCCTTTCGGCCTGAAGAATGCGGGGGCCACATTCCAGAGAGTGGTCAACAGGATTTTTCATAAGCAAATTGGCAAGAACATGGAGTGATATGTGGATGACATGATCTTCAAATCACAGTTTGAAAATGACATGGACGATCTCAAAGAATGTTTCGAAACACCGAGGAAGCACAGTATGAAGATTAATCCGAACAAATGCACATTCGGAGTGTCCAGTGGAAAGTTCTTAGGGTACATGGTTAGCGCCCGAGGGATTGAGGCGAACCCAGAAAAGATACAGGCTGTAATCGACATGGAGCAGCCGAAGACAGTTCGGGATGTGCAAAAGCTGACCGGACGAATGGCCGTCGTGCATAGATTCATCTCCCAGACTGCGGAAAAAGCTTTGCCTTTCTTTGAAGCACTTCGGGGATCGAAGAATTTTGAATGGGGGCCAGAGTGTCAGAAAGCATTTGAGGAAGTAAAAGAACATCTTACCAAGGCGCCCCTCTTGATGAGGCCGGATCCGAAGGAAACGTTACATCTATATTTGGCAGTAAGCGACAGAACATTGGGAGCGGTACTGGTAAAAAAGCATGAAGGCTATCAACACCTAGTGTTCTATGTGTCGCACATGTTGAAGGACGCAGAAACGAGATACCGAACGCAGAAAAGTTTCCATATGGGCTGGTAATGGCGACCCGAAAGCTGCGTCATTATTTCCAAGGGCGAACGGTGCAAATCATTACCGATCAACCCCTCAAGAAGATTTTGACAAGGCCGGAGGCGTCCGGAAGAGTAGTGGCATGGTCCATCGAGTTGGGAGAGCATGACTTGGAGTATTTCCCTAGAACCTCTATTAAAGCACAAGCGTTAGCAGACTTCATGGTTGAATGTTATTTCTCCGAACCGAAGGACCTGGCTCCCGAAGAGCAGCTAATCCAGTCACCCAGCAAGTGGAAGCTGTTTGTAGATGGTTCGGTCGCAGGATCAAAATGTGGAGCTGGATTAATTATGTCTAGTCCAGATGGCTTCGAAATCTGCCAGGCGGTAAGATTCACTTTTCCGTTGACCAACAACGAGGCCGAGTATGAAGCATTGCTTGTGGGATTAAATCTAGCCAAGAATCTCGAGGTAAGAAACTTAAGAGCATTCAATGATTCTATGTTAGTAGTGAAGCATTTTTTAGGCGAATACAAACAGAGGGAACCCTGAATCGAGGCCTATGCCACCAAGATAAAGGACTTATCAGTATCATTCGAATCGTTCGAATTAAACAAAATTGGGAGAGAGGAAAATGATAAGTGGATTTCATGTCTACTTAGAACGCTTAGAAACCGGCTTAAACTGATTGCAAGAACTCAAGTTTTAGGTGTTTTGATATGTTTTTGAGTGTTTATGCAGGAATGATCATTGGTAGCACGATGGTGGTGCATGGATGTAATTGATGGTGTGGTGTTATGTTGGAAAGGGCATGCAAGATTTGAGGGTTGGAGGCTTTGCGCTTTGGAGAGCATTAAAGGAAAATTTTCTGTCAGGCCAAGTGGGGCGCCCGCGCCACTAATGGGGCGGCCGCGCCACTCACCGCGCCACTAGTGGGGCGGCCGCGCCACCCTCTCTGTCCCAAATTCTGTTTTGTTCTAATTTTGATGTTAGGGCATTGACTGGTCAACCCTGAGGCATGGATCAATATTTGTGGACGTTTTATAAGGGGAGAACCCTAATATATCATATCTATCGAGGAATTATCAAGGAGAACAAGAGGAGGCCAAACCCTAGAAGACCTAGCTTAATTTCATCTTTGTATTCTTCTAAATTAGGCATACTTGGATTCTCTTACGTTGTTTTCTAAACCTTATGACTATTGTTACTATTGGTTTTTGATTTTCAATTCAAGACTTATTTTTAATATCATGTTTTCATTAGAACCCGCGATGATGAACGGTTCATTCATGAACTAATCGTTATAGTGGGATTCTAACGGAGTTTCTTATGGAGTTTAGTGGTTAATTGTTTTTATATATTCTGTGTGTGATGGCTAATTGATTTCCTATCATGGTTGTGCTTATTCGTTGTGGATGCATAGCTAACATTCATGATTGTTTGTTAATCTCTATTGATTGCGAAAGTGGATATAGGGATTTAGAACTTGCCATGCTAGCATAAGTTCATGTATAATTGTCATGCATGATTCGTGGATGATTTTAACCATTTCATCTACCTTATGTAATATGAATAGATAACTTGCTCATTAAACCACTATGTTTTCAGTCTCTATAGACATATAGGGACTAAGCATATTTGGTGTCCATTTAACTTCTATCTTTATTGTGGATGTTTAAGTGGTATGGTATACGTATACTGAAAGGTAGCGTATACTAGTTTCGTGTTATCTGATTAGTTGTCACAACCGTCACATGCATTAATTAAGAACAAGAGACTCTAGATGAAATATTTAATGATGTTAGGATCCCATGCTTTATTCATATAAGTAATTTTCCAGTAATTCTCTTTAGTTAATATAATCTTGTTAAGTGCTAGTTAATTAGTTAAACAAAACCAAATTTGATACTTATCTTAGCAGTGAGTAATAACCATACATTGGTGCATAAGTGCATAGCTATAACAACATAACCAGTCTCTGTGGGAACGAACTTAACTTTATCATATACGACTTGTGACCACGTGCGCTTGCGTGTTGTTGTGTGAACAAGTTTTTGGCGCCGCTGCCGGGGACTCGGTGTTGTTTTAATTTAGTTTATGTGCTTGTCATCAGGGGTCGTTAAATTTCACTGACTCGGATTGTTTTGCTCATCAATTTTACTTTGTTTGGTGTTTTTCAGTTAATCCATTGAGCGTGTATGCGAACAAGTTCTCAGACTCTTAAGGACAAACTGGAAGGAGAAAGAACAGGACTGAACGTAGTTATGGGAGAACCAGCAGCAGCAGGAGCGAAGGCTTTGATGGATTATTCTCAGCCAAAGATCAATGATATTCAGTCAAGCATTGTTAGACCGGCTATCTCAGCTAACAACTTTGAGATCAAGGCTGGCACAATTCAGATGCTACAGAACTCTGTGCAGTTTGGGGGTGCTCCAACGGAAGACCCTAATATGCACATTAGGGATTTCATTGAGATCTGTGACACTTTCAAGTTCAACGGAGTGTCAGAAGATGCTGTAAAGTTGAGACTTTTCCCATTTTCTTTGCGGGATAAGGCTAAGGGCTGGTTGCATTCTCTACCAGCAGGGTCTATTACTACATGGGAGGAGCTGGCTCAAAAGTTTCTTACTAAGTTCTTCCCTATGGCTAAGACAGCTGCAATAAGGAATGCTCTCACTCAGTTTTCTCAGCATTCAGGGGAAACGTTATGTGAAGCTTGGGAGCGTTACAAGGAGATGCTACGAAAGTGCCCTCACCATGGAATGCCTGATTGAATGGTGATAAATTGTTTCTACAATGGTCTGGGAAGTCAATCAAGACCAATGCTTGATGCAGCTTCAGGTGGAGCCCTTTGGGCTAAAAGCTATGAGGAGGTTTATGAACTTATTGAGATGATGGCTGCTAATGAGTACCAGAATCCAACTCAGAGGTTATCACAAGGCAAGGCAGCAGGTATTCTGGAGGTAGATGCAACCACAGCAATAGCAGCTCAGCTAAAGGCTCTTTCGATGAAGGTGGATTCTCTATCTAACATGGGAATACAACAATTGGCTAGTGTCTGTGAATTATGTGCAGGTGCTCATGACACGAATCAGTGTGCTATTTCCAGTGAATCAGCACAGTTTGTGAGTAATTTTCAGAGGCCGCAGCAGCCGGTTCCTAATGCTTATCATCCAAATAACAGGAACCACCCGAATTTCAGCTGGAGTAACAATCAGGGTGGTCAACAGCAGTATCAAGGTCAACAGTTTGGAGCAAGGCCATTCAATTCTTCTGGATATCAGCAGCAGTATGCTCCAAGGCAACCTTATCAACCACCACCAGGGTTTCATCAACAACCTCCAGGCCACCATGGTCAATCTTCTAATGAAAAATCAGAATTGGAAGAATTGAGGCTGATGTGTAAGAGCCAGGCGGCTTCTCTCAAGACTTTGGAAACCCAGATTGGACAAATAGCTAGTGCCTTGTTGAGCCGACCACAGGGAACTCTCCCGAGTGATACAGAAGCTAATCCAGGGAAACGGGAGGCCAAGGAACATGTGAAAGCAGTTACATTGAGGTCTGGCAAGGTTACAAGGGACCAAAACTCAGAATTGGAGCAAACTGAAAAATCTGAAGAAAATGGACAGGGGGAGTGGCGCGCCCGCGCCACTAGTGGGGCGCCCGCGCCACTACTTCTGCCAGAAAATCCAAAAATAGTTGGAAATGAGGGTCCGGTGGAAGACAAGTGGGAACAACATCCCAAATCAACTAGGGAATCTATTCCAAAGCATATTCCAGAGGAAAAAGTAATCTATCCACCTCCTCCATTCCCTAGAAGACTTTAGAAACAGAAATTGGATACACAGTTTGCCAAGTTCTTAGAGATTTTTAAGAAGCTGCATATTAATATACCCTTTGCGGAAGCTCTTGAGCAGATGCCGAGTTACGCAAAGTTCATGAAGGGTATTCTCTCAAAGAAAGTGAAGCTTGAGGACTTGGAAACAGTTGCTCTAACTGAAGAGTGTAGTGCCATTCTGCAGAAGAAGTTGCCTCCAAAATTAAAGGATCCAGGGAGTTTCACCATTCCTTGCACTATCGGCAACTTGTCATTCGACAAATGTTTATGTGATTTGGGAGCGAGCATTAATCTGATGCCATTGTCTGTCTTCTTACAACTAGGGCTACCTGAGCCTAAACCTACTTCCATGTCTCTACAGCTGGCAGATAGGTCTATCACATACCCTAGGGGTATTGTGGAGGATGTCCTGGTAAAGGTTGATAAGCTTATTTTCCCGGCTGATTTTGTTATTCTGGACTTTGAGGAAGACAAGAAGATCCCCATTATCTTGGGAAGGCCATTTCTCGCTACAGGCCGTACGTTGATTGATGTGCAAAAAGGGGAACTCACGATGAGGGTGCACGATCAGAACGTCACCTTCAATGTTTTCAACGCAATGAAGTTTCCTACAGAAGAGGAAGAATGTTTTTCTATGGATCTTGTGGAAGCTGCAGTCAGCAAAGAGCTTGACCAATTGATCAAATCAGACACATTAGAGAAAGCACTAATGAAGGACTCTGATTTTGAAGATAGAGAGAGAGAGAGGAGCAAGCACAGTATCTGAATGCAAACCCGTGGAAGAGGAGGTTGGACATGCCATTTGATTCTCTTGGCATAACAGAGTTGGAAAAGCCACAGGAGCGTCTCAAGCCGTCAATTGAGAAAGCTCCCACTCTCGAGCTTAAACCATTACCAGAACATTTGAGGTATGCTTTCTTAGGTGATGCATCTACATTACCTGTTATCATCTCATCTAACTTGTCAGGCAGTGAAGAAGATAAACTCCTCAGAATCTTGAGGGAGTTTAAATCAGCGATTGGGTGGACTATAGCGGATATTAAGGGAATCAGCCCTTCTTACTGCATGCATAAAATTCCGCTAGAACCAGGAAGCAAGCCAACAGTGGACCCACAGAGACGTCTTAATCCTATCATGAAAGAGGTAGTGAAGAAAGAAATTCTCAAGTGGCTAGATGCTGGGATCATCTATCCTATTTCAGACAGTTCATGGGTTAGTCCAGTGCAATGTGTGCCAAAGAAAGGAGGCATGACAGTGGTTGCTAATGAAAAGAACGAGCTGATCCCAACTCGTACAGTTACTGGTTGGAGAATTTGCATGGACTATAGGAAACTGAACAAAGCTACCAGGAAGGATCATTTTCCCCTTCCTTTCATTGATCAGATGTTGGACAGGTTGGCTGGGCATGAGTTCTATTGCTTGCTGGATGGTTATTCAGGGTACAACCAGATTGGTATCACTCCAGAAGATCAAGAAAAGACAACTTTTACTTGTCCTTTTGGTACTTTCGCGTTTCGCCGAGTTCCTTTTGGACTTTGTGGTGCACCTGCTACTTCTCAGAGGTGTATGATGGCAATCTTCTCGGAGATGATTGGCATAAATGTGGAAGTGTTCATGGATGACTTCTCAGTTTTTGGAACATCATATGATGAGTGCCTCAACAATTTGGGTATGGTTCTGAAAAGATGCGTTGAGACTAATCTAGTGCTCAACTGGGAAAAATGTCACTTTATGGTGCAAGAAGGAATTATTCTCGGGCACAAGGTATCTAGCAAGGGACTTGAAGTGGACAAGGCTAAAGTGGAGACAATTGAAAATCTTCCTCCACCAATTTCAGTTAAAGGAATTCGCAGTTTTCTTGGTCATGCAGGTTTCTATAGGCGGTTCATTCAAGATTTCTCCAAAATCTCTAAACCCTTGTGCAATCTGTTGGAGAAGGATATTTCTTTTAAGTTTGATGAAGACTGTTTGGCTGCTTTTGAGCTCTTAAAGAAGAAGTTGACATCTGCGCCGGTCATTACTGCACCTGATTGGAATGAACCGTTTGAGTTGATGTGTGATGCTAGTGATTATGCCGTGGGAGCTGTTCTGGGGCAAAGGAAGAACAATGTTTTTCATGTAATCTACTATGCTAGCAAAACTCTCAATGATGCGCAGCTAAATTACACTACTACAGAGAAGGAACTCTTGGCCATTGTGTATAGTTTCGAGAAATTCAGGTCTTATTTGCTCGGAACCAAGGTAGTGGTGTTTACTGATCATGCAGCTATTCGTTATCTTATTTCGAAGAAAGATTCAAAGCCTCGGTTGATTCGTTGGGTTCTTTTGCTTCAAGAATTCGACTTGGAAATTAAAGATAAGAAGGGTACTGAAAACCAGGTGGCTGATCACTTGTCGCGATTGGAGGACCAAGGTAAGAACTCAGTTGATAAAACTCTCATCAATGAATTCTTTCCGGATGAGCAACTTTTTGGGGTGCAAACTGAAGAACCATGGTTTGCAGACATTGTGAACTATCTGGTGAGTAAGGTCATTCCCTCAGAATTCTCTTATGCTCAAAGAAAGAAGTTTTTACATGATGTGAAGTGGTACTGTTGGGATGAACCCTTCTTATTCAAACAGGGAGCCGACCAGGTGATACGAAGGTGCATTCCTTATAGTGAAGTTGAGGGTGTGTTGCGTGATTGTCACTCCACCACTTATGGAGGTCATTATGGTGGAGAGAAGACAGCTACGCGAGTAATTCAGGCTGGTTTCTATTGGCCAACACTGTTCAAGGATGCGCATCAGTTTGTGTTGAGATGTGATCGATGCCAAAGGGTTGGTAATATCTCGAGGAGGAACGAGATGCCGCTTAATATGATGCTCGAGGTGGAGATTTTTGATGTGTGGGGCATTGATTTCATGGGACCCTTTGTTTCTTCGTGTAACAACCAGTACATTCTGTTAGCTGTGGATTATGTTTCTAAATGGGTCGAGGTAAAGGCTTTACCGACCAATGATGCTAAAGTGGTACTGAGTTTTCTGCATAAGCAAATCTTCACGCGTTTCGGCACTCCAAGGGTCATTATCAGTGATGAGGGAACACATTTCTGCAACCGGAAGTTTACAGCCTTGATGGCTAGGTATAACATCAATCATAGGGTTGCTACTGCTTATCACCCTCAGACTAATGGGCAAGCAGAGGTGTCTAACAGGGAGATTAAGCGTATTCTGGAGAAGGTAGTGAATCCTTCAAGGAAGGATTGGTCCTTGAAACTTGATGAAGCTGTATGGGCTTATAGAACGACTTACAAGACACCGTTGGGCACTTCACCTTTTCAGCTGGTCTATGGAAAGGCTTGTCATTTACCTGCTGAGTTAGAACACAAGGCATATTGGGCATTGAAGAAGTTGAATTTTGACTTAGCAGCAGCGGGTGAGAAAAGAATGCTTCAGATTAATGAGATGGATGAGTTTCGTCTACAGGCTATGAAAATCACAAGTTGTACAAGGAGAAGGTAAAGAGATGGCATGATAAACGGTTGGTTCAAAAGTCCTTTATGCCGGGTCAACTTGTTTTGTTGTTCAACTCTCGTCTGAAACTTTTTCCCGGGAAACTTAAGTCAAGGTGGTCGGGGCCATTCACGGTCAAAACAGTTTTCCCACATGGAGCGGTGGACATCTATGATAGGTCACCGGATGAGGCATTCAAGGTTAATGGTCAGAGGTTGAAACCGTATTTTGGTGAACGTGTGAATCGTGAGGCGGAAACCGCGGTTCTTAGTGCTCCAGAATGAAGATTGATGTGCGTCAAGCTATTGACGTAAAACAAGCGCTTCGTGGGAGGCAACCCACGTAGTTATATTAGAGTTCAGTAGAAAAAAAAAAATTGTTGAATTTTTTTTTTTTTCTGGACAGAAGGGGTGGGGCGCCCGCGCCACTAGTGGGGCGGCCGCGCCACTGTCCCTGCCAGAAAACGAAAAAAACTCAAAAAAAAAAAAATGAAAAAAATCAGAAAAAAAAAGAGTTTCTTTTGGGGGTTTTGCCTATTTATACTTCACCCCTCCCAACCCATCTCATAGTCTTCAACACCCTAGCTTTTTCTACCTCTCTACTACACCCATCTTCAATTCTATACATACAATACATACACACCTCCATCTTTTCATATCAATTCATGGCACCACCAAAGAGAGGTCGTTATGCGGGAAGTAGTAGCAACCGTCGTTCTTCTTCGGAGGAACAATCTAGTGCGGGTTTTGGGGGAGAGAAGTTTATTTCTCCGGAGGCTTCAATTGAGTATGCACGGTTAACTTCTAAGGTCGTGGTGAAGGAGAGGGGGTTTTTACCTACCCCTCGTGATGGTAATTTGGTGAAGATGATCACCGACAAAGGTTGGGAAGGAATTTGTGAAGCGCCGGAGCCGGTCCCGGTGAGTATTGTTCGTGAGTTCTATGCTAATGCCAAGGCGGAGAAGAATGGGTATTCCGTGGTTCGTGGTTACACGGTGGATTACACACCGGAGGCGTTTTGAGCGGTCGGACCACGGGGCAATTCCTCATGCTTCTGTGGTTGTTAAGTTGTGTACTTCTGTCGGTGTTCATTGGTCTGAGGAGGAGTTCCTTCAGTTACCTAGTGCGCCTATTGACCACGCGACGATTCAGAGGTTGGAGGATTGGGATGGTGGTTATTCTGACCCTTCTGGTTTGGGTTTTGCTGATGTTGGTGAGGATGGTCAGGATGCTCCTACTCGGGAGACAGCCCGGACGAGGCATACGGTTTCTTCTAGTGTGCAGCGAGGGGTTGAATGGGCTGGTTTTGGAGAGGCCCAGTATAGGAGGTTGACTCGGCGGATTGATGCCATGCATGACATCAACCGCCGTTTTGCTACGGATTTGACTCAGGCGTTGGGTACGGCTTTCCGCGCCACTGGAGTTGATATTGCTTGGCCTGATTTTGGGGCTGGTTCTGTTTATCCACCTCCAGATACACCACCAGATACACCACCTATGGAGGGTAGTGATGTTGCTGATGATTAGGTACTATCTGCACTTTCCTTGTTATTACCTTCAATGAGGACATTGAATATTGTAAGTTTGGGGGTGGTAATCAAGGAATAGTAGTGTTAGTGTGTGTCTCATGTAGGATTCATATAGGTTTCATATTGCATATTTAGTTAATTCATTAATATCTTTGCATATTCAGGTCATATAGAGCATTCTGTTGCATAGTTCTATTTATTATGTTAGTCCATTGTAGTTGCATTTGCATAGCATATTTCATGATCCCTTAAGACTTGACTGTTTCTGTGGTGAGTCGATGTTGATTGAAGTGTAGTTGTGATGAACAGAGAGCTGATTAAGTTCCTAAGTATTAACTTGCATGCCTGGAACAAATCTTTTACATAAGTCTCATGGGTTGCTTTTGCTTTTGATCAGACCATGCTTGTTTAGATGTTTAAGTTTAACCACTTGTTTATATGTAGAATGTTGGCTAGATTCTTGAAAATGAAGGTGCACTTAAGTATAAGTTTGGGGAAACCAGGAATTTCATGCTAGTTGTTAATAAAGGCTAGGCGTCAAATGGCTAGTAGCCGCTCATTGGTAAAAAATGAGTAGTCTAGGGTGGGATGAGAAAAGCAATGGCACTCATTCCGAAATTTGAAAAAGAAAAAAAATTGAAAAAAAGAAAAAAAAAGAGTTGTGTTAAGTGTGTTTATGCATAATTGATCAGGGTGAGCTCTTTAGTACTCGAGCAAGTAAGTTCTTTGGGGACTTTGTGCCTAGTGACCTAAGACTTTTCCGGTCTGGGATCCACTGACCTAAAGCTCGTTAAATGGGTATTTTTGCAAAATCCTTTCGAGGTGTCATCCATTGCACGGTCAAATAAGCATATGTGTTGTGTATAGTGGTTTTTGTGTAATAAAGCATGAATTTCTGACTAACTCAAGTGGTTTATGGAGGTGTGTCCTAAAGGTTCTTGTGTCTAGCTTTCATTCTGTTTATAAACTTGTGGTTGTTTTGGCTAAGGATAGGTATGGTCTTGATTAAGTTTGGGAGTATATTGGTGAGCATTGCACACACGCACGTTCCTGTGTTTGTATGGTTGATTAAGGGGAGTTTGGTCGAACTCTGTTTGGAAGATTGCATTCTTTGAGATGTTGGCTTATTCATTGGTTATGGTTAGGTTGGGGGGATCGCTTGCATTATCATAGTAGTTGCATTCATGCATTGCATTGCATTAGTTAATATGGAGTCTGTTTATGCTTGAGTATGACTTGGAGTATATCCCTAGAACCTCTATTAAAGCACAAGCGTTAGCAGACTTCATGGTTGAATGTTATTTCTCCGAACCGAAGGACCTGGCTCCCGAAGAGCAGCTAATCCAGTCACCCAGCAAGTGGAAGCTGTTTGTAGATGGTTCGGTCGCAGGATCAAAATGTGGAGCTGGATTAATTATGTCTAGTCCAGATGGCTTCGAAATCTGCCAGGCGGTAAGATTCACTTTTCCGTTGACCAACAACGAGGCCGAGTATGAAGCATTGCTTGTGGGATTAAATCTAGCCAAGAATCTCGAGGTAAGAAACTTAAGAGCATTCAATGATTCTATGTTAGTAGTGAAGCATTTTTTAGGCGAATACAAACAGAGGGAACCCCGAATCGAGGCCTATGCCACCAAGATAAAGGACTTATCAGTATCATTCGAATCGTTCGAATTAAACAAAATTGGGAGAGAGGAAAATGATAAGTGGATTTCATGTCTACTTAGAACGCTTAGAAACCGGCTTAAACTGATTGCAAGAACTCAAGTTTTAGGTGTTTTGATATGTTTTTGAGTGTTTATGCAGGAATGATCATTGGTAGCACGATGGTGGTGCATGGATGTAATTGATGGTGTGGTGTTATGTTGGAAAGGGCATGCAAGATTTGAGGGTTGGAGGCTTTGCGCTTTGGAGAGCATTAAAGGAAAATTTTCTGTCAGGCCAAGTGGGGCGCCCGCGCCACTAATGGGGCGGCCGCGCCACTCACCGCGCCACTAGTGGGGCGGCCGTGCCACCCTCTCTGTCCCAAATTCTGTTTTGTTCTAATTTTGATGTTAGGGCATTGACTGGTCAACCCTGAGGCATGGATCAATATTTGTGGACGTTTTATAAGGGGAGAACCCTAATATATCATATCTATCGAGGAATTATCAAGGAGAACAAGAGGAGGCCAAACCCTAGAAGACCTAGCTTAATTTCATCTTTGTATTCTTCTAAATTAGGTATACTTGGATTCTCTTACGTTGTTTTCTAAACCTTATGACTATTGTTACTATTGGTTTTTGATTTTCAATTCAAGACTTATTTTTAATATCATGTTTTCATTAGAACCCGCGATGATGAACGGTTCATTCATGAACTAATCGTTATAGTGGGATTCTAACGGAGTTTCTTATGGAGTTTAGTGGTTAATTGTTTTTATATATTCTGTGTGTGATGGCTAATTGATTTCCTATCATGGTTGTGCTTATTCATTGTGGATGCGTAGCTAACATTCATGATTGTTTGTTAATCTCTATTGATTGCGAAAGTGGATATAGGGATTTAGAACTTGCCATGCTAGCATAAGTTCATGTATAATTGTCATGCATGATTCGTGGATGATTTTAACCATTTCATCTACCTTATGTAATATGAATAGATAACTTGCTCATTAAACCACTATGTTTTCAATCTCTATAGACATATAGGGACTAAGCATATTTGGTGTCCATTTAACTTCTATCTTTATTGTGGATGTTTAAGTGGTATGGTATACGTATACTGAAAGGTAGCGTATACTAGTTTCGTGTTATATGATTAGTTGTCACAACCGTCACATGCATTAATTAAGAACAAGAGACTCTAGATGAAATATTTAATGATGTTAGGATCCCATGCTTTATTCATATAAGTAATTTTCCAGTAATTCTCTTTAGTTAATATAATCTTGTTAAGTGCTAGTTAATTAGTTAAACAAAACCAAATTTGATACTTATCTTAGCAGTGAGTAATAACCATACATTGGTGCATAAGTGCATAGCTATAACAACATAACCAGTCTCTGTGGGAACGAACTTAACTTTATCATATACTACTTGTGACCACGTGCGCTTGCGTGTTGTTGTGTGAACAGAAAATAGCCGAGCCGATGCCCTATCCAGACTAGCTTCGGCAGAAACCCATAATCTGATGGGTTCCATCTACTTAACTGAAGTAAAGGTTCCTTCAATCGACAAGAAACAATGCATGTAGATCCACCAAGGCATCAACTGGATGACTTCGATCAGGACCTACCTAGAAAAAGGTACCTTGCCACTAGACCGAAAGGAGGCTCAGAAGATGAAGTACAGAGCTGCAAGCTACATCATCATCGGGAATAAGCTGTATAGGAGATCGACTACGGAACCCCTCCTTAGATGTTTGGACTCCGAAGAACAACGATTGTCTTTGGAAACGGTACACGAAGGAATATGTGGCGAACATCTTATTGGTCGGTCACTTACCTTTAAAATCATCAGGCCAGGGTTCTATTGGCCGACTTTGCGAGCAGATGCAACTGATTACGCAAAAAAATGTCGACAGTGTCAGCTATTCAGCACCATTCCGAAGCAACCGCTCGAAGAAATGGCATCGGTTCTGAGTCCAATTCTTTTCGCCATGTGGGCCATGGATATCGTGGGAATTCTACCCAAGAGCACTAAGCAAGCTAAATATTGCATTGTGGAAATCGACTACATGACTAAGTGGGTAGAAGCAAGGCCACTGGCGACCATAACCGAAGAAGCAACAAAGAAATTCATGTTGGAGCAAGTCATACTCAGATTCGGAATTCTGAAGGTGTACGTGTCTGATAACAGGACACAATTCATCGGGAACAAATTCCGGAAATTCCTGGCCCATTTTGGAATACAATAAAAGTTCAGCTCGGTCGGTCACCCTCAGGGAAATGGAGCGATCGAGGCTGCAAACAAGATCATCTTCGACGGAATAAAGAAACGACTAGGAGACGCCAAAGGGCTATGTGCCGAGGAATTATCTTGGGTTCTGGGGGTCTACCGAACGACCCCTCGATCGTCTACAGGTGAGACACCTTTCAAGCTGGCATTCGGCATGAACGCCTTAGTCCCTGTAGAAGTCGGCCTTGACTCCTATCGAACAGAGGTGTTCAACATTGAATCAAAGGAGTTCGGCCTTCGGGCAAATGTGGATTTGATGGAAGAAGATAGAGAGGAGGCCCACCTAAGGAACCTGAAATATCAGCTTCAAGCAACCCAATACTACGACTCTGGGGTAAAGAAAAGAACATTCATGGTTGGGGATCTGGTATTGCGGGAATTGGCCACTTCTATGCCAACAAAACAAGGGAAGTTAATGCCCAATTGGAAAGGGCCCTACAAGGTAATTGAAGTTGTTCGACCAGGGACCTACAAATTGGAAACCTTGTCCGACGACCCGATCAAAAACACCCGGCACGCCTCGCGACTACGCAGATACTACCAGTAAGCTTCGCCCGACTTATGGGAACGTCTACAACTACAAGGTGTTCGCCCCTAAGTTCTTATTTAGCATTGTATTTTGATTCACCTAAAAAAGCATGTATAGTTGAACTAAAAGTATCAATAAAAATATATGCTTGTTGCTTTAACTCTTTATGTTAGCCTTTGTGATATAGATGTGAATTATAGCAAGTCGGACATTTATCTAGGGACGACCGAACATGATAAATGTTACAAGATCTTTTTTCAAAACGAACGTTTAACATAAATTAGTTCAATTATGTTAAGGCAAAATTTGAAGCTGAAGAGACATAAATTCTTTTTATGTCAAGGTGAAATTAAAAGCCGAAGATACATAAATTCTTTCAATTATGTTAAGGCAAAATTCGAAGCCGAAGAGACATAAATTCTTTTTATACTAAGGAGAAATTAAAAGCCGAAGATACATAAATTCTTTTAATTATGTTAAGGAAAAATTCGAAGCCGAAGATACATAAATTAGTTCAATTATGTTAAGGCAAAATTAAAAGCCGAAGATACATAAATTCTTTTAATTATGTTAAGGCAAAATTCGAAGCCGAAGATACATAAATTAGTTCAATTATGTTAAGGCAAAATTAGAAGCCAAAGAAACATAAAATTATTTTAATTATGTTAAGGCGAGATTAAAAGCCGAAGATACATAAATTTTTACAATTATGTTAAGGCAAAAATTAGAAGCCGAAGAAACATTAATAAATAATTACGCAAAGGAAAATGCATTAAAAACAAAAGGCCCGAAGGCTACAAAGTTAATGCCCGAAGGCTTAGTACTTTACAAAAATTTAAAAAGGAAAAACAAAATCCTATTCAGACAACTCCTCATCTTCGCCAGAAGAAACAACTGACAGCTCATCATCGTCTGGGCGACCCACGGGATCAGTGAAGTCAGGCTCAACCAATGGGAGATGATCCAAGCCTATGGTTGTAGCCCTCATCACGACTTCATCGTGACCCATCTGATAACAACGCTCCTCAGCATTCAGCCTCAGCTTCGTCTCCCTTCGGGACAGCTTCCTTGCGGCCTTTAGCGAAAGGTTGCGCCTGGTAAGCCGAGCCTGAAGAGTGTCGACCTCCTTCTAAGCGGCTTCGCGATCAGCCTTCAGCGCCTTAGCTTGGCCTTCCAGCCTCTCCACGTCGCCTACCTCCTGGCGAAGAACAGTTTTCGATCTCACAGCCCGAAGCTCCTCCTCCCGGGACTGGGCAAAAGCACTCTGCATATCCCCCACTTTGTCAGTGATAGCAGCGGCCATAGGAGTCGCCTGAACCAGAAAAACAAAGTTCGGTTAATAACTGAAAGAACAAGAAATAGACGAAAGTCCCATATAAAATGTTATGCATACCTTGGAGAGGAACCCCATGAGTTCGGCACAGGCATCGACGACGCTTGTAAAACCCCAGATTTTTGGGTAGAATTAAAACTTTTATTGTATGATGATGTACATATATATGTGGATGGTGGTAATGGTTTTTGGAGAATTAAGTATGAAATGAATATGGATTTCAGTTTTCAAACATTTTGAGAATAATAAGAATGGACGGAACATATAAATAAGAACAATCAATCTGGAAGATAAGAATACAATACTCCAAGGAAGAAAAGTATTTTTATGTCATCCAAATCAATATCTGGAATACATCCGACAACTCCGTAAACAAGATAGCGTACGCCCGAGAAAGCACTAGAACGTTTTCTAAGTGCAAAGAGTAAAGAGAAAATGAACCAGGAATATTGGAACGGATTTTGATCCAAAAGGTTATAGAAAAACCACTGATGAATAGTAACTCTTCATTTAAAAGTTTTTCAGACCACCCTATATGCGGGACGATATAATAAACTTTCACAGTCGCATTAGTGATCTACGATGGAAATAAAGGAATGCAAAAGCTGTCAGAATCGGAAAAAAAATAGCATTTTTCGTTTTCTCCGAAATTTCACCAAAAACGGACTAAATAATTATTAATTGGGGATATTTAAGAATTTAAATTATTAATTCCATGGATATGGATTTGATAAATGAATTAGAAGTATCGAGAACGATTTCGGTAAAATAACTCGAAGAAACCCTGCGAGCATTCTACGAAATTAAACGAACCGATAAAGCCACTTTACCAGAACCAATGCATGCTCGCCAAGTGTTGCAAGGAGAGGCAATCAGCATTATGACTCATCAAGTTGACCATTCAAAACATTAAAAGTATTACAAAACAAAAGAAGAAAGAAAAGAAAATCAAAAGAAAAAAAAAAGGAAAGCATTTGGAAGTAAAGCTCGGCCAAACTGTAGCAGCCATATCTCCTTCGTTTCTTACTCACATCGTGCGTTCTTTAGCTTGTTGGAAAGGTCTTGAGATAATCTACAACTTCTATTTCACGAGATGTTTCCATTTGAGCACGGTAAGGCCTTCGTATTTGCAGTTCTTTCACTAGATGAATAGTAACTCCGAAAGCTAACCTTGTTTTCATGATTTCTTTTGTGGATTCAAGCTATCTTAGGACCATACAAGGATCATACAAGGATTATTAGGCTTATATAAACTCCAAAGAAGGTATAAATCTTGAAACCCTTGAAGTAGTGTGAAGTTTATGGATGATTAATGATGTTGATGCATGTTTATGGCCTTAGTTGACATTAGTAGCTATGTTTGAGCTTTGTTACAAGTAATATTGAGTATTAAGAACGTAAAGGCATTGCTTGGCCTCAGTTCTTGGTTGAATTAGATGTATATGTTGATGGGAGTGATTGATGAGCAATTTAGATGGTTTGAAATTTGGGATTATCCGATTTATAGCCGTCGTAATGACGAAATTTCTAAAGCCCTTAAAAACAGAGCATAACAGTTAAGATAGGCCTCGGGTATGAATGTTTATATGACTTGTACTTATAGATTGTTGAACGTAGATCGTTTTGGTGCGAAAATCGAAGCAATACGATTTACGGTTTAGGAGATATGGTCAAATTAGTAAAAGTGGTTCGAAAACGAGAAGAAAAGTTCGTAACTGAAGTTGAGATTACTTAACTGGATCTTTGCAGGGGTTAAACATGATAATTAAATACTAGAGACAGAAAGGAAAGTGTGGGAGAAGACCTTGTGTGAAAAAGATCGTTTTTCGATTTTATAAAAATGTTTGAAGTTAGGATAAATGCGAGAAACCCCTTAAAACTAGTACTTGGGTATAACTTTGGAAAACTTTGAGAAATGAGTCGAAAATCTTGAAATGAATCATACGAGGTTGACCCTAGAATATTTATAACTTCAAGACAGATCAAGAGCAAGTCGGGATGATGCCCTTTGATAACAAACGAGTACCTAATTATAAGGTGTCGGTAGAAATTGCAAGGGTTAGGATTATATAGTCGCCTTAGTGCGGTGCTTAAGTTTAAGAATCATGTTTTGCTTGATTCCTAAGTATGAGTTATTGATGAAAGGTATTTTCTTGTTGATAGATCGCCGGACTACTGCAGGACACCACCCACCGACTAAGAGATCAGGCAAGTTTTCAAACCTATACTTTTTTTAAAACTGTTGTGGTGATAACTAAAGAATTTGAGATATATGCTATATGTGTATGATTTCGAAATGATTTCTATGATGCTAAATCAAAGTATTGATATAAGTTGGACTTATAAGCTATGGATATAGTAATATTTTGGAGCTGATGTGCTAAGTAAAACCCTCGGTAGGGGGAATATACTCTGCATTTATACTTTGGACCGGGAATGGTATCAGTTGTTATCTAGAGATATATTATATATTCTCTATATTTATTTTACATGCTAAGAATGGTATCAGTTGCTATCTAGGGTTATTTTATTGTGTTATTACAATTAATCTCGATAAATGATTTACAAATTAAAGATCATTTGAAGTTTAATCTATTAAGGGTATATTTTAAATATATGATGAATAGTTGTTATCTACCCTTTTTGATAATAAAGTACTTGAGAATTATTTCTAAATAAATATTCTTTATTAAATATAGTTTGATTTAATTATTTAAAGCCCTACTTCTTAAGGAAGTATTTCGTGAAAACTATTTTTAAACCCTAGATAGCTAATAAAGTTTTATTCAGACAATTATAAATATAATTAGAGAAGGTTCCTAAAACTATTTCCCGTTTAAGTCTATATTCAGAAAGACTTAAATGTTCGCTCAAACTTCAAAGATACATGGAACCTTTCTCAAGATTTTATGGTTGTTTCAAGTGGACTGCCCGGTCCTAAATCTTTTAAATCAATGAATTTATCAGTCTGGTTTACTACCATCAAAATGATTTTGATTACTTCCTCAAGATCCGAGGGGTAAGATCAGTGGAATTAGTTGCATCCATTAACAAGCGTCAGCTTGGGAAATATGGGTGAATTTTCCTTTCCAACCAGATATGACTACTTTGTGGAGTTGTATTCTTGGGGAAAAAGGGGAAGGAACTTTATGTTTCAGTGTTATGGATTTACTCGAACTTGGAGATATATAAGGGACTGAGTAGCGCCGGTCCCCTAAGGGAATTACGTGTAGATCGTCGTTCTTTCCTTAGATTTATCAGTGCCCGACCGTAGGAGGAGTGGATGTAACAGAATCGACCGTCCAAGAACGGGTCTGTTCATCCTGCCTACAACCGATTGGCGGGGAGGTAAGTCGGTGTGAGACTGATTATCTTCCCTTCTACGTAGAAAAACAGCAGGGGGATTCGCCTTACGACTGATCATCGTAGGGGTATCCTCGGCGCCCAGCATCTCCATCTACAGTTCACTATTCATGAAAGAGCACATCTTGTGCAAGTTTTCAGAGAAAGAGAAATTACTCCAGTTACTCAGTTTTATGCAAGTTTTCAGAAAAGAAAGTTTATTCCAGTTGTCAGTCCTATGCAAGTTTTCAGAAAGAAAAAGTTTACTCAAGAGTATTCCAGTTTATTTCAGTGTATGAGTTTTCCAGAAAGTATATAAATTTATGGAAGGTATATGATATTTGGGAAAAGATACTTGGAATCAGATGAATTATGAAGATAGATTGAAATTATTTTACAGTGATTTTATTTCCAGACTATGATATGAGCTAAATGCTTATTTTGATAGATGATACTTGATTATACACATTGTTATCAGCTCAGTATTATTTTGGTGGGCCTTGTTGCTCACCCTTGCTTGTTTTTATATATATCACCACAACAGATGAACCAGATGTTTCGCACCACCAGCCGCAAGAGGGTTTTGGAACCCAGAGGACTCTCCCCTGATACTACAGCCTCCATAGCTGAGGTAGAGCCTACTAGTGATATAGACTGGTAGTTCAGATTCAGCTTTTAATTATATGTATGACATAACGTAAGAAGTGGCAGCAAACTTAAACTTGTAAATTATATTTGGGCTTGTAATCACTTATGATATGTGTATGGACCCTGTTAGCAGTACTTATTTCAAGTTCATCTCTGGGACTATAACTTGTGTGTGTGTGTGAGATAGATGGTGGGGTCATAGCATGTTGTTTATTTGTATTGATTCAAGTCAAGCATGATGTATGGAATGATGACCGTAACGACCAGATCTCCGACCCCGGGTCTGGGGCTGTTACAGAGATGGTATCAGAGCTAAGAGTTAGACACCCCAGAGATGATGAGACGTATAATTATAAACTCATTAAGATAATAAGAACCCCTGCCAGGTTCACCTAAAACCCTTACGGGAACTTTTAAGTACCATGGTAGTAATATAGTTCGTTCTTGTGTAGGCGAGCGATATCCCAGACCCAGAGGCGTTTGAGCGGCAGCATGATGAGGAGCTACTTCGGACCTCGGACCCATACTATGAGAGATCAGGAGGTGAGCATCAGGAGGAGGATTCGGAGGAGGATCCGGAGGAGGATCCCGAGTGGGCCCCGGCCACTGGGTTTGACGAGGAGATTCCTGTTGTTGATGTAGATTCAGAGGAGGAGATGGGAGGTGAGGCTCAGGCTGAGGAGCAGGGCAGGGATGATTCGGAGAGTCCCCCTAGTTCCCCACCTCTCCCGCTGAGTCCTCCTGCGGATCATGAGGAGCAGACCCCAGAGACCACTCAGGCAGAGGATGTTCCGCCAGTGCTCCCAGTCACTCCGCCCCATGCCCCCCTAGATGGCGTGCCGGTTTTTGTGCATGGGTGGATTGTGAGCAGGTTGACGACAGACTTGACAGCAGCAGAGGCCAGGTTGGCAGAGTCTCGGCTACAGCTCGCCGCGGAGAGGACTGAGAGGCGTAGGCTCCAGCGTATCAGGAGGACCATTCGTCCCCAGGTCTTTAGGAGGGAGGTGACCCGCATCGAGCGCCGGGCACGAGCGAGGATTAGGGCCTTACAGACAGACGGAGGTGGCAGAGTGTCCCGGTTTGATACTGAGGAGATTGTTCGTCTTGCTATGGTCAGGGTGAGGGCCCTGAGCCGCGCTCGTGGCTGATTCCAGATACAGTGATATGGTAGTCTAGCCTTCTAGTCTTGCCCGGCCATGGTAGAGTGCCGACTTTTGGAGGGTTTGTTTTATTGTATATAGCTCCCGTAGGCAGACTAGACGGATGGGCTTTGTATTTCACTTTCATGCTAGTTGTTGTTTTCAGGCAGTTGTATTCTGAAACTATGATGTTGGTTCAGACGTTGTATTTTGACAGCACTATGTATTTATGGGTTTCGTTTCAGTTACATCAGTTGTAGTGACATGGTCACCAGCGTGTTGATCTTTATCTGTGCGTACTTTTCGATTAAATTGCCATCATATATAGAACTGGGGATCTTAAATCCCAAATATACTATTATTGTGTAAGGAGAAATCCTACAAAACAGGTGTATAAATTTAATGTGATTTTCTGAAATTTCAGTAAGATGCCTCCGCGGAGAATTGCGACCAGGGCTAATCCCCGTGAGTCTACCGACCGAGAGAGTCACAATCAACATAGTGAAAACCCTGAGTATGATGAAGAAAATGACGAAGACTATAATGAGCAGGAAGACTCCCGGTATGGGGAAAGAGATGAAACCTTTTATACCGCGGAATTTGAGGATGAAAGGGAAGAAACTGAGGTTGAGCAAGAAAGGGAGGAACGGAATAGAGACCCTATGGGTCAGTTCATGGACTTGCTTAGACAAAATTTGGTTCGACAACCCCAACCACCTCAAGGGGACAGCAGTAATGTGGCCAACTCTTTTAGGGCCTTTAAATCATTGAAGCCTCCTGAGTTTACAGGATCAGCCGACCCAGTAGAAGCAAGGGCATGGATTAAGGAGATGGAGAAGTCATTTGAAATTTTGAGTATTGAGGAGGCACAAAAGACTGTTTTTGCATCATACATGTTAAAGGGAGAGGCCAACTACTGGTGGGAGGCCAAGAGAAATATGGAAGCAGGTGCTGTGGTAGTTTGGGAAAGGTTTAAGCAGTTATTTCTGGAAAAGTATTTTCCGAGGTTCATGAAAACTCAGATGGAGCTCAAGTTCTTGGAGCTAAAGCAAAATAATCTATCAGTAGCGGAGTATGAAGCGAAGTTTACCGAACTGTCTAGGTTCGTGCCCGAGTTCGTGGACACGGATGAAAAGAGAGCTAGTAGGTTTCAGCAAGGGTTGAGGCCAGGGATCCAGAATTGGGTGGCTATTCTAGAAATTACAGATTATGCCACCCTAGTGCAGAAAGCCTCAATCGCAGAAGCAGGCATCGATCAAGTCCAGAAAGAAAGGGGTGGGAGAAAGAGGAAGCATGTGAGTATGGGAGGGGGTTCGGCAGGAGGCAACCCTTCCAACAAGTTCAGTCGCAGAGCGGTTTCCCTACCCAATAGAAATGAAGGCTCCAAGCCAACCCCGAGCACCAGCATAAACCAGAGTAATAAGCAGTCGGGAGCACCTCGGTCCCAATCCTTTCAGCCATCCTTTCCGATATGTGCCACTTGTGGGAAGAGGCATCCAGGTGTATGTAAAAGGGGTCTGACAACTTGTTATAAGTGTGGACGGCCAGGCCATTATGCTAGTTCTTGTACCAGGGATTCCCTTAATGACAGCAAGAGTCCTACGTGTTATAACTGTGGTCCGCAGGGACATATATCGAGAAATTGTCCAAAGAGCAAGCCAGCAGCATCGGGGGCCAGCAAAGCTGCCTCCAACAAGCCACCAACGGCCAGAACTTTTAACATGACAGTACAGGATGCAGTAAGGGATGCCAATGTGATAGCAGGTACTCTTTCCCTCAATTCAGTCAGTGCAAATGTTTTATTTGACTCTGGAGCGACTAAATCCTTTATATCAAAGGACTTTGCTTATAAACTAGGACTTAAAGTTCAACCCCTGAGAGGTACCTTACAAGTAGAAATAGCCAATCATGAGATAGTTCCCGTTAATCAGATTCATCCCGGATGTGAGTTAAAGATAGGAGATCAATCGTTTTCTGTTGATTTGATTCCTTTCAAGTTAGGGGAGTTTGATGTCATTTTAGGAATGGATTGGTTGTCCCGCAATAATGCTCTAATAGATTGTAAAGGGAAGAAGATTAGATTGAGTACCACAGGAAAGAAGGATATAGTTTTTAAAGGGATAAGACAGACGCAAAAATTCTTAACCATGGCCCAAACTAAGAGATTGTTGCGAAAAGGAAACGAAGCCTACTTAGCTTACGTGGTGGACACCCAAAAAGAGGTGCCCAATCTGCAAGATATCCCCGTAGTCAACGAATTCGAGGATGTGTTTCCCCAAGACCTTCCAGGGTTACCACCCGACAGAGATATTGAGTTTGCAATCGAGCTAGCCCCAGGGGCAGCACCAGTGTCCAAAGCCCCGTACAGATTAGCCCCAGTAGAGATGAAGGAGCTGGCTACCCAGTTGCAAGAGCTGTTAGAGAAAGGTTTTATAAGACCTAGTGTGTCGCCTTGGGGCGCACCAGTGTTGTTTGTTAAAAAGAAAGATGGGAGCATGAGATTATGCATTGACTATCGCAAATTAAACAAGTTAACCATAAAGAACAAGTATCCTTTACCAAGAATCGATGATTTGTTTGATCAGCTAAGAGGTGCTGTGTACTTTTCTAAGATTGACTTGAGAACTGGATATCACCAGTTGAAGATTAAACCTGAGGATATTCCTAAGACTGCATTCCGTACCCATTATGGACATTACGAGTTCTTGGTGATGTCATTTGGATTAACCAACGCCCCCGCAGCCTTTATGGACTTGATGAATAGAGTGTTCAAGAAATATTTGGACAAATTCGTCATAGTTTTCATTGATGACATTCTTATCTATTCTAAGACAGAAGCAGAACACGCCGAGCATCTGAGGATAGCCCTAAGAATTCTCAGGAAAGAGCGGTTGTACGCCAAGTTTTCGAAGTGTGAATTCTGGAAGGAGGAGGTGCAATTTTTAGGGCATGTGATTAATAAAGAAGGAGTGTTGGTTGACCCCTCCAAGATAGAAGCAGTTTTGAATTGGGAGCGTCCAACCACTCCAATAGAGGTAAGGAGCTTTATTGGACTGGCCGGGTATTACCGGAGATTTGTGCAAGATTTTGCAAAGATAGCAGCCCCGTTAACACGACTTACCCGCAAGACGGAGAAGTTTGAATGGACAGATAAATGTGAGAAAAGCTTTCAAGAGCTGAAGAGAAGGTTGGTGACGGCCCCCGTGTTGGCGTTGCCTGATGGAAAAGGGAATTTCGTAATTTACAGTGACGCTTCGCATAAAGGATTAGGATGTGTGCTTATGCAGCATGATAAAGTAATCGCGTATGCGTCAAGGCAGCTAAAGGACTACGAGATTCGATACCCAACTCACGATCTAAAATTGGCGGCGATAGTTTTCGCTTTAAAGATTTGGAGACACTATTTGTATGGGGAAAAATGTGAAATCTATACGGATCATAAGAGCCTTAAGTACATCTTTACCCAAAAAGAGCTTAACATGCGCCAGAGAAGATGGCTAGAACTGATTAAGGATTACGATTGTGAAATTCGTTATCACCCGGGTAAAGCTAATGTGGTGGCTGACGCCCTTAGCAGAAAGGAGAGGCTTAAGATGATGACTTTAGAGGAAGCCCTGATAAGAGATATGGAGAAGTTGGAAATTGAGATCAAAGTTCCAGGAGATAGCCAAGAGAAGTTGATGGAGATTCAGGTCCAATCCCCATTATTAGAAAAGATCAAGTTGTGCCAAGAGCGAATGCTCCAAGATGAAAGAGAATCCCTGACAGGGGAAGAGTTGAGGACTGAGAAAGACAACCAGGGCTTAATGAGATATACTTACAGAATTTGGATTCCTAACGTCCCAGAGCTGAAAGATGAGATTCTGCATGGGGCTCACAATAGCAGATATTCAATTCACCCAGGGGGAAATAAGATGTATCAAGATTTGAAAGAGTATTACTGGTGGCCTAACATGAAAAGAGACGTGGCGGAATGGGTAGGCAAATGCCTGACCTGTCAAAGAGTAAAAGCTGAACACCAAAGGCCCAGTGGACTTCTACAACCTCTGGAAATTCCCGAATGGAAATGGGATCATATAGCAATGGACTTTGTCGTAGGCCTACCAAGGACCAAGGCCAATCATGACGCCATATGGGTGATAATAGACCGACTAACGAAGTCAGCCCACTTTCTACCAATTAACGAAAGATTCACTGTAGATAAATTAGTGGATATTTATATGAAAGAGATTGTGGCCCGGCATGGAGTCCCGGTGACCATCGTATCGGATCGAGATCCCAGATTTAATTCGAGATTTTGGAAGAGTTTTCAGGAATGTGCCGGAACCAAACTGAATATGAGTACTGCCTATCACCCTCAGACAGATGGGCAAAGTGAAAGGACCATCCAAACACTAGAGGATATGCTGAGGTTCTGTGCCCTAGATCTTAAGGGAAGTTGGGATGATCACTTGCCATTGGTTGAGTTCTCTTATAATAATAGTTTTCATGCGAGCATTGGAATGCCGCCTTATGAGGCCCTTTACGGAAGAAGGTGCAGATCTCCCTTATATTGGGATGAAGTTGGTGAGCGTAAGTTGCTAGGGCCTGAAATGGTTCAAAGGACAAAGGACATAGTGGATTTAATTCGAGGACGGCTAGTAGCAGCCCAAGATAGACAGAAAAAGTATGCAGATTTGGCTCGGAAGGGCAAAGAGTATGAAGTAGGAGACCTAGTGTTCTTGAAAGTGTCACCTTGGAAAGGACTGATGAGATTTGGAAAGAAAGGAAAGTTGAGCCTTAGATACATTGGGCCATTTGAGGTTTTGAGACGTATTGGAAAGCTAGCGTATGAACTGGCACTACCCCCATATTTGCAACAAGTCCACAATGTGTTTCACGTTTCGATGCTAAGGCCTTACAAGTCGGATGCTAAGCATATAGTGGAATACGAGCATGTAGACCTACAACCAGACTTGACCTATGTGGAGCAGCCAATGGAAATTATAGATCGAAAGGAACAAGTGCTCCGAAACAAGGTCATCAATCTAGTCAGAGTAGTATGGAGAAATCATAATGTGGAAGAATCAACTTGGGAGCTAGAGAGCGAGATGCTAGAAAGATATCCCCATTTATTTTCAGAGTGATTCCGGGACGGAATCCTTTTAAGGAGGGGAGACTGTAAAACCCCAGATTTTTGGGTAGAATTAAAACTTTTATTGTATGATGATGTACATATATATGTGGATGGTGGTAATGGTTTTTGGAGAATTAAGTATGAAATGAATATGGATTTCAGTTTTCAAACATTTTGAGAATAATAAGAATGGACGGAACATATAAATAAGAACAATCAATCTGGAAGATAAGAATACAATACTCCAAGGAAGAAAAGTATTTTTATGTCATCCAAATCAATATCTGGAATACATCCGACAACTCCGTAAACAAGATAGCGTACGCCCGAGAAAACACTAGAACGTTTTCTAAGTGCAAAGAGTAAAGAGAAAATGAACCAGGAATATTGGAACGGATTTTGATCCAAAAGGTTATAGAAAAACCACTGATGAATAGTAACTCTTCATTTAAAAGTTTTTCAGACCACCATATATGCGGGACGATATAATAAACTTTCACAGTCGCATTAGTGATCTACGATGGAAATAAAGGAATGCAAAAGCTGTCAGAATCGGAAAAAAAATAGCATTTTTCGTTTTCTCCGAAATTTCACCAAAAACGGACTAAATAATTATTAATTGGGGATATTTAAGAATTTAAATTATTAATTCCATGGATATGGATTTGATAAATGAATTAGAAGTATCGAGAACGATTTCGGTAAAATAACTCGAAGAAACCCTGCGAGCATTCTACGAAATTAAACGAACCGATAAAGCCACTTTACCAGAACCAATGCATGCTCGCCAAGTGTTGCAAGGAGAGGCAATCAGCATTATGACTCATCAAGTTGACCATTCAAAACATTAAAAGTATTACAAAACAAAAGAAGAAAGAAAAGAAAATCAAAAGAAAAAAAAAAGGAAAGCATTTGGAAGTAAAGCTCGGCCAAACTGTAGCAGCCATATCTCCTTCGTTTCTTACTCACATCGTGCGTTCTTTAGCTTGTTGGAAAGGTCTTGAGATAATCTACAACTTCTATTTCACGAGATGTTTCCATTTGAGCACGGTAAGGCCTTCGTATTTGCAGTTCTTTCACTGGATGAATAGTAACTCCGAAAGCTAACCTTGTTTTCATGATTTCTTTTGTGGATTCAAGCTATCTTAGGACCATACAAGGATCATACAAGGATTATTAGGCTTATATAAACTCCAAAGAAGGTATAAATCTTGAAACCCTTGAAGTAGTGTGAAGTTTATGGATGATTAATGATGTTGATGCATGTTTATGGCCTTAGTTGACATTAGTAGCTATGTTTGAGCTTTGTTACAAGTAATATTGAGTATTAAGAACGTAAAGGCATTGCTTGGCCTCAGTTCTTGGTTGAATCAGATGTATATGTTGATGGGAGTGATTGATGAGCAATTTAGATGGTTTGAAATTTGGGATTATCCGATTTATAGCCGTCGTAATGACGAAATTTCTAAAGCCCTTAAAAACAGAGCATAACAGTTAAGATAGGCCTCGGGTATGAATGTTTATATGACTTGTACTTATAGATTGTTGAACGTAGATCGTTTTGGTGTGAAAATCGAAGCAATACGATTTACGGTTTAGGAGATATGGTCAAATTAGTAAAAGTGGTTCGAAAACGAGAAGAAAAGTTCGTAACTGAAGTTGAGATTACTTAACTGGATCTTTGCAGGGGTTAAACATGATAATTAAATACTAGAGACAGAAAGGAAAGTGTGGGAGAAGACCTTGTGTGAAAAAGATCGTTTTTCGATTTTATAAAAATGTTTGAAGTTAGGATAAATGCGAGAAACCCCTTAAAACTAGTACTTGGGTATAACTTTGGAAAACTTTGAGAAATGAGTCGAAAATCTTGAAATGAATCATACGAGGTTGACCCTAGAATATTTATAACTTCAAGACAGATCAAGAGCAAGTCGGGATGATGCCCTTTGATAACAAACGAGTACCTAATTATAAGGTGTCGGTAGAAATTGCAAGGGTTAGGATTATATAGTCGCCTTAGTGCGGTGCTTAAGTTTAAGAATCATGTTTTCCTTGATTCCTAAGTATGAGTTATTGATGAAAGGTATTTTATTGTTGATAGATCGCCGGACTACTGCAGGACACCACCCACCGACTAAGAGATCAGGCAAGTTTTCAAACCTATACTTTTTTTAAAACTGTTGTGGTGATAACTAAAGAATTTGAGATATATGCTATATGTGTATGATTTCGAAATGATTTCTATGATGCTAAATCAAAGTATTGATATAAGTTGGACTTATAAGCTATGGATATAGTAATATTTTGGAGCTGATGTGCTAAGTAAAACCCTCGGTAGGGGAAATATACTCTGCATTTATACTTTGGACCGGGAATGGTATCAGTTGTTATCTAGAGATATATTATATATTCTCTATATTTATTTTACATGCTAAGAATGGTATCAGTTGCTATCTAGGGTTATTTTATTGTGTTATTACAATTAATCTCGATAAATGATTTACAAATTAAAGATCATTTGAAGTTTAATCTATTAAGGGTATATTTTAAATATATGATGAATAGTTGTTATCTACCCTTTTTGATAATAAAGTACTTGAGAATTATTTCTAAATAAATATTCTTTATTAAATATAGTTTGATTTAATTATTTAAAGCCCTACTTCTTAAGGAAGTATTTCGTGAAAACTATTTTTAAACCCTAGATAGCTAATAAAGTTTTATTCAGACAATTATAAATATAATTAGAGAAGGTTCCTAAAACTATTTCCCGTTTAAGTCTATATTCAGAAAGACTTAAATGTTCGCTCAAACTTCAAAGATACATGGAACCTTTCTCAAGATTTTATGGTTGTTTCAAGTGGACTGCCCGGTCCTAAATCTTTTAAATCAATGAATTTATCAGTCTGGTTTACTACCATCAAAATGATTTTGATTACTTCCTCAAGATCCGAGGGGTAAGATCAGTGGAATTAGTTGCATCCATTAACAAGCGTCAGCTTGGGAAATATGGGTGAATTTTCCTTTCCAACCAGATATGACTACTTTGTGGAGTTGTATTCTTGGGGAAAAAGGGGAAGGAACTTTATGTTTCAGTGTTATGGATTTACTCGAACTTGGAGATATATAAGGGACTGAGTAGCGCCGGTCCCCTAAGGGAATTACGCGTAGATCGTCGTTCTTTCCTTAGATTTATCAGTGCCCGACCGTAGGAGGAGTGGATGTAACAGAATCGACCGTCCAAGAACGGGTCTGTTCATCCTGCCTACAACCGATTGGCGGGGAGGCAAGTCGGTGTGAGACTGATTATCTTCCCTTCTACGTAGAAAAACAGCAAGGGGATTCGCCTTACGACTGATCATCGTAGGGGTATCCTCGGCGCCCAGCATCTCCATCTACAGTTCACTATTCATGAAAGAGCACATCTTGTGCAAGTTTTCAGAGAAAGAGAAATTACTCCAGTTACTCAGTTTTATGCAAGTTTTCAGAAAAGAAAGTTTATTCCAGTTGTCAGTCCTATGCAAGTTTTCAGAAAGAAAAAGTTTACTCAAGAGTATTCCAGTTTATTTCAGTGTATGAGTTTTCCAGAAAGTATATAAATTTATGGAAGGTATATGATATTTGGGAAAAGATACTTGGAATCAGATGAATTATGAAGATAGATTGAAATTATTTTACAGTGATTTTATTTCCAGACTATGATATGAGCTAAATGCTTATTTTGATAGATGATACTTGATTATACACATTGTTATCAGCTCAGTATTATTTTGGTGGGCCTTGTTGCTCACCCTTGCTTGTTTTATATATATCACCACAACAGATGAACCAGATGTTTCGCACCACCAGCCGCAAGAGGGTTTTGGAACCCAGAGGACTCTCCCCTGATACTACAGCCGCCATAGCTGAGGTAGAGCCTACTAGTGATATAGACTGGTAGTTCAGATTCAGCTTTTAATTATATGTATGACATAACGTAAGAAGTGGCAGCAAACTTAAACTTGTAAATTATATTTGGGCTTGTAATCACTTATGATATGTGTATGGACCCTGTTAGCAGTACTTATTTCAAGTTCATCTCTGGGACTATAACTTGTGTGTGTGTGTGAGATAGATGGTGGGGTCATAGCATGTTGTTTATTTGTATTGATTCAAGTCAAGCATGATGTATGGAATGATGACCGTAACGACCAGATCTCCGACCCCGGGTCTGGGGCTGTTACAACGCTCAACTGCACGTATGTGGGACGATCAGCTGGAAGCATCAAGGCCCAACACAAGTCAGGAGCTATCTCCTTAACCGCAACGGGGTTGGAGGTGGTGACCGAATCTGTCTCCAGCACCGGCCATTGGGGGACATACGTCTTGATAGTGTCCCCTCTTCGCATCCTCTTCCTAGTGGAAAGAGATGGAGGCGCCTTTTCAGCCTGGTCGGCCTGCGGGCGAGGAGAAGGCGGAGGCTGGTCAGGAGTTTGTTGCTCATTTTCCCGAGTAGGATTCGGCGAACCCCCTGCCTAGGCCGCCTGAGAAGCCTGGAACTTGGCCCTCTTCATTTCAATGATTTCTTGGCGAGAAGACACTGCAAAGAATACAAAAAAGAGTTAGATGCCAAATTTATTTGCTAAAACAAAAAAGAAAAGGAAAAGCAGAGTATAAGTTTTGGAGCATGTTACCATTACCCCATAGGGTGAACAACCACTGTTTGTCCCGAAGATCTTCTAAAGGAATTCGGTCCATGTCGAACTGACATAGTCGTTCGTATTCATGTGCCTGTGCACCCAACAGTGTGGGCTTCACTACCCGAACGGTAGGATCAACTACGCGCCACTAAGACATGGTCGTGGATGCCCTTGTTGTTCGAGTTGGTCTCCACACATTCGTCCCTATTCGTTCGGCGGGCGATGGTGTAAAAACCCTTGCTCTTACCGTTCTTTCTGAAATCGTGATGATGCGAGAACAGTTGGGGGGTGGGATCTACTCGGGCGGCGAGGCACCGACATTGGAAGCCATTCATGTGCAGGAATCCATTCGGGTCCATTTAACCCACAACAATCCCCATCTGGGCGAATAGCTTCTTTATTAAAGGCAGCACCGGCACCCGGAAACCACACTTCAAGGCTGCCTCGGAAATGCCCGTAGCCACCTGACCGTAGCCTTTGGGCACGGGCGGATTGTGCCATATTCGGTCATCCGCCCTTGGCATGTATGTATGCCATGCTCCGGTCGGGATCTCGTGTTCTTTAGCCAACTTGGCTACACGGTCCCTGGAGAGTAGCGAGGGATGATTCGCCGCGGGATGGTCGCCAGTGTGGAAGAATGGAGATCTCTCCGGGGATACGGATCCCGAAGACTGCGCTGATTCAGGAGATGACCGATCCATAATTCCTGCATTTGGGTGGAGAAATTAGCCATGTACTCGGAAAAGATTTTTTGAAAAAGATGGAAAGAAAAATGAAAAGGCCGAGTACAGAGGGCCTATGGATCAGTCGAGGAAATCACTAGCGTCTAGGCCAAGGGAAAGGAAAGGTTCCTAACGTATTTAGGTTGTCCCGAAGACTATTCTAGGGACAACGTCATCCCGAATACTGTTCTAGGGACAACGTCATCCCGAAGATTGTTCTAAAAACATGTGCCTATAAATATACATGCATTCGCAGTCTAGCAAGCATTATGGCTATCTACAGTTACATTTTTATGTATTGAGACTACGGACGCTGGGGAAACGATATGCATATCAATTTCTAACAGGCATTTGATTACAATAACTAAAGGGAAAGAACAGTCGAGCAACTTACTTGCAATGAAGATGGTAGAAATGGTAGAGACTGCGGCAAGAAGAGATTTTGACGTTGTTCACGGCTAGATTCGTGGAAATATCAGGAGTGTTTTTCTTAAGAGTGTCGTGAAGACATTTTGGGGGGGGGGGAAATGGATATTTATATGATATTATGGCGACGTTTGGACAGAGAAAGACAAACGTAACATATTCAACGGCATGATTTAGGACGTTTGAAATTCAACGGTTGAGATCTGGCGCAGGTCTCAAGAAACGACAACTGTCATGATTACTACGACGCGTTTTGTGACGCCCTCCAAACCCGGGGTACAGATTTGAGGAGTCACCCGACCAACGGGACACAATATAATCACTAACTATAACACATGCATAATATATAAAGACAATAAATACCCCTTGACCAAGATCGCTATAGATTATGGCATTGAACACAGGCTTCTACAATCTTTTATTATTACAAACCAAATTTTATCAGAGTTATTACATCACAACTAAGTTCAGAACTAGACATCTAGTCTAATCAAAACAAGACAACAACTACCCTGCCAATGAAAACCACTCGAGGTGCTCTCCTAGCTGCCGGTGAACTATCTGTCACGTTGTTCCGACTCATACTCTCGCTTCACTGGAATGGGGTTAGGAAACAACAAGCAAGAGTGAGCCAAAAGTGCTCAGCAATCATCACAATATATATATATCATCAAAATTTAAGATATGAATTTCAAGATATATGATTCAACAATGTTTAAGCCAACACATGCTTTATATCAATATCAACTAAAGAAAAAGGAATTAGAATTGGACTTCTACATTTTATTCAAAACAAAGGTTGTGCTGCTGGTCAGCCACGCAACAACCCCGGACTAGCTCATGACAAAGTCCTCTACGGATCCAAGGCCAATCTGGGCCTAAATTACATCGACCATAAATGGCCTGACCAATAATTGGTCCATTTTAAAAACATGCCAATTCTATCACAAGGTATAAGCAATAACATGCTCGATAAGTAATGCACAACATCAAGGTATAATAATTGCAAAAGAGCTTCAACGGCTTGATATCAAAAGAAAATTGGTAATAATCATGAAATAATTCCAACGGTAATATATACTCGTTTGGGGAAATAAATCAATGGTTAAGATCGATTATCAATGACGGTAGCCAATTGTCAATAACGGAAAATCAACAATCAATAGTTGTAACAATAATCAAGTGGTGGTAATCACCCGGTAATGGTTATGAGAAATAATCAAAGAAGGTAATTAACAATCAAGGGTTGAAAACAATAATCACTGGATTGGAAATAAGGGTTTCCGATGCAGATCAAATCAAAGAATTTAGGAAATTTATAAATGGAATCAGTTGCCCAATTACGGGTCAAGGATTAACAATCTGAACTGTTCTAGAGTCTCAACATTTAAATATAGATGACAATACAATTTATCACAATAACGGCACATATACTTGCCTGGTCTATGTCGCTGCCGGTTCTACTCGTTCACTCAACTTTTCCCTTTCCCTTGCTCCGGGAACTCGATTCTATAATTTAAACAACTCGTCACAGTAAGTCTAACTATCCTCATTCTAACCTCGACACATAATCAATTAATAACACACTTAAACAAATAACCGGTTACGTATCGGACGTCCGGTATGATTTACGGTATTAACAACTCAAATCTTAACCCTAGTACGGGTATATACGGACTATAAACACATTACACAACTTATACGAACCATATAACACTTATAAACATTTTTAAACACGTCACACAGAACTTATTTGAATTTAAATAAGTCACAACAAATTTTTCAATAAAAAAAAATCGGATTTTTAAATCCAATATAAGTATTTAAATGCAATTAAATCAATTAATAAAATTAATTGACACTCTTTAAATGCTCAAACTATTTTTAAATAATAAAACAAGCTTGAAAATAATTAAACTGAATTTTAAATTAATTAAATCTAATTAATAATTAATTTTTAAGAATTAACTGATTAAAAGAATTAATCAATTAATTAATAAATTAATTATTAATTAAAAATAATTAAAATAATTAAGTTTAATCAATTTTCGAATTTAAAATAATAATTAAAAAAATTCAGAATTTTTCTGATATAAAAAATATGAATTTTTAAAGATTTTAAACTATTTTCGAATTAAATAAATAATTAAAATCCAAAAAACAGTTTTCAGAAATGGAATTAGGGTTTCAAAGATTGAAACCGGGTCAGAAAACGGGTCAACCGGGTCGGGAAGTGTTAGAAATGAATACCACTAGAAACTAGACAGAGGGGGGGTGAATGGATAGTTTGATATATTTTTCGATCTTGAAAACTAAGTAGACAACTGTATGTGATTATGATATGTAATATGCAGAAAGTAAATAACACACACAATCACTTTAATCTACTTTGTATAAGCAAATTAAATACTACAGCTTTCCAGGAAATTCACAATCGAATTTCTGGCTTCTAAACAAGAACAGTTTGAACTTGCTTGCTTACAGAGAAAAGAGCTTAGCAAATAACTATGTGTATCTCTCTTCCAGCTTACAGTTGCGTGTGCACGATATATATATTCCCCTATACAAACTAGGCACACACAATATTACACAGCTACCCCTTCTGAAAGTCCAACTTGTCCTGCCATAAGAAGTTCACTGTGTCAGGAAGGACCACCTGCTTTTCGGAGTCTTTCCCGTTTCTGTAGCTGCTTGTCTCTTATCTTTCTCTCCAAGTTTAGCTGTAGATTTGCCATCTGTTCTTTGGACCACCTTGCCAGAACAAATGCTTCAGTATTTGTCTCCTTTGATTCTTGGTTCTGTACCTTGATTTGTCTTGTTATGAACGGCTAAGTGTTGATATCGTGAACTCCACTTTATCCCTGACTTCGCGATCTCCCTTGTGAGGACTATGCGATATAGCCTTTGAAGACTTTGCGACATAGGTCATTTGACGACTATGCGACATAGGTCATTTGATGACTATGCGACATAGGTCATTCGATGACTATGCGACATAGGGCTTCTGAGGACTTCACGATCTAGGCTCCTTTGACTTTGCTGACTTCAACACTTCACGACATGTGTCTTGAGGACTTCTCGACATAGTACAAAATGGACTATGCGATATAGTACTTCACGACATGGATATTGGTGACTTCACGACATAGCTTTCTTTTGACTTTGCTATATAATGCCTTAGACAAATTCCTGCAACTTATTTCTTCATGGCCTTATTCAACTCTATCCTGCTGCATGAACACTTCTGAACTTCTACCAGGATAATTATTCAATGGCCTATATACATTCTAGATGCAAGAACTTTACTAAGCTCATTATAAATCTGAGCATACATGATAAAGCTATTGTCCATGAAAACAAGACAAGTACATTTAGAGACCTATACTATATCCCAGTGATAGAAATCACTAGGTCATGTAATGTGACATAGTCACATAGTGTAGGCTTGTTAATAGTGGTATTCAGACATGTCTTGAGCCTAACAATCTCCCCCAAATTGTGAGTAAGATCCTTAGGCACAATTTCATGTCTGATAACAAGCCTAACTTACATAAAAGGAAATTTAGTAACAGAGAGAACAATTCATGAACCTTGAGATCAGAAATTTGATTACATAGAAAAATTGAAAGCTTACAGATTACTTTTGTTGCTCAACAGCTTCAGCTTCCAATTGCTTCTCTAGCAAATCATCATATATCTTCTTTTTCCTTATCTCTTCTTTTCTCTTCAAGTCTATGATGGCTTCTTGAAGTTCTTCTCTTGCAATCAGTTCTTCAATGAGAGGTGAGCCTTCCAAGTCATCAATTGCAGCCTTGAGTGCACTTTCTACATAGGAATCAAGAAACTCCATCCTTATTTTGCTTTGACCTCCATGTGAGTTTTTGTACTCCACAATGTAAGGATTTTGCTTGACCCTGCACAACCCTTTCTGCCTTAGCTCTTTAGCCCTCTCCTCCATCTCAGCCATTTCTTTTTCTCTCTGAATCTTCTTCTTTTCATTCTCTTTCCTCATGTTTTCTTCATAATCAGCATGCATCTTCAAGTACCTGGCAATATCTATCTTCCATGTCCTTTCTTCTCTTTCTTCAAAATTCAGTAAGGCATTTATCCTTTCAAGCTCATACTTATAGAAATATTGCCAGCTTCCTTGCTTCATTATCCTTTCTCTTCCATCAGTGTACTTGATCTCTAGATGATCCAACTTCACTTTGACTTCAAAGATCCTTTGAGCCCTCAAAAATGCTAGGGCATCTTCATCATAGTCCTCATCTAGTGGAAGCACATTGATGCCAGTAACATTTGTGAGTTTTCCAGTCTTCTTTGTTATCCTTATCCTTTTGGGTACACTCTTGATCTTCAAATGCTTCACAGGAGATACCTTTCTGGAACAAGGAGAATTAGTCTTCAGTGCCACATCACTTGGAAGAAGCTTTATTCCTTTCCCCTTCATCCACTGTAACACTCCACTAGCTGTAACTTTGTGGAAGTGTTTTCTTGATATTTCTTTTGTGGCTTCACCCTTCTTCTGTGGCAACTCAAGTTCAGAAGTCATGGATAATGATTTTGGAGGATCATTGCTAACAGTACCCACCCTAGACTTAGAGTCTTGTGTTGTGGTTAAAGTACTACTAGCAATGTCCTTGACTTGCTGAATTCCACTCCTAGTTCTCTTCACTGTCTCCTTTGCCCCCTTTGTGTCATCACCAGCATCTGTAGATTTCTTGGAAGATATGCTCCTGCTGCTGTCACTTGGTCCATCCTTATTACTCCTTGAATGAGATCTCCTCCTGTAGGTTTTCTCCTCATCATCATCCTCCCCATCCTTCTTCTTGTTCTTTTCTGTGACAGATTCTGGCAAAACACCATGAATCAGAAAAGATTGTAGAATGTTAATCATCTCTAATTCCTCTGCTGTCTTGACTCCTTTCTTTGCTCTCAGCATTTGCAGCACCTGATTGATCTTTGTGTTATTCTTCATTTGCAGATCTTTGGGAATGACTAGTTGGTCAATACTTCTGACTTTGGATAGACTTTGAAAAATTACTGTCCTTGGCTTGGGTATGACCTCAGGCAGTCTTTGATTTTGGTCCATCTCCAAGTCATTATAAAGACTTTCATTGTTAGCCCCACTCTTTTCAATCAACTCCAGAATTATTGACACTTCAGTGAACTTCAGTTTCTCCAGAGTTTGAAATGCTAAGTGCCACAAGCAGTTGTCCTTGCATACCATGATTATTTCTCTCAGATAAACATCCCTGATTTTCCTTACTGCAACTGTGAAGTACTTGATGCTTTCCCTGAGCTTCTTTCTATATGCTTGTGCATCTCCTTGAGCATTCTTGTAGGTGGCTTTCAGAAACTCCAGGAATGCCTCATCATGATAGATGTTAGAGTTGGCAACTTCCTGTAGCTTGGCCTCAGTGATAAGTGTAGCTTGGGTAGGTTTAGCAATTGGAGTAGGTATAGCAGGTTGAGAGGTTGAGATGTCTTTAGGCATTGTGGATGGATAGAATGTTGTGGTGACTGTGCTTTTCTGACCTTGTGCATTGATGACCTCTACAGGGGGAAGATTGATTGGCTTTATTGTCTCTTCAATGAGCTTGCCCTTAAGTTTTGACTGCTTGGTAGGTGCTCCCCCTGTCTTTTTCACATTGACCTCCTTTCCTTTCTCCCCCTTAGGCTTGGGATCAGACAAAATGTCTTGAGTTTCCCCAGGAATAGGCAGGTTCATAGATCTCATCATTGAGGTCATCATTTGTTGCTGCACCAGCAAAATGTTTGTTGTGTTGGTGCCTTGATCATCTAGTTTATCATTGAGTTGGCTTAGAGATGTAGATAGCATTCTGTTTTCATCCTTGAGAGAGGCCACTTCTCTTTCTAAGCCATCCACCTTGGAGAATAATTGTTGAGACCTAAATGAGTTGA
Source organism: Heracleum sosnowskyi (assembly GCA_030848705.1). Lineage (NCBI taxonomy): Eukaryota > Viridiplantae > Streptophyta > Magnoliopsida > Apiales > Apiaceae > Heracleum > Heracleum sosnowskyi. Next base: position 11,394,929 of record CM061238.1, read on the forward strand.
GGGATTGATCTTTGACCCTGGCAAAATCATATTTGGAGATGTCTGACAGAGGGACTTCATCCACCAGCTTATCACCATACTGGTTTTTCCACATGACATTCAACATAGCATTGGTGGTGATGGTAGATTTTGCTTGATTTTCCAGTGTAGAAGCCAGTTTCTTGATGTTGTCTGTGACCATGGCAAGAGTCACATCCATCATGGACACATTGGTGGAGGTTTTCTGGACTTCTTTGAGGATACCATCCACCTTGGGAAAATCAGAGAGATAAGAGGTTCTGAGCTTAGTGAGGGATCTTTCTGTCTCCTCCTGAATTGAAGAAATCTCTGATTGAAGCCCTTTCCCAAGATAATGCAGAGCCTTCAACTGGTTCTTGTATACATCATTCACAGCATCATAGATGGCAACAGGAGAAAGATCCTTAGCATTGGAGCCCAGAGAGGTGAGGTATTCTTTTCTCACAAAAGCCAGGGCATCCTTGAGCTTGAGAGTCCTCTTAGCATCCAACCAGGCATCCACATTCCCCTCTGGTTCAGCTGTATCCACAATCTTCTCCTGTTGAGCTTCAACATCCTCCTTATGGCATAGCAGGATAGCTTCATAATCAGCATTTGGAAGGTTGGAGGTGAGGAGATGTTGAGCTATCTTTGAGAACTCATCAATCTGTGCCACATGGAGATCTTGTATGGCTTCTTCAGACATTTTGGAAGGCACAGATGACGATCCTGAAGGCCTGTCATGGTGCACAGGCTTCAGCCATTCTGACATTGTGGCCTGAGCCAAGTGAGAGCTAGTGCTAGGCACTTCATGAGATGTGTGAGTTTGAGTCTCCTCCAGCCTTGGAATGGCTGTAGGGTCTGATGTTGTCTCCATTGAAATGGGATGTGTTACAACATCAGCCCTATATGTCTGTGAAGACAGTTCCACATCCCTAAGGATGGGAGAATTTGGCACAGAGTCTCCAGTGAAAACTGGTGAATCCTCCATGTTTGTGTTGGTGTCATTAGGATATGCCTCAGCATGCATTCCCTGACCAACTGAATGTGGGTCCTGAGTGGTGAGCACAGTGTCAAGCACCATGTCACTTGAAGTTGGCTCAATCACAGGGCTGGATTGTGATTGATCAAGGGCAAGATTGTCATGAGTATGACTCTCTTGTTCAGAAGAAATTTTAGTGGAAGAATCTGAGAGAGAAGTGGGGTTCAGATTGGATTTTAGCAACTCCCCCTGAGAAATAGGAGGAGTTTCAACATTGATGTGCTCTCCACTTAGTGTTTGATCACCCTTATCACTCCTAGGGTCAAGAGTGAGGTCTTGACCCTGTGCAGACTCGTTACAACTTGCAGTGGGGAGGCTGCTCTTTTCAATACCCATGACCTGTTGAGAGGCCATAGACAGTAGCAGGTGTACCCCTTTTTGCACATCTGAATCCTGTTGAGAGGATGCAGTGGTGGCTACAGATTTTGATTTCTTCTTTGGTCTGGTGAGAGGTGACTCAGGAATCTCACTTGCTAACTCTACAGATTCATGGATAATAGCTAGGGTTCTCTTCTTCTTCTTTTTAGTAACATCAACCTTTTGAGAGATTGATGCACTTGGCTGACTATCCTCTATAGTGGTGTTTACAGTGGGGTTGCTGGATGGGATAGGGAGGCTTGGGTTAGACTGTGATGCTCCTTCAGTCTCAGCCTCCCCTGTCCAGGAAAGAGCATGGTATATGGGCTTATCAAGTGGATAAGACGCGAATGTGTCCTGCATATGCGGGGTCACACTCAAGATCACATCCACTTGATTCCTTGTGTCCAATGAACCAAACAGAATCTTGGACATGGACTTGGAATAAGCCATCTTTGATTTATCAATACCCTCCAAGTCATGGACATTAGCATCAAGATAATTTAAAATAACTTGAAGAAAGCGAGGGTAAAAGATGTCATTACCTCTTCCACGGACTGTCCTCCCTAGCCTTTGAGTCAACTCCTTGAGGATTATTGCTCCAACATTGATTTCCTGATTGTAGGCTAGGGAATAGGCCAGCTTCACAGCAATGTGACTGATATGGTCCCATCCTGTCTTTCTGCAAAGGAACACCTTCTGGAGTGCATCAAATAGAAATGACCACTCCCTTCTTACAAACTTCTTATTCAGCTTTCCAGTATCTATCTCATCAGCATACTGAATGAAGGTCATGAAGTCTACTATTTGAGCATCAGTAGCTTCTTGGTCATGACCCTCCACCTTGAACCCTAATGCTTCATTTATCTCCTTCTCCCCAAACTGGAAGTGTTTGCCTCCAATTGAACAAGCTATCTCCTGGAACGAAGTTCCATCTTCCCTGGCCATTGTAGAAACCAACGCCGTTCGCCAAAATCCTTCCAATACATCAACATACAACGTGGGGTTCAAGGTTAGGGCTCGGCGGAGGTAGGAGTCGTTCAGGAACCGTACAAAACACTTGTACCTGGGTTTAGCCTCAGCCTCAGAGGGAATGGTGAGAAGATTTGTTTCTTTGGGGATGGTTAAAGGAATAGAGGAGGATTCTGTTTGAGATTTGGGTGCCATTTCTTGAGAGAGAGAGTAAGAAAGAGAGTAGAGAATTTGTGCTTAGGTTAGAAAGTTTGAGAGCAATAGACAAGATGAAAAGTTGCAAACGGTTAGAAAATGGTATTTATATGATAGAGACACTGCGATATGGAGTTATGAATGTGTACAGTCTATCTGTATGTCGTGAAGTCAAAAGTGGCCTGTACCGCAAAGTCTTGCAAAGTATATCGCATAGTCTCAACAATGAACTATGTCGCAAAGTCTTCAAAATGAAAGGATCGGGGAGACTTTGCGATATAGTAGAAATACCCTGTCTAAAGCTCTCTTTTAGGAATTTTGAGCAATTTGTCAGACTTTTATCAAATTTTGAAATAAAATTAATTTAAATCAAAATTCTGTCAACTATGGAGACTTGTCGATATAGTTATTCGAAGTCGCGAAGTCATAAAATTAACTATGTCGCAAACTCATGAAATGAACTATGTCGCGAAGTCTCACAATCTCAACAGTTTGCGATATAAGTCTGTTTAATTTGAACTATGTCGTGAACTCTGAAAATCATCTATGTCGAGATGTCTCAAAAGCTCACAACACCACTAACAAATATGATTTTGAAAAATATGCAGTAAAATACTGAAATATTTATAAATCATATCTCAGCTAATTTTCACTCCAAACAAATAGATCATTTAAATACAGTGAAAATTTACTGCTGCAACTATTAACCAGCATATTTACTTAGAACAACTGAATGAAGGATTGAGCATTCCAATTTCACTCACAAGTCTGTTGAAGACTGCTTCATTCAGAGGTTTAGTAAATATGTCAGCTAATTGTTTCTCAGTTGGAACATAAGAGACTTCTATGGTACCATTTGCAGCATGTTCCCTAATGAAATGGTACCTGATCTCAATGTGCTTTGTAGTAGAATGATTAACAGGATTAGCTACAATGGATATTGCACTAGTATTATCACACATCAGAGGAATGTGTTCTAACACTAGTCCATAATCCATGAGTTGATTTCTAATCCAAAGCAATTGAGCACAACAACTTCCAGCAGCAATATATTCAGCCTCAGCTGTGGATGTTGCTGTGGACTGTTGTTTCTTACTAAACCAGGACACTAACCTTTGACCTAGGAATTGACAGCTTCCAGAGGTGCTCTTCCTGTCAATCCTGCATCCAGCATAATCAGAATCTGTGTAACCAACCAGGTTGAACCCAGTGCCCTTTGGATACCATAGCCCAAGATTAGGAGTCCCCTTCAGATATTTGAAAATTCTTTTGATGGCCATCATGTGAGATTCCTTGGGATCAGACTGGAACCTTGCACAAAGGCATGTGGCAAACATGATGTCTGGCCTGCTAGCTGTGAGATAGAGCAGGGATCCAACCATTCCTCTATAGACCTTGATATCAACTCTCTTGCCTTTCTTGTCTTCATCCAGCTTGATTGCAGTAGACATAGGAGTTTTAGCTGAGGATGACTCTTCTAAACCATATTTCTTTAAAAGATCCTTGACATACTTAGATTGGTTTATAAAGATGCCATCCTCCCTTTGATGTACTTGCAGGCCTAGGAAGTAGGTTAACTCTCCCATCATACTCATCTCATATTTACTTTGCATCAACTTAGAGAACCTTTCACAGAGTTTTTCATTTGAAGAGCCAAAGATGATATCATCCACATAGATTTGAACAAGAATGATATCATTTCCATGCTTCTTGAAGAATAGGGTTTTGTCAATTGTACCCCTGGTAAATTGATGCTCAAGAAGGAATTGAGATAGAGTTTCATACCAGGCTCTTGGTGCCTGTTTGAGTCCATAGAGTGCCTTGAGCAGTCTATACACAAAGTTTGGGAAGTCTTCACTCTCAAAGCCAGGTGGTTGAGACACATAAACTTCTTCAGCAAGATCACCATTGAGAAATGCACTTTTCACATCCATTTGATACACCTTAAAATCTGAGTGAGCTGCAAAAGCCAGAAAGATTCTGATGGCTTCCAGTCTAGCTACAGGTGCAAATGTCTCATCATAGTCAATGCCTTCTTGCTGACAATATCCTTTGGCAACCAGCCTTGCTTTGTTTCTTACTACCACTCCTTCTTCATCCATCTTGTTTCTGAACACCCATTTGGTGTCAATAACATTCTTTCCTTTTGGAGGTGGCACTAGTTCCCATACCTTGTTTTTCTCAAATTGATTCAACTCTTCTTGCATGGCAACAATCCAATCAGAATTCTTCAAAGCTTCTTCAATTAATTTAGGTTCCTCTTGTGACAGAAAGCAGCTATACAGACAAGTATTTAATGTTGCCCTTCTTGTTCTAACTCCCTCACTAGGATCTCCAATGATTTGATCCCTGGTGTGGGCTCTGTCCCATTTCCTTGTGTGCCCCTGTTCATTTCCTTGATCTGTTCCAATCTCATTTTGGTTGACAGTTGCATTCTCTTCTTCTCCCCCTGTGTTTGTGAATCCTTGCACAGGTGTTTGAAGAAGATTGTCAACTTCAAGAGTTTCATTTTCTAGAACAGTTTGAACAGGGGGTTCATCTTCACTTTCAGAATCCTCAAGATAACCTTGATTCTCAAATCTCAATAGCACACTGTCTTGATCACTTGTTTTCAGTCCTGGAGTTTTCTTGTCATCAAAGGTAACATCCATGCTTTCCATGACTTTGTGTTGCTCAGGTACAAACACTCTGTATGATGTCCTTTCCAGAGAGTATCCAATGAAGATACCTTCAAATGCCTTAGCATCAAATTTTCCAACATGCTCAGAGGTATCTTTCATCACAAAGCACTTGCTTCCAAACACATGCAGGTGCTTGAAGGATGCTCTTTTTCCAGTCATTAATGAGTAAGGAGTTTTGCCAGACTTCTTATTGATTAATGTTCTATTTTGCACATAGCACGCTGTGTTAACAACATCAGCCCAAAAGCTAGTGGGTAGCTTTGCATCCAGTAGCATTGTCCTTGCAGCTTCAATGAGAGTTCTATTCTTTCTCTCAACTACTCCATTTTGTTGAGGTGTTCTAGGAGCTGAGAATTGTTGAGAAATTCCTTTATCTTTGCAAAACTCATACAATGTTGAATTTCTGAACTCAGTCCCATTATCACTTCTCAAAGCAACTACAGAGGCACCAGTGCTTTGTGCTTCTTTATCAACTCTCTTGATATGCTCTATTATGACTTGGGGTGCTTCATCCTTGGAGAATAGGAATTCCACCCAAGTATATCTTGAATAGTCATCTACCATCACTAGAGCATATTTCTTTTTGGAAAGGGACATTACATTCACAGGGCCAAATAAGTCCATGTGAATTAGTTGCAGAGGTTTTGAGTTTGTATTGAGCAACTTGTTCTTGTGACTTGATCTTTTAATCTTCCCTTTCTGACAAGCTTCACATGCTCCATCTTGCACAAACTCCAAGGCAGGCAAATCCCTGATGAGTTCTCTCTTGGTTAGAGAGTTCATTGCCTGAACATTTAAGTGAGACAGTTTCTTGTGCCACAGCCAGAATTCCTCATTTGTGGCTTTTGTGTAGAAACAACAAATTTCTCCCTTATCTGCAGCCTTGAGATTAGCTACAAACAAGCTTCCTTTCTTCACACCAGTTAGAACAACTTCACCACTTTCCCTTTTTGAGATTGAACAAAGGTCTTCATCAAATTCCACTTTGAAGCCTCTGTTGGTAAACTGTCCAATACTCAAGAGATTATGCTTCAGTCCTTCAACAAATGCTACATCTTCAATAATGACATTTCCAGATTTAACACTGCCATATCCCATTGTATAACCAATGTTGTCATTTCCAAAGGTTACTGATGGGCCAGCCTTTTCCTCAAAATGTGATAGCAGGGCTATATCACCAGTCATGTGACTTGAGCATCCACTGTCCAAGATCCATATGACTCTTTTATTCCTGTTGCCCTGCATTCACAAAGTGACTAAGTTGTTTTTGGTACCCACACTTGGTAGGGTCCAGATGATTTAGAAACATTTTGATTAATAATTCTTCTGTCATAAATTGCATTTCTCATAGTAGGAGACTTCACTTTTTCTGTGGCTTTGGAGTTTACACTCTTAGGCTCACATGAAGTTTTCACCCTCTCAACCCTGATTGGGGACCCTGTCCTATGAGAATGTATGTGTGTGTGTGATTCACCAGATTGTGCAGAGTCAAGTTTATGTTTAAGAGATAAACAGTTAGCAATCACAGTCACATAGCATGTCATGCAGTTTGGCTTACCACAGAAAGAATCATGACTAGAATTTATGCTTGCAGAAAGGTTACTTAGGTTATCAACTTCAACAATTTCAGGCTTACTACACTTATGAGTCAAATGATTAACAGATAGGCATTTTTGACATTGTTTCCTGGGAGCATTTGGCACATAAGCATAGTTGTTTCCTTTGTTAACACCAACTTTACCATTTCTGTTTTGTTTCCTTTTCTTAACAACTTCTTTCTTTGCTTTAGGACTCTTGACAAGATTGTCTTTGGTCTCTTTCTGATTGACAAGATCAGGAAAGGAAGAAGTGTTCTTAGCAGCCTCATCTTCTTCAAGTAGTTGTTGCTTGATGATCAGTAGTTCCTCATCAAACTCAACATCACTCTTTCTGAAGATGGGCTGTTCAACACTTGACAGTATGGTTGGGACATTTTTGTTTGTAAAGGTTTCCTTTCCTTTGCCCTTGACCTTCTTCCTTCCTTTGTCATTATCATAGTCAAAACCAACTCCAACCTTGCAGTCTTCAGTGTGTTCCTTGTGGTAGGTTTGAATAAGTTCAGAGGAGTTTTTGAAGCTTCTTAGTTTCAGTTCAGTTTCAGCAATTTGTTCTCTAAGGGCTTTCTCTATCTGCTCAGCACAAATCACTTTGTTTTTAAGATACTCAACCTCCTTTTTCAAACCATCCAGGTTCACAACCATTAACTCAAGTTTCTCATTCTTTTCTGTAAGCTCAACATTCTTAGCAGTTAGTCTATCAATTTCTTCATTAGCTACTAACATGCTAGTATGAATATTAAACATCTCAGTGCTCATATCTTCAACAGTTTGCTTATATTGAATGGGAGTCATATCAAGAGAAGTAAGAATGGGTACCTGACTTGAATCACCATCATCAGAAAATGCCATCAAGGCATAGTTTGAGTACTCTTGTTCTTCTTCTTCATCAGAGTCATCCCAGCATTTTCCCTCAGCAATAAAAGCTTTGCCCTGTTGTTTCTTGAGTAGAGCTTCATACTTAGCTTCAAGCTCTAAGTATGCTTTGTCCTTCTTGACTTGTTTAGGCTTTTTGCACTCAGTGGCAAAATGCCCAAGTTCATTGCAGTTATAGCATCTTATTTTGGTCCTATCCACACTTCCTGTCTTGTATCCACCCTTAGCAGCACCAGCCATCCCTTTTCCTTTATTGAAGGTGTTTGAGCCACTAGATCCACCAGTGTTTCCAGTATTGAACTTGGACCTGAATGGCTGTTTTCTTTTAAACCTTATGTTAGGATATCTCCTAGCCATATAAGCAAAAGATTTGTTTTCCATTTTGTCCAGTTCCTCCATGCTGTAAAACTCATCTTCCTCAGGCAAATCATAGATGACCTGGACCTCATCACCAGTGTCTTCAACTTCCAGTTCCTCAATCTTCACTTGACTGACTTTAAGAGAGTCCATTCTTTGACTTAGGTTGTCAGCAATAAGTGCACAGGAGGTATTAGCCACTAATCCTTGCTTTGCTTGAATAGATCTCTTTTGAAACAGCTCCAACTCATATGTCTTCAAAACACCATATAACACATCAAAACCAATCTTTGTTAGATCTCTTTCTTTAAGGGAAGAGATTCTTGGTTCCAAGTGATCTGGAAGAGTTAGTAAAAACTTCATATTGAGCTCTTCTGTTTCATAGTGTTTGTCATAGAGTTTGAGCTCGTTTATCAGCTTGTTGAATCTCTCAAACACTTCTGTGATTCCCTCTTTTGGCTGAGCCATGAAGGCTTCATATTGTGAAACAAGAATCTGCTTCTTGTTCTTTCTTACTTCAGTAGTTCCTTCACAGAGCACTTCTATAAGATCCCACATCTTCTTGGCACTAGTACAATGAGCAACAGTGCCATACATGTTGAAGTCCATAGATTCACAAATGATAAGTTGAAGATGTCCATCCAGGGCAACTTTTTCTTTTTCAGGATCAGTGTATTTTGAGGGATCTTTGGGCACATGTTTTGCTGGTATAATCTCAGTGCCACTGGTTGATTCACCAATCTCAATCATTGGAATGAAGGGACCATGCTTTAGAATATCTAAATACATGGGGTTAGAAGCTTTGATGAAAAGCAACATCTTCTTCTTCCATAAACTGTAGTGCTCCTTGTTAAAGGGAGGAATCTTGATACTGCTTAGTTTCTGTGAACTCATTCTTGATCTTTTCCTGTTTGTACGTTAACAGCCTTCGCTTTGATACCACTTGTTAGAAATGAATACCACTAGAAACTAGACAGAGGGGGGGTGAATGGATAGTTTGATATATTTTTCGATCTTGAAAACTAAGTAGACAACTGTATGTGATTATGATATGTAATATGCAGAAAGTAAATAACACACACAATCACTTTAATCTACTTTGTATAAGCAAATTAAATACTACAGCTTTCCAGGAAATTCACAATCGAATTTCTGGCTTCTAAACAAGAACAGTTTGAACTTGCTTGCTTACAGAGAAAAGAGCTTAGCAAATAACTATGTGTATCTCTCTTCCAGCTTACAGTTGCGTGTGCACGATATATATATTCCCCTATACAAACTAGGCACACACAATATTACACAGCTACCCCTTCTGAAAGTCCAACTTGTCCTGCCATAAGAAGTTCACTGTGTCAGGAAGGACCACCTGCTTTTCGGAGTCTTTCCCGTTTCTGTAGCTGCTTGTCTCTTATCTTTCTCTCCAAGTTTAGCTGTAGATTTGCCATCTGTTCTTTGGACCACCTTGCCAGAACAAATGCTTCAGTATTTGTCTCCTTTGATTCTTGGTTCTGTACCTTGATTTGTCTTGTTATGAACGGCTAAGTGTTGATATCGTGAACTCCACTTTATCCCTGACTTCGCGATCTCCCTTGTGAGGACTATGCGATATAGCCTTTGAAGACTTTGCGACATAGGTCATTTGACGACTATGCGACATAGGTCATTTGATGACTATGCGACATAGGTCATTCGATGACTATGCGACATAGGGCTTCTGAGGACTTCACGATCTAGGCTCCTTTGACTTTGCTGACTTCAACACTTCACGACATGTGTCTTAAGGACTTCTCGACATAGTACAAAATGGACTATGCGATATAGTACTTCACGACATGGATATTGGTGACTTCACGACATAGCTTTCTTTTGACTTTGCTATATAATGCCTTAGACAAATTCCTGCAACTTATTTCTTCATGGCCTTATTCAACTCTATCCTGCTGCATGAACACTTCTGAACTTCTACCAGGATAATTATTCAATGGCCTATATACATTCTAGATGCAAGAACTTTACTAAGCTCATTATAAATCTGAGCATACATGATAAAGCTATTGTCCATGAAAACAAGACAAGTACATTTAGAGACCTATACTATATCCCAGTGATAGAAATCACTAGGTCATGTAATGTGACATAGTCACATAGTGTAGGCTTGTTAATAGTGGTATTCAGACATGTCTTGAGCCTAACAGGAAGAACGGAATCGGGTCACCAAGAACAACCCACCGGATTCTGGGTTTTCCAGAATCCGGCCGGTGTCCGGCGACCGGAATCCTTCATTCCTGATCAAACACACATGAAACTAGAGGGCTTTTGCTCGCCCTTCCAAGACAAACACAACCAACACACAAACATACATGTATCATGCCGGAATCGAGCCCAGAATTCGGTCAAAGAATCCCGACGGCAACAACTCCGGCCGGAAACACGATCTACTAATTCTGTACATGAAACTCAACGTTTAATATGTCAAAATGAAGCTTATAACTCATACAATAAAACCCCTGTATCAGAATCAATGTCAGATCAACAACAAGAACGAACGAAGCAAAAGAAAAATTCGGGTCAAAACCCAAAAATTAAACCCATCAAAATTGAACTTAAACATGAAATTAAATCATGGATTCTTGCTAATTAGAACCCTAGGAACATGTTAGAAGCAATCAATTGAACGGAGAATCAACAAAATGAAAATCCCCAAATCGGGTATAAACCCTAATTTAATTCGAATATTGAAAAATTCATAATAAATCAAAATATTACCAGATGATGATGAGGTTGGAAGATTCTGAAAGTAGAGATCAAGAGCTTTGATTTGAGTACTTGAACTTTGATTTCTGAATTCAATAACACCTTGAACGAATGGTTTGATTATTCAAGAACACGTTTCAGGAATTTTTACTTTTTGATTATACGTAATGTAGATTATGAAGGCTATAAGGTACGATTCGTCTGTATATATTTTTGGAAAAATAATACCCCAAGGAACATTTTTGGATCGATATAGATCCACTGGATCGTTTAAAAACCCTAATTAGGTTAAAAACACGTTTTACGAGGAGATAATTATCTACAAGGACTGATAATTATCCAAATCAATACATATCATTATATAACTAATGCTCAAGAATACTGGGGCTATAACAAATGAAATATTGAGATAAACGATATATCCGTCCCCCTAAGCAATTAGGGTTTGGAACAATTTTTCCCTTTTCGAACAAAACGAATTATACTGGCAAGATCAAATAACTAGGGATGAAATGATAGGAATAATCCTTTCGATAACGTTTCATATACGAAAGACGAAGGAATAATAATGATGTACAAAATCTCAACGGGGCCCTTGAATTTTCAAAACGGGGCTCAAGATTGAAGAAAATTTCAAACGACGAAATATTTGAAAGGCTTCCGACTCACCAAATAACACATAATCACTTAACACTCTCACCTTAATAATATTCAAATATCCCACAAAATATTTTATACCAAATATATCATTTATTCATTAATAAATAAAAAAAAAAGAATTTCACGGATATTACACATTTACCCAAGTGAAGTGTTGTGACGTGTCTATTGGATAAACACAAGATTTGTTCAAGGCATATCCCGAAGTGGAGTGTAAGGTTAGGACTCCGATCGAAGAGGACACTCGACCAAAGCCCAGGGACATGTTGGAGGCCCAAGTATAATTGGGCCGAATAGTAACTGGGCTGAATGGGTTGGTTGGATAAGTCAGGCCCATTACTTCGGTCCGGTCAGTTACAAATAGCCGTTGCAGAATGACCGAGTCTCCCGACTTTGTAGGCGAGCGTACCAGACAACACACGTGTACGAGTGGCCCCGAGGATTTCGGGCGACCGTAACAAACTATGCTTATAAAAGCTCATAACAGGTTTCATTAAGAGGTGATACTAAATTCATAATACTCAAGCACTTGCACGTTCGTTTTATACTCACCGGAACCTTTTTAATTTATTCTCACACCGGAGGTGAATCGGGGGCCAAACCCCTCGCATTCTTCTCATTTTGCAGGTGAACCCGAAGAGCTATTCGGAGTCCGACCCGACAGAAAGCTGGTTCCAACATCTTTATTGCAAGTTGTGATAAAGATGAATATGATATACAAACTTAGCATAAAGAAATGATGAATATTCTAAACGCAAAGTGAGGAGCATAGACCACAATAAAACTAGCATATATTCTGAAACAAAAAATTAAAATTGCATCAACCTCCTTTGATGGACCAATATACCATTTCAATATTCAATTCATGGACCAATATAACATCTCAGTATTATTCCACAACTTTCAGAAAAGGGGATGGCATCTATCTCCTTCGACGTGACCCTGTTTATTCGTAATCTGACGGAAATGTGTTTCATCAACTACTGAGAGACGAAACGCACCGTATATCCGGCTTAAGCCATAAAAATTTATGGCTTGTAACACATACTCGTGAGTACTCCTGTCTTTGTGATCCTTGTGTTTTGCACAATAGTGCCCAATCCTTGTAACATGTGAAGCCAAAGAGTACGTGCCTAGAGTATGGCTGTTTGGGCACATCTATTAAATAACAAAGGATATTATGTATCAAATAATTTTCTTTACAAAAGCCAAATGGCGGTGGAAGGGACTAAGAGCATCTCCGACGCTAATAGCTAAATTAGTTAGCTTTATTAATTGATTATAATGAATTTCTAAAACTTTACCAAACTTATTGCAACATCTTTATTGCAAGTTGTGATAAAGATGAATATGATATACAAACTTAGCATAAAGAAATGATGAATATGCTAAACGCAAAGAGAGAAGAAGAAATATCAAAGCATAGACCACAATAGAACTAGCATATATTCTGAAACAAAAAATTAAAATTGCATCAACCTCCTTTGATGGACCAATATACCATTTCAATATTCAATTCATGGACCAATATAACATCTCAGTATTATTCCACAACTTCCAGAAAAGGGGATGGCATCTATCTCCTTTTTAATGGACCTATATGCCATTTTTGTGTCATTGGTTCATTACAAAAATTCTGGTGAAGAGATCGACGTGACCCTGTTTCTTCGTATAACCCTGGTCGAGGAAGCTGGAGTGAAACCTCCAGACTCACAAAAGTGAACTCGCAAGGATGCATCACAACCATTATAAGAGAAGGGATTCGTTTCACTGCCTTTTTAAAATAAAGAGGGGGCAACAACCGTCGGACAGCAACCAATTAGTACTTTTATTTTAGTTTCAATTGAACTGATCCCCATCATATTTTAAATTTAAGTAGAGCCTATAATTGTGATGCTGTCATGCTATATATACGTTGGCTTGCATGTCACAACTTACATAGATCCAAAGTTTGTGTTCTTAGGATTTCGACAAGCTTAAACATATAAATGTTGATTATCAAGTTGTTATAAGACCAATCTTTTGGACAAAAAGAACAATTTAAATTTGTCTCATCGGAGAGTTCGTTATGGGTTCCTAAGGATCAATCAGTGTGTCGTTTACTTTGTTACAATGTTAGATCAGCCTAGATATAGATGCAATCCTAACTCCTAAGCCTGTCGTGGTGATATAGCTTCTGATTCTACTTTAGATTATGCTGTTCCACTTCACATATTAAAATGCAACCCCAAAATTTGATAGGAAAAATTACATGCACTGCCACAGGCAAGTAACATACATTGTTTTCTGTATATTGAGGACCCTCGATTGAGATAATTTCGTAGAAGGTATTCCCGAAAAAGAAGGGGTGGCCAGAACATTTTCTTTAACAATTGTTAGAGTATGCAAGCCGGTAGTTAAGGCTGTTCTTCATAACAGTTAGAGTACGTAAAACAACCCTTCTGGTAGTTTAGGTAAGTCATCATATATCCTAATTGGTAATTATTATAAAACAATGTAATAAGTTTGATGTAGTATAAAAATAGGTGATATAAGAAAGTGTTAGCAATAGAAATTGCATCATGAAAAACAACCATAACAACAGTTACCCACATAAAAAAACCAAATACTCCTGTAAAAGTAAATTTGGAATCCAAACACAAAAAACATTTCAATCTTGCAACTTAACAAGAAGATCATGCAATTTCATCACTCCTGATGCCTGCAATGCGGGGAATGAGTTGATTGCAGATTGTTTCAAACTGCTGCTTCTTGCATTCATACTCAGAGACTTCAGCATTTGGGTTTGCATCTATCCACTCAATAGCCTCCTTGATAGAATAACTTATAGTCTTCTTAACAGAAGCTTTAATCTTGTCATTTCCTTCTGTGCTGTCCCTCATGTTATATACATAATTCTCAAATGCTTGTACTGCCTTAATCTTCCTCATGAACTCCTCATCTTCTGCCTTGAACTGTTCAGCATCCCTTACCATTCTTTCAATCTCCGCCTTCGTGAGCGTTCCTCTATTGTTGATTTTAATGCTATTTTGCAATCCAGTATCCTTATTTTCAGCAAAAACATTTAACACCCCATTAGCATCTATTGTGAAGGTTACAGAAATCTTAACTTTACCCCTTGGACCAGGAGGCAGGCCAGATAGTTCAAACTCTCCCAGTAAATTGTTATCTTCCGTTCTTCTTCTCTCACCCTCATAAACACTGATCTGAACGGATTCTTGATCATCACTGCGGGTACGAAATACCTTTTGCATTGAATTAGGAATAGTCGTGTTCCTTGGAATAATAACAGACATCAGTGCACCTTTGACTGCAAGGCCAAGAGACAGGGGAGTAACATCAAGCAGAACAAAATTCTTAATCTTTTGATTACCTTCCCCACTTAATGTAGCAGCTTGAACAGCAGCACCATAGGCAATGGCCTCGTCAGGGTTTATGTTCTTGCAAAGTTCCTTCCCATCAAAAAACTGATGCAGTAGCTCTTGCACTCTTGGAATTCTAGTAGATCCACCCACAAGAACAACATCATGAACATTGTTCTTGTTCATCTTTGCATCTTCAAGACACTTCTCCACAGTACCCAAACAACTTTTGAACAAGTCCAAGTTTAAATCTTCAAATCTGGCACGCATGATTTTTGTACAATAATCAATTCCCTCATACAAAGAATCTATATCAATAGTTGTCATAGCATTATGTGACAGAATTCTTTTTGCCTTCTCACAGGCATTTCTCAGTCTTCTTAAAGCTTTAGCATTTTGACTGATGTCCTTCTTATGCTTCCTTTTAAATTCCTCAACAAAATGATCTAGCAAACGATTGTCAAAGTCCTCACCACCAAGGTGAGTGTTGCCAGCAGTAGACAGTACTTGAAAAATATCCTTGTTGATTTTCAGAAGAGAAACATCAAAAGTACCACCACCAAGATCAAATATAAGCACAATTTTATCTCCAGTTGAACTATTTGCAAGATTTTTGTCAAGACCATAAGCAACTGCAGCAGCTGTCGGCTCAACAAGGAGCCGCAACACATTGAGGCCGGCTATTGTTGCTGCATCTTTTGTAGCGTGTCTCTGCGAGTCATTGAAGTGTGCCGGGACGGTAACAACAGCATTTTTTACTTCCTTTCCAAGGTAATCTTCGGCAATTTGCTTCATCTTAAGAAGAACCATCGATGACAACTCCTCAGGTGAGAATTTTTTCTCCACGGCTTTATAATTCACGACTACTTTAGGTTTGTTAGCATGATCACCAATAACTTTAAATGGCCAGAGTTTCATGTCACTTTGAACTGTAGAATCAGAAAATCTTCTTCCGATCAACCTTTTAGCATCTACATAAACATTAGAGCATATACAGAATTATACTCGGGCAAGCACAGTTCTCATGTGAAAATATTGTTCTGCACTTTCAAAAATTTGCACAACAATGTATAAAAAAGTGCATAACATGCATCGAACAATTGTTTATGTGTTCATACCCTAAAACTGTTCTCCATATAGCATGACTTTCACAATATTATCGTATAAAGAGCTATTAACAATGTGAAATAAAAGATAAAGATCCTACAAGCAAAACTCCAAAAATTTATATAATTTGTACCAAAGATAGTGTTGACAGGATTGAGAGCGGCCTGATTTCTAGCAGCATCGCCAATGAAACGCCCCGTATCAGTGAAAGCAACACATGATGGTGTAGTACGACTCCCCTGATCATTTGCAATGATTTCAACTCGATCATTTTGCCAAACTCCAACACACGAGTATGTTGTGCCTAGATCGATTCCAATGGCTACTCCATCGCTATTGGCCATTTTCACATGCAAGTGTATACAGTATCAGTATGTTGCAACGGCTGAAGATATCTCCGGGATGTTTATGGTGTTAGCTTTATATAACTCATTCCAATTCCACATTATAGAGAAGTGTAACGGTTTGGTTCGTTTCCTACTCCACTAACCTTTAACTTAAGTGAATGATTGGCACTTACTATTTGAGGTTTTTTTTTTTTTTTTAAACTCGAGTTTCAGTATTTTTCATTTGTAATTTCACGGACATGTCAAACAATGTACAAGCTTATTACTCCCCCGTCCCTAATTAGTTGCCCTGTTTGAATGATCATCAAATATTACATACTAGTATATTATATGAATAAAAAGTATAATAAAATTTATATTCATTTAATCTACTTTAATATATATTTTTCTGATTTTGCAAATTATAAATTGAGAACACGTAAATGTGAGGGAGTACTTGTCTAATGCACGTCATTTCATGAATTTTATTTATATTATCTATGTAATGTTATTTTTTTATTTTTAAATTTAATGTGATCTATATAATATTCATAAATATATAATAACTTGTAACAACATTGATATATATATATATATATATATATATATATATATATATATATATATATATATATATATATATATATATATATATTGATGAATATTACTAATTACTATGTTATTTTTGTATTTGATAAGAAATTTTAAAAATTCTCATAAAATCATAGGGTTAATGATCTAGTTGGTCATTGAATTTAGCTTAATGTATCAAGTTGGTGACTGAATTGAAATTGGACTCAAACAGGTCACTAACTTGAATCAATTGTTAACTCAGTTAAATAGGTTGATTTTTTTAAACGAAAATTGTTGACCTGATAAGCCTGTCAAACATGAGGCAACTATTAACTTAACTATAGTTAGTTAACTAAGTTTAAGCAATTGAATAAAACATACGAACAAAAGTAAAACATATGTATCACAGTTGCAATTGAAATTGAATTGGGGGAATAAAACCCTAACTCCAAAATTAGAAATTGACGATTCATTACTATCCATTACATATCATATAGCGATTGCATACCATATATCGATTGTGTATTACATATTAATTGTAGTGTATATATCAATTTCCATTAAAAAAGTCAACACATTTAACAGAGTTAACAATTAATTCGAGTTAGTGACATGTTTGAGTCCAATTTCAGTTCAGTGACCAACTTAGGAGGTATGAAAACATCTCCGGCCAAGCTATAACCTTTAACAAATCCAGTGTTGTATTTAGTCCAAATACAAGTACGGTAAATAGGAGATTGCTTTGTGATACATTGCAGATTGTGGAAGTAAATAAACCAAGGAAATATTTAGGGCTACCATTGTGTGTTGGGAGACAAAAGACTAATACGTTTAAATTCTTATCTGAGTGAATCAGTCAAAAATTGCAGGGGTGGAGAAATAAGTCTATGTCGAAGACAGGTAAGATTACATTATTGAAGACGGCTGCTCAGTCGATTCCAAATTTTTGGATGAATTTGTTTCAACTTCCAGCAGCTACGTGTGATAGAATACAGAAGCAGATGAACAAATTTTTGTGGGGTAATGGAGAAAGTGGCAAAGGTATTAGCTGGTTATCGTGGGAAAGATTGTGTACTGCTAAAGAAGGTGGGGGGGGGGGTTAGGTTTTAGAGAGCTGAAGAAGTTTAATATTGCCATGCTTGCAAAACAGGGTTGGCGTTTGTTAAATAATGAGAACTCTCTTGTTACAAGTTTGATGAAAGCTCGTTACTTTCCGAATACAGATTTTTTGAATGCAAGGCTAGGTGAAAATCCTAGCTATATGTGGCGTGGTATCCTTACTTCTCAAGATGTAGTTACACAAGGAAGTATGAGACGGATTAGGAACGGAGGGAGTACACATGTATGGAAAATTCCTTGGTTGCCATGTATAGAGGATGGTTATATTACAAGTTCTATGCCACAGGAGTTGGAGAGTACTAAAGTTGAAAATTTGATGAATGGGGAGAAGACAGGATGGGATGATGAAATATTGAGTGACCTTCTTAATGCAAGGGATATCAGATTAATTCGAAGAATAACAGTATCACTGAATGATAGGCAAGACTCTTGGTATTGGTTATTTGATGACACAGGGTTATTCACACTAAAAAGTTGTTATAGGAGACTACAGGGAGAACAACAGTCGACACAAGCTATGTTCTGGAGGAAAGTGTGGTCAATTCAACTCCCAGGTAACGTGATTAATTTCTTGTGGCGTGTATGTCGTTCATGCTTACCAACTGCTATGGCTTTAGTATTTAAAAGAGTTCTGGTTGATGTAAAATGCCCATGGTGTTTGATGGGTAATAAGGATGTAAACCATGTGTTATTTAATTACTTGTTTGCAAAGGAAGTATGGTCAGATGTGGGTCTGTATTATGTTATCCAAGGTCTATGTAATGGTGATATACTTGATGTTTTTAATAACATCTTCGATAAATGTACAAAGGACAAAATGGGATGGATAGCAATGATTTGTTAGAGTCTGTGGAACTGGAGGAACAAGTGGGTATGGGATAAGGTGAACGTTTCGATATTTGGAGTGTGAGTAGCAGCGATGACACTATTAATTGAGTGGAAAAGAGCTCAACATGAGTACCAAAAGAGTGTGGTATCTGCATATCCAAATATTCGTCACTGGCAGGCTCCTCCACAGGAATGGGTAAAGATTAACACTGATGCAGTGGTTTTTTCGGGGACTGAATCCGTTGGGATAGGTTGTGTGATTAGGGACGAGTATGGTGGTTTTGTACGGGCAAGAAGTCAGGAAATTGCAGCTAGTTTTCATCGAAGAGAGGCAGAGGCTGTAGGTCTAAAGGAAGCACTTTCATGAGTTAAAAAGTTGGGGTACAAAAGGTGTATCTTTGAATCGGATGCGAAGTTGATTGTGGATGCATTTAAAGGAAATCGAGGTGGATCATATTTCCATAGTGTCATGTTGGATTGTAGTGATTTATTTAAGCACTTTGATGATGTGCTAATTGAGTATGTTCCAAGGTCTGCGAATGGTGTAGCTCATACATTAGCTAGAGCTGCCCGTTCTATGTCAGGCATACAGGAGTGCACTGTTGCTCCTGAACTAATTTATGATGTTTTGATTGTTGATTTAATTTAATGAAAGCAAGTACTTTTATTTCAAAAAAAAAAAGTTATGTCGTCCTATTAGGCATTTTATTAGGAATTAAATGTCCTACCACCTCATAAGTTCCCTTGTTAAGTATATTCATCCATAGAACTAAATGTCCGACAAATTCTTATTTGAAATCGAGTCTCTACGGTTGTGGTCATATTAATACACCTTCTGGCCCATTTAGAAGCTTAATGTTATTAACGATGCCTCAGTTAGATGTCTTACTTTTGTTTTCTTTCAACTCAAAATATCTCCTTTTAAAATTTATGGTTGATAATCGAATTATGAGTCCAATTTCAATAATTACTTCGTATCAGTAGAAATCTCAATTAAACACAATGTTGCTCATGTGCATAGATAAAATGATTTAGGAGAATCTTTAATTAAGAAAATTTAAGTCACTGCTTTTCTTTTATTGTTGTTTACTAAATTAACCAAATTGTTTTTATACATGTTATATGACACAAATATATTTAGGGTGAGACTTTTTACTAAACAATCTCCCTAGCAATTAGTAAGGTAATTTTATGTCACTTTAAGGTTTTTGGTAATATTGTGGATGTCATTATTGGACCGTTATAAATAACATAGACCGGACCTCCGATAATTAGTGTATTTGTTGATTTTGATGTTTTGTTTATTATAAGATATCTTAAACCATTGATTAATGATATATTTATTGCTCAAAATGCTTATTGTCATTTTGACAAGTATGTGTTCTTTTTATTAGGGGGAGACAAAGTTTTGCATGAACAAAGTTTGAAATATCACGTAATGCACCATGGTTGAATTTTATAATTTCATATAATAATCAGCGTGATAATGAGTTTGAAAGAATTATGCATATGTAAAATAATTCTAATCAAATGCTAGATATTTTATTGATCATTGCATTAATACAAAGTACTTATACATGTTGTTAATTCTTAGCGGAGATTCAAACAACAAAACCTGAAGAATTAGTTAGGAAAATTAAATCATGCGAGAAGCGTGATGAACTTATTATTGGTGCAAAAGATGTTGTACCATAGAAGTAGAAATTGATTGGACTTGTCCTAGAAGTGGCAAACTTTCTATAATATATATCACAAAAGCAGTATTATCTCTTGAAGAGATTATTGTATCACGAAAATGGTCAATTAGACTTGCCCAAGTACTGGCAATCATTTTTGAAAATATCGTGAAAACATTATCACCTCCTGAAGAGGCTTAATCCCCTAAAGTGGCTATAATAAATTTCCCATAAGTGGTATTACCTTCTTAAAAGATTAAAGTCCCTGAAGTGGTTATAACGAATACGCCAAAAATGGTATTACCTCTTGAAGAGGTTGAATCACTGAAGTGACTGTAATTTATACCATATAAGTGGTACTTCTTCTAAAGAGGCCTAATCCCCTAAAAGTGGCTAGAATAAACAACTTATAAGTGGTTTTGTCTCCTAAAGAGGATATTGCCCCAAAAGTGGAACATGTTTTCTGTAGAGCAAAATGGTATTACCTTCAAAAGAGTATATTTGCCCTAGAAGTGGCAAATGATTTTGAAGAAGTAAAGGTACCTGGAAGTTATGAGATCGCATTTGACAATCAAGATGCAGTGTTATAATATTAATATATTAAAGGTGATTGTCAAAGTTTACTATATTAGTCTCACAAAACTTATTCAAGAAGTCTCGCAAAATTTATTAAGGAACTCTAGTAGAATTTAAGACTTACACAACTTGGTTACGAAGATTTGTAATATTTACTGAAAAGGACTTGTTTAACTTCCGTAGGAAGACTTGCAAACCAACTCCATAAATAGGAGATTCGGTTGATGAAATTGATATACAGAAAAATTATAATTTTTTCTCTGCAACTTCTATTCTCTTGCATATAATATTTTTAACTACAATCATGAAAGCTTTATACTTATATCATTGGCTTATAATTGGTTTTCTCTAAAACTAATTTTTCAGGTAAAAGTGTTTTTTTAGAAAAACTACTTTTAAAATATACTAGCCAAAAACCCGTGCAAAGCACGGACGACTTTAATATTAATTTTGAAATTTACTTTAAATTTTTTGAGATTTTAATACTTCTGAAAATGCTACCTTTTTAAAAAGAATTAAAAGTACTACTTTAATATTTCAAATCTAAAAAAAAAATTAGATTTTATAAAAATTTATAGCTTAGTAAGAATGCTAGTCAAGGTAACCGTCCAAATTATCAATATATTTTGTTGTAATAATATAAATATAAATATAAATATTTTCTAAAAAAGTTGTGTTTTCGAATTCTAACTAAAGTATAATTAAAAGAGTTTGTAGTTATGTAATATATGTGAGAAAATCGAAAATCAAAACTTTCAATGTTTCGACTATTATATAATAGTACAGATAGATAGATAAAATAAAATAAATTATCGAAAACCGAAAATCAAAACTTTCAATGTTTCGGCTATTATATAATAGTCTAGTATAGATCACTGTTCTAAAAAGTGCAAAGCGGTCCGAAGCGGTGAGAGGACCTTCTGGCGCTTAAGCGGCTAAGCGGACGCTTAAGCGGAATTTTAAGCGGGTCACTAATCGGATTAATAATATATATTTTTAAATTTTTAAATATAATATTATTACATGTAAAATTAAAATTATGTAATAATTAAGTAATAAGAATTTAAAGATAAACCATTTTTAATCAAAAAAGGTATTTTAAAATTTTATGATAATTATAGTCATATTATAATAAACATTATTATTTTAAAATTAAAAAAATAGCAGGTCAACATCATTTTGATCGCTTAAATCCGCTTAATGACCGCTTAATCCGCTTACTAGACAGTCTAAACTTCATTAACCGTTTTCCAACCCGATTATGCACTAATCACTACGTTTTTATCCCGATTCCGCATAAGCGACCGCATAAGCGACCGCATAAACCGCTTTTTAGAACACTGGTATAGATAGATGTCGTATGCGATAATTTTAGAAAATGAGACATTTTAGTTAGAAAATATAAAAAAGAATTTATGTTTTGGCTAACAAAGGTAGGAAAAAAATTAGTTAGAAAATATAAAAAAGAATTTGCGCTTTGGCCAAAAAAGCTAATTGGTTAGTTATAGGTAATTATAAATGTTATTATTTTATTTCATTAAATGAGAGATTTTAGTTAGGAAAAATAGAAAATTGAAAATTTTAGTTAAAACATATAAAAAAGAATATACACTTTTGCTAAAATAGGTAATTGGTTAGTTATTAACAATTATAATTTTATAATTTTATTTTAATAATTGAAATTGTCTGTGACATTTTTGGAAAAGGAGGAGTTTTAGTAAGGAAAAATAAAAAAGCTTATATGTTTTAGTTAAAAAGGTAATTGGCCGTGATATTTTTGGAAAAAGTAAGGGAATTTTTTAGAAAAAAAAAAATGTATTTTAGGTGAAAAAGGTAATTGGTTATAAATATGTAATATTATTATTTAATAATATTTTTTTATAAATAAGTAAGGGTAATTAAGTAAAAACACGAAATACAGTTAAGTAAAGGCAATTAAGTAAAATCACAACATACCAAAAAATATTTAGTATTATATCTAATGGCTCTTATTAATTTAATTTAAAAGATCTAACGGTTAGAGATTGGATAACCAAACTATGGAGGACCAAACTATAAACCGACTTCAAAAACTTTTAATATTTTGTCTTTAATATACGGGTATAGATCAATCAATTTTTTTTCTATTTTTTAGGAAAAAAAACTATAAATTACTATTATAACAACAATACAAAACTGAGCCTAAATCTTGACTCGGATGTTATGTGAGTTTTAGAGCTAACTTGTAGTAAATAGTTGCAATAAGTTCGAATATACATGCTCAACTAGCTTTATAACCCGTGCGAGGCACGGGTATGTTCTCCATTCTTCTGTTATAAAATGATAAGCCGATTTATTAAATATAATATATGTTTTGTTGTAATTGGGATCAGTTTTTGTTAGAAAAAGGTCATATATATTTAATCATGTAAATATATGCATGTATGTGAAATGTATTATAGGTTCTGTTGCGAATGAAATCTTTTTTCATTGAAAAAGATCATATCTAATAACGACGTACAATATAAGTAAGACCTGTAATTTTGAAGTGCTTGCAGTCTTGTAATTATAGGAGATTGAACTATTTCAAATGAGTGTGACTTATTTTGCAACCGTCGTGTAACTTTATAAAAAAAACAAAATAGTATTTAACCTGTTTGAAGTAGTTAGTAAAACTATTTGGTACAATATTTCTATAACATTTTTTTGATATATAGCTTATTGTTTCAGATATACTAAATTTATAAAAAAATATTATTTGATATTGTACAAAATATTCTCTTTGGCTATTGTAAAGTGATGCAGATCAAATCATATTTTGTTAACTTCAACAAACAAACCTATTAGCCTTATTATTACATCTTTTGTATCCAAAGTTCTTATTTGGTTGATATTCGTTGTTCACTCACCATATCCATTATTTTTTATCATCATTTATTTGGTCTATAGTTACTTTTGATCTCCCTTAACTGTTTACTATATAAGCAAATAAATGTCATGAACCAAATAGCGAACCTGGATACGAAATATGCAATAAGGCCAATAGTTTGTTTTTTCAATTTAGCAAAATAAGATTTGATATGCAGATCAAATCATATTTTGCTAACTTCGAAAAACAAACCTATTGCCTTATTATTACATCTTCCGTATCCGTATCCAAATTTCTTATTTGATTGATATTCATTGTCCACTCGCTATATTCATTATTTTTTATCATCATTTATTTGGTCTATAATTACTTTTGATATCCCTAAACCATCTGCTATATAAGCAAATAAATATAATGAACCAAATAGCGAACCTAGATACGAAATATGCAATAAGCTCAATAGTTAGTTTTTTTTTTTAATTTACAAAAATAAGATTTCATATGCATCACTTTGCAATAGTGAATGAAGCTCTAAATTAGTTGGTAATCTCTTTCAATTAACAATTATCAATCGTCATTGTCACAATTTATTTAATGTTTAAAAGTTTTAATATTTTCTATAAAAAATAATATCTAATCATAAATTGTTAATATTAAATATTGAAGTAATAATAAATATCAATGATATGAAATAATGAGTTGGACACAATTAATGTACGCATATTAAAGTAGATGAGTATTAATTGTAATTAATACATGTATAATTAAAATATAATTTAGAAGGGTATTTTGGTAATTTACTTGAAATCTATTATATATATAATAGATTTCTTTCATCTTGTATAGGGACTTGTCATGCTAATGGATGATGTTTGTTAGAGATGTACCTTAAAAGCGTTTAAACACTGCCTTAAAATTCATAATTTTCAAAGTATATCAACGACAAATCTATCCAAATATTATTTAAACATTGTCTTAAAATTATGTTTTTAGTCCTGCATAACGGGCATACTTTAAACACAAATATATTTTTATTCTTTTTTTAAAAATATAATGTGACGCCCTCCCAATCTGGGGTCATGATCGGGGAGTCACTACAACCTCTATACATATTAAACCCATAAACAATATAATAAAAGCATGCAGACTTGACCCCAACTCTAAAGCATCAACAGTGACTAGTCCCTCAGCTAGGCGCTTTCGCGCTGACTCCTCTACAGTACGGATCCTATCCTGCCACTCCGCCTCAGTAACAGCAACACGACGGTCCGCCTCCTCAGACATCTGATCTATAAGGGCCTGAAGCTCGGCATTCTGTCCTGAAAGGGTCTCTAGATCTCTAGCAAGGTCTACATGTGCATGATGAAATATAGGTGCAGGATCTCCCATGACTGAAACACGAGAATCAACAGACGCTGCTCTCCAGGGGATAGTAGTCTGAACAGGTACAGGTGCAAATGGTGTCTCAACGGACTGAACACTAGGACTATCTATCTCCACTGGGTCAGATAATGTGATAGAGGGGTGAGGGGGTGTGTCTCCACCGACAACGTCCATCTCCTGCGATAACAATATAGATATAGATACTTATATAATAACAGGTTATCTCAATCCTAAAGACATAATCTTAAAAGAAAGTACTTACGCCTACCGTTGCTACTTAGCATTTATCCATCTAATATCCTAACATATTCCTACTCCTTACATAACTATCTTAATCACCTTTTATTAATAGGGATCCTAATCTTTTATTAATAGGGATCCTAATCCTGGCTTGTTTCAGTGACCAAAAACTGACAGCTCTGATACCAACCTGTGACGCCCTCCCAATCTTAGGTCATGATCGGGGAGTCACTACAACCTCTATACATATTAAACCCATAAACAATATAATAAAAGCATGCAGACTTGACCCCAACTCTACCCTGGATCTTTAACAGTTGATGGTGTGAAACAAGCATCCACTATCTAATTCATTAATACATAAGTCTCAAAAGTTATTACAACCAAGTCTTAAAAGTTCTATGCTCTCTATTACAAAACACCTTCTAGATATGGCCATCACCTACCTGAGCTGGCATCCCAAAAACAACCCTATAGGAAGACTTCCTAGCTGTCTGAAATGTACGTACCATCTTCTCGTTTCACTGTGGGTTAGAATAGGGAAAAAGAATGAGCCAAATGCCCAGCAAGTAATAATATGACCAAACAGTTATCCACTGGGAAACAGTTTCAATATCAATATGTATAACATGGGTATAGCAAAGTCCGTATCAATGGGATTATCAAATCAATGAATTGAATATATAGCTTCAAAACAGTTTCCAATATCAATATATATAGCATGGTTTAAGCAGAATCCACATTAGGGATTTATCAGAACAATGGCATAAATATGCAATTTCAAAGGGTAAACCAATTTCATTTTCAAGATATCCGTTTCAAAAACAATAAGTAATTTTGGAGATTTTTCACAACGCACCGGACAATATGGG
Organism: Heracleum sosnowskyi; assembly: GCA_030848705.1. Taxonomy (NCBI): domain Eukaryota; kingdom Viridiplantae; phylum Streptophyta; class Magnoliopsida; order Apiales; family Apiaceae; genus Heracleum; species Heracleum sosnowskyi. The sequence continues at coordinate 11,421,325 of CM061238.1, forward strand.
TGATCAGCCACGTAAAGTCCCCATACCGGACACACAGTCCCTCTGGTCCTTGTATTGGGTCCCATTAGGCAACACATTGGCCTTTAGACTAGTCCATCCCTAGTCCATTTATTATAATTAAAAAGTGCTGGACCGGCGTTACTCGGCCTCTTACGCCTCCAATCTTAGGAATCCGTGGAAACCATAAATCAGAATTTAAATGAGTTCAAACTTTATTCCTTTTCAAAACATTTTCAGATATAAACAAGTCTTTTTGGAAATCCGATAAGTTTAATCAAAACAATCTGGATTTCTATTAGTGGGATATAAGAAATATTTATCATCGGGTCTATTCTGGAAATGTACTAGAATGAGAGTTAGGTGTATTCACTTTCAGGTATAAAAGGGTTTGAATAAGTATATGATCAAATTCAGGTTATGGAATTATAGGTCATCAGGTTTCAATTCATGTATATGATCAGGGTATAAAGGTTTAGGGATAAAGAACTAAACAAAGCATGGTATATAATTCAACATGGTATATATGAACAAAGATAAGGGTTATCAATGAACAATAAGCGTTTTCAGAATTAAAGGTATATCAAGGCAAGGTAACAATTCATATATGTCAAAATGAAACAATGGAATCAAAATACGAAAGCAAGTTTGTATTACTTGCCTTAAGTAGCTAAAAAGGGTAATGAGCAGTCACTGGTTTTCCACCTTAGTCTTTCCCTTGTCCCTAAGTTCCACTTCCTTGAACTCTCTAAGTTCCACTTCCTTGGACTCTACAAAAGAATATAATCTATCTTAGAATTCCCTCTCTAAGATGTCAATCCTTTATTCTAAACTACCCAAACGCATCCTAGCGCGTAAACATATAATAGTTATACCATAAAACAATTATAACCATGTAATAGACAATCATCCGTATAAACTCACATCGTCATTTAAATACACATAACATGTTCCTTATACATATATACATATAATAATATACCTTTCAAATCATACCACATTTGGTATCCCTTAAATCAATTTAACCAATGCTAACTATATCCTTAACACTTTCACAACAATGTTTTCATCTCAAAAAGCTGAAAAATCTGCTGCGCATACTTTACTAAAACATTTTTCATAAATCCAAAAATAATCAAACAATTACCAAATTTGACAGGCTATTTCCTGATTACTAAACCAACTTAGCATAAAAAATCTCAACTTCAGAATAATTAATTTAGTTTAAAAACGAACTGTATAAAGTAGGTACTAAAACACAGAAAAATCTCTGCTGCGCAACTTTTAGTAAAACATACATAACTTTTTATCCGTAAATCCTATCGACACAAAGTTAGCACGTGCACAAACTAGATTCAATTTAGAACATTGACATCCAAAGACCTCTGTCTAAAACAGGCAGCAACATTTCGAAATATGGCAAAACAGAACAGGCAGTTTTTCTGGAAAAATTCAGCATGATGTTTTTCTTTATAAATCATTCCAAACACAAACTCATTCACAACTAACCATCCAATATTACAACTAGAACTCATGTTCTCAAGAATCACTAAACTTATACATGCATTTATCAAATAAACAAGTTAACAATTCCATTACTTGGAATTTCACTACAATTCCCAAATCTATACTTTTAACTATCCAAAATCTCACACTAACCACACTTAACACAATAAATCAACATGCATTCATTATAAACCGAAGTTAACAATTAAACAACATCATAAACAAATTTCCAAAACCGAATTCTAAAAAAGGGAAAAAATCGAATTTTGAACATGCATTTCGATTTCTTCACATGCAACTCAAAATCGAACTAAATATAGGTATTAACACAATAATCGGACTCAAAAGCATCATCATCGTCCCCGTCGGCTCGCCGGAGCTCATTGCCGACGGCGGCAATGGTCGGAGGTGCCCGGAAAATATGAAAAACCCGGGTTTCCTTCACAACCTCACCAATAAGTAATATTAATCAACCAACTAATCACAAAATCATCACAAGCAAGCTTTTGGGTTCGAATTAAAACAAAAATTTCCGAAACCCCTTGCATGCAACAATCGGTACACACAATACACACGGCATACACATACACACACGATTACACATATATATATATGTATGTATAATCATAATCATCAATATAGTTGATAGAGAGAGAGATTTTACAAAGAAAATCGAGAGAGAGATAGCCTAGAGAGAGAGAAGTCGAGAGAGAAAAGAGAGAAAAGAGAGATGATCAGCAAAGTGAGAAAAGGGGAAATGGGTGCAGGGGTTTTATAAGCCCAGGGGTATTTTAGTAACTTCATAATTACAAAATCTGATTTTCTAATAAACAAAACCAACACAAATGCTTTTCTAAAATTCGAAATAAACTGAAGGTAATGTCTAAAAATCCAAATTTTATTTTTAAAATAAATAATACGAATGTACAAGCTCACCCATATTTTTAAAATATTTTTGTGATCAAAATTGAATTAAATATGAATTTTCAAAGTTTTGATCACTTAAATGACACTTAACTCATAAAATCAAATTTAAATCCTTAAATCCAAGAATAAATTCCTCCACTAATTTTAGAAAATACTAGAATATAAACTAAAGGTTGTGAAAAAGATTTCACAATAAAAAGAGTCTCCGTTGATTTTATAAAATTCCCGGAAGGTCAAAAAGAACTAATTTTTAATATGAAATTCATATAAAATGCATTTAAAAGCATACACATATATTTTAATCCATACCATTCACCAAGTAAACATCTAATTATCACATTTTCAAATATCCACCTTTCACACAATACTCACATATCATAGAACTCAAATATTATTAAATATTAATATTGTACAAGCGTTTTTCCGAGTCGTTATAACCTTCCCCCCTTAAAAAGATTCTGTCCCCAGAATCTAACCTTATGAAAATAGATGCGGATACTTTTCAAGCATCTCGCTCTCAAGTTCCCAAGTCGACTCTTCAACTTTGGGATTCCTCCACAAAACTTTAACTAACTTAACAACCTTATTCCTTAATTTCCTATCCATATGATCCTGAATTTCTACAGGTTGTTCTACATATGACAAATCAGGTTGAATTTCAAAAGGTTCATATTCAATTACTAGATTCGCATCAGGATTAAATCTCTTAAGCATCGAAACGTGAAAAACGTTATGAATATGCTCCATGTGCGGTGGTAACGCTAACTCATACGCAACTTTTCCAATGCGTCTCAGTATCTCAAATGGTCCTACATATCTCGGGCTAAGTTTTCCTTTCTTGCCAAATCTTGTAACTCCTTTCCATGGCGACACTTTTAGCAATACTTGATCTCCTTCTTCAAAATTCAGATCCTTTCTGTCTTGGTCAGCGTACTTTCGTTGTCTGTCTTGTGCCGTAACTAGCCTTTTCCGAATGATTTCAATCTTTTCCTTCGTTTGTTGTACTAGCTCGGGTCCTAAAACTTTTCGTTCTCCAACTTCTTCCCAATATACAGGCGATCTACATTTCCTTCCATACAAAGCTTCATACGGTGGCATTCCAATGCTTGCGTGATAACTGTTGTTGTACGAAAACTCTACTAACGGTAAATGCTCATCCCAACTTCCTTTAAAATCCAGTGCACAAGCTCTAAGCATGTCTTCAATGGTTTGAATTGTTCGTTCACTCTGGCCATCAGTTTGTGGATAATAAGCGGTACTCATCTTAAGCTTGGTACCCAGACATTCTTGAAATTGTCTCCAAAATCGGGAGTTAAACCTTGGATCACGATCCGACACAATGGTTACTGGAACTCCGTGACGTGTTACAACTTCCTTCAGATAGAACTGTACTAACCTATCCAGTGAAAATCTTTCATTGATTGGGAGAAAATGTGCAGACTTGGTCAGACGGTCTATAATTACCCATATGGCATCATGATTAGCTTTTGTCCTTGGTAGTCCAACAATAAAATCCATGGCAAGATGTTCCCACTTCCATTCCGGAATATCCAATGGCTGCAATAGTCCGCTCGGCTTCTGATGTTCGGCTTTGACCCGTTGATAAGTATAACACCTACTTATCCATTCAGCAATTTCTCTTTTCATATCCGGCCACCAGAAATGTTCCTTCAAATCTCGATACATCTTCGTGCTACCAGGGTGAATTGAGTACTGTGAACTATGGGCTTCCCTCAAGATTTCATTCTTCAATTCCGTCACATTTGGAATCCATATCCTCGTAGAAAATCTCAAAATTCCTTTGTCATCCCTTTGGGTGCAGATCTCTTCACCAGTCAATGTGTTCATCTCTTGATTCAGAATCTCCTCCTGACATCTTCGTATCTTTTCCAACAGTTCCGGTTGAAACGTCATAGCGTTGAGAACTTCGTTGGTAACTTCCGAATCATAAACTTCTAGTTTCAACTTCTCAAATTCTTGAAGCAATTCCTTAGGTATCGTGAACAAATTCAATCTCTCCTTTCGACTTAACGCATCCGCCACAACATTCGCTTTTCCCGGGTGATAGTTAATACTACAATCATAGTCCTTAATTAGCTCCAACCATCTCCGTTGCCTCATGTTCAATTCCTTCTGAGTGAATATATACTTTAAGCTCTTATGATCCGTGTAGATTTCACACTTCTCTCCGTATAGATAATGTCTCCAAATTTTCAGTGCGAACACAATAGCTGCTAATTCCAAATCATGAGTTGGGTACTTTTGTTCGTGCGGTTTGAGTTGTCGTGAAGCATACGCGATCACTTTTCCATGTTGCATTAGAACACATCCCAATCCTTTGTGTGAAGCATCACTGTAGATAACGAAATTTCCTTGATCATCTGGTAAGACTAACACTGGTGCAGTCACTAATCTTCCTTTCAGCTCTTGGAAACTTTCCTCACATTTCTCAGTCCAAACAAACTTCTCATTCTTCCGAGTCAGTGCAGTTAACGGTGTAGCTATCCTTGAAAAATCTTGAACAAATCTCCGATAATATCCAGCTAATCCGAGAAAACTTCTCACTTCAGTAGGGGTCCTTGGTCTTTCCCAATTGACCACAGCTTCAATCTTGGCAGGGTCTACTCTCACTCCTTCTCGACTAATGACGTGTCCAAGAAATTGTACTTCTTTCAACCAGAATTCACACTTTGAAAACTTTGCATATAACTTTTCCTTTCTCAAGACTTCCAATGCGATCCTTAGATGTTCCGCATGATCTTCCGAAGACTTTGAATATATCAGGATGTCATCAATAAATACAATCACAAACTTATCCAAATACGTTCGAAACACTCGGTTCATCAAATCCATAAACACAGCCGGGGCATTAGTTAATCCAAATGGCATCACTAAAAATTCGTAATGTCCATATCTCGTGCGAAAAGCAGTCTTTGAAACGTCTTCAGGTTTGATCTTCAGTTGATGGTATCCAGATCTTAAATCAATCTTTGAGAAATAGGCTGCTCCTTTGAGTTAGTCAAATAAATCATCGATTCGCGGTAACGGGTACTTATTCTTTATAGTCAACTGGTTGAGTTCTCGATCATCTATACACAATCTCATACTTCCGTCTTTCTTCTTGACAAATAAAACTGGCGCTCCCCACGGCGATACACTAGGCCTTATCACTCCTTTATCCAGAAGATCTTGTAGCTGCGTAGCCAATTCCTTCATCTCTGCCGGTGCCATTCTGTAAGGTGCCTTTGATACTGGTTCCGTTCCAGGTGCCAAATCAATCGTAAATTCTACTTCTCGATCAGGAGGTAATCCGGGTAGTTCGTCAGGAAAAACTTCAGGGAACTCATTTACAACGGGTATCTCCTCCATCTTCAACACTTGCTTCTCCACATCCACAACATGAGCCAAATAAGCTTCACAACCTTGTCGAAGTAGTCGTGTCGTTTGCATAAACGTTAAGAACTTCCTAGTTTGTCTTTGACCTTGAAACACCACTTCTTGATCTTCGCCCACACGCAATCTTACTTGCTTTTTCCTACATTCAATCTGCGCATCGCAATCTACTAACCAATCCATTCCTAGGATAACATCAAATTCTCCCATTTTGAACGGTATCAAATCCGCATGAAAAAGATATCCACCGATCTCGATTTTACAGTTAGGACACACTTGGTCTACGGGAACTCTATCCTGGTTCGCCACTTCTATTACTAACGTCCTTTCCAATGGTTTTATCTCACATTTCAATTTATCAAGGAATCTTTCAGATATAAAAGATCTAGTTGCTCCAGAATCAATTAACACTTTAGCTTTAACAGAATTCACAGGAAGCGTACCTGCTACTACATCTCTGTCCTGAACTGCTTCATTGATTGACATATTAAAAGTTCTTGCTCGAGGTTGAGATGACTGTGACCGTGTTGGTGGTGCAGTGAGTCTAAGTACATTAGCAGACTGGACCGGTTCCTTACATTCTCGCACAAAATGTCCCGCTTTTCCACACTTGAAACATGTTAGTCCTTCTGGTTTTGAACTTGGACATCCATCACCATAGTGTCCCTTCTTGTTGCATTTAAAACATGTGATGTTCAACTTGTTACAGATTCCCGAATGTCTTTTACCACACGTCTTGCACTCTGGTATAGACGGCTTTCCCGTGATAGTTGGCGGCTTTCCTCCTTGAGGTTTCTTGTCTGAACTTCCAAATCCACTCCTCTGTTTCTGAAAATTCCTATCTCCTCCTGATTGATTTCCAAACCTTTTCCTATTCTGAGAACTTCCTTGTCCTTCATCACCTTGGCTTCTTTCAGATCCTCCAAACTTTCGTTTCTTTCCAAATTTCTCCTTTTGAACTAATTCGCTTTCGCCCTCAATGATCATCGCTTTCTGTACTACCGCAGTATAATTTCTCAACTCAAAAGCTGCAACTCTACTCCTTAACCATGGCTTTAATCCGTGCTGAAACTTTCTAGCCTTACTGACATCATCTCCTACGTATCTCGGTGCAAATCTTGCCAATTCAGTAAATTTGGCTTCATATTCTGCCACGCTCATCCCTTCTTGTTTTAATTCTAAGAATTGAACTTCCAACTGATCTTGTAGGTACCTTGGTAAATACTTCTCCTGAAATAGTTCTGTAAATCTTTGCCAAGTAATTTCTCCTTCTCCTAACTTCACAGATTCCCACCAAAAATTAGCTTCTGCCTTCAAGTAGTAACTAGCAAATTCAGTTTTCTGATCCTCCCCAACCTTAACTAACGCAAAAGCTTTCTCAATGTCGATTAACCATGATTTCGCCTCAACAGGGTTTAGAGTGCCTTTAAATTCAGGTGGGTGGACAGCTTGAAATGATTTAAAGGTTGTCAATGGTTGAACATTTTGTTGTTGTTGTTGTTGAGTCAAGGCAGCTGTTTGTTGTTGAAGTAATTGAAGTATCTGAGTTATAGTTGGGTCTACCGGGTTCTGGGCCTCGGTATCTGTTGTTTGTTGAGTAGAAGCAGTAGTCTTTTTCTTTGGTGGCATTTTTCTGATAAGAGATAAGCAATTTATGAAACAATATGCATATATATACCACAATGTAAACTCTTTTTGAAAATGTTTATAAAACTGTATGCCACATAAAAAAAAATTTAAAAAAAACTTTTAGCCATATTGTTAGATAACTTGCTTGTCTCCGTAACAGGGTAACAGGGTAAACATAGGTATTATAGGAACAGGTTAACAATAAATGGTATAACAGTTTTAAAGCAAGGTATAAGAAAAGTACGTGCATAACGTAAAGATATGAGTCAGGTACAATAGATGACAGGGTACATGATCACCCCATAAAGTCATAGCAAAGTCAATGTCAAAGCAGATAATATAATAATGTCTACTAGGAAAAAGGGAAAATATCCTAATAGCGAGTAGTCAAACGTGCAAATGATCAATACTAAAACCAATGGGCTCTAACAGATGTCCCACTCTCAGAATCCAACCATAGCTAGTCTCGTCCTCCTCGAACAGCTCTCAGCTCACACAGCATCCAGCTAACAATCCTAGTCACTCTCCTGGCCTCCTCTAAAGCATCAACAGTGACTAGTCCCTCAGCTAGGCGCTTTCGCGCTGACTCCTCTACAGTACGGATCCTATCCTGCCACTCCGCCTCAGTAACAGCAACACGACGGTCCGCCTCCTCAGACATCTGATCTATAAGGGCCTGAAGCTCGGCATTCTGTCCTGAAAGGGTCTCTAGATCTCTAGCAAGGTCTACATGTGCATGATGAAATATAGGTGCAGGATCTCCCATGACTGAAACACGAGAATCAACAGACGCTGCTCTCCAGGGGATAGTAGTCTGAACAGGTACAGGTGCAAATGGTGTCTCAACGGACTGAACACTAGGACTATCTATCTCCACTGGGTCAGATAATGTGATAGAGGGGTGAGGGGGTGTGTCTCCACCGACAACGTCCATCTCCTGCGATAACAATATAGATATAGATACTTATATAATAACAGGTTATCTCAATCCTAAAGACTTAATCTTAAAAGAAAGTACTTACGCCTACCGTTGCTACTTAGCATTTATCCATCTAATATCCTAACATATTCCTACTCCTTACATAACTATCTTAATCACCTTTTATTAATAGGGATCCTAATCTTTTATTAATAGGGATCCTAATCCTGGCTTGTTTCAGTGACCAAAAACTGACAGCTCTGATACCAACCTGTGACGCCCTCCCAATCTTAGGTCATGATCGGGGAGTCACTACAACCTCTATACATATTAAACCCATAAACAATATAATAAAAGCATGCAGACTTGACCCCAACTCTACCCTGGATCTTTAACAGTTGATGGTGTGAAACAAGCATCCACTATCTAATTCATTAATACATAAGTCTCAAAAGTTATTACAACCAAGTCTTAAAAGTTCTATGCTCTCTATTACAAAACACCTTCTAGATATGGCCATCACCTACCTGAGCTGGCATCCCAAAAACAACCCTATAGGAAGACTTCCTAGCTGTCTGAAATGTACGTACCATCTTCTCGTTTCACTGTGGGTTAGAATAGGGAAAAAGAATGAGCCAAATGCCCAGCAAGTAATAATATGACCAAACAGTTATCCACTGGGAAACAGTTTCAATATCAATATGTATAACATGGGTATAGCAAAGTCCGTATCAATGGGATTATCAAATCAATGAATTGAATATATAGCTTCAAAACAGTTTCCAATATCAATATATATAGCATGGTTTAAGCAGAATCCACATTAGGGATTTATCAGAACAATGGCATAAATATGCAATTTCAAAGGGTAAACCAATTTCATTTTCAAGATATCCGTTTCAAAAACAATAAGTAATTTTGGAGATTTTTCACAACGCACCGGACAATATGGGTGATCAGCCACGTAAAGTCCCCATACCGGACACACAGTCCCTCTGGTCCTTGTATTGGGTCCCATTAGGCAACACATTGGCCTTTAGACTAGTCCATCCCTAGTCCATTTATTATAATTAAAAAGTGCTGGACCGGCGTTACTCGGCCTCTTACGCCTCCAATCTTAGGAATCCGTGGAAACCATAAATCAGAATTTAAATGAGTTCAAACTTTATTCCTTTTCAAAACATTTTCAGATATAAACAAGTCTTTTTGGAAATCCGATAAGTTTAATCAAAACAATCTGGATTTCTATTAGTGGGATATAAGAAATATTTATCATCGGGTCTATTCTGGAAATGTACTAGAATGAGAGTTAGGTGTATTCACTTTCAGGTATAAAAGGGTTTGAATAAGTATATGATCAAATTCAGGTTATGGAATTATAGGTCATCAGGTTTCAATTCATGTATATGATCAGGGTATAAAGGTTTAGGGATAAAGAACTAAACAAAGCATGGTATATAATTCAACATGGTATATATGAACAAAGATAAGGGTTATCAATGAACAATAAGCGTTTTCAGAATTAAAGGTATATCAAGGCAAGGTAACAATTCATATATGTCAAAATGAAACAATGGAATCAAAATACGAAAGCAAGTTTGTATTACTTGCCTTAAGTAGCTAAAAAGGGTAATGAGCAGTCACTGGTTTTCCACCTTAGTCTTTCCCTTGTCCCTAAGTTCCACTTCCTTGAACTCTCTAAGCTCCACTTCCTTGGACTCTACAAAAGAATATAATCTATCTTAGAATTCCCTCTCTAAGATGTCAATCCTTTATTCTAAACTACCCAAACGCATCCTAGCGCGTAAACATATAATAGTTATACCATAAAACAATTATAACCACGTAATAGACAATCATCCGTATAAACTCACATCGTCATTTAAATACACATAACATGTTCCTTATACATATATACATATAATAATATACCTTTCAAATCATACCACATTTGGTATCCCTTAAATCAATTTAACCAATGCTAACTATATCCTTAACACTTTCACAACAATGTTTTCATCTCAAAAAGCTGAAAAATCTGCTGCGCATACTTTACTAAAACATTTTTCATAAATCCAAAAATAATCAAACAATTACCAAATTTGACAGGCTATTTCCTGATTACTAAACCAACTTAGCATAAAAAATCTCAACTTCAGAATAATTAATTTAGTTTAAAAACGAACTGTATAAAGTAGGTACTAAAACACAGAAAAATCTCTGCTGCGCAACTTTTAGTAAAACATACATAACTTTTTATCCGTAAATCCTATCGACACAAAGTTAGCACGTGCACAAACTAGATTCAGTTTAGAACATTGACATCCAAAGACCTCTGTCTAAAACAGGCAGCAACATTTCGAAATATGGCAAAACAGAACAGGCAGTTTTTCTGGAAAAATTCAGCATGATGTTTTTCTTTATAAATCATTCCAAACACAAACTCATTCACAACTAACCATCCAATATTACAACTAGAACTCATGTTCTCAAGAATCACTAAACTTATACATGCATTTATCAAATAAACAAGTTAACAATTCCATTACTTGGAATTTCACTACAATTCCCAAATCTATACTTTTAACTATCCAAAATCTCACACTAACCACACTTAACACAATAAATCAACATGCATTCATTATAAACCGAAGTTAACAATTAAACAACATCATAAACAAATTTCCAAAACCGAATTCTAAAAAAGGGAAAAAATCGAATTTTGAACATGCATTTCGATTTCTTCACATGCAACTCAAAATTGAACTAAATATAGGTATTAACACAATAATCGGACTCAAAAGCATCATCATCGTCCCCGTCGGCTCGCCGGAGCTCATTGCCGACGGCGGCAATGGTCGGAGGTGCCCGGAAAATATGAAAAACCCGGGTTTCCTTCACAACCTCACCAATAAGTAATATTAATCAACCAACTAATCACAAAATCATCACAAGCAAGCTTTTGGGTTCGAATTAAAACAAAAATTTCCGAAACCCCTTGCATGCAACAATCGGTACACACAATACACACGGCATACACATACACACACGATTACACATATATATATATATATGTATGTATAATCATAATCATCAATATAGTTGATAGAGAGAGAGATTTTACAAAGAAAATCGAGAGAGAGAGATAGCCTAGAGAGAGAGAAGTCGAGAGAGAAAAGAGAGAAAAGAGAGATGATCAGCAAAGTGAGAAAAGGGGAAATGGGTGCAGGGGTTTTATAAGCCCAGGGGTATTTTAGTAACTTCATAATTACAAAATCTGATTTTCTAATAAACAAAACCAACACAAATGCTTTTCTAAAATTCGAAATAAACTGAAGGTAATGTCTAAAAATCCAAATTTTATTTTTAAAATAAATAATACGAATTTACAAGCTCACCCATATTTTTAAAATATTTTTGTGATCAAAATTGAATTAAATATGAATTTTCAAAGTTTTGATCACTTAAATGACACTTAACTCATAAAATCAAATTTAAATCCTTAAAGCCAAGAATAAATTCCTCCACTAATTTTAGAAAATACTAGAATATAAACTAAAGGTTGTGAAAAAGATTTCACAATAAAAAGAGTCTCCGTTGATTTTATAAAATTCCCGGAAGGTCAAAAAGAACTAATTTTTAATATGAAATTCATATAAAATGCATTTAAAAGCATACACATATATTTTAATCCATACCATTCACCAAGTAAACATCTAATTATCACATTTTCAAATATCCACCTTTCACACAATACTCACATATCATAGAACTCAAATATTATTAAATATTAATATTGTACAAGCGTTTTTCCGAGTCGTTATATATATCCTATATCTAAACGTTAAATCTGCGATAAATTAAATATACGATAGTTAATATTGACATCAGTATGTGTTGTGAAGTTAACGATCCCCTAATTTCTCTATGTGTGTATGTTGGGTTTTAAGATGCAATTTTTTCCATCTTGTATAGGGACTTGTCATGCTACTGGATGATGTTCGTTAGAGATGTACCTTGAAAGAGTTTTAAAGTTTTGAATTTTACAGTTACCGTCATTCAGCATGGATGTTCATTGATTTGGCAAGATCCAGTTAGTTGATTAAGAATAAATTGTGTTAATTTGCATCCGTTTGTTCAATTTTTTTGCTGGGTATGTAGTTTGCATGCCAAAACAGTCTATCTATCATATGTGTGAGTTACATGAACTGAATTGTTCAGGTTATTGATTTGTTGGTTTTAAATTGAATAAGCTGTACCAAATTCTCAAAATATATCAACGACAAATCTTTGCAGATATTGTTTAAACACTGTCTTAAAATTATGTTTTTAGTCCTGCACAACGGGCATGCTCTAAACACGAATATATTTTTATTCTTTTTAAAAAAATATATCTTATATCTAAACGTTAAATCTGCGATAAATCAAATACACGATCGTTAATATTGACATCAGTATGTGTTGTGAAGTTAATGATCCCCTAATTTGTTGAAGTGTTATGCTTATATAAATAAAAATTTGATATTCATAATCTCCATATGAATTTAAGCTCATTTTACTATAAATGTAAATTAAAAGATAATAGTAGAAACTTTGAATGCAATAATTGTACAGTTGTGGATATACTTTATTTATAAAACTATTACTTATACCTCTCAAGAAGCCGCTAAACTGATTTGTGATAAGTTACTCGTTTCACCTTACAATTTTCACTTGGCATAAATAATTTAACAATTAATACTTTTAACATTTTATCATAGATATTCAAAAAATTTAAACCAATTTTAGTTAAGATTTAATTTAATCATACGATGACAACTTCAACTTTTTTGTAAAAATCTCCAACACAAATATTTTTATTAGTATACAAAGAGAAAACTCTTTTGCATTTTTCGGGTTCAATACTTTATATACTAATAGTGTATTTTTCGAAAATGATCAACGTATAAAATTTATTTATCGAAGACGGGATTTATAATATATAGGATCGTAGTAAAACTACAGTTTTAATCTATATTAGTATCTAAAATTTCAAAACTGCGTATATAATCTATAAGTTGTTAATATCTTATAATGAAGCATTAATAAATGTTAAATGATGAATAAAATCCGTTTTACTCTTATTATATATAAGGATATAATTGGAATGGAGTAAATAGGTTGATAGTTTTAAATTTTAAAATAAAAATTAAAAAAGACTATAATAAGTGATAATGGCTATAAATGTCAACATTTGTCACATTATCACCTAGGTCATGGTTCAATTCTCATTAAAAACAATTTTTTTATCATCAATATAAAATTAGAAGGGTAATTTAGTAATCTATTATCATCAATATAATATTGAAAAGGTAATCAGGAATCTAATATATATAATCTGATAGTATATAGAATTTGTAATCTAATAGTATATATAATCTGAGTCATTATATATTTAATGCAAATAAACATGATTTACAATATTAAAATATTAATATAATCATTTTTTATGGGTCAATTCCAATTTTCTAATATTTTGTATATCGTGCGCGAGTTTTTATCTAATCTGGTCAAAAATATTATTTTAAGGCACTTGTGAAAATAAATTATCTACCTTACCAAGGAGATTACAAGAAGAGACCAAAATAGAATATATAACATATTGAGTATTTGCGCATATTAATAAAGAGTTTTATAATATAATCAAAATTGATATCTAGCATAGTGGTAAGCAATGTTACTTCTAATCAAGAGGTCAAGGGTTCAATTCCTATTAGAAACAATTTTTTTTATCATTAATATAATATAGGAGGGGTAATTTAGTAATTTAACATTGAATAAATTGTCTCACTAAACCCCCTAGTTGCTCTATTATATATATAATAACTAGCGTAACAGCACCTGCAAGGCACGGGCCTGCATAGAGATGTCAATAATTTTTATCGTGAAAACGTTGGTCGTGATCGATTTATTAGATTAAGGATTGTGTAGTCTTAAGTTTGAGAGCGTAAAATGAGAAGTATGGTTCATGCATAGTGAGGAGTAAAGAATTTTTTTGGCGAATATTGTAATTACTTTGAATTACAAACGTAACTATGCCAAGACTCCAAGACTTGTTTATAGTGACTATTATTGATTTTGAGACCAGATTGAAATAATGTAGAATTTGAAGCACGAATGTACTATTGTTCTTCTTGTGATTATAAGCAGGTTTACCTGTGTTTTGTGTGTCAGAGAAAGGATAGTTTGTAGATTGGTAATTTGCGTTAGAGAGCGGTTGTTATATGTTTTTCGGGAATTGATTGTTTTTTTTTTGCAATCTAGGTTATGAATAGGTTATATGCATGCAATGTTGTTGTAATATAATCAAACATGCATGAATGAGATAGAGGATTTTAAAAAGAAGCTGAAGGCCGACGCATCTTTGCACACCCTCACGTCACCCAAGTTTGTGATAAACACCTTGGGAGATGAACACCTATTACAGTTTGGAGTATTCATGTCACCTATTTGTTTTTGGTTTTTTACTTGGGAACTGATTCTACACTGTGTTCATCTTTATATTAAATTATATTAACACACTTAGTAAATGCATTAAGAATGTGTTTGGAATATCGTTTTACAGTTACACATTTTAATCCAATTTATTACTATATATTAAACCTCAATACAAGGGCAAAAATTTCCAATTAAATGTTCGTCACAAAAATGCCACTCATATATTATTATGCAGAAATATATTAATAGTTGTTAGTACAAAGAAACAAACCTCCAACCTCCTTCTAAGATGTTCATGGTTTTAACCACTATTCTACATGCCTGTTTGAGTTTACTTCAAAAAATTTATTAGATAATTCACGTCTTTCTTCTCTTCTCTTATATTATTTTTACTTTGATGTTTAAATAAATAAAATATTGGTTTGTATTATTTATATAAATCAGTTTTTCTTTTCATCTTTTCGTAATTTTGGTCAAAAAAAATTTTTCCGGACACCCCAACCGGTATCACGCCAGACCCTAGAGTGCAGGAAGAATTCCCCGCGCTCCCATGAATCAAACCTTAAATGCTTTGGTCAATAACCAGTGCTCTCACCAACTCATCTACAGGCCCGGAGGCTTTTTTTTTGTAATTTTATATACCTATATATTCAATCACTGAATTTTATTACAGTTGTATGTTTTCGATTAAATATATATTAATTATGTTGTTTAAACCCTATTTAGAATTTCATTTTATCAAAATGATTATATGACATTACGAATCAATTTAATGTATTCTATAAAGTTCTATTATTATTATGAAAGATTATACTTTTTTTTAACATCGTACAATAATTTTTGGAATACAATTTGAAATTCTATTTTCAAAACTTGTAATTTTCAATTTTCCCAAACTTTATCATCTACTAACAGTCTGACTGATCATTATGTAATTATATACTATGTAATATCCTATATTTTAAAAACTCACCCCGATTTTTGACACGAACGTCACTGGGTTGAAGGGGAGGGGGTTAGAAAGGTGAAAAAAAATATAGATAAGTTAATAAAGAATGACATGTTACTTTAGAAAATGTTAACAAATGAACAATACATTCTGGAAAAGAAAATTGTTAAGAAATGGATGCGACGAACAAAGTAGGTAGACGAATTTTTTGTATAATTTGAATGATAATGTTCTTAATTTAAAAATTATAGAAATAACTAATAATGAGAGATATAATGTGTATAATATTTCTTATATTAGATCGAATTTTAATAGTATATTTTATGCATGAATAATTAATTTAATTCAAATAAAGTATAATATAAATTATGAATTATAATCAACATAATTAATATATATTAAATTGAAAACATACAACTGCAATAATATATAGTGATTGAATATATAGATATATAAAATTACGAAAAGGAAAAAAGATAAACAAATTTATATAAATAATTCAAACCAACATTTTATTTATTCAAACATCAAAGCAAAAAAAAAATAATATAAGAGATAAAAGACGTGGGTTATCTAATAAGTTTTTTGAAATAAACTCAAAAAGGCATGTAGCATAGTGGTTAAGCCCATGGATATCTTGGAAGGAGGTTGGAGGTTCGAATCTTTGTAGTAAGACATCTATTAAAAAAATTTTGTATAAAAATATACGAGTGGCATGAAAAGGAAAAAAGAAAAACAAATTTATATAAATAATTTAAACCAACATTTTATTTATTCAAACATCAAAGTAAAAAAAAATAATATAAGAGGTAAAAGACGTGGATTATCTAATAAGTTTTTTGAAATAAACTCAAAAATGCATGTAGCATAGTGGTTAAGCCCATGGATATCTTGGAAGGAGGTTGGAGGTTCGAATCTCTGTAGTAACACATCTATTAAAAAAAATTTGTATAATAATATACGAGTGACATTTTTGTTATTTTTCAAAAAAAAGGGTAAAACGGTAATTTTGCTGAAAAGGAAAAAAGAAAAACAAATTTATATAAATAATTCAAACCAACATTTTATTTATTCAAACATCAAAGTAAAAAAAATAATATAAGAGAGAAAAGACGTGGGTTATCTAGTAAGTTTTTTGAAATAAATTCAAAAAGGTATGTAGCATAGTGGTTAAGCACATGGATATCTTGGAAGGAGGTTGGAGGTTCGAATCTCTGTAGTAACACATTTATTAAAAAAAATTTGTATAATAATATACGAGTGGCATTTTTGTTATTTTTCAAAAGAAAATGGTAAAACGGTAATTTCACGGCCATTTAATTGGCAACTTTTGCCCTTGTGTTGGCCTATTATATATAGTAATAGAAGTAATAGATAGATAGATAGATAGATGTAGGGAAAAAAGTATTAAGACGAGAATACGAATTGCATAAAAGCCTACTTTCTAAGAGCATCTCCAACCATCATGAACCCTTAGTTAAAAATTCATATGACATGCCTTAAATAGAAATTATAAAGAATGTGTAAACAATTTGTCACTCCAATGATACATTACTGTTGGCTAAAAATTTAGATAACCTCATCATATTGACTATATATGTTGAACCTCTAGGACCGGTAGCAAAATTACACGTCAATTGTTACCATATTAAAATAATATATTGTACTTAAAATAACTTGAAATAATAATAACATGCCATTTTTAAAATATAACCAATCAATAGAGCCAACTTCATTGGAGTAAAATACCTTACAGGTTCAGCAAATTTTACATAATCAATATTTAGCCAACTATTTTACATAACACCGTTGGAGATGCTCAACGGACCAAATACAAATATACTATTTCTGTATTATTACGCATAACAGCAAAAAGGAATTCGTCTCCTTTTTTTGTCATGGACCAATGCTATTTTTGCATCTTTTTAGAATGTTGGTGGTCCGAGTGAATATCTGAGACGATATTTTCAATTTGAAAATTTCTAATCAATTTATCAGAGAAAGAAAAATCATAAATCAGTCATGAAATTAATAGTCTCCCATTTTATTTACTATATAAAGTTCTGTTATGGATTAAAACACGTGCTTTGTAGATTAAATGCTAGGGTTTGTGAGCGTTCAAGCTTTAATGGCTGCTCTTGTGTTTCGAGACTAAATCGGTCCTCACAAGATGCCTACGTATCTCTGCTGTATAGAGAATCAAGCCAATAAAACGTAGTTCTAAAATGAAGGACGAGGGTCCTTATATAGGCGTCAGGAGCCTTGTATTTAGAGTATGTTTAGGAGACTTAACAGATAAGTCTCGTTATTGATAACTGATAAGGAGTGTTTTGCTTGTCATGCAAGTATTATCCTCATCTGATAAGTGCTGTGACTCATCGTAATATTTGATTGGGATTCTGGATCCTTCTATGAAGATATTATCATATTTGGACTCTTTTATGAGCTGTGTATTTCCCTTTATTTATTAATTACGAAATTAATAAATAGTTAGGGTTTCGGGCCTCTTGTCGGGCCTAGTTCTTGGACCAAACTAGGTCTAATTAATATATCATTAATTATTTCTAGGGTTATATTTTAGCCCGTATCATTTGCCCCCCAACTTCTGGGAAAATACCCTTGGGATTTTTGTAGAAGTTATCACATTTTTTCCTGAATTTTTCCATATTTACCAGAGCATTTTCGACCAGAATTCTAGGTCATTTTCGACCAGGATTCTAGGTCATTTTCGACCAGGACTCTAGGTCGTTTTCGACCAGGACTGGGATGAGGTCGAATAGTTCGACCAGGAATTTTAGTGTAAATTCGACCAGGAATTTTCGACCAGGAATCTAGGCTGTTTTCGACCAGGAGTTTAGGCTATTTTCGACCAGGAATTTTCGACCAGGAGTTCAGGCTATTTTCGACCAGGAATTTTCGGTCATTTTCGACCAGGACTGGGATAAGGTCGAATAGTTCGACCAGGAATTTTAGTATAAATTCGACCAGGATTTTTCGACCAGAAATCCAGGCTATTTTCGACCAGGATTTTTCGATCAGGAATCCAGACCATTTTCGACCAGAATTCTAGGTCATTTTCGACCAGAATTCTAGGTCATTTTACAGTTGTTTTCGACTAGGAAGTGGGACGAGGTCGAACATGTCGACCTTGATTCCTAATGTAAATTCGACCTCATTTCTTCGAACTCGATTTCTAGTGTCTTTCGACCAGGATTTTTAGTCCAATTTCGAACAGAAGTTTTGGCCAGGGTCTAGTGTATTTGCGAGCAAAAACTTCGACCAGGACTGTATCAAGGTCGAACATGTCGATCTCAACTTTTAATTGAATTTCGAGCAGGACTTTTCGACTTCAATTTATTTAGATTCGAGCTCAGCTTAATAATTTCGATCAGAAATTTTAAGGTGTTTTTCGAACTCGAATTTTCAAAGCTCAACTTGGGTCTTTTTTTGACCTCAATTTTTCAATTCAAATTCGACCTCAAATTGCCACAAGGTCGAATAATTCGATTTCGTTTTTCAGTTTATTTTCGAACTCACTTTTCCGATCTCGATTTTTGGTAATTTCGAGCTCGATTTCGTAGTTGTTTTTCGACCTCAAATAGGTTTCAAGTCGTTTAGTCCGATTTGGTTTTTCAAGGTAATTTCGAACTCGACTTCTCGACTTACTTTCAGCATATTTTCGATCTTGAATTTTCTTTATTGCCTTAGAATTATTTCTAAATTTTGAGATAGAATTTTCTCAAGCTTTCAACCTTTTGGGCCTTTATATTGGGCCTTCCTTTTAGATTTTGGGCCTTGAATTTTTTGGGCCCTAATTTCTTATCAGTCCTCGAACCTTCTTAGGTTTAATTCTTGAGCCTCCTCTTTTATTTGGGCCTTGGGCCCTGACTTTTATTGATCATAACTCTTTTTGGGCCTTGATTTCAGCAGCCCAAAGAGTAATTGTGGGCTTTTGACTGGCTGTAACCGGTTAGACTTTCCTAACCGGTTGAGTTTCCAGTCAACTTGCCTATAAATGAGTAAGATTTCATTTCTTACTTTTCACTCCAAACTTTCCAAAAAATTACTTTCCTTAAATCTCTATGTCTTTCTTCCTTTTCTCTCTTTTTCTCCGTAGTAAGGCGATTTCCGGCGAACTTTTACGGTGGTGTTATTATTTTTCTGGGTTCAAATCTCCTTCCCAAGAAGGTTTCTGGGTTTTAATCTTCTTCCCAAGAAGGTTTCTGGGTTTTAATCCTCATAGCTTGAAAATTTTCTGGGTTTCTGGGCTTTCACCTTCATCCCTTGAAGGTTTTCTGCATATTCTTTGAAGATTTGAAGATGGCTGATCGTTATGCTCAACGTTTGCAGAAATTGAACCAAGCGTCGAAAAGAGGTATCACTATCCGTTCTCCTACTATGTATTTACAAGATATGATTCTAGAACGTAGTGAAGAATATCCCTCTGTATCTCATTTAGATTCCTTCAACCATAGCAATAGATTTCATGATGCTGATGCAATTGCTAATTATAAGAATATGTATAAAATCAGGCCACCTTATAGGTTAGTCGTAGCTGGTCCTGGGGATCGTTCCTGCCATTGGTGCCCAAATGCTCTTTGCATTTATAAGGGGGTCCTTGCTGCAGGAGTTCGATTCCGATTCCATCCTTTCATTCCCCAACTTTTAGCCGATGTAGGAAATTAACCCCTGTCAGCTTCCTCCTAATGCTTGGAGGTTGATAATGTGTTTTATCGTTTTGTGTCTAAAAAACAAATTTCCTTTGTCTGTCGCCCTTTTTAGAATGATATTTCAATTTAAGAATAGTTCTTCCAACACCCTGGGTTGGGTATACGTTAGTCACCGTTCTTCGACTCCCCCTATTTTCCACCCAAAATCTATTCCTGACAACAATCCCAAGTGGAAGGATGAGTTTATGTATTTGATGTGGGACGAAGGGGATTGGGGCACCCTTTTTCAGAGCTCGTTCAGTAGAGTGTCAGATGGTAGCCCAGATGACATAGTCTTGACTAAGGAGGAGACTCATGCTTATGCTGAACTTATCAAAGATGATTATGCCACCATGGCTTGGGAGCTCTTGGACGAATTTGTTCTTAAGTCTCTGAAACTTTCAAAAGTTTCTGATCAGGGTAATTCCCTTTCTTTTATTTTCTTATGGTTGTATTAAGATTGCCTTATACCAATTGTTTTCCTTGACTTTTGTTTGCAGCTGCTGAGTTTATTAACAAGCAGAATGAGCCGGAAGGCGGGGAGACAGCCAGAATCAAGAGGGCTTGCTTGAAGGACCCCAGGCTGGCTGCTAAAGGCCCTTCTATTCTGAGGCCTCATGTGGCCGAGGTTGAAGAAGTCGAGGGATCTTCCTCAGTTAAGAGCTCAGTTTGGCGCCCCAACTGGGGAATTAGGAAGAAGGACACCATAGTTGGGGTGGCCCAGCACGCTGTTGAGTGGTCACATCATTCCTTAACTCCTTGTGACTACAAGGATTTTGTGGCCAACTCGACCATTGAGGGAGCTGAAAGAGCGGGCTCTCAAGCTTTTGCTGCTGTAAGTCTTTATTCCCTTTTTATTTGTAGTCCTTAGTATAATATTTAAGTTATCATACTAACTTGTGATCTGTTTGTAGGCTAATGCCAGTTTTCAAGGGGCTTTATTCCAAGCCAAAGCTTGGTGTGCATCCTCGGAGGCCAACAAGGCTAAGTTTGATAAGGCCCAGCTGGAGGTGGGTTCTCTTAGGGCTTCTTTGGACCAGAGGGAGAAGGAGCTGTTGGATGCTCAAGCGGAGCTGGTGGAGTTCAGGAAGGGGAAAGATCGCATTATTGATGAGTACTTTGACTCTGCCGAGTACCAGGAGATTATTACTCAGCACGATGATCTCCTTTTCCCCGTCCAGTTTACTAAAGGATGGGATGAGGCTTTGGCTGAGGTCTCGAGGAGACTTCCTGGATCTCTTACTATTTCTGACTTCCCCAGCCCCCATGCTCCTAACCAGTTGGAGAAGGCCTTGGCCGGAGGGGATGATATGGATGAGGACGACAGGATTCTCAATCCTGAACATGCCTCTCAGCCTGGCGAAGAGTCTGAGGGACCCAGCTCCGGTGAGGAGGAGTCCGGTGAGGAGGAGGAGTCTGAGGAGGGAGAGGGTTCTGGAGAGGAGTCTGGCCCTGAGGAGCCATAGTTGTTTGTAGCTTTTATTTATTTTATGTAATTCTGCCTTCGGGCATAACTTTAACTTTATTGGAAGTTATTTAACTTATTTTCTTCATGCCTTTTAATTTCTCGTGTTTGCGTACTTAATTCGTACTTTGAATCTTATGAACATCAATATGCAATGCTTTGTAGAATATTTTGGAAATTGCTGAATAAATTCATAACTTGAAGAAATGGGTTCAACCCTTACATAGTTTGCTACTTCCACCTCAAGTTTAAAAACTTGGATTGGTTTCGTCGACCTTATTTCTACTTGTCCTAATAGTGAGTCCAATTAGGATACACTTAAACATAGTAAACTTTCAAGTTTGCAGCATGCCAAGTTCTAGGCACTTCAATCCCTTCCATAGTTTCCAACTTGTATGAGCCTCGTCCATACACATTCTTGACCCGATAGGGCCCTTCCCAGTTTGGGGCTAACTTTCCCTTTTGTCCAACTCCAGATGCTTCAATTTTTCTAAGGACCAAGTCCCCTTGACGAAAGAATCTCTCTTTAACCCTTAGGTTGTAGTAGAAAGATGCTCGTTTCTGATGTTCAACTATCTTGGCATTCGCCTCATCTCTAATTTCGTCAATTAGATCCAAGGCTAGCCTCAAGCCTTCTTCATTTACTTCTGGCTCATAAGCCTCAACTCTTGGAGATGTGTGAGTAATCTCCACTGGAACCACTGCCTCGGCCCCATATGCTAGCAAGAAGGGGGTAGCTCCAGTGGTGACTTTACAAGTAGTACGATAAGCCCATAGTATGGGAAGCAATTCATCTACCCAAGTATTTCTGGAGCGTTCAACTCTTTTCTTCAGTCCATCTAGGATAATTCGATTTGCAACCTCAGCTTGCCCATTTGCTTGAGGATGGGCAACGGAAGTGAAACGCAACTTGATATCATTCTCGTCACAATACTTCTTGAACTCGTCATTGTTGAATTGAGTTCCATTGTCCGTTACCAGGATTCGTGGAATTCCATATCTGCATATCACATTCTCCCAAAAGAAGTGCATCACTTGCTTGGTGGTTATCTTGGCCAAAGGTTTAGCCTCAATCCACTTAGTGAAGTAGTCAATTGCTACTATCAGAAATTTTCTCTGTGCACTTGCCATTGGAAATGGCCCAAGTATATCCATTCCCCACATAGCAAAAGGGATAGGTGAGTTTACGGATGTCAACATCTCAGGTGGTTGTCTAACCACCGGTGCATGCTTCTGGCACCGTTCACATTTCTTCACATAACTTTTTGCATCAGCAAGCATACTTGGCCAATAGAAACCTAGACGAGTAACTTTATGGGCCAAAGCTCTGCCCCCCAAGTGCTGTCCACAAATTCCTTCATGAACTTCTTTCAGGGCCAATTCTGCCTCTTGAGGTCTCAAACACTTCAGGTATGGAATAACAAAAGATTTCTTATATAGAATTCCCTCAATTAGGGAATACCTTAGTGCTCTGACGTATAACTTTCGTGCTTCTGAGGTGTCATTAGGTAGCCACCCAGTTTCTAAATGAGCTTTGATGGGGTCTATCCAGCAACTAGCAACACCAATAGGTGCTATCAGTTTTCCATTGATGCTCGGGGTTTTCAAGACTTGGAAGTATACACTTCCTGCATAATTCTCGATTTCAGAAGAGGCAAACTTAGACAGGGCATCTGCCTTCATGTTTTCTTCCCTTGGAATGTGCTCCACATAGCATTCATCGAACTGAGTCATGATAGCTTTGACAAGTTTCAGATACTTTGCCATAACTTCATCTCTGGCTTCGAACTCTCCATTCACTTGAGAAACGACTAAGCTTGAGTCTCCACATACTTTGAGAGTCTTAACTCTCAGGGCCCCAGCTAGGCCCAAACCAGCTATCAGAGCCTCGTACTCTGCTTCGTTGTTTGTTGTTGGGAAGTCAAGTTTTAGTGCATACTCTATTATGAATCCATCAGGACTTTGTAACACTAAACCAGCTCCACTTGATTTTGTTTTTGATGCTCCATCAAAATAGAGCACCCAACATTCTTTGGACACGGTGTCTTCATCTTTGTTGTCTTCCACTACTACTTCCTGCCCCCCGACTTCTTGGTTGTCAATGGTACATTCAACCATGAAGTCAGCGAGTGCTTGAGCTTTTATGGCCGTTCGAGGCTTATACTTGATATCAAATTCCCCCAACTCAATAGCCCATTTGATCAATCTTCCACTAACTTGAGGGCTGTGCAGAATGTTCCTTGGAGGTTGATTAGTCAAAACTTCTATCTTGTGCGCCTGGAAGTATGGACGTAACTTTCTTGAGGCCATTATCAAGGCTAAGGCAAACTTCTCTATGGTAGAGTAGTTTATTTCTGCCCCATGTAGAATCTTACTCACATAGTAGATGGGTTTCTGAACCTTCAATTCGTCTTTTACCAAAACAGTTCCAAGGGCAGTGTCGGAGACCGCCAAGTATAGATAGAGAATCTCTCCTGACTTTGGTTTTGCCAACAGTGGTGCTTCAGCCATATATTTCTTCAGGGCCTCAAAGGCTTCTTGACTTTCAGGTGTCCACTCGAAATTTTTCACATTTTTGAGTGCCTTGAAGAAAGGTAAGCACTTTTCTCCTGACTTGGAGATAAATCTTCCCAAAGCTGCAACTCTTCCTGTCAGTTTCTGCACATCCTTAACAGACTTGGGTGGTTCCATGTCTAGGATTGCCTTGATCTTGTCGGGGTTAGCTTCGATTCCCCTCTTGGAGACCATCAGACCTAAAAACTTTCCTGAGCCAACCCCGAAGGCACACTTCGCTGGGTTTAACATCATCTTGTGGTGCCTCAGCACTTCAAATGCTTCTCGAAGATGCTTTATATGGTCTGCCTTGTCGAGGCTCTTGACTAGCATGTCATCCACATAAACTTCCATTGTTTTACCAATCAGTGGCTCAAAAATCTTGTTCACCAATCTTTGGTATGTTGCCCCTGCATTCTTAAGTCCAAATGCCATGACTAAATAACAGAAAACACCAAAGTCAGTGATGAATGATACCTTGGAGATGTCGTCCTTGTGCATCTTGATTTGGTTGTACCCACTGAAACCATCCATGAAACTTAGCATCTCGTGCCCAGCAGTGGCATCTATCAAAGCATCAATCCTTGGTAAGGGAAAACAATCCTTAGGACATGCATCATTCAAGTCGGTGAAGTCCACACACATTCTCCACTTTCCATTAGCCTTCTTGACCATCACTGGGTTAGCCAACCATTCAGGGAACTGAATTTCTTCAATGAAACCTGCTTCCAAGAGTTTTTCTACCTCCTGCTTAATGGCTTCTTGCCTTTCTGGAGCAAAATTTCTTTTCTTTTGCTTCACTGTCTTCCTTTCAGGATCCACATTTAATTTGTGGGTTATCAATTGGGGATCAATCCCTGGCATATCAGCTGTTGTCCAGGCAAATACATCACTGTTTTCTTGAAGAAAGGATGTCAACTTGCTTTTCATAGATTCAGGTAGTAGAGCTCCAATGTAGGTGACCTTGTCTGGTTCTCCTGGGATCAGGGGGATGGGAACAAGATCCTCAGCTGGCTTTCCTCTTCTTTCTTCATCGTTTCTGATGTCCATGTCCTCAATTGGGAGAACCTGCCCCCCAACTCCATCAGGCCTCAACGCGGCTACATAACAACTTCTAGCCATTTTCTGATCGCCTTTCTCTTCGCCAATTCCATTCCTGGTAGGGAACTTGATCTTCAAATGATAAGATGAGGCAACAGCCTTGAATGCATGAAGACCTGTTCTTCCCAGAATTGCATTGTAGGTTGAAGTCGCTTTGATAACTATGAAGTTCAGCATTTGAGTAGACGTCTTTGAACCTTGTCCCATTGTCATGGGGAGTTGAATCGTGCCTTCTACTTTCGATTCTACTCCATTGAACCCATATATGGGCATGTTTGAGGGTGTTAGCTGAGAGTCAGTGTAACCCAGCTTGATGAAAGCATCATGGAACAAGATGTCCACTGAAGCTCCATTGTCAACAAGAACTCTCTTCGTTTCTGAGTTCCCAATCACAGGTACTATGACCAGAGGGTCATCATGGGGAAATTTCACTCCCTCAAGATCTGAATCGTCAAAATTCAAAGATACTTCAGTCTTGGCACGCTTCGGTGCTTCTCCAACCACAGTCATTACCTCACGGGCATAAGCTTTTCTCGAGTTTCTGGAAGGTCCGGCCGCAGTTGGCCCTCCAAATATCATATTGATGACAGGCCCTCGGGGCTTGGGATTTCGGTCTTGATCATTGTCCCGTCTATCGTAGTCTTTTCTTTCATAATTTCCTCTCTGACTTCCCTGGTTTCCATCTTTGGTGTACTTACCAAGCTTTCCTCTTCGAATCAAGAACTCAATTTCATCTTTCAGTTGCCTGCAGTCATCTGTCTCGTGGCCAACTTCTTTGTGAAACTGGCAGTATTGGTTTTGATTTCTTTTTGATACATCGGCCCTCATAGGCTTTGGCCATTTAAGGTCTTCTTCCTTTGCAATCTCCATCAGAATTTGGCTCCTAGGAGCATTCAATCTTGCATACTCCGTAAACTTAGGCCCAAAATTGTTCTTCTTGGGTGGTGAATCAGAATCCTTTGATGTCCTAGGATACTTCTCCCTTGCATCATACTCTGGAGCATCCTTTCTCTTCTTTGAATTTCCATTGCCAGTAGCAACGGGCTCATACTTTCTCATGCTCTCCTCAGCCTTGATGTATTTTCCAGCTCTATCTTGTAGTGACAACATGTTTTCGGGGGGATGTTTAGCCAAAGACCTCCTGAAGTGGTCATCGGTAGTTCCTTGCTGTAGGGCTATCATTGCCACCTTATCTTCCAAATCCGGGACTTTTATAGCCTCCTTAGTGAATCTACTCAAGTATTCTCTCAATGTTTCATTCTTGCCTTGTCGAATCCCCATAAGAGAGGCTGAACTTTTCTCATGTATCTTCCCACTAACAAATTGATTGATGAATACCTTACTCAGCTCTTTGAAGGATCCAATAGAATTGGGTGGAAGGCGACTATACCAACGTTGAGCCATACCCGCTAGGGTTTGTGGAAACGCCCTACACTTTGCAGCGTCATTGGCAGGCTGCAACAGCAGTGCGTTTGAGAAGGTTCTTACATGATTTGCGGGATCTCCCGTTCCATCATAAGTTTTGATGGTTGGCATTTTAAACTTCCTGGATATAGTGGCCTTCATTATCTCTTGAGTGAAGGGTGGTGTAGGATCGTCAGGATCTCCTAGGGGTAACAATACAGTAGGATCTCCTCTTGGAGTTTCAACTCTTCTGGATCTCGGAGGAGTGGGATCCAGATTAATTACCGGAGTCTTCCCGGCTGCTCTTGCAGCCTCTTCTTCCTCTAACTTCTTTTTGAGTTTTGCAACCTCTGCCTCATGGGCTGCAATCCTTTCCTGAGTGGTTGGCTCCTTGTTTGCAGAACGTCTCCTTCGCGGGGGATAGTCATCATCAGTATTATAATTTTCATCCTCAGTGTGAGGACCAGAGAAATCGTCTCGAAACATCTGAAGAGTTTGGATTTGTCGGTTCAGGGGTTCCAAACCTTGGACGTAAGGGGGCACGTAGGCCTCATGGTGTACCAGAGTGGTACCACTACCGCCCACCGGGGGTCGAGGGGGCCTGGTATGGGTAGGCATCCCAAGGGTCTGATTCACATATTGAGGGAGATCAGTAGTATGTAGTTGAAGGCCCCTCGGAGCACTCATGAGCAGTGGGGAGGTTGTGATTGCTTGCTGGTGAGTGGTCTCTTGTGGATTAGATCCATGAATGACCACCTGCAGGGGATTCGTCCCTTCATTTAGGATCTCCGGTCCTTGAGTATTGGCGGGGATATTCGTCCCTTCAGTGTTGGTAATTGGTGGTGGTTGAGCTCCTTGAGCACTAGCCTCAGAGGCAACAGGAGTTCCTTCAGAAGTTTGATTTGTTCTTCGTGTAACTGCCATGGTTGATATTCGTTTCCCACAGACGGCGCCAAATGTTATGGATTAAAACACGTGCTTTGTAGATTAAATGCTAGGGTTTGTGAGCGTTCAAGCTTTAATGGCTGCTCTTGTGTTTCGAGACTAAATCGGTCCTCACAAGATGCCTACGTATCTCTGCTGTATAGAGAATCAAGCGAATAAAACGTAGTTCTAGAATGAAGGACGAGGGTCCTTATATAGGCGTCAGGAGCCTTGTATTTAGAGTATGTTTAGGAGACTTAACAGATAAGTCTCGTTATTGATAACTGATAAGGAGTGTTTTGCTTGTCATGCAAGTATTATCCTCATCTGATAAGTGATGTGACTCATCGTAATATTTGATTGGGATTCTGGATCCTTCTATGAAGATATTATCATATTTGAACTCTTTTATGAGCTGTGTATTTCCCTTTATTTATTAATTACGAAATTAATAAATAGTTAGGGTTTCGGGCCTCTTGTCGGGCCTAGTTCTTGGACCAAACTAGGTCTAATTAATATATCATTAATTATTTCTAGGGTTATATTTCAGCCCGTATCAAGTTCATAGAGATTATTTATTACAGAAAGATATAATATAGTTAGTAGTTTATACTTTGAAATTAGTTTACTTATTTATTTTTAAGACTGGAAGAAAATTAATTAAGCTGAAATATAAATAAATAATGTAATTAAGTACTAGCGTTTTACCCGTGCTACGCACCGAAAACACGCTCTTAAATTTTTTGAATTTTAAAAATTTAAAATAATTGAAAATATATTATATAATAGAACTCATATTAATTTTTTTTTCATATATGTTTACTAAATATACGCACACATGTAAAAATAAGTTATATTTAATCGAATTTATATTGATAATATTATTTTAAAACGGTCTGGCAAAAAATTTAATTGACCCCACATGTAATTTATGTAAGATAGCTTTAAATTATTTTTACATCGTTAAACTGAATTTTTAATAATTCGTCAACATATTTTGTACTAAAATTAATTTCTTTTACTTTTAAACTTTAATTTTGTTTAAATTCAAAATAATTATACTTACGAAGATGATGTGTTCGTTTAAGTATGACTTTATTACAAATAAATTAAAATAATTCAAAATTTTAAATTTAATTAAATCTACATAGTTTATTATTTTAAATCGGCGTAAAAGACGGCTTAGTTACCAATCAAATGAGACAAATTTAAAATAGTTATATATTAATAAATTGAGGCAAAAATGGTTGAGTACTTATTAAGAATGAGAAAGAGAAATTTAATGTTGGACAAATATCATAATTAATTATTTGAATTGAAAATTTTATGTTCACCACATCAAAATTAATATTGTATGAGGTCATTTTAAATTCTTGTGAGGGCGTTGAAACTCTAGAATTTGAACTAATTTTACCACATTCAAGGCGAAGTATACTGTATTGATATGTACTAACGTTCAATCATTCGAAGATATAATGAATGTCTGAATTTTTCCGTAATAATTTTCAATTTTCCAGGATACAGTTTTTTATTTTCTTCTTATGATGAAGATTTTAAATTTATTAGAATAAATTTTAAAATTATATTTAATATGGTATACTTGTAGGATTTTGTATATAGTACGTCATTACCTTTGACCACAATGGTTCTCGTCAACATTTTGATGATATTGACCGCACCACTTCACAATCTTTGAACTATTTCACTTCAATTAATAATATATATGGGTACCCTAAACGTAATATAATTATATATAATTATGGTAAAGAGGATAAAAAGAAAATATTTTCGAAGAAGAAGTAAATAAAGAAGAATTAACGTACTGGTTTACTATCTGAACTTCAAAGATCCATAATATGCTTATACAGAATATATTATCAAGCTAATGTGAAGATATGTCTTATTAATAAATTAAGAGTACTTAAAAAGATTATGTATTCGTTCACGTACAATGTTAAAAGTTACTTATGAATTAAAATAATTTAAAATTTTATGTTATTAATCGAATTTATATTGCTAATATTATTTTAAAACGGTCTGAAAATCAATTTAGTTGACCCCACATGTAATTTGTGTAAGATAGGTTTAAATTATTTTTACATCATTAAACTGAATTTTTAATAATTCGTCAACATATTTTGTACTAAAATTAATTTCTTTAACTTTTAAATTTTAATTTTGTTTAAATTCAAAATAATTATACTTACGAAGATGATGTGTTCATTTAAGTATGACTTTATTACAAATGAATTAAAATAATTCAAAATTTTAAATTTAATTAAATCTATTTAGTTTATTATTTTAAATCAGCTTAAAACACGGCTTAGTTACCAATCAAATGAGACAAATTTAAAATAGTTATATATTGATAAATTGAGGCAGATATTGTATTAAAATGGTTTTTTCACTTTTAAAATGTTAACATTTATTTAAAGCATACAATAATGTAACTATTAATCTATACAGTTAATGTAATATGCATGTAAATAAATGAATAACAAATAGTTATTAAAATTGTGTATTATAAATTTTATACTTGAAATTGAATTATTAATATCGTATTTAATGTAAAATAGTAATCAAATTGTTTGATTAATAAATATTTATGAAACTTTAATTTAAATATGATAATATAATTGTGAATTATTTTAAATAAAAAGTGATTTATTAACAAATAGTTTTTTGTGACTAAAACAAATATGTAATACATGGATATTTTAAATCAAGTAATTACTGGATTTAAATTAGAATTGTCAACTAATCATGATTATTAAAATAGGATGAGAGTGAAAAATAATAAAAAAAATGTAATATGTTTGGTCTAAAATTTAGGAGTGGTTTTTGATTGATTTTAAAATAAAATTTTCTGATTGGTGAAGTATATAACATCTAGACTCAAGCATTATAATGAAGGATTACAATAAGTTTTATTCATAAAATATTAAAGTATCTATTAATATATTAAGTTACATTTTCTTTAATATTTTTAACATAATTAATTAACATCGAATTCTTTAATTACAATAAATAATATATTTGATAAGTAGCCTCAAATCTATATAAAAACCTGAAATTACGACCTTTAACAATTAAATAAACAAAAACATAAATTACTAATTAAAGTTGTAAAAGTTATACATATACTTAAAATATTTCCTCATTAAGTGTGTTAGATCATAGAGTGATATTAGAAATTTATCTATAAAATAGATGATTATTTATTGAACGCATAGTACAAAAAATGATCGGAATTTCGAAGTATAAAAATATAATAAAAGATAAGATTATAATTAAAAATAAAATAATTTTAGTTGATAACCAAATTCTCGAAATACAAAAATATAATAGTGAATAGATTTAAATTTTTTAATATAATCAATTAACATCGGAGTTTTTTGGCTTTACAATATATAATAGATACCTAACCTCACATCTCTGTGTAAAAACTCTAAATTACGACCTTTAACAATTAAACAATCAAAAATATAAATTATTGATTAAAGTCATAAAAAAATATACATATACTTGTAGTGCTTTCTCACTCAGTGTGTTGGGTTAGAAGTTAATCTGTAAAATAGACGATTTTATAGTAAATAGATAATACAATTGACGATCAAAATCCCGAAGTATATAATTATCATAAAAGATTTAAATTCTAATCAAAAATTAAATTATTTTAATTGATAATCAAATTCTTGAAATATATAAATATAATAGTCAATAGATTTAAATTTTAATTAAAACAAAATAATGTTTTGAATTTTGATTGGTTATCGCGTTGTATGGATAGTCTAACCACCTTTAATTAATAAAATCACATGAGTAAAGTTGTAATAGATTTAAATTCTAATTAAAACCAAAATAATTATTGAATGTTGATTGATTAATCAAGTTGTATGAATAGTCAAATCACCCCTGTTAATAAAATTATAGGAGAAAAGTTTTGATAGATTTAAATTCTAATTAAAAATAAATTAAATTTTGAATTTTGATTGGTTAATTGCGTTATATGGATAGTTTAACTACGATTTGTTGATAAAATTATATGAGAAAAGTTTTTTGACTCTTGTGATTGGTCTAAAATTTAGTATTGACATTTAACTGGTTAACTGTTTAATAAAATGATATGAGGAAAGTTTCAATGAATTTAAATTCTAGTTTAAAATTATATGAGGAAAGTTTTTAGACTCTTGTGATTGGTCTAAAATTTAGGATTGACCAACCCTTGGTTAATAAAATTAAATGAGGAAAATTTTAATGGATTTAAATTCTATTTTAAAAAAATTAATTTTGATTGGTTAATCGCGTTGTATAGATAATTTAACCACCCTTGGTTAATAAAATTATATAAGGAAAGTTTTTAGGCTATTGTGATTGGTCTAATATTTAGGAATGACATCTGATTGGTCCTAAAATAATTCAAAATAATGTGTGGTAGACTCAGGTATTATAATAAAGGATATCCAAAATGATTAAACTTGAATATTATGGTTTAATTTTACCCCAGATGATGAGATCGTAATTAATAATGCAATCTTCGTATTTTCAACCACGGGAGAATGATTGCTAAGATTTTAGTATATTAACTATCACGATAGCCCGTGCAAAGCACGAGCACCATCATACTATTATATAAAGGAGAAGACGGGGTGGTGAGGTGGCGCTCTCAGATCGATTCGTTCTATTTTTCTAATTTTCTCAATTTTTTGAATTAATAATACTAGCTTAAAATCTGTGTGATGCACAGATTGTTATTAATAATTATTATTTTTATTATTTATGTTTTAATATTCTATTAATTTGCATTTGATAAAAAAATAAGTAGACGTGTTAAACTTTTTTAAATAATTAAAAGTATTAAAATAGATTTTTAAAAAAATTAATAACTGTTTGCCCGTTATATTTTTGGAAAAGGAGAGGTCTTAGTAAGGAAAAATAGAAAAAGTAACATGTTTTAGCTGAAAAGGTAAGTGCCCGTAATTAAAAGTATTTAAATAGATTTCAAAATAAATAAGTAAGGATTTGCTCGAGATTTTTTTGGAAAATGAGGGATTTTAGTAAGGAAAAATAGAAAGAGTAACATGTTTTAGTTGAAAAAGGTAATTGTCCGTGATTGTTTTTAGAAAAAGAGAGGATTTTGTTAGAAAAAATAGAAAATGTAATGTATTTTAGCCGAAAAGGTAGTTGGTTATAAAAATGTTATTATTTAATAATAATTTCTTTAGAAAATAAAAAATAGAAAAAGTAACACGTTTCAGCTGAAAAAGTGCTAATAATTAAAAGTATTAAAATAGATTTTAAAATAAATAAGTAAGGGTTTGCCCGTGATATTTTTTGAAAATGAGGGGTTTTTAATAAGAAAAATAGAAAGTAACATGTTTTCGTTGAATTTTAAAATATAAAAGTAACAATTTGTCCGTGATATTTTTGAAAAAAAGGGTTTTAGTAATAAAAATAGAAAAGGTGACATGTTTTAGTTTTTTTTTTTAGTTTTTGTCAATTAAAAATATTAAAATAGATTTTAAAGTAAATAAGTAAGGGTTTGCCCATGATATATTTGGAAAAGGAGAGATTTTAGTAAGGAAAATTGAAAATATAACATGTTTTAGCTGAAAAAGGTAATTGCCCGTGATTTTTCTAGAAAAAGAGGAGAAATGTAATTGCTTATTAAAATAGGTTTTAAAATAAATA
Source organism: Heracleum sosnowskyi (assembly GCA_030848705.1). Taxonomy (NCBI): domain Eukaryota; kingdom Viridiplantae; phylum Streptophyta; class Magnoliopsida; order Apiales; family Apiaceae; genus Heracleum; species Heracleum sosnowskyi. The sequence continues at coordinate 11,454,969 of CM061238.1, forward strand.
AGTAAGGTTTTACCCGTGATATATTTGGAAAATGAGGGATTTTAGCAAGGGAAATAGAAAAAATAACATGTTTTAGCTGGGAAAAAAAACTGTCCGTGATTTTTTAAGAAACAAATGGTAATGTATTTTAACTGAAAGGGTAACTGATTATAATAATTTTTATAATAATTAAATAAATAATTAAATAAGGCAAGTACCGTATCAAAAAACTGGAACCAATAAAAAAGTACCAAAACTTTCAATGTTTCGTCTTTAATAATATAGTATAGATAGAGAGATAGATTTATAATATTAGTATTTTATGCTACTAAATGGAATAGCCCGTGATATTTTTGAGGTTTTAGTTAGGAGATATATTAGTTAGAAAATATAAAAGAGAATTTACGTTTTGGAAAAAAACTAATCGGTTAGTCATTAATAATTATAATATTATTATTTTATTTTATTAAATAGAACTATTCGTGATATTTTTGGAAAATGAGAGGTTTTATTTAGATAAAATAGAAAAGTAGAAATTTTAGTTAGAAAATATAAAAAGAATATACACTTTGGCTAAAAATGGTAATGGATTAGTATTATTAGCTTATTATGTTATTTTATTAAATGAAACTGCGTGTGATATTTTTGAAAAATGAGATATTTTAGTTAGAAAAAATAGAAAAGATATTATATATAATAATTTTAATATTTTATCTAACGGTTCTTATCGATTTGATCAGAAATATCTAACGACTATGAATAGAGTGACCAAACTAAAGAAGTTTTTAAGACTAGACTACAAAACTTTCAATGTTTCGTATTTAATATAATAGTATAGATTAAAAAACGAAAAAATCTCAATTACCTTACTAATAGAGGAAACATATAATATTTTTGCATTTAAAATCCCTACTAATGGAGAAAGTAAATATACAATAGATCTTTACTAATGGAGTAACTAAATATCACTAATGGAAGAAACTAAATATTCCATTATAATATTCTTGCCTTCAAAATATTTAAATTAGAAAAAAAGTTTATTACCTTACATTATTTTGAACTTCCCTCTATTATTATCTAAATATTCTCATAATATTTTTTTTAATGAAATTACTATCTTAACATACTGCTCTCCTAAACTTTCTTTTTTATGTAATATAATAGAAAATACGGGAACGTTTTGGTAAATAATAAGTTAATAAATTAGATCGGTCTTGCATAAGAAATTAAGTAATTAATACCAAAAACTAGAAAAAATCTCAATTGCCTTTTAAATATTTACTAATAGAGAAAACTAAATATACAATTTCAATATTCTTGCATTTAAAATCTCTACTAACAGAGGAAAGTAAATATAATATTCCTGCATTTAAAATCTCTACAGAGAAAGTAAATATACAATAGACCTTTACTGATGGAGCAAACTAAATATTACATTATTAGTAAACTTAATATTCGATTATAATATTCTTGCCTTCAAATTATCTAAATTATAAAAAAAAGTGTATCGCCTTACATTATTTTAAACTTACCTCTATTATTATCTAAATATTCTCTTAATATTTCTTTTTAAATGAAATTAACATCTTAACATTCTCTTCTCCGATCTTGTATAAGAAATTAAGTAATTAATACCAAAGATTAGAAAAAATCTAAATTGCCTTTTAAATATTTATAAATGAAGGAAACTAAATATATACAATTTTAATATTCTTGCATTTGAAATCTCTACTAATGGAGGAAAGTAAATATAAAATTCTTTAATTTAAAATCTCTACTAATGGAGAAAGTAAATATACAATAGATATTTACTAATTGAGGAAACTAAATATTACAAATGTAGGAAACTAAATATTCAATTATAATATTATTGCCTTAAAATATCTAAATTAAAAAAAATAGTGTATTACATTACATTATTTTGAACTTCCCTTTATTATTATCTAGATATTCTCATAATATTTCTTTTCAAATGTAATTACCATCTTAACATTCTGTTCTTCTTAACTTTCTTTTTTAATGTGATATAATAGAAAATACAAGAACATATTGGTAAATAAGAAGTTAAGAAATTAGATCGGTCTTGCATAAGAAATTAAGTAATTACTTTGTAAATAATTAATTACCTTTAATACTTTCATACAAACAGCTAATTAATAATATAAATATACACCTAAACTATATTAATTGTCTACTGCAATTTTTGTTGTCAATATTGTTCTTCTTTACTTTTTTGTTTATTCATGTTAAAAGTGTGTATATGAGTACATGAGTATGAGATTTTTTTCCTTTATGTTATTTATCTTATTACGTCTGTTTATATCATAATGCAGGATCATATTATTACGTTTGTTTATATCATAATGCAGGATCATATTAAAATCTTTGACAAGACAAGTTATTTGCTATTAGTGTTGATTGAGTTAAGACATGGATCAATAAGGAGGGGGATTCATTAGTTAAAATAATAGATCGAGCAAGGTGACTTTATTGTACATTCAGTTGTGAATTGATTTATATGTTTATGTGTGTACGTTATTAGTTTTGAATTTATAGTTAAAAGTTGATAAACATGTATACAAGGTAACTCGAAAGCGGAGGATTCATCATGTCTTCAAGAACAAATTTTATCATTGTTTTTTAACGTTTAGATAGTTATTCAAAAAAAAAACGTTTAAATAGTTATTGCTCTAATTTTTATGAGAAAAGATTATATCTTTTAGTAAAATATTTTCTGTAATTCATACACGAAAATTCAAAGATAAAAATTGTATATTAAGAAATTTATATTGTATGTATTTCAAAAATATCATGTTAAGATTTATTCGACTGGAGAATTTATTTAGTGTGTGCATTTTTAACAAAATTCAATAAGTCGGTGCATCTATAACAAAAGTCATACAAGAATAAGAAACATTGAGAAGAGGTCATTAATTTTTTTTTTTTTAAAGGAAGAGGATTTTGTTGTTTTTGTTGTTATTTGTTTTGACAAAAAGAGATCATTATTAATAAAAAAAATCTCCCAGCAACAAAAAGGATGTTTGTTCATATTTTTTGATTTTTTTTCTTACTGGGAGTAGATTTGGAGGTAGTGACGATTTTAATAGCTCTGAAGGTATAATTGTAGTTTTTGATTGAACGATCTAGAGGTATAGATTAGTTCTAAGTTCTAATTTAACATAAGGTTCTAATTTGAACCTAACCCTATATATATATATACAAGCCTATAACCCGTGCAACGCACGAACGACTTTAATATTAATTTTGAGATTTACTTTTAAATTTTTCGAGATTTTAATACTTTTGAAAATGCTACCTTTTAAAAAAAAATTAAAAGTGGTACTTTAATACTTTAAATCTAATTTTTTTTATAGATTTTATAATAGTTTATTAGCTTAGTAAGCAGGTCAGTAAAGATAACCGTCAAAATTATCAATATATTTGTTGTAATATATAATATATATATATATATATATATATATATAAATATTTTCTAAAAAGAGGCCGTGTTTTTTAATTCTAAGTAAAGTATAATTAAAAGAGTTTGTAGTTATGTTATATATGTGAGAAAATCGAAAATCAAAACTTTCAATATTTCGGCTATTATATAATAATATAGATAAATAGATTAAATAGAATAAATTACCAAAAATTGAAATCAAAACTTTCAATGTTTCAGCTATTATATAATAGTATAATATAGATAGATATCGTCTGCGATTATTTTAGAAAAGAAGAAATTTTAGTTATTAACAATTATTATTTTATTATTTTATTTTAATAAATGAAACTGTCTGTGATATTTTTGGAAAAGGAGAGGTTTTAGTAAACAAAAATAAAAAGCTTATATGTTTTAGTTAAAAAAGCTAATTGCCCGTGATATTTTTGAAAAGGTAAGGGAATTTTTCAGAAAAAAATAAAAAAAGTAATATATTTTAGGTATAAAAGGTAATTGGTTATAAATAGGTAACATTATTATTTAATAATATTTTTTATAAATAAGTAAGGGTAATTAAGTAAAAACATGAAGTACAATTAAGTAAGGACAATTAAGTAAAATCACAACATACCAAAAAATATTTAGTATTATATCCAATGGCTCTCATTAATTTAATTTAAAAGATATAACAGTTAGAGATTGGATGACCAAACTATGGAGGACCAGACTACAAACCGACTACAAACAGACTACAAAATTTTTAATGTTTCGTCTTTAATATAATAGTGATATGGTCATAAAAGTAATTATAGAAATATAATTACTGATTCATTGGAAAGGCCCCATAATTAAGGCCCAAAAACCCTGATTATTTATTAATTTCGTAATTAATAAATAAGGGAAATATACAGCTCATGAAAAGAGTCCAAAATATGGTAAATTAGTCAAAAAAGGATCCAGAATCCCAATTAAAGAGTCATAGCCTTTATCAACAAGGAAAAGACTTATCCAGCAAGAAATACGATGTTTATCCAATATCAAAAAGGAGACTTATTCGCTAAGACTCCCAAACATACCATAAATACAAGGCTCCAGACGCCTATATAAGGACCCTGATCCTACAATCAGAACTACGTCTTTGGCTTGATTCTCAGCATTAATTGAGATACGTAGGCATCTTGTGAGGACCGGTTTAGTCTCGAAACACAAGTGCAGCCGTTAAAGCTCGAAAGCTCATAAATCCTAGCAATTAATATACAAGTATGTTTTTTAATCCATAACATTTGGCGTCGTATGTGGGAAGACAACATCAACCTTGGCAAACACACGAAGAACAACTCGAGATACTCCAGTTTCTGAGGAGCTTCCTATCACCTCTGAGGCTGATACTCACGGAAATCAACCACCGCCAACTACTGGCGCTGAGGGGGCGAGTATCCCCACCAATACTCAAGGACCGGAGATCCCAATTTCGGCTGAAGGGACGAATCCCCTGCAGATGGTCATTCATGGATCTAATCTACAAGAGACCGCTCACCAGCAACCAATCACGACATCCCCACTGCTCATGAATGCACCAAGTGGTCTTCAACTCCATACTACTGATCTTCCTCAATACTCTACTCAAACTTTGGGGATGCCAAGCTATGGCATGCCCCCTCGACCCATGGCGGGTGGCAGCGGTCTCAACCCCATTTACCATGAAGCGTATGTTCCCCCTTATATACGAGGTCTGGGACCCCAAAATCAACAAACTCGACGGACCCCTTTGATTCAAGATTACTCAGGTCCCTATACCGAGGATGAGGATTATACATCTGGGGAAGAGAGGGATGTCGCCCCAAGGAGAAAGCGTTCTTCCCAAATAAATCGGGAACAACCCCAAACTACTAAGGAGAAAATTGCAGCCCATGAGGCAGAAACCGCAAGACTCAAAAAACTCCTTGCTGAAGAGGAGGCCGCTCAATCTCAAGGCCGATCAACTGGAAGGGTCCCGATAATCAACCTGGACCCGACACCAAGAAGGACTAAGAGGGCTGAAGCCCCAAGGGGTGATCCTAATGTTTTGTTGCCCCTTGGAGATCCTGATGATCCCACACCACTGTTTACTCAAGACATCATGAAGGCCACCATATCTAGAAAATTCAAGATGCCAACGATTAAAGCTTATGATGGAACGGGGGATCCCGCAAATCATGTAAGAACCTTCTCCAACGCACTGCTGTTGCATCCAGCCAATGATGCGGTCAAGTGTAGGGCGTTTCCACAAACCTTGGCAGGCATGGCCCAATGTTGGTATAGTCGTCTTCCTCCCAACTCTATTGGGTCTTTTAAGGAGCTAAGCAAAGCATTCATCAATCAATTCGTTAGTGGAAGAGTGGATGAGAAAAGCTCTACATCACTCATGGCAATCCAACAAGGAAAGAATGAGGCTTTAAGAGATTATATCAATCGATTCACCCGAGAGGCTCTGAAAGTCCCGGACTTAGAGGACAAAGTGGCTATGATAGCCCTAAAACAAGGAACTACTGATGACCACTTCAAAAGATCGTTAGCAAAACATCCACCCGAGAGCATGCTGAAGCTCCAAGATAGAGCCGAAAAATACATCAAGGCTGAAGAAAACATGAGAAAGTATGAGCCCACTACTGGTGGTAGTGGAAATTCAAAGAAGAGGAAGGAAACACAGGAATATGATGTCAAGGAAAAGTTTCCTAGAACATCAAAGGATTCTGATTCTCCACCCAAGAGGAACAATTTTGGGCCAAAATTCACGGAGTATGCAAGATTGAACACTCCTAGGAGTCAAATTCTGATGGAGATAGCAAAGGAAGGAGATCTCAAATGGCCGAAGCCAATGAGGGCTGACATGTCCAAACGGAACCAAAACCAATTCTGTAGGTTCCACAAAGAAGTCGGTCATGATACCGACGATTGTAGGCAATTGAAAGATGAAATTGAATTTCTGATACGAAGAGGAAAACTCAGTAAGTTCACCAAATATGGAAACCAAGGGAGTCAAAGGGGGAACTATGACAGAAGGGACAACGATCAAGATCGAAATCCCAAGCTCCGAGGGCCGGTAATCAACATGATATTCAGAGGGCCAACTGCTGTTGGGTCCTCCCGAAACTCAAGAAAGGCTTATGCTCGAGAAGTAATGACTGTGGTTGGAGAAGCACCGAAGCGTGCCCGAACAGAAGTATCAATAGGTTTTGATGATTCAGACCTGGAGGGAGTAAAGTTTCCCCACGATGATCCCTTAGTCATCGTTCACGTGATAGGAAATTCTGAAACAAAGAGAGTTTTGGTCGACAATGGAGCTTCAGTGGACATCTTGTTCCATGATGCTTTTATCAAGATGGGCTATACTGACTCTCAGTTGACACCCTCGAATATGCCCATATATGGATTCAATGGAGTGGAGTCAAAGGTGGAAGGCACTATCCAACTCCCAATGACAATGGGGCAAGGGTCGAATACATCTACTCAGATGTTGAACTTCATAGTTATAAAGGCAACTTCGACCTACAATGCAATCCTGGGAAGGACTGGTCTTCATGCGTTTAAGGCCGTTGCCTCATCCTATCATCTGAAGATCAAGTTCCCAACGAGAAATGGAATTGGTGAAGAAAAGGGAGACCAAAAGATGGCTAGAAGCTGTTATGTAGCCGCGCTAAGGCCAGACGGAATCGGGGGGCAGGTTCTCGCAATTGAAGACATGGATATCAGTGACAATGAGGACCGAAGAGGGAAACCAGTTGAGGATTTGATCCCAATTCCCTTAGTCCCATGTGAACCGGAGAAGGTGACTTATGTTGGAGCACTGCTACATGAACCATTAAAAAGCAAACTCATATCTTTTCTTCAAGAGAACAATGACGTTTTTGCTTGGACAGCGGCCGACATGCCATGGATTGATCCCCAACTGATAACTCACAAACTGAATGTGGATCCTGAAAGGAAGATGTTCACACAAAATCACGTAAGCGTACGCGGTCACAGGTAATATAAGAATAAGTAGAGTTCGTTCCCACAGAGACTGCTTTGGTTACTATAGTATGCACTTATGCAACAATGTATGACTATTGTTCAATGCTAATACAAGTATCAAAGTTGTGTTTGATTAACTAAATTAACTATTCAACGTAACAAGATTATAATTAAGTAAAAAGATTGCTGTTGAATTACTTATGAGAATAAAACATGAGATCCTAACTTCATTAAATACTTCATCTAGAGTCTTTTGTCTTTAATCAATGCATGTGACGGTTGTGACAACTAATCGGATAACACGAAATCAGTACACGCTACCTTTCAGTATACGTATACCAAACCACTCAAACATCCACAAAAGAGATAGAAAAACACCCTGGGTCGGGATAGCAAAACGGCGAATAAAAGGTATGCAAAGCAGGTATATAATTTGTATCAGTTTCAGTCAGCCAAGCAGGCAATGCCGATCATGTTTACCGAAGACGACTATGAAGACGTGATTTGGCCCCATGAAGACCCCCTGATCATCAATCCTGTGATCTGGCAAAACAAAATCTAGAAGGTACTAGTGGATGGGGGAAGTTCGGTGAACATTCTCTATCATCGAACTTATAGAAAAATGAACCTTGGAGGTGAACAGTTGGAGCCATGCCATGAAGCCCCCTTGTATGGTTTCGGGAACCAGCCAGTCCCCATTGAAGGTACCATTACTTTATCCGTTCTTTTAGGCAAAGCTCCCTACACTGTGGAAAAACAGGTTCAATTCTACGTGGTACGAGTGGAAAGCCCCTATAATGCAATCCGTGGAAGGCCAGCTCTTACATCTTTCCAAGCTGTGGCCTCAATTCCCCATCTCAAGTTAAAGTTTCCAACCGAGCATGGCATCGGCGAGATGAGAGGCGACCAAAAAACTGCCCGAATCATAATGCTGGACGACCTGGAGAAAGATCAAGATTTTGAAGTGTTCGAAGGAGGCAAAAGATAGAGGCCTGAAGGCGAATCTAGTGGAGGCCGCCAAACCATGAACATTGAGCTAGAAAAATTTGGGGCCGACCTATCCAGTCCGATCGCCGAACCAGTGGCGGAAATCGAAGAAGTAGAATTACATGCAGGTTGTTCGGGAAAGATGGTACGGATCGGGAAAAATATGGAACCCGACCTAAAGAGGAAAGTGATTGAAGTGGTCAGACAATACCACGATGTCTTCGCATGGGGGCCCGAGGACATGCCTGGGTTAGATCCAAAGACGGCAAAACATTGTCTCAATGTTAAGCCCGAGGCCAAACCAGTGAAACAAAGGAAAAGAAATATCGCCATGGAGAGAAAATTATCGAGGCTGAGGTTGAAAAGCTATTGGAAGCTAAGTTCATCGAAGAAATTGAATATCCTGATTGGTTAGCCAACGTAGTGGTAGTAAAAAAAGCCAACAATAAATGGAGAATGTGTGTTGATTACACCGACCTAAACAAAGCTTGTCCGAAGGACCACTACCCGTTACCTAGCATCGATCAGCTGACAGACGCTATCACAGGATACCAGGTACTTAGCTTTTTGGATGCTTTTTCAGGATATCGTTAGATAGCGATGAATGCCGAGGATATTTCGAAGACAGCATTCATCACCCCGAAAGGAACATATGCCTACATTAAAATGCCTTTCGGCCAGAAGAATGCGGGGGCCACATTCCAGAGAGTGGTCAACAGGATTTTTCATAAGCAAATTGGCAAGAACATGGAGTGATATGTGGATGACATGATCTTCAAATCACAGTTTGAAAATGACATGGACGATCTCAAAGAATGTTTCGAAACACCGAGGAAGCACAATATGAAGATTAATCCGAACAAATGCACATTCGGAGTGTCCAGTGGAAAGTTCTTAGGGTACATGGTTAGCGCCCGAGGGATTGAGGCGAACCCAGAAAAGATACAGGCTGTAATCGACATGGAGCAGCCGAAGACAGTTCGGGATGTGCAAAAGCTGACCGGACGAATGGCCGCCGTGCATAGATTCATCTCCCAGACTGCGGAAAAAGCTTTGCCTTTTTTTGAAGCACTTCGGGGATCGAAGAATTTTGAATGGGGGCCAGAGTGTCAGAAAGCATTTGAGGAAGTAAAAGAACATCTTACCAAGGCGCCCCTCTTGATGAGGCCGGATCCGAAGGAAACGTTACATCTATATTTGGCAGTAAGCGACAGAACATTGGGAGCGGTACTGGTAAAAAAGCATGAAGGCTATCAACACCTAGTGTTCTATGTGTCGCACATGTTGAAGGACGCAGAAACGAGATACCGATCGCAGAAAAGTTTGCATATGGGCTGGTAATGGCGACCCGAAAGCTGCGTCATTATTTCCAAGGGCGAACGGTGCAAATCATTACCGATCAACCCCTCAAGAAGATTTTGACAAGGCCGGAGGCGTCCGGAAGAGTAGTGGCATGGTCCATCGAGTTGGGAGAGCATGACTTGGAGTATATCCCTAGAACCTCTATTAAAGCACAAGCGTTAGCAGACTTCATGGTTGAATGTTATTTCTCCGAACCGAAGGACCTGGCTCCCGAAGAGCAGCTAATCCAGTCACCCAGCAAGTGGAAGCTGTTTGTAGATGGTTCGGTCGCAGGATCAAAATGTGGAGCTGGATTAATTATGTCTAGTCCAGATGGCTTCGAAATCTGCCAGGCGGTAAGATTCACTTTTCCGTTGACCAACAACGAGGCCGAGTATGAAGCATTGCTTGTGGGATTAAATCTAGCCAAGAATCTCGAGGTAAGAAACTTAAGAGCATTCAATGATTCTATGTTAGTAGTGAAGCATTTTTTAGGCGAATACAAACAGAGGGAACCCCGAATCGAGGCCTATGCCACCAAGATAAAGGACTTATCAGTATCATTCGAATCGTTCGAATTAAACAAAATTGGGAGAGGGGAAAATAGCCGAGCCGATGCCCTATCCAGACTGGCTTCGGCAAAAACCCATAATCTGATGGGTTCCATCTACTTAACTGAAGTAAAGGTTCCTTCAATCGACAAGAAACAATGCATGTAGATCCACCAAGGCATCAACTGGATGACTTCGATCAGGACCTACCTAGAAAAAGGTACCTTGCCACTAGACCGAAAGGAGGCTCAGAAGATGAAGTACAGAGCTGCAAGCTACATCATCATCGGGAATAAGCTGTATAGGAGATCGGCTACGGAACCCCTCCTTAGATGTTTGGACTCCGAAGAACAACGATTGTCTTTGGAAACGGTACACGAAGGAATATGTGGCGAACATCTTGTTGGTCGGTCACTTACCTTTAAAATCCTCAGGCCAGGGTTCTATTGGCCGACTTTGCGAGCAGATGCAACTGATTACGCAAAAAAATGTCGACAGTGTCAGCTATTCAGCACCATTCCGAAGCAACCGCTCGAAGAAATGGCATCGGTTCTGAGTCCAATTCTTTTCGCCATGTGGGCCATGGATATCGTGGTAATTCTACCCAAGAGCACTAAGCAAGCTAAATATTGCATTGTGGAAATCGACTACATGACTAAGTGGGTAGAAGCAAGGCCACTGGCGACCATAACCGAAGAAGCAACAAAGAAATTCATGTTGGAGCAAGTCATACTCAGATTCGGAATTCTGAAGGTGTACGTGTCTGATAACAGGACACAATTCATCGGGAACAAATTCCGGAAATTCCTGGCCCATTTTGGTACAACAAAAGTTCAGCTCGGTCGGTCACCCTCAGGGAAATGGAGCGATCGAGGCTGCAAACAAGATCATCTTCGACGGAATAAAGAAACGACTAGGAGACGCCAAAGGGCTATGGGCCGAGGAATTATCTTGGGTTCTGTGGGTCTACCGAACGACCCCTCGATCGTCTACAGGTGAGACACCTTTCAAGCTGGCATTCGGCATGAACGCCTTAGTCCCTGTAGAAGTTGGCCTTGACTCCTATCGAACAGAGGTGTTCAACATTGAATCAAAGGAGTTCGGCCTTCGGGCAAATGTGGATTTGATGGAAGAAGATAGAGAGGCGGCCCACCTAAGGAACCTGAAATATCAGCTTCAAGCAGCCCAATACTACGACTCTGGGGTAAAGAAAAGAACATTCATGGTTGGGGATCTGGTATTGCGGGAATTGGCCACTTCTATGCCAACAAAACTAGGGAAGTTAATGCCCAATTGGAAAGGGCCCTACAAGGTAATTGAAGTTGTTCGACCAGGGACCTACAAATTGGCAACCTTGTCCGACGACCCGATCAAAAACACCCGGCACGCCTCGCGACTACGCAGATACTACCAGTAAGCTTCGCCCGACTTATGGGAACGTCTACAACTACAAGGTGTTCGCCCTTAAGTTCTTATTTAGCATTGTATTTTGATTCACCTAAAAAAGCATGTATAGTTGAACTAAAAGTATCAATAAAAATATATGCTTGTTGCTTTAACTCTTTATGTTAGCCTTTGTGATATAAATGTGAATTATAGCAAGTCGGACATTTATCTAGGGACGACCGAACATGATAAATGTTACAAGATCTTTTTTCAAAACGAACGTTTAACATAAATTAGTTCAATTATGTAAAGGCAAAATTTGAAGCTGAAGAGACATAAATTCTTTTTATGTCAAGGTGAAATTAAAAGCCGAAGATACATAAATTCTTTCAATTATGTTAAGGCAAAATTCGAAGCCGAAGAGACATAAATTCTTTTTATACTAAGGAGAAATTAAAAGCCGAAGATACATAAATTCTTTTAATTATGTTAAGGAAAAATTCGAAGCCGAAGATACATAAATTAGTTCAATTATGTTAAGGCAAAATTAAAAGCCGAAGATACATAAATTCTTTTAATTATGTTAAGGCAAAATTCGAAGCCGAAGATACATAAATTAGTTCAATTATGTTAAGGCAAAATTAGAAGCCAAAGAAACATAAAATTATTTTAATTATGTTAAGGCGAGATTAAAAGCCGAAGATACATAAATTTTTACAATTATGTTAAGGCAAAAATTAGAAGCCGAAGAAACATTAATAAATAATTACGCAAAGGAAAATGCATTAAAAACAAAAGGCCCGAAGGCTACAAAGTTAATGCCCGAAGGCTTAGTACTTTACAAAAATTTAAAAAGGAAAAACAAAATCCTATTCAGACAACTCCTCATCTTCGCCAGAAGAAACAACTGACAGCTCATCATCGTCTGGGCGACCCACGGGATCAGTGAAGTCAGGCTCAACCAATGGGAGATGATCCAAGCCCATGGTTGTAGCCCTCATCACGACCTCATCGTGACCCATCTGATAACAACGCTCCTCAGCATTCAGCCTCAGCTTCGTCTCCCTTCGGGACAGCTTCCTTGCGGCCTTTAGCGAAAGGTTGCGCCTGGTAAGCCGAGCCTGAAGAGTGTCGACCTCCTTCTAAGCGGCTTTGCGATCAGCCTTCAGCGCCTTAGCTTGGCCTTCCAGCCTCTCCACGTCGCCTACCTCCTGGCGAAGAACAGTTTTCGATCTCACAGCCCGAAGCTCCTCCTCCCGGGACTGGGCAAAAGCACTCTTCATATCCCCCACTTTGTCAGTGATAGCAGCGGCCATAGGAGTCGCCTGAACCAGAAAAACAAAGTTCGGTTAATAACTGAAAGAACAAGAAATAGACGAAAGTCCCATATAAAATGTTATGCATACCTTGGAGAGGAACCCCATGAGTTCGGCACAGGCATCGACGACGCTCAACTGCACGTATGTGGGACGATCAGCTGGAAGCATCAAGGCCCAACACAAGTCAGGAGCTATCTCCTTAATCGCGGCGGGGTTGGAGGTGGCGACCGAATCTGTCTCCAGCACCGGCCATTGGGGGACATACGTCTTGACAGTGTCCCCTCTTCGCGTCCTCTTCCTAGTGGAAGGAGATGGAGGCGCCTTTTCAGCCTGGTCGGCCTGCGGGCGAGGAGAAGGCGGAGGCTGGTCAGGAGTTTGTTGCTCATTTTCCCGAGTAGGATTCGGCGAACCCCCTGCCTAGGCCGCCTGAGAAGCCTGGAACTTGGCCCTCTTCATTTCAATGATTTCTTGGCGAGAAGACACTGCAAAGAATACAAAAAAGAGTTAGATGCCAAATTTATTTGCTAAAACAAAAAAGAAAAGGAAAAGCAGAGTATAAGTTTTGGAGCATGTTACCATTACCCCATAGGGTGAACAACCACTGTTTGTCCCGAAGATCTTCGAAAGGAATTCGGTCCATGTCGAACTGACATAGTCGTTCGTATTCATGTGCCTGTGCACCCGACAGTGTGGGCTTCACTACCCGAATGGTAGGATCAACTACGCGCCACTAAGACATGGTCGTGGCTGCCCTTGTTGTTCGAGTTGGTCTCCACACATTCGTCCCTATTCGTTCGGCGGGCGATGGTGTAAAAACCCTTGCTCTTACCGTTCTTTCTGAAATCGTGATGATGCGAGAACAGTTGGGGTGTGGGATCTACTCGGGCGGCGAGGCACCGACATTGGAAGCCATTCATGTGCAGGAATCCATTCGGGTCCATTTAACCCACAGCAATCCCCATCTGGGCGAATAGCTTCTTTATTAAAGGCAGCACCGGCACCCGGAAACCACACTTCAAGGCTGCCTCGGAAATGCCCGTAGCCACCTGACCGTAGCCTTTGGGCACGGCGGATTGTGCCATATTCGGTCATCCGCCCTTGGCATGTATGTATGCCATGCTCCGGTCGGGATCTCGTGTTCTTTAGCCAACTTGGCTACACGGACCCTGGAGAGTAGCGAGGGATGATTCGCCGCGGGATGGTCGCCAGTGTGGAAGAATGGAGATCTCTCCGGGGATACGGATCCCGAAGACTGCGCTGATTCAGGAGATGACCGATCCATAATTCCTGCATTTGGGTGGAGAAATTAGCCATGTACTCGGAAAAGATTATTTGAAAAAGATGGAAAGAAAAATGAAAAGGCCGAGTACAGAGGGCCTATGGATCAGTCGGGGAAATCACTAGCGTCTAGGCCAAGGGAAAGGAAAGGTTCCTAACGTATTTAGGCTGTCCCGAAGGCTATTCTAGGGACAACGTCATCCCGAATACTGTTCTAGGGACAACGTCATCCCGAAGATTGTTCTAAAAACATGTGCCTACAAATATACATGCATTCGCAGTCTAGCAAGCATTATGGCTATCTACAGTTACATTTTTATGTATTGAGACTACGGACGCTGGGGAAACGATATGCATATCAATTTCTAACAGGCATTTGATTACAATAACTAAAGGGAAAGAACAGTCGAGCAACTTACTTGCAATGAAGATGGTAGAAATGGTAGAGACTGCGGCAAGAAGAGATATTGACGTTGTTCATGGCTAGATTCGTGGAAATATCAGGAGTGTTTTTCTTAAGAGTGTCGTGAAGACATTTTTTGGGGGGGGGGGAAATGGATATTTATATGATATTATGGCGACGTTTGGACAGAGAAAGGCAAACGTAACATATTCAACGGCATGATTTAGGACGTTTGAAATTCAACGGTTGAGATCTGGCGCAGGTCTCAAGAAACGACAACTGTCATGATTACTACGACGCGTTTTGTGACGCCCTCCAAACCCGGGGTACAGATTTGAGGAGTCACCCGACCAACGGGACACAATATAATCACTAACTATAACACATGCATAATATATAAAGACAATAAATACCCCTTGACCAAGATCGCTATAGATTATGGCATTGAACACAGGCTTCTACAATCTTTTATTATTACAAACCAAATTTTATCAGAGTTATTACATCACAACTAAGTTCAGAACTAGACATCTAGTCTAATCAAAACAAGACAACAACTACCCTGCCAATGAAAACCACTCGAGGTGCTCTCCTAGCTGCCGGTGAACTATCTGTCACGTTGTTCCGACTCATACTCTCGCTTCACTGGAATGGGGTTAGGAAACAACAAGCAAGAGTGAGCCAAAAGTGCTCAGCAAGCATCACAATATATATATATCATCAAAATTTAAGATATGAATTTCAAGATATATGATTCAACAATGTTTAAGCCAACACATGCTTTATATCAATATCAACTGAAGAAAAAGGAATTAGAATTGGACTTCTACATTTTATTCAAAACAAAGGTTGTGCTGCTGGCCAACCACGTAACAACCCCTGACTAGCTCATGACAAAGTCCTCTACGGATCCAAGGCCAATCTGGGCCTAAATTACATCGACCATAAATGGCCTGACCAATAATTGGTCCATTTTAAAAACATGCCAATTCTATCACAATGTATAAGCAATAACATGCTCGATAAGTAATGCACAACATCAAGGTATAATAATTGCAAAAGAGCTTCAACGGCTTGATATCAAAAGAAAATTGGGAATAATCATGAAATAATTCCAACGGTAATATATACTCGTTTGGGGAAATAAATCAATGGTTAAGATCGATTATCAATGACGGTAGCCAATTGTCAATAACGGAAAATAAACAATCAATAGTTGTAACAATAATCAAGTGGTGGTAATCAACTGGTAATGGTTATGAGAAATAATCAAAGAAGGTAATTAACAATCAAGGGTTGAAAACAATAATCACTGGATTGGAAATAAGGGTTTCCGATGCAGATCAAATCAAAGAATTTAGGAAATTTATAAATGGAATCAGTTGCCCAATTACGGGTCAAGGATTAACAATCTGAACTGTTCTGGAGTCTCAACATTTCAATATAGATGACAATACAATTTATCACAATAACGGCACAGATACTTGCCTGCTCTATGTCGCTGCCGGTTCTACTCGTTCACTCAACTTTTCCCTTTCCCTTGCTCCGGGAACTCGATTCTATAATTTAAATAACTCATCACAGTAAGTCTAACTATCCTCATTCTAACCTCGACACATAATCAATTAATAACACACTTAAACAAATAACCGGTTACGTATCGGACGTCTATGATTTACGGTATTAACAACTCAAATCTTAACCCTAGTACGGGTATATACGTGCTATAAACACATTACACAACTTATACGAATCATATAGCACTTATAAACATTTTTAAACACGTCACACGGAACTTATTTGAATTTAAATAAGTCACAACAAATTTTTCAATAAAAAAAAATCGGATTTTTAAATCCAATATAAGTATTTAAATGCAATTAAATCAATTAATAAAGTTAATTGACACTCTTTAAATGCTCAAACTATTTTTAAATAATAAAACAAGCTTGAAAATAATTAAACTGAATTTTAAATTAATTAAATCTAATTAATAATTAATTTTTAAGAATTAACTGATTAAAAGAATTAATCAATTAATAAATTAATTAATTATTAATTAAAAATAATTAAAATAATTAAGTTTAATCAATTTTCGAATTTAAAATAATAATTAAAAAAATTCAGAATTTTTCTGATATAAAAAATATATTTTTAAAATAAAAATATGAATTTTTAAAGATTTTAAACTATTTTCGAATTAAATAAATAATTAAAATCCAAAAAACAGTTTTCGGAAATGGAATTAGGGTTTCAAAGATTGAAACCGGGTCAGAAAACGGGTCAATCGGGTCGGGAAGAACGGAATCGGGTCACCAAGAACAACCCACCGGATTCTGGGTTTTCCATAATCTGGCCGGTGTCCGGTGACCGGAATCCTTCATTCCTGATCAAACACACATGAAACTAGAGGGCTTTTGCTCGCCCTTCCAAGACAAACACAACCAACACACAAACATACATGTATCATGCCGGAATCGAGCCCAGAATTCGGTCAAAGAATCCCGACGGCAACAACTCCGGCCGGAAACACGATCTACTAATTCTGTACATGAAACTTAATGTTTAATATGTCAAAATGAAGCTTATAACTCATACAATAAAACCCCTATATCAGAATCAATGTCAGATCAACAACAAGAACGAACGAAGCAAAAGAAAAATTCGGGTCAAAACCCGAAAATTAAACCCATCAAAATTGAACTTAAACATGAAATTAAATCATGGATTCTTGCTAATTAGAACCCTAGGAACATGTTAGAAACAACCAATTGAACGGAGAATCAACAAAATGAAAATCCCCAAATCGGGTATAAACCCTAATTTAATTCGAATATTGAAAAATTCATAATAGATCGAACAATTACCAGATGATGATGAGGTTGGAAGATTCTGAAACTAGAGATCAAGAGCTTTGATTTGAGTACTTGAACTTTGATTTCTGAATTCAATAACACCTTGAACGAATGGTTTGATTATTCAAGAACACGTTTCAAGAATTTTTACTTTTTGATTATACGTAATGCAGATTATGAAGGCTATAAGGTACGATTCGTCTGTATATATTTTTGGAAAAATAATACCCCAAGGAACATTTTTGGATCGATATAGATCCACTGGATCGTTTAAAAACCCTAATTAGGTTAAAAACACGTTTTACGAGGAGATAATTATCTACAAGGACTGATAATTATCCAAATCAATACATATCATTATATAACTAATGCTCAAGAATACTGGGGCTATAACAAATGAAATGTTGAGATAAACGATATATCCGTCCCCCTAAGCAATTAGGGTTTGGAACAATTTTTCCCTTTCGAACAAAACGAATTATACTGGCAAGATCAAATAACTAGGGATGAGATGATACGAATAATTCTTTCGATAACGTTTTGAATACGAAAGACGAAGGAATAATAATGATGTACAAAATCTCAACGGGGCCCTTGAATTTTCAAAACGGGGCTCAAGATTGAAGAAAATTTTAAACGACGAAATATTTGAAAGGCTTCCGACTCACCAAATAACACATAATCACTTAACACTCTCACCTTAATAATATTCAAATATCCCACAAAATATTTTATACCAAATATATCATTTATTCATTAATAAATAAATAAAAAAAAATTCACGGATATTACATCCTTCCCCCCTTAATAGGATCCTGTCCTCAGGATCTGATCAAGGAAACAGCTGGGGATACATCTCTATCATGCCACCTTCTAGTTCTCAATTATACTCGTTTGCCAAAGGATTTCCTCCACACGACTCTTTAACACTATCTCCTTGCGATACCATATTGACTCAGTCGTTCTACATACAAAGAATCTGTCAGGACCTCTACGGTTTCATATTCTATCACACATCCTTCTTACCCTTACAATCAATACTCGCATCAAACTCTCTTACTCGTAAGGCAACAATTCTCACAAAACAATTTTCCAAAACTTAGCTCACCACGAAGATTATATGAACTGGTCGCTATACGATTCTAACTTTCATTACGCAATTCAATATACGAGCAATGCTTCTAATTAAAAGACTTGGTGTACCTGGCATCACGTAAGAGTCTCTTTCTGCTTCTCCCATTGACATATTATAAGTCCTTGCTAACGGCTGGATATTAACAGTTGGGGGTGCCTCTATGGCCCGGATCATGTTATTCACGGCTGCTGGCATTCTGCAATCCTTAACCACATGTCCTGGTTTCTGGCAACGGTGACACACAATGCCTGTAGTGCAATCCCTGGAGTAGTGACCCCTCTGGTTGCACTTAAAGCATGTGACAGTCAACCGATGGCATATTCCTGGATGTCGTTTCCCGCATGTCTTGCATTCAGATAGTGGGGGTCTTGTAACTCCCTGGTAACTGTCGGCTGGTAGGCCGTTATCCTGTCCTGCACTTCCGGTATCTGGTTTCTTAAAACTTGTATCCCTACCGGGCTGAGATCCCGGCTTCTTACTTGACTGACTCTGAAAAATTCCTTGCTGCTGCCCCTTCTCGGGTATCCCTACTTTCCTCTTCTTATTCTCCCTCTCCTTCATGTATGAATCACTCTCTGTTTCCGCAATCATTGCTTTCTGTACCACTGATGCATAAGTATCCAACTCCAAAATGGCTAACTTGCTACGAATCCATGACCTTAGTCCCTGTTGGAACCTTTTGGCCTTCTTCTTCTCCGTGTCCACATATGTCGGAACAAACCTTGACAACTCCGTAAACTTTGTCTCACATTGGGGAACAGTCATGCTTCCCTGCTTCAACTCTAAAAACTTCAATTCCATCCGGTCTCGCATATAATCTGGAAAATACCTTTCTAGAAACAATTCTGAAAATCTAGCCCACGTAATCAATCCCTCGGGCTCCATAGCCCTACTTGTTTCCCACCAATAACTTGCCTTGCTCTTCAAGAAATAACTAGAATATTCTGTCTTCTTATCTTCCGTCACTTCTATCAGGGTAAAAGCCTTCTCTATCTCTTTTAACCATGCATTTGCCTCTACGGGGTCTGCGGATCCTTTAAACTCTGGAGGTTTCGCGGCCTGGAAAGATTTGAACGTTATCGCGGGTGCTGCCCGTTGGTGAAGCTGCTGCTGCCGATGCTGTTGCTGCTGTTCTAAGAGCTGTTACTGAATCACTTGTTGCTGTTGTGCTAGCGCGGCCGTCTGCTGGGTAAGAGTATTCAAAAGTTGAATTACCATCGGATCTATATGTCCCGTGGGAGGTATATTCTGCTGACCTTCCTGGTCAGAGGAATCATTTGAACGGGTTTGTCGTCTAGGAGGCATATCGCTGATGAATAAACAATATTTGATTTAAGTAAACAGTTCAAGGAAATAGAAGGGAGGGTCACAATTGATATTTTGAAGGTTTACAGATCTTCTCAACGGTGTATGGGTACACTCGTTGTAACAAATAGAATGACAATTATGATGCTGAAAATGAATGACAAGTGAATAATACCAATTCTGCAAAAGATGATTATCATATATATGGGGTCAGTACAAGCGTAGAACGCTTCAAAAGTAAAATACGTCATAGCTGAACTACGACTGCCGATTACAATACAAAAAAAAATGTAACAAAAACCCGAGGCGATCCTATAAGCCCGGTGCACTGCTGATACTACCATATGCATCTATATATTGTCTATCTGAAATCCATATACCATACCAAATCTGACTTCTCCTAACCCGCTCACAAATCACCTGCTCCTGTCTGCCATAACGGTGGTCCTGCAATCTCTGCAATCTCTCCCATCGCGTAATCCAAAATCTTTCTCATCCCTGGCACTGTCTCTCCCTCTCGGCTAGAAGCTAAACCATGCAGTCGAGTCTCAACCAATGTCCTCGTAACTCTAAGTCTCATCTGAATATCTCATACCTGAACTCTGAGTCTGTCCCTCTCTCGGACTACCGCTGCCTCTACCGAACGAATCTTCCTCATCGCTAATACCTGGCTACAGAAGTACTCTCTCTCCCTACTCACCCTCTGATACTCATGGTGTGGAACTGGTAGATCACAAAGCTGATACATAGGTCCAGAAACTGATGCCTGAGAAAATGCTGCTGGGGCTACTCGTCGGAGTGGAACAGGACAGGGTATCTGATCCCTCCTAACTACTGGCTGCCTCGGCTGGTTCCGTGCCGGTCATGACGGTCTCGACGGTCCTGCTCTAATATCCAATATAGTTCTCTCCTCTGTCGGATCTTCTTATGGGTCTGACTCTGAGCTAGAGCTAGGGGGCTGCAATCATAACCACATTTAATTACCACTCGCAATACTCTCAACTGACCTCCTAATTAATATCCTAAGTGAATTTATAACCCTTTATGTTATCCTGGACCCTAAGTCCTAACTTGTTTCAAATGCCATAACCTTTAGCTCTGATACCAACCTGTGACGCCCTCCAAACCCGGGGTACAGATTTGAGGAGTCACCCGACCAACGGGACACAATATAATCACTAACTATAACACATGCATAATATATAAAGACAATAAATACCCCTTGACCAAGACCGCTATAGATTATGGCATTGAACACAAGCTTTTACAATCTTTTATTATTACAAACCAAATTTTATCAGAGTTATTACATCACAACTAAGTTCAGAACTAGACATCTAGTCTAATCAAAACAAGACAACAACTACCCTGCCAATGACAACCACTCGAGGTGCTCTCCTAGCTGCCGGTGAACTATCTGTCACGCTGTTCCGACTCATACTCTCGCTTCACTGGAATGGGGTTAGGAAACAACAAGCAAGAGTGAGCCAAAAGTGCTCAGCAAGCATCACAATATATATATATATATATATCATCAAAATTTAAGATATGAATTTCAAGATATCTGATTCAACAATGTTTAAGCCAACACATGCTTTATATCAATATCAACTGAAGAAAAAGGAATTAGAATTGGACTTCTACATTTTATTCAAAACAAAGGTTGTGCTGCTGGTCAGCCACGCAACAACCCCGGACTAGCTCATGACAAAGTCCTCTACGGATCCAAGGCCAATCTGGGCCTAAATTACATCGACCATAAATGGCCTGACCAATAATTGGTCCATTTTAAAAACATGCCAATTCTATCACAAGGTATAAGCAATAACATGCTCGATAAGTAATGCACAACATCAAGGTATAATAATTGCAAAAGAGCTTCAACGGCTTGATATCAAAAGAAAATTGGTAATAATCATGAAATAATTGCAACGGTAATATATACTCGTTTGGGGAAATAAATCAATGGTTAAGATCGATTATCAATGACGGTAGCCAATTGTCAATAACGGAAAATCAACAATCAATAGTTGTAACAATAATCAAGTGGTGGTAATCACCCGGTAATGGTTATGAGAAATAATCAAAGAAGGTAATTAACAATCAAGGGTTGAAAACAATAATCACTGGATTGGAAATAAGGGTTTCCGATGCAGATCAAATCAAAGAATTTAGGAAATTTATAAATGGAATCAGTTGCCCAATTACGGGTCAAGGATTAACAATCTGAACTGTTCTGGAGTCTCAACATTTAAATATAGATGACAATACAATTTATCACAATAACGGCACAGATACTTGCCTGGTCTATGTCGCTGCCGGTTCTACTCGTTCACTCAACTTTTCCCTTTCCCTTGCTCCGGGAACTCGATTCTATAATTTAAACAACTCATCACAGTAAGTCTAACTATCCTCATTCTAACCTCGACACATAATCAATTAATAACACACTTAAACAAATAACCGGTTACGTATCGGACGTCCGGTATGATTTACGGTATTAACAACTCAAATCTTAACCCTAGTACGGGTATATACGGACTATAAACACATTACACAACTTATACGAACCATATAACACTTATAAACATTTTTAAACACGTCACACAGAACTTATTTGAATTTAAATAAGTCACAACAAATTTTTCAATAAAAAAAATCGGATTTTTAAATCCAATATAAGTATTTAAATGCAATTAAATCAATTAATAAAATTAATTGACAATCTTTAAATGCTCAAACTATTTTTAAATAATAAAACAAGCTTGAAAATAATTAAATTGAATTTTAAATTAATTAAATCTAATTAATAATTAATTTTTAAGAATTAACTGATTAAAAGAATTAATCAATTAATTAATAAATTAATTATTAATTAAAAATAATTAAAATAATTAAGTTTAATCAATTTTCGAATTTAAAATAATAACTAAAAAATTTCAGAATTTTTCTGATATAAAAAATATGAATTTTTAAAGATTTTAAACTATTTTCGAATTAAATAAATAATTAAAATCCAAAAAACAGTTTTCAGAAATGGAATTAGGGTTTCAAAGATTGAAACCGGGTCAGAAAACGGGTCAACCGGGTCGGGAAGAACGGAATCGGGTCACCAAGAACAACCCACCGGATTCTGGGTTTTCTAGAATCCAGCCGGTGTCCGGCGACCGGAATCCTTCATTCCTGATCAAACACACATGAAACTAGAGGGCTTTTGCTCGCCCTTCCAAGACAAACACAACCAACACACAAACATACATGTATCATGCCGGAATCGAGCCCAGAATTCGGTCAAAGAATCCCGACGGCAACAACTCCAGCCGGAAACACGATCTACTAATTCTGTACATGAAACTCAACGTTTAATATGTCAAAATGAAGCTTATAACTCATACAATAAAACCCCTGTATCAGAATCAATGTCAGATCAACAACAAGAACGAACGAAGCAAAAGAAAAATTCGGGTCAAAACCCAAAAATTAAACCCATCAAAATTGAACTTAAACATGAAATTAAATCATGGATTCTTGCTAATTAGAAGCCTAGGAACATGTTAGAAGCAACCAATTGAACGGAGAATCAACAAAATGAAAATCCCCAAATCGGGTATAAACCCTAATTTAATTCGAATATTGAAAAATTCATAATAAATCAAAATATTACCAGATGATGATGAGGTTGGAAGATTCTGAAACTAGAGATCAAGAGCTTTGATTTGAGTACTTGAACTTTGATTTCTGAATTCAATAACACCTTGAACGAATGGTTTGATTATTCAAGAACACGTTTCAGGAATTTTTACTTTTTGATTATACGTAATGCAGATTATGAAGGCTATAAGGTACGATTCGTCTGTATATATTTTTGGAAAAATAATACCCCAAGGAACATTTTTGGATCGATATAGATCCACTGGATCGTTTAAAAACCCTAATTAGGTTAAAAACACGTTTTACGAGGAGATAATTATCTACAAGGACTGATAATTATCCAAATCAATACATATCATTATATAACTAATGTTCAAGAATACTGGGGCTATAACAAATGAAATATTGAGATAAACGATATATCCGTCCCCCTAAGCAATTAGGGTTTGGAACAATTTTTCCCTTTTCGAACAAAACGAATTATACTGGCAAGATCAAATAACTAGGGATGAAATGATAGGAATAATCCTTTCGATAACGTTTCATATACGAAAGACGAAGGAATAATAATGATGTACAAAATCTCAACGGGGCCCTTGAATTTTCAAAACGAGGCTCAAGATTGAAGAAAATTTCAAACGACGAAATATTTGAAAGGCTTCCGACTCAGCAAATAACACATAATCACTTAACACTCTCACCTTAATAATATTCAAATATCCCACAAAATATTTTATACCAAATATATCATTTATTCATTAATAAATAAAAAAAAAGAATTTCACGGATATTACACATTTACCCAAGTGAAGTGTTGTGACGTGTCTATTGGATAAACGCAAGATTTGTTCAAGGCATATCCCGAAGTGGAGTGTAAGGTTAGGACTCCGATCGAAGAGGACACTCGACCAAAGCCCAGGGACATGTTGGAGGTCCAAGTATAATTGGGCCGAATAGTAACTGGGCTGAATGGGTTGGTTGGATAAGTCAGGCCCATTACTTCGGTCCGGTCAGTTACAAATAGCCGTTGCAGAATGACCGAGTCTCCCGACTTTGTAGGCGAGCGTACCAGACAACACACGTGTACGAGTGGCCCCGAGGATTTCGGGCGACCGTAACAAACTATGCTTATAAAAGCTCATAACAGGTTTCATTAAGAGGTGATACTAAATTCATAATACTCAAGCACTTGCACGTTCGTTTTATACTCACCGGAACCTTTTTAATTTATTCTCACACCGGAGGTGAATCGGGGGCCAAACCCCTCGCATTCTTCTCATTTTACAGGTGAACCCGAAGAGCTACTCGGAGTCCGACCTGACAAAAATCTGGTTCCAACATCTTTATTGCAAGTTGTGATAAAGATGAATATGATATACAAACTTAGCATAAAGAAATGATGAATATTCTAAACGCAAAGTGAGGAGCATAGACCACAATAAAACTAGCATATATTCTGAAACAAAAAATTAAAATTGCATCAACCTCCTTTGATACCAATATACCATTTCAATATTCAATTCATGGACCAATATAACATCTCAGTATTATTCCACAACTTCCAGAAAAGGGGATGGCATCTATCTCCTTCGACGTGACCCTGTTTCTTCGTAATCTGACGGAAATGTGTTTCATCAACTACTGAGAGACGAAATGCACCGTATATCCGGCTTAAGCCATAAAAATTTATGGCTTGTAACACATATTCGTGAGTACTCCTGTCTTTGTGATCCTTGTGTTTTGCACAATAGTGCCCAATCCTTGTAACATGTGAAGCCAAAGAGTACGTGCCTAGAGTATGGCTGTTTGGGCACATCTATTAAATAACAAAGGATATTATGTATCAAATAATTTTCTTTACAAAAGCCAAATGGCGGTGGAAGGGACTAAGAGCATCTCCGACGCTAATAGCTAAATTAGTTAGCTTTATTAATTGATTATAATGAATTTCTAAAACTTTACCAAACTTATTGCAACATCTTTATTGCAAGTTGTGATAAAGATGAATATGATATACAAACTTAGCATAAAGAAATGATGAATATGCTAAACGCAAAGAGAGAAGAAGAAATATCAAAGCATAGACCACAATAGAACTAGCATATATTCTGAAACAAAAAATTAAAATTGCATCAACCTCCTTTGATGGACCAATATACCATTTCAATATTCAATTCATGGACCAATATAACATCTCAGTATTATTCCACAACTTCCAGAAAAGGGGATGGCATCTATCTCCTTTTTAATGGACCTATATGCCATTTTTGTGTCATTGGTTCATTACAAAAATTCTGGTGAAGAGATCGACGTGACCCTGTTTCTTCGTATAACCCTGGTCGAGGAAGCTGGAGTGAAACCTCCAGACTCACAAAAGTGAACTCGCAAGGATGCATCACAACCTGTTATGGATTAGAAAACGTACTTTGTAAATTAAACGTTAGGGTTTATGAGCGTTCAAGCTTTAATGACTGTTCTTGTGTTTCGGGACTAAATCGGTCCTCACAAGATGCCTACGTATCTCTGCTGTATAGAGAATCAAGTCAAAAAAAACGTAGTTCTAGAATGAGGGACGTGGGTCCTTATATAGGCGTCTGGAGCCTTGTATTTAGAGTAAGTTTAGGAGACTAAACTGATAAGATTTGTAATTGATAACTGATTAGGAGTATATTACTTGGCTGGCAAGTATTATCCTTATCTGATAAGTGTTATGACTCATCATATTATTTGATTGAGATTCTGGATCCTTCTATGAAGATTTTATTATATTTTGGACTCATTTAATGAGCTGATAATTTCCCTTATTTATTAATTACGAAATTAATAAATAATTAGGGTTTTGGGCCTTTTGTCGGGCCTAATTCTTTGACCAAACTAGGTCTAATTAATATATCATTAATTATTTCTAGGGTTATATTTCAACCCATATCATTTGCCCCCCAATTTCTAGGGAAATCAATCGAGATTTTAGTAGAAATTATTCCATATTTTTCCAGGAATTTTTCATTTTTCAAGGCATTTTTCAACCTCAAATTGTCGTGGAATTTGGTCATTTTGACCAGGGATCCAGGTCATTTTCGACCAGGATTCCAAGTCATATTCGACCAGGAATCGAGGTCGAATTCGACCTGGAGCGGGAACAAGGTCGACAATATCGACCAGGAATTATAGTATATTTTCGAGCAGAAAATTTCGACCTCGATTTAGTGAAATTTCGACCAGAAATTTTATTCAGTTTTCGACCAGGAATTGAGGTCGAATTTCGACCTGGAAGAGGAGCGAGGTCGACAACATCGACCAGGAATTTCTGTGTATTTTCGAGCTCAAAATTTCGACCTCGATTTAGTGAAATTTCGACCAGAAATTTTATTCAGTTTTCGACCAGGAATTGAGGTCGAATTTCGACCTGGAAGAGGAGCGAGGTCGACAACATCGACCAGGAATTTCTGTGTATTTTCGAGCTCAAAATTTCGACCTCGATTTAGTGAAATTTCGACCAGAAATTTCATTCAGTTTTTCGACCAGGAATTGAGGTCGAATTTCGACCTGGAAGAGGAGCGAGGTCGACAACATCGACCAGGAATTTCTGTGTATTTTCGAGCTCAAACTGTTTTCAGGTTGAACGTGTCGAACTCAATATTCAATTTCTTTTCGAACAGATTTGTTCGACCAGAATGCAGTGTAAATTCGAGCAAGAATCTTTGATCTTGAAATCATCTGTTTTTGCCTTAGAAATATTTCCAACTTTTGAGTAAGAAATTTCTTAAGCTTTCAACTTCTTGGGCCTTGATTTACATATTGGGCCTTAAACTCTTTTTTTAGCTCACTTCTTGGGCCAAAGTTTTTTCTTGAATTTTATTCATATTGGGCCCTGGGCCTTGATATTTACTTGGGCCTAACTTTTTGGGCCTTAGTTTTAGTAGCCCATAAGATGATTATGGGCTTTGACAGGCTTTAGCCAGTTAATATTCCCTTTTACCGGAAAGTCAACCGGTTAGAAATTTTTCTATAAAGAGTGAATCTTCACTCTTCACTTTCACTTTACTTTCCAAATTTCTTCTCTCCTCAAGTCTCTCTCTAAATTTCTAAATTTCATCTTCTAAGTTATAATCTTCATCAGTTGAAGGTTTTTCTGGGTTTTCTGGGCAGAAATCTCCTTCCCAAGAAGGTTTCTGGGTTTTACTTTTGAAGATTTGAAGAATTTCTGGAATTTTTCCAGTTTTCTGGGTTTCCACCTTCATCACTTGAAGGTTTTCTTTGAATTTCTGGGCTTTCTCCTTCATCACTTGAAGGTTTTCTGAGTTACTTTGAAGATTTGAAGACATTTTCCAGTTTTCTTTGAAGATTTTTGAAATGGCTGATCGTTCTGCTAGCCATCTTCAGAAGATGAATCAAGCGTCCAAAAGAGGTATCATCATTCGTTCTTCCACTATGTCATTACAAGATATGATCTTAGAACGTAGTGATGAATATCCCTCAGTGTCGCATTTAGATTCATATAACCATAGCAATAGATTTAATGATGCTGATGCAGTTGCTAATTATAAGAATATGTATAGAATTAGGCCACCTTATAGGTTAGTCCTAGCTGAACCTGGGGATCGTTCCTGCCATTGGCGCCCAAATGCTCTTTGCATTTACAAAGGGGTCCTGGCTGCAGGCGTTCGATTCCCATTCCATCCTTTCATTCCTCAACTTCTAGCCGATGTAGGAATCAGTCCTTGTCAACTCCCTCCCAATGCTTGGAGACTTATTATGTGCTTTATTGTTTTGTGCTTAAAAAATGATTTCCCTCTTTCTGTTGCTCTCTTTAGAAGGATTTTTCAATTTAAAAATAGCTCTTCCCAAACTTTGGGTTGGGTATATATTAATCATCGACCCACAACACCTCCCATCTTCCACCCAAAATCCATTCCCGACAACAATCCCAAATGGAGAGATGAATTTATGTATTTGATGTGGGATGGAGGGGACTGGGGCACCTTATTCCAAAGCTCATTTAGTAGAGTTTCGGATGGTAGTCCTGGTGACATAGTTCTGACTGAGGGGGAGGCCCTTGCCTATGCTGAACTCATCAAGGATAACTATGCCACCATGGCTTGGGAGCTTCTGGACGAGTTTCTACTTAAGACTCTGGGACTTTCAAGAGTTTCTGACAAGGGTAACTCTTTTTCTTACTTTCTTGTAGTAGTATTAAGATTGCCTTATACCAATTGTTTTCCTTGACTTTTGTTTGCAGCTGCTGAGTTTATCAACAAGCAAAATGAGCCAGAAGGCGGGCAGACAGCAAGGATCAAGAGGGCTTGCTTGAAGGATCCTAGGCTGACCGAGCAAGGCCCTGCTATTTTGAGGCCTCATGTGGCTGAAGTTGACGAGGTCGAGGCCTCAAATAAGAGTTCTGTATGGCGCCCCAACTGGGGGATAAGAAAAAAGGACACCATAGTGGGGGTGTCTGCTCATGCTGTTGAATGGTCACACCATTCATTGACCCCTTGTGACTACAAGGATTTTGTTTCTAACTCCACCCTGGAAGGGGCAGAGTGTGCAGGAGCCCAGGCCTTTGCTGCTGTAAGTTTCTTTTTCTTTCTCTCTCTTTTTTATGCCCCAAGTTATTATTTCTGACTTGTGTTTTATTTGTAGGCTAATGCCAATTTCCAAGGGGCTTTATTTCAAGCCAAAGCCTGGCGATCATCTTCTGAGGCCAACAAGGCTAAGTATGATCAAGCCCAGGTGGAGGTTGGTTCTCTTAAAGCTTCCTTGGATCGAAGGGATAAAGAGCTATTGGAGGCTCAAGCTGAGCTGGTCGAGTTAAGGAAGGGGAAGGATCGTATCATTGATGAGTACTTTGATTCTGCTGAGTATCAGGAGATCATAACTCGGCATGATGATCTTCTTTTCCCAGTCCAGTTTACTCAAGGATGGGATGAGGCTTTAGCTGAGGTATCGAGGAGAATTCCTGGCTCCCTTACTATTTCTGACTTCCCCAGCCCCCATGCTCCTAATCAGTTGGAGAAGGCTTTGGCTGGAGTGGATGATATGGATGAGGATGACAGGATTCTCAATCCTGAACATGCCCCCCAGCCTGATGAAGAGTTAGAGGGATCCAGCTCCGGTGAGGAGGAGTCTGGTGAAGAGGAGGAGGATTCTGGGGAGGAAGAGTCTGGTGAGGAGGAGTCTTCCGAGGATGAGCAAGGAGGGAATGGTGCTCAACCATAGCTAGCTTTTATTTATTTTATGTAATTCTGCCTTTGGGCATAACTTTTAACTTAATTGAAAGTCATTTATTTTCTTCATGTCTTTTAATGTTTTATGTTTGCGTACTTAATTAGTACTTTAAACCATATAAACATCAAGATGCCATGCTTTGTAGAATATTCTTGAAATTGCTGAATGAATATTTAAATTGAAGAAATGGGTATAACCCTTACATAGTATGCTACTTCTACCTCAAGTTTAAAAACTTGGATTGGTTTCATCGACCTTATTTCTACTTATCCTGATAGTGAGTCCAATTAGGACACACTTAAACATAATAAACTTTCAAGTTTGCAGCATGCCAAGTTCTAGGCACTTCAATCCCTTCCATAGTTTCCAGTTTGTATGAACCTCGTCCATATACATTCTTGACCCGATAGGGCCCTTCCCAGTTTGGGGCTAATTTTCCCTTTTGTCCAACTCCAGATGCTTCAATTTTTCTAAGGACCAAGTCCCCTTGACGAAAGAATCTCTCTTTAACCCTTAGGTTGTAGTAGAAAGATGCTCGTTTCTGATGTTCAACTATCTTGGCATTCGCCTCATCTCTAACTTCGTCAATTAGATCTAAAGCTAGCCTCAAGCCTTCTTCATTCGTCTCTGGCTCATAAGCTTCAACTCTAGGAGATGCATGAGTGATTTCTAAAGGAACCACTGCCTCTGCTCCGTAAGCTAGTAGAAATGGAGTTGCCCCGGTAGTGACTTTGCAAGTGGTACGGTAAGCCCAAAGTATGGGGAGTAATTCGTCTACCCAAGTGTTTCTGGAGCGCTCAACTCTTTTCTTCAGTCCATCTAGGATAATTCGATTTGCAACCTCAGCTTGCCCATTTGCTTGAGGATGGGCAACAGAAGTGAAGCGCAACTTGATATCATTCTCATCACAATACTTCTTGAACTCGTCATTGTTGAATTGAGTTCCATTGTCCGTTACCAGGATTCGTGGAATTCCATATCTGCATATCACACTCTCCCAAAAGAAGTGCATCACTTGCTTGGTGGTTATCTTGGCCAAAGGTTTAGCCTCAATCCACTTAGTGAAATAGTCAATTGCAACTATCAGAAATTTTCTCTGTGCACTTGCCATTGGAAATGGCCCAAGTATATCCATTCCCCACATAGCAAAAGGGATAGGTGAGTTTACGGATGTCAACATCTCAGGTGGTTGTCTAACCACTGGTGCATGCTTCTGGCACCGTTCGCATTTCTTCACATAACTTTTTGCATCAGCAAGCATACTTGGCCAATAGAAACCTAGACGAGTAACTTTATGGGCCAAAGCTCTGCCCCCCAAGTGCTGTCCACAAATCCCTTCATGAACTTCTTTCAGGGCCAATTCTGCCTCTTGAGGTCTTAAACACTTCAGGTATGGAATAACAAAAGATTTCTTATATAGGATTCCCTCAATTAGGGCATACCTTAGTGCTCTGACGTATAACTTTCGTGCTTCTGTGGTGTCATTAGGTAGCCACCCAGTTTCCAGATGAGCTTTGATGGGATCAATCCAACAACTGGTGATACCAATGGGGGCTATCAATTTTCCATTGATGCTTGGGGTCTTCAAGACTTGGAAGTATACACTCCCGGCATAGTTTTCAATTTCAGAAGAGGCAAACTTAGACAATGCATCAGCCTTCATATTTTCCTCCCGCGGAATGTGCTCCACATAGCATTCATCAAACTGAGTCATGATGGCTTTGACAAGTTTCAGATACTTAGCCATGACTTCATCTCTGGCTTCAAACTCTCCATTTACTTGAGAGACAACTAACCTTGAGTCTCCACAGACTTTCAGAGTTTTGACCCTCAGGGCTCCAGCCAGCCCTAAGCCAGCAATCAAAGCTTCATACTCAGCCTCATTGTTTGTCGTTGGGAAGTCAAGTTTTAGTGCATACTCTATTATGAATCCGTCAGGACTTTGCAGCACTAAACCAGCTCCACTTGATTTTGTTTTTGATGCTCCATCAAAATAGAGTACCCAACATTCCTTGGACACCATGTCTTCATCTTTGCTATCCTCCACTACTACCTCTTGCCCCCCGACTTCTTGGTTGTCAATGGTACATTCAACCATGAAGTCAGCGAGTGCTTGAGCTTTAATGGCCGTGCGAGGCTTATACTTGATATCAAATTCCCCCAACTCAATAGCCCATTTGATCAATCTTCCACTAACTTGAGGGCTGTGCAGAATGTTCCTTAGAGGTTGATTAGTCAAAACCTCTATCTTGTGCGCCTGGAAGTACGGACGCAGCTTTCTTGAGGCCATTATCAAAGCTAAGGCAAACTTCTCTATGGTAGAGTAGTTTATTTCTGCCCCATGCAGGATCTTACTCACATAGTAAATGGGTTTCTGAACCTTCAATTCCTCCTTTACCAAAACAGCTCCAAGGGCAGTGTCGGATACTGCCAAGTATAGATAGAGGATTTCTCCTGGCTTTGGTTTTGCCAATAGTGGTGCTTCAGCCATGTATTTCTTCAGGGCCTCAAAGGCTTCTTGACTTTCAGGTGTCCATTCGAAATTTCTCACATTCTTGAGTGCTTTGAAAAAAGGTAAGCATTTTTCTCCTGACTTGGAGATGAATCTTCCCAAAGCTGCAACTCTTCCTGTCAATTTCTGCACATCCTTAACAGACTTGGGTGGTTCCATATCTAGGATTGCCTTGATCTTGTCGGGGTTAGCTTCGATTCCCCTCTTGGAAACCATCAGACCTAAAAACTTTCCTGAGCCAACCCCGAAGGCACACTTTGCTGGGTTTAACATCATCTTGTGGTGCCTCAGCACTTCAAATGCTTCTCGAAGATGCTTTATATGGTCTGCCTTGTCGAGGCTCTTGACCAGCATGTCGTCCACATAAACTTCCATTGTTTTACCAATCAGTGGTTCAAAAATTTTGTTCACCAATCTTTGGTATGTTGCTCCTGCATTCTTAAGTCCAAATGCCATTACCAAATAACAGAAAACACCAAAGTCGGTGATGAACGATACCTTGGAGATGTCGTCTTTGTGCATCTTGATTTGGTTGTATCCACTGAAGCCATCCATGAAACTTAACATCTCGTGCCCAGCAGTGGCATCTATCAAAGCATCAATCCTCGGTAAGGGAAAACAATCCTTGGGACATGCATCATTCAAATCGGTGAAGTCCACACACATTCTCCACTTTCCATTGGCCTTCTTGACCATCACTGGGTTAGCCAACCATTCAGGGAACTGAATTTCTTCAATGAAGCCTGCTTCCAAGAGTTTTTCTACCTCTTGCTTGATAGCTTCTTGCCTTTCAGGGGCAAAATTTCTTTTCTTTTGTTTCACTGTTTTCCTCTCAGGATCCACATTCAATTTGTGGGTTATCAATTGGGGATCAATCCCCGGCATATCAGCTGATGTCCAAGCAAATACATCGCTGTTTTCTTGAAGAAAGGATGTCAACTTGCTTTTCATAGATTCAGGTAGTAGAGCTCCAATGTAGGTGACCTTGTCTGGTTCTCCTGGGATCAAGGGAATGGGAACAAGATCCTCAGCTGGCTTTCCTCTTCTTTCTTCATCGTTTCTGATGTCCATGTCCTCAATTGGGAGAACCTGCCCCCCAACTCCATCAGGCCTCAAAGCGGCTACATAACAGCTTCTAGCCATTTTATGATCACCTTTTTCTTCACCAATCCCATTCCTTGTAGGGAATTTGATCTTCAAATGATAGGACGAGGCAACAGCCTTAAATGCATGAAGTCCCGTTCTTCCCAGAATTGCATTGTAGGTTGAAGTCGCCTTAATAACTATGAAATTCAGCATTTGAGTAGACGTCTTCGAACCTTGTCCCATTGTCATTGGGAGTTGAATCGTGCCTTCTACCTTCGATTCTACTCCATTGAACCCATATATGGGCATGTTTGAGGGTGTAAGCTGAGAGTCAGTGTACCCCATCTTGATGAAAGCATCATGGAACAAGATGTCCACTGAAGCTCCATTGTCAACAAGAACTCTCTTCGTTTCTGAGTTCCCAATCACAGGTACTATGACCAGAGGGTCATCGTGGGGAAATTTCACTCCCTCAAGGTCTGAATCGTCAAAATTCAAAGATACTTCAGTCTTGGCACGCTTCGGTGCTTCTCCAACCACAGTCATCACCTCACGGGCATAAGCTTTTCTAGAGTTTCTGGAAGGTCCGGCCGTATTTGGTCCTCCAAATATCATATTGATGACAGGCCCTCGGGGCTTGGGATTTCGGTCTTGATCATTGTCCCGTCTATCGTAGTCTTTCCTTTCATAATTTCCTCTCTGACTTCCCTGGTTTCCATCTTTGGTGTACTTACCAAGCTTTCCTCTTCGAATCAAGAATTCAATTTCATCTTTCAGTTGCCTGCAGTCATCTGTCTCGTGTCCAACTTCTTTGTGAAACCGGCAGTATTGGTTTTGATTTCTCTTTGATACATCGGCCCTCATAGGCTTTGGCCATTTAAGGTCTTCTTCCTTTGCAATCTCCATCAGAATTTGGCTTCTAGGAGCATTCAATCTTGCATACTCCGTGAACTTTGGCCCAAAATTGCTTTTCTTGGGTGGTGAATCTGAATCCTTTGATGTCCTAGGATACTTCTCTCTTGCATCATATTCTGGAGCATCCTTTCTCTTCTTTGAATTTCCATTGCCAGTAGCAATGGGTTCATACTTTCTCATGCTCTCTTCAGCTTTGATGTATTTCCCAGCTCTATCTTGTAGTGACAACATGTTTTCAGGGGGATGTTTAGCCAAAGACCTCCTGAAGTGGTCATCGGTAGTTCCTTGCTGTAGGGCTATCATAGCCACTTTATCTTCCAAATCTGGGACTTTTATAGCCTCCTTAGTGAATCTACTCAAATATTCTCTCAATGTTTCATTCTTGCCTTGTCGAATCGCCATAAGAGAGGCGGAACTTTTCTCATGTATCTTCCCACTAACAAATTGATTGATGAATGCCTTACTCAGCTCTTTGAAGGATCCAATAGAATTGGGCGGAAGGCGACTATACCAACGTTGAGCCATACCCGCAAGGGTTTGTGGAAACGCCCTACACTTTGCAGCGTCATTGGCAGGCTGCAACAGTAGTGCATTTGAGAAGGTTCTTACATGATTTGCGGGATCTCCCGTTCCATCATAAGTTTTGATGGCTGGCATTTTAAACTTCCTAGATATAGTGGCTTTCATTCTTGTGTGAAGGGTGGTGTAGGATCATCAGGATCTCCTAGGGGCAGCAATACAGTAGGATCTCCTCTTGGGATTTCAACCCTTCTGGATCTCGGAGGAGTAGGATCCAGATTAATTACAGGAGTCTTCCCGGCTGCTCTTGCAGCCTCTTCTTCCTCTAACTTCTTTTTGAGTTTTGCAACCTCTGCCTCATGGGCTGCGATCCTTTCCTGAGTGGTTGGCTCCTTGTTTGCAGTACGTCTCCTTCGTGGGGGATAGTCATCATCAGTATTGTAATTTTCATCCTCAGTGTAAGGACCAGAGAAATCGTCTCGATACATCTGACGAGTTTGGGTTTGTCGGTCCAGGGGTTCCAAACCTTGGACGTAAGGGGGCACATAGGCCTCATGATGTACCAGAGTGGTACCACTACCGCCCACCAGGGGTCGAGGGGGCCTGGTATGGGTAGGCATCCCAAGGGTTTGATTCACATATTGAGGGAGGTCAGTAGTATGGAGTTGAAGACTCCTCGGGGCATTTATGAGCAGTGGGGAGGTTGTGATCGGTTGCTGGTGAACGGTCTCTTGTGGATTAGATCCATGAATGACCATCTGCAGGGGATTCGTCCCTTCAACTGATGTCGGGACTTCCGTTCCTTGAGTGTTGGTGGGGATATTCGCCCCTTCAATGCCAGTAGTTGGCGGTGGTTGACTTCCATGAGTATCAGCCCCGGAGGTGATAGGAAGTTCTTCAGAAGCTCGAGTTGTTCTTCGCGTGTTCGCCATGGTTGATGTTGTTTTCCCACAGACGGCGCCAAATGTTATGGATTAGAAAACGTACTTTGTAAATTAAACGTTAGGGTTTATGAGCGTTCAAGCTTTAATGACTGTTCTTGTGTTTCGGGACTAAATCGGTCCTCACAAGATGCCTACGTATCTCTGCTGTATAGAGAATCAAGTCAAAAAAAACGTAGTTCTAGAATGAGGGACGTGGGTCCTTATATAGGCGTCTGGAGCCTTGTATTTAGAGTAAGTTTAGGAGACTAAACTGATAAGATTTGTAATTGATAACTGATTAGGAGTATATTACTTGGCTGGCAAGTATTATCCTTATCTGATAAGTGTTATGACTCATCATATTATTTGATTGAGATTCTGGATCCTTCTATGAAGATTTTATTATATTTTGGACTCATTTAATGAGCTGATAATTTCCCTTATTTATTAATTACGAAATTAATAAATAATTAGGGTTTTGGGCCTTTTGTCGGGCCTAATTCTTTGACCAAACTAGGTCTAATTAATATATCATTAATTATTTCTAGGGTTATATTTCAACCCATATCACAACCATTATAAGAGAAGGGATTCGTTTCACTGCCTTTTTAAAATAAAGAGGGGGCAACAACCGTCGGACAGCAACCAATTAGTACTTTTATTTTAGTTTCAATTGAACTGATCCCCATCATATTTTAAATTTAAGTAGAGCCTATAATTGTGATGCTGTCATGCTATATATACGTTGGCTTGCATGTCACAACTTACATAGATCCAAAGTTTGTGTTCTTAGGATTTCGACAAGCTTAAACATATAAATGTTGATTATCAAGTTGTTATAAGACCAATCTTTTGGACAAAAAGAACAATTTAAATTTGTCTCATCGGAGAGTTCGTTATGGGTTCCTAAGGATCAATCAGTGTGTCGTTTACTTTGTTACAATGTTAGATCAGCCTAGATATAGATGCAATCCTAACTCCTAAGCCTGTCGTGGTGATATAGCTTCTGATTCTACTTTAGATTATGCTGTTCCACTTCACATATTAAAATGCAACCCCAAAATTTGATAGGAAAAATTACATGCACTGCCACAGGCAAGTAACATACATTGTTTTCTGTATATTGAGGACCCTCGATTGAGATAATTTCGTAGAAGGTATTCCCGAAAAAGAAGGGGTGGCCAGAACATTTTCTTTAACAATTGTTAGAGTATGCAAGCCGGTAGTTAAGGCTGTTCTTCATAACAGTTAGAGTACGTAAAACAACCCTTCTGGTAGTTTAGGTAAGTCATCATATATCCTAATTGGTAATTATTATAAAACAATGTAATAAGTTTGATGTAGTATAAAAATAGGTGATATAAGAAAGTGTTAGCAATAGAAATTGCATCATGAAAAACAACCATAACAACAGTTACCCACATAAAAAAACCAAATACTCCTGTAAAAGTAAATTTGGAATCCAAACACAAAAAACATTTCAATCTTGCAACTTAACAAGAAGATCATGCAATTTCATCACTCCTGATGCCTGCAATGCGGGGAATGAGTTGATTGCAGATTGTTTCAAACTGCTGCTTCTTGCATTCATACTCAGAGACTTCAGCATTTGGGTTTGCATCTATCCACTCAATAGCCTCCTTGATAGAATAACTTATAGTCTTCTTAACAGAAGCTTTAATCTTGTCATTTCCTTCTGTGCTGTCCCTCATGTTATATACATAATTCTCAAATGCTTGTACTGCCTTAATCTTCCTCATGAACTCCTCATCTTCTGCCTTGAACTGTTCAGCATCCCTTACCATTCTTTCAATCTCCGCCTTCGTGAGCGTTCCTCTATTGTTGATTTTAATGCTATTTTGCAATCCAATATCCTTATTTTCAGCAAAAACATTTAACACCCCATTAGCATCTAGAGTAAATTTCAGGGTGGTGGCTAAACTTTGCCTCAATTTTCGAAACACTGGCCGAGCTTTCAGATTTTTAATTTTTTGGCTGAGGTTTTGCTCCGCCTTTCAGGAAGGTGGCTCCCGTCAAATATCCACTAACGGGCCTAACGGAGCAAGGGTAAAGTTGGGTTATTACAAAAAGACATTTTCTCCTTAGGGTTTTTTCCCAAATACACTCCTCTTTCTGAGAGAAACATTTGATCTTAATTTTACTTGTGGATGGAGGGTGTCCCTTGTCTTTGGTGTTCTCTTTTAGTCTGTCTAGGATGGAGGGGTTAGATTTGGGTACAGGTTTCTGGTTGGTGTTTAATTGTTTTCATGCCTTCGACGATTCATGTGGTGACGTGGGCGGAGGATTTGGTGACACGTAAAGGGATAGGGAGAGGGGATAGGAAGGTTGGGACTACGCGAATGGAGGTGAAGAAGTTCGGGAAGAGGTATGGTGAGTTGCTGGAAGTGATGTTGGAGCATGCGAGAATGGAGGACAGAGTTGTGTTTCCTGTTCTGGAGAAAGCTGATCGAGGTAATTTCGTAATTTAAACAATTCCTTTGTCACGGATTTAAACATTAATTTTTCGTGTCGTTTTTGTAGGACTGTTAATTTGTAGGGTCTATGTACGCAATTTGATAGATTGTTTAATTTGTGATTGTTAGTGAATGACTGAATGTATATTACCTTCTGGTGTTGTGAAGTTCCGATTATATTTCGAATGTTGATATTGAGTTAAGCATGTGATCGGAAAGGAATTGTCTTGAAACATTACATTGAGCTGGAGATTTCTGCTCAGTGCTAGCTAAAATGTGTATCAGCAAGGTGAAATTGGGTGATGTAGTGTAATTTTGGTGGGTCTTTTTATTTCTTTGGCGGAATGGATAGGAATGAAACCAGAGGTTTCCAAAGAATACATAGCTGTAGAAGGTAAGGATTGAAGAAGCATAAAAAGATGAGACTGGATTGGATGAAATGTAGGAAGAATAGAGTCTTTAATGTCAGATTAACAATCTAGTAATTCATTATGCCCGGTGACATCCAATTCCTTATCGACTGAGCTCAGTTCTCGATCAACTGATTGCAATATAGTTTGTCAGATGTAGTAATTGGGTAACCATGTTAGTGTTGGTGTAGCTTTCGGATTTACTTGGCTACTGGGTTCTTCTAACTTTCGTACAATGGATATGCAAGCTTGTGATGAGGTCCTAGTCTAATTACATTTTTTAATATGTATTTAATGCTGAAATTCCTCTTTTACTCTTATCATTATACATTTATTTTAAGTTAACGGCGCATACTTAACGGACTTGGACGGGAGCCACCTTCCTGAAA
Source organism: Heracleum sosnowskyi (assembly GCA_030848705.1). Taxonomy (NCBI): domain Eukaryota; kingdom Viridiplantae; phylum Streptophyta; class Magnoliopsida; order Apiales; family Apiaceae; genus Heracleum; species Heracleum sosnowskyi. Next base: position 11,494,044 of record CM061238.1, read on the forward strand.
GGCGGAGCAAAACCTCAGCCAAAAAATTAAAAATCTGAAAGTTCGGCCAATTTTTCGAAAATTGAGGCAAAGTTTAGCCATCACCCTGAAATTTACTCTAGCATCTATTGTGAAGGTTACAGAAATCTTAACTTTACCCCTTGGACCAGGAGGCAGGCCAGATAGTTCAAACTCTCCGAGTAAATTGTTATCTTCCGTTCTTCTTCTCTCACCCTCATAAACACTGATCTGAACGGATTCTTGATCATCACTGCGGGTACGAAATACCTTTTGCATTGAATTAGGAATAGTCGTGTTCCTTGGAATAATAACAGACATTAGTGCACCTTTGACTGCAAGGCCAAGAGACAGGGGAGTAACATCAAGCAGAACAAAATTCTTAATCTTTTGATTACCTTCCCCACTTAATGTAGCAGCTTGAACAGCAGCACCATAGGCAACGGCCTCGTCAGGGTTTATGTTCTTGCAAAGTTCCTTCCCATCAAAAAACTGATGCAGTAGCTCTTGCACTCTTGGAATTCTAGTAGATCCACCCACAAGAACAACATCATGAACATTGTTCTTGTTCATCTTTGCATCTTCAAGACACTTCTCCACAGTACCCAAACAACTTTTGAACAAGTCCAAGTTTAAATCTTCAAATCTGGCACGCATGATTTTTGTACAATAATCAATTCCCTCATACAAAGAATCTATATCAATAGTTGTCATAGCATTATGTGACAGAATTCTTTTTGCCTTCTCACAGGCATTTCTCAGTCTTCTTAAAGCTTTAGCATTTTGACTGATGTCCTTCTTATGCTTCCTTTTAAATTCCTCAACAAAATGATCTAGCAAACGATTGTCAAAGTCCTCACCACCAAGGTGAGTGTTGCCAGCAGTAGACAGTACTTGAAAAATATCCTTGTTGATTTTCAGAAGAGAAACATCAAAAGTACCACCACCAAGATCAAATATAAGCACAATTTTATCTCCAGTTGAACTATTTGCAAGATTTTTGTCAAGACCATAAGCAACTGCAGCAGCTGTCGGCTCAACAAGGAGCCGCAACACATTGAGGCCGGCTATTGTTGCTGCATCTTTTGTAGCGTGTCTCTGCGAGTCATTGAAGTGTGCCGGGACGGTAACAACAGCATTTTTTACTTCCTTTCCAAGGTAATCTTCGGCAATTTGCTTCATCTTAAGAAGAACCATCGATGACAACTCCTCAGGTGAGAATTTTTTCTCCACGGCTTTATAATTCACGACTACTTTAGGTTTGTTAGCATGATCACCAATAACTTTAAATGGCCAGAGTTTCATGTCACTTTGAACTGTAGAATCAGAAAATCTTCTTCCGATCAACCTTTTAGCATCTACATAAACATTAGAGCATATACAGAATTATACTCGGGCAAGCACAGTTCTCATGTGAAAATATTGTTCTGCACTTTCAAAAATTTGCACAACAATGTATAAAAAAGTGCATAACATGCATCGAACAATTGTTTATGTGTTCATACCCTAAAACTGTTCTCCATATAGCATGACTTTCACAATATTATCGTATAAAGAGCTATTAACAATGTGAAATAAAAGATAAAGATCCTACAAGCAAAACTCCAAAAATTTATATAATTTGTACCAAAGATAGTGTTGACAGGATTGAGAGCGGCCTGATTTCTAGCAGCATCGCCAATGAAACGCCCCGTATCAGTGAAAGCAACACATGATGGTGTAGTACGACTCCCCTGATCATTTGCAATGATTTCAACTCGATCATTTTGCCAAACTCCAACACACGAGTATGTTGTGCCTAGATCGATTCCAATGGCTACTCCATCGCTATTGGCCATTTTCACATGCAAGTGTATACAGTATCAGTATGTTGCAACGGCTGAAGATATCTCCGGGATGTTTATGGTGTTAGCTTTATATAACTCATTCCAATTCCACATTATAGAGAAGTGTAACGGTTTGGTTCGTTTCCTACTCCACTAACCTTTAACTTAAGTGAATGATTGGCACTTACTATTTGAGGTTTTTTTTTTTTTTAAACTCGAGTTTCAGTATTTTTCATTTGTAATTTCACGGACATGTCAAACAATGTACAAGCTTATTACTCCCCCGTCCCTAATTAGTTGCCTTGTTTGAATGATCACCAAATATTACATACTAGTATATTATTTATATATTATAAGCGTAAGGAGATCTTATCCATTGGTCGGTCACTGTACTATCCGTTGGATTATAAAACTATAAATATTCAAATAGATGAGGACCGTTAGATATAATATTAAAAATTGTATTTGATTAATAATAGGATAGTATTTAAATACTAAAAGGTGTATTTTGATAATTTAAACCAATTATAAATAGGTTTTCTATATTGAATAGAAATCTTTATGTAAAAAATCGTAATTATCTTTTTTCTTTAGTTTAGGGATAGTTCCAGTTAGATAATAATTATTAAACCATCATTAAATTAAAGATAATTTTGTTAGCTTCGCGTGGGCTGTAAAATTGTTAAAATCTATTGTCTAAAACTCAAGATAGAGCTCAAACGGTAAAGTGATTATCTAAATTTTAATATATTTTTTTTAATTTAAACCAATTATAAATAGGTTTTCTATATTGAATAGAAATCTTTATGTAAAAAAATCGTAATTATCTTTTCTCTTTAGTTTATGGATAGTTCCAGTTAGATAATCAATACTATTATATAATAGACGAAACATTAAAAGTTTGGTTGGTCGGTATGGTACGTTGTGATTTTACTTAATTGCCCTTAACTATATTTCGTGTTTTTACTTAATTAACCTTACTTATTTATAGAAATATATTATTAAATAATAATATTACATATTTATAATCAATTATCTTTTTTCCCTAAAATACATTATTTTTTCTAACAAATTCCCTTACTTTTTCAAACATGGCAATTACCGTTTTTTAACTAAAACATGTTAGTTTTTCTATTTTTTCTTACTAAAACCCCTCATTTTCCAAAAATATCACGGGCAAACCTTTAGTTATTTATTTTTAAACATATAATATTATAATTATTTTTTAAAAGTTTACCTATTTTAACATGTCTACTTATTTTTCTTAACAAATGCAATCACTAAGAATATTAAAATATAAATAATCAAATACCTATTTATAACCAATTACTCTAAAACACATTATAGATTTTTTCTAACAAAATCTCTTCTTTTCTAAATATATCACACGAAATTGTCTTTTTCAAATTACTTTTTCTATTTTTCTCACTAAAATTCATTTTTTTCCCAAAAACATTTTTCAAAAATATCACGGACAAACCTTTATTTATTTATTTTTAAACCTATAATATTATAATTATTTTTTAAAAATTTACCTATTTTAACATGTCTACTTATTTTTCTTAACAAATGCAATCACTAAAAATATTAAAATACAAATAATCAAATACTTATTTATAACCAATTACTCTAAAACACATTATAGATTTTTTCTAACAAAGTCCATTCTTTTCTAAATATATCACAGGAAATTGTCTTTTTCAATTTACTTTTTCTATTTTTCTCACTAAAATTTATTTTTTCCCCAAAAATATCACAGGAAACTCTTTACTTATTTATTTTAAAACGAATTTAAATACTTTTAATTATTAAATTTTAAAACCTCATTTTCCAAAAATATCACGGGCATTTACCTTTTTAAACTAAATATATGTTACATTTTTTTTTTTTTTATTTTAAAATTTGTTTTAATGTTTTTAATTAATTAAAAGTATTTAGTTATTTTAACATGCCTACTTTTTTTTTAACAAATACAATTAATAAAATATTAAAAATATAATAATAAAATAATAATTAACAATCCGTGCATCGCACGGGTTTTAAACTAGTTATATATAATAAGGGTAAAGGAGATCTTATCCAAAACTTTGGTCGGTCACTGTACTACCAAAAGTATACGATCCATTGGATTATAAAACTATAAATATTCAAATCGATGAGGACCGTCAGATATAATATTAGAAATTGTATTTGATTAATAATAGGATAGTATTTAAATACTAAAACGTGTATTTTGATAATTTAAACCTATTATAAATGGGTTTTCTATATTGAATAGAAATCTTTATGTAAAAATTCGTAATTATCTTTTCTCTTTATTTTATGGATAGTTCCGGTTATATAATAATTATTAAACCATCATTAAATTAAAGATAATTTTGTAAGCTTCGCGTGGGCTGTAAAATCGTTAAAATCTGTTGTCTAAAACTCAACATAGAGCCCAAACAATAAAGTTATTATCTAAATTTATAAATTCTTTGTTTATTTCAATAAAATATTAAAATCAATTTAAGAAAAAATTAAAATCGATCTGGTCGATCAGTATACGACCAAATTAATAATTATAGATCGATGAGAATTATTAGATGTAATATTAAAAAGTGTATTTTATTAATAATAGAATTATATTTAAATACGAAAAAGTGTATTTTGATAATTTAAAATTTTTCTATGTAAAAATTCTTAAATATCTTTTCTCTTGAATTTATGTATAGTTCCAATTAGATAATAATTGTTAAACCAAATATCAAGATAACAATTCATATCGATTACAATGATATCCTACGTTATAAGAGACTTAGGAGAACTCTGTACATGAATAAATTTAAACACTTTTTTTTTGAAGGAACATAACAATTCGATTAATCCAAATTATAATTATATTATTTTACATATAACAAACATAAAATGATAATATCAAAATATTATTAAAATGTTGAGGGTTTCATATTCATAAACGATAATTTTGAATATAATACTTATATTAAAATGTGTATTTGATTAAATGCAGGATTATATTTAAATACTAAGGATTTGATAATTTAAACCAATTATAAATTGGTTTTCTATATTGAATTGAATTCTTTGTGTAAAACTTCTTAACAATCTTTTCTTTTCAGTTTATTTTATGGGTAGGTTGGTCAAGTTAGATAATAATTATTAAACCATCATTAAATTAAAGATAATTTTGTTAGTTTCGCATAAGTTGTAAAATCGTCAAAATTCAATTTCTAAAACTCAAGATAGAACCCAAATATTAAAGTGAGTATCTGAATTTTAATATATTTTTTTATTATTGTAGCACCAATTTATTTATTTTCCACTAATTTTTTTAAATATAGAAATTTTATGTTTCTTTCAATAAAGTATCAAAATTAATTAAGAACAAATTCAAATCGATTAAGAATATAATAATATGATAATAAAATTTTATATAATCATAAGATTTTATATAAAATTTGGGATAAGATCCCAAATTTTTGGTCGTTGACACCCAAATTAATAAGGACCTTAGACCTTAACTAGATAAATGAAAATCGTTAGATCAAATATTAAAAAAGTTTATTTTATCAATAATAGGATTATATTTAAATTCTAAAAAGTGTATTTTGATAATTTAAACCAAATATACCAAATATAAATAAGTTTTCTATATTGAATAGAATTATCCATGTAAACAATTCGTGACTTTCTTTTCTCTTCCATGGACAATTCCACCTAGATAAAAATTGTTAAACCATCTTTTAATTAAAGATAATTTAGTTATCTTCATGTATCGTCAAAATCTGATTTTTAAAACACAAGATAAAGCCCAAATTAATAAAGTGAATATTTAAATTCTAATAATAATTATTATGTCATCATTATTTTAACACCAATTTAATTACCTTTTTCTAACTATTTTAAATTTAGAAATCTATGTTCAAAAATTAAAATCAATCTAAGAAAAATTCAAATCAACAAAGAATATAATAATACGAGGATAAAATTTTATAAAATTGTGCATATTTTTAATCCTATTTTATTAAGTTTTATATCATAACTAATCAAATATTATTTATTATTAAATAATAAATTATACGCAAATGGTGATTTTGTTTTATAAGAACTCATACAGACCTAATTTCATTGTTAGCAGAACTATATTCATATTAAAAAAAAACCTTATTTTGAAATTTTAGACTCAGCTACAAAAGATGCCAAACTTTTTAAACCTCTATATACATTGTAAATTATTAAATTCGAAACTTTAAAAGTTTGCTAATTAATTAGTATAGTACTTTTCTGAAAAATCGTACTTTACAAAAAATATTATCAAATAACATATGTCTGCAAGAAAAAATGAAAAAATTCTTATTTTTCAAAACAAACCTGTAAATTTTAATATGTTGTTGGTTGATTCAAACCTTAGATCATTCTACATGATAATTTTATTGTTATATCTAACGTTTTTCAACAATTTAATTTGAAAGATTCAACGAGTGATCAAACAAATCGACCAAACTTAACTTATAAGGAAGCTTTCATTATTTAGTCTTTAATATAATAACATAGATATTTACCGGATATACTATAAAAAAATGAAATTTATACAGAATTTTGATCACGGTGTACTACTTTAAAATAAGAACTATTACAAAAAAAATTATATTTTAATTGATATTTTATTTTCTCAAAAGTTCAAAGTTCCCGCATCTTTAACATATTACAAAAAAGAGTATATTATATTTTAGCAATAAATATTTAAAAAAATTATAAATTAAAAAAATTATAAATATTAAGAAAAATTAATGATGTTATCATGGTAGTTTGGTCCTAAATACCGCCAAAACATTCTCAACCGTTAGATCCAATACTTTTAAAAATATATGATCAAGATTATATCATATAAAAAGAAGTTATTATCTAAAAATGATATAAGTTAAAAGATATTATATTAGGATTGGATTTTCTAAAAAGTCAAAACATAAAAATAGTTGTAATTAAATAAGGAAACTCATTTAATACCAAAATAATAAAAATCATTTAATGTTAAATAGATATGTGAAAACCGTTAGATTTAACATTAAAAACTATATTTGGTTAATAAAGGGTATTCTAATAATCTAAATTACATATAAGTAGATTTCCTAAATCGAATAGAATTCTCAACATTAAATTTCGTCACTTTATTCTCTTTTTAGTTTTAGAATAGTTTTTAATTGAAAAAGAACTATTAAACCACAACTAAATTAAATATTATTTTGTGAATTTCATTTTGACTATAAAATTGGCAAAATCTAATTTTTATAACTCAATATAAACAAATATTAAATTGAGCGTGTAAAATATAATAAATATCAAATTTTTAACTATATTTTTTTTGGCTAAATCTTTTTTAACAATAATTTAATCATGTAAACTAATAACTTTTAAATATTAAAATATTCATAAATAAATATAATTATAAATATTAAAAAAACTATCGTGTGTTGCATGGGTAATAAAAATATATTTATAAATAAAATTTAAATAACCGTGCATTGCATTGTTAGCTTCGCGTGGGCTGTAAAATTGTTAAAATCTGTTGTCTAAAACTCAATATAGAGCCCAAACACTAAAGTGATTATCTAAATTTTAATAATTTTTTTTTATTATTGTAGCACCAATTTAATTTTTTTCCTAATTCTTTTAAATTTATAAATTCTATGTTTATTTCAATAAAATATTAAAATCAGTTTAAGAAAAAATTAAAATCGATCTGGTTTGTGTACGACCACTATACGACCAAATTAATTATTACAGTTAGATCTTAAATAGATCTATAAGAATTGTTAGATCTAATATTAAAAAGTGTATCTGATTAATAATAAAATTATATTTAAATACTAAAAAGTGTATTTTGATAATTTAAAATTTTTCTATGTAAAAATTCTTAAATATCTTTTCTCTTTAATTTATGTATAGTTCGAGTTAGATAATAATTGTTAAACCAAATATCAGATAACAATTCATATCGATTACAATATTAAAAATTATCAATATAATGCTCATGTATATCATATAACAATAACAATGATACATGTGAACCCTCTGTGTTATAAGAGACTTAAGAGAACTCATGTACATGAATAAATTTAAACATTTTTTCTCAAGAAACATAACAATTTGATTAATCCAAATTATAATTATATTATTTTACATATAACAAACATAAAAGGATAATATCAAAATATTATTAAAATATTGAGGGTTTCATATTCATAAACAATAATTTTGAATATAAAACTTAACCATCTTTTCTTTTCGGTTTATAGGTAGGTCAACTGGTCAAGTTAGATAATAATTATTAAATCATCATTAAATTAAAGATAATATTGTTAGTTTCACATGGGTTGTAAAATCGTCAAAATTCAATTTCTAAAATTCAGGGATAGAACCCAAATAGTAAAGTGAGTATTTAAATTTTAATAAATATTTTTTTATAATTGTAGCACCAATTTATTTATTTTTCCACTAATTCTTTTAAATATAGAAATTTTATCTTTCTTTCAATAAAGTATTAAAATAAATTAAGAACAAATTCAAATCGATAAAGACTATAATAATTTGAGAATAAAATTTTATATAATCATAACATAATTTTTATTCTATTTAATAATTTTAAAGTAATAATGTATTTTAAAATTTTATATACACTATAAATAAAACCGAAACATTAAAAGTAAAAGCAGTTAGTAAGATACTTATATCAGTATGTACTTGATATCCTTATTATATTAAACTCTTTTATATAATAACATTATAGCGATTTATCCAAAATTTTGATCGTGACAACCAAATTAATAAGGACTATTAGATCTTAACTAGATAAATGAAAATCGTTTGATCAAATATTAAAAAAGTGTATTTTATTTATAATAGGATTATATTTAAATTCTAAAAAGTGTATTTTGATAATTTAAACCAAATATACCAAATATAAATAAGTTTTCTATATTGAGTAGAATTCTTCATGTAAAAAATTCGTGACTTTCTTCCATGTACAATTCCAGTTAGATAAAAATTGTTAAACCATCTTTTAATTAAAAATAATTTAATTATCTTCACGTGGGGTGTAAAATCGTCAAAATCTGATTTTTAAAATACAAGATAAAGCTCAAATCAGTAAAGTGAGTATTTAAATTCTAATAATGATTATTATGTCATCATTATTTTAACGCCAATTTAATTACTTTTTTGTAACTATTTTAAATTTAGAAATCTATGTTCAAAAAGTAAAATCAATCTAAGAAAAATTCAAATCAACAAAGAATATAATAATACGAGGATAAAATTTTATAAAATTGTGCATATTTTTTATCATATTTTATTAAGTTATAGATCATAACTAATCAAATATAATTTATTATTAAATAATAAATTATACGCAAATGGTAATTTTGTTTTATAAGCACTCATAGAGACCTAATTTCATTGTTAGCAGGACTATATTCATATTAAAAAAAACAGTATTTTGAAATTGTAGACTCAGCTACAGAACAAACCTAACTTTTTTAACCTATATACATTGTAAATTATTAAATTCGAAACTTTAAAAGTTTGTTAATCAATTAGTATTGTACTTTTCTGAAAAATCGTACTTTACAAAAAATATTATCAAATAACCTATGTCTGAAAGAAAAAAAATGAAAAAAATTCTTTTTTTTTTCAAAAAAAAACCTGTAAATTTTAATATGTTGTTGGTAGATTCAAATCTTAGATCATTCTACGTGATAATTTTACTGTTATATGTAATGTTTCTGAACAATTTAATTTGAAAAATCCAACGATTATGGATTGAGTGATCAAACAAAGCGACCACACTTATAAGAAATCTTTCATTATTTACTCTTTAATATAATAAAATTTTGATCGTCACGGTGTACTACTTTAAAAGAAGAACTATTACAAAAATATATATATTTTAATTGATAATTTATTTTCTCAAAAGTTCAAAGTTCCCGCGTCATTAACATATTACAAAAAAGAGTATATTATATTTTAGCAATAAATATTTAAAAAAATTAAAAATTTTAAAAATTATAAATATTAAGAAAAATTAATGATGTTATCCCGGTAGTTTGGTCCTAAATACCGCAAAAACATTCACAACTGTTAGATTCAATACTTTTAAAAATAGATGATCAAGATTATATCACATAAAAAGAAATTATTATCTAAAAATGATATAAGTTAAAAGATATTATATTAGGATTGTATTTTCCAAAAAGTTAAAACATAAAAATAGTTATAATTAAATAAGGAAACTCATTTATAACCAAAATAATAAAAATCATTTAATCTTAAATAGATAGGTGAAAACCGTTAGATTTAACATTAAAACCTGTATTTGGTTAATAAAGGTTATTCTAATAATCTAAACTACATATAAGTTAAGTTGATTTCCTAAATCGAATAGAATTCTCAACATTAAATTTCGTCACTTTATTCTCTTTTTAGTTTTAGAATAGTTTTTAATTGAAAAAAAAAACTATTAAACCACAACTAAATTAAAGATTATTTTGTGAATTTCATGTGAACCGTAAAATTGGCCAAATCTAACTTTTATAACTCAATATAAACAAATATTAGATTGAGCGTGTAAAATGTAATAAATATCAAATTTTTAACTATAATTTTTTTTGGCTAAATCTTTTTTAACAATAATTTAATCATGTAAACTAATAACTTTTAAATATTAAAATATTCATAAATAAATATAATTATAAATATTTAAAAAATAATCGTGTGTTGCATCGTAATAAAAATATAATTATAAACAGAATAATTATAAATAAAATTTAAGTAACCGTGCATCGCACGGGCTGTAAGCTAGTATGAATAAAAAGTATAATAAAAATTATATTCATTTAATCTACTTTAATATATATTTTTCTGATTTTGCAAATTATAAATTGAGAACACGTAAATGTGAGGGAGTACTTGTCTAATGCACGTCATTTCATGAATTTTATTTATATTATCTATGTAATGTTATTTTTTTATTTTTAAATTTAATGTGATCTATATAATATTCATAAATATATAATAACTTGTAACAACATTGATATATATATATATTGATGAATATTACTAATTACTATGTTATTTTTGTATTTGATAAGAAATTTTAAAAATTCTCATAAAATCATAGGGTTAATGATCTAGTTGGTCATTGAATTTAGCTTAATGTATCAAGTTGGTCACTGAATTGAAATTGGACTCAAACAGGTCACTAACTTGAATCAATTGTTAACTCGGTTAAATAGGTTGATTTTTTTAAACGAAAATTGTTGACGTGATAAGCCTGTCAAACACGAGGCAACTATTAACTTAACTATAGTTAGTTAACTAAGTTTAATCAATTGAATAAAACATACGAACAAAATTAAAACATATGTATCACATTTGCAATTGAAATTGAATTGGGGGAATAAAACCCTAACTCCAAAATTAGAAATTGACGATTCATTACTATCCATTACATATCATATAGTGATTGCATACCATATATCGATTGTGTATTACATATTAATTGTAGTGTATATATCAATTTCCATTAAAAAAGTCAACACATTTAACAGAGTTAACAATTAATTCGAGTTAGTGACATGTTTGAGTCCAATTTCAGTTCAGTGACCAACTTAGGAGGTATGAAAACATCTCCGGCCAAGCTATAACCTTTAACAAATCCAGTGTTGTATTTAGTCCAAATACAAGTACGGTAAATAGGAGATTGCTTTGTGATACATTGCAGATTGTGGAAGTAAATAAACCAAGGAAATATTTAGGGCTACCATTGTGTGTTGGGAGACAAAAGACTAATACGTTTAAATTCTTATCTGAGTGAATCAGTCAAAAATTGCAGGGGTGGAGAAATAAGTCTATGTCGAAGACAGGTAAGATTACATTATTGAAGACGGCTGCTTAGTCGATTCCAAATTTTTGGATGAATTTGTTTCAACTTCCAGCAGCTACGTGTGATAGAATACAGAAGCAGATGAACAAATTTTTTGTGGGGTAATGGAGAAAGTGGCAAAAGTATTAGCTGGTTATCGTGGGAAAGATTGTGTACTGCTAAAGAAGGTGGGGGGGGGGGGGTTAGGTTTTAGAGAGCTGAAGAAGTTTAATATTGCCATGCTTGCAAAACAGGGTTGGCGTTTGTTAAATAATGAGAACTCTCTTGTTACAAGTTTGATGAAAGCTCGTTACTTTCCGAATACAGATTTTTTGAATGCAAGGCTAGGTGAAAATCCTAGCTATATGTGGCGTGGTATCCTTACTTCTCAAGATGTAGTTACACAAGGAAGTATGAGACGGATTAGGAACGGAGGGAGTACACATGTATGGAAAATTCCTTGGTTGCCATGTATAGAGGATGGTTATATTACAAGTTCTATGCCACAGGAGTTGGAGAGTACTAAAGTTGAAAATTTGATGAATGGGGAGAAGACAGGATGGGATGATGAAATATTGAGTGACCTTCTTAATGCAAGGGATATCAGATTAATTCGAAGAATAACAGTATAAAAGGTGTATCTTTGAATCGGATGCGAAGTTGATTGTGGATGCATTTAAAGGAAATCGAGGTGGATCATATTTCCATAGTGTCATGTTGGATTGTAGTGATTTATGTAAGCACTTTGATGATGTGCTAATTGAGTATGTTCCAAGGTCTGCGAATGGTGTAGCTCATACATTAGCTAGAGCTGCCCGTTCTATGTCAGGCATACAGGAGTGCACTGTTGCTCCTGAACTAATTTATGATGTTTTGATTGTTGATTCAATTTAATGAAAGCAAGTACTTTTATTTCAAAAAAAAAAAAAGTTATGTCGTCCTATTAGGCATTTTATTAGGAATTAAATGTCATACCACCTCATAAGTTCCCTTGTTAAGTATATTCATCCATAGAACTAAATGTCCGACAAATTCTTATTTGAAATCGAGTCTCTACGGTTGTGGTCATATTAATACACCTTCTGGCCCATTTAGAAGCTTAATGTTATTAACGATGCCTCAGTTAGATGTCTTACTTTTGTTTTCTTTCAACTCAAAATATCTCCTTTTAAAATTTATGGTTGATAATCGAATTATGAGTCCAATTTCAATAATTACTTCGTATCAGTAGAAATCTCAATTAAACACAATGTTGCTCATGTGCATAGATAAAATGATTTAGGAGAATCTTTAATTAAGAAAATTTAAGTCACTACTTTTCTTTTATTGTTGTTTACTAAATTAACCAAATTTGTTTTTATACATGTTATATGACACAAATATATTTAGGGTGAGACTTTTTACTAAACAATCTCCCTAGCAATTAGTAAGGTAATTTTATGTCACTTTAAGGTTTTTGGTAATATTGTGGATGTCATTATTGGACCGTTATAAATAACATAGACCGGACCTCCGATAATTAGTGTATTTGTTGATTTTGATGTTTTGTTTATTATAAGATATCTTAAACCATTGATTAATGATATATTTATTGCTCAAAATGCTTATTGTCATTTTGACGAGTATGTGTTCTTTTTATTAGAGGGAGACAAAGTTTTGCATGAATCAGAGTTTGAAATATCACGTAATGCACCATGATTGAATTTTATAATTTCATATAATAATCAGCGTGATAATGAGTTTGAAAGAATTATGCATATGTAAAATAATTCTAATCAATTGCTAGATATTTTATTGATCATTGCATTAATACAAAGTACTTATACATGTTGTTAATTCTTAGCGGAGATTCAAACAACAAAACCTGAAGAATTAGTTAGGAAAATTAAATCATGCGAGAAGCGTGATGAACTTATTATTGGTGCAAAAGATGTTGTACCATAGAAGTAGAAATTGATTGGACTTGTCCTAGAAGTGGCAAACTTTCTATAATATATATCACAAAAGCAGTATTATCTCTTGAAGAGATTATTGTATCACGAAATTGGTCAATTAGACTTGCCCAAGTACTGGCAATCATTTTTGAAAATATCGTGAAAACATTATCACCTCCTGAAGAGGCTTAATCCCCTAAAGTGGCTATAATAAATTTCCCATAAGTGGTATTACCTTCTTAAAAGATTAAAGTCCCTGAAGTGGTTATAACGAATACGCCAAAAATGGTATTACCTCTTGAAGAGGTTAAATCACTGAAGTGACTGTAATTTATACCCTATAAGTGGTACTTCTTCTAAAGAGGTCTAATCCCCTAAAAGTGGCTAGAATAAACAACCTATAAGTGGTTTTGTCTCCTAAAGAGGATATTGCCCCAAAAGTGGAACATGTTTTCTGTAGAGCAAAATGGTATTACCTTCAAAAGAGTATATTTGCCCTAGAAGTGGCAAATGATTTTGAAGAAGTAAAGGTACCTGGAAGTTATGAGATCGCAATAAGTTATGCACATAACAGAAATATTTTATTAAGAGGGAGACTGTACTCTTTTTCTTTCGTCAAGGTTTTTATCCTACTGGATTTTCCTTGCAGGATTTTAACGAGGCAGTTAATCCATGTAATAACTCGCATTTGACAATCAAGATGCAGTGTTATAATATTAATATATTAAAGGTGATTGTCAAAGTTTACTATATTAGTCTCACAAAACTTATTCAATTATTCAAGAAGTCTCGCAAAATTTATTAAGGAACTCTAGTAGAATTTAAGACTTACACAACTTGGTTACGAAGATTTGTAATATTTACTGAAAAGGACTTGTTTAACTTCCTTAAGAAGACTTGCAAACCAACTCCATAAATAGGAGATTCGGTTGATGAAATTGATATACAGAAAAATTATAATTTTTCTCTACAACTTCTATTCTCTTGCATATAATATTTTTAACTACAATCATGAAAGCTTTATACTTATATCATTGGCTTATAATTGGTTTTCTCTAAAAATAATTTTTCAGGTAAAAGTGTTTTTTTAGAAAAACTAATTTTAAAATATACTAGCCAAAAACCCGTGCAAAGCACGGACGATTTTAATATTAATTTTGAAATTTACTTTAAATTTTTTGAGATTTTAATACTTCTGAAAATGCTACCTTTTTAAAAAGAATTAAAAGTACTACTTTAATATTTCAAATCTAAAAAAAAAAATTAAATTTTATAAAAATTTATAGCTTAGTAAGCATGCCAGTCAAGGTAACCGTCCAAATTATCAATATATTTTGTTGTAATAATATAAATATAAATATAAATATATTCTAAAAAAGTTGTGTTTTTGAATTCTAACTAAAGTATAATTAAAAGAGTTTGCAGTTATGTAATATATGTGAGAAAATCGAAAATCAAAACTTTCAATGTTTCGACTATTATATAATAGTACAGATAGATAGATAAAATAAAATAAATTATCGAAAACCGAAAATCAAAACTTTCAATATTTCGGCTATTATATAATACTCTAGTATAGATAGATGTCGTATGCGATAATTTTAGAAAATGAGAAATTTTAGTTAGAAAATATAAAAAAGAATATACGTTTTGGCTAACAAAGGTAGGAAAAAAATTAGTTAGAATATATAAAAAAGAATTTGCGCTTTGGCAAAAAAAGCTAATTGGTTAGTTATTAATAATTATAAATATTATTATTTTATTTCATTAAATGAGAGATTTTAGTTAGGAAAAATAGAAAAATTTAGTTAAAAAATATAAAAAAGAATATACACTTTTGCTCAAAATATGTAATTGGTTAGTTATTAACAATTATAATTTTATTTTAATAATTGAAATTGTCTGTGACATTTTTTGAAAAGGAGGAGTTTTAGTAAGGAAAAATAAAAAAAGCTTATATGTTTTAGTTAAAAAAGGTAATTGGCCGTTATATTTTTGGAAAAAGTAAGGGAATTTTTTGGGAAAAAATAAAAAAAATAATGTATTTTAGGTGAAAAAGGTAATTGGTTATAAATAGGTAATACTCTTATTTAATAATATTTTTTTATAAATAAGTAAGGGTAATTAAGTAAAAACACGAAATACAGTTAAGTAAAGGCAATTAAATAAAATCACAACATACCAAAAAATATTTAGTATTATATTCAATGGCTCTTATTAATTTAATTTAAAAGATCTAATGGTTAGAGATTGGATAACCAAACTATGGAGGACCAAACTATAAACCGACTTCAAAAACTTTTAATATTTTGTCTTTAATATACGGGTATAGATCAATCAATTTTTTTTCTATTTTTTAGGAAAAAAAACTATAAATTACTATTATAACAACAATACAAAACTGAGCCTAAATCTTGACTCGGATGTTATGTGAGTTTTAGAGCTAACTTGTAGTAAATAGTTGCAATAAGTTCGAATATACATGCTCAATGTAGGGAAAAAAGTATTAAGACGAGAATACGAATTGCATAAAAGCCTACGAGCATCTCCAACCATCATGAATCCTTAGTTAAAAATTTATGACATGCCTTCAATAGAAATTATAAATAATGTGTAAACAATTTGTCACTCCAATGATACATTACTGTTGGCTAAAAATTTAGATAACATCATCATATTGACTATATATGTTGAACCTCTAGGACCGGTAGCAAAATTACACGTCAATTGTTACCTTATTAAAATAATATATTGTACTTAAAATAACTTGAAATAATAATAACATGCCATTTTTAAAATATAACCAATCAATAGAGCCAACTTCATTGGAGTAAAATACCTTACAGGTTCAGCAAATTTTACATAATCAATATTTAGCCAACTATTTTACATAACACCGTTGTAGATGCTCTAAAGGACCAAATACAAATATACTATACCTGTATTATTACGCATAACAGCAAAAAGGAATTCAGTCTCCTTTTTTTTTGTCATGGACCAATGCTATTTTTGCATCTTTTTAGAATGTTGGTGGTCCGAGTGAATATCTGAGACGATATTTTCAATTTGAAAATTTCCAATCAATTTTATCAGAGAAACAAAAATCATAAATCAGTCATGAAATTAATAGTCTCCCATTTTATTTACTATGTAAAGTTCTTAGAGATTATTTATTACAGAAAGATATAATATAGTTAGTAGTTTACACTTTAAAATTAGTTTACTTATTTATTTTTAAGACTGGAAGAAAATTAATTAAGCTGAAATATAAATAAATAATGTAATTAAGTATACCCCAAATGATTAAACTTGAATATTATGGTTTTTTTTTTGACGAAAAGATGCTGCATTACTTCATTAAATCACCCAACAAAACATTATTCAGTTCAATAGGGACATTCCCCCTATCGAATACTCGATCTGGAAAAGAACATGACGCCTTAGCTAGGCAATGAGCTGCCATATTAGCAGACCGTCTAATAAATAACAATGACACTTTGTTTAAATGAGATACCTTCCTTCTACACTCCTCCACTATCATCCCAAACGGCGAACTCATCGGGATCATACTTCGAATAGCTTGAACTGCTACAAGACAGTCTGATTCTAACACCACCACTGGCCACTGTCTCTCCTCTATCCAACTAAGCGCTTCCTTGATTGCCATAACTTCAGCAAGCGCTGGAGACACATTTCCCTCTGTCAAAACTGATTTTGCTTGAATAAGATCTCCTCTGTAGTCTCGAGCTATCACACCCACTCCAAATGAATCCTGATCACTGAAGATGGCTGCATCAACATTTACCTTCACTGATAACTCCTGTGGTGCTACCCAGCTAAAAGCTCCATCCTCTACGCATCCTGCTTGAGATAGAACCTGAAAGTCATGATTCTGGGTATTTCTCCACTGTGTAAGGTATTGTTTCGCTGTATACAACACACCATTCTGTGAACTATTCTTGTTATTCCACACTTTTTCATTACGATGCTTCCAAATTGCCCAGCAAACTGTCGCCGCCATAGCTCTTCTATCTTGACTGATTTGTTCAATCACCCCTTTTAACCAACTGAAAAAATCTCCATCTGTATCCTGATGAATATCTGGAAGAATTGTGAGCCACATCTGAGCAATCATAGGACAACAAACTAGGGCATGAATAATAGTTTCAGCTTCCACATTGCATATAGGACAGGTACGTAAGATTGGAACCTGTTTCTGACTGAGCATAACAAGGGTTGGAAGACAATCCGTTGCAGCTCTCCATAGAACATTCAGCACTTTAGTAGGAGCTTTAATTCTCCACAAAATTCTCCAGAAACTCGAATGATCTCTCTCATTCCACAAAACCTTCTGTGTTTGAAGTAATCTATAGCCACTCTTCACCGAATAACTCCCTGAATTTTCTTTACTCCAATAAATTTTGTTTTCCACCAACCTGCTTTGAATTGTCGTATTAAAGATACAATGTTGGTCACGATCATTGAATAGATCCTTGACAACCTCAACATCCCAAACTTTTTCATCCATCCGCATCAGAGAAGAAACTTTATTCTGAATAAAAGTCTATGACTCAGAAGAAACATAAGGGTTCTCTTCATTATTCAACCACGGTTGCTTGCAGATATCAATCTTTTCCCCTGTAGAAATCATCCACCTAGCACCTTGTTTGATCAAATCTTGCGCCTCCCAAACACTTCTCCACACGTAGTAGCTAGGATTGTTTCCTAATCCCGCTGTCAAAAAGTCTCCATTAGCAAAGTATCGAGCTTTAAAAACCTTGGCAACTAGACTTTCTGGATTTGTGATGAACCTCCATCCTTGTTTCCCCAACATTGCTAAGTTGAAATCTCGAAAATTACGAAACCCTAACCCTCCATTTGATTTATGTCTGCTCATACGCATCTAACTCATCCAGTGTATACTTGAGCTTCGATTTGAGTTCGAGTTCCACCAGTACTTAGCCAACGTTCTCCCAATATCTTTAGTAATCTCCAATGGCAGCAAAAACACACTCATTGCAAAACTTGGAAGTGTTTGTGCCACGTTTTTTATCAACACCTCCTTTCCCCCCTTCGAAATCCACCTCACATCCCAACTGTTCACCCTCTTCGTCACTTTATCTCTCAAGTACCCCAGAAGAGCTGTTTTATTTCTTCCCAAAATACTAGGTAACCCCAAATACTTACTCCTCTCATCTGCTTCCACCATATTCAGAACTTCACAGATTCTTTCTCTATTATACCCAATTTTATTAGTGCTGAAAAAGACTGAGGACTTAGATGTATTAACTCGTTGCCCAGTTGCTCTCTCAAACTCATCCAGCATTACTAACAACTTCGAAGCTTCATCCTCATTAGCTTTGCAATAAATGTAACTGTTAGATCAGGATTCAATGATCGTCAGGATCTAGACTCAACTGATCAGGATTGCTGACGTCATCAGTACAACATGGTCATCAGTATTTCATCAAGCGTCAGTATCAGGATTGTCATCAGGATATCTACATCAGGACTGGGATCAGGATTGATCATCAGAACTGGAAGCTGATCAGGATTTCTATTTCGAGTTATATTTGGAGTCTAGTTAAATAAGGAAGCTTATTTTGTCGGTTCCTTATTTAGAGTAATGAAGCTATCAATTTAAGATAGGTTTCAATCTTTGTAATTGATTAGAACTTATCATGTAATTGATAGAGAAGCTGTGTAGTATATAAACACAGTTTAGGTTTCGATTTAGATGGTTAACACACACGAGTATCTTTGTAACCTAAGATAAAGAACATCCTGCACAGTAGTTCAAAGCAAAGAGTGAATGGACTCCAAAAGAAAAAGCTCATGTACTGAGGGAACCAAAGATAAAGAACATCATGCACAGTAGTCTTGATGTTGTCATGTCCAACAGAGTGATTGCATGCAAATCTGCAAAAGAAATCTGGGATACCTTGGAAACTCAATGCCAGGGATCTGCATCTGTCAAGAAAAACAGAAGGGCTCTTTTGATTCAAGAATATGAACAATTCGATGCTAAACCTGATGAGAGCCTAACTGATTTATATGATAGATTTCTGATACTCCTGAACAGTTTATCTTTAATTGACAAGGAATATGAAACTGAAGATTCTAACACCGAGTTTCTAAGAGCTTTACCTGAAGAATGGGATACATAGACCTCGATCATTAGACATCGGTATGATCTCAACACTGTGTCTCTTGATGAAGTATATGGAATGCTAAGAACCCATGATCTTGAGGTTCAACAGAGAAAGAATAAGAAGAGCAGCAAAGCGAAGACCATTGCCTTGAATGTAGAGGCTAAATCAAAAGGAAAAACAATGAAGGTCTCTAGAAGGAAATCAAGAATAGATGAGTCAGATCCTGATGACTCTTCATCAGATACTGATGGCAATCCTGATGCCAATACTGATGATGACTCTTCTGATTCAGACATGGAAGAGATGGTTGCTATGATTGTCAGAAGCTTCAAAAAGATGAAGTTCAGGAAGGCTAGAAGACAAGGCAACTTCCAGAAAAGGACCTTCAATACAGACAAAGACAAGCATATCAAAAAGGAAAGCAAGGGTAGCAAATTTGACAAGTCAAAGGTTAGATGCTACAAGTGTAATGGTATGGGTCACTTTGCTTCTGAGTGCAAGAAGACAAAGGCACTCATCACATCAATCAAGGATTTGATGGATTCTTTCTCAGAATCTGATACTGAGGTGGTCAACTATGCTCTAATGGCCAATATTGATGATACTGCTATTCTTGATGATAAGGTATTAAATACTGTCTTTGATTTTGATACTGATAATGCTTCTGAGTTAAGACGTTTTCTAAAATCATTGCATATTAGCTTTAGAAGTCAAACTGCTGAGAATTCTAGAATCTTATCTGAGATGTCTGAACTTAGGAAAAGGAATGAGCATCTAGAAGCTGAATTTTCTCATATGCAAAAAGTACATATAGAATGTGATAATGCCAAACACATGTATTTAGAGATGAAACTCAAATGTACTTTACTAGAAAAGGATTTAGAATATGCTAATGAGAAAATCAGGACCTGGACAGATTCTGGTAGAAAATTTCATGAGATTAATACCTCTAAGAATTGGAAAGAATGTCTAGGATATAAGTTAGATGAAGATAAGAAATTGAAAAAGAAAATTGTTGTTGATGAGACAGTTAGTCCAAAAACCTATAGACATGTTATAGACAAAACCAAATCTAAGATTACTCCTGTTAATTTTGTTTTTGGTAAGGATTCCAATTCAACTTTTGAAAAGGGATCTACTTCTGATCAAAGTGTTAAAGTTATTAAGTCTAAACCTGTCAAAAGTAAAGATACTAAGAATCTAGGTTTACTGTCTCAGAAACAACTCAAGGATAAAATTTGTGAGGTTACAGATAAGAAGAAGGAAGCTACTGTTAAGAGAAACAGGAATGGTAAAATTGGGATTAATAAAGAGAATGGTTATAAATATATCCCAAATGCACCTAGGAAATGTTGTTTTACCTGTGGTAACTCTAATCATCTTGCCATTGATTGTAAAAAGAGTTTAAAGAAAAGTACTGAAATTCCTATTTCTGATGTCAGGAGTAGGTCAGTATTTTATAAACCACAGAAGTCCTGTTTTCATTATGGTAGTATATGGCATTCTATTTATACTTGTGTAGAATATCATGATTTGTACTATAACTTTTATGATCCGTTGCCTAAGTTTGATAAAAATAGTGCAAATTCTGGTAGCATTAAGAATGTCAAGTTGAAGCATGCTTTTGTTAATACTGATACTGACAAAGCAAATCCTGGTGAAGTAAATCTTGTCAGGACTGCTAAAGTCAAAAAGTCTTCTGCTGCTAAAATTAATAAATTTCATGGAAAAGGAACCCAAAAAGTATGGGTTCCTAAATGTTCTAACTAGTGTGTTTCTATTCTGATTGCAGGGAAAAAGGAAAAATGTGTTAGTCATGGATAGTGGATGATCTGTGCACATGACTGGAAACAAGACCCAGTTATCAGAATATGAAGAAAAAGCTGGCCCAACTGTGTCTTATGGAGATGGCAACATTGGACAAACTTTGGGATATGGCAATATAATAATTGGAAATGTCATCATTGAAAAAGTAGCTCTAGTGAAGGGACTAAAACACAACTTGTTGAGTATTAGTCAAATCACTGACAGAGGTTATCATGTCAACTTCTATTCCACACATTGTGAAGTAGTCAGCAAAGAAACAGGAAAGATAGCACTGACTGGCTACAGACATGTTAACATATATGAAGCCAACATTCTCTCAAATACTGATGACTCCCCTACATGTCTAATCAGTAAAACATCAGTAGATGAAATTTGGCATTGGCACAAGAAGCTTTCTCATCTCAACTTCAGCAATATCAATGAGTTGGTTAAGAATGATTTAGTGAGAGGATTACCTAACGTTTTGTATACTCCTGATGGACTCTGTGATGCTTGTCAAAAGGCTAAACAGAGAAGGACATCATTCTAGAGTAAATCAGAATCCTCTTTTGAAGAACCATATCACATGTTGCATCTTGATCTATTTGGACCAGTCAACATTATGACCATCAGTAAGAAAAGGTACACTCTTGTAATTGTTGATGAATATTCTAGATTCACCTGGGTGTATTTTCTGCACAGAAAATATGAAACTGCTGAAATACTGTTGGATCATATGAGGATGATTGAGACAACCACAAAGTACAAAGTCAAGATACTGAGGAGTGATAATGGTACTGAGTTCAAGAATTCAAAAATGGAAGAATTCTGCAAATACAAAGGAATAATTCAACAATTCTCTGCTCCTGACACACCTCAGCAAAATGGAGTAGTTGAAAGGAAAAATAGAACTCTTATTGAAGCTGGCAGAACTATGTTGGAAGAAGCTAAGTTACCTACATATTTCTGGGCAGAAGCAGTCAACACATCATGCTATACTCAGAATCTCACATTGATAAACAGACATGGTGTTACTCCTTATCAATCTCTTAAGGAAAAGAAACCAAGTTTGAAGCATCTGCATGTGTTTGGCTGTAAATGTTTTGTTCTCAGAACTCATTCTGAACAGCTAGGGAAATTTGAAACAAAGGTTGGTGAGGGAATTTTCATAGGTTATCCTGCATCAAGAGCCTTTAGAGTTTTTAATTTGAGAACAAGGACTGTCATGGAATCTATACATGTATCTTTTGATGATAAGAAGATAATAGGCCTGAATGAAGATTCACATGATAGATTGGTTTTTGAAAATGAAGCTAGCAAGGAACCTGGAGGAAATGAATCAGATCCTGTCAATTCATCAGATACTGATTGGTCACCAAATCCTGATGATCCATCAAATCCTGATGACACAACAATTACTAATGGTGCTACTGATGATTCATATGTTGAGGGGGAGCAACAGCAGACTGTTGCTGATACTACTCAATCATCAGGACAAACTTCTTCAGATACTGATTCAAGTGATAATCTTGATAATACATCAGGAGGAAATAGAAATATTTCAGGGGGAGCTTCTAATGAATCAAATTCTTCTAATCAAGATAACACCAATCCAGTGGGAGCATCTACATCAAGGAATGACTTACCACCAGCAAGGAAATGGACTGCAAGTCATTCTCCTGATTTGATAATTGGGGATCCTGATGCAGGTGTTCAGACAAGAAGTGCAACTCAAAATGAATATTTATATAATAACTTTCTGTCAAATGAGGAGCCAAATAAAGTTGAAGATGCACTTAAAGATGCTGATTGGGTTACTGCAATGCAAGAAGAATTGAATGAATTTGAAAGGAATCAAGTCTAGAAACTGGTACCAAGACCAAAGAACAGATCTATTGTTGGTACTAAATGGATTTTCAAAAATAAGACTGATTCAGATGGTGTAATTATCAGAAATAAAGCAAGATTAGTTGCAAAGGGGTATTCTCAACAAGAAGGAATTGACTATGATGAAACTTTTGCTCCTGTTGCAAGACCAGAGGCCATCAGGATCTTTCTGGCATATGCAGCTCATAAGAAATTCAAGGTCTTCCAGATGGATGTGAAAAGTGCTTTCTTAAATGGTGAACTGGAGGAAGAAGTATATGTTGAACAAACTCCTGGTTTCATTGATCCTAAATATCCAAATCATGTTTATAGATTGGATAAGGCACTTTATGGACTAAAGCAAGCTCCAAGAGCATGGTATGAAACCTTAGCTCAATTCTTACTGGAAAGTGGTTTCAAAAGAGGTACTATTGACAAAACTTTGTTCTATTTGAATCATGGTAAGAATTTGCTGTTAGTTCAGATTTATGTTGATGATATCATCTTTGGGTCAACAAACAATAGGCTGTGTGAAAAGTTTTCTAAGCTTACGCAGTCAAGATATCAAATGAGCATGATGGGATAAATGAGTTCTTTTCTTGGTCTTCAAGTTAAACAGACTGAGTATGGCATTTTCATCAATCAGTCAAAATACACAAAGAATTTGCTGAAAAGGTTTAACATGGAAGATTGTGCTACTGCAAGTACTCCCATTGCTACAGCTACCAAACTTGATCCTGATCAAGGTGCTGAGGTAGATGTAACTCACTACAGAGGAATGATTGGCTCTTTATTGTATCTCATTGCAAGTAGACCAGATATCATGTTTGCAACCTGTCTGTGTGCAAGATTTCAAGCAAAACCTAGGGAACCTCATCTGATTGCAGTTAAAAGAATTTTCAGATATCTCAAAGGCACTCCTTCTCTTGGTCTTTGGTATGCAAGGGAATCAGATTTTGGTTTGTGTGGTTATTCAGATGATGATTTTGTTAGATCAGAATTCAATGATCGTCAGAAGCTAGACTCAACTGATCAGGATTGCTGACGTCATCAGTATTGCATGGTCATCAGTATTTGATCAAGCGTCAGTATCTTATTGATCATCAGGATTCCTACTCAGACTATGATCAGGATGGATCATCAGAACTTGAAGCTGATCAGGATTCCTACTTCGAGTTATATTTGGAGTCTAGATAAACATGGAAGTTTATTCTATTTGTTCCTGGTTTGTAGAATGTAACTATCGATTAAGGATAGGTTTCTATCTTTGTTATTGATTAGGACTTATCTTGTTATTGATAGAGAAGCTGTGTGCACTATATAAACACAGTTTTGGTTTCGATTTATGTATTCATTCGAGAGAGAACATAATCGAAGAGAAGCTCTTAAGAACAGAATTTCTTGAGAGAGTTTTTGTAAGCTAGCAGCTCTTAAGAACATCAGAATTTCTTAAGAGAGTTTGTAACAGTTTTATATCAAAGTTAATAAAGCTGTTATTGTTATTGTTATTGTTATTGATCTTTCATATTTGTGTTATATAAAGTCGAGAATCTTATACAATTGTATTCAACCCCCTTCTACAATTGTTATTTACTGGGCAACAATTGGTATCAGAGCAAACTGATTTAATTCTGAATCAGATACGATCTAAAGATGTCGACAACCAAGTATGAAAGCATGAAGATTCCCATCTTGAAGATATCAGAATATCCTACATGGAGGGTAAAGATGCTGATGTACCTGGAGGCTATGGATCCTGACTACTTGGACAGGATTCGTGATGGACCATATATACCAACAAAGTTCGTAGAACGAACAGATACAGTACCAGAACATTATGTGGTCAAAGATAAAGCTGAATGGACTCCAGAAGAAAAAGCTCATGTACTCAGGGAACCAAAGATAAAGAATATCTTGCATAATAGCCTTGATGCTGTTATGTCAAACAGAGTGATTGCATGCAAGTCTTCAAAAGAAATCTGGGATACTTTGGAAACTCAGTGCCAGGGATCTGCATCTGTTAAGAAAAACAGAAGGGCTCTTTTGATTCAAGAATAAGAACAATTCGATGCAAGACCTGAAGAGAGCCTGACTGATCTATATGATAGATTTCTGACACTATTAAACAGCTTATCCTTAGTTGACAAAGTATATGAAACTGAAGATTCAAACACCAAATTTCTTAGAGCTTTACCTGAAGAATGGGATACTCAGACCTCAATCATTAGACACCATTATGATCTGAACATTGTGTCTCTTGATGAGATCTATGGGATGCTAAGAACTCATGATCTTGAAGTTCAACAGAGAAAGAACAAGAAAAGCAGCAAGGCAAAGTCAATTGCTTTGAATGTAGAAGCAAAATCAAAAGGGAAAGCTATGGAGGTCTCTAGAAGGAAAGCAAGAGTAGCTGAGTCAGATCCTGACGACTCTTCATCAGATACTGATGGCAATCCTGATGCCAATACTGGTGATGAATCTTCTGATTCAGACATGGAAGAGATGGTTGCTATGATTGTCAGAAACTTCAGAAGGATGAAGTTCAGGAAGAATAGAAGACAAGGCAACTTTCAGAAAAAGACCTTCAAAGCAGACAAAGACAAGTATATCAAAAAGGACAGCAAGGGTAGCAAATTTGACAAGTCAAAGGTTAGATGCTACAAGTGTAATGGTATGGGTCACTTTGCTTCTGAATGCAACAAGACAAAGGCACTCATCACATCAAGCAAGGATTGGATGGACTCTTCCTCAGAATCTGATACTGAGGTAGTCAACTATGCGTTAATGGCCAATGCTGATGTAACTGCTGCTCCTGATGATAAGGTACTAAATACTATCTTTGATTTTGATACTGATAATTCTTCTGAGTTAAGACGTTTTCTAAAGTCATTACATATTAGTTTTAGAAGTCAAACTGCTGAGAATACTAGAATCTTATCTGAGATGTCTGACCTTAGAAAGAGGAATGAGATATTAGAAGCTGAATTTTCTCGTATGCAAGAAGTACAAAAAGAATGTGATAATGCTAAACACATGCACTTAGAGATGACATCTAAATGTACTTCCCTTGAAAAAGAACTTGAATTTGCTAATGAGAAAATCAGAACCTGGACAGACTCTGGTAGGAAATTTCATGAGATTAATACCTCTAAGAATTGGAAAGAGTGTCTAGGATATAAGTCAGATGAAGATAAGAAATTAGCAGAGAAAATTGTCATTGATGAGACAGTCAGTCCAAAGACCTATAGACATGTTATAGACTCAACCAAATCTAAGATTACTCCTGTTAATTTTGTTTTTGGTAAGGATTCCAATTCTACTTTTGAAAAGGGATCTTCTTCTACTCAAGGAATTAAAATTATAAAGTCTAAACCTGTCATGAACAAAGTCACTAAGAATGTAGGTCTATTGTCTCAGAAACAGCTTAAGGATAAAATCTGTGAGGTTACAGATAAGAAAAAGGAAGCTACTGTTAAGAGAAACAGGAATGGTAAAATTGGGATCAATAAAGAAAATGGTTATAAGTATATCCCAAATGCACCTAGAAAGAGTTGTTTTAACTGTGGTAACTCTAATCATCTTGCTATTGATTGTAAAAAGAGTAAGAAGAAAATTGCTGAAATTCCTAAGTCTGATGTTAGGAATAGATCAGTATTTTACAAACCACAGAATTCCTGTTTTCATTGTGGTAGTCTATGGCATTCTATTTATACATGTAAAGAGTATCATGATTTGTACTATAACTTTTATGATCCATTGCCTAAGTTTGAAAGTAGTACAAAGTCTGATAAAACTGAAAATGTCATAGTGAAGCATGCTTTTGTTAATACTGATACTGACAAAGCAAATCCTGATGGAGTAAATCCTGTCAGGACTGCTAAAGTCAAAAAGTCTTCTGCTGTTAAATTTAATAAAATGCATGAACAAGGAATCCAACAAGTGTGGGTTCCTAAACATTCTGACTAGAGTTTTACTATTCTGATGCAGGGTAAAAAGAAAAATGTGTTAGTCATGGATAGTGGATGTTCTGTGCACATGACTGGAAACAAAGCCCTGTTATCAGAATATGAGGAAAAAGCTGGCCCAACTGTGTCTTATGGAGATGGCAACATTGGACAAACCTTGGGATATGGCAATATAATCATTGGAAATGTCATCATTGAAAAAGTAGCTCTAGTGAAGGGACTAAAACACAACTTGTTGAGTATTAGTCAAATCACTGACAGAGGTTATCATGTCAATTTCTATTCCACACATTGTGAAGTAGTCAGTAAAGCAACAGGGAAGATAGCTCTAACTGGCTACAGGCATGGTAACATATATGAAGCCAACATTCTCTCAGATACTGATGGCTCCCCTACATGTTTCATCAGTAAAGCTTCAGTAGATGAAAGTTGAAATTGGCACAAGAAGCTTTCTCATCTCAACTTCAGCAACATCAATGAGTTGGTTAAGAAAGAGTTAGTAAGAGGATTACCTAATGTCTTATATACACCTGATGGACTCTGTGATGCATGCCAAAAAGCAAAACAAAGAAGGACATCATTCCAGAGTAAATCAGAATCCTCTATTGAAGAACCATATCACATGCTACATCTTGATCTGTTTGGTCCAGTCAACATCATGTCCATCAGTAAGAAAAGGTACACTCTTGTAATTGTTGATGAATATTCTAGATTCACCTGGGTGTATTTTCTGCATAGAAAAGATGAAACTCCTGAAGTTCTGTTGGATCATGTGATGATGATTGAGACAACCACAAAGTACAAAGTCAAGATTCTGAGAAGTGATAATGGTACTGAATTTAAGAATTCAAAGATGGAAGAGTTCTGCAAATACAAAGGAATCATTCAACAATTCTCTGCTCCTGGCACACCTCAGCAAAATGGAGTAGTAGAAAGGAAGAATAGAACTCTTATTGAAGCTGGCAGAACTATGTTGGAAGAAGCTAAATTACCTACATATTTCTGGGCAGAAGCAGTCAACACAGCATGCTATACACAAAATCTTACATTGATAAACAGGCATGGTGTCACTCCTTATCAGTCACTCAAAGAGAAGAAACCAAGTCTGAAGCATCTGCATGTGTTTGGCTGTAAATGTTTTGTTCTCAGAACTCATCCTGAACAGCTAGGGAAATTTGAAACAAAGGCTGATGAAGGAATATTCATAGGAATATCTGCTATATAGAATATAGGCAGATTATCAATATAACTTAAAAGATGAAGTTATAAGGAAAATTCCATATCATCTTTTATGTCAAATATTTACCTCATAACATAGTCTGGAAAATAAGACAATGTACATGATGCAAATCCATTTCATAAAACCATAAACCTTTCGTAAATTCATATACTTGCACAAAACTTGTATACTTGTATACTTGTATAACTTTGAGTAAGCTTGCTTAAACTCAAATAAACTTGCATAACTTTCATGAACTTAAACAACTTTCATGGACTTGAACAACTTTTCTTTTCTGAAAACTGTCATGAAACATGATCTTTTCTTGATAACTTGCATAAAACATTTTCTTCCTTGGATGAACTATCAATGGAGACGCTGAGCGCCAGGAATACCCCTACGATGATCAGTCGCAGAGCGTATCCCATCATGATCCTTGTTTTTCTACGTAGAGGGAAGGGTAGACAGTATCTGACTGACCTACTGCTCCCCGCCATCGGTTGTAGGGGAGAAAATAGCAGAACCTGTACTAAGTCTCAACCCTACGGTCGGGCAAACATGCACACAATCTAAGGAAATAGCAGACCCGTTCATAGTCCGTCGGTCTATTTGCCATTTCCTTAGGGGACCGGCGCTACTCAGTCCCTTATCCCCACAAGTTCGAATGAATCCATAACATTGAAACATAAGTTTCCTTTTCCTTTTTCACCGGTGTACAACTCCACAAAGTAGTCATACTTGGTTGGAAAGGAAAATTCGCCCATATTTCCCAAGCTGATGCTTGTTCATGGTCATAACTTATTCCACTGAGCTTACTCCTCGAGTGTTGAGGAAGTAATAAAAATCATTTTGATAATAATTTACCAAACTGGTAGATGGCTTTTAAAAGATTTCAGACCGGGTATGCCTTTTTAAATAAACATGAAAACTTGAGTAAGGTTCCATATATCTTTGAAGTTTGAGCGAACCTTTAAGCCTTTCTGAATATAGACTTAAAAGGAAAATAGATTTGGGAACCTTCTCTAACTACTAGAATGAAACTTTATTAGTTATCTAGGGTTAAATAATAATTTACATGAAATACTTCCTTAAGAAACTTAGCTTTAATATTTATTCAAAATTATATTTCATAAAGAATATAATTAATAAAAATAAATTCCAAACATTTCTTTAAGAAAGTACTGTCTGAAAAATGAAGATAACATAGTAGTATAACCCTAGATAACAACTGATACCATTCCCGGTCCTTAATATAATCATTCAATAAATACCTCTCACTGAGGGTTTCCTTGACATGAACACTTATATACATATCCATAATCATAGCTTGTAATCCAACTTATACTTAACATCATCATATCATTTCCAAATCATGAACATATATATCTCAAAACTTTTACTTATCTTAACCACAGTTCATAAGAACATGGGTTTGAAAACTTGCATCTATCATATGCATATATCAGAATATAGTACTTTAAAAAAAATACTGTATATCATGAGAAAACTTGCCTGATGCTCGAGAGGCGATAATGCTCGTGACCATGTCGAACCATCTGGACAAAGTCAAACGAAAGCACACAATTAATCCCCTCGATAAACCACTTATAACCCAATGCTTAAACACGTAAATGAAGCACAGCCAAGGCATCACTTGCTTGCTCTAACGTCATACTAAGTCCATGTTATTCATCCATTACTTATATCATAAGTTTGGTTCGAAATCCATCCTCATATCCAAGTTATACTTAACCATTCACAACATCGGTTTCTAAGTCATGTTCTTAGTAGTTTTCACTTACGCGACCTCGGCTGAAACATTTTTATAAAATCAACTAATAATCTTTTTGATTCGAAACCTTCGCACAAGGCTTACTAACTGTCCATGTTAGTATCATATTTAAAATCTTGTCCTAATTCCATTTTTAAGGACCTTGATCTTGGGTTCAAATTTCACTTAAACTTCTACTTCGTCTTTCGAAACTGCTTTTACTAAAATCAACTTTTCTCTTAAACCGTAAATCGAAATGCCTCGATTCTTTCGCTCAAACAAACTACACTACAAGACCTACAAGAATATGGTCAGTTAGCACACTTTACATGGTTCAAACTTTTCTGATAAAACTGCCTAAACATCCTAAGGCAATTTCGACATGGTAACGGCGCTATAACGCGAATCCAAAATTTAAAACACCTCCTTATAACTCCATAACTATAACCAACCACCAATCAATCAAAACACATATTAATTCTATGCATAATCTGTCCAAACCAAGTTTCATACCCAACCAAAATCAAATCCACAAGTCATGTACTAAACAATCTTAAAATCATGCAAACATGCTCCTTAATCAATCCTTAACTACAATCAAGCATAAAACTTCAATAATCCAACTTAATCATAAAAGGAGAAATGGTTTTATACCTTCCTCAAGCTTGCTTGCTGCTATAATCCTTGTACAACCTTAGTTCCTTGCTTAATACA